>CM057224.1:0-1396129 GCA_029891385.1 Erythroxylum novogranatense
CATTAAATATTTTCAGTACGAAGTTATGGTAAAAGCCTGATGCGCATCTTCAATATCGTATTCGGCAAACCCACATAAGAACCGTAATACTCTCTCATCCATATAACACACCTTCCCTCGTAACCAAAACCATAATTTGTTCGGTCGACTTGACACAAACCTCAAAGATGTGAAAAACTCCAGTGTCAGGTCACGGTAAATGGGGTAATTACTTCGCACAAAATATTTCCATCTACCTCTCCGACATAATGTCATAAATATGTCTGTCAACCCTATTTGATCTAGCACCTTAAAATTTAAATACGTTGAAACCTCAATGTTCTTACTTTGGAGTTCCCTGTACCTCTCTCCTTCTGCCTCGGAATAAATGGAAAAAGGGGCATCATACACACCTGCAATGTCTGCAGCATTGTCCCCTCTCACCTCAGCTTCGATGTTTTCCTCTGACTGTCTAGCTCTTCGTGGGGGCATTGTCACGGTAGAATCTGCATATGTGAGAAATAAAGAACCCAAATTATTACGGTTGACCCGGTGTGACGTCTAAATTACGTTAATTTTAATGATATATAATAATAAGGGCATGCATTAATCATAGTAGCATCTAGCATTAAGAAACTTGAGTTAATGGATTCAAAATTTAATTAAAATGAGAATGCAAGTAGCAAATAGATCACTTACACATCTTATAGGTAGTAAACAATAAATTTTGACTAAGGTTGATATGTCTATTTTTTCTATGAAATGTTATATCCTTAGCATGGAAGCGGATAATGAATCATTTCTAATCTTAGCCAGGTCTTTCTTTCCTATACTTAGAGCAATCATAAATTCTATGAAAGTTTAATCAGTCCTTAAGATTAGAGAAGAATAAGGTTTAATCTCAATCTCGATCTTGGATGAAAAAAACAACAATTTTTGCTTAATAATGAATCATTAAAGACTGCACTTTCTAATGTTTTTCATTGTTGCATAGAGCAAGAAGTTAACGTACTAAGGCAAAGGAAAAAAATGCCAGAACATGAAAGCAAGGGAAAAATTAAAATAGGAGAACCTTTTTCAAGAATCAAGCAAAAGAAAGTTGCAAAAACACTACCTCATCAACTAATCAACTTTAGGAAAGTCCACATAACAGACTGTTAAAGAAGCACTTTGTTGGGGGGCAACCCAACCGAAATCTTCTTAAACTTCGTAAATTAAACATCAATTTTCACCCAACCTTTTAGCTTTAACTCATATTTCTTCTAGCTTTTCATTAACTCGGTGGGGCATTTTATCAAACAATATAGATGCATTCTTTCGTATTACCATTGTTAAATATACAAAGTTCACAAATTACCTAAATAAGTTTTAGCAAACCGCAATCATGCTCCAAACAATCAACTATTACTAATAAACCAAATTTGAGAAGAGAGATTACCTTAATAACTAAAAAAACGGCAGTCTGTCATCCTTATCCACAACACAAACAAGAAGCTACCCACAAAAGCTACTGGCCTTTGAGTGAGAGAAGCTATCCCCAACGTGAAAGTACCCAACACATACAACTAATTGAAAATGGCAAAGGCACTTGAGTAGGTGAGTGTAATCCCGTCGATGTGCACTTCAGACGTTCAGTGATTTTACTTGTGTTTTGAATTGTGGTTTTATTTTTCAATTTTTTCATTTGATATATATAAATTTAAAATTTAGGAAATTATATAGGAGACTGGCAGATATTTGACTAATAATAATTTTGAATTATATAATAATAATAATAAGTATAATTATAAACAACTTTGAATTACAATAATTACACATAATAATTATATATTTGAATTATTTGTAATAAAAAATTTAAACAATAATAAATAAAAGTATATTATAGTAATAATTATAATAATAATAACATTAATAAATTTGAATAATAAAAATACAAATTTATTATAATAATAACTACATAATATTTATAAATTGTAATAATAAATTTTAATTATAATAAATACAAATTATATTATAATAATAAGATTTAGAGAACTATAATAATAATAATAATAATAATAATAATAATAATAATAATAATAATAATAATAATAATAATAATAATAATAATAATAATAATAATACTAATAATACCAATAATAATAATAATGATTAGTATTATTATTCTAATAATTCCGCCCTACTGTCAACACGTGTTTCGGTAGCAAAGTGGTATGAGGCGTCGGGTATGGGGCAGGGCTGCCCTATGTCTCGAGTTCGAGTTGCGGAAGACATCCATTGCTTAGATCCAAATTATGAAAAATAACTTGCAATGAGCGTGGTGGTAGTACAAACTCAAATAGAAATTCTAGCCCTCATTCAATAAATAAATGAAAATATAAAGCAAAAGGGACCGTCCCCGAAATTAGTATCAAAGCTAGTAATTACTAAATTACCTAGAAAACGAACTTAGATGAATGATCAATCTATTGAAGATGTTGAAAAGAATATACAACAACAATTAATTGAAGTAACAGATTTAATAAACAAATTACATCTTACACCTTTAGAAACTCACGAACAAGTACATCAAGTACTGTCTAAGGATCATAAAGATGAAATTATTATTGGATATGAATCAGATCAAGAACTTTTTATGGAAAGAGACGAAAAACCAGAAAGTAGTAATACTCAAGACTTAAAGCTCAAAGGAAAATTAACTGGTGATAAACGCAAAAAAGATTTTCAACCAACAAATTATTCATTGGTTCTCGAAAACAAAGATGACTTTTTAAATATAAAGGATCAAAAAATTTTAAATATCCATACGAATATAAGCCCAAAATTGCAAAATTAAGATCAGATAGTATTCTGAATCTCGATTGTACATCCAATGCAGAAGCATTATTTCAAGAATGGTTTGCAAAAATATTATTACTCCTACAAGTAGAAAACCCATTTGGAGATAGAGCAGATAATAAGGATTCCCTTTGGAATTTTGTCATATATAAAACAACAGGAAATGTACAAAGCTTTTTACGTGAAAATGCTCATGCATTACAAAATACCCCTCATTATATAAGCCAAGTAAAAGATGAAGATAGATTTGATATTATTGGAAATAAAATATATAAAGAATTCTTTGGAAAAGATATTATTTTTCATTAAGCAGATATTAACAAAGCTAATAGACTAAAAGCATTAAGACATTTAAATAATCTACACATTTGTGATATCTATTATCTCGATTCTTTTATTTGTGAATTTCAAAAACATTATTATAAACTACCATGAATAGAACAAGAAATGTATATTCATGTTTTCATTCAAAATTACCATATCCTTTTAATGTAAAAGTACAACAACAATTTTATGAAAAAATGGAAAACCATTCAATAGCCCACAATTTAGGCAGAGCTATATTAGTAACACGTGAATTATTAGTTGACTTTTGTTTAGAATCAAAACTTAAACAAACCTTAAAGCATCAAAATTAAAACTTATGTTGTGAACAAAATGCGGATGTGCCCTGACAATATGGATGTGAAAGGCGATATCATCGCCACATAACTAGAAAGAAAAAGTTTACTCTAGATCACTATATAGAAAAACTATTCAAAGAAATATCGATGGAAAAATACAAACCACAATACTATCAACGTAAGCAATACCTTAAGTATTTTGAAGATATCGATATAATCCTAAATACAAGAACAAAAAAAAATTGTCCTAAAAAGAAAAAAGATTGTAAATGTTGGTTATGTAAAGAAGAAGGTCATTACGCAAATGAATGTCCAAAAAAGAAGGATAAACAATACAATAACAAAGTACAAAATTTGTATTCAGCTTTAGAAAATCAATTATAACCAATTGAATCCGAATATAATTCTGAAACTTCGCTTTATATTTATGAGTCAGAACAATCTTCGAATGAATCAACTAGCCAAGACTCTAAATCAAACACCGAATTCCAATTCTACTTTTATTCAAGTAATAGTTTAGACAACGAAAACTAAAGTAAATGCATATATTGATACAGGAGCTACTATTTGTATAGCATCAAAACAACTTGCATTAAAATGGAAAAAATTAAATAAACCATTAAAAGTAAAGATAGCCAATGGAAGTTTTAACTCCATCTGGTATGTCAGTTATTATAATATTCTTATTATTGAAAATTATACTTTTATAGTTCCATCTATCTATCAGAAAGAATCCGGATTACCATTGATTATTGGAAATAATTTTCTGAAATTATGTAACCCTTTTTGTCAATATTTACATTATATCACCTTACGAACACCTTATATCAAGGAAATCAATCAAAACTCTATTATTCTACGTATACCTATCTATCATACTACTTATTATCAACAACTAAAACTCGTTTATGAAAACTCAACTCATTACATTTTATCTACTCAACAATACTTGATTTAACAATATATAGGTCGTTGATATCTTACGAGAGGATGATCTAAGAAGAGGGTAGTAGTAGTGGTGATTCGAGAAAAAGAATGTAAATCGTTCTAGTAATGGTGTTTAATAAAATGGTTCTTTGTATTCTTTGGAAGAGGTTGTATTTTTGGTTGAATTTTAATTCCTACTTTGGCAACTTCTTGAAATAATTGATCTAAATAGATTTGTTCAGTATGTTTAAAATCTATACTATGATGGGAATTTGTTAATGCATAACTGATTTGATAAGTTAATGAACAAGGATATTGTCCTTGGGTCATAAGATTATTCCTATAAAATTTGTATGCTATGGTAATTGTTTTGTCTAATTCTGATGATAGAAGAGGAATTCCTAATTTTAATATGGTATTAAATTTGATTTTTCCATATTATAAATTTCCATTCATTATTGAGGTTGTGCATTCGTTCATCTAATATTGTCATTCTAATTGGGGTATCAATCCCTTCTTGAAAAGTGGATTTTAAGAGAATTTGTATTGTTGATAATTGTATATAACCTTCTTCTTTCTTTTAGATTCAGGTAGTAATTGTAATTGTCTATTAATTTGATCGGGGTCAATTAAACTGATTCGTAAATTACCATTACATTGATCAATTCTAATAGGTGTTTCCTGAATTATTTTTCCAAAAAAATAACATTTTGTCTATTAAAAATTTGTTTTAACGTTGATTTATGAATATCTTGTCCTTTCTTTAAATCTAATTGAGCTCTTGCTATTTGTTTTTGTTTTTCTAGATTGAGTAATGTTGAAACTTTAAAAGTTCCTAATGATTCTGTTAATTCTAAATAAAATTCTTGAAGATTGAGAAGTCATATTGAGTGATAGCATTGATGAATATCGTTTGAATATGTTCTAATTCTAATAATTGAGTGGTATATAATTGATGTAATTTTTTTATTATAGATAAATGTTCTTCATAAGGTCTTTACCTATTCTATTAACTCCAATAAAAATAAGATAATTAATCGTTCTTCATTATATTTAATATGGTCTTGATAATAATTAACGACTTCTTTGTATATCTTTATATTCTTGCTTCTAAATCGAGCATATAAGGCAACTCATTTAATCTAAATCGTAATTAATATCTTCATCTATGTTTTCAAAATCTATACTATTAGTGTCATTATCTACTTCCATATTATCGATTCATAACAATAAAGGTTATCGGTAAAATCAAAATAATATCATCGTTGTCTATTCGTATGATAAATGCTATATTTGTATTTAATTGAAATATAATTCTCCATAGATAATCTAAAGTAATATTGAGCTAATAAAGGCTAACATCTAAGAAAAATACGATAATATCGAAGGAACTAATATTATGCTTAAAATAGAAATAAAATAATGGGTGTAAATAAAAATTAGACATGCATAGATTGATAAATGATAATTGATGGAATATAAACAATAATTAAAGAAATATGATAAATGATGAGGTGACATGCTTTTAACTTATAAGAAGATGAAGATCATGTTGTAATTCTAATCTGTCAGCTTTTATGGAATTATAAAAATAGAGTGTCTGATCTAATAAAATTCGTGCTTCATTTAATAATTGAAAACATTGATAGTCCTAGGCTAATTTTATATGTTCCTGATAGAGTCAAATATATTTTAATTGTTCATATTCAATTGCTTGATATAATCGTATTTGTTACTTGAGATGTCTGAGATGATCAAAATATGCCATTAATCCATAAGTTTGGAACTTTGGAATACATAATATTGTCTAATTTGATGAAGTTCTCTAATATTGTTATTGACAAACTCAATTAATTATGCGGCTTGTCGCATTAATGTTGAAGCTGTCCTTTTTATATCTTGTGCTTCTTGATATAAAGGATGATCTTCTGAAACCTGATACTTAGGGTTGATGTAGGCATCATGTGCATGCTTGTTCTGTGTTTTGTATTTTATAATTAACTCTTCATATTCTGCTAAATTATGGTCAATATAGCGGATCGGCCGCTAAATGTTGCTTATAATTAAAATAAAGAAAGTCATCTGAAAGGAATCAATACATAGTAAAGCAAGTTAATTGAGACATTTTATTATATGTGCTAATGATCATCTGTATTAATTTAAGAGTCAAATAAATAATCATATAAATGGATTGGATAATTATATAAATAAGCAAATATAATAATAGGATAATAATCTGACAAAAAGAGATCATAAACAAACTAACCTTCTATTCTTCAAACGCTTGAACGTCAATCCCAGACTTAGATGCGAAGAGAATTGTAGAAAGAGAGAATGTTATTGATATCTTAGTGTGCCTTCATTAGGCATACAAGGAGGCTATATATACAACGAGGGAGACTAAAGGCCAAAAGAAAAGAGATCAAAATGACATAAAGTAACGTGAAGTAAAGGAAAATAAAGTAAAGTAAAGAAAGCAAAGCGAAAAGATTCGCTTGTACTAAAAGGAAAAGAAAAGATAGATATTTTACAGATGGAGGCTGTTGAGACCTACATAATGCTTAGATGCTTTGCCTGCTTTTGTTTCCTTATGCCGACACTTTAGTCTTCTAGTATGATGTGGCACTCTTCATCGGTAGTGCTGAGAGCATCTAGTGCTTTTGATGATGATGGACAACTCGTACACTGATGAAAGGAATATTCTCTAATTTGTTTGCAGATTGCTTCTTTCCATGTTGGACTTAATGCTTCGAAATACTCATTAAGATAGTCTAAAGGAGCCTTAAACTTGGTCAAAATTTGTAGCTCTGTTGCTGATATTGGAGTCTTGTATGCTAAGGTCATGAGAATAAGATTCCCACGATAATTAATCTTGATGGTTGGTTATATGGTAATTCTGTTGCACTGATTGTAAACTCCTTCAATACAATTGAGATTGAGTTTGTTGATTAAATCCCAATCAAATTCATATTGAGGAGGATCATCTACTGGTGGATAAGAGAGATTACTAACTCCGATTTGAAAAAAAACAATCCGTGGTACTTTGATTGCTGCTTTAATTGCATCCTCTGCTTCAGTTGTTTCATAAATTGGGCAGTTGTTGTATACTTTGAGATACAATTCACGATCCTTAGCGAATCGATCCTTATATTGCTTAATGGCATTGACTAAACCTGTTGGAAAGTCTGCTAATAATTTGAGGTCTTGAATGTAGATGGTATCTACTAATTCACTTTCAAATAGTAAATAGGTGGTCAAAGGGCCTGCTCCAGGGAAAATTATTGCTTTTGGTCCATAGCGTCCACGATTTTGTGGATAATATTGAAACTGCTTCATGTCAGTGGTCCAATGATTTAGTGCTTGGAAACAGTCGACAAACATCTCGGATGTCAACACTTTTGCTTCTTCTTGTAATGCTTTGGTTGGAATAGAATGAATGTGTTCCATATCTATTGCTTTCCCTAAAGAAGTCATTTTTGCAACTGGTGGTGTAGCACCCCACTTCCGCAAGACCCGAACCTGATATCGATGGTGATATCCGAGCCCGTGCCTCACGAGGGTGGTATGCTAAAACAGTTACTGCAGTTCAAAACTCGAAAAATATTTCTCTTTTTACAAAATCAATCACATGCGTGGAAATCAATAAATAATTTGGGCCCGATTTAAAACGAAAACATTTTCAATATGATACCATCTCAATCATTAAAAAGGCACTCAAAAGTGATCAGCCATTACATATCTAGAGATGCATTACCCAATGGGCCCGATGTCATCTCTAACCACTTCGAAATCACAAATCACTCACACACTAAACCATTTTGGCCATTGAATAAAAATCACTAATCTGTGTAATTTGCAGAAATACAATACACATAAGACAGTACTACAATAATGCGAAACAGAACCGATCCCGACATCAAACTCGACCGCTTTGCGGTAATCATACTCCGTTTGTCTAACGGGGTACTTTTCGATCCTGAAAATAATTGCAATGTTGGGTGAGTTTGCGAACTCAATGAGAAACCATCATCGATGGTCCACCCAACGATGCATATACAATCAATTCATATCATATCACATAATAACACATTCCAAAACATCTCATGCATTGCCAATTTTACATATAAGGCGTATCGCCTTTCACACTATTCACAATTTATCATTCATACTGCGTCGGCGTTGCACACAAATCTTTTCTCATATTTTCCATTCTTTTACTCGAGTTGTATTGGCGCTCAAACAATGACGATATTGATTGGCGCGTCTTGGGGAGGAGAGCCCTCGGGTATGCACTTCCACCCTTCAATATTATGCCTTGCTTGATGTGGAGAACCACCTCGTGGTTTTGCCGCCCTACTCGAGGGATGCAAACACGTCGCCCTTTTGGGCACACGATGTGATGTCGCATTTTGGCAAGTAGTAGAGCCCTCAACAGATGCCTTCTTGCCGCTCACATTAGGGATAGGAGAGCCCTTGGGTATGCACTATTCCTTTTTGGCCATAGGCCCTTTCATGATAATCGAGCTTAAAGCTCCGATCACTAATTGCTCGATCCTGTTGTTAATTACCAATTTCAATTATGCTTAGCATGCACTTACACTTGCCTGATCAATAACATACATATATCCCTCAATTCTATTTATCGCATTGAACATTTACTCAAAATCTCAGCACATTTATTTCACATTTGCAGCACTCACATTGGCAACCAATTCACATATTCACAGAACACTTAATACACAAGAATTGAGGAACCAACTAGGTTACTCACCTGTACTTCCGAGCTACAGCCTGGAAGTCCCAGCAATATCCGTGGAATCTCGATCCATCGGAGCCTCTATAACAATCAAATAGTTTCCAATTACTAATGCACAAACAATATTAATTCGATGATGCACATGCTCTCAATAACAGATGTACGATGCCTATTCATGACTTTCTCGGTGCTATTTCCCCTTTTCCACTTTCTTTGACAAATTCTATTTTTCCACTCAACCGATCACTAATGACTCAATTCCAATTCAATAACATGATACAGAACTTCACCACTTCCATTTCTAATATTTAATTTCCATTTGCCAATTTATATACACTAGGCTAATCTCACAAAAATCTCAAAACCAATATCATTTGCACTAGATCAAATTCACCTATTGAAGACTCCAATTGCATTCATAATTCTCACAATTATAACCCAATTATCAGAACCCATCCTTAAATTGCAATACAATCATATCCTTAACTTTCTTTCACTAATCGGGATTCTCATAATTCAAATTCAAACCTTTATTCTTTTCCGCATTTGTAGACATCTTTCTCTAGTTCACAACGAATCAAACATCACCTCAATTGGAGGTCTACATCAAAAGTTAAGCCCTAAAAACTAAACTAAATCAGTTCAGAAATCTGGTCCTCGCCGCGATGTATAATCTTGCTCGTCGCGGCGTCCGACCTATCGCTCGTCACGACGTGCAATTTATCGCTCGTCGCGACGTGCACTCGTCGCGATGTAAACTCCTTTTCTCGCCGCGACGTCTAATCCTTTTTTCGTCGCGACGTCTAACTAATTTCTCGTCGCGACGTGCGAGCCCTAGTTCGTCTTCTCCGACGCATTTTCTCTCATTCTCTCACTAAAACCAGTCCTCACCCACTCTCAGCTACCCAAAACACATTATAAATGCCATAAATGCCTCAAACAACCTTAAATAACAACATTAAAACCATATACGTACCGATCGGGCCTCAAATCCGCAAATCTCTGAAATTTCTCTAACTCTTTCCCTTTCCTCAAGCATCCACGGTTAGCTCTCATAATCCCTCAAAACATCATCCTCGCTAAGCATCAACAAAGCTTCGCACAAGGAGAAACAAACAATCGAAATCTCGAAGGGAAAATCGCAAATCATCGAGGAAGAAGGAGAAACGATCGTGCCCTAGGAGAAGCGATTTTCTTTCTTTTCTTCTATTTGAAACCTAAGGCATTTATAGGTTAATCACTTAAGCCTCTAGTCTTTATCCTCAAATCTCTTTCTCTTTTCAATTTCATTTCCGGTCCAATTCATCTCCAAATTTCAATGGCTCGACATATTAAATTCCAATATCATATATCTAAATTTTCCATTGCCATATACCCATTATTCTAGCACTATATAGTTAATCAGTCCATTACTCGGAGGATTTTCGTTTCGGACTTTTTCTCCCGAATTTTTTAGAAAAATTCCAAAGAGTCACTATCAATTGCCAATCACTCTAAATAGTTCCAATTTAATCATTTAAACTCAATTATTCCATAATTCCCAATAAATCCCAACTATCTCACAAATCACAATTCATATCACATTCACAAATCAAAAGCTGGAAAATTGTCATGAATACATGTACCTATATGTGCATGTACCAATAGACTCATTCCTCTACAATTAGAGGCCAAATGAATGCTCAGTCGATAATGTGCGGTAAAAACCATATCCCGTCCTAATTTACCAATATAACCTTCCCATCGGTGACGGGATGTTACAATTCTCCCCTCCTAATAAAAATTTCGTCCTCGAAATTTCATACACGAATGATCAAAAAGGCGGGGGAGTCTTTGCGATCATTGACTTGTTGTTTCTCACTTATTTCGCTACACGAGTAATTTCTGCCAATGAACTGAAATCAATACGATCAATTAACCATTTACCTTTTTCAAACTCAACACTGTCTTACTATTTCATTAAAATTACTCGCAATTCGTCTCTTTCAATATCAATAACACATATATCGAATCCTAACAATATTTCTTAATCCTGTCTATTCAACAATTGGATCCGAAACATCTTTTACTGAATTACCAATTCTTATATTTACCACAATCACATAGAGGTCACTATATAAACCTTTATCTTTATCTGAGTGCATCCATGCCGTAATGATACACTTGGAAACATTTCATTTATCGATTATCAGATTATCTCTTTAGTGCTAACACATTAATCTCATAAGATTCTAATAACCTCGATCGATTCAAATCATTATCCTTTTACTTGGGTTTCTTAATCCCCATTACAAATTCATTTTACTCATCAACATAATACACTGTCCAAATGGTGCCACCACTAAACAATTGCTATACTCACAATCAATCTAGACTATACATCGATCTCATATCCCTATGAATTCCAAACATATCAGTTTCACATTTATCTCCAGCAATTAAATCTGTTGATCATTCACACATATAATCGTTCGACTTTTCATTCTAAACCATCAATTACTCTTTCGATGAATCTTTACCATCCTTGCGATTTTTCTAACAGTTTCCTTAGTCTGTACTACACATATTTCTTAGTCGAACTATACATATCACTTTCCTCAATAATTGGGGTCAGTTTCAATTCCTCCACAAGGTTCACAATTTTCAACACCCTAATTAGGTCTTTGCCACTCCTTTATAAAAACAACTAATTTAGGATTCCAATAGCTCATAATACTTTCTTTTTTCCCTTTACCAGTTTGACTATTAACACTCAACAATAACACACTTAAACTTAATAACCTTATCGCCAAATTTTTGCTATTGAATTTCTGTTCAATCCATATAATTGCATCACTATCATAACTTTGCGACTACTCAATCTCTTAATCATTTTTTTCCAATCATTTAAATTCCCAAAACATCTCGATCATTATTGATTTGCATATCCATGGATATATCCATAAACATTTTTGTACAATTAATGTCTCCAAGCTCTTACAGCAACACTCAGTACAACAAATTTTAAATCACCAATCACAATACAGCCCAAGACGTTATACTTGTCCCTAGATACATTAAATCACTTTACATCATTTCAACATATTGTATCATAACCTTTACTGGGACACTTCAGGATATATTGCAAAATCTCCAATTTAATACGATACGATCAATACTTGAGCTAAACATTTCTCCAAATGTTTCTTTTACAATCATCAATCATACCATTCACACATTTTCCTCAAACATTTTGTCAAAGCTAAAGCCAGGAAATCTTTGACACTTTTTGGACATATCCAACATTTAGTCAGTTCTAATTAACTCCAAATCCCGTATACATATATTCCTTGTAATTTCACATTTTATCGTCACCTCTATCATCATTAAGTCTTCCAATATGCCATACTCGTATACTAAATCATCCACTATTCATTCGATCAGATTAAGATTCACTCTTATGAAACTTACATAATAACCAATTCCCTCAACTGTGCCAATTTATCTTCTTCACTTTTAAATGCATTTAATCGATCATCGATGCTCATAGTCACTTTCCAATTTAAGTACAATTGAGACACTTTACTCTTCAGTGATACAATAAATTCCTTATACCCATAATCAATTCGTATAATTCTCTAAATATCGATTGTCTCCAATGAGGAGCAATTTTCTTATAACTTTCTCAGTTTCATCATAACACATTCTGACACATATTCCTTTACCCTAATTTCTCCACATAATCCAGTTTATTGCCATCATTACAAACTGGGTTGATAACACATTCATCATATCACTTTTGTACTTTCAGAACACAATTACACAAAATATACGCAAACCTATACTCTTCTCAAAATCGCAATTAACATTTCCTTTATGTTCAGTAATTCTCTTATATAATCAGAGTCATCTCATCAACATCATGTACACTTTTTCAGTAACATATTTTATCTCTTACTCTTGAGTCTCCGCTAGGAACTCCAAAATTAACCTTTACTTCATTTCAAAATTTATCTCTTCAATGATCACTCTCAAATCAAATTATCGGATCAACTAAACCTTATCAATCATTAATACTGTTCATAAAACTTTGTCAATCAACTATTTCTCATCACTATCTATATCAGTCATTCTTAATACCTCGAGAAGATTAATTTCAATTACGCATAATTTTCCAATAAAAGCAATTCATGCCATGCCTTACAAGATCAGAACATCCCTTATAATGAGGCTCTGTAGGGCATTTAAACAATTTCATTTACTTTAATATCTTGTATGCATTGCTATAATCATCACATCTTATCCGAAAATACATTCACATCAATTTACCCATTAGTAGCCCATACTACTAAGAACACTTTAATCCTATTTACTTTTAGATAACCTTTCTCTTTTTGGTACCAGTTTTCGATCATGGGGACCTTGCTATACTCACATCCCTCTTTTATTCCCTCTAGCTCATTGCTTATACTAACATCATTACCAGTTTCACTTCTTTCCCAATTGATCATCATAGGCACTTTCACTTCTTATTCTCAAATTGAACTTTAAACTATAAGAATTATGACGGACGGTTATCCACTAACTCACCAATTAATTCTGATATCCTCTCCACACATATGAAACAATTTAACTTAATAGTTCCACTTTCCATGGGGCTCCTATAATCAGGTGTGTAATTACTTAAGCAAATCAACTGAACCTTGACAACTTTTTCATTTATCGGATTCATTGTCTTACCTTTCAATCTTTTCATTATTGCATTTTCACACTCAAATCAATATCATAGATATACAATCACTCTTGATTTCTCACTAACGAATCGATTCACATCATAAATCATTATTCATAACTCTCGTCACGGTAATCAATCCCAATTATAACTTCTCTATATCATGGAACACTTTATCTTCACCCACCTTATACACTTGAACTCTTGCCATTTCTATTTTTCTCTATCAATCCACAACTATCACTTCATTTTTATCCGCTATACCAATATAACTCTAATATTGTATTTCATAAGAAATCTGCCGATACCAGTACACTAATCTTCATTTATCAAATCAAATCATATACCTTTTTCGGATTCCATGATGTACACAACTTCCTTTTATCACATTCTCACACATTATCATTTTCCTCACTATTTCTAACCGCTTAAACGACTGATACATGCTCATGCATGTAACTCATATGCTAGACTGGGGATCAGTTGTCACTGTCTGCCATGACATGACTTAAATGCATGCGCTTAACACATTTTTCTCAAAATGCCCATGTAAGATTGTACTTCTGGGCTCTGATACCATAAATGTAGAACCCCACTCTCGCAAGACCCGAACCCGATATTGATGGTGATATCCGAGCCCGTGCCTCACGAGGGTGGTATGCTAAAACAGTTACTGCAGTTCAAAACTCAAAAAACATTTCTCTTTTTACAAAATCAATCATATGCGCGGAAATCAATAAATAATTTGGGCCCGATTTAAAACGAAAACATTTTCAATATGATACCATCTCAATCATTAAAAAGGCACTCAAAAGTGATCACCCATTTCATATACAGAGATGCATTACCCAACTGGGCCCAATGTCATCTCTGACCACTTTCAGAAATCACAAATCACTCATACACTAAACCATTTTTGGCCCCCTGAATAAAAATCACTAATCTGTGTAATTTGCATAAATACAATACACATAAGACAGTACTACACTAATGCAGACGCGAACTGATCCCGACATCAAACTCTGACCCGCTTGCGGTAATCATACTCCCGTTTGTCTAACGGGGTACTCTTCGATCCCTGAAAAATAATTACAATGTTGGGTGAGTTTGCGAACTCAATGAGAAACCATCATTGATGGTCCACCCAACACATGCATATACAATCAATTCATATCATATCACATAATAACACATTCCAAAACATCTCATGCATTGCCAATTTTACACATATAAGGCGTATCGCCTTTCACACTATTCACAATTTATCATTCATACCCGTCGACGTTGCACACAAATCTTTTCCCATATTTTCCATTCTTTTACTCTGAGTTGTGACTGAGTGCTCAAACAATGACAGTATTCAGTTGACGCGTCTTAAGGAGGGGAGAGCCCTCTGGGTATGCACTTCCACCCTTCGATATTGTCCGCTTCGGTGTGGAGAACCACCCTCATGGGTTTGCTTCGCCCCTACTCGAGGGATGCAAACACGTCGCCCTTTTGGGCACGATGTGAGAATCGCATTTTGGCAAGTAGTAGAGCCTCAACAGATGCACCTTCTTGCCCGCTCACATTAGGGATAGGAGAGCTCTCTGGATATGCACTATTTCCTTTTTTTGGCCATAGGCCCCTTTCACTGATAATCGAGCTTAAAGCTCCGATCATTAATTGCTCCAGTCACAACTGTTAATTACCAATTTCAATTATGCTTAGCATGCACTTACACTTGCACAATCAATAACATACATATATCCCTCAATTCTATTTATTGCATTCAGAACATTTACTCAAAATATCAGCACATTTATTTCACATTTGCAGCACTCACATTGGCAACCAATTCACATATTCACAGAACACTTAACACACAAAATTGAGGAACCAACTAGGTTACTCAATTGCATTTCGAGCTACACTGAAGTCCCAAAGAATATCCGTGGAATCTCGATCCATCGGAGCCTCTATAACAATCAAATAGTTTCCAATTACTAATGCACAGACAATATTAATTCGATGATGCACATGCTCTCAATAACAGATGTACGATGCCTATTCATGACTTTCCCGGTGCTATTTTCCCTTTTCCACTTTCTTTGACAAATTCTATTTTTCCACTCAATCGATCACTAATGACTCAATTCCAATTCAATAACATGATACAGAACTTCACCACTTCCATTTCTAATATTTAATTTCCATTTGCCAATTTATATACACTAGGCTAATCTCACAAAAATCTCAAAACCAATATCATTTGCACTAGATCAAATTCACCTATTGAAGATTCCAATTGCATTCATAATTCTCACAATTATAACCCAATTATCAGAACCCATCCTTAAATTGCAATACAATCATATCCTTAACTTTCTTTCACTAATCGGGATTCTCATAATTTAAATTCAAACCTTTATTCTTTTCCTCATTTGTAGACCTCTTTCTCTAGTTCACAACGAATCAAACATCACCTCAATTGGAGGTCTACATCAAAAGTTAAGCCCTAAAAACCAAACTAAATCAGTTCAAAAATATGGTCCTCGCCGCGACGTATAATCTTGCTTGTCGCGGCGTCCGATCTATCGCTCGTCAAGACGTGCAATTTATCGCTCGTCGCGACGTAAACTCCTTTTCTCGCCGCAACGTCTAATCCTTTTTTCGTCGCGACGTCTAATTAATTTCTCGTCACGACGTGCGAGCCCTGGTTCGTCTGCTCCAACGCATTTTCTCTCATTCTCTCACTAAAACCAGTCCTCACTCACTCTCAGTTACCCAAAACACATTATAAATGCCATAAATGCCTCAAACAACCTTAAATAACAACATTAAAACCATATACGTACCGATCGGGCCTCAAATCCGCAAATCTCTGAAATTTCTCTAACTCTTTCCCTTTCCTCAAGCATCCACAGTTAGCTCTCATAATCCCTCAAAACATCATCCTCGCTAAGCATCAACAAAGCTTCGCACAAGGAGAAACAAACAATCGAAATCTCGAAGGGAAAATCGCAAATCATCGAGGAAGAAGGAGAAACGATCGTGCCCTAGGAGAAGCGATTTTCTTTCTTTTCTTCTATTTGAAACCTAAGGCATTTATAGGTTAATCACTTAAGCCTCTAGTCTTTATCCTCAAATCTCTTTCTCTTTTTAATTTCATTTCCGGTCCAATTCATCTCCAAATTTCAATGGCTCGACATATTAAATTCCAATATCATATATCTAAATTTTCCATTGCCATATACCCATTATTCTAGCACTATATAGTCAATCAGTCCATTACTCGGAGGATTTCCGATCCGAACTTTTTCTCCCGAATTTTTCAGAAAAATTCCGAAGAGTCACTATCAATTGCCAATCACTCTAAACAGTTCCAATTTAATCATTTAAACCCAATTATTCCATAATTCCCAATAAATCCCAACTATCTCACAAATCACAATTCATATCACATTCACAAATCAAAAGTCAGGAAATTGTCATGAATGCATGTACCTATATGTGCATGTACCAATGGACTCATTCCTCTACAATTAGAGGCCAAATGAATGCTCAGTCGATAATGTGCGGTAAAAACCCTATCCCGTCCCAATTTACCAATATAACCTTCCCATCGGTGACGGGATGTTACAGGTGGTGCTGGTGTAGTCAAAACAATCTTGTATTGGGGTCGTAATGATGGATGCTGAAATTCTTGATAAGATTTTTCAGCTTCAGCCTTGGTAGAGAAACTTTTATGAATGATACTGCTTTTACCGGTAATATGAATGGCTGCTTTATGCCATTGATCATAAATCCCTGCAAATGGGCCATTGTAAATCACATAATGCTTGGATTCTTTCTGGTCAATTGTTTTTTGAGGAAGAGTGGATGAAGTGTAAGATTTGACAACAACTGGTGCTATAGTGTTTGATGCAATGGTAGAACTTCGATTGGAAATTTTTGGTAAAAGGATACTATTGTCATCTTTGGTGGTTGGTAATGCTTTGGGCAGAGTCTTTGAACATTCTGGTTTTGATAAAGGTTGGTCTTTAAGCATAGCAAGAGTAGTTTTGAGTCGATCAATTTCTTTAGTGATGGTATCAGTCTTGACTTGTAAATTGATGGTTTTACTTGGATTTCCAGAAGTTCTGCTTCTTTTGATGCTATAGTAGTTTCCAATTGTGCTATAACTCCTTCCATTCTCTTGTCAAAATATCTGCAAGAAAATTGTTAGTTGTTTTAATATAATGAATATCAAATTGATAGTGAACTAATTCAAGCTGCCATCGGATAAGTCATCCTTGATTGTAATTAGTGCTTATTTGGTACTTAGTGAATCCACACAAATACTGAGAATCAGTTTGTATTGTGAATTTCACTGGTAGTAAATCAATAAGTCATTTTCTCAAAGTTTTGAGACAGGCTAGTGCTTCTTTTTCATGAATGGGGTAATTTAATTCTGAAGAACCAAATGTCACATTTATATACTTGCAAAGATAATGCTTTTTGTGCTTAGGCGGTTTTGCCAAAAGGCAACCTGCCCATGTATCAATGCTTGCGTCCAGCTGGACTAGTAATTGGTCAGTGACCTGGTAGTTATAAAGTTTAGGAAGTTCCTTACAGAGATGTTTTAACCGTTGTACTGCTTCTGTATCTATCATGTTCCATTGCCATTGATGTTTAATACTGCATTTTTTCTGTAAGATTCGTCTTTCTTTCGCTAAATCTTTCAAAAAGCCTTAGTCAGAGATATAATTTAGTAATCCTAGAAATTGTTGTATTTTTTTTCTATTAGAGAATTGATCTGGAAAATCTTGTAATTTTTGTAGTTGTAATTGTAAATACCGATGATGGTTAAATTGTATTCCTAAATAGTCAATAGTTTGCTGAGCTATTTTGGCCTTCTTTTTACTTAAGATTAATCCTTTATCCATACAACGTTGTAAAACTATTCGAACTTTCTTTAAATGATCTAATTTATCTTAATTAGAATAGATAATAATATCATCAATATAAACAAAACTAAATTCTTCTAATCCCGCGAGATTATTGTCCATAAATATTTGATAAATACTAGGTGCTTGTTTTAAACCAAAAGGTAATACATTCCATTGATAATGTTTTTGAGGAAGGCAAGTGAATGCCGTTAATGCTTTTGTATTTTCATGTAGTCTTAGTTGCCAATATCCATATTTTGCATCTAATGTTGTAAACCAAGTGTGTCCTTTTAATTTATTGATAATATAATCTTTGTGTGGTACTTTATAAGCATCTCCTATTGTTGCTTCATTTAATTTTCGATAATTAATAACCATTCTTCTTTTTCCTCTTTTCTTTTCTGCAGTATTATTGACATAAAACGTTGGTGCAGAGTGTTTACTAGTACTAGGGCTAATTAATCATTTTTCTAATAATTCTTTACATTCTTGTATAAATTCTTTTACATCTTGTAGTGTGTAAGGAATATTATTTTAAATGTTAACTTCCTGAAGGGGATCCTTAAGTTTAATTTCTATTAATTCTGTATTTTGATTATTTTCTGGATCTAAAGGATTTTCACTACATACTTGATCTAAAAGAGTGTCAACTTCTAACTGTATTGAAGTATTGTTGAGTAGATAAAAATGTAATGAGTTTAGTTTTCCATAAACGAGTTTCAGTTGTTGATAATAAGTAGTATGATAGATAGGTATACGTAGAATAATAGATTTTTGATTGATTTCCTTGATATAAGGTGTTCGTAGGGTGATATAATGTAAATATTGACAAAAAGGGTTATATAATTTTAGAAATTATTTCCAATAATCAATGGTAATCCGGATTCTTTCTGATAGATAGATGGAACTATAAAAGTATAATTTTCAATAATAAGAATATTATAATAACTGGCATATCAGATGGAGTTAAAACTTCCATCAGCTATCTTTACTTGTAATGGTTTATTTAATTTTTTCCATTTTAATGCAAGTTGTTTTGATGCTATACAAATAGTAGCTCCTGTATCAATATATGCGTTTACTTTAGTTTTCGTTGTCTAAACTATTACTTGAATAAAAGTCGAATTGGAATTCGGTGTTTGATTTAGAGTCTTGGCTAGTTGATTCATTCGAAGATTGTTCTGACTCATAAATATAAAGAGAAGTTTCAGAATTATATTCGGATTCAATTGGTTCTAATTGATTTTCTAAAGTTGAATACAAATTTTGTACTTTGTTATTGTATTGTTTATCCTTTTTTTTGGACATTCATTTGCGTAATGACCTTCTTCTTTACATAACCAACATTTACAATCTTTTTTCTTTTTAGGACAATATTTTTGTTTGTTCTTGTATTTAGGATTATATCGATATCTTCGAAAATACTTAGGTATTGCTTAGGTTGATAGTGATGTGGTTTGTATTTTTTCCATCGATATTTCTTTGAATAGTTTTTTCTATATAGTGATCTAGGAGTAAACTTTTTCTTTCTAGTTATGTGGCGATGATATCGTCTTTCACATCCATATTGTTGTGGTACATCTGCATTTTGTTCACAACATAAGTTTTAATTTTGATGCTTTAAGGTTTGTTTAAGTTTTGATTCTAAACAAAAGTCAACTAATAATTCACGTGTTACTAATATAGCTCCGCCTAAATTGTGGGCTATTGAATGGTTTTCTATTTTTTCATAAATTTGTTGTTGTACTTTTACATTAAAAGGATATGGTAATTTTTGAATGAAAACATGAATATACATTTCTTGTTCTATTCGTGGTAATTTATAATAATGTTTTTGAAATTTACAAATAAAAGAATTGAGATAATAGATATCACAAATGTGTAGAATATTTAAATGTCTCAATGCTTTTAGTCTATTAGCTTTGTTAATATCACGATGAAAAATAATATCTTTTCCAAAGAATTCTTTATATATTTCTTCTCCAATAATATCAAATCTATCTTCATCTTTTACTTTGGCTTATATAATGAGGGGTATTTTGTAATGCATGAGCATTTTCGCGTAAAAAGCTTTGTATATTTCCTGTTGTTTTATATATGACAAAATTCCAATGGGAATCCTTATTATCTGCTCTATCTCCAAATGGGCTTTCTACTTGTAGGAGTAATAATATTTTTGCAAACCATTCTTGAAATAATTCTTTTGCATTGGATGTACAATCGAGATTTAGAATACCATCTGATCCTAATTTTGCAATTTTGGGTTTATATTCGTAAGGATATTTTCGAATTTTTGATCCTTTATAATAATATTCTTGTTGATTTAACACGTCATCTTTGTTTTCGGGAATCCATGAATAATTTGTTGATTGAAAATCTTTTTTGCATTTATCACTAGTTAATTTTCCTTTGAGCTTTAAGTCTTGAGTATTACTACTTTCTGGTTTTTCGTCTCTTTCCATAAAAAGTTCTTGATCTGATTCATATCAATAATAATTTCATCTTTATGATCTTTAGACAGTACTTGATGTACTTGTTCGTGAGTTTCTAAAAGAAAACACGTGTTGACAGTAGGGCGGAATCAAACCTTTTATACCCACCACGCTTCGTTGCGTTATTTTCCATACATTGGATCGGAAGCAGTGGATGTGCTGCAACTCAAACTTGAGGCATGGGGGTAGCCCAGTCCCATACCTGGACGCTCTGATACCACTTTGCTACTGAAAACACGTGTTGATAGTAAGGTAGAATCAAACCTTTTTTATAATAATAATAATAATCATCATCATCATCATCATCATCGTCATCATCATCATCATAATAACAATACTAACAATAATCACAATAAGGATAATACTAATAATAATAACAATAATTGAATTAATTATAATAAATAATAAAATATCATTCAGGAGTAAGATTAAGAATAATAGTCATAATACTAATCACAATAATCATAACAACAATAATAATAAGGATAATAATAATAATAATAATAATAATAAAGACTACGGAATTTTTGTTATTAAAATAAATAAATTACCGCAAACAACATTAAATAATAATAACAAACCAATATTTACAAGGATTTATTTTATTTTTCAATTTTCTATATAAAAATTCAAAATATAGAAAATTATATAGCAGCCTGGCAGACATTGCGTGGCTTTTATTGAATGTGTGTGGCTTGCGAGGGTGACGCAACGTGGATGGCTCGCGAGGGCAAGCGCTCGCCCTCGCAAGCCTGGCAATGTCTACCAGGCTCTCGCAATATTAATCTGGAATTAAAAAATGGAATTAATAAATCTTACAATAAATTATATATAAGATTTATAAGAATACTCATTTTTATAATAACAAGTACATATACTCCGGTCAGGAAAATTATTAATAATAATTCAATATTATAAGAATAGTTAAATTATTAAGAATAATAAAGTCAAAACTAATAAGAAGATAATTAGTAATTATAACAAATTTCATAATAATAATAATCATAATTAGACATAATTATAATCGTATTTGATTAATCAATGATAATTTACGTAATCTCCTTGCATATATTTTTATTCCTAAACCTTTTTGTTAATTTCTCTTTTATTGATGTTTTGCTTTTATCACAAATGGAGTAAGAGGTCGTGTTAAGAAAAAAAACAGATTTTTAATATGGCCACTGATCAAGATATGTATGACTGTTGGAAACATGATATATTTTTATACGTGGTATGGTATAGTGCATTTTCTAATTTCCACACAGGTACGGTATATATATTTTGAATAGATACACAACATACATTGTACACTTAGTTACAAGACTGAGTAAATTGTCGCGTATAAATGTTATGAACTGTTGCTCGTCCAATTGTTAATTCATGTTTTAGTAAAAATTGTTAGACAGGAAACTTGAACAAATGTACACTAACTTATGTAGTGGTGAAATTCGTCAGAATATTTTGACATAATACGTATAAATTTAACTTAGATATAGGATTAATTATCTTAAAATGGATTAACCTAGGATTTGTTAGGTCTTTTATTTTTATTTTATTTTCAAATTTACTAAAATATTTTCTGAATATTTTCTCATTCCTTATAAAATTGATTTTTAATTTCTTATATTTTTAACAGATTTTTACTTTGCCGTCTTCTAGCTTCGATTGTGATTGAATTGCGTTAGGTATTTGGAGAGTAGAAGTTTCTGAAGAGCACAAGTTCTTACATGACCGATTTAATAGTAAAGATCAACGAATGAATGAGGCTATAGGCGTGATTTCATTATAAAAGTTTTTTTTTTTTGAATTCAAGGAAACTCAGAGGTAATCCTAGCGGTAGACACCTCTACGGCTACAACTGACACACCACCCCACAAAGTAACCAAGCAAGACACCTTATCATTGGCGCCAACTAGTTCTCCATCTATAGTTAAAATCGATCGCCTAATTTCTTCTGAGAAATTTAGATGGAATCGAACCTGAGACCTAACCAAAGTCAAGTCCTGCTCTCAATCATCGAGTCACACCCCTTAAAGGCTCATTATAAAAGATGATAGTACGACATAATATTTTCATTATAACAAATTTTGATTTGTAGTAAGGAAAAACAAAACAAAACTTATATATAACTTAGTACCTAGACTTTTTCAGGAAAGAAAAACATAAAAGCTTTCTGGTTTATTTGACCAAATAGTCATCAGAAAATTTTGATACTTTGCTATCTTCAATAATATAAATAAGCTTTTAGATCATTTTCTAATATAGATTTTATTACAGATATTGATATTTTTTTCTAAATAAAGTACATGTTTATATAGAACAGAGTTTTAAATGTTAAAAGTATAATAAATTAACAGAGGCTATAGTTAACTTATGCCAAATATTTTAGTTATATTTAATTACATTAGTACATAACATCTTTTTTAGATGTTCAATATATAGTAAAATGCTTATTTTACTATATATATATATAGTAAAATGCTTATTAGTACATAAATGTGTATTAATTAATTAAAATTTCAAAATTTTGAGTTTTAAAATATATTACAATTCCTTAAATGTATTATACAAAATATTTTTAAATAAGAAATTTGAGTTAATAAGGATAAAGTTAAACCTTAAGAATCTTCAAAGTTTAAATTTTCTTATTTAATTTTTGAATATTTAGGAAAATTAAAATTTTAATGTAATTTATTAAAGAGTATTGGCAATAAATCAACTAAAACAATTTATGACTTTTAATCATATTTTTATTCAATTGATAGTTAATTCGTTACTTAATAAGATATGAACTAAATTTTATGACAAAATTATATTAACTAATTATAATTTTGAAATTCGATTCATAAATGTCATTTGTTTTCTTTGTTTATATGATATAATAATTATTCCTTTACATTAAATATTCAAAACATGTTAACAAGTTAAACCTCTTGAAGATCCATCAAATTTTAAAATTTTCTTCACTTTTATTCAATTGAATAAATAATTATTTGAACAGTTGGGATATTAAATTTTTAATTCAGTTTATTAAAATTAGTGGCAGTTCATTAACTAAAACAGTTTATGAGTTTTAGCAATACTTTTATTCAAATTTTGTGTCATAATTAAATTTTCAAACTTGTGAAAACTAAAATTGTCATATCAAATAATTTTTTAAATTTTTTCTATTCCTATTCTTAATTGATAATCACCATTTATTTTTACAAATACAATAGAATCATTATTCTTCTGGAGCAAAATATTCAAGAGTATTTTAAATAAGAAACTTAGGTTTTGTATCAAGATAAACTTTTAAAGGTCTTAAGAATCACCAAATTAAGAATCACCAAATGTAATTTTCTTAATTTTAATCAATTGAATAAATAATTATTTGAGAAATTTGAGAAATTTTATTCAATTTATTAAAGGATACTGTCCGTTAATTAACTAAAATAATTTATGACTTCTGACAATATTTTTATTCAATTGATATTAAACACATTAACTAGTGAGACAAAATTAAATTTTAACACACAATTATGTTGATGAATTAAAATAACAAACTAGGTTGAGTTGTAAATTCTTTTAAATTTTAAAGTTAACTCATAATCCAAATTTCAACATATGAAATGTATTTCAATTTTCAAACCTATGCCTTTCATATGATGAAAATTTCAAATTTAAATTCAATTCATTGGTGTTTTTGAAAAAAAATTAAAATTATAAAATTGTTCAAAACAAAATATATTTCTTACAATAATAGATACAATATTACTATTAATTTATAACAAAAAGAAATTATAATAACTTTATGATAAAATAAACGTTAGAACATAATTATAAATTTAAACAATTGTAGCTAGATTGAATCTTTAATTTTAACTTATTGTTTAATCTCAAATAGCAATCAATATATTAATTATCAAAACTCACACTATTTAGTTTTGGACTTAATTCAGTTTATCAAATTAAATTGAAATAATTTTTACAAACCTAATGATTTGTTATTATAGATACGAAATTGTTTTCAGCATCCAAATTTAATTATTAAATTGACTTTACAATTTCGATGTGGAATGCATTCAAAGTCCACCTAGGAATGTCGAAAAAGGCCCAATTTATCCGGTTGCATTTTGGATGGAAAAGACTGCGACTGCGACAATACCAGAGACCCCACCTGAGTTGACGCCGGCTCCGCCACCCTCCCTCCACAGCTGATGATTTTCTCCGACGTACTCGGAAAAAGACCAAACGTCGCCGCCACCCTACGGTGGATGACCACGACGCTTCGGAGCAGCCCATCCTCCCGGATCGTAGCCCCAGGCCGCCCTCCTTCGCAGAGATGGTGAAAGGGCACCACCATGACACAGCCGAGGACTGGATGGAGTGGGTGCTTCCGACATCCACGAAGACTACCGCATCCGCTGATTCCGACTCTGACTCAGAACCGATGGGGGATGGTGACGACGATGATTGTTTTTTCTTCTCCAAGGAGGAAAAGGCAGCCATGCGTAAACCATGGAGAAATGCTTTGATCGTGAAATTGTTAGGGAGAGCATTAGGCTATTCGGCTCTAGCCAACAGGATTCCTCACTTGTGGCAACTTAAAGGCGCCTACAAAGTGACGGACTTGGCGCATGACTATTTCATTATCCGTTTTCAAAAGCAATCTGACTATGAACATGTGTTGGAGGGAGGGCCTTGGCTCATTGGGGGCAACTATCTGACAGTTCGTCAATGGAGGCCGAATTTCATGCCCAGTTCGGATAAAATCGAGAGAATTGTGGCTTGGATCCGGTTTCCAAACATTCCGATAGAATACTTCAACCTGCTTGCCTTAACAAAAATGGGAGAAAAAGTGGGTCGGGTCATCAAAATTGACCAAATTACTGAAGGTGGCATGAGGGACAGGTTTGCCAGGGTCTGCGTAGAGCTGGATTTATGTAAGCCATTGAAGCCGAAATTGAAGGTGGAAGGCAAGGAGGTATCTATTGAATACGAAGGTCTCCCACTTATTTGTTTTGAGTGTGGTATCTTTGGTCATCGGAAAGCGGATTGCCCCTCTACCCTACACCCCCGCCCACCCGTTGAGGTCGCCCAGCCATCGCCTCTTGTAGCTGAAACCCCCGCTGACCAGAAACAACCTTCGTATGGTCCGTGGATGTTAGTCCAACGCCGCATGAAAGCTCCAGGCCATTTGGGGAACACCACTGGCGGCTCTCTGAGCGGCCAGCGGGCTGCTCAAGTTTCTCATCCAAAGCTACATAGCAAGGAGCCGCAGAAGGACGCTCTGCCTTTGCCCCAGTCCACTACCCTTAGAGGCAACAGGGCGAAGCAAAAGGGCGTAGTGCCCAATCCTTTTAAAGGCAAAATGGTGGCTAGTGAAGGAACCTCGAGTGGGCGTCCGGTCCCGTTTCCCATGGGCCATTCCACAGACTCCTTACAGGGGACAGGTTTTGTTTTTCATGCAAGGGACACCTCCCGCACGGTTCGGGCCAGTTCCACCCCCCGACAAGGCTCATCCAAGGGGACCACCCGTCAAGTGCATCATCCACTGTCGAGCGGTCAGGCAGTTCTGAAGGAGGCTCCGGCTCCGGCTCCCTTGCTCGTGGCCGATATGGAACATACAGCTGGACCAACGGTAGACCCACGGGGGCCTCCTCCCAGTACTGGCATAAGGGTAGAAGGGGATGTGCGCCGGGCCCCTTCCTCTGTTATTTCAGCTGTGTCCACTGGCCCTACAATCAGCGGTGACTCAATGCAAGTTGATGCTGGAACTCCCCAGCTGCATCCTATTACCCATTTAGATGAAGATCATTATGTGGAATAGTCGCGGCTTGGGCTATGCCAAACTGCGTCGAACATTGAAAGAGCTCTTGAATGACTATCAACCAACTATTTTATGTTTGTTGGAGATTAAGAATACTATGTCAGCGGTAGAACGCATGGCTAAAATTCTCCATTTTTCTGACAGTTTTGCGATTTCCTCTGATGGCAGGGCTGGTGGGATTGCACTCTTCTGGCACTCAAACTCATGCAAGCTGGATATCATTAGCTCTACTGCTCAGTGTATCCATGCTCGATGTGATATTAATTTAGTGCCTCAGATCATTTCTTTTGTATATGTTCGGCCTTACACCCAATGGAAGGATCTGTTCTGGACAAATTTAGTGGAGTTCTCTCACACCCGTGGACGGTAATTGGTGACTTTAATGATTATGCAGCCTTTGATGACAGCAGGAGCGTGCATTCGGGTTCGGTTGATAGCTTAAACCGTATTATGCTATTCAGAAGGAGATGGGCGGCTTGTGAGCTAATAGACGCCGGGATGTCTGGATGTCGTTTTACTTGGTTTCGACGGGTGGGGGGCCGTATTGTCAATCAAGCAAAACTAGACAGAGTCCTATGGAATACTGCAGCTCTCACTCAGAACTCGCATGCCAAAGTGATGGTTCTTCCTTGTCTTTGTTCGGACCATCACCCTATTTTTGTTGATTTCATTGGCAGCCCCTTTTCCTCCTAGTACCGGCCACTCCGTTTTGAAGCTGCCTGGTTGACTCACCCTACCTTTGAGCCATTATTTGCGTCGGCATGGGCCAAAGGGAGGGGCTTCTTACCGCAAGCCATCCGAGCAGTGACAACTGCAGTAAGTGTGTGGAAATCGGAAGTTTTTGGCAATATCCATAAACAGAAAAGTCTTTTGCTGGCTAGGATTCGAGGTATTCAATGTAATGATGCTTATGGCTCGTCGGCCTTCCTTCAACAGTTGGAGGTTTGCTTGCAGGCCGAGTATCACCAGATTCTTGTTCAACAGGAGTTGTTATGGTGTCAGAAATCCAGATTGGACTGTGGTCGGGTCGATCATGCTGGGTCCGGATCCAGTCAAGACGACCCATGGGCTGATCGGTCCATTCATCGAAGATCAGTCCTGTGCCTAAAGCCCATGCCCCCTTTCGGCCCATCGGTTGAAAGGAGTCTCCCATGCAAACACGTAAAGACCTAAACCTAACTGCAAAATCATATAAAAGGTATTATTCCCTTATAATCAAGGTACGGGATGATAACCTAATTTGTTTCTCTGCATTGATCAATCTCACTTTCAGAAAGATCCTTACTTGAGCGTCGGATGGGCTAATCGAGACACAACCCCCGACGAGCCTTCCTTGTTTTGCAGGTAACTTCACGTCGATTCATCACGTGAGCAGAGATTCATGGATCGAGCAAGAACGCATGATCAAACCAAAATCCGGCGAACTAATTGGCGCCACCGTGGGGCCCGACTTCCGCACCACGCCCGTAAACACTCGATCATCAAAGCGGCGATGAACCTCGATATAGCCGTATCGCGGCTCTGGCGATCAACGTCTAGGTTTTAGCCTACCGCGACTGTCTGTCGCCTGCCCGACGCTTCAAGACGGAATCCTCTCGATCTCACGATCAACAAAGAACCTCGGACTTGGAATAGGAAGAACAGAGCGTAGCCTTAGAAGATAACGTTGCACCCAATATACACCAAAATCTCCAACACCGATCGGGAGCAGAACCTATTCCGGCTATGCATACCACCCTAACCTGAAAGCAGATTGAGGAAGCAGTCGATCTGTTGATCCGCCAGATCTTGCAGTCTCAACCGGCACAACAATAGCCGTCTGCACGGCAAGCCGCCCGACAACCTAGCATGACAACTGATCATCGCCCAACCGAAGCTCTGGAGAAAATCGTAGATGATCGGATCAACGCAACCATGAGCTTCCGATCGATCGACCAAAGACAAGATCTGCTCTCCTTCACTCCGGACATCTTGGATAGCCTCCCAGCTCCCGGCACAAAAATACCGACCCCAGAGAAGTACACTGAAAAGATCGACCCCCTGGACTACTTGCAACACTTCCAGTCCATGATGAATCTACACTGTGTCCCAGATGCTATCCAATGCAAGGCTTTTATACTGACCTTTCAAGAGGAGCTCACACGGTTCAACACCTTGCCCTCGGTCGTGTCACATGCTTCAAGATTTCATATTGTTATTTCGAACTAGTTCGCCACTAGTAAGCGACCGCGAAGCAGACTCTCCGAGGTGATGCAACTCACCCAAGGAAGAAACGAGTTTCGCGGGAGTTCATCACCCGGTTCAATAACGGCGGTCGAAGTGCCGACCACCGTCTTTCGTCCATCTTGGCGCCATGACCAATACGAGACGAGGAGTTTAAGAAGTCACTAGCCCTCGATCGGCCCGATCCGCTCAAGAAATAAGAAACAGTATGACAGTATATTCAACTTGAAGAAGTGCTGAAAAATACGAGGCGTCGAACGGATGATCGCTCGCTGAATGACAGGGCGGACAATTCGCACAAAAGGCAAAAAGGCTAATCGACCTGGAGAAGGCCAACCGATCGACAGAGATATCGGCAAGAGTTCACTCCGCTAAACAGGACATATGCAGAGGTATTGGCGGCCGTGAGAGCGAATGGGGAAACTATCCGAGAGCCTGAAAAAATGAAGACCCCTTACAAGGATAGGAACCACAACTTATATTGTCGTTTCCACAGAGAGGTCGGTCACGATACGAAAAATTGCTGACAATTGAAAAAAGAAATCGAACTCCTCATTCAAAAGGAAAGGTTAGGCCGATTCGTGAAATACAAACAAAATGCCGATCGCAGGATAAATCGGTCAGACAGTAGGCGACCGCATCAAAGGCAAAATGACCGGAATGACGGGGGTAGGCAGAATGCGAATACAAATAATCGACGAGAAGAGAGAGGACGGTCAAGGGAAAGAAACGACGGAAATACCGGGCAACAAGACGATCGACCGAATGCAAATCATGAGCTATCCTATCCCTTTTGCTCAATGGGGAATGGATATACTGGGGCCTTTCCCTCTCGGTCCCGGACAAAAGAAATTCCTGATAGTGACAGTGGAATATTTCATTAAGTGGGTAGAAGCGGAGTCAGTCGCTACAATCACAGAGGGAAAAATAGAAAGTTTCATAAAGAAGAACATACTATGCCGCTTCGAGATGCCTATGGTGTTGGTTACAGATAATGGTCGGCAGTTTGACAACGACAAATTTAGGGATTTCTGCAATCGACTAAAGATCAAGCTACAGTTGACTTCGGTAGCCCATCCCTAAAGTAACGGCCTCGCAGAAAACACCAATAAGAAGATAATGAACGCCCTCAAGAGGCGCCTGGACGGCCGAAAAACCTGGGTGAAAGAAGTAGACGAAGTATTGTGGGCCTATAGAATCACACCGAACGGAGTCACAGGGGAAACACCGTTCAGGATGACCTTCGGGGCAGAAGCCCTAGTTCCAGTAGAGGCGGCATTGCACAATAAAAGGGTATCGGGCTATGAAGAAGAGCGGAATGATGAAGCCCGCAGAGCAGAGCTCGTTCTCCTCAGCGATGAAAGAAAGGGCACCACCGCCGAAGCTATCGAGCAAAGGACGCCAAGTTCTACAACAAAAGGGTCAAGCCGCGATGTGAAGGTAGGTGGTTATGTCTATTTAAAAGCCGAGGCGGCTGGAAAGCATCCCGAAAAACTCGGACAGACGTGGGAAGGACCCTACCGAGTGATGAAGCAAGTCGGGCATGGCTCTTACATCCTTAGCGATGAGAAAGGGAAGTTTCTACCGAGGCCTTGGAACTCACAGAACTTGAAGGCGTTCTACCAATAGATAAGTTTTATTTTAGTTAATCTTTCCTTATTATCTTTTTTGTATACACGTGGGTACCTTTTTCTTGTCCCTGCCAGACAGGTTTTTTAACGGCCCACGCCCTCATTATCATCAATAAAGGAATTTTCAGACTTCTTGGCAATAAAGAATTCAATCATGTATGGCAAAAATAGAAAATCCAGGCACCCATCGCCCGACTTCTCCATAGATTGACTACGGTCGGTCGGGTCGCCAAGACGAGATCCTTGAAACCACGCCATCGCCATCACTCGGCGCTCTCCATAGATCGACTACGGTCGGTCGGGTCGCCAAGACAAGATCCTTGGGACCCTCGCCATCGCCATCGCCATCGCCATCACTCGGTGCTCTCCATAGATCGACTAAGGTCGGTCGGGTCGCCAAGACAAGATCCTTGGGACCCTCGCCATCGCCATCACTCGGCGCTCTCCATAGATCGACTACGATCAGTCAGGTCGCCAAGACAAGATCCTTGGGACCCTCGCCATCGCCATCGCTCGACGTTCTCAGAAGATCGACTACGGTCGGTCGGGTCGCCAAGACGAGATCCTTGGGACCTCTTTCGTTATCGCCCAGTATCTCCATAAACCGACTACGGTCAGTCGAGTCGCCAAGACGAAACTATAAGTCGACCTTGAAGCCGGTCGATTATGAGTAGTTTCATTATAACTCAACATACATTGAAAGTAAAGAGTATGAATACGGAAAGAGGCATCGAGAAAAAATGAAGTAAAAACGAATTTTCATTGATATCATTTTGCCCTGGCCACAAGCCCGACCAGGTGAGCCTCAAAAGTCTACAGAAGGGGAAGTGGGAGGATGCCCGGGAGAATCCTCGGAAGCGGGCGGAAAAGCCGGGTCAAGCGAGGTCAAAGGCGTGGTCGGAGAAGTGCCCTCAAGAGGAAGCTCGTCCTCCTCGGCAGAGCTAAAATCCAGCTCTTCATTCGGGACTGGGCCCCGGTCCTCCATGGCTCTCTCCGTCACTTCCTCCAGAGAAAGACCAAGGACGGTAGGAAGCAACGGCTCGGCAAACTTCTCGAACGAAGGACCGTCCGACCCCTCAGGAACGCAGGCGTTATAACAATTCTTCAAGATCATGAGGGCCAGGTCGCAGGAGTACTCCAAGCACTCGTCTTGCAAGAACCGCCTCTGCCATCGCAGGATCGCCTCAATCCTTTGTTCCTTCACGGAGGCTTGCGCCCTCCTTAACATATCCTCGGTTTGGGCATGGTCTCGGAGGGATTTCTCCTTGAGCACCCTCTCTGACTCGCACCGTCCTCGCAGCGCCGCGTACTCCTCAGACAGCTTGTTCCTAGCTGCCATCGTCTTTTCCTTTTCGACCTCCTCCCCGGTGAGCCGAGCCTTCAAGGAGTTCCTCTCCTCCTCTCCCGAGGCAAGCTGGGCTCTCAAGAGATCGCGCTCCTCCTCCCAGAGTTTTTTGTCTTCCTCCAAGGAAGAAAGCTGAGCCCGGGAGAAGTCTTTTTCCTCCCCGACCTCCGAGAGCTTAGTCTTCAAACCGTCCACCTGCTCCAGGAGGGAATTGATCTCCCGATTCAACAGATCGATTCGCTGATGCGTATAGAAAGTGAGGGCCACCTCCCTCATGGAATTACGGATGGCGCGACTCATCATCTCCTCAAGACTTAGCTCGTCAAAGCGCTCCTCATCTGAAGGAGGAATAACTTTCCCAACAAGATGACGAGCCACTTCGACATCAGCAATCGTGGCAGTCCTCTCGAGACTAATCGCCACCTCCCACTTATCGTTACTACCCGCTGATTTTTCCCTTACAGGCGCAGACGGATGAACAATCTCCCACTTTCTCTTTCCCTTGCTTCGGTCCAAGGGCAAAGAGATCTGACGACCATCGGAGAAGATCGGTCGACCACTTCGGAGATGATCGGTCGTCCACGAGAGGAGGTCGATCAACTACCCGGCCCTCTTCTCCTCTTAAGAGGTCGTTCAACCTCCTCCTCCTCCTCCTCGATCACTACCAAGTACTCACCGGGCAGGCGACCACAAGAAAAGCCACAAAGGCTCGGAGGCAGTCGGAGGAACACGCCACGCCTTAAGCGATTGGTCGAGCGACCATCGAATCGACCTCCCGCCTATCTCCGACCTCTTCCTCCAAGACCTGCGACTGGACGCTACTCTTGGCGGACTTGGGGGGGGGAAGGTGTTAACTTTGACCATAACAGACAAACAAAGGAAACAAAGTTAGAAACCGAATCAAAACCTACGAGTAAGGAAGATAAATCAACCATGAGGGGTCAACCAAAGGCGGGGCAGTTTCCTCTCCTAGCCCTCCAACTCGCAGGGGGTCAATCAGAAGAGAGTTGGCCGAGGCCCCCCCGCCATACCCCGAGATGAGCCGAGCGGTTATCTTCGCCAAGCTCCTTTATACAGCCTAACTACCTCCGCCTCCTCCTCGAAAGGAATAGACTCGATGAGTCATTCCATCGCTTCGGCTTGGGATACCTCCTGGTGGGACTGAAGAGGACCCTGAGGCTTCACAAAGAAGTATTTTGTTCGCCAGCCGGTAATTTTACCAGACGTCCCGGTTGGGCGATACCGGGCATCCTTATACATTAAGGAAGGGATGCCACCCCCAGAACTCGGACTTTGACTCATTCTTAAGAAATGACGCAAGATGTTGACCGAGGACGGACAACCGAATTGGTGGCACAACAGCACAAGCCCGTTAATGAATCGCCACCCATTCGGAGGATCGACTCAAGATCAATCGAATTCAGCAGACACTTCATCCACGATCGGCACGTACGATAGTCTCAAGCCTCCGACCGAGAAGAAGTACACAGAGAGGGCAATCCACCCACCTCTGCTGCTGTCGATCCTTTCGTCCCCCGACTGCAACCTAGGCCCCCAGGACCGAGGGATACCATTCCTAGCAATCGACCTATTTAACTCCGCCGCAGACATCTTGGATTTACCCTTGGGCAACTCCTTTACTACCAGCCCGTCTCTCCGTTCCCTTGTTGTAATCTCTTCAACATCCCTTAACCTCGACACCGCCGTCGCCTCGGCCATAACCTCCGACGACCTCTCATCAACGGAATCACTTGGAGAAACCCCACTCCGAGAACCACTAGACGACATGCTTTTTAAGAGAAATTTAGAAGAGGAAGATGAGGGAAGGGGACGTACCTATTTAGTGGTAGGGAATCGGAAATTTGAGCGACACCACAGACAACTTCCGAGAATGAAAATAGGGAAAAAGCATAAGAAAGCAAGAAGACGGCAAGAACGAAATGAGCGCGAAGAAAAGCAAACTGTCCGTCGACTCCGAGCATTTATAGGGAAAACGTTCGAACTACGATCCAACCAGAGCTCGACGGGTGGAGAAAATCCGAGCTACTCCTGGACACGCGGCACAATCTGAACGGAGGCAAATTAGAGCTAATCAAAATCCGGACGGACGCGAGCAGGTGAAGGGACGTACGGGACAGCTGGGTAACGGTTACAAAGATAATACGTTTCATATTCTGAACGTTGTCAGACAGCATGCGCCGTCAAATAATAAATGCCTTCACGAGCCCGCTAATGGTGACCATCCGACTCGCCAGGCGAAAGCGGTATGTCGTCAATAAGAGCCGAGGCCGACCAGTTGGAACACCAACCCGACCAACCCCAGTACGGGCAGTAACGCATAACCAATTGGCATCCGACCGATTGAAACTACCCGGGCTGTCCCATGATCGGGCTACAACAACATTACCCGACCAATCGATTATTCCATTTAGCTGATCAACAGACGAGCTATATTTCAGGGCTCAGCCGATCGCCCCAACCCCGAGTCGTCCTATGATCAAGCTATAAAACCTCTACATACTCCTCTGACCCTTCTTTTCGCTCAGACTCGAGGAGTAGGGGGCTTATGGTCGTCGACCGTCTTTGGGCCGGACCAAATAAGACGACCCATGGGCCGATCGGTCCATTCATCGAAGATCAGTCCTGTGCCTAAAGCCCATGCCCTCTTTCGGCCAATCGGTTGAAAGGAGTCTCCCATGCAAACACGTAAAGACCTAAACCTAACTGCAAAACCATATAAAAGGTATTATTCCCCCATAATCAAGGTACGGGATGATAACCTAATTTGTTTCTCTGCATTGATCAATCTCACTTTCAGAAAGATCCTTACTTAAGCGTCGGAGGGGCTAATCGGGACACAACCCCCGACGAGCCTTCCTTGTTTTGCAGGTGACTTCACGTCTGATTCATCACAGCAAGCAGTAGATTCATGGATCAGAACGGCAACGCGCAGTTCAGCCAAAATCCGGCAGAACCAGACTGGGTACACTTTGGTGATCGAAATACAAAATTCTTCCACTTGACAACCATGGTGCAACGACGCCGTAACTTGATCTTGGCTCTGAAGGTAAATGATGTGTGGGTACGGACGACTGAGGGCTTGCGTCAACATATTCTGGATTTTTATTCTTCCTTCTTTCGCAGCAAACCTTGTCAGCGTCTGTTGGCTGTCTTTGACTCTTTTGTGCTGAAAGTTTCAGAGGCAGAAAAGCTAACTCTGACTTCCCCATTGCAGCTATGGGAAGTTAAATTAGCCACGTTTTCCATGAAGGGATTGAAGGCTCCGGGTGTGGATGGTGTCCAACCGATATTTTATCAGAAACAGTGGGGCATAGTGAAAGACACGGTTTTTCATTTTATTCACATGGCTCTACAAAGTCGAAGGGTGGATTTGACGGTTCTGCAGGCTCATATGGTTCTTATCCCTAAAAGTTGTTGTCCGGTAATAGTGAAGGATTTTCGCCCTATTACACTCCTGAATACTTCGTATAAAATCCTTTCAAAAGTCATTGTTAACAGGCTGCGCCCTATTCTGCAAAGAATCATTGGCCCTTTTCAAAATAGCTTTCTTGCGGGAAGGAGTACCACAGACAATATCCTCATTACACAAGAGGTTGTTCACTCGCTTATGGGTCGGAAGGGTAGTTTAGGGGCTATGATAGCGAAGATCGATCTCCAACAAGCCTACGACAATGTCTCTTGGAGCTTTCTTCAGGAGGTACTAGTCTTCTATGGCTTTCTTGAGGCTTTGACAGATCTGATCATGTTTTGCATCTCCAATATGACTCTTGCTACAGTCTGGAATGGTGAGGTTCTGCCATCTTTTACACCTCAACAAGGGTTACGTCAAGGCGATCCACTATCGCCCTATTTATTTATTCTGGTCATGGAGCGCTTATCACACATGATTTTGGAACGGGTTGATCAACACCTTTGGCGCCCGGTGAGCACATCGCGGACTGGCCCCAAGGTGTCACACTTATTCTTCGCTGATGACTTATTACTCTTTGCAAAAGCATCAGAATCTCAGGTCCATGTGGTTACTGATGTCCTAGCAGACTTTACTACAGCCTCCGGATTGCAGGTTAACTTTACAAAATCCAAACTATGGGTTTCTCCGAATGTCCACCGTCAAAAAGCTTTGATCCTTAGTAGACTGTGTGGGATTCCTCTGGCTCAGGAGCTTGGAAAGTACCTTGGAGTACCTATTATTCACCGCCGGCTTTCTAAAACTACTTATCAGCACATCGTTGATAAAGTAATCAAGCGTTTAGCAAGTTGGAAGGGTTCAGTGTTAAGCTATGCAGGGCGGAAGACTCTCATTCAATCTACATTGAGTTCTATCCCAATTTACTCTATGCAGACAGCATGGCTCCCAGTGGCTACTACAGCGCGTTTGGACCAGCTAAGCTGCAATTTCCTATGGGGTGGCGATGTAGACCGATCCCGCGGTCACCTCGTCAACTGGGACAGGGTTTGCTCACCTAAATGTAATGGAGGCTTAGGCATTCGACAAGCTCGTTGGTCCAATGTGGCTTTATTGTCAAAGGTGAGTTGGAAATTGCAAATGCAGCACCACTCCTTTTGTTTGGATGTCTTCCACCATAAATACTTGAAGGGCACCCCGTTCACAGACATGCGTGTTCGGGGCCGTGCTTCATCCACGTGGCAGGGGCTACTCAAAACAATTAACTGTGTGAAACGGGGTGCTCGATGGATTATCGACGATGGGCAAGCAACTAGTCTATGGTTTGATTGGTGGGTGGGGACGAGGCCGCTGTTTCACTTGCTCCCTCCACACGTGCAACCACCGGAGTTGTCTCTACGGGTTGCCTCACTATTGCGACCGGATGGGTCTTGGAATTGTGACGATCTAGAGTCCATCTTACCGGCTCAGACCATTGCAGAAATTCGAGCCATACCGATTCCCCTTATGACATCAAAGGCGATCGGTGCATTTGGGGGTGGGATCGACATGGCCTTTTTACTGTCGCGTCAACCTATAGGGGTATTACATCACATGGGCCTTCGGTAGCGAGGGGGGACAATTTTCGTTGGATGTGGACCCTTCCCATTCTAGAGCGGGTCCGCTTCTTTATATGGTTGGCTTGCTTCAATTGTTTAAACACTAAGGCGGTCTTACACAGCAAACGCATTCTCAGCAACCCGGAGTGTGCACTTTGCTCTGCTGGGGTGGAGACTTTAGATCATATCTTCAGAACTTGCCCATTTGTCGCGGGGTTGTGGAGCTCTGTCTACTACCGATTTGGCATGCAAGTGTCCAGCGTTGAGCCCTTTCCTGAGTGGCTACGCAATCAAGCTTCCAAACCTTCTCAGGTACGCTTCACTCTTCTTTGGGGCCCCTTGTTTACTGCTATCTTATGGAGTGTTTGGAAAGCCCGAAACAACTTCTTGTTTAATGGTATTTGCCCACGAGTCGACGACATCCTACAATCCGCCATCTCGTTGGCCACTGATTGCTCGGTGACTCCACCACCGACCAGGAACCGTTCTGGTCACTTGATCTTTTGGCGTCTGGCCCCCGCTGGAATTCTTTTACTGAATACCGATGGCTCCAAATGACCTACAGATGGCCATGCATCAGCTGGTGGCTTGCTTCGGGATTCCACGGTATGTGGGTGGCGTGTTTACGCATAAACATTGGCATCTCAGGGAGCCTAGATGCGGAATTATGGGGACTTCGCCAAGGGTTGCTATTGGCGAAAACGGCTAACGCTAGCTTGTTGATTGTTGAACTTGATGCTATGGTTGTTGTGCAGTTTCTCAGAAGTGGAGTTAGTGCTTCACACCCTCTTCATACTCTGGTCACTGATTGCTTGGAGCTCCTCAAAGGGGGTTGGATTGTTGATATCCGACACATTTTTCGTGAAGGTAACCGTTGTCCAGATCGTCTTGCCGATTTGGCGCATTCCTGTCCGCCGGGCCTCACTTATTGTGCAACTCCTCCCGCTCCCTTACTTCCTCTACTCACGGAGGATCGGGAGGGAATCGGTGTTCTACGCCCTTAACTTTTATTTCTGTTCATCAGTAGCAAAAATTTTTTGACCTGAGTTGATCAGGCTCAATCGACGATCGTCACCCAATTTCATAAAATCATACTCGAACATGAATAGTAAAAGTGAGCATATGTATTTATAACTTTGTTCATAATTTGAATTGACACCTATAACAATGATATCATTCTTCCACGACTATATTTCTAAACAGATGTATTATAGAGTGATGTGCATTAAGATCAAAAATTTTAATTTTGAATTAATTGACATTTAAAAATGATATTAAATTGTATTGATTAACTATAATTTCTAAAATCATACTTTTGAATTGATATTAATTTTAAAATGCAAATATTTATGCATGTCTCTATTTCATATTTTAAATAATGTTTATATTGAAGATATTAAAATGTAGTTTTAAACAACATTTCTCCAAAATTATATTTTTTAAAATACTGCAGATTGATGTTGATTGATTTAAAAAGACATTTGAAATAAGTTTTATAATTTAAGAATCAAGATGAAAATATTAAATTATAAAGATAGGAATTATGATTCGTCTAGAAAATATGTTGAGCATAACTTGTTTCTTTACTCTTTATTTTGTTTTTTATGCGAAGCTTGTATATGGAACGAACAAACAAGAAAGAAGCCGAAGAAATCTGTGACGAACTCGTGCTCACCTGCAAACCTTGAGGCGCCGCGTTCATAAGCCCAGCCGATTCAACGCTATGCATGCTGTTGGTTTATGCCCTTGCAGCCAATTTTGGTTGTACTTATAATTGTATAAATTTTGTTTTATTCAATAAAAGGCATTCTTTATCTTTGTGCATTTTTAATTATTTAATTATTAATCATAAAGATAAAATCCCTGGAATAATTATTATGCAATTGAAAATTATAATGTGATTATAATTATGATATTAAAATTGCATTTTGTATTATTCCTAAAATGTTCCTAGTCATAGTTTCATTAAGACGGGGTATTGATGAAATGGTTAGACTAGCACATATTTGTTTCTTTCTTATGAAGAAAGTAATTGATCTCATAGATTAAAGTATGGAGATACTTAAACAAATTTCAGGTGCTTATTAGAGAATAAGTTCACCGAATGCACCCAATTATGAGAATCCCAAATGGAACATTACTTGTGTGTCTGTGGATTATCTCATTATGATGGTTGTATAATTGCTCCTTAGACTTGAGATTGCCAAAGTTATCTCATGTAGGAATTACTATGTTTTGATGCTACTTATGTTCTATTCTTGGAATAGTTCAATTCGGTAGTTATTGGATATAGTATGAACTATATAGAGATAGTTGAGTAAATCAATAAAGGATTCGTCGTCCTAAAGTAATTAGGAAGAATGTTCTGTTGTTCTTGATTAGTAATGATTTTGGGAATCTCTGGCCATAGTGAATTGAAATTTGGAAAAGTTGTTTTCAAATATCAATTATAAATCATTTACTAATTAACAAGAACAAATATGATTGTATTATTTAGAGTAGACACGAATTCCATACTCTAATTCCAATTGGAACATTAGATGACGAAAGGATTAGTTTATACAAGATAACCATGCATAGACAGGTTAAGTCAAACCACTTTGACATTCCTAATATTTGGGTGGTCATGACATGTTGCTAGACGTCAATCATGATCTATGATTATAAATTGTTTAATTAGGGAATTAAAGATAAATTAAAAGGAGTTTTAATTTATCTGATTCTAATTATGAATTAGAATTATATTTTATAATCATTGCCAACATATTAGGAACCTAATGGGTCACACATAAAAGGTCTATAAAGGAGAAAATGAAATTTGAATTAAGTTGGACTTAATTGAGAAGTTTTAGAAACTTTAGGATCAATATGTGATATTTGATCTTATAAGGATTTATTAATAATTATAATTAAAGTATGACTTTAGTTGTAATTTTAATAAAATTCAAGGATATGAAAAATATGATTTTTCATATAAAAAGGAAGAATAAGAACATATTGGAGCTAGCACTTCAAAACAAGTTTTTCCTCTCAAATTTTGATTTGAGTTTTTTTCCGGAAAGATCTGTGGATACCGTTAGAGGCCGGACGATTGAACGGGTCGTGGATTTGACGATTTCGGAGAAGCTAGATATTGTATCGGGAAATTAGAAAAAGGTTAGTGTAACTTTGTCAATTTCTTGTTTTATGTTTCGATTTTAATTATGTTAAAGTTGATTCTGTGGAAAATTTTTAAATTCATTATGCTGCGCTAGATTTGATCTTGCGTTGATTTTCCAACAGTGGTATCAGGGCCACCTTTAACAGTTTTATTTTTGATTCATAAGCTTGAATATGTTTTGATTTAATATGCAAAAGTTGCATATTGATTCGGATAAACCTGAAAAGTGTTTTTCAGAAATTTTGTTTTCGTTGGTGTTCTGAAAATGTGTTTTTGGAATGCTTCCGTGGTTCTACACGTTTACTGCGTGTATAAATGTTTCTGCTTTTTACACTTATTTATTGTTCAAGTTCTACATGTTTCATAATTTTCTGGAAATTATGTTTCTTAATCTTATTTATCTGAAAGTGTTTCTGGAAATAGGTACGACATATTTTGATCTGTCAGTAGACTGTGGTTAAACGCTTGCTTTTCTATGTCAGGAAAAGATGTAACATGATTACTTGTTTTTCTGAAGATGTGGTATACGATACATGAGTTTCTGGAATTTGGAAAGAGTTTCAAGCATTTCTGGAAAGAATTTTGTTTTGATCTTAGTTTCGTTTGTTTCTCCACTTGTTTGAAGTTTCTGAAACAAATGAAACGTTGCTTGCGTTTTTTTTTCCCAGACGAAGAGTTGTGTGTATGCGTTACAGATATTTTTAATATAGCTTGCTTCATTGATAGTTTATGAAGGTTTGTTTAATAAGTTCTATAAATCTTCTATACTTATTAATGATTTTATTGTGCTTCATTATAGTTGAACATAGGACCACCGGAGGCAGTAGTAGCCACCAGCGGTTAGAGAACCACCACCGAAGGTGGTGGTGGTTTCTCTCTCCAGAGAGTTTTATCTCTCTAGATTTTTTTGTATATTTATAAGTTTGTTATAATTATACTAATTTGGTTGAGTGCCTTGAGATTGTCTGAAGGTAGAAGAACTAGCAGAATAAATCATTATTATGGTTTTCTTTTTAAAAAAAATGTTGCAGAGAAGTCGAGAAGGCAGGCGCTGCAATGCACACGCCCATCTATCTGTGAGTGCATCTCCCGCCAAGAGGCCATCGGCCGAGATGGTCTCTGGCCGAGCCATGTGGCTGTGAGACGGCGCCTCTGGCCAGCCGCACCATAGCACCTGGGCGGCAGAGGCGAGGAGAGTCTCCCGCCTCTGGGCCTCGGGCTTTTTTTTAATTTTAATTTTAATTTAATTTAATTTTTCAAGTGTTGATTAATTAAATTTTATTAAAGAAAATCTCAATTTATTTTCATAATTAGATTATGTCAAATAAATTATGTTATTTCGAATGGGATATTATATTATTTTAAATCCCTCATTAAATATTAAGTACATGTTTAGAACATGAATAATGCCTTCCATAATTATATGATTAAACCAGAGTTTTGTTTATTGTAGGCTTGTTGAGTAAACTCAAGGTCGCATTAACCCGAACATGTTTACTCTTATAATAATGGGTTTTACTTAACTAAATTTATATGATTTGGATGAGTAAACTCATGATCGTATTTATTTAGAGGCAAGGTTAGGAAAATATTATTAGATATTTTATGACAAAGAGTTGTCTCCTAACGGATTAAGGAATCACATAGGATGTGATTGATAAAATGTTATCTACCTAATTTTATTTAATTGATTTGTTGAGCAAACTCAAGATCAATTAGATTAAAATGGGATCCTAGCTCACTAGGAAATTATGTGATAATTTCTCGAATTAATAGTGAGGGCTATTAATTTGTTGAAAATAGTGGGAGTAACCAAAATTTTAAAAGTCCTTATTTATTTGGTCTTACGGCATAAACTAATTTAATTTAATTTTTTATGAATCAGTTTTTTGAAAATGAGTACAAACTTGTCCCTGAGGAGCATCATGGATGCAAACAAACTGACTGGGCCAAATTTTTCATTTGGTCACAGAACCTTAAAATTGTTTTAAGGCAAGAGAAAAAATTATACATTCTTGACAATGAGCTTCCACCTGAACCTGCTCAAGATACTGCCAATGAAGATTGGGAATATTATCAAAGTCATATAGATGACAATGAGCAAGTGACATGTGTAATGTTAGCCAGCATGTCTCCCGAGCTTCAGAGACAACATGAATGTATGAATGCAAGGGAAATGTTCTTACACCTTCAAGAGTTGTTTGGTGCTCAAAGTCGGGTGGAGAGGTTTGAGACTGCAAGAGCCTTGTTTCAATGTCGGATGGCTCCTGGAACATCTGTAGAAATTCATGTTCTACAGATGATTGGCTACATTGAAAAGTTAGGCCAATTAGGGTATGACCTGAATCTCGAGTTGAGTATTGATTTAGTGCTTCAGTCTCTTACTCCGAGTTTTTCACAATTTATTATGAACTTCCACATGAACGAAAAGGAAGTTTCATTGGTTGAATTACTCAATATGCTCAAGACCGCTGAGGGATGCCTTAAAAAGGAATCTAGTTATGCTCTTGTGGTTGGCTCTTCTTCTTCTTCCAAGAATAAGGTCAAACCCTAAGAAGAAGAAGAAGAACAGAACCTAAAGACTTCGCTCAAGTAGAAAAGCCGTAAGATGGTGTCAAGAAGAAGAATGTCAAGGCATCTGCTTCCATTGTGGTGAAGTCGACATAAGAAAAGGAACCGCAAAGCTTATCTTGCTAGCTTGAAGGAAAAGAAGTTAAGCGTAACTTCACCTTCAGTTTGTTTATGATTGAAGTCAATCTTTCTACTACAGTATCACTATCTTGGGTATTAAATACCTGATGTGGTTCTCACATTTGTAACAAATGTGTGTCTTGACAGCATGTGAGAGTGTTGAGAAAAGGCGAAGTGGACTTATGAGTCGGTAATGGAGCAAGAGTTGCTGCATTCAATATTGGAACTTGTAGTTTAGCTTTGCCTTCTGGTCTTGTACTTGAACTAAATAATTGTTATTATGTTCCTGTCATCACAAGAAACATTATTTCTATTCCATGTTTGGACATGAATAGATTTGTTTTCAATATTAAGAATAATATATGTTCTTTTTATAAAGATGACATTTATTATGGATTTGGTATGCTCACAAATGGTTTGTATGAATTAGATCTTAAAAGACCAATTCTTCAAATAAATAGCAAGAAAAGAAGATTAAGTGACCAAAATCCTTCTTATTTATGACATTGTAGGTAAGGTCATATTAATGAAACAAGAATCACAAAGTTACATAAAAAAGGATATTTAGATCCTTTCGATTATGAATCATATGAAACTTGTGAATCTTGTTTAAAGGGTAAAATGACCAAACTTCCCTTTAGTGGAAAGGGACAACGTACTAATGAGTTGTTAGAGCTTGTACATTCAGATGTATGTGGCCCTATGTCTACTCAAGCTAGAGGAGGATTTTCATATTTCATAACATTCACAGATGACCATTCAAGATATGGTTATGTGTATTTAATGAAATACAAATCTGAAGCATTTGAAAAGTTCAAAGAATTCAGACTTGAAGTAGAGAAACAAACTGGTAAGAGTATTAAGACACTTAGATCTGATCGAGGTGGCGAATACTTAGACAATGAGTTTCTTGGTTGCTTAAAAGAGAATAGAATGCTCTCACAATGGACTCCGCCTGGAACTCCACAACATAATGGAGTTTCTAAAAGAAGAAATCGTACTTTATTAGATATGGTACGTTCCATGATGAACTATGCAGTTCTTACAGTTTCATTTTGGGGATATGCTCTTAATACTACTACTTACCTATTGAACATAGTTCCATCCAAAACCGTTGACAAGACTCCATATGAGATATGGATTGGTAAAAGACCAAAGTTGTCACACTTAAAATTTTGGGGATGTGATGCTTACGTGAAGCGTGCAATGTCTGATAAGCTTGAAGCTAAATCAGATAAATGCATGTTTGTGGGATATCCAAAAGAAAGCTTTGGATATAAATTTTATCATCCTCTTGAGCAAAAGGTGTTTGTCTCAAGACATGCCATATTCTTAGAAAGAGAATTTATTCTAAAAGAAAGTAGTGGGAGTGATGTGGAACTTAGAGAAGTCCTAGAACCACAAACACACATCGAAATGGAACAAGAACCACAAGTTGATACATTAAATGTTCAACCAATGGTTCAAGGAATACATAGTCATGACGGTGCGGAAGGATACGCCATCCTCCTGTTAGATTAGATCTACATGTTGAAAAAGGAAGTGATGATACTTCAATTTTGAATGACGAACCTCCTGATTTTAAGGAATCAATGTCAAACATTGATTCTTTAAAATGGCAAGAAGCCATGAAGTCTGAAATGGAATCCATGTACACTAACCAAGTATGGTCCTTGGTGGATGCACCTGAAGGTATAGTACCTATTGGGTGCAAATGGATTTTTGAGAGAAAAACTGACATGGATGGAAATGTACATACGTACAAAGCAAGGTTAGTGGCAAAAGGTTACAGACAAAAACAAGGAGTTGATTTTGATGAAACTTTTTCGCCAGTGGCAATGCTTAAGTCCATAAGGATTTTTATTGGCTATAGCGGCATATCTTGATTATAAAGTTTGATAGATGGATGTCAAAACAACATTTCTCAATGGGAATTTGCAAGAGGATGTGTATATGACACAACCTGAGGGTTTTGAATCCAAAGAATTTCTTGATTAAGTATGCAAGTTGCAAAGGTCCATATATGGACTGAAGCAAGTGTCGCGGAGTTGGAACATCCGTTTTGATGAAACAATCAAAGAGTTTGGTTTTATAAAAAATGTAGATAAACCTTGTGTTTACAAGAAGGTAAGTGGCAGTAGAGTCGTTTTCTTAGTGCTTTTTGTGGATGACATATTGCTCATTGGAAATGACATTTCAATGCTCCAGTCTGTTAAAATATGGTTATCTAATAATTTTTCCATGAAGGATATGGGAGAAGCAGCTTATATACTAGGTATAAAGATCTATAGAGATAGGTCAAAAAGGTTGCTTGGTTTGTCCCAATCCTTGTACATAGACAAAGTGTTAAAACGGTTTAGCATGGAAAATTCCAAAAGGAGATTTTTACCAATATCGCATGGGATTTCTCTTTCCAAGAACATGTGTCCTAAGACACAAGAGGAAAGAGATAGGATGAATGGTGTTCCATATGCTTCGGCTATTGGATCCATCATGTATGCGATGCTATGTACAAGACTAGATGTTGCTTATGCTTTGAGCATAACAAGCAAATATCAAGCTAATCCCAGTGAGGGTCATTGGACAGCTGTGAAAAATATCTTAAAGTACTTGAGAAGGACTAAAGATATTTTTCTGGTCTATGGAGGAACTGAGCTAAGAGTTCAGGGTTATTCAGATACTAGTTCCCAGTCTGATCAAGATGATAATAGATCACAGTCAGGGTATATTTTTACTTTTTGTGGTGGAACAGTTAGTTGGAAGAGTTCCAAACAACCAACCATCGCAGATTCAACAACTGAAGAGTTTCTAGCAGATCCTCTCACTAAGCCGTTATCTCGAAAGAGACGTGATAGACATATAGATGGCTATGGTATTTCATACATTGGTAATTAGCTTTAGTGCAAGTGGGAGATTGTTGGTTTATGCCCTTGCAGCCAATTTTGGTTGTACTTATAATTGTATAAAATTTGTTTTATTCAATAAAAGGCATTCTTTATCTTTGTGCATTTTTAATTATTTAATTATTAATCATAAAGATAAAATCCCTGGAATAATTATTATGCAATTGAAAATTATAATGTGATTATAATTATGAGATTCAAATTGCATTTTGTATTATTCCTAAAATGTTCCTAGTCATAGTTTCATTAAGACGGGGTATTGATGAAATGGTTAGACTAGCACATATTTGTTTCTTTCTTATGAAGAAAGTAATTGATCTCATAGATTAAAGTATGGAGATACTTAAACAAATTTGTGGGTGCTTATTAGAGAATAAGTTCACTGAACAGACCCAATTATGAGAATCCCAAATGGAACATTACTTGTGTGTCTGTGGATTATCTCATTATGATGGTTGTATAATTGCTCCTTAGACTTGAGATTGCCAAAGTTATCTCATGTAGGAATTACTATGTTTTGATGCTACTTATGTTCTATTCTTGGAATAGTTCAATTCGGTAGTTATTGGATATAGTATGAACTATATGGAGATAGTTGAGTAAATCAATAAAGGATTCGTCGTCCTAAAGTAATTAGGAAGAATGTTCTGTTGTTCTTGATTAGTAATGATTTTGGGAATCTCTGGCCAGAGTGAATTGAAATTTGAAAATTTTGTTTTCAAATATCAATTATAAATCATTTACTAATTAACAAGAACAAATATGATTGAATTATTTAGAGTAGACACGAATTCCATACTCTAATTCCAATTGGAACATTAGATGACGAAAGGATTAGTTTATACAAGATAACCATGCATAGACAGGTTAAGTCAAACCACTTTTGTTGGGTCCCGATACCGGAACCCAACTACCTAAACTGAACCCATACTTATACATGATTCGGGTCTCAACCGGAAGGTGAAACGAAAGAGCGGAAACAAAAGTAAATCGAAGGCTCAGAATCAAAAGCGAAACGAACCGAAAGGCATAAAGCTGAAGCAAAGTCAACCAAATCGAAACACAATGCAACCAAGTCAAAGCAAACAAAGGGTTCAACCGGACTTGAGGGCAAATTTTCGAGAAATTCAACTTAATCTGAACATGTTACATTTTGGCAAGAGAGGGTAGAAAACTTACTGAGAAAATCAATGGTTTGAATTTCGCGCAAATCGGAGGTCAAATGGAGAAGAAACAAAGAAAATAAGAAAAAGGGTTAATCGGAGGCCAAACGAGAAAGTTACAAGAGAAAATGCATAGCTTTGTACTTAGAACTTGAAATTGTTCAAACGTGGTGTCAAAAGGAACTTAAACTGAAACTCTACAACTTTCAAAAAAGATTTGTAACCTAATTCGACCTTTAAGGAGGTTCAAAGTTACTTTCTAGCTACTTACCAAAAGAATAGTAAGATTTTGACCAAATGAATAGTGATCGACTAATTCCGTCCCTCATATCTTCGTACTCCTAACTCTGAACATCGCATACTATACCTCGTTGGAAAGGTAAAAAGGTAATCTACAACTCTTATGAAGGGAGTAAAAGCCAAATCAGTCATTAGGAGAGGTAAAAACCTACTGAAAGATTCAGCCCAAATAGAAAATCAATGGAACAGTAATTTTGCAGCATGAACAGTAACAGAAATCTTCAAATGCTCATAACTTCTTACTCCCATATTCAAACATCGCAAATCATACATCAAATTATAAGAGGAAAAGATAAGCTACATTTTCTATGAAGAGAGCAAAACTTGAAACTGTCTCTAAGAAGGTGAAAAACGCCTCTACAGATTCTGCAAAAATGCAGAATGAACAGTAACCGCGAATAGAAATCTGAAAACTTACAAACCCTATAACTTCTTCATTCGAAGTCCGAAAATGACCCATTGCATACCATTTTAAAGATCTTAACGCGGTCTACAAACTTTAAGAAGACTTCCCCTTCAAATGCAAACCCTAACATGGCCTAAAACCTAAAACAAGTGGCTGCCCATTTTTAAAAAAATGGACAGCACCTCCCCGAAAATGCATCTAGCCAAATCTTCAATTTCATTCATCCCAACTTCAAACCTGCATAAAACCACTTCAATCTTCCAAACACCATAGCACATCCCAAACATCAACTCAAAAGGGCAATATCACAATCTTAGGCATCTATCATTTCATCATTTCAATTCCTAATGAAACACCATCTCATCTTTTCTTTTAACATTTTCAAACATACAACCATACATCCATACATTCTAAGACATACATAACCTTAATATTTAAATAAGCAAATACAATGCTTTAAAGGGCTTCCAGCCCGATTACATTCAAAGAGATAAAACAAGTACAAAGAACAAACTAATGCCTTATTTTCTCAAACATGACTTTAAAACACATTGCATCGAGTTGCCTCAATCCGTCGGTTACTCAATTTCTCGCCATACCAAGAGGGAAATGGGGGTGAGCACGACGGCTCCGTGGATAACACATTTATAATGGAACATAAGCAAAACCTTTTAAACTCTTTTCCATTAATCATATTACACAAGAAAATCCTTTTCAAAACGTATTTCTTTAACCTTCCGTTTTTCTTCAAAGCAGTCATAAACATTGAAATCATCAATATCGTATTCCTTCAAAATCTCTATTTTCAAGAATATACGAACCATTCAATTTAGGTATGCACCACATAACACTTAATCATGCACTATCCATAACTATACGAAAATGCAATGCACAATCAATTGGTTCGAGAGTTAGTAGAGAATGAGACGGATAACCCGAGGTTATATCAGTAATGTAACGAGTCCGCTTCCGGATCTCGTAGGCCTATAAACGGCAGCCGGAGAAGGCTATTATGTCGACGTGCACGTGACTAATGAGACGTTACTCTCTTGCCCAAATAACACATATTCCATATCGGATATTCAGATGCCATGAACTCTTTATACAGGCATAACATAATCGAAATCATATGATCTTATGATAATCATTCTCAGCATATTTAAATCAATGAAATCACATAAACTCATAGAATGCAGAAATCATAGCAATTTATGAAAATCAGTTATCAAGAGGAACGATATAGCTATTTCTCAAATCATTTGAAACAAAAATTTGAAAACCCTTTCACTTTCTTTATTTTTCAAAAGCAGATAATTGGCCCATAATTCACATTATAAATATATTACCCACCTTGACTTCTTTGGCTTTGAAATTGGTTAACTTGCCCTTCTCCAATCTCCACTTGCCTTAAATGACCTAATCAAAGCATAACAATTCTAATTACTATAGATCAAAATGCTGAAATTTTAAAAGAATGGAAAAACTTCCATTTCAACTAACCTAACCTTCCCTATACCTTTCCTATGCTATAACCACCCATAACCCCTCTCAAGCTTAATCCAACTTTTCGAAAATTTCAAGCCTTAAAGAGACCCACCAATGCTGTTTTTTTTTTTAAACAAAGCCTCCAACTCTTCTTCTTTCCTTATTCCTTCACAAAACACTCTTCAAACCACCATTTATAAGCAAGAAAGAATAAAACCAAACAACAAAACCATGAATTAACAACAAATACACATGCTGGAATTTTCCAAGAATGACAAAAACTTAACTTAAAAACTATCTAACTTTACTAATACCATTTCCAAGCTATACCAACCATAACCTCTATCAATTTACTCCACACTTTTCGAAAATCCCTACATATCAATGCTGGAAAATTTTGACAGAATGGAAAGCATGAAATTTATTCTTTATAACCTTACCCAAACCTTGTCTAAATCATTATCATCAAAACCCATCTAATTAGCCAACAAATTTCAAAATCCTTACCCATATAAAAGACACACGAAATCTGATTTTCTCCTTCAACTCTTCCTCTTCTTCTTTCTCCTTCAAGAAACCCTTAGAACACTTCTCTCAAGCAAGAAACAACAAAACCTCAACTCCTTTCTTCTTCTCCTTCCTCTCTCCTCTTTGCCAAAAATTTCTTCCTCTCTTCTCTTCTTGGATTTTTTTCGAAACTCTTCTTCTTGTATGACACCCACGAAATCTCTTCCTTTACACTTTCTTCTTACATAAAACACAAAAACCCTACCTCTTTTTTCTTCATCTTCTTCTTCTTCTTTGATGGCCGAAACTTCCATCTCTCTTTCTCTTCTTTGTTGTTTCTTTTTAGCTAGTTTCGTGAGCTTTCTAGAAAGACTTAAGTTGTCTTTTATTTACTTAATTAACTAATAACCTAAGCTAACATTTCGTGGGCTTCCAATGGGCTTCCTCTTCATTCACCATGTCTTCTTCATTTACTTACAATACAAAGACCATTGGAAAGGGCTAAAAGCCCACTAGCCTTAAAAGCATTTAAACTTATTCTATTTAAATTCTAAAAACTCATAAAACTCTATTCCTCCATGTAATCTTTATTAGCCTAAACAAATAAAACCCTCAATTCATATACTTCTTTTCAATACTAACAATATATCACAAATAATAATTTATCACCAAATCACATGTCACTAAATCCCTTCATTTAGTATTTCTTAACTTAAGCAATAATATCCTCAATTTATTCCAACCACAATTAAAAAAATCACATTAAACCTCAAAATAATTTAAATATGCTTAATGCGAATCGGGACCCAACATTTCTCCCCCTCTTAAAAGAATTTCGTCCTCGAAATTCCTACTAAATAATCATCAAGTCATTTATTCTCTCAATTAACTTCTTCACTCGAATAATTCTCCCAATTAATCTCAGTCAATAGACTCACTTAAATCAATCAATCATTTATTATAATTCACTTGCTTACCTAATTCTTCAAATGATTCTCACAAATAACACATTATGACTGCTGATGATGCATTCATCAAAATCTAAGTTAGATCTCATATACATACTTCATCTCTTATGCTCAAGTCCCCACTAGGGATAAGGCTCCAAAATTCACTTTCAATTTTATTTCATATTCATTCCTGATTTGTTCTTTTATTTATCATTCTTAATATAACACCATCCGACTTTGCTTAACTTACTTCAAAAATTTAAATGCAGACACTAATTTATATCCCGCACTAATAATCCTTTGATCTCCATTTATCTTTGACAATATTTGCTTCACCTCAATTAAACAATCATGTTCAATTTTTAATTCAACCTTTCAATTCTTCTTTACTTGTACTCAAATCTTATCATTTCACCTATGTCTTTATTCTTCCTTAATCGATCCATGAAAACCTTTTCACATCCATAGTAATTCAAGTACGTATGCACCACAAAATTTCTGTTTCTCTATTCACTACCATAATCCCAAATCAATCTATGTCTAACATAGCAGATCGTTTCACAATTCTTATTGCTAGCAGATCACGCTATATTTCTTATTGCTAAAAATCTATAACTTTCCTTATCATAAACTCTATTGAACACCACTCTTTTCTCGCTTTCGCGATAGACACATATCTAAAAGATTGCCCATAAATCATCATTCTCGTCATCTAAATCAATCACTTAGCAAAGACTTCCAAAGTTAATCTTAACAAACCTATAGCCCATGTAAGATCATAATACTGGGCTCTGATACCATAAATGTTGGGTCCCGATACCGAAACCCAACTACCTAAACTGAACCCATACTTATACATGATTCGGGTCTCAACCGGAAGGTGAAACGAAAGAGCGAAAACAAAAGCAAATCAAGGCTCGTAATCAAAAGCTTAAACGAACCGAAAGGCATAAAGCTGAAGCAAAGTCAACCAAATCGAAACACAATGCAACCAAGTCAAAGCAAACAAAGGGTTCAACCGGACTTGAGGGCAAATTTTCGAGAAATTCAACTTAATCTGAACATGTTACATTTTGGCAAGAGAGGGTAGAAAACTTACTGAGAAAATCAATAGTTTGAATTTCGTGCAAATCGGAGGTCAAATGGAGAAGAAACAAAGAAAATAAGAAAAATGGTGAATCGGAGGCCAAACGAGAAAGTTACAAGAGAAAATGCATAGCTTTGTACTTAGAACTTGAAATTGTTCAAACGTGGTGTCAAAAGGAACTTAAACTGAAACTCTACAACTTTCAAGAAAGATTTGTAACCTAATTAGGCCTTTAAGGAGGTTCAAAGTTACTTTCTAGCTACTTACCAAAAGAATAGTAAGATTTTGACCAAATAAATAGTGATCGGCTAATTCCGTCCCTCATATCTTTGTACTCCTAACTCCGAACATCACATACTATACCTCGTTGGAAAGGTAAAAAGGTAATCTACAACTCTTATGAAGGGAGTAAAAGCTAAATCAGTCATTAGGAGAGGTAAAAACCTACTGAAAGATTCAGCCCAAATAGAAAATCAATGGAACAGTAATTTTGCAGCATGAACAGTAACAGAAATCTTCAAATGCTCATAACTTCTTACTCCCATATTCAAACATCGCAAATCATACATCAAATTATAAGAGGAAAAGATAAGCTACATTTTCTATGAAGAGAGCAAAACTTGAAACTGTCTCTAAGAAGGTGAAAAAAGCCTCTACAAATTCTGCAAAAATGCAGAATGAACAGTAACCGCGAATAGAAATCTGAAAACTTGCAAACCCTATAACTTCTTCATTCGAAGTCCGAAAATGACCCATTGCATACCATTTTAAAGATCTTAACGCGGTCTACAAACTTCAAGAAGACTTCCCATTCAAATGCAAACCCTAACATGACCTAAAACCTAAAACAAGTGGCTGCCCATTTTTAAAAAAATGGACAGCACCTCCCCGAAAATGCATCTAGCCAAATCTTCAATTTCATTCATCCCAACTTCAAACCTGCATAAAACCACTTCAATTTTCCAAACACCATAGCACATCCCAAACATCAACTCAAAAGGGCAATATCACAATCTTAGGCATCTATCATTTCATCATTTCAATTCCTAATGAAACACCATCTCATCTTTTCTTTTAACATTTTCAAACATACAACCATACATCCATACATTCTTAGGACATACATAACCTTAATATTTAAATAAGCAAATACAATGCTTTAAAGGGCTTCCAGCCCGATTACATTCAAAGAGATAAAAAACAAGTACAAAGAACAAACTAATGCCTTGTTTTCTCAAACATGACTTTAAAAACACATTGCATCGGAGTTGCCTCAATCCCGATGCGGTTACTCAATTTCTCGCTTGCTACCTGAAAAGGGAAATGGGGGGTGAGCACGACGGCTCCGTGGATAACACATTTATAATGGAACATAAGCAAAACCTTTTTAAACTCCTTTTCCATTAATCATATTACACAGTAAAAATCCTTTTCAAAACGTATTTCTTAAACCTTTCCGTTTTTCTTCAAAACAGTCATAAACATTGAAATCATCAATATCGTATTCCTTCAAAAATCTCTATTTTCAAGAATATACGAACCATTCAATTTAGGTATGCACCACATAACACTTAATCATGCACTATCCATAACTATACGAAAATGCAATGCACAATCAATTGGTTCGAGAGTTCCGTAGAACAGGACGGATAACCCGAGGGTTATACCGTAAACAGAACGAGTCCGTTTCCGGATCTCGTAGGCCTATAAACGGGCAGCCGGGAGAAGGCTATTATGTCGACGTGCACGTGACTAACAGGACGTTACTCTCTTGCCCAAATAACACATATTCCATATCGATATTCAGGATGCCATGAACTCTTTATACAGGCATAACATAATCGAAATCATATGATCTTATGATAATCATTCTCAACATATTTAAATCAATGAAATCACATAAACTCATAGAATGCAGAAATCATAGCAATTTATGAAAATCAGTTATCAAGAGGAACGATATAGCTATTTCTCAAATCATTTGAAACAAAAATTTGAAAACCCTTTCACTTTCTTTATTTTTCAAAAGCAGATAATTGGCCCATAATTCACATTATAAATATATTACCCACCTTGACTTCTTTGGCTTTGAAATTGGTTAACTTGCCCTTCTCCAATCTCCACTTGCCTTAAATGACCTAATCAAAGCATAACAATTCTAATTACTATAGATCAAAATGCTGAAATTTTAAAAGAATGGAAAAACTTCCATTTCAACTAACCTAACCTTCCCTATACCTTTCCTATGCTATAACCACCCATAACCCCTCTCAAGCTTAATCCAACTTTTCGAAAATTTCAAGTCTTAAAGAGACCCACCAATGCTGTATTTTTTTAAAACAAAGCCTCCAACTCTTCTTCTTTCCTTATTCCTTCACAAAACACTCTTCAAACCACCATTTATAAGCAAGAAAGAATAAAACCTAACAACAAAACCATGAATTAACAACAAATACACATGCTGGAATTTTCCAAGAATGACAAAAACTTAACTTAAAAACTATCTAACTTTACTAATACCATTTCCAAGCTATAACAACCATAACCTCTATCAATTTACTCCATACTTTTCGAAAATCCCTACATATCAATGCTGGAAAATTTTGACAGAATGGAAAGCATGAAATTTATTCTTTATAACCTTACCCAAACCTTGTCTAAATCATTATCATCAAAACCCATCTAATTAGCCAACAAATTTCAAAATCCTTACCCATATAAAAGACACACGAAATCTGATTTTCTCCTTCAACTCTTCCTCTTCTTCTTTCTCCTTCAAGAAACCCTTAGAACACTTCTCTCAAGCAAGAAACAACAAAACCCCAACTCCTTTCTTCTTCTCCTTCCTCTCTCCTCTTTGCCAAAAATTTCTTCCTCTCTTCTCTTCTTGGATTTTTTTCGAAACTCTTCTTCTTGTATGACACCCACGAAATCTCTTCCTTTACACTTTCTTCTTACATAAAACACAAAAACCCTACCTCTTTTTTCTTCATCTTCTTCTTCTTCTTTGATGGCCGAAACTTCCATCTCTCTTTCTCTTCTTTGTTGTTTCTTTTTAGCTAGTTTCGTGAGCTTTCTAGAGAAAGACTTAAGTTGTCTTTTATTTACTTAATTAACTAATAACCTAAGCTAACATTTCGTGGGCTTCCAATGGGCTTCCTCTTCATTCACCATGTCTTCTTCATTTACTTACAATACAAAGACCATTGGAAAGGGCTAAAAGCCCACTAGCCTTAAAAGCATTTAAACTTATTCTATTTAAATTCTAAAAACTCATAAAACTCTATTCCTCCATGTAATCTTTATTAGCCTAAACAAATAAAACCCTCAATTCATATACTTCTTTTCAATACTAACAATATATCACAAATAATAATTTATCACCAAATCACATGTCACTAAATCCCTTCATTTAGTATTTCTTAACTTAAGCAATAATATCCTCAATTTATTCCAACCACAATTAAAAAATCACATTAAACCTCAAAATAATTTAAATATGCTTAATGCGAATCGGGCCCAACATTTCTCCCTCTTAAAAGAATTTCGTCCTCGAAATTCCTACTTGAATAATCATCAAGTCATTTATTCTCTCAATTAACTTCTTCACTCAATAATTCTCCCAATTAATCTCGGTCAATAGACTCACTTAAATCAATCAATCATTTATTATAATTCACTTACTTACCTAATTCTTCAAATGATTCTCACAAATAACACATTATGATCGCCGATGATGCATTCATCAAAATCTAAGTTAGATCTCATATACATACTTCATCTCTTATGCTCAAGTCCCCACTAGGGATAAGGCTCCAAAATTCACTTTCAATTTTATTTCATATTCATTCCTGATTTGTTCTTTTATTTATCATTCTTAATATAACACCATCCGACTTTGCTTAACTTACTTCAAAATTTCGATGGAATTAATTTATATCCTGCACGAATAATCCTTTGATCTCCATTTATCTTTGACAATATTTGCTTCACCTCAATTAAACAATCATGTTCAATTTTTAATTCAACCTTTCAATTCTTCTTTACTTGTACTCAAATCTTATCATTTCACCTATGTCTTTATTCTTCCTTAATCGATCCATGAAACCCTTTTCACATCCATAGTAATTCAAGTACGTATGCACCACAAAATTTCTGTTTCTCTATTCACTACCATAATCCCAAACTGAATCTATGTCTAACATAGCAGACTGTTTCACAATTCTTATTGCTAGCAGACTACGCTATATTTCTTATTGCTAAAAATCTATAACTTTCCTTATCATAAACTCTATTGAACACCACTCTTTTCTCGCTTTCGCGATAGACACATATCTAAAAGATTGCCCATAAATCATCATTCTCGTCATCTAAATCAATCACTTAGCACAGACTTCCAAAGTTAATCTTAACAAACCTATAGCCCATGTAAGATCATAATACTGGGCTCTGATACCATAAATGTTGGGTCCCGATACCGAAACCCAACTACCTAAACTGAACCCATACTTATACATGATTCGGGTCTCAACCGGAAGGTGAAACGAAAGAGCGAAAACAAAAGCAAATCGAAGGCTCAGAATCAAAAGCGAAACGAACCGAAAGGCATAAAGCTGAAGCAAAGTCAACCAAATCGAAACACAATGCAACCAAGTCAAAGCAAACAAAGGGTTCAACCGGACTTGAGGGCAAATTTCGAGAAATTCAACTTAATCAACATGTTACATTTTGGCAAGAGAGGGTAGAAAACTTACTGAGAAAATCAATGTGCAAATCGGAGGTCAAATGGAGAAGAAACAAAGAAAATAAGAAAAAGGGTGAATCAGAGGCCAAACGAGAAAGTTACAAGAGAAAATGCATAGCTTTGTACTTAGAACTTGAAATTGTTCAAACGTGGTGTCAAAAGGAACTTAAACTGAAACTCTACAACTTTCAAGAAAGATTTGTAACCTAATTAGGCCTTTAAGGAGGTTCAAAGTTACTTTCTAGCTACTTACCAAAAGAATAGTAAGATTTTGACCAAATGAATAGTGATAGGCTAATTCCGTCCCTCATATCTTTGTACTCCTAACTCCGAACATCGCATACTATACCTCGTTGGAAAGGTAAAAAGGTAATCTACAACTCTTATGAAAGGTGTAAAAGCCAAATCAGTCATTAGGAGAGGTAAAAACCTACTGAAAGATTCAGCCCAAATAGAAAATCAATGGAACAGTAATTTTGCAGCATGAACGATGTGAAATCTTCAAATGCTCATAACTTCTTACTCCCATATTCAAACATCGCAAATCATACATCAAATTATAAGAGGAAAAGATAAGCTACATTTTCTATGAAGAGAGCAAAACTTGAAACTGTCTCTAAGAAGGTGAAAAACGCCTCTACAGATTCTGCAAAAATGCAGAATGAACAATAACCGCGAATAGAAATCTGAAAACTTGCAAACCCTATAACTTCTTCATTCGAAGTCCGAAAATGACCCATTGCATACCATTTTAAAGATCTTAACGCGGTCTACAAACTTCAAGAAGACTTCCCATTCAAATGCAAACCCTAACATGGCCTAAAACCTAAAACAAGTGGCTGCCCATTTTTAAAAAAATGGACAGCACCTCCCCGAAAATGCATCTAGCCAAATCTTCAATTTCATTCATCCCAACTTCAAACCTGCATAAAACCACTTCAATCTTCCAAACACCATAGCACATCCCAAACATCAACTCAAAAGGGCAATATCACAATCTTAGGCATCTATCATTTCATCATTTCAATTCCTAATGAAACACCATCTCATCTTTTCTTTTAACATTTTCAAACATACAACCATACATCCATACATTCTTAGGACATACATAACCTTAATATTTAAATAAGCAAATACAATGCTTTAAAGGGCTTCCAGCCCGATTACATTCAAAGAGATAAAAACAAGTACAAAGAACAAACTAATGCCTTGTTTTCTCAAACATGACTTTAAAAACACATTGCAGACGGAGTTGCCTCAATCCGATCTGGTTACTCAATTCTCGCCACACCAAGAGGAAATGGGGGTGAGCACGACGGCTCCGTGGATAACACATTTATAATGGAACATAAGCAAAACCTTTTTAAACTCTTTTTCCATTAATCATATTACACAGTAAAAATCCTTTTCAAAACGTATTTCTTAAACCTTTCCGTTTTTCTTCAAAACAGTCATAAACATTGAAATCATCAATATCGTATTCCTTCAAAAATCTCTATTTTCAAGAATATACGAACCATTCAATTTAGGTATGCACCACATAACACTTAATCATGCACTATCCATAACTATACGAAAATGCAATGCACAATCAATTGGTTCGAGAGTTCCGTCGAACAGGACGGATAACCCGAGGGTTATACCGTAAACAGAACGAGTCCGTTTCCGGATCTCGTAGGCCTATAAACGGGCAGCCGGGAGAAGGCTATTATGTCGACGTGCACGTGACTAACAGGACGTTACTCTCTTGCCCAAATAACACATATTCCATATCAGATATTCAGGATGCCATGAACTCTTTATACAGGCATAACATAATCGAAATCATATGATCTTATGATAATCATTCTCAGCATATTTAAATCAATGAAATCACATAAACTCATAGAATGCAGAAATCATAGCAATTTATGAAAATCAGTTATCAAGAGGAACGATATAGCTATTTCTCAAATCATTTGAAACAAAAATTTGAAAACCCTTTCACTTTCTTTATTTTTCAAAAGCAGATAATTGGCCCATAATTCACATTATAAATATATTACCCACCTTGACTTCTTTGGCTTTGAAATTGGTTAACTTGCCCTTCTCCAATCTCCACTTGCCTTAAATGACCTAATCAAAGCATAACAATTCTAATTACTATAGATCAAAATGCTGAAATTTTAAAAGAATGGAAAACTTCCATTTCAACTAACCTAACCTTCCTATACCTTTCCTATGCTATAACCACCCATAACCCTCTCAAGCTTAATCCAACTTTTCAAAATTTCAAGCCTTAAAGAGACCCACCAATGCTGTTTTTTTTTAAACAAAGCCTCCAACTCTTCTTCTTTCCTTATTCCTTCACAAAACACTCTTCAAACCACCATTTATAAGCAAGAAAGAATAAAACCTAACAACAAAACCATGAATTAACAACAAATACACATGCTGGAATTTTCCAAGAATGACAAAAACTTAACTTAAAAGCTATCTAACTTTACTAATACCATTTCCAAGCTATACCAACCATAACCTCTATCAATTTACTCCATACTTTTGAAAATCCCTACATATCAATGCTGGAAAATTTTGATGAATGGAAAGCATGAAATTTATTCTTTATAACCTTACCCAAACCTTGTCTAAATCATTATCATCAAAACCCATCTAATTAGCCAACAAATTTCAAAATCCTTACCCATATAAAAGACACACGAAATCTGATTTTCTCCTTCAACTCTTCCTCTTCTTCTTTCTCCTTCAAGAAACCCTTAGAACACTTCTCTCAAGCAAGAAACAACAAAACCCCAACTCCTTTCTTCTTCTTCCTTCTCTCCTCTTTGCCAAAAATTTCTTCCTCTCATCTCTTCTTGGATTTTTTCAAACTCTTCTTCTTGTATGACACCCACGAAATCTCTTCCTTTACACTTTCTTCTTACATAAAACACAAAAACCCTACCTCTTTTTTCTTCATCTTCTTCTTCTTCTTTGATGGCCGAAACTTCCATCTCTCTTTCTCTTCTTTGTTGTTTCTTTTAGCTAGTTTCAGTGAGCTTTCTAGAGAAAGACTTAAGTTGTCTTTTATTTACTTAATTAACTAATAACCTAAGCTAACATTTCGTGGGCTTCAATGGGCTTCCTCTTCATTCACCATGTCTTCTTCATTTACTTACAATACAAAGACCATTGGAAAGGGCTAAAAGCCCACTAGCCTTAAAAGCATTTAAACTTATTCTATTTAAATTCTAAAAACTCATAAAACTCTATTCCTCCATGTAATCTTTATTAGCCTAAACAAATAAAACCCTCAATTCATATACTTCTTTTCAATACTAACAATATATCACAAATAATAATTTATCACCAAATCACATGTCACTAAATCCCTTCATTTAGTATTTCTTAACTTAATCAATAATATCCTCAATTTATTCCAACCACAATTAAAAAAATCACATTAAACCTCAAAATAATTTAAATATGCTTAATGCGAATCGGGGCCCAACATTTCTCCCCCTCTTAAAAGAATTTCGTCCTCGAAATTTCTACTGAATAATCATCAAGTCATTTATTCTCTCAATTAACTTCTTCACTCGAATAATTCTCCCAATTAATCTCAGTCAATAGACTCACTTAAATCAATCAATCATTTATTATAATTCACTTGCTTACCTAATTCTTCAAATGATTCTCACAAATAACACATTATGACTGCTGATGATGCATTCATCAAAATCTAAGTTAGATCTCATATACATACTTCATCTCTTATGCTCAAGTCCCCACTAGGGATAAGGCTCCAAAATTCACTTTCAATTTTATTTCATATTCATTCCTGATTTGTTCTTTTATTTATCATTCTTAATATAACACCATCCGACTTTGCTTAACTTACTTCAAAATTTAAATGAGACACTAATTTATATCCTCGCATTTAATAATCCTTTGATCTCCATTTATCTTTGACAATATTTGCTTCACCTCAATTAAACAATCATGTTCAATTTTTAATTCAACCTTTCAATTCTTCTTTACTTGTACTCAAATCTTATCATTTCACCTATGTCTTTATTCTTCCTTAATCGATCTATGAAACCCTTTTCACATCCATAGTAATTCAAGTACGTATGCACCACAAAATTTCTGTTTCTCTATTCACTACCATAATCCCAAACTGAATCTATGTCTAACATAGCAGACTATTTCACAATTCTTATTGCTAGCAGACTACGCTATATTTCTTATTGCTAAAAATCTATAACTTTCCTTATCATAAACTCTATTGAACACCACTCTTTTCTCGCTTTCGCGATAGACACATATCTAAAAGATTGCCCATAAATCATCATTCTCGTCATCTAAATCAATCACTTAGCACAGACTTCCAAAGTTAATCTTAACAAACCTATAGCCCATGTAAGATCATAATACTGGGCTCTGATACCATAAATATTGGGTCCCGATACCGAAACCCAACTACCTAAACTGAACCCATACTTATACATGATTCGGGTCTCAACCGGAAGGTGAAACGAAAGAGCGGAAACAAAAGCAAATCGAAGGCTCAGAATCAAAAGCGAAACGAACCGAAAGGCATAAAGCTGAAGCAAAGTCAACCAAATCGAAACACAATGCAACCAAGTCAAAGCAAACAAAGGGTTCAACCGGACTTGAGGGCAAATTTTCGAGAAATTCAACTTAATCTGAACATGTTACATTTTGGCAAGAGAGGGTAGAAAACTTACTGAGAAAATCAATGTGCAAATCGGAGGTCAAATGGAGAAGAAACAAAGAAAATAAGAAAAAGGGTGAATCGGAGGCCAAACGAGAAAGTTACAAGAGAAAATGCATAGCTTTGTACTTAGAACTTGAAATTGTTCAAACGTGGTGTCAAAAGGAACTTAAACTGAAACTCTACAACTTTCAAGAAAGATTTGTAACCTAATTAGGCCTTTAAGGAGGTTCAAAGTTACTTTTTAGCTACTTACCAAAAGAATAGTAAGATTTTGACCAAATGAATAGTGATCGGCTAATTCCGTCCCTCATATCTTTGTACTCCTAACTCCGAACATCGCATACTATACCTCGTTGGAAAGGTAAAAAGGTAATCTACAACTCTTATGAAGGGAGTAAATGCCAAATCAGTCATTAGGAGAGGTAAAAACCTACTGAAAGATTCAGCCCAAATAGAAAATCAATGGAACAGTAATTTTGCAGCATGAACAGAATGTAAATCTTCAAATGCTCATAACTTCTTACTCCCATATTCAAACATCATAAATCATACATCAAATTATAAGAGGAAAGATAAGCTACATTTTCTATGAAGAGAGCAAAACTTGAAACTGTCTCTAAGAAGGTGAAAAACGCCTCTACAGATTCTGCAAAAATGCAGAATGAACAATAACCGCGAATAGAAATCTGAAAACTTGCAAACCCTATAACTTCTTCATTCGAAGTCCGAAAATGACCCATTGCATACCATTTTAAAGATCTTAACGCTGTCTACAAACTTCAAGAAGACTTCCCATTCAAATGCAAACCCTAACATGGCCTAAAACCTAAAACAAGTGGCTGCCCATTTTTTAAAAAATGGACAGCACCTCCCCGAAAATGCATCTAGCCAAATCTTCAATTTCATTCATCCCAACTTCAAACCTGCATAAAACCACTTCAATCTTCCAAACACCATAGCACATCCCAAACATCAACTCAAAAGGGCAATATCACAATCTTAGGCATCTATCATTTCATCATTTCAATTCCTAATGAAACACCATCTCATCTTTTCTTTTAACATTTTCAAACATACAACCATACATCCATACATTCTTAGGACATACATAACCTTAATATTTAAATAAGCAAATACAATGCTTTAAAGGGCTTCCAGCCCGATTACATTCAAAGAGATAAAAACAAGTACAAAGAACAAACTAATGCCTTGTTTTCTCAAACATGACTTTAAAAACACATAGCATCGGAGTTGCCTCAATCCCGATGCGGTTACTCAATTTCTCGCTTGCTACCTGAAGAGGGAAATGGGGGGTGAGCACGACGGCTCCGTGGATAACACATTTATAATGGAACATAAGCAAAACCTTTTTAAACTCTTTTTCCATTAATCATATTACACAGTAAAAATCCTTTTCAAAACGTATTTCTTAAACCTTTCCGTTTTTCTTCAAAACAGTCATAAACATTGAAATCATCAATATCGTATTCCTTCAAAAATCTCTATTTTCAAGAATATACGAACCATTCAATTTAGGTATGCACCACATAACACTTAATCATGCACTATCCATAACTATACGAAAATGCAATGCACAATCAATTGGTTCGAGAGTTCCGTCGAACAGGACGGATAACCCGAGGTTATATCAGAATGTAACGAGTCCGCTTCCGGATCTCGAGGGCTATAAACGGCAGCCGGAGAAGGCTATTATGTCGACGTGCACGTGACTAACGAGACGTTACTCTCTTGCCCAAATAACACATATTCCATATCGATATTCAGGATGCCATGAACTCTTTATACAGGCATAACATAATCGAAATCATATGATCTTATGATAATCATTCTCAAAGATATTTAAATCAATGAAATCACATAAACTCATAGAATGCAGAAATCATAGCAATTTATGAAAATCGGTTATCAAGAGGAACGATATAGCTATTTCTCAAATCATTTGAAACAAAATTTGAAAACCCTTTCACTTTCTTTATTTTTCAAAAGCAGATAATTGGCCCATAATTCACATTATAAATATATTACCCACCTTGACTTCTTTGGCTTTGAAATTGGTTAACTTGCCCTTCTCCAATCTCCACTTGCCTTAAATGACCTAATCAAAGCATAACAATTCTAATTACTATAGATCAAAATGCTGAAATTTTAAAAGAATGGAAAAACTTCCATTTCAACTAACCTAACCTTCCCTATACCTTTCCTATGCTATAACCACCCATAACCCCTCTCAAGCTTAATCCAACTTTTCGAAAATTTCAAGCCTTAAAGAGACCCACCAATGCTGTTTTTTTTTTTAAAACAAAGCCTCCAACTCTTCTTCTTTCCTTATTCCTTCACAAAACACTCTTCAAACCACCATTTATAAGCAAGAAAGAATAAAACCTAACAACAAAACCATGAATTAACAACAAATACACATGCTGGAATTTTCCAAGAATGACAAAAACTTAACTTAAAAACTATCTAACTTTACTAATACCATTTCCAAGCTATACCAACCATAACCTCTATCAATTTACTCCATACTTTTCGAAAATCCCTACATATCAATGCTGGAAAATTTTGTGAATGGAAAGCATGAAATTTATTCTTTATAACCTTACCCAAACCTTGTCTAAATCATTATCATCAAAACCCATCTAATTAGCCAACAAATTTGAAATCCTTACCCATATAAAAGACACACGAAATCTGATTTTCTCCTTGACTCTTCCTCTTCTTCTTTCTCCTTCAAGAAACCCTTAGAACACTTCTCTCAAGCAAGAAACAACAAAACCCCAACTCCTTTCTTCTTCTCCTTCCTCTCTCCTCTTTGCCAAAAATTTCTTCCTCTCTTCTCTTCTTGGATTTTTTTCGAAACTCTTCTTCTTGTATGACACCCACGAAATCTCTTCCTTTACACTTTCTTCTTACATAAAACACAAAAACCCTACCTCTTTTTTCTTCATCTTCTTCTTCTTCTTTGATGGCCGAAACTTCCATCTCTCTTTCTCTTCTTTGTTGTTTCTTTTAACTAGTTTAGTGAGCTTTCAGAGAAAGACTTAAGTTGTCTTTATTTACTTAATTAACTAATAACCTAAGCTAACATTTCGTGGGCTTCCAATGGGCTTCCTCTTCATTCACCATGTCTTCTTCATTTACTTACAATACAAAGACCATTGGAAAGGGCTAAAAGCCCACTAGCCTTAAAAGCATTTAAACTTATTCTATTTAAATTCTAAAAACTCATAAAACTCTATTCCTCCATGTAATCTTTATTAACCTAAACAAATAAAACCCTCAATTCATATACTTCTTTTCAATACTAACAATATATCACAAATAATAATTTATCACCAAATCACATGTCACTAAATCCCTTCATTTAGTATTTCTTAACTTAAGCAATAATATCCTCAATTTATTCCAACCACAATTAAAAAATTCACATTAAACTTCAAAATAATTTAAACATGCTTAATGCTAATCGGGGCCCAACAACTTTGACATTCCTAATATTTGGGTGGTCATAACATGTTGCTAGACGTCAATCATGATCTATGATTATAAATTGTTTAATTAGGGAATTAAAGATAAATTAAAAGGAGTTTTAATTTATCTGATTCTAATTATGAATTAGAATTATATTTTATAATCATTGCCAACATATTAGGAACCTAATGGGTCACACATAAAAGGTCTATAAAGGAGAAAATGAAATTTGAATTAAGTTGGACTTAATTGAGAAGTTTTAGAAACTTTAGGATCAATATGTGATATTTGATCTTATAAGGATTTATTAATAATTATAATTAAAGTATGACTTTAGTTGTAATTTTAATAAAATTTAAGGATATGAAAAATATGATTTTCATATAAAAAGGAAGAATAAGAACATATTAGAGCTAGCACTTCAAAACAAGTTTTTCCTCTCAAATTTTGATTTGAGTTTTTCTCCGGAAAGATCTGTGGATACCGTTAGAGGCTGGACGATTGAACGGGTCGTGGATTTGACGATTTCGAAGAAGCTAGATATTGTATCGGGAAATTAGAAAAAGGTTAGTGTAACTTTGTCAATTTCTTGTTTTATGTTTCGATTTTAATTATGTTAAAGTTGATTCTGTGGAAAAATTTTAAATTCATTATGCTGCGCTTAGATTTGATCTTGCGTTGATTTTCCAACACATGCATATAGCCATTGCATACTTGCTGCCTATACGATTCAATACTTCTATAAATATTAATAGTGGTTCTGCCAGATTTTTATTCGAATGCGTTCTTGATTCGATCTATGAAAGCTACCTTCATCGTGATGAATCAGACGTGAAGTCACCTGCAAAACAAGGAAGGCTCGTCGGGGTTGTGTCCCGATTAGCCCCTCCGACGCTCAAGTAAAGATCTTTCTGAAAGTGAGATTGATCAATGCAGGGAAACAAATTAGGTTATCATCCCGTACCTTGATTATGGGAAAATAATACCTTTTATATGGTTTTGCAGTTAGGTTTAGGTCTTTACGTGTTTGCATGGGAGACTCCTTTCAACCGATCGAAAGGGTATGGGCTTTAGGCACGCGGATCGATCTTCGATGAATGGACCGATCGGCCCATGGGTCGTCTTGACTGGGTTCGGGCCCAGCACGGTCGACCCGACCATAAGCCCCCCTAGTCCTCGAGTCTGAGCGAAAAGAAAGGTCGGAGGAGTATGTAGAGGTTTTATAGCTCGGTCATAGGACGACTCGGGGTTGGGGCGATCGGCTGAGCCCTGAAATATAGCTCGTCTATTGATCAGCTAAATGGAATAATCGATTGGTCGGGTAATGTTGTTGTAGCCTGATCATGGGACAGCCCGGGTAGTTTCAATCGGTCGGATGCCAATTGGTTGTGCGTTACTGCCCGTATTGGGGTTGGTCGGGTTGGTGTTCCAACTGGTCGGCCTCGGCTCTTATTGGACGACAGCTCGCACAAAAGTGAGTCGGATGGTCACCATTAGCGGGCTCGTGAAGGCATTTATTATTTGACGGCGCATGCTGTCTGACAACGTTCAGAATCTGAAACGTGTCGTCTTTGTAACCGTTACCCAGCTGTCCCGTACATCCCTTCACCTGCTCGCGTCCGTCCGGATTTCGATTAACTCTAATTTGCCTCCGTTCAGATTGTGTCGCGTGTCCAGGAGTAACTCGGATTCTCTCCATGCGTCGAGCTCTGGTTGGATCGTAGTTCGAACATTTTCCCTATAAATGCTCGGAGTCGACGGACGGTTTGCTTTTCTTCGCGCTCATTTCGTTCTTGCCGTCTTCTTGCTTTCTTCTGCTTTTTCCCTATTTTCATTCTCGGAAGTTGTCTGTGGCGTCGCTCAAATTTCCGATTCCCTACCGCTAAATAGGCACGTCCCCTTCCCTCATCTTCCTCTTCTAAATTCCTCTTAAAAAGCATGTCGTCTAGTGGTTCTCGGAGTGGGGTTTCTCCAAGTGATTTCGTTGACGAGAGGTCGTCGGAGGTTATGGCCGAGGCGACGGCGGTGTCGAGTTAAGGGATGTTGAAGAGATTACAACAAGGAGCGGAGGCGGGCTGGTAGTAAAGGAGTTGCCAAGGTAAATCCAAGATGTCTACTATGAGTTAAATAGGTCGATTGCTAGGAATGGTATCCCTCGGTCTGGGGGCCTAGGTTGCCGTCGGGGACGAAAGGATCGACGGCAGAGGTGGGTGGATTGCCCTCTTTGTTTACTTCTTCTCGATTGAAGGCTTGAGGCTGCCAGACGTCTGCGATCGTGGATGAAGTGTCTGTTGAATTTCATTGATGCCGAGTCGATCCTCCGAATGGGTGGCGATTCATTAACGGGCTTGTCTTTGTTGTGCCACCAATTGGTTGTCATCTCGGTCAACATCTTGCGCCATTTCTTAAGAATGAGTCAAAGTCCGAGTTCTGGGGGTGGCATCCCTTCCCTAATGTATAAAGATGCCCGGTATCACCCAACCGGGACGTCTGGTAAAATTACCGGCTGGCGAACAAAATACTTCTTTGTGAAGCCTTCGGGGTCCTCTTCCGAGTCCCAGCCGTGGAGGTATCCCCAAGCCGAGCGATGGAATGACTCATCGAGTCTATTCCTTTCTAGGGAGGAGCGGGAGGTAGTTAGCCGTATAAAGGAGCTTGGCCAGTATAACTTCGCTCGGCTCATCTCGGGGTATGGCGAGGGGCCTCGGCCAACTCTCTTCTGATTGACCCCCCGCCGCGAGTTGGAGGGCTAGGAGAGGGAACTGCCCCGCCTGGTTGACCCCTCATGGTTAATTTATCTTCCTTACTCGTAGGTTTTGATTCGATTTCTAACCTGTTTCCTTTGTTTGTGCAGCTATGATCAAAGTTAACACCTTCTCCTAGCCCCCAAGTCCAAGAGTAGCGTCGGTCGCAGGTCTTGGGAGGAAGAGGTCGGGGAGATAGGCGGAGGTCGATTCGATGGTCGCTCGACCAATCGCTTCGGCGTGGCGTGTTCCTCCGACCGATCTCCGAGCCGCTGTGACACTTCTTGTGGTCGCCTCGCCAGTAAGTACTGTAGTGATCGAGGAGGAGGAGGAGGAGGTTGAACGACCTCTTAAAAGGAGAAGAGGGGCCCGGGTAGTTGACCGACCTCCCTCTGTGGACGACCGATCATCTCCAGTGGTCGACCGATCTTCTCCAGTGGTCGTCCGATCTCTTTGCCCCTTGGACCGAAGCAAGGGGAAAGAGAAAGTGGGAGATTGTTCTGCCCCGTCTGCCCAGAGTAAGGGAAAAATCAGCGGGTAGTAACGATAAGTGGGAGGTGGCGATTAGTCTCGAGAGGACTGCCACGATTGCTGATGCTCGAAGTGGCTCGTCATCTTGCTGGGAAAGTTATTCCTCCTTCAGATGAGGAGCGCTTTGACGAGCTAAGTCTTGAGGAGATGATGAGTCGCGCCATCCGTAATTCCATGAGGGAGGTGGCCCTCACTTTCTATACGCATCATCGAATCGATCTGTTGAATCGGGAGATCAATTCCCTCCTGGAGCAGGTGGACGGTTTGAAGACTAAGCTCTCGGAGGTCGGGGAGGAAAAAGACTTCTCCCGGGCTCGGCTTTCTTCCTGGAGGAAGACAAAAACTACAGGAGGAGGCGCGATCTCTTGAGAGCCCAGCTTGCCTCGGGAGAGGAGGAGAGGAACTCCTTGAAGGCTCGGCTCACCGGGAGGAGGTCGAAAAGGAAAAGCGATGGCGACTAGGAACAAGCTGTCGAGGAGTCTGTGGCTGAGGGGCGGTGCGAGTCGGAGAGGGTGCTCAAGGAGAAATCCCTCCGAGACCATTGCCCAAACCGAGGATATGTTAAGGAGGGCGCAAGCCTCCGTGAAGGAACAAAGGATTGAGGCGATCCTGCGATGGCAGAGGCGGTTCTTGCAAGACGAGTGCTTGGAGTACTCCTGCGACCTGACCCTCATGATCTTGAAGAATTGTTATAACGCCTGCGTTCCTGAGGGGTCGGACGGTCCTTCTTTTGAGAAGTTTGCCGAGCCGTTGCTTCCTACCACCCTTGGTCTTTCTCTGGAGGAAGTGACGGAGAGAGCCATGGAGGACCGGGGCCCAGTCCCGAATGAAGAGCTAGATTTTAGCTCTGCCGAGGAGGACGAGCTTCCTCTTGAGGGCACTTCTCCGACCGCTGCCTTTGACCCTGCTCCGGCTTCGGCTTTTCCGCCCGCTTCCGAGGATTCTCCCAGGCATCCTCCCACTTCCCCTTCTGTAGACTTTCGAGGCTCACCTGGTCGGGCTTGTGGCCAGGGCAAAATGATATCAATGAAAATTCGTTTTTACTTCATTTTTTCTCGATGTCTCTTTCCGTATTCATACTCTTTACTTTCAATGTATGTTGAGTTATAATGAAACTACTCATAATCGACCGGCTTCAAGGTCGACTTATAGTTTCGTCTTGGCGACTCGACTGACCGTAGTCGGTTTATGGAGATACCGGGTGATAACGAAAGAGGTCCCAGGATCTCGTCTTGGCGACCCGACTGATCGTAGTCGATCTTCGGAGAACGCCGAGAGATGGCGATGGCGAGGGTCCCAAGGATCTTGTCTTGGCGACCCGATCGACCGTAGTCGATCTATGGAGAGCGCCGAGTGATGGCGATGGCGAGGGTCCCAAGGATCTTGTCTTGGCGACCCGACCGACCGTAGTCGATCTATGGAGAGCGCCGAGTGATGGCGATGGCGAGGATCCCAAGGATCTTGTCTTGGCGACCCGACCGACCGTAGTCTATCTATGGAGAGCGCCGAGTGATGGCGATGGTGTGGTTTCAAGGATCTCGTCTTGGCGACCCGACCAACCGTAGTCGATCTATGGAGAAGCCGGGCGATGGGTGCCTGGATTTTCTATTTTTGCCATACATGATTGAATTCTTTATTGCCAAGAAGTCTGAAAATCTCTTTATTGATGATAATGAGGGCGTAGGCAGTTAAAAAACCTGTCTGGCAGGGGCAGGAAAAAGGTACCACATGTATACAAAAAAGATAATAAGGAAAGATTAACTAAAATAAAACTTATCTATTGGTAGAACGCCTTCAAGTTCTGTGAGTTTCAAGGCCTCGGTAGAAACTTTCCTTTCTCATCACTAAGGGTGTAAGAGCCATGCCCGACTTGCTTCATCACTCGGTAGGGTCCTTCCCACGTCTGTCCGAGTTTTTCGGGATGCTTTCCAGCCGCCTCGGCTTTTCGTCGGACATAACCACCTACCTTCACATCGCTCGGCTTGACCCTTTTGTTGTAGAACTTGGTCGCCCTTTGCCTGATAGCTTCTGAGCGGGCGACTGCCCTTTCTCTATCCTCGCTGAGGAGAACGAGCTCTGCTCTGCGGGCTTCATCATTCCGCTCTTCTTCATAGCCCGACACCCTTTGATTGGTAATGCCGCCTCTCATGAAACTAGGGCTTCGCCGAAGGTCATCTGAGCGGTGTTCCCAGAGTCTGTTCGATTGTGGTTATATAGCCCACAATACTTCGTCTACTTCTTCCACCTGTGCTTTTCGGTAGTCCAGCGCCTCTTGAGGCGTTCATTATCTTCTTATTGGTGTTTTCTGAGGTAGTTACTTTGGGGATGGGCTGAAGTCAGCAGTAACTTGATCTTTAGTTGATTGCAGAAATCCCTAAATTTGTCGTTGTCAAACTGCCGACCATTATCTGTAACCAACACCATAGGCATCCCGGAGCGGCATAGTATGTTCTTCTTTATGAAACTTTCCATTTCCCTACGTGATTGTAGCGGTCGACTCGCTTCTACCCACTTAGTGAAATATTCCACTGCCACTATCAGGAATTTCTTTTGTCCGGGACCGAGAGGGAAAGGCCCCAGTATATCCATTCCCCATTGAGCAAAAGGGATAGGATGGCTCATGATTTGCATTCGCTCGGTCGGCTGGTGGGACAGGCTGCTGTTTCTTTGGCAGGCCTCGCATCGGTCGACCTTTTCCTGACAATCTCTTCTCATTGTCGGCCAGTAGTACCCCTGTCTGATGAGTCGGTGAGCCAACATTACGCCCCTATGATTTCCGACATCCCTCATGGACTTCGCCATTTCCTATTCGACTTCTTCTTCATTCAAGCATCAAGCAATGCCGGTCGTAAGACCGCTTATATAGAGTACCGTTGACGATCGTATATTCGGCTGCCTTTATCCTTAACTTCTTGGCCTCTGACGCGTCTTCCGGTTGCCTTCCTTCTAAAAGGTACTACGCGATCGGTTCTGTCCAACTCGATCGATCGGTACTCACGTTGAGAACTTCCTCGGCTTTCTGAATGCTAGGCCGGTCAAGTCGTTCGACTAGAATATTGTTAATGGCATCACGGTCGGAAGCCATTTTTGAGAGCGCGTCCGCTTTAGCATTTTGAGCTCGTTCTATTCTGCTGATTGAGTACTATTCGAAATTGCTCAATTCCTGCTTTACTAGCCCCAGATCTACCGCCCACTTTATCAGCCGACCTGAAGTTTCGGGCTTTTGAAAGCATTGCCTGAGGGGCTGATCAGTCCATACCTCAATGGTAAGGCTTTGGAAGTAAGGCCTCAACTTCCTGGCTGCCATTATTAAAGAGAGGGCTAGCTTCTCTATGGGCGTATATCGTGCTTCTGGCCCGGTCAACACTTTGCTGACATAGTAGATGGGATGTTGCTCGCTTCCTTCCGATCGGATAAGTACCGCGCTGATCGACCCCTCCGTAATCGCCAAATATAAAATCAGGTTCTCCCCTCTCTGGGCTTTGCGAGAATAAGGGGCTAGATAAATATTGTTTCAAGTGCTGGAAAGCTTTCTCTCACTCATCCGGCCATTGAAACTGGGTTACGTTCGCTTTCCTCAGGACTTTGAAAAATGGGAGGCACTTGTCTCCTAGCCTGGAAATGAACCTGCTCAGTGAAACTATCCGACCGGTCAATATCTGAACATCTCTCAAGCATTGTGGCGAAGGCATCGTATGATGGCTTGAATCTTCTCTGGATTTGCTTGATTCCTTGAGAGATCATAAATCCTGTGAATTTTCGGATGCCACCCCAAACACACATTTTCGGGTTTAGCTTCATCTCGAATTTATTCAACGTCTGGAAGACTTCTTGAGATCTTATATATGCTCTGTGGACGTCTTACTTTTGACCACCATATCATCCACATAAGCTTCCACCGTCCGCCAACTGCTTTTTAAAGACTTACGTGACAAGCCGTTGATAGGTCACCCCGGCGTTCTTCAGGCCGAAAGGCATTACTTGGTAGCAATATGTGCCTTGGTCGGTTATGAAGGCGGTCTTTTCTTCGTCTTCCAGACTCATTTGGATCTGATGATAACCCGAGAAAGCATCCAGGAAGCTGAGCAGCTCATGCCCTGAGGTGGAGTCTACTAATTGGTCGATCTTAGGCAATGGAAAGCTGTCCTTTGGACACGCTCTGTTCAGGTCGGTGAAGTCTATGCACATTCTCCACTTCCCGTTCTTCTTTTTTACTAAAACGGCATTGGCGAGCCACTCAGGATATTTGACCTCTCGGATGAACCCGGCCTTCAGCAACTTTGCAACTTCTTTCTCAATCACCCCCTGTCGTTCCTTGCTGTGCCATCGCTTCTTTTGTCTGATCGGCTTATAGTCATGCCGAATACCGAGGGAGTGAGATGCGACTGATCGAGGAATTCCGGGCATGTCACTCGGTACCCAAGCGAAAACTGACCTATTTTCTACCAAACACTCTGTGATTTCTTTAACCAGGTCCCTCTGCAGCTCGGAACCTAGGTTTGTGAACTTAGAAGGGTCGATTTAGTCAAGACAACCTCTGCGTGTCTTCCTTTGGGTTCATCTGTCGTCTCTTCGTCGGTTCTCACATCGAGAGAGCTTGTCAAGACAACCGCCCATCTAATATTTTAGTCTCTGCCAAGTAACATTCCCTGGCAATTCTCTGCTGACCTCTGACCATACCGACTCCGTGGGGTGTTGGAAACTTCATAACTTGGTAGTAGGTAGAGGCAGTGACTGAGGGCATTTTGAGTTGCCCGCTTGGATTATTGCATTATATGCCCCTGAAACTTACGACGAGGAACTCGATGTCCCTCTCTATCGGCACGGCTTCATCCAAATTTCACTTTCGAGATACACGGGCGAATGGGTATCTTTGGCCCGGTTACTCCTTTGATGGGGTCGTCTGTAGGCAGTAGTCGATTTTCGGGTACCTTCATCTGCTTGAAGGCCTCATAATATAGCAAATCGACCGAGCTACCCGTATCAATCATCACCCGCTTCACCTCGTAACCGTCCATGTTGAGGTTTACCACGAGGGCGTCGTCATGAGGGCAACTTACTCCATCAAGATCCGATTTGTCAAATGAGATCATCTCGTCGTTCTCCTTTGGTTTTTTGGTGGGTGAATCTTTGCCGACCTGTTTGGCGTATCGTTTTCTCCCTTTAGTGGTGGATCCCCCTGATGCACTTCCACCAAATATCGTGTTAATGACCCCAGTCGGTCGATCGTCTTGTTGCCCGGTATTTTCGTCGTTTCTTTCCTTGACCGTCCTCTCTCTTCTAAATCGATTATCGTATTAGCATTTCGCCTACCCCGTCATTCCGGTCATTTTGCCTTTGATGCGTCGCCTCTTGTCGACCGATCGTCCTGCGATCGGCATTTTGTTCGTGTTTCACGAATCGGCCTAACTTTCCCTTTTGAATGAGGAGTTCGATTTCTTTTTCAATCGTGACAATTTTCCGTGTCGTGACCGACCTCTCTGTGGAACGGCAATATAAGTTGGGGTTCCTATCCTTGTAAGGGTCTTCATTTTTCAGGGCTCTCGGATAGTTTCCCATTCGCTCTCACGGCGCGAGTACCTCTACATATGTCCTGTTTAGCGGAGTGAACTCCTGCCGATATCCCTGTCGATCGGTTGGCCTTCTCCAGGTCGATTGGCCTTTTTGCCTTTTGTGCGAATTGCCTGCCCTGTCATTCGGCGAGCGATCATTCGTTCGACGTCTCGTATTTTTTAGCACTTCTTCAAGTTGAATATACCTGTCTGCCCTGTTTCTTATTTCTTGAACGGATCGGGGCTGATCGAGGGCTAGTGACTTCTTAAACTCCTCATCTCTCGTATTGGTCATGAGCACGGCCGGCGTGGACGGCGGTGGTCGGTTCGCACTTCGACCGCCGTTATTGAGCAGGGTGATGAACTCCATAAACTCGTTTCTTCCTTGGGTGAGTTGTATCACCTCCAGAAATTGTCTTCTGTACGCTTACTAGTGGTGGCGGTTCGAAATAATAATCTGAAATCTTGAAGCATGTGACACGGACCGGGGCAAATTTGTTGAACCAAATTGAGCTCCCTCTTGAAAGGTTTGATAAAAGCCTTGCATTGGATAGCATCCGGGACCGATGTAGATTCATCATGGATTGGAAGTGTTGCGGGTAGTCGGGAGGTCGGTCTTTCGGTGTACTTCTCTGGGGTCGGTATTTTTGTGCGGGAAATTTGGGAGGCTATCAAGATATCCGGAGTGAAGGAGAGTCATCTCAAGGCCGTCGGTCGATCGGAAAAGCTTCATGCATTGCGTTGATCCGATCATCTACGATTTTCTCGAGCTTGGTTGGGCGATGATCGGTTGTCATGCTAGGTTGTCGGTGACTTCTTGATGCGGCATTTACGTTATTGTCTTGGTTGAGGCAAGATCTGGCGGATCAACAGATCGGCCGCTTCCTCAATCTGCTTTTGGGTTAGGGTGATATCATGGCCGGAATAGGTTACGCTCCCGTCGGTGTTGGAGATTTTGGTGTATATTGGGTGCAACGTTATCTTCTAAGGCTACGCTCTGTTCTTCTGTTCAAGTGCGAGGTTCTTTGTTGATCGTGAGGATCGAGAGGATTCCGTCGCGGGAAGCGTCTGGTCTGCGGCAGAGTCGCGGTAGTCGCAAACCTAGGCGTCACATCGCCAGAGCCATGACAATACGGCTATATCGAGGTTCATCGTCGCTTTGGTGATCTGAGTGTTTACGGGCGTGGTGCGGTCGGGCCCCGGTGGCGTCATTGGTTCTGCGAATTTTGGTTGAGCTATGCATTGATTCGATCCATGAATCTACTACTTCTGCGATGAATCGGGCGTGAAGTCACCTGCAAAACAAGGAAGGCTCGTCGGGGTTGTGTCGATTAGCCTCCGACGCTTCAAGTAAGGATCTTTCGAAAGTGAGATTGATCAATGCAGAGAAACAAATTAGGTTATCACCCCGTACCTTGATTATGTGGGAATAATACCTTTTATATGGTTTTGCAGTTAGGTTTAGGTCTTTACGTGTTTGCATGAGAGACTCCTTTCAACCGATGGTAGAAAGGAACATGAGCTTTAAACGCGGATCGATCTTCGATGAATGGACCGATCGGCCCATGGTCGTCTTGACTGAGTCCGGGCCCAACACGATCGACCCGACCAAATAAATTTCTCACGAAATGTACTCCGAACAATTATTTTAGTTTATACCATAAAATGAAGTGCTTAGTGGTACATTTGCAATGAGCGTACCTGTCCCACAGGGGAAGTTATAAAGGCGAAATACATAATTATATTATTATCGTTTAAATAGTTTTCGACGTCATTTTAATTAATATTAACTACAGTAATTAATGACAGCTCTACTCCCCTTTTTTAACCTGCGAAACAACATCTGCAATACCCTAACCATAAATTATGTAGAAAATTTTGAGAACCCTAATGTCGACTGAACAATGTTTGCTAGATTGAATTTGAAAAATCAAAATGGCTGGCCCATTGAACAGACCCAAACTAGGGGCTAGGTCCTTCTTTATATTCTAGAGGTTCGTAATAGTTCGTAAACTACTATATTTGTAAATTAAAAACGAGAGTTAGAATAGAATAAACCCTTCCGTTAGCGAATCATTTCTGTCAATATTTATTTTGCAAACGAGTAAATTTATCAGTTTAATCTATCATTAAAAATGAGTTGATATCATTCATCAACTTTCCTCACGAGTATAAATTAAATAATTTGTAACCAATAACAGAAACCTAAAAGACTATTCAAAGCTTGTGTAATGTTGTGAGGAAGAATTAACATAAAGACTAATTCACATTATGAAGCAAGATATTATGCCTCCTTTTCACAAGGTAAAGTTATTCATTCTACATAGACTATCGAATATATCATATTAAGATGTATTGTACATGAATCTATGTGTATTAACTGCTTACTGGAATTCTTCAACCTTTTTCGCCTGTTTTACTTACTTGAGGTTGAAAAAAATGTTATTCCCAGCTGCGTTCGATTAGTCAAATTCTTAAACATTATTCGTTGTAAACTAGTCAATTTCTTGAGCAACAGTCTAATCTAAGTATAGTTTTGTTTTCCCTTTTTTTTTTTAATTGTAAGCACTAACTTTGTCACTACCAAAACGAAACTAATTAGTATCTTGTAAGCCTCTGCATTTAGCTCCTTCCTAAATGCAATTCTTGTGCATTTTCTTTCCTAAAACTGAACTAATGCCCTAACAAATCGAGTATCCAGGAATCAAGAACATATGCAAGCCAAATCAAGCAGTTGAACAAACAACGCAAACCTTCCGTCATTAGAGAGAAAGAACGGCAAAAGAAACAAAAGATTTCATTCAATATGTTGAAAGAAAATCATCAATCGCAATGGAAAATAAAGAAGAAACGTCTAATAGAAAACGAGAGAAAATGAGATGGACATTGAGAGCGAACGAAGGTGAAGGCGTTGGAGTTTCAACAGAAATATAACTGAGCGTACGCCAGGTCTTGTATCACTTTCAAGATCCTCTGTTCTTCCTCAGTTTTAGCTCAGTTTTCCTGCGGGTCATCAATGAAAAATAAAGAAGAAACGGTTAATAAAAGTGAGATGAACGGAGAGAACGAACGAAGATGAAGTCGTTGAAGTTTCACCAGAAATATACCTGAGCGTACGCCAGATCTTGCATCACTCTCAAGATCCTCCGTTCGTCCTCAATTTTTGCTCAGCTTTTTGGATCGCTTCTTGCATCGTAGAACGTCGACGATCTAGATCCAGCAATAAAGAGATGAAAGAAATGGAGAAGTAGAATCGCAGAAAGAGAGTTCGCGCATGCTGTCTCACAATGGAGAAAAGGAGAAAGAGAGATGAGAGAATCGCAAGACGTCTGGTTTGTGAAAAGTCAAAGAAACTGAGAAAATTAAATCGTCAATAAATTTGCAGACTATCTAAAATAAATTTTTCAGCACGAATAAGTTAGCAATTGTAAGAGTGAAACACCAAATAATACATCGATGTTTAGTAACGCAATTCAGCAAACTTGCTTATGTCTGCAGGACCCTCATCCAGATTAATCTTTTTCACTATAGTTCACAAAAAATTACAAAGATTGATCAATTCCGTAAGACCCAATCTATATAACTAAGCCAAAATTTAACTACCTGTGAAAGATCTTTACGCCCAATAACACGACTGACTCGTGTTAACCTCGTCAGAGGATTTTCTAACTATTTCCGCTTACACACAAACACAAATAAAATAAGAAAATAATAATGTTTCAGATCTGAAAAATCTTCACTGAAAATAGTCACATTCTTTGACTACTTGAAAGAGATAAAAGAGCTGAAGTAGAGATGCTCCAAAAAGATCAACGCAATCAGTCCAAGCAGAGGATGTATTAAATGAACAGGGCACTGACAAACACATAGGCAACCACCAATTTAATTGTACTGATTCACGTAGACTTCTCTATTCCAATCAAGCACACATCTCATGAGTGACAACACTGAGAAAACAACCACACAAAAGCAGAAAAGTGCAGCAGCCTTATCAGCCAGAAAATCACCGCCGTAACACCTTCTTGAACCAACAGAAACCCACGTAAAAATCAACAGACAAAAGATGCCCTACATCCCTTTCCATGTCAACCAAGAGACTATTAACCCACTCACATTATTCACGCAACTTCACTTTTTCCTTTAGAAGAGTCCATCTCAAATAGAGATAGCATTAGGGAGAAAAACAACTACCGAGAATTATGCCAATTCAAATTCCAAATAAAATCTACTTCCAATAGAGTGCAATCTTCAATAATTATTAAGGAAATTCCCATGTCCAATTAAAATGCCAAAAATAAAAATATGATATATTAAAAATAAATCCTAACAATCTTCCCCTTTTTTTGGCATTTCTGTCTCAACAACTAAACCAGCAACCAAGTAAGCAGTGATTGGACATTGAAGGAAATATAAACTGTTGATGCTCCATCTCAGTTCAATATTCAACTACATGTGCCACCATGAACTAATTTCAAACCAAAAAACCAACCGAAACCAAGCAACAAGCAGAATAACACTGCTCATCTTTAGGTTTGTCTCCCCCTTTGAGACAAGAGATGACAAAAAGCATGATTAATAGTTACTCATATACTGTAAAATCTCCCCCTGAATAGAACATTCATCATAAACAATTTGATGTCTACCTCTTGAAACAAAAACGCAATCATAATAATCACCAATAGATGCAGCGGAAGAATCATAAACACGTCAATATCACAATTTACCACCATTCAAAACACTGAGAGATATGCTCGAAAGAGAGATACCCGAGAAAGATCCATACCGATGAGAGAGCTGAGAAGTCTTCGGTGGAGCCAAATAGAAGTCACAGTGCAAACTACTAAAAGGATGAAACGACAATAGCAACAAAAAACTAAAGAACTAAAGAAAATATTTTCTTTTTTTTCTTTTTTTTGTTATATTTTTTTTAAACAGCAAAAAACTTCAAAAATATAAAGCATACTGTCCCTATGCCCTTCGAAGAATCTCAAATCTGGCGTTTTTCTTTGGCTCGAATGAAGATGTATAACACGAGTTTCTTGTAAGTTCTTGATAATCAACCCTATTTCTTTCTCTTGTTTTACTTCTTTCGCTCACATCCCCAATAACATTTTCTACTGGATGGTTTCTTCGGATTCGAGATGAAGAGCCTCGGTTCAAATCAGCTTTCATTGTTTTACTTGATTCATCATCCGAAGTAACTGAAAGTTCTTCAGTTTCTGTAGATACTTCCTCAGCAGTTACTAACTGCAAATCTGGGCATTTTCTAGTTTTCCCTTCACTACATTTTTGTGCTTGTACTTGACCCTTTCTAATCCAAGCCTGCTTCGATACCATGGGATGCTGGTGGAAACTTAATGGAGAACGTCCAGATTTTCGATTTTGGCCCCTTTGAAATATCATTTGTAATAACTGATAACACCTTGGCCTTATATGTCCAATGACTCCACAAAAATGACATGTAGGTATAAATCTATCACTCTTTTTTGGTGCTTCTACTTCTTGGGCTGATCTGGACATTTCAAACTTTTCTTCATTAACTTTGGAACACTCGCCTTTATAACCTATGCCTTGAAGATCCCCTTTAACTTTACCAATTTCCAATAACTTATCTAGTTTTTTCGTGCCTCCATTCAACATCCTCAACCCCTTTTCAGTACTTATTAATTTCATTCTTGCATCACCAAGTTCATCTGAAGTCAATACCAGCTTCTTTTCTAATTCTTGCATAGTATTTTTTTGCATTTTCATCAATTTCTCATACAAAGCCTTGTAATTCTCGTAAGTATTCCCAACTTTATCATCACAGCTGCTCCTGTCATTGTCATAGTCTGAAATTGAATTCGAAATGAACCGATTACAAATTATCAAGTTTTCTCCTGCTTACATTTCGGTTACTTCCTTCTCGATTCTTTGTTAAGCAAATAAGCGGACTTTTTTGTAAAAGCAACCAGCGCTGCATTATTTGTCAATTCTTCCTCACTACCAAAATCATTTTCACTCCAGGTTGTGGAGAAAGACTTCCCTCTTTATTTCTTTAATGTGTTAGCACACTCAGATTGAATGTAACCAAACCGCTGACATTCATGACACTGAATTCTTCTGGCCTTCCGTTCTCCTTTTTTTCTTGCTTCCACCTGCAGTGCCAATCCTTTGCTCCTTTCTTGCTTACCTCTTAAGAGATTCATCTCAAAAGTCGTGAGAATGCCGATGACTTTTTCTAATGACAGATTATCAATGTCACGAGCTTCCTCTATTGCTGCAATTTTCGGAATAAACCTTGGAGGTAGCGATCTCAGCGTTTTCTTGACCAATTTCACATTAGAGTACTTCTTTCCTAGTTGATGTGCTTGATTGGCTATATCTCTCAATCTTTCATGAAAATCTCCAATGGTCTCATTCTTATCCATCTTCAACTCTTCAAACTGCACAGCTAACATCTGTAGTTTTGACGATATCACAGATTTGGACCCTTCATGAATAGTTTGTAACATGTCCCACGCTTCTTTTGTCGTTTCACATGCTGAAATCATTGAGAAGCGTCATTCGTCAACAGCACTGAATATCGCATGTATTGCTTGTGAATTTGTCAGTGCACTTTCTTCTTCCTGTCTAGTCCATTCGAATGGATCTTTCTGAATTGTCTCTCCTGTATCATCAACGATCATTAGATGAGTCCAACCGTATACTACCGAATGCCAGGCTCTTGTCCCCTGAGCTTGAATGAAGAATTTCATCCGGGATTTCCATGATGGATAATTCGATCCATCCACTAATGGAGGTCTGGTAATTGATGCACCCTCTCTCGTAGCCATATCTGCGAATCTCATATCTTCACCAACTTGCTACCAAGTTCTGAATAGGTGACCCGCTTTGATACCAATTGAGAAAATTAAATCGTCAATAAGTTCGCAGACTATCCAAGATAAAATTTTCAGCACGAATAAGTTAGCAATCTCAAGAGTGAAACACCAAATAACGCACCGACGTTTGGTAGCGCAGTTCGACAAACTTGCCTACGTCTGCGGGCCCTCACCCAGATTAATCTCTTTCACTGTAGTTCACAAAAAATTACAAAGATTGATTAACTCCATAAGACCCAATCTATGTAACTAAGCCAAAATCTAACTACCCGTGAAAGATCTTCACGCCCAATAACACGACCGACTCGTGTTAACCTCGTCAGAGGATTTTCTAACTATTTCCGCTCACACGCAAACACAAATAAAACAAGAAAATAATAATGTTTCAGATCTGAAAATCTTCACTAAAAATAGCCACATTCCTTGACTACTTGAAAGAGATAAAAGAGCTGAAGGAGAGATGCTCCAAAAAGATCAACGCAATCAGTCCAAGCAGAGGATGTATTACATGAACAGGGCACTGACAAACACATAGGCAGCCATCAATTTAATTGTACTGATTCACGTAGAATCCTCTATTCCAATCAAGCACACATCTCATGAGTGACAACACTGAGAAAACAACCACACAAAAGGAAAAATTGCTTGACCTTATCGACGAGAAAATCACCGCCGTAACACCTTTTTGAACCAACAGAAACCCACGTAAAAATCAACAGACAAAAGATGCCCTACATCCCTTTTCCACGTCAGCCAAGAGACTATCAACCCACTCACATTATTCACGCAACTTCACTTTTTCCTTTAGAAGAGTCCATCTCAAATAGAGATAGCATTAGGGAGAAAAACAACTACTGAGAATTATGCCAATTCAAATCCCAAATAAATTCTACTTCCAATAGAGTGCAATCTTCAATAATTATTAAGGAAATCCCATGTCCAATTAAAATGCCAAAAATAAAAATAGGATATATTAAAAATAAATCCTAACAGAAACAAACAATGGAAGGAGACGAGAGGAGAAAAAAATGGAGCAGAAGAATATGAAACTGATTAAAGAGGGAAAGTCAAATTTGAAACAATTATATATACAACCCAAAAAGAGCTTATACGACGTCGAATGGAAGTTGAGGCGGTGTGAGTGACGAAAAGAAAACAAAAAACTCCGTTTTGTCACACAACATTTGGGCCTGCAAATGTTGTTGCTATATCTGCAGTGCCTTAGCCCCAAATCAGTTAAGTAATTTCAAAGCCTTAAAGAAAAAGAGCCTTCAAGCCTGTATTTGTTAAAATTTTAGTCACATGGTTAGGAATAGTCAGGGCCTAAGTCCAGTCCAAGTCTAATTTAAAATTAATTGAACTATAATAGAATCATATATCTTTTATCATGTATTTATATGATACTTTTGTATTCCTTAAACCTACATTATAATATAAAGTTACTTAAAACTTCAAATTGATTAGCTAACGTAAATAAATAATGGAAATGGATATCATGTTACAAAAAATCTCGAAAAAGGTGAGAAGATTTGGATAGAGAATGAGTGGAATACGTGCGTGTCCTAATATGATCTTTATATAATTATTAGCTATAAAAACTAAAAAGTTCCTTAGATGCTAATTGCAATCATGTATAAATTCAAGTTATTGGAAATTAATTAATTAATTAAGAACTTTCACGTGAATTGATTGATTGATTTGTTAACTTTATGAGACGGCTAACCAAAGATCCATCTTGTATATACCAAAAGAATCTGACCTTCTTTCCTTGTTGTATTAAAATTAGAATCTCTTAAATCAACCTATGTGAAGGAATTATTCATCCCGTTAAGCTTCGTTATCTTAGCTGTTAATATACTGTTAAGTTTAGTTAGTTACTGTTAGTGTACTGTTAGTTTTGGTTGGTTAGTTTGGGAGTGGTTTTATTTTCAGCAATGTATATAAGACATTAGACTGAAGGTTGATTGTGGGTTGAATATACTAGAAAGGTTCTGCATTTGGCTTTCTTTTATACAATTGAAATTTGTTCATGGTATCAGAGCAGGAAGGCGATCTATAGTATCGACGCTTGAATATTATCAACGTTATGGGAACAAGAATGCCAAGTGCTGATCACTCTACAGAGGATTGTTATCAGTTATACAATTCTGATCATCCTGGAATGATGCTAGTTACAACACAATTGACAGAAACAAACTTTTATTTTTGGAGTATATCCATTCGTAACTCTCTGGAAGCTAGAGATAAGCTTGGGTTTATCGATGGAACTCTACCACCGCCAACTTGCGAAGCCACGTACAGAAGATGGCGTAAAGTAGATTGCATGGTGAAACAACGGATCCTCAACTCTATTTCGAAGGAGATTTCTGAATCATACATTACATGTAATTCGACGAAAGTGTTGTGGGACAAGCTTGGAGAAGTATACGGGGAAAGCAATTTGCCGCAACTGTTACACATACAGCAGGAAATTAATTCTGTGGAGCAAGGTAACTCTTCGATCACTACTTATTACAACAGAATTAATCGATATTGGGATGAATTAGGGCAACTTATGCCTATACCAACCTGTAATTGCCAAGGTTGTCATTGTGGAATTAATAAGCAGTTAATGGATATTGACAAAGCTAATAAGCTGATACAATTTTTAATGGAGTTGAATCCATCCTATGATCATATTAGAAGTCAGATCTTAGCTCAAGATCCACCTCCATCTACGAGCAAAGCTTATTCTCTTGTGTTGAGAGTTGAAAAACAGAGGCAGTTGCATATGATACACGAGGATGTTGGTGCTGTTAATATGTTAGTGAAAGAGGGACTAAATAATAAGAAAGGGACTTCCGCAGGAGACAACGGGATTAGAAATGGTTCTACGAAGAAAGAGAATAAATGGAAAGCAGATAAACACTGTGATTATTATTCCTTGGATGGTCATGAAAGAGACACTTGTTTTAAATTGCATGGATATCCTGAATGGTATACAGAGTTAAAGCATAAAAGAGATGTTTTGGGAAAGGGACAGTAGAAACACAAATCTATGCATATGGTCGATACACTTGAGAAGGATATTGAACAAGGGGATGATATAAAAGGTGGATCACAGTCGTTGCCATTTTTTGATTCAGCAGGAACTTGCACGGTTGTTGAAAGGGAAGTCGTCTGAAGAAATTCATCTCTCTAATTTGATACAGACTGAGTTTGCAGGTATGTCACAGTTGAATCCTGCTATTAAAACTGTATCAACTAGTGAAAGATGGATAGTAGATTCCGGAGCTACTTCACATATATGTATAGACAAACATATGTTTCAGTCATTAATACTTGTGGACAAAGTTACAAAGTTATTTTTGCCTAATGGGGAGGTGAATGATGTTCAATATATAGGTGTTATAATGTTGCATGGGAAGATAACCTTGACATCAGTCCTATATGTGCCTGCTTTCAGTCATAATCTAGTATCAGTGAGCAAACTAGCCAGGCATTCTTCATTCAACGCTTTATTATACTTATTACAGGACCAGAAGACTGAAAGCGCAGTAGCTAAAGGGAAAGTTTTTCAAAGTCTGTATTTCTTAGACAATGACTCCTTCTTATGTAGTAACTCCATTTGTACTTCTATTTTTGCATTTGACAAACCCGAAGGGGAGCAGATATGTAGTGTTCATGATAATCTTGCTCTTAGAACATTATGGCACACAAGGCTAGGCCATCCTTCTGATGTTGTAATGAGACATATCGCTAGTTGTAATAAGTTTGTGAATAACACATATTTTTCTTGTGAGGTTTGTCCTCTTTCTAAACAAGTTCGGACCAAGTTTCCAATCAATATTACACGAGCAGCTATGCCTTTTGAATTGTTACATGTGGATATTTGGGGACCCTATAAAGAAGTATCGATTTGTGGGGCTCATTACTTCTTGACTGTTGTTGATGATCATAGTCGATGTACATGGCTATTCTTAATGAAGCATAAGGCACAAGCTAGTTATCTTATTGAAAAATTCCTGATCTATATTCATCGACAGTATGATGGACGTGTCAAGATTGTGCGGACTGATAATGGCTTAGAGTTTTTGGTTAAAGACACGCAGGTCATGTTTAGTACCAGAGGCATTGCCTATCAAAGGACATGCGTTTATACTCCACAACATAATGGAGTTGTGGAGAGAAAACACCGGCATTTGTAACAAGTGGCATGATCATTATTGTTTCAATCTGGTCTTCCAAGGAATTTCTGGAGTCACAGTGTTTTACATGCTGCTTTTCTAATCAATCGGTTGCCTAGTAAAATACTTAGTTGGAAATCTCCTTATGAGGTCTGGTATGGGCATCCACCCGATTATATTGAGTTTAGAAATTTTGGTTGTTTGTGTTATGCGGCTGATACTCGCCCACATAAGGACAAGTTGGCACCTCGTTCATCCCGCAGTGTTTATCTTGGACATTCTCCCTGCCAGAAGGGTTATAAATTGTATAATTTACAAACCAACCAATGCTTTGTTTCCAGAGATGTGTCCTTCTTTGAGACTATATATCCTTTTCAGCAGCATCAGGATAATCTTCCTTCTACTGGTGGTTCTATTTCGTTGCCAGTTGTTGTCACTGATGAACCTGTTACCGATGGATTAGTTCAACACAATGTAGACGTGTCCATCTTACCAGCACCATGTGATGCCTCAATGGTTCCTTCTGCTGATTCTACTGGAGTTCCCGAATCTACAGTTCATGCCAGGAGGAGTTTGCGTGATTTTGTATCGAACGTAAGTCTTACTTTTCCTTCTTTGAAATGTTTGCCTGTGCCTGGTAGTTCTTCTCATACCCCTGATACCTATCCATTTGTGGTCAATCATGGTCTAAGCACTGAGTATGTTGCGTTTTTGGCCAATGTCAACAAAATTACTGAGCCCACCTCTTACTTGCATGCACGTCAAGATCCCAATTGGGTTCAGGCTATGAACTCTGAATTAGATGCTCTTGAACGTAATAATACTTGGGTTCTTACCACACTTCCCGAAAGGAAAAAGGCCATTGGTTCGAAATGGGTATACGAGGTTAAGTTGAAGCCTAATGGTGAAATTGATAGGTTTAAAGCTAGGTTGGTGGCAAAGGGGTATAACCAGGTTGAAGGGGTTGATTACACCGATTGCTTCTCGCCAGTAGCCAAGGTTGTTACTATGCGGATTTTGTTTGCTCTGGTTGCTGCTAAAGGTTGGGCTTTACACCAGTTGGATATTAATAACGCCTTTCTCCATGGTGTTTTGGACGAAGAGGTCTATATGCTTCCTCCTGAAGGCTATTTTAAGGCGGCTTCGCATGAGGTTTGCCAGCTGAAGAAGTCGTTGTATGGTCTTAAGCAAACTTCTCGCCAGTGGAATGCGGAATTGACTCTTCAGCTTCAACGTTATGGCTTTCAACAGTCTTCGCATGATCGTTGTCTATTTACTTACCAGCATGATGCTTGTTTTTTGATCATCTTAGTCTATGTAGATGATATGCTCTTGACGGGCGATTCGTAGGAGGAGATTACGAAGGTGAAGTTATTTCTTGATTCAGCTTTTACTATTAAAGATCTTTTCCATGCCAAATATATTTTGGGTCTTGAGATTGCCCGTTCGACCCATGGTATGTATATTAATCAACGGAAATATGTTTTGGATTTGGTTGAGTCTGTTGGCTTATTGGGTTGTAGGCCTGTGTCCACTCCTTTACCGAAGGGTTTAGTTTTGGCGTCCTTAAGTGGCTCTTTACTTCATGACCCTCATTCCTACCGTCAGCTGGTCGGGAGGTTATTGTATCTAGGGTATACGCGTCCGGACATCACCTTTGTCGTCCATCAGCTCAGCTAGTTCTTTCAGGCTCCTACGGAAGATCATTGGCAGGCGGCTCTACATGTCGTGCGTTATTTGAAGGGGTGTCCATCGCTCGGTTTGTTTTATCCTGCTCATCAATCTTTTGTTCTTCAAGCATTTTGTGATGCCGATTGGGGGGCTTGTCGTGATAATCGTAAATTTGTGTCTGGGTTTTATGTTTTTTTGGGTTCCTCGTTGATTTCTTGGAAATCCAAGAAGCAGGCCACCGTGTCTAAATCTTCGGCAGAGGCGGAATATCGGAGTATGGGTTCGATGGTTTGTGAACTTCTCTGGGTTTCTTACATTTTGCGGGATTTTCGGATCTCTGTTCCTCTTCCTATTTTTGTGTTTTGTGACAATAGGGTTGCGATCCATATTGCTGCCAATCCGGTGTTCCATGAGCGCACCAAGCACTTGGATATCGACTGTCATATCATTCGTGAGCAGCTGAAAAAGGGATTTCTTTCTTTGTTTCATACCTCTTCTTCTACTCAACTCGCTGACATTTTTACTAAGTCTCTTTCTACTCCGGCTTTCCATGGTTTTCTGGTCAAGTTGGGCTTGCGTGATTTGTTGCAGGCTCCAACTTGAGGGGGGCTGAAGGAATTATTTATCTCGTTAAGCTTCGTTATCTTAGCTGTTAATATACTGTTAAGTTTAGTTAGTTACTGGTAGTGTACTGTTAGTTTTGGTTGGTTAGTTTGAGAGCGGTTTTATTTTTGCCAATGTATATAAGACATTAGACTGAAGGTTGATTGTGGGTTGAATATACTAGAAAGGTTCTGCATTTGGCTTTCTTTTATACAATTGAAATTTGTTCACTATGATCACATCAAAAGTGGAGACAATTCTTAATTAGTTTTGTATCCAAAAAGAGTATGTTAATTAGATGATGAAATTGAGCGAGCTTTTTTGGCTTTAACTTAAAATTCTTTTGGTAGATTAATTAAGATTATAATGTTTTAAAATTGGATTAAAATTATATTCATAATAAAAATTAAAGGTTTAATTGGTATTAGACTATGATAAAATTTATATATAATAAAGATTGAATAAAATTAAAGAATTTAAAATAAGAATAAAGAAAAGCTATCCTTATTTATAAAATTGGGTTAAATTTTAATTTAAAAGAATTTGTTAACTAAAATAATTGATATATTTTAATTTATAAAATTAAGAAATTTATAAAATTAATCATTTTAATAGTAAAGATTATTAAATTAAGGTAAATTAAAAATTAATGGATTGAAAATGTTTACAAATTAATTTAATGCTTTAATTATTATAAATTATTCGAGTTAGTTGGTGAAATTTCGTTGTCTCGGAGCAAACCAAACCTTTGGATGTGTACAACGTATTGGTAAGGAGTTTTGGTTGTTTTCTGACGGCTCATGCTGAGTCAGTTCGACGTGTTGACGTGCTAAGTTGGCCTCTGCTTTCCCTTTTGGTACGACTTAACCATCTTTTTGGTTTAACCTTTGAAGCATTAGGAGACAAAAATTTATGACTAATCAACATCCACGCTGTAATTTATAATCATTATAATTTTTTTAAAAAATCAATTACAATTTCATCTATATTTACAAAACTCTAAAGAGTCACATAAAAGAAAATTTAAATTTAAAATTTATACATCTCCCGTCAATTGTTAATATGATTAATAAATTAATATTTATGTAGTATTTAATAAACACTACATCAATTTAAAATTTTGATATTAAATTAAAATTTAGATTTAATTATATTGTTATTTTATATAATAATTTATAAGTCAGCTATCATACATAAATTATTTAGTTTTAGTGAAGAGATTTTTTATTTCCTTTACTATAGAATATAGATTATAGAATCATCTAACTCAAGAAATAATGTAGAGTAATTACTCTGCGTCGTGCACATTTTACAAAGAAAGTAGTCTAAAAGGCAAAGTAGATCGTCGACTGGAACTGAAGATGGCAGCCCATGTGGATATCAACTTTATATATATTGTCTTTTACACGCAAAGCCTTTTCTTTTTTTTCTTTTTTTTTCATGAAAATTATATTTAAGAAAGCCTATAATTCAACTAAACTAGCTTTAGCTCATATAAGTTAATTATTAAGAAAAATAAAACGATGGATAGGCAATTAAAATCATAAAGCATTGAGGGGTCAGTGTCTATAAAATTATTGAGATAAACCGAACATATTAACACACCACATGCATCTGACACATCATCGAAATGGAATCCCCACCACCCCCGCCACCATCAACCACCGTAGTCGGTGGATTATTAAATCCAAAGTATATTCCTTACCCTTTTTAAATCAGTGCCTCGGCTTCCTAAATTCACCCCCTTCTTTCTATAAATCCGCCAACTCTGCTCCATTTTCTTTCCCTCTCCTCCCCCTTTCATCAACTTCTGAACTTAGCTTCTTTCTGCATTTCTAAGCCACTTTCCATGTGCTTTGGAATCATATTCTTCATTAGATAAACTTCTCTCTACTCTTCACTATCCCTCCTTCGCTTTCCTTCTTCTCTGCTGATTGAAGCGAACATGGGCGAAGAAGCTAAACAGGTGAGGTTACTTCTGCGCAACTTCTGGTGTTTTTACTATTTATCTTATGTTCCATGTTGTGTTTGAGTCCGATCTGATATTACGTAAGTTGTTGTTAATATATATGCATGCATGCAGGAAGCAACAAAAGCAGAGCTGGAGGATAAAAAGGAAGAGAAGTCGACGAAAGAGAAACCAAAGCCCCCAGCTCCCTGTGTGTTGTTCGTGGATCTGCATTGTGTGGGATGTGCGAAGAAGATAGAGAAGTCTATCACCAAGATCAGAGGTTAGTTTTTAACTGTTTGTCTCGTCCTGGTCCTGATCTCGTCAGTCTTCTTTTCACTTTCATCAGAAATTTGATACCCTTTTGATATGAAATGCAGGAGTGGAAGGAGTAGTAATAGACATGGCTCAGAACCAAGTAACCATAAAAGGGATAATCGAACCTCAGGCAATTTGTAACAGAATCATGAAGAAAACCAAGAGAAGAGCAAAAGTGTTGTCTCCAATTCCTGAAGCTGAGGGCGATCCAATTCCCCAAGTTGCCACTTCACAGGTTTCATGTCCTCTGATTCATTACCATCCACTTTTTGAGATTATTAAGAGTATTAATTATAGAAGAAAAGAGATTAGTTAACATGTTTTGGTTTCTGGAAAATGGCAGGTTAGTACTGGGTCGACGACTGTGGAGCTTAACGTTAACATGCATTGCGAGGCTTGTGCTGAGCAACTCAAGAAAAAGATACTCAAAATGAGAGGTAGGCAAGCAACCAAGCTCTTTTGATGGTGAATTTTTCTTGAACTAGCAATTTCTAATCTTGGAATATGTGATGATAATGACTACATTAACAGGAGTTCAAACAGCTACCACAGAGTTTATCACCGGGAAAGTCACAGTGTCAGGGACAATGGACGCAAGCAAGCTGGTTGATTATGTATATAGACGGACCAAGAAGCAAGCTCGAATCATCCCACAACCGGAGCCTGAACGAGAAGTGAAGCAAGAAGAGAAAATGGAAGAAGCAGAGAAACAACCACCACTACCACCAGAAGAAGAAGCCAAAGCAGCCGAAGAGACAAAGAAAGAAGCAGAGGGTAAACCTCCAGAAGAAGAAGGCAAAACAACAACAACAAGCAACCCCGAGAACGATGATAAGGCGGCGAAGAAACCAGAGGAGCAGGAGGGGAGTGTGAGCAGCATAGTTGATGAGGAAAGTATCAAGAGAATGATGAACTGCTACTACCAGCCACTTTACGTAATCGAAAGAATTCCACCTCCGCAGATCTTCAGCGATGAGAATCCCAATGCTTGCTCCATTTCATAAATGATCAACAAGTTGTTAAAGTTGTTACTGTATCTGATGAGGATGAGAGTGTAAGAGTTCGCCAAAGATTAAGAGAGAAGTTAAATAAAGTATTGCTTTTTTTTATCTGAGTTCAATTTTTTACATCCGTCACTTTATGCTTATATACAGTCAACCAGAAAACAGAAGATGTCAACTTATCTATATAAAACGAACTCACTGCACTTAAAATAAACATTACACGTAACTATACAAAACACATAAAAGTTATACAGAAATTTAAAACGATAATAAATAGATCATAACATCTCCCCCTCAAGTTCGACTTTGGTGAACATCAACCAAATTTATCTTGGAAAGAAAAGAAGAAAAGGCATGTGTTGCCAAAGCTTCGGTAAAAAGACATGCCAACTGTTCCCGGAAGAAATATGAGTAAGAGCAACAAAATCAAGCTTGTATTGTTCACAAACTACATGACAGTTAATATCAAGATGTTTTGTGGTTAATGAAAAACTAAGTTAGCAGTAATATGTATGACAGTCTTGTTATTACACCATAAAGGAATAGGTGAAGTGAAAAAAAACTATAAATCATGCAAAACGTAAAAAATCCATAACAATTCACACAGTTAAAGTCATGCTTCGACACTATGCTTCAGCGGAAGATTTGAAAACTGTGGTTGTTTTTTAGTCTTCCAAAAAATTAAAGAAGAATCTAAGAAAATACAAAAACCAGAAATTGACCATCAAGTCGTTAAGCATAATCCCCATTCAATATTACAATAAGCCGCAAGTGAACATATAGGAGATGCAGGAGAAACAGAAGATGCGGTGGAAGCAAAAAATAAACTTGTAGAGGGTCAACCCTTCAAGCAAAAAATAAACTTGTAGAGGGTCAACCCTTCAAGTATTTCAATAAGTGAAGAGCAGCATCCCAATGACCTTTGCAAGGAGCATGAAGGAACTGACTTAGCTGTTTGGACGGCAAAAGTAATGTTAGGACGACTAAATCCCAAATACAATAGCCTACCAATCAACCTTTTATATTGTCTTGCATCATCTAGTAACTGACCAGATTTGTCAATTAATTTGTAGCACCCCATTCTCATAAGACACGTACATGACATCTTGAGTGATATCCAAGTACGTACCCCGCAAGGGTAGCATGCTAGAACGATCATTCAATTAAAATTTATAACAAAACTTTTGATTCTTTAAACAATGTACACATATGCGAAAATTATTAATCAAATCAAGTCCACTTTATTTAAAAACATTTCCATTCACAAGTGTTACAATACCCATTTGGGCCCATTTTAGATATAAAAGAAAACTTACAATCATAATGTCATTTTGTTACCAATTCAATCACATACACTCAATACATTTTTTTTGGAACATAACTCGAAAATAAAATTACTAAAGACATATGCAGGTGCAAACTGATCCCGATCCCAAACTCATGCTCATTTGCAGTGGCTAAACTCCAATTGGTCTAATTGGATAATTTATCTGAATTTGAAAAGCCATGTTGCTATTTTTTATGAGTTTTGTGAATTCAATGAGCGAACCATCATTGATAATTTCACCGAATTCATAAACACAAATCACATATTTCGCAACTAATCATTCAGAACATGTATATTCCATAAACTCATACTGTCATGGCACGTCATTTAATTATTGCGAATCAGAACATATATAAACAAATATAGAAGCATATGAGACTCCACATTCGTTATTATTGTTGTGATCGAGTGCCTATCACATATCACATAAACAAATACTAGCCTATTGGGTTCAACCAAAAACATAGATCACAGAGCATAGCTCTACGTGCAGAATCATATACTACGGAGTAAAGTTCTATGTGCAAGTGCTTGATACTTGGTACTCTGGTCACAAAGTCTTTATCTGAGCATGCATTTTATGAAATGCATCAATTCATAATTTATATATATCACAATCATGTATAAAGCACAGTTATAATTTCATAATCATCGGACCTAAGTCCAGTATTCAACCTTCATTGAGAATTCACATTTAATACAGAATGATCAAACAAATCAGAGCACTTCCAATACACTTCCAATACTCCTCGGACTTTAAGTCTAGAATTCAAAAACAAATCGCAACTATTCAATAATTGGCAAATCAAATCAAATCAATCATAGGAAATTTATCTAGGTTGGTTCACAGTATGCTCCAATAAGCTATTGTCTGGATGGTCCGACAATGTCTGACTGATGTCCGATGTACTCCTTTAAAACATACACAACACTTTTACAATAAATCACATTTTTGCCTAAATATATAAGTATTCCTTTATGCATATGTATAAAATATGCACGATGCATGTTTAATGACAATTTCAAGTATCTTATTGTAATTCTCATCATCAAACTACTCAAATATCAAAGCCCCATTAATATCAGTTGTACTTATAATTTGGATCAATATAAAACAATGTGAAAACAATTTCATAACCTAATTGACAACTTCATATTCTCTACCCACATGATTTCGAGTCAACTTTGCATAATTAATCTGATAGGATAAATGACAAAATTAGGCAACACTTCCTTCTGGAAAGTTGTTCTCCAATGTCTTAAGTTTCTAATGACTCCAAGATCATCCAATTTGATTTAGTATTTTATGAGTTATGCTCATAATACCACAGACTTTGTATATTTGAACTTTTGGCTAGTACATGATCATACTCTGGAATTCTACAACTCATATCTTTCAGCACAGATATCCAAAAATTACAAACTTAACACCAATTGAAATCTAAGAGAATAATCTATAACTTCTTTGAAGACACCTAATTCGGCCTCTATCAATATAGTTTATTCAATAACAACAAGACATGATTTATGTCTCGAGTAGAACTACAGCCTCAGTCAAGACTCAATTTCAAGCCAGATTTTGAAATGCTTAGAGACAAAATTAAGAGTTGCTTTTTCAGACAATTTGTAACCCAATGTCTCTAGTTTACTCCAAATTACAAATCATCTCATTTGGATAACTATAGAGCAAGATATGATCAAAATACCAAAGCATGTTTGAACTGTACAGGACAAGACTTCGCCACAGCGAGCCAAAAAGATGGCTATGGTGAACTTTAATTTTTTTTCAATGTTGGTCGTGGCAAACCATGGGGACTTCGTCGTGGTGAACTTTCACAGAAACTCGACCCTTTTTAATTTTCCAACCTGAAACTCTAACTATTCTTCCTCCCTCTCAACTGTAAATTTTTCAAAAGCTCAATCTCACATCAATTAACTCAAAACAATTCTTCTAACTCATTTTTAACTCATCAACATAAAACAAAGCAGAAATCCATAATTCACACTTAAATATCAAAAATTCGATTCTCAACATGCAAATTCCAATTTCTGCATTTTGTTTCTCTCTCTATTTTCATTTGATGTATTGTTCCATTTTTACTCTTTCATTTTGTCAAAACAACTTATCAATCCATCAACTCCATATCACGAATTCACCACATCTTCATTTAAAATCATTCATCACTGAAACTATACTTCTTTAACCTCACATGCATTCATTCATTTACACAGCAAAACATCATTGAATTTACTTACTTGAATCAACAATAGTTCTAGTAGTGATTGTGGTGGATGAAGGATAAATAAGCATAAACTTTACTTTGAAGAAGCCAAATACACAACCATAAACAACTTGGTGTTTTTGGTGTAAAACAAAGCTAAGGAAGAACAAAACTCCAGATGCAGGAACTTTCCTTCCTAAACACATGTATACTTTGCATGTAATTCACATGTCATCCAATTAAGACTTTCACATGTCACCACACATGCAAGCTATTTGTTAATATTAAATCAGTCCACGTGTCACACTAGGATTGGTCCAAATTTTAATCATCATCATCATCACCCAGTCTGAAATTCCGCAATGAAGCAGGGTCTGGGGAGGTCCGATAGTATGCAGCCTTACCCCTACATAGTAGAAAGGCTATTTTCAGTGGACCCGCATGCAAATGAGACAATATAAGAATGAAGTGGAAGTCATAATATTCTCCAAATTTTAATATTTTTCCAAAAATTTACCGAAAATTTTGAAATAATCATAATATTCTCCAAATAAATTTTCACCATAAACAATCCACAATTCATAATTCAATCACATTAATAACTCAACTATGCTCAAAAAATGTCAATGAATACATGTACAATCATATGAATTTGCAAAAAAAAAATGTGTATATCACAATTAATTTATGCATGACGTGCATTTCCCTAATTTCTCAATAATTTTTTATAATTCACAATTCTAGCCTTAACATAGGTAACGAGATATTATATAATTGCAAGCCCTTAGGCGGTGGTGTAGAAACTGGTTTTGCTCCGGTCAAACCTAAATCAAACAGAATATCCAAAACATACTTTCTTTGATTGGCATATAAACCAGTAGATGATCTAGCAATCTCTAAACCAAGGAAATATTTAGCTAGGCCAAGATCTTTAATAGTAAAAGCAGTATGCAAAAAACTTTTAACGTCATTTAAGATAACTTCAGATCGTCTAATCAACAAAATTTTATCCACATAGATAAAAAGTGCAACAAAAGTAGAACCAGTGGATTTGGTAAACAAGCAATGATCATGTTGTGATTGCATAAAACCATAAGAAAGCAAGAATTTAGTAAATTCACAATTCCATTGTCAAGAGGCTTGCTTTAAACCATACAAGAACCGATTTAGCTTGCAAACTTCATTAGGTCCAACCTTAGTATACCTATTTGTAGGTGTCATATACACTTCCTCATCAAGAAAGCCATGCAAAAATACATTATTCACTTCTTAAAAGAGAGGTGGAAAGTCCTATACAACTAATGCAGTGAATGAAGATAATTCATTAACTGTAGATAACAGTACATTAGTGGAAGATACAACTGTTGGTACCTCCAATCCTCTATTATCTGAATTGATCAAACAAGAATTGTTGAAGCCGGTGAAGAATAAAGCAATTTCAGATGATTGTTCTTCTTGCAATAAGAACAGTACATCTCACCTTTGTCGCTATTGCCCCACTTGTGCTTAGATTGTTTCCCTCCTCCATCTGTAACCCTCTTTGTATTCCCTGTATTCACTAACATAGCACTATGCTCCACTCCTTCAATAAAAACCATCTGCACCTCCCTTTGCTTTTCTACCCTTAAAACCATATAGTAGGCCTTATTGATAGATGGCAATGGTTCGATAACCAAGATTTGATTCCTAATATGATCATAACTCTTATTTAGACCCATGAAAAATTGCATCAGCTGATTCAAGGAAGTCAAGTCTGTTAGAGCCCTAAGTACTCCACATACATACTGCGTTGTCGTCTCATAGGTACATTGCGAGACAGGCATAAGACACCAGAGTTCTTCCTACAATTTCTTAAGACCAATGAAATATGTAGCTACCGACATAGTTTCTTGTGATGCTGCACTAATTTGTCATTGTAAGTGACACAACAATGGACCATTACTCCCTCTAAACCTTTTTTCCAAATCTGATTAAAGTTCTCGGGTAGAATTTGTATAAATGAAGGCTTTGACTATATCCTTCGACATGGAGTTCAAAATCCATGATCTAACTATGTAATCTGTCCTAATCCATTTATCAAAGTCAATAGTTCTTGGACTAGGTTTTTGAAAGGTACCATCGATAAACCCTAATTTCATTTTAGCTCCTACGACTATTTTAACCGATCTACTCCAACTCAGAAAGTTATTTCCAGTCAGGACTGCAACAACTAAAATCATACCTGGATAGTCTGATCCTTGAAGGTAGATTGGAGTTTCTTTAGGCAGAACCCTCGATCTGGGATCAAGAGTCGATCCAGTAGGTGAATCGTGTGAAAAACCTTCCATTGTCACAAGATCTTCAGATAGGATGCGCAATCATGAGAAGAAAACGAAGTTCCCCAAAACCATCCCTTGATCCAGTTGCTTCCTCAAGACTGAAACCAAAATAGAACCATTGATGATGGTCGTCAATCGATTGCCTGCAATAACCCCAAGCCAATCGATCAAGAACGACGATCAATTGCAGTGTCGTCGCCTTTCTCTGATACCATATAAGAGTTCACCATAGATGAAGAGAGAAGCTAAATAAAGGACTTACTTTATTTATCTCACTTCAAGTCTTTACATCTGTCAGTTTATGCTTATATACAATCAACCAAAAAATAAAAGACTGAAGTCAACTTATCTATACAAAACGACCTCACTTCATCTAAAATAAACATTACACATAACTATTTAAAACAAAAAAAAAGCTACACAAAAATTTAAAACGACAATACATAGATCACAAAGGGAGTTCTATTTTATACTCCACCTCCATTAGAGCCCGGGATACTCCATCTCCATTAGAGCACCGGACATGGATGAACTCTTCAGTAGTACTGTTATGAGGCACAATCCTATGCTTATTCAACATATTAATGATTATTGAACTATATTTTTGCATACATTGTTCTATTTTTTACAAAATTTTATTTTCACTTCAAATACTTTAATGAATGGTACATTTAAGTTTGCTAATTAATAAAAATACAAAATTGAATTAAATATGGTAAAAAATTTATTAATGAATTAAAGAATTTAAATAGCAATATTGAAGAGAGAATGAAAGTACAATGAAATAAATTTTTAATATTATTTATTATATTGTGAGATTCAAGGTTATAAATAGTAATAATAAAATTTTATTCAAAATAAATAAATATTAAGAAATAAAATATTTAATAATGTAATATTAATGAATAAAATAACATCTATTGAAATTGTTATTTAGAATAAATATTAATGAAAATAAAATAGTAATAAATAATACTAGTTAATTTGAATTTAGTATAATTACTCTTCACTTGGTTATAAATTATTCTTAATATTGTTAAATAAAATTAATTATTAGTCAATCTAATTTTTGTTAGAGATATTGACAAAGAAAAACTTTATATCTAGACATAAAGTGAAAAGAAATCCAATTGATTAATTTATCAATTTAATTAATGTGTGATTAACTTTATAAATAATTATTATTTACAAATCACCCAGCTTTTTTGAAGAAAAAAAAAGGAGGAAAAAGTATTAACAAGCAAGTAACAATTCCAATATCCTCGGCATTTCACACGTCATGTGTGTATCCTCATATTTGCCTCATCATCCCTTTAGATAAATTCACCCTCTCTTCTTTTTTTAGATCTATCGAATTGGATGAAGCCCCCCTAAAGATTCAAAGACTGGTAAACTAAAATGGAAGCATAACTTAATTTAATGAGGAGATAATTAATAAATCTAATTATTGGGCTGAAACATGAGATAGTGGAGATCACACGCCAAAGGGACCAGCAGAATCTCATATCCACAAAATTTTCAGAGCAATCACAGTCACATAACATGTCTTTTTGTCCTCTAGTTTCAGTCATTTGGGTTTTCAAAAAGATGGGTTGGATTTTATTTAATCTTATATCCCGAAACTTTTATTAGTTGAGCCAAATTAGACTATAAGCATGCCGAAAGAAAGAAGAAAAAGAGGGCACATGTACGTGTACATTTACCTTTTTTACGTTAGAAAAGTAACTTTACTCGCAACTCTTGACATTGGATTGCTTCCCAATTTCCAACTTTTCTCACACTTTTTCCTTTCTCGTCAGCCAAACACCTCATCACATGGGTTCCATACTATCCGATGTATGTGTACAAAGAAAAGGAATCCAGTTTTCACTTCTTCACCAAGAAAACATAACATGTAATTGCTGACTCTTCTTTGCACATATCCAAGTCACACCTTTTGACCCTCCAAATCAAATATATATATAAAAAACCATCCCACTTCCACCTCAATCGACTTGAATGTGTAAGTTCATCTTGCAGACATATGAAAAGAAAGAAAGGGGAAAAAAAGAAAGCAGTAATTAAGAACAATCTTCTTTCCTCGTCGAAGATTTCAAGCTTAACTTGGACAAACATTCGTTAAGGTTTCCAAAGATCTGCCTATGTATAGATCAAATCAAAGTGACCAACTGGTTTCTGGATAGATAGATATATACGTAGAATCTGAAGGAAGAACACGGGTTGGTTGGTTGGTGATTAGTTTGGATGTGTTATTAACTTGTGATGGCGAACATGCAAATCATTCCAGCTTCCAAGAATGTGGAGGCACAGCTAGTGGAGATGATGGTTCCTCTATATTCCTATGGATGCGAGAAGAAAGTGAAGAAAACCTTATCCAATCTCAAAGGTAACAACACAACTAACATTGTTTTCATCACTTGAAATAACTCAGCTCTTTCCTTATTTACATAATTGTAAAATATGCAGGAATTTACTCGGTGAATGTAGATTACAGTCAGCAGAAGGTGACGGTATGGGGAATATGTAACAAGTATGATGTTCTAGCGACGATAAAGAGCAAGAGAAAAGAAGCTCGGTTTTGGAATCGTGAAGATAACACTATTACTGATGACGATGATCAAATGGAAGAAGAATCTAATAAGACTCTATTCAAGGCTCGGTCTCTGAGGTTGAATTGGAAATCCTGGAGTTGGACAAAGGTGTTCACTCGATCCTATTCCTTCTAATGCCATGTTGAATGGAATGTTCAACTACTTGCCACTAATTCATCATGTTTCTCTTTGTTTTGTCGTTTGTATATGTATATATTTGTATTACTCATTCTTCTTCTTCTTCTTCTCTTTTTGTCGGTGTCATCTTCATTCTTTGAACTTAGCATGAGAATATCGCATGTAAATAGTCAAAAGTGCAGTTAAAACAGGAAGGTGTTAGAATTTGACCATTTTGGAATCATAATGAATATAAGAGGAACTGGAATACATTAGAGATCACAATATTTAGATTTCACAATAAAAAGTTGGCTATCTACGGTAAAATCCATCCAATTATATGAATGGCATCCTTAAGAAGTTTATTTGGGTTCCAAGGCCGAAAGCTCTCTTATTTTCTGTTCCGGTAATTTTGAAATTCGGATCGAATGTCGAACCAATTAAACTAATGACTAGTAAAATTTACGATTTAACATCCGGTCTGAGTTTCAAAACCTTGTCTCTTCCAAACCAAGCTCGAAACCTTCCATTAGAAATTTTTTAGTGAAGACGATAAAGGTGACAACTGACAAGCGTGGCTGAGTTATTGAGAGAATATACCATCTTCATGGCAGAAGCGGCAGAGCTCCTGTTTCCAAGAAGAAGAACCATCCAATGTGTTCATGAAATCACCGGTTCTCGTCGGACTAATTTCTGATCATCTCCCATAATATATGCCATTGTTTACTTCTGAGCTTTCTGTTTCTCTTTAATTTCTTTTCACCACAATCTCTTTGAAGTTTCTTCTTCGTCTTCGCTCATCTTTTGTTTTTTCCGTATTTTCCCAACCAACAAGCAATGTGTTAAGAAAATATTAATGTATATACTTAATAAGACCAAGTCAATTCCTCGGTATCATATGTCACTGAAATTGACACCTTATCCTCAATGTGGCTGCGTGAAAGAGTATATAAATAAGAAAATGACCAGTTGGATTACCACAACAATTTATCAATAAAATTTTGTTAAAATACTAAATTTGGGAGATTATTTTAAAAATTAATTAATTATCCATTTATAGTATATCATTTATTTATAAATTTTAATTAGCTAAGTAACTTATAAATTAATATACGAATATTTAAAATAATAAATATGTCAATCAATTTTCATAAAAATCTATTATTGATTAGAAGTTAGTGAAATTTCATTACTATAAATAATTTGTAAGTCAAATCTTAGTTAATTAATTATTTTGAAGAAAATAAAATTAATAAAATAGGTTTTGGAATTGGAGGACGTAGCATATACGAAATAATAAATGCAAAACGTGTGGGCCTCTTTTGCTAATATAGCGTAAAAAGGGTCCTTTTAAAAAAATTTATTATATATGTAAATCATTTTGTAATTTCTTCTTTATGTTGTATTGTATGTGTATGTATATATATTTTTTGGGGAAATAAATATCTCATTAATTTCCTCATAAATAAACAAAGACCAGAGACACTGTGTGTGTGCGAGTTAGCGTGTTGGTTACTGACTTCAGCGATCGTCTTTTCCTCTCATCTGGTAAATCTACTTCATCTTTGTTTCTTTTAAGCCAAAAAAGTTCGTATTTTGATACTGTTTCCTATGAAATTCGGTTGAAGTTTCTATCTTTGGCGTCAGATTCTTTTTGGTGAGGTTGTTTCGATGTTTTTGGTGAATCGATTAGCTTGATTGTGTAAATTTTAATTAATCAGGCAGGCAGGCAGGCTGCTGCTGCTGTTGTTGTTGTTGAAGGTGACAGGAATTGAATTGATGAGATGATGACTATGGGTACTAATGGGTATTACGCCAATGGAGGAGGATCTTCGTCTTCCTCTTCAAACTTGTCTGCCTTAGCTCCACCTTTCTCTGTCGATACCTCCTCTCTCAAACCCAATGTCATTCGCTACTCTGGTTCATCGTATTCTGTCAACACCTCCAGTCCTAATCCGAATCCTTCAAATTTCCTCGATTCTCACCATCCGAATTTCAATCCTGTTGTTGTTCGTGCTACTAATACATCAAATTCTGTCAACAACTCCAATCCTAATCCTGATCCTGATCGTCATCCTCCCAATTGCTTCGACTCTCATCATCCGAATTTGAATCCTGTTGATAACTCATCTGTCACACCGATTATTACTCGATATGCTGATTCATCATACTCTGTCACCACCTCCAATCCTAATCCTAATCCTCATCCTCACCCTCCCAATTCCCTCAACTCTCACCAGCCGAATTTCTTCACTTCATCCACTCCATATTCATACTCATCTTCAATCCCTTATGATGTGGACCCTTTTTCTTCTGCTCCAACTGATGCTATTGCCTATGCCCATAACCCCACTACTCATGTTGATTCCAATCCGTATTACCTTTCCTATGTCTCCTCTACCATCGGTGATTATGCCCTTCCCCATCAATTTGGCTACGATTTGTTGTCTACTTCTCAGGTTACAACATCCAGTGGATCCATTGCCGATGACTACAATCAAAGCCTGCCTGCTCTCAAGCACAAATCTAACTGGGGTTGCTTTTGGGAGGGTTTTCCAGATTGGAAGCAGAATGAAGCTGTGCTAACTGATGCCAATTTTTACCCAATTGACAATAACGGGAACCCAGGTGCCTTCAATCTCTCTCCCAGTTTACCTTTTCCACATGACATTACACTTGTATTTTATGGACGATATAAGTTTGTGCATGAGGTCTATCCTAATTATTTTAAAGGAATAATCAATTTACACAAGAATTGATTTTTAGAATTGACATAGTGGAATTAATTTCTTTTGTTCCCTATTAGTTCTGTGTTGTTAGTTGGTGAGTCGGAAACAAAACCTCTTTGTCATACTGCTGATCTTTAAATTTCTATTCCTTTGGTGAAGAATCTTATTCTTATTTTCTAGAAGCTATTTTACATGAAAATCTTGAAAGTATTGAACAGAAAACAATACTTTTAAGGTGTACGACTGGTGTTTGTCTCAATCTCATGGTGCCTTTAGACAGTCTTTTTCACCCTTAGCATGGACTATTCTCGCTTTTTATTAGCTAGCTCTCAACATATTCTTTCCTTGATTTTAGCTTTAAGATTTGGACTTGTGAAGTTTGAAGAATGGGTAAGCAAGCAGTCTTACTGGGATAATGGCCTATGTATTTTGTTCTAATTTGTATCATTGTATTTCAGGATTTCACTCTTCCATGGGCACGGGCACATTTGAAGAGACTCTACGTGGCATTGATATGATTGGTAGCCATATACACATTGAACCTGCAACAGCTCATTTAGATTATGACTCCATTTTAGGTGACAATTTCAGCGTCACTCCTCCCAGTTGTCCTACATTTTCAACCTGGGAATCTTCTGCAGTTGTTCCTGAAGTTTATCCTCAGATGCCATCCACAAAATCAGTTAATTCCAGGTTCTATGAACTACTAAGTAGCGGTTCATATGAACAATACTCAGCAATGTCTAACACTAATTCAAATGGCAGTGGACTATTGCTGCAGTCTCCCTCTGCTTTTGTGGTTACACCACCAGTTCAAAGTATCTATCCTAATGCTGGAACTGGAAATGGTCAGGAGAATAAGGATATTGCTGTCAACAATCCATCTACGCTGAAGAAACTTCATTTATCTAAAAGCTCTGAAGATAATGTTCTTTATGGTATTAACCCTGTGTTTCACCTGGAACAAAATGAACATCCATTAGCAGAATTTTCCTCAACAAATGATGAAGGGATTACTTGCAACGAAAATGCATTCAGGGCCACATTGGATCATTTATTTGAAGAAAAACCCAGCTCTCAATTACATAATATTTGCTTGGATTCCTTGAATTTGGCAATTGACAATGAAGTCATTGGTTCTGTGAAAAACTCCCCTGAGAGTGTGGACCACTATAATCCTGCTGTGGATTCGCCGTGCTGGAAAGGGGCCTTGCCTTCCAGTTTATCTCCATTTGAAGGTCCTCAAGCTCAACCTCTTCAAATTATGAGAAAATTAGATACAGCAAAAGTAACGTTTGAAAAATCAAGTGAAAGTACGCTTGACTGTGATAATCCAGAAAATTATCTTATTCCTTCACCAAAGAGGCCTTCAGTTGCTGATGCATTATTCAAACAAGTAATTGACATTCACACAGAATCTGGGAACCATCTTCCAAACTGTACCTATTGCCATGGGGTTCCAAATTTTGATGATCTAGCTGGATCAAGGAAAGAATGCACCCTTTTAAACAAATCAATAGGCAGTTCTGATCACCAAGGTCTTCATACCGAGGCGCAAGATCATGAAGGAGAGAAATGTACACTGAGGGAAAATTTTGCACTGGGCAATGCTTTTGTGGATATGGTAAAACCCAATGACGATGATGTTTCATCACATATGGCATCTAATATTGCAGAAGATACCATGTCTTCTTCAGCTTCAGCCGAAGACGCTCCGACTAGGTTGATCAAATCTCATGATGGTGACTCAACATCCGAGGTGTACGTTCAAAATCTGGTTAAAGCAATGCATAACCTCTCAGAAGTGCTCCTATTTCAATGTTCAAGCAATGCGTTAAATTTGAAGGTTGAAGATATTCTCCTTCTTAAAGATGCAATCAACAATCTAGGTTCTTGCATATCAAAGACTGGACAGAGAATGACTTCAGGACAGGTCCCATTGATAAACAGGCGAAGCATTTCTCAGTTTGATGAAAAGGTATCTACCCGCCAACAGGAATATTTTATACCAGCCCTCATTCTTACTTCCTTCGGTAGATAGGGAAGCTGCTTTAGCCTTTAGGGTCATTGAATGCTGAAATTTAAAGAAAAATTGGTTTTGGGATTTCAAATACATTTGAATTAGGCATGGAAAGAGCAAAATAAATTTGATAAACTTCTAATAAGCTGGAAGGTGTAGGTCACATAATTATGGAAGTCGCTCACTTCCCTAGACTGTTACAATCTCAATCTTTTTCACTAGATGTACCCGACTTCTTGATACATGACCATTAAATTCATTCTTAGGCCACTACTTACAATGGGTTTCGTATTATAAAACACCAACTACAATTTGTCTTTCAGTCTGCAACTAAATGTGTTGTTTGAAGGAAGAAAAGCAATAGAAAGATGTTTCAAATGATGACAGAAGGACCTTTAAGCCTTATCAAGTAATAAGTGAGGCTGACCATATTCTGAATAAAGTATTTAAATAATATTACTGCACATATACAACATAGGACACCAAGCTAGAAAAGTATGTTATTTTTAGCTGTTGTAATTGAGATAGCATATAAAACAACTTGCAACTTTGATTTATGACATTTGAATCCGTAACATCATATTAGTTCAAGTCGGAAAACAACAAACATTGTGTTCTTTGTACCAATACATTCTTGCATAATATTATAAATTGATATAAATAAGATAATTTGTTATATTGCTGATGTTTTTACAAGTATTCTTAGCTACATAAGGTATCTAAATTAGAAAATTGTAACTTGGAGATTATAGCTATAATTCTTTCTATATTTTCCATTGCCAGCTTGTTTATTAGAACGTCAAATTGTTTTTTCAGCAGAGCTTTGGTGAGTACATTAGCCACTTTTTGAAAGGTAGGAACATAGGGAACACAAATTAGCCAGTTCCAAGTTTCTCTTTGATAAAGTACCCATTAATTTCAATAGTTTTAGTCTGATCATGAAGCACTCGATTATGATCAATTGAAATAGCAGTTTTGTTATCAAAACAAGCTCTCATAGGAAGCAATACTAGAAACTTTAGGTCTTCTAGTAATTTCTTGATCGACATAGCTTCACAAATCCCATAAGTAAGGGATCGTATATTTGGGATTGGTTTCCCAACTCAGAATACATTAAATTAATATTATCTCATAGTTCCTTTGCTGTGTGATAACACATATAATTGGAATTGGTGTCCTCTAAAGAATTTACTAATCATGGAGTTTTGTGCACCCCAAATTGGATAGGCAGGATCATGCAAGTCTGGCTTCCTTCTTATCACCCGTTAAATACCTGATCTTTTCTGTCTTAGATGTATCTGCACACAGATTGAGATCAGCTCAAAAAATTGTCACCATTCAGCCTGATAGTAGTAATCATAACTGAATGTGAATCTAAAGATAAATCATGAGGAATGTATTTCTTGTTGACAAAATCCTTCATTTCAGGAGAGGTTGATGGATGAAAAAAGAGGGTATACCATCTGATGTAATGTCAGACGTGGTAAGGAAGAGGGAAAAGAAAACTAGGGTTTCTTGTTCAGAAAAGATGGGCTGGCTCTGATACCATGTAAATTGATAGGAACAGGAAAAGTTGTTATATTACATAAGATATCTAAATTACAAAAATATAACTAGAAGATTATACCTATAAATATTTCAATATTTACAGCCTTGATTAAAGCCTACACTCCTGTATGTACAGCCTAGAACGAAGCCAGAATATTCCAAAGGAATATTTCAGCTGGAGCATTCTACAAGAATATTTTCTAATCCAACCACTATGTTGGTATTTATTGACTGATTTAGATAATATTATTCAGATTACAACTAAATTTGGGCCCTTAGTCCTTAAAATTGATGGTGTAAATTTCAGGGCCAACTTGATTGTGAGCATGTTTCTGAAAAGGAGAATGATGTAACCCCTGTGAAGGAAGATAAGAACGCCCGAACTGTGAGGGTTGCTGCAGAAAAGGTGCATGAGGATAACATGACCGAGGTACGCCTTTCCTTTTATATACTTCATCTTTGTTTAAAGATGCATAACACCTATGGCCTTTCTTGGCACAAAAATTTAAAAAAAAAAACAAGAAAATATGAAGAATACTGAACTTCTTTGTTGCAATGGTAATGTGTGCAGACTATAAAAAAAATCCTTAGTGAGAATCTACCTGTTGAAGAGGAACCACAGCCCCAAGTTCTATTGTATAGGAATCTATGGCTTGAGGCAGAAGCTTCGTTGTGTTCACTTAACTACATGGCTCGTTTTAATCGTATGAAAGCTGAGATGGCCAAATGCAGCTCACAGGAAACAAATGGTAAAATCTTCGCCTGTATTGCCAGCTATAACATTTGATCATTGTGATTTTGTTTACCTGAATGTCATACTTAAGGATTTTTCTTCTGCTACCATAATTGTTCCAGATAATAATACTGTAGTGATGAGCCTACCAAGGTCAAATGCTACAGCTGGACATTGCACAGAATACCCTGTAGCAGCTGATATTAAGGGCTGTCCAGTCCCAAATATGTTATTTTCAAATTTGTATACCTTGAGAACAAACAGCCATGTAGATGATGTTATGGCCAGACATCAACTTTTGAAATCACGGGTTGACAAATGTCTTTCGGAAGGATTCTTAAGTTCTGATGTCACTGCTTATTTGAACAAAGCTGAAAGTTCGGTCCAGGAAGTAAACATCAGTGAAAAACCAATTATATCTGTACAAGAGATGGCCATGTCAAGTAAATCGATGCTTAAAGATGATGTTGAAGCTTCCGTAATGGCCAGATTCCATGCTTTGAGACTTCGGGATGATTACTCAGAGAGCATAAATAGGGAAGAATATCAGCCGGTTCTGAGTAGGAATTCACCAGCCAGCAAGGGTGAATTGGAGGGTAAAAAGTTGGATCAGAATGTCAAATCTGTCGTGCAAAATCTCAGTGGTAAATCTTCTGCAGAGGTATCTAAGATGAGTGAATTCCACGTTTTTTTTAATGATGATTCTGGGACACAACTGATAAGTAGGAGCGTGGATCAACCTCTTGCAAGTTGGTATGACAGCTCTTCTTCAGATTGGGAACATGTAAGCGAAGGGGAGCTGGGGGACCATTGAAATTGAAGCATGAGCTGCCAGAGGCAAGACGGTGGGATTAATTTGGATATGTCCAGCTGTAAGAGGCAAGACAGTGGGCCGTAATTAATCAGCCGCTGAGGGCTTTGCTCTGTGGTGACCGTCAAATGTTGCAGTTACTATCCTTGAAATTCTATGTAAATATGTCACATCTGTACATTCCGATCATCACCTTGTTTCTTCCACTGGACTAAGAAGTTTATCTGGAAGCTTAGTACTGCTTTGACAGTTCATTCACAAGAATTTCTTATGGACAGCACTTGCTTTGCTTTTATCTTGAAACTGGCTACAATTTGATCATGTAAAAACCTACTAAGTTTGTAAATATGTTCGACGTTCTTCTTTCCTGGTCCTTCCGCTGAATGTCCCATCACCTTGTGGTTAAACGTGCAAATAGAAGGCTCTAACAATTGAGGTTGATCTGTGTTATTGCTTCTTAAGATGATCCTCATCTACCTCTTCTTTATACCATAGCTTTAGCTTGACACTGCGCTGGCAAGTGGACAGTCCAACTGCTTGTTTGTTAAAGTATAAATGTAAACACTGAATAAGATCATAGTCATATATAGCGCCAACCAAGAAATTTTGATAATTTGGATTTTACTATATACCAAAACTAATTTGCATTGTATGTAATGCATCTTTATTGTTATTCATGTATTGTTTTCATCAAGAACAAACGCCTGGGAGTGCGAAAAAGAGTTGAAGGCTTTTTACATATGAATGGTAAATTATTCGCTTAAATTTAGTTATTTTCAATAAATTGATTAATGAATCAAGTCTTAGTTTAGACAAACTTGAGACTCAATTATTCTAAACAAAATAACATTGATTTATTTAAAAGAATTAGATTTCAGGTAAGCTAAGATCTAATCTTGAACAATTATATCTATCCCAACTGTCGGATTTTTTATTAGACACTCTCAACTATGATGCTGGATTATTTATATAACTAAACCCATTTTCAAAAAAAATAATCCTGAACAACTCAAGTTTAGACCTAATTTAAAAAATTACGTTATTTTATATTTTTAATTTAAAAATATTTTTAAAAAACTAGCTGATCCATGCCATCCCTCCCTTTACATACTTGTATATGTAGACGTTTACTTTTTTAGACGTTTACCTTTTACACGTTTAGGCCTTTATTATGACCTACTAACGATAAGCGTGACAATTGCAAATTGATTGGACATCGTTTGGTGGATAGTATGTTAATGAGTCAAGCACAACTTAGGATGTCAAAACTTAAGAGACATTGCTTGGTCCTTAGTCCTCGGGAAACACCATTGCAAAATAAATATTATCAAGTCTAATTGAGGGGAAAAAATTCCAAGAACAATTCAGCCACCTGTTAAGCGGTGAACAAATTGACTGCAAAACCAAACAAATACTTCAAGAACTCATGAGCAGAAACAAAAGATTACAGAGTGACATATGGAGACCGTCTAAGTAGTAAGCTCCATGATGGCGCTAACAATGTCCCCATTGTGGGTCTTAAGAGCCTTGACAGCCTTGCTCCTCGACACCCCTGCCTGTGTCATTACCAGATCGATGTCCCGAGGCTCAACCCCCTTCTCATCTACTTCTTCCTCCTCTTCATCAGCCTGTGCTGCAGCAGACATATCAGCTTTTGGTATGACAGATGCCATGTCTGGCATCCTAAACTGCTGGGCAGCCTGAGCTTGCAATTGAGAGCTCAAATCCTCAATCTTAGCCTCGCCAAATATGACGTAGGTCTCAGAATTTGGGCTCTTGAAGACATCAGGTTTTGAGATGAAAAACAGTATCTGAAACATCAAAGTTCTTTCTTTTATTTTGGTTAAATTAAGACTAAACACGAAGGCAGATCAACAAGAAGAGAAATTCAGACAGAAGCTCACATTCTTGGTTCTTTTTATTGTAACCCTGCTGACACCACTAACAGCCTTCATGCCGAGCTTCAACATTGCCTTGCGACTCTTCTTTTCACTTCTGCTCTGCTTTGATCCGCCATTTGTACCTGCAACCCACTCTCTAAACGAATGACTTCACAGAACTACAAAGCACATATAACCAGGCTCGAAACCACATAAAAACTCTGTAAGATCAGGACTCTAATACCATTATTGTTAAGAACAAGAACATCCAGCTAAGTGAACGGCTTTTACAGTTTCGAAATTAGAACTGGAATTGCCTAAATTCATCATTGGGATCATTAGAATCAATTTCGAAGTTAACCAATTTAAGATAATCTTCAAAACGGATTGTGATAGTGAGTAAAAGTAACAACTTGTGACGAAATCCAACTTTTAGACGCACACAAACATATGGAAGAGTGAGCAAGAGCGCCAAATTCAGCCACCAATCTGCTCAATTTCCACAAACAAAGCAACAGAGGCTACTGCATAAACTTGCATAGCTTCCCGTATAATTGTTCATTCTCATCTCTCCTACAGTCATCATATGGCATATATGATACATCACAAGTCACAACAACAAGAAACAAAAATTTCATTGAACCGAAATAAATGGTAGACGACGAAGTAAAACCCATTAAAATAGGGATGAAAAAGTTGTTATCTTTAAAGCAATCGAGACCTGGAGAGCCATCTTCCTTCTCCTCCTCCTCGTCATCTTCGTCATCGTCTTCGTCGCCGTCCTCGTCCTCGTCCTCGTCTTCCTTCACATCCTCAACGACGACAGGCTCTTGTTCCTGTGGCGTGCACTTGGGCTCCTCTGTTGAAGGAAGCCGGTCGGCAGTAGCAGCAACGTTCTCAGCTTCAACAACGGGACCTGGAGGAGACATTGTTTGTTTGAGTGCGACTGTGGGAGTAATAGAACGAAAGATATAGGGATTGTAACAGGCTTAGCTTTCTCACACACGAGTGAGCGTGATACAGAGAAGTTAATTATTATATAGTATTTAATGAATTTGTTGAAAAATATATTTGAAAATTCATAAAATGAAACCCAATCTTCTAGTCGAATAATCAGAATTCTCAACTTTTAGACAGAATCATTTTAGCACCCTTAACATTATAAATGAAAGAGAAAAGAATATGACAATATTGATATAGTGCTTCCATGTTCATATGATTATATTAAAAAATTATAATTTGAATTTGGCTCAAATTTTTTATTTTGACCCATTTAACGATTTAAATTTTGATTAAATTAAACCAAAATAATAAAATATAAATATTGTTTTCAAGTTTATAAGTTGACAATTAAATTAGTGTCATTATTTAAAGAGGTAAAATATTACATTTTCAAAAATAAGGTGATATTTGAGTTGATTCATTACCTAGTTTATTAGAAATTAAGAATATAAACAATATAAATAGTGAGTTTTGATAAAAATGCTTATGTTATATTTGGACAGAGGTAGGATTTATAATGAAATAGAATGGTATGATTTATAATGAAATGAAATGTATATGAATATAATATTAAAAAGTGTTATTTAAAAGGGTTGAAAAGGTTCATAATATAATATAACAAAATGTTGTTTGAATAAGAGTTTATAATGTAATATAATGAGAAGTTGTTTATTATTTTACATTCTATTATTAAATCAAATAAAATTAATTAAGTAATTATTAATAAATATAATTAAATTTAAAACAACTTCAAGATATATATATTTTAAATAAGATTTTATTAAATAATTTAAATAAAATTTAAATTTAAATTATTTTTAAAATAAAACACATTTATTGATAATTTATTAATAAATATTATATAAGATATTAAAATATTTTAATTAATTAAAATAATTTACCTCTAGGTTTTATCTAACATGCAATTTTTTCATCAATAATAAAAAGATACGGCTAGATTGATATTAACAACAAAATAAGTTTTGTTTTTATTTAAAAATAATAACAAAAATTACAACAACAAAAAAACAGATGTAAAACCAAACGATCTTAGAATTGAATTTAGATTTTTATTTTAAAATTTAAATAAATTTAAACTTTATAACCAACAACTTGAACTCAAATTTGAGGTTTACAATTTTGTAGGGACTCAAAATCAAATATTTCAAATACAAACGACATCTTTTGAACAAAATAATATTTTTAAATAAAATTAAATTAATTTAAGGAATAATTTTTAAATTTAGTTCGAGTTAAATCGAGACTTAAAACTTTTAAACTTAAATGGATCTAGATTTGGATTTGGATTTGAATTGTAAATTTGTATTCTATTAAGGTCTCGGGCTGAGTTTGGATTATTTCCTGCCACGTTCGATCTAGCCCAATACTATCTCCTTAAAAGATGGATAATGAAAGAATTGAAGTTGCCACCACCATAACTATAATTGTGAGAGTGAAAGGGGTTGGTAAAGAAAGGTCCTTCCCCTTTTCCTTATGAACACTTTCTACGTCTCAACTCTCTCCCTGTCTGCGTCTGTGTGTCAACTCGTCAAAGATTGGTAATGCAAGCTCATCTCGATCAGTAATTTTACATTCTAACTGTAATTAAAAACTATCTATTAGCTAACAACCGAAGAGTCCAACCTAACTCCACCTTGCTAGCAACTGGACTACATGAAATCATATATATGAACCTTGCTTGTTCTATTATTCTATGCAAAGGAACAAGAAAAAACAAAAAGAGAAGCACATAAAATTAAAATAAAGAGAAGTCAAGTGTCTAAGTCCCTAGGTGATGGTCACAGCCACACCCATATTGGTCCACGCTGGTTGGCCAATCCACCTTTATATATATATAAGCTTAGTTTCAAGAATACACTAGTCACTAGTTCTCTAACTCCTTCCTTCCTCCTCAATTTACCACCTTCAAGTCTCTCAGATACAGAGAAAAATCATCCAACTAATGGCTTCTACTACAGTTGAGATGACACCAACCTTAGTGTCCGAAGAAGAAGCAAGCTTGCTCGCCATGCAGCTAGCTAGTGCCTCCGTCTTGCCTATGATTCTAAAAACCCTTCTTGAGCTCGACCTTCTTGAAATAATGGCACGAGCTGGTCCTGGCGCGTTCTTGTCTCCATCAGACATTGCATCAAAACTCCAAACCAAGAATCCTGAAGCAGCCTTCGTTTTAGATCGCATGTTGAGGCTACTGGCTAGCTACTCTGTTGTCACCTACTCACTAAGAACACTCCCTGATGCTACAGTCCAGAGGCTTTACGGTCTTGGACCTGTCTGTAAATTCTTGACCAAGAATGAAGATGGTGTCTCGATTGCCCCTCTCTGTCTCATGAACCAGGACAAGGTTCTTATGGAAAGCTGGTACTGTAATCGTTCCCTAACCCTAATACCTTGGTTAAGAGAATTATCAGTAACAATTTATGTATTTATGGTGGACAGTAGGTATTACTTGAAAGAGTCGGTCCTTGAAGGAGGAATTCCATTCAACAAGGCTCATGGTCTAACTTCATTTGAGCACCATGGTAAAGATCCAAGATTCAACAAGGTTTTCAACAAGGGCATGGCGGATCATTCCACCATTACCATGAAGAAGATTCTTGAGACTTACAAGGGTTTCGAGGGTCTCACTTCTGTAGTTGATGTTGGTGGTGGAACTGGTGCTGTTCTTAGCATGATCCTCTCCAAATATCCCTCCATTAGAGGCATTAACTTTGACCTTCCTCATGTCATTCAAGATTCCCCATCTTTGCCTGGTATACCTTTTTCTTCACCAACTCTCATAACAAGTTCTATAATCGCCTATTCAATGATACGAGGATTGAGTTTGATACCGATGGAAGTTGGGTTTCAGGTGTGGAGCATGTTGGTGGAGACATGTTTGTTAGTATTCCAAAAGGAGATGCCATATTCATGAAGGTAAGTGTATATATATATTAAACCAATAATTTGCAGTCACTTAGTATCAAAATGAAGAGGTTATGATTGTGAGATAATGCCAATGTGCAGTGGATATGTCACGATTGGAGCGATGAACATTGCTTGAAGATTCTGAAGAATTGCTATGAAGCATTGCCAGAAAATGGGAAGGTTATAGTAGCAGAATGTGTTCTTCCTGTGGAACTAGACACGAGCCTTGCAACGAAAGGAGTGGTTCACATCGACGTTATAATGTTGGCTCATAATCCTGGTGGTAAAGAGAGAACTGAACAGGAATTTCAGAGTTTCAGAGTCATGTGCTCAGCTTTCAACACTTACATCATGGAATTCCTCAAAGTCGCCTGATCACTTCGAAGTTGGACTTTCTTTCTATTGAATGTTATCTATTTTTCTTCACATGATATCAATAAAGAACGTTCGAATTTGTTTAGCGAATCAATGGAAATTCTCTGCACATGTAAAAGCATTTGATGTAGAACTCAAACTCAGAAGATATGGATCTGAAGCAAAACTAACTCGAAGAACAAGAAAGCCAGAATTGATGAAGAGAAAAAAGAGTCAATAGTAACATATGAGCTTAAGGCGAGTACGTGGTTCAAATAGATGAAGTAGACAATTTCACTGCAACAAATCCCATGAGTCCCAAACTGGATCAATAAATTCTAACCTAACATACTTCCAAGTATATATATATATATATAACTTGGACCAAGAAAACTGTCTGGAACTTTTCAAAAACTAAGTCATACAACTTGGACCAAGAGCACTGTCTTGAACTTTTCAAGAACTAAGTCATATGCATAAATATATATATATGAATTAGTTTTTGAAAAGTTCCAGACAGTGCTCTTGGTCCAAGTTCCTGCTCCAGAACTTCTTGTAATATTCAGCATAAGTGAAATCTTTATACAAAGCTACTGATCCATCATCGATTACTGCTTTTGGTGGACTGATTAATGCCTCATCAGCTGGGCAGAGAAAGGAAGCAACTGACATTCTTGCCTTATCAGCATTCACAACCGCTCTGTGCCAGACACTCTTGTATCTTCCATTACTCAGTGCCTAAATACATTAAACTTAGATCAATTTAGCAGAAGAACAAAAAAATTTTGGTACTAAAACAAAAGTTTCTGTACCTGTAACTGATCACCAATGTTAACGACAAATGCATTTGGATGAGGATTCACAGCCAACCACTTGCCATCTTTCAGGACTTGAAGGCCAGCAACTTGGGCATCTTGAAGCAAAATCGTGAGAGCATTAGGGTCTGTGTGTCCTGGAAGTCCATAAGTTAACTCAGGTTCAGGACAAGGTGGGTAAAAGTTGACAGCCATATGTTGCCCTTGATCTCTCAACACTTTCTTTATGTAATCCTTTTCAAGTCCCAAGCTCTCTGATATGAGTTCTTGTACTCTGAATCCGAACTCCCGAACCTCTGTGCAGTACTTACTCGCCACTTCCCTGATGAGTAAAGATCAATGTCAAGAAGAAAAAACAAAATATAAAGATCAATGTCAAGAAAAGAGAGGGGAAAAAAGTCCATATTGAAGACTTTCTAGCACAATATATATATATATATATATATATATATGCATTAACGTAGCTATAAGCCAAATTACAAAACTTTAAAAAGCAATATTAATTTAATATGTTCACCGTTATGTATAAAAATATGTTCACTAGTTATATAATATGAAGCAATAACATCCATGACTCATCTTTGCACATTTAAAATGGGCCCCAAGTATTTATGTAAAAATAATAATATTGATAAAAATATTTTAAAACATTAATCATCGATGAAATTCATTAATTACTTGTATAAAAATGTTATTATTTATAATATTAATGATGATCGAAATTCACTAATTACTTAAAATATAAATTTTCTTCTTGTCTAAGTTTATTTCTATTTTAAACTTAGACAAGAAAATGGTAATAACAATAAATATTACCATTATTATTGTTATTACTTATTATTATTCCACCTACACAAATACTATAAAAGAACAGAAAATAAGTGAATGATCGACGTTAGTGGGACGGCGGGCGCAGACAAAGGCATTAAATCATGAAAGCCTCACTCAAGATTAACTTACGACACACATATAAACTACACGTGTCAGTCTGCCAGACCAACCATGTGCCTTTCTTTCTTTTCTTTTTTTTTCCTTTTAGAACTATATTTTAATTTAAAACCTTAAATTAATTATCAATAATATATAATATATAATATATAATATTAGTTTTAATTAACTCATAAACTTGCACTTAACTTATTCTAAACCCATTATCACTCACATAGAGTTCAATTTTACTACGTAAGAGCCCAAGTCTAATCACAACTACCTATTAAAATAGTAATTAATAATACTAGAAATGATTAATAGTCCACCATGACATCAACAATTAACACAAAGAGTGTTTAGTGATAATTTATTAAAATACGAGTTAAAGTTAATGATCAATTTTAAATATTTAATTTATAATTATAATTATTCTTAACTGCTTAAAATTAAGTAATAAAATCTATTTAATTACTTTAATATATTTTAATTTCTTATTAAATTATCATAATAAATGCATTTTCATTTCAGATCTGGACCTGTCTAAATTGGGACGATCCTATTTATGGAAAGTTAAGTCTTTTATCAAAAGATGTTCCATTTTTATACACAGAATTTGATAAAGTTGCGTACAAAAACACGAAACTATATTAGTGCAGTACAGTTTTCTTCAGAACTTAGTACACCATAGATCGATGTAATGTAACAACTCAGCCGGAGTTGGTGACGTCTCTCTTATTTACGTCACCCACTTTCAGAAATGCAATGCATGTGCTAGTCCTCCTAACCTAACGTCGTCAAGATTTTCCGATTCCGATTGGCCTTTTCTCTTATTTGGCTTAGCTATAATGGTGTCTTGCAGTTTTGGTTTCTAATTCTGTTCAAGGTTTGCAGAGAAAGAGAAGATAGAGAGAGAGGACTACTAACTTGAATGAAACAGGAATGGTAGGCCACTCAGGGACGTATCTGTCAAGAGGGTAGCAATGGAGTCTGAGATAGTCTCTCCAGTTATGAACTTTCTCCTTCCTTACATTAAAACTTGTCGACAATCTCATTGTCTTTGATGGGTCATCGGAATACAGCTTTAGCTTCTCTTCCACAGGGAGTTTGAAGAAATCTTCGGCCATCTGTCGCATTCTTTCCACTGTTTCCGAACACACACCATGGTTGATCACCTGCAGACGTACACCGAATTAATTAAGAAAAGGGAAGGAGATCAAGAGATTTGTTGGGTCAAAATGTTTAATCAATTTTTGACCTGGAAAAAACCGAAGTCCTTGCAGGCATCACCGACTTGCCGGACAACTTGGTCTCTGTTCTGAAGACCCAAGTCGATAATCGGAACGTCTTCGCAAGTAGAAACTTCAGAGAGCTTGGGACGGTCCGATTCCGGCCTGATGTAATTTTCAGGCATCGTGGTCCGTCTTTCTTCTGAAGAAAGGAGTTTAGTGTCCATAAATTGGGAAGAAAGAAGGTGCAGACAAGCCGGAAAAAAGCACAGGCAAGGAAAACGACATACAGGCAGCCTACTGACTACCGAGTGACTCAGTTCCTGGGCTCACGAGTCGCCGACGTAGCTTCCAGGAAGACGAGTCCTCTTGTTCAGCCGTTAGCTGTATTTATAGCGAGACAGCTTCCAAGCTAGTTTTGTTTTAAAATCTAAATTTCCTTTTCCGATTTTCATTTCTAGGTGGATTAAAATATCAACTGTGGAGGTTAAACGAAAGAGTCCATAAAAGCACGTATCAATTCATTGTTGACCAGCTTCACAGCGTCTTTCGGGCTGGACCACAAATCTTTTATCTTTTGCTAGATGCACTACTCTAACATAATTAATCAGCTCCGTGCTTCCCCTCTATACGATGCAGACGATACATCTTCCCATACGCTTCTATTATTACTTCCTCGATTGGTTTGCATGTCCATTACAGGTATTTTGTCACCCAAGCTCCAATTAGGGTCCGACAAGCTGACTTGGGGGACATCAAATTCCGGACAGTTCACAACAGCTACCGCTTATACTATGATTATGGAACAAGCCCCCCAAGACACTAATACCCACTAGATGACTCTATGGCACTAGGTCAGCCCTCAACGCATCTAATCCTTTCTTTGGCTGATCACTCATGACCGATTGTTAACTAATCAGCAACGACTTCGCCGATATCTGACTCCGACTGTAGAGTGTCATCAATATTAGGCGGACGAGTCCTCCATCCATGTTATGAGAGACTACCCCAAAACGCGAAGGCTATAATACACATTCTCTTTGCATGTCATCTTGCCTAATTTTTTTGACCTTCCTCTGTATGATTGGCTCCAGGTGAACCTCCAAACGCATCAACAGATCAGTGGCCTAGATTGGTCCCTCATATTCAGTACAACATGCTAACTTTTGTAGTCCTAGAGAAATCGGTCCCTTTTCGAGGTCCAATTCTCCTGGCCCTGCTTCCACTGTTTTAGACTATGTACACTTGATCCAACAAGCTTCGAAACGGCTATGTACAACTACTCATGGCCCCCGACCTCGACAGGAGCAATTAATTGACTAGTGTAGACCCGCTCCTGAATTGGTGAAACTGAACATATTCGAGATAGCGCTGGTGATTGGCTGGAAGTTTTGTCCAAAATCTTAGCCGGTGTTCCTCGATAGCTGTGGAACTCTGGGACATCTACTCATGACTGAATTTGATCTGGGATCTAGGATTTTGTAAGGTGAAATTAGAACTGGATTCTTAAGCGGTGTCCAATATTCTCTCGTATTCCACTAACCACATCAAGTCTCTTAATCTGCTTGTCTTGGGTATTAACGAGCGATTCAATCGCAATTGAGTAGTTTTATCCTGCCACATTTATAATGAGGGTAACAAGAGCGTCGATTGGTTCGCCAATTTTGTTGTAAATTTCAGATTAGGAGTTACCACTTTTATATCCGCACCTTCTAGGTATCGCTTGATCTTCTTTGAGGATATTATTGGAATTAGTGTCATTAGATTAGTCTAGATCACTGTTTGTACTTTTTTGTACTAAAATATATATATATATATATATATATACATCGACTGTATGTTCAGTGGCAAGGGTAGGTCATACTATTGAAAGGTTCTAGTCTTGTGATCACATTATGAGCTCATCTTTCCTGAACTAGCTACGCATTAAGCTTGTTCAAGTTTCCTTATAATTATCCTGGAACTTTGGAATTTATTATGATTTAACGTAACCGTTTTCATTGAGAGAGTAACAGATGTATTGATTGGCTGACAAATTATACTGGTCAGTTGACTGACGGCGTTACTTATTTTGATACTACACCTATAAGGTACCACTTGATCCTTCTAGAAGATTTATCATAAACTTGTTTTCCTCGCTTCATTATGTAAAATGTACTGTTTGTTTCCCTTTAATTAAAAAAATGTTAAAAACTCTATGACGTAAGACTATTGCCAGAAGATAATTATTGAATATTATATTTATTTATTTATATAGAAAACGTATGTTCAATCATATAGCAAATCTTATATTTCATTGGTCCGAGACATACAAGATTGCATATAATCATATTGTTAATAATACTGCATTTTGCGTCACCCAACTTACCTCACCCTTATTCACTCAAATCCCGTTACTCCTCACTCATTCACGCACATATAATTAATTAAAGTAGCAAATTGTTAATTAATATCTGATTTTCTTTGAGAGACGTAAGTCAATTTCAATGCAACTTTAATTATTTATTTATAAAACCGCATTTCCAACAGTTTAATTAACTTTTCTTACAGGTCCTGCCGCTGACACACGAGATTCCCAATAAACAGATAACAAAAGTTGACCTCACTGTTCCGGCAAAATAAAAATTAATACTTCTTCCGTTTTATAATAAGAGTCGTTTTAGATACATTTTAATTATTCAAAGTAAGTGTTATTCTTGACTTTGTATACATGTTTATAATTTTTCTTCCAAAATTAACCTTTCATTTCTCTCTCATCTTAATTATACAGATCACATTTTCAAGCAATTTTTCTCACAATTTCATTTAAGATGCTGATTACCGAAGTAATTTTATGGAAGTATTAATAAGGGTATATTTATAATTTTATTATATTTCTTAATAAGCATGTATTTTTTTAAAATGACTCTTATTATGAAACAGAGAGAATATCTTGTAGTATTAAACAGGAAAAATAGGCATGTGAATCATAAATCAGAACCGTGTGAAATAAAAGCTAAACATGTCTCTGAGAAGAGAGAAGCACGAGAGGTGCAATGTTCAAGAGGATTTTCTTAATCAATAGAGTTCAAATTTGTCGGTAGATATATAAACTAAGAAATTTCAATTTTCTGTATATTGAGTATGGTAGAGTCGGTCGTGTTAGACCCAGATTCAACTTTACGATAGCTTGTGGGCCGATTGACTCATTCTTAATATGTTGAGTTAAGCACGACAGGTATTTACTATATAAGTTCTTTATCTCCTCATGATACAGGTACGACTCTAATAACCCCGATATTCTTTGTTTATAAGCACAAAACCTACGACAAAGAACTGACTTAAGAATCGGAGGGGCAAGCCGGCGATCAACCCCCAGTGTGCCTTTATTGTTTTTGCAGGTTTCTCCTAGTTGAAGTCAACCGAGATCATGGATTCAAGTAACGACGCCCAGCCTCAACAAAATCAGACTGAACCAGAGCATAAAATATATCATTCATTCATTGAGCTTTTCAAATTTTTTGGTTTGTAGAATCAAATATTTAATGTATATTAAAAGATTTAATAAAATTTTTAGAATTAAATAAAAGATACATAATATAATTTTTATATTATTAAATATAATATATTCTATCCATTAAATAAAGTATTTAAATTTTACATAATTCTGACTTTTATTTAATTGTAATGCTTTAAAGTGTTGAAAATTTAAAATTAAAATACTATGTACCCTTTCTCAAGGGTTATTAACTATTTATTTTATTTGAAATCCTTCCTTACAAATCACTTGAACCCTAACTTCTATGCTTCTTATCATAATTGTAAATAATTCTTTCAATTTATGAAATTTAGGTTGTGAAAATATATTTCGAACAAATTGGACTAAATTTAAAAATAGTCCATTACAATTTAACAAATAATTGAAGAATCCATTAAAGGAGAATAAGAGAATTATAGCGATTAATTTTAATTTTTAAATTAAGAAAGAAGAAATATGAGACCTTTTTAATACTAATTATAATATTAAATATTGTTAATGGTATAAAAATTAGTCTAATAGGCATTTAAAAGTAATCGAACTCATTCAAGAACAAGACAGAGACATATAACTTCATGAATTTATATGTTTACGTAAGAAAGGAAAGAAAAAGTGAGAGATCAGAGACTGTTCCATAGACCATAATAGCAAAAATCAGAACCAGTCGTGTCTATGTAAGTACTGTGCCACTTGTGCTGTGCTATTCGTTTGTGAGTACCGTCGTCTCAAGCATTATGAGGTAAAGGAAAAGAAGTGTCGTTTTGTTGGGGCATGCCGTGACTAAAGGTCTAGGTTTGTGAGGCTGTAAGATGATCAGATCACCGTCCTGTCCTGCTACGTAACACTGCCACCACGTACGATCGACCCCACTGATTTTATTGTGCTGCGTATGTCTTGGGCTATTTTCGCATCTCGAAGTCTTTCCATTGACTTGACTTCGGTTTTGTCGTTCTTTCTGGTCTCACTGGCCTCGCAAGCGATAAGAATAACACTAGTTTTTTTTTTTTTTTTTTTGGTGTGTGGATGTATTCTTTGATTGATTCTGACTCGCAAGTGATAAGATTTTTTTTAAAGGATTAGTTCGAGACTAATCTCGTCACGACGGAAATATTTTAAATCAAAGAGGGTTACTACTGGTTCAAAAATTTGTTGTATTTTTAAGAGTCGAGTTCGACTTTTTAGTTAAGCGATGAAGATATGTGACACCTATGATAACCCTTCAGGTTTCGCCAGGGATAAGATTAACACTGGTTAATCGTGAGATAAGAAAGATGCCCTTGTTTTTTCAAAAATTTCAGTTGGCTCGTTACCGTAAGATTCTAATCACCTGTTTTGAATTCATATGTAAATAATGGAAAAAGGGTATTAAGAATAATTAAATTAAAAATAGTTCATTGTATTGCGAAATAGCAGAGAACCGAAATTAACGATGATAATTCAATTACCTTCTTGTTACTTATATAAATGACCAGGGACTTAAAATAATGAGGTTGTGATGCTATTATAGTAATTATACATAATAATCATATTATATTATTATACTCATGAATAACCTTGTTGCTAGGATCATAAACAAACTTGACCATAGAATTTTTAGTCTCTGTTTCGTCATAATTTAAATAAATGATGAATTAATTATAAGTCAATATAGAAATTTTTAAGAGTTAATCTTTGGTTTCTGTGGACCTACTGTATAGTAATGACTTTTATACTTGGAAATTTCGAATTTTAATGATAAAATTATAAGAACTCAATGTTATACTCTCTCTTTTTCACTTCTTATATCCTTTTTCAATTTTCAGGCAACTATTTATTTATTTATAAACCTTTTATTATATATCTTTTATTTATTATTATTATTATTTAATTAGTATTTTCACTGCTATTATTATGTATTATTTATTTATATCTATTTTTTTTCTTCAAGTGGATCAATTGAAAATTAACAACATCTCTATTAGTTAGAGATAAGACTACGTATTCTATACTTCTTCAGATATCCTCGCCTTAATAAAATTTCTATTGGCGGTGGTGGTGTTGTTGTAGTTATATTGAGTTATATTTAATTCTAATTTTTTGTAGTATCAAATGAAGTTAAATATCATTTTCAAAATAAGAGATTATTAATAATACATGTTCTCATAATTTTGAGTTTTATTTATTTTGTAAGTGAAAAAAGAAACTCCACTCTTTCTTTATCATTCTTGAAAGATCACCGCTTCCTATCTCAATAACCACATATCTTAACATTTCTTATATATATTTTTAAGCAATTATTTTGCCGTGAACTTGAACCAAGTTTCAAAACTGATAAGGATCGAGAAATCGAATTCGAATTGAAGTTTGACAACCAGCCAACATCGATGCGCCGTGGAGATAAAATCCTTTTGTGATATTGTTGGCCACTAAAAACCAATAAAAGTCTACACCTCAAACACATAATTTCTAAAGAAGAAGCTTATGTTCATACATGTCTCCATAAACGACGAACCCACCTATGTTTATGCATGCATATCATTTAGATCGTGGTTCAATTCGGACAAGACGTGTGGTTTTTGTTACTGTGTCGGCAATACCGTTGATAAGTTCTGCCGACTTCATCAATTAAATATTCAGACAGAAGAGTTGAATTCGAATTGGATTCAACCGATTCAAAATTAACCGACAGAGTATGCTTTAATCATTAACAATCAAGCACAAGTGTTTAAGTTCATCATTACATTGTCGAATCGATGTACTTTCCTTTAAACAAGGCTCAAGTTATTTGGTTGATAACTTGTTAAATGGAGTGTAAGTCGGCCCTATAGTTTTAGTAAGATTAAAACTTATGGTATCTAATTGGCTCGAACGGCATTATAATAATTCCTCTAGTTAGTTTTATTGCATGATAATATATCAAATTAACTTTTGAGTTTCTGCTATACGATATAATCGATTATTGTATTTTAATGTTATTGATTTTGATAATTTATTAATAAAATGATTTAATTCGTTCACATTATTTTTATATTTTTTTTGAACTTTATCTCTAATACCTTTTTCTATTCAGTTTATATATATTTATGTGTTGATTAAATCTATAACAACAACAACAATAACATATTTAGGCTAAAAAGAAAATGTTTATGTAAAATACAAGACAGAAGTTTTAAAGTCTTCAAAGAACATGTTTAAAAACCGATGAGAAATAAAAGGACCTCGAGAAATAAAAGGACCTCTTTATGTAAGATCATTTACTCTTATCTTATTATGCCAAATTATTTATTGAAGGTCATGTCCTGGGTAAATTCTAGCAAAGTCAAATTATTATTGATCACCTTCTCACAATTCTTCTTAGATCTTTTTTTTTAATATAATCTCTAATATAATCTTATTGTATCTTCTCATTGAAACACTAAGGCGTCTTCTTTTAATATGTCTAAACCACTTAAGTCTCGTTTCTTTTATTTTTTTTATTAATATTAGTTACATTTAATTTAATTTGATTCTTACCATTACATTCCTAACCTTATCCGTTATAGTAAGATTGCTCATCCAACAAAACATCCTCGTCTTTGTTACTATTAACTTATGACTATGTATTTGTTTGATAGGTCAAACATTCTATTCTATAGAGCATGACTCTAATTACTAAATGATTGAATCTATCTTTGAGTTTGAGTGGTATGTTCTTATCGCATAAAACTTCTTAAACATTTCTTCATTTAAGTCACCATGATTTGATACGGTAAATTATGTATTTTTCAATATCTTAATTGCTTTAGATAATAGATCTTAGATATTTAAAGCACTATTTTTGTAACGTAACTTTTGAATTAATTTTTACCTCCATATTGAAACTCACCTTATGGCCCGAAAATTACACTTTAAGTACTCATTTTTAATCATACTTAATTTAATGCCCTTCAACTATAATTTATCTCTCTAAATTTTTAGCTTTACATTACCCTCTCTTATCTCATTTACTAAAACAATTCCATCAACAAACACGTATAAATCAAGGCACATTCTATTGGATATTCTTAATAAGCCCATCCATCATTACTACAAATAAAAGGGGTTCAATGAGGACCCTTGATGTAGCCTTATATTGTCATAGAAATGCTTTATGTCTCATCCTATCGTACTTACTTTACTCTTTACACCTTCGTATATATCTTTAATAACTTGTATATAGGTTATAGTAGCTCTCTTAACTTTTAAACATCTTCACATGATTTTCCTAAATATCTATCATACGTCTTCTTTAAGTCAATAAAAAATCATGCGTAGATTATGTTGCTTTTTCTTGTAATATTAGATTAATTATCTAAAATTGACATGAAATTAAAATAGTTCTCCAAAATATGTGCATCTTTCTAACTATCTTCTAAATCACATTATGTCGTAACTTAATGTTGTGACTAAATAGCTTGATGCTTTTATAGATATTATAACTTTGGAGATCCACTTTATTTTTAGACTGGAGAATTAGCATATTAAGTCTTCATTCATACATCATTGTGGCGGATCACGTTAAAAAGTTTGGTAAGCCAAGTCAGAAAATATATGCTTAGGTTTTTTCACAGCTCTGTAAGTATCTCGTGAGAACCTACTGCCCTTTTACTTTTAATCTCCCTTAAAACTCTTTTAACAACAAATAAAATTAAAATATCTCTTGAATAAGCTAAAATCGCGTAAAGAGATGTTCTTTATATCTCCATTGGAAAGGTGCTCTTGATGTCAATAAAATTTTAAACTAAAAAAAAATCGATCTTTTTCCTAAAAATTATTTATTTGAAAAGAATAGACAATAAACAAGTTGTAAACATATAAAGGCAAAGCATGTGAGCATGGGGTCAGCGTTATGTAATCCAATGACGTGCTATTGATGACGCGAATTGCACCAATTTGCACGTCAAAATAATTACGAGCCGTGGAAGGATCATGGGCTTCTGACACAGACAGCCATACTTTGTTGACGTCTTAACACTCACGATATCGATGATTAGATAGATATACACGCATTTGAATTTTATATGGACAGCATTTAATAGCCCGTACGTACAAATAGCTCAGTTGGTCATTAAAAATTTAATCGATAGGATTTAATAGAAAATAAAATAACTGAAGTAAAAGATTAAATTATAGATTTATAGCAGCTTTTTCAGTCTGTATGATGGAATCCAAGACCAGTACGAATCGGTTTGAAATTATTAAACTAAAATAAATTTAATTATTTTTAAGTCGATCAATTATTTGACATAATATCAATTGATGACTGTGTCACCCTTATTAGGTAGATAAACTCCTTGGTCACTAAAATTGGTAGTAGGCTATGGTACAAATGACGCGCATATAATACAAGAAAGCTTAGGTTTAGATTCTATGCATTGCTTGGACAAGAGCATACGAATCTTCACCATCGTCACATGTATATGGCAAGAAAAGAAAAGAACAAAATTGATGATACCAACCAACCCAAAGTTTAGGGAACAAGTCCAGAGTTGAAGTTGAACCCACACTCAAGAACTGGACAGCTCCTAACTTGCCTCCCAGTCCCAGTCCCAGCCTCTTGGGCTTTTTTCCTTTGGTGTCAAACTCAACACCTAAGCTTCAGAGTCACTCGTGTTTTAATTAAAATATTATCATAATATCGTTTTTAATTAAAATTTAAATTATTTACAGAGTGTTGGTATGAATTGAATCCAAGTGTAGCATTGAATTCAATTCAAATAATCGGAAATAGAAAAAAAAGAGATAAGAATCATATCATCTTTTATAAATTAAATTTATCTATAAAAGTATCAGAATTGAACTATAAATTGAGATTTTAACTCTTCTTTTGAATGTTGAAGATATCATTCCAATAATGTTCATCTAATCTTATCATATATTTCTTCATCTCAAACAGTACCTCTTACCTCAGATAGCCCTACCTACCAAGAAACGAAACAACAATATTTTCTTCATAAATGAGCACCTCTCATCATATTTAAGTTTTCTATTTTTCTTGTTCACGAGTGTCTTTTTTTTTTCGTTTTTTTTTTTATCTATGATTATATTTCTCTTTTAGATCTATCGTTTGATTTAGCTTCTCCTTTCATTTTCTCATCATATCTATATTCTTTTACATTTCTTGAATTTTTTTGTACATATCTAGATTTGTTTGTTTGTTTGCTTTCTTTTATTTTAATGTCATTTGCAATCAAATTTATCTGTTCATTTTAATAATAAACTTTTTGATGATATCACTTATGATGAAATTGATGTTTATAATCTGCCCTATGTAAGTGTGAATGTTTATTATTTAATAAAAATATTTTAGTCAAAATAAAAATATCATACGAAATAATTGAATTCATTTTGATTGTATTTCAAACAATATAATTGAATTCAATTATAATATTCTTGAGTTTGTTTCAAATATTGTAAATTAAATTTAATTTAATCTTATTATTATAATTGAATCTCATTTATTAATAAATTCAATTCAAAAATTTCTAAACCACTTATTAAGTAATAAAATCAACTCTTCTAACGCCATCAAGCCGCTCCACTCCCTATCACACTCCCTATCATTCCTATGTAATTGTATTCGATTTGATAAAATTTGGGATTGTTTGTGGTTTTCAAATTTCAAACAGAAATATCCAAGTGGATATTCCTATTCTACAGAAGCAGCCTTTCTTTGCAATACCCACCTCTAATTCTATTTCTTATTCTAATTCAAATATTCTAATTCAAAACATAAACCCTAAAGTCTCCCCGCAAACAAACAAACCTAAGCCAGCAATTGATTTGTGGCGGCCAATCTCCCCGCCCAGTTCTTCATCTTCAGAGTTGAAGATGGTGGATCCGTTCCTCCATCAAAATACCTTTCTTTCTTCAATATAACTGCTGATCACATGTCACCTCCATCACCTATACACCCAATCGCAAACGCTCTTCCTCAAGAACCTGCCGATTTCTTCTTCACTACTCTCTCTGTGTTCTTCCTTTTCTCTTCCGCTGCCTCCAAATCCAACTCCTTCAAGTTCCCATTTTTCTCTTCCCCATCTAATCTTTGTCGCTTTTTAAAACTACCCAACATGTCCATTTCCAAAACCAATCATCGTTTCGCCAACCCACAGTCTCTATCCGACTGGCTCAAGCCTCGCTTGCCTTCAGATTCTTTAGCGTCTTGGGGCGTCAAACCTGGCACCAAGAACGTCCACAACCTCTGGCTTGAGCTTTCGGAAGGCGAGACCTCTCTTGCCGACTCCACGCCTCCCATTCGCACCGTCAATGTCGTTTCTGTTCGAATTCTGGGCAATAACGATCGAGTTCTCATCGAGTCGCATCAAGAATTATCTGACGGAAGTGTGAGGAATCGTAGCAGGCCCTTGTCGGAAAAAATGAAGCCCGATGAGACCCCCGAAACTGCTGTCTTTCGCGCCATTAAAGAAGAGCTTGGGTCGGTTGTTAAGGATATTGGGGCCGTGTCGATTGTGCCAGGTTCGTACAAGGAGAAAGTTGAGGAACGCAATTCGTTGTCATATCCGGGTTTACCAGCTCGTTATGTTTTGCATTCAATGGACGTGGTGGTGGATGGTTTGCCCGATGGTGAGTTCTGCACAGAAGAATCAGAGGAGTATGGTGATTCCGATGAGAAAAGAGCTGCCAATCAAGCAGTGTCAGTTAAGAGGCATTTCTGGGTATGGGTCAGTTCTGATTCATTTCAATCTTGATATGGTCATCAAAGCTGTCGATTTACTTCAACTGCCACAATTTTGGGTTTCTCATTAATTAGTTGCTTTTTTTATTACCTTGCCATTAGGCGACAGCGGAGTTACAGTTGATCATGTGCTTTAGGCATATATCATGTTAGTAAAGAACGTGCCTACTGAGCCACTGTAAATAATCTAACATAATTTAGCTTGGAGCATATGACCTTTTGCTTTACTTTTCGGTTCATGATAAGAATGTTTCATCTCTGGCGTTGTACAATTAGCTTCCTGCTGTGGTCTTTCCTAGTTTGATGGCTAATCTATGTTGGTATGCTGATATCTTAGTTTTAACTTTGCTAAGAATGATGACAGTTTCGATGGAACAGGATCTCATCCAGTTTAAAGGATATAGTTTCTGGATGTTCGTTGATTTTTGTTCTACTTTTATAGTTGATGTTTACCATGTTTACTGAAAGACTGTTGTTTGCTTGTTTGTTTCTCGAGAATCTCTTGCTGAATCATTTCTTATCTGGAGACTTGGACCAAGTTCTTAGTTCATTAGGGTTAGACCAAGTTCTTAGCCCATTAGGGTTCAGTAAAGTCATTTCTCCTTTCAGATTTTCATTTATATATCTATTTTTCTCTTTGATACAAGAGAAAGCATGTCCATTCTTCTCTATTGTCTATTTCTTCTCATATTGCCCGCCATGGTGGCTCATGTGTGCATGTGGACTTCGGCCTACGTCATAAATTGCTTATGCTGTTTTTCATGTGAACTGTTCATGTATAGCGCTTACCATTGTAAGCATAATAGCAGAAACCCTACTATTTTTTTTCACAAAACTTCCTCATGCTACATGTGCAGAATCCGATAATTGGATTCACATAAATTCCTGTCTTGATTTTTACGAATTCATTTCCTACCTTGAGAGAATTGATGTACTCATAGATGTTCTCTAATCAGTTAGAATCAGGTCTTGTAGCACTTAGACGTGTGATAGATTGTTCATCTCTTGTTGCCTTGGATTTTTCCAACTTTAAATGGAAAACCTAGCCTTATTTCTATAGTAGACAGCTTGCTTTTTAGTTTCTGTTCTAAGTGCTGGGCTTTTGTATTGGATAAGGCCACCTATCATTTTCAAACCGTGTAGCTGTTTCATTTGCACGGCTGTGTATGCAAGGCATCAAAATGCAACATCCTTTAGGTTAAATATCAAAATTTTTAGTGATATGATCCACAAATGCTGAGTCTTTATTTTCCTTTGTTATGGTAAATCAGCATATAACCTGTTCTTTGTTAAGCATATTGGACACCAACTAGTAGCATCAGAAATCACATGCCTAACCGTTCTTGGTTTTAACGTGCCATTTAAACATTGTCAGAATTTGAATTGGACTACAAAATAAAATTCAATGTGAAAATTTATTCTACAGAGATGAGGATCCGAACAATAACGTCTTAATTTTGATAAAGGAGTTGTCTCTCAACTGCATAGTAACTTTAGTTCATTTGTCATGAAAGGTAAATTTCTAGGGGTCTTTTGCAAAAATGTTCTGGAGGCTTGTGGCAGGGACCTGCCAAGCAAGATAACACCAACTTGCTTTTCAGATAATTGTAAAGTTCTTTCGCTTTAGAAAGTTGCGGCGACCTTTCTCCGTATTGATATAGAATTCACCACTTTGAACTTTACTGCTAAAATAGCTGTTGGTTTGGTAGTTATCTGGAACCAATCAAGTTTGGGGGTTGTCAACTTTAGACTCCGTAATATACCTATCTGAATACAGGTACAACCACTTGTATATTTGTACTTTCACAGCTTTCATCCTTCTATGGGTAAGAATCATGCGAGAAGCTTTTTTGGATACAAGCAAGTCCATTCTTTCGGGAATTTTGAATGTTCTGTTAAGTATATTCATTGTTATACAGATCCAATTCCATGCCTACGGTGGCCGAAAAAAAAAGTGAAAATTATTGATGGAAACAGATTCCATAAATCTAATGGACATGGGGGTCCCAGAACATTGTGCCTATGGACTATCATATGTTATCTCTAAGCCTTTAAGGTCGAGGAGCTTGACATGGAAATACCATCCTAAGCAAAGCAACCAACTTGCTTCCCTTTTCCTCCATAGAATCTCATCTCTTTCCTCATTTCCATGTATCTCTATCTGGACTCAGAAAAGCTTCACCATAAAACAAGCTATGAAATGACATCGCCATCCTTTTATTTCTTTAATCGTTAGAGTCAGAGGCCAAGTAAATTCTGAGTAGCAGATTAACATGAAATATAGTAATATACTAAAAATTTCAGTTGTATCATTCATGTACTATACAGAAGCTACACCCACTTAGATCAGCAAAACAAAGCTGGTAACTTGACAAAATATAAAGAAAGAGGAAACTAATTTCCATATTGTTTACTTTTCAGAAGATCTAAATGTCTCACACAGTTGTTGAACACTGAGTTCCTTGCTTCGAACTAAGAGGAGCAGTGGGAATAGTTGGCCCAAAAGGTAGAACTGCAGTACAACTAACGACAAACCTGTAACGTCCTGAGACCCAAGTCCCCACTTTCCACCTGAGCCTTCCATTCGCTTTCAAATTGATGACTAACTTTCCGGCCGTCTGGTCACGTCCCACTTCGTAACCAAACGACGAAGCCACCGGTAAATCAGTTCCGACCAAAGATCCTGTTAGTATATTGTTATCTTGATGGCCCTGGTAGAATGGAGGAAGAGAGGTGTCGATAGTTATCTGCTGACTTTTGTACACTGCATAAACTTGGAACTGATCATAGTAAATACCAACTTTTTGATTCGGGTTCTTGGATTGTAACGTTACTTGGATATAAGAGTTGAGGAGATTAGGGCCTGACAGATTGAGTTGGTAGATATCAACTTGCCTGAGGGAAAACTCTGGTTTGGTGGGGCGTAGGATGAGCCAGATGATCAAGACTAGTGAAAGAACAGTTGTGAAAAGTGCAGAGGAAGCAAAAAGTACCTTCTTATAGAGCTTGTTGATGTTTAATTTTCCTTTGATTGCACAGTGTTTTGGAGATTGTATAAAGAATTGAGACATTTGCAGTTGAGAGAGGGGGAGGAGGAGGAAGAGGAGGAGAATATGTTTTTGTCTGCAACGCTAAGGAATGAGAAATGATGGGGTTAATAAAGAGGAGAGGCACTTTGGAACAGAAAGAAAGCAGCAATTATTTTGGCAGTGTCATTGCTTTTGACTGCCTCTTCTCCTGCTGGACTTCTAAAATTATTTGCTTTTCTAGATCTATGGTTCTAATTTCATTTAGTTCACTGAAACTGGATTTTCGACCGTTGGATCATTGGAAATTTCCCAGCTTTATTTTCCCTGAACTTGTAACAGATGTGGGACAAAGACTGAAACTTTTCAGTCTCGACCTTATAATTTGTTTCATTTTCTATTTCACATGGATTTGAACTTCAACCAAAATAGCTGGAAATTAAGTGCTAATGAAGCTGAGTTAAATCGTCTAGTGCTGATTAAGTTTTATCTGCTAGCTGAAGTTTGTTTGCTCGCGTTTCAACATTGGTTGAGCAAAATAAGAGTTAAAAACATTATGAATCCAATTCAGATACGCTCAAATTCTTCCATTACATGACAGGGACAGGCCACTGTCTGAGAGCAATTACTTCACTTCTTTTGGGATCAATGTTCTTGTTCACTTCTTTTGGGATCAATGTTTTTTTATGATCTCTTCGCAAAAAGGATCCTTCTGGTTGAATATTAGACGTACACTATATGGATTCTATATGTAAAATGATTGAATCAAGAAGAAGAAGATCCGTGTATCTATCTTTGCCCTCAATTCCAAAGATGGGGAGCAGCACTTTTTCATAATAATTGAAAGTAAAGTTAGAGGCTTTTAAAAGAGCTAGACCAGCCAAGAAATAGCCTTTCCTGTTAAGTGGCGATGAGTGAGCTTAGTGGCATTTCACCATGTATCTTTCTTTTCAACTCAGCCTGGTTTTAGTAAATTCAAAGTAATTAGGCAACTGAAGAGTCTTCTTTCTAGTAATGGGGCTCTCTGTTTCTGTCATATTATTGAGCTCAAAAGAGGAGAGAGACGTGGAGGAGAATCTGTCAACTTACGCTTTTGACAAGTTGGCTGAGAATCATAGTTACAGTTACACGAGTGTCATGTCTGGCCGTTACTTTTAGGTTAAGAAAAGGAAAACAATATAGAATGTTTGTTGAGCAATCTCATCCCTTGAATAATATTATGTTTTTTATCTTTTAAAATACAAATGTAAAGAAGCTTGGGGTGGGATGACCCCAGGAGGTACACCTTAGTGATTTCTTATCTGCTCTTTCTTTTACTTGCTTTCTTTGTTTTCTTTTGCTCTGGGACCTAACACAAGCTCAATCATATACCTGACCTATGTGTTTGTTTGATTAGTACCAGAAGCAAAAGAAACTTGGCTTTTTTCACTGTCAACTTCATTGACATTATGAGTTGTCCTTTTCCTTCCTTTTGATGATAATCATATTCATAAGATAAACACAAGTTATACACATTACGCTAGTTAGGTTTTAATCCATTTTGTAACAAGATAATGGCAAGAAATTGAAAGATTTCAGGGCAGTCAGTGCCAAGAAAATATGCATTTCCTCTGAAGCTTCATATATTACATACGTGTACAATATTTTGTGCGATCTAACCAAGTCAGTACAAGAAAATGACTATTAAATGACTTAACAGATGTATGCCAGAAACATTCGGATTGTCACAAAAGCTAAAACCCAGGAAAACTAAGATCTTTGGTACTACTAAAACCAACCCAACCAGCAATAGAATTGGATAATAACTGTTATATTATCCAGTTTCAGTAAGTGGAGGATCAATCTGTGGTTGGCGCACGAATTGTCCTTTTATTCTGGGACGCTGCTCAGCTAACTTCTTTCTGCTCTCATACCGAACCTGCACAAGATATTGTAATTAAGTCTACATACATTCCTGTCACCAAATGCAACAGAAAATACGAATACTACCTATCTGTTATTCAGATCATTATCCATGAAATGAAAGCTTGTGTTGCTTACCTTCTTTTCATAGCATCTTTCTTTCCGTTTCAGGCGGAATTTAGTCAATGCGGCTTCTCTTTGGATAGATCGATGCAAGGACGCATTATGTGAAAATACAGCTATTTCATTTTTGCTATCTGTGGCATTTCTGACAGGACCAGCTTGATCCATATTACTGTTACTTCCACAGGCGCTTCCATAGGCCATGCTGTTAAGATGACTAACAGAACCATTGCAAAAACTGCTGCTTGCACTTTGATCAGTTGTATGAGAAATGTGTTCCTGATCTTCAAAAGAGTTCAATTTACGGTCTTGGATTGGCGTTCGGCTGGAAGAATCATTTGCATTTTCAGCAACCCGATCATGAAGATTCTCAGAATTGCTTCTGTATGTGGAATGATGGGATTGACTCACTCTAAAGCATGGATCCAGATGGCTGGCTGAACTTGGACTTGGAATTGGTGATGCACTTGATTGCTTACAAAACATTGGAGGTAATAAACTGTAGCTGGTGGATTGATTATTCAATCCCAGATCTTGAATAGGAATTTGGATTGGGTGTATTACTTGTTGGGTGCACGAAGTTGCAACGCCAACATCTTTAGTCCGATCACTAATGGAAGAGACAAAATTTCTTTGAGTAATTGATGTTGGACCTGGAGCATCAGAATTACAGCCGCCACTAGTATTGGACACTCTTCTATCAGAATCAGCTCCAAGTTCTCTCTGATTGCACGAACTTGCCAATGGTTCATGTAGGGGTTGCAATGTCCTGTTACTATACCTGCAAAAAGCATGATTCGCAGATAGAAACTTTTTCAGAATCAGGTTCAAGGTATCTTTACAAGCCATAAATGAGACTATGCTTTTATCAGTTTTCTGGGGTGACTGATATATTCTCATTTTCTCTGATAACAAAATGCCAAACATTCAGTTAGCTACGGACAATTTTTCTGTTCAATCTAATAATAACCACTAGGACTTTTCCTGAGTGTGAACGAAAAGTAAATAGAAACAGAACTTACGGCATAAAAGCTGAGGAATTTGAATGTTTGAGAGCATGCCTTGCTTCAGCAACTTGGATCTCGAAACCACTTGGGTGAGATGTCTTCAGGGAAAGATCCAAATGCGGAGAAGGATCCAGCTTGTTCTTAACATTACTCGAACAGTAATTCTGATTTCCAGATGCTCCCATAAAGTCAAAGGCTTTTTTAGAAGGGTTGATGAGGACATCATTGTCATCACAAACCTCACAAGCCACATTACTCCGACTTCTCAGGTCAGTATCTGCCTTCACGTTTATTTTCGCAACATTAATGTGTTCAGCCACAGAAGAAAATACTGTAGAAAAGAAGCATACAAACTTCAATGCATCCCTCATATAATATTAGCAGGCATGTTAAGAAAATAGTTTGACAGTTAATAGAGCTGGATTGACAAGTGCCTTACCATCAGCTTCACTCCCATATTTTGTCTGAACATCATGTTTCTGCATTTTTTTATCATTCAACAAGAACTTGACCCACAGAGGCTGCAAATTGTCCCGCATAAGGTCCATATCGACATTCTCAGCTTCCAAGTCTGGCTTCGTACAAGAGCTCTGCAAGAGTCAAAAAGTCCATTCTTTGCATAAAACCTCATGTAGGAAACTTAAACTGAAAATGAATTCCTTTAAACTATGACTAGGCAAGTAGAATGTATGTCCTTGATAATTCTTACAGTTAAGCATATAAGAGTGTTTAATTATTTATCTCGTGATTGTATTAAAGAATCACATGAAAATGCAAAGCACGTCTTATAATGGAGCACTGACCTGATCATCACTTCCTTTCTCAATACATCTATCACTTCTCTTTATACATGCCATATCCCTGCTCGAATTATTACTCGATGCATTGTTTTCATATGAAGCTTCGTGCTTCTCCTGTCCAACACTTTCATCCTGAGGACAGTTTCCAGCTGCAAGAGACTGACATAAATAACAACATATCAGTACTATGTCAAAGTTTAAGGCCACGGCAGAAACTTACATGGAAAAATGAAAGTGCTTAATTTGCATACAGATTGTCTTCTCCATACATGCTGCCACAAGTTTCTAAGTTCATTTCTCCGTATCGGCTTTATAAGATAGTCAGCAGCACCTCTTAGCATGCATTTGTAAACTGTGCTAATTGAATCTTGAGAGGACATCACTGCAAGATCATCAGAAATATGGATTAAGTTTCTGCAGGAATGGAAAACTAAAAGTTACCCATACATTTAGAAGCATTCAGTGTCCATGCCATACTTATAACTGGTATGTTCTTGCAAAGCTCGTGCTCCATAATTAGAGTAAGAAGAGCATATCCAGATATGGAAGGCAAATCGACTTCTGTCAAAATGAGGTCTACGTTATGTGGTCTTCCTCTGAGTATCTCCCATGCCTTTAAGCCATCAGGAACAGCTGCAACTGCTCAAGCATAAACAATAGACATAAGCACAATATAGCTGGCCGCTGAATGAATAAAAAAAGAAGATGACAATACCAGAGAAATCCATATAGACATGAAATACTAGAGAAAACCATAAATTTCGCTTTTCTTCTTGTTCTTTCAGTCAAATATGTAATTTCTTAGCATGTGAAAGAAGGAAGGATAAAACAGCGAACAGGCTAATCAAGAACATCCAACAGTTCTAAACTGAAGATCAAAACTTTTAGATAAAAAGAAACCCCACCGATTTGGGAACTTGACGGGAAAAAAAAAACAACAAACAAACTTTTCCCCCGCCGGATTTTTGAATTGACAGTGAAAAAGACAAGAAAAGGAAGAGAAAAATGAAAAATTTCTCATTTGATAGAAGGAAAAGGAACAGAAAGGACCATTTCACAAACAGAACAAGGAATTCTGACAAAATCTTGGATCAGTAACAGAGAAATACAAAGAGTTCATATAATGATCAACGGTTAATCAAAAGCACGAAAATTATAAATAAAATAACCGAATTAGACCCTTCTCCACGAACCCAGAACACGAAAAAGAAGAATTAATAGGAAAAAAAAACCAACCTCTGTAACTACATTTCCTGAGAAGAGCAGCAATAATCTGCCTGGTGGAATCATCAGCTTCAACAAGCAAAACGTTTAAAACCATCTTCGGAAACAATCTCGCCAATCCAAAATCACTCGAACCATCATCTTTCTTCTTCTCAGTGTCATCGTTCTTATCTTCCCCTGTTTCACTCTGAGCGTCTTCTTCTCTACCATCATCATCTTTTTCTTCTTCAATCTTCTCCTTCACACCACTCCTTCTCACCTCCTCCAACACCGAGAATCCCATAATCCCCATCCTAAAGAAAGATCTCTCCGCTAAATCTTTGTATAATTGTGTATAAACAGAGCGTAGCCGAAAGTAAAAGCGAAGAAGAAGCAAAATATCTAAAGCCTCAAAAAAATATAATATTTAGTCCCGACATCGAATGGCGATGATTACCGAGTCCACAGCGATCGCTTCTTAATCCTACGGTCACCACTCACCCGGGCCCCACACCATTAAAAAAATATCTGAAATTGTCTCTGAGGTTCCTCGTGTGCCACGTCAGCTACACGCAAATCTACCAAAAACTAATATTCTAATTAGATCAAAAGAAAGTTTTCGATTGGCCAACATGTCCGGAACTGGTGGTGTACATTTAAAGACCTAAGCCCCTTTTTTTTGTTCCCACCGTTTTGAGATATTTTCTCTTTCTCAGTGATATTTTTGTGATCTAGAAGATATTACATATACTATATATTAAATTTAAAGAATAAAATTTTGATAAATAATAATAAAACTAAAGTAATATAACATAAATTAATTATATATTTTAAATTAATTCTTAAATTTTAATTATACTGATTAAATATAATTCAAATTAACAATTTATTTTAATTACTTTAAATTATACTAAAGTATAAAGAAATTTTAAAAAAATATCAATAATTTTTCTAAAACTTTAGAGAAAAATAGTTTAAAAAGAAATTTAATTATAAGTACATTTTAAGGTTTTTTTTTTCTTACATATTAATATAAAATTTTTAAAGAGTATTTAGGATCTCATGGTTGAAATCTTGACACGTTGTGAAAAAGATAATATCTTTTTCTTTACACCATTCCATCCGCTCACTCTTCTCCAATCCAATTGGCTTTGATTGGTATGGCATGCTCTCAAACTTTTTTATTATTCGTAATGTTTGACTTGACAAAGATATTATATTGGTACAAGTATCTTAAGACTTTGGTTGGCTGGACAACTTGGGATACATGAAAAGTCGCTCAGTTGGAGGTTTCTAAATGGAAACCAGATTTTTGATGTCGTTTAAAAGTGGCAAAGTGATGAATTGGTGGTTTCGTCCAATTGGGTATCATAGACTTTATTTGTTCGCCGTAATGGAATGGACATAACAATATCTCTTGTTCCAATTTTGACATGTGTTCATCACGTGATCAATAATATCATAAAACAAACACGAAGAAGAAGAAAAAAAAAATTTTAAGGGAAAGCCGGAGTGAATTACAAAATAGTATGTGGGGCACAAGTCCTTGACTAATCTTTAAGGAGGAAGTGGTGGCATCCAGAGGGTGTGATGTCAAAAAAGGTAACTCCAATAAGGAAGCGAAATTTTGGGAGGCTAATAATCACAAGATCTGCTTGCTACCGGTAGACGTGTTGATGAAGCAATGCACCAATCATGGAGAGCAACTCGTGGATGCCCAGGACAATAGGATTGGTCGCCTGTGTGCGGCGCACAGTCGAGGTGATCATGGTGTGTACTGCGATCGAATCCACCTCCAATTCGATGCGGCGAAAACCCAGTTGCCAAGCGAGGGAAAGACCGGTGAAGACTCCCCAGAGTTCTGCAGACAGAGGAGCGCACCAACACAGATTCTGAGTGACTCCTCTCAGCCAATGTCCGTTACTGTCGTGCAAAAGGCCACCGGCAGCCTCTATGCAAGTAGTACGATTGCTGGCTCCATCGGTGTTTAATTTGATCAATCTCGATGGTGACTTGGTCCAACTGATGAGAAGCTCAGACCGAAGCTGGACTCGACGGGTAGGGTTACTGCGCCTCACGGTTGACTGGTGGAGATGATCTGCATAAGACAAAATTAAAGCGTCAGGGGAGGGGGGCCAATTGAAATGGGTATCAAATAACGACTTGTTCCTCCAGGTCCAGAGGAACCAACAAGTGAGCCCGAAAATGGTCGCCTAGGCATGGCCCCTAAACCAATCGCCGGTGTGAATATTAGTGTACAACCATTCCTGAAGAGGCTGTATAAAGAAAGCGGACGCAGTAAGTTGAGGGGACAGCATTGTCCAAACTCGACGAGCTTTAATGCAATCCCGCACTGCGTGAAGGGAAGATTCATCGAAAGAACAGTGTGGGCAGCAACTGTCCGCAGTGAGGTGCAGTTGAGCCCTATGGTGATTCGTGAGAAGCCGATCATGCCCGAGAAGCCAAAGAAAGGAGCGGGTATGTGGCGGCCCCGGCCATCGCCAAATGGACGTCCAAAGCCCATGCGAAGCCTCGGTGTCATGGCCCAAAAGCATGGAGTAAGTAGACGCAGCGGTAAAAAGAGCGTTGTCTGAAGCACCCCATACCAGCTTATCGCTGCCAAGAAGGGGATGGGGGGGGGAATGTACCGGCTATAAGGCGACAGATCGAGGAAGGACGCCACAATCGGAACTGGGCCCAATCCCAGTGGCCACTAGAATTAACAAAATGGGATGTAGGTAGATGAAGTGAGGCGACAGGAATAGTGGGGGTAGCGTGGGGGAGAAGTGGCCCAGTGCCCACTACCCACGGGTCGAGCCAGAAGCGCGTCCTGGAGCCGTCGCCGATAATCCATTTCAGACCTTACTAAACTATAGGCTAGGTGGCTTGGATGCTTCTCCAGACCATAGAACCCCCGGTGGTAAGCAAGGAGGGGGGGATGTGGGTAGCATCGAAGCGATATTTTCCAAAGAGCACTTGAACCCACAAAGCGGACCTATTGGTGATGAGAGTCCAGCCAAGTTTAGCAAGAAAAGCATTATTAGTTTCCCGAATGCGCTTAATTCCTAGTCCGCCCAATTCTTTGGGTTTGCAAACGTCATTCCAGTGGATGAGGTGCACCTTGCGGTGATCATGTGTCAAACCCCAGAGGAATTGGCGTATGGCTCTTTCCAGCGCGTCACAAAGACTGCGAGAAAGACGAACAGTTTGCATGGTATAACTCGGAATGGCAGCTAAAACCGACTGAAGCAGCGTGAGGCGCCCTGCGAAGGAAAGAAGCTTGGCCAACCAACCTGAGAGACACTGGTGGACCTTGTCAAGAATGGGTTGATAAGTGCGACACGTGACACGCTGGTGCAGAAGGGGAACGCCAAGATACCGACCTAGATCATTGGTCCGACGGATACCCAAGGCACTGCTGAGGGATTGACAAGTAGGGGAGGGGGTGTTACAGGAGAAATATCAACGAGATTTAGGTAAATTCACCCGTTGCCCAGAGGCGGTGCAAAAAGAGTTAAGAGTATCCTGAATAACAGACACCTGGTCATGCGAGGCTTCCGCGAAGAGGATGAGGTCATCGGCAAAAAAAAGGTGAGACAGGGGCAGGTCATGCCTGCTCAATTTGAGCGGCCGCCAGTGACCTTGGGACACCTTGTGAGAGATGGCGTGGCCCAGACGTTCCATACAAAGAACAAAGATGTAGGGGGAGAGGGGGTCGCCCTGACGGATACCGCGAGTAGGGAGGAACGGTGCACTTAAATCCCCCTGCCAGTTAACTTGGAGGGAGACCGTAGTGATGCACTTCATGATGAGGGTAATAAGAGAGCCCGGAAGACCCACATCGAGAAGAGTGTCATGGATGAAGGCCCATTGAAGACGATCATACGCCTTTTTCAGAACCACTTTGATTGTCATAAATCCCTTACGCCCGGATTTTCGGCGTATGGAATGAATGACTTCCTGGGTGATGATAATGTTATAGGTAATCAAACGTCCCGATACGAAGCTGCATTGTGTGGGAGAGACAAGGTCACTAAGATACGGTTTGATGCGATTAACCAGAATCTTGGTGATGCCTTTGTATAAAACGGTACAGAGTGCGATAGGTCTGAAATGAAGGAGCGAAGACGGGGACGAGATTTTGGGAAGAAGTACCAAAACGGTACAATTGAGTTGAGAGTCCCAGAGGCCGTGACTAAAGATCTGCTGAAGGAAAGCCGTCACAGAAGGACCGATAATATCCCATTGTGAATGGTAAAATAAAGCTGGTAAACCATCCACGCCGGGCGCTTTGTTGGGCGCCATGGAGGAAAAAACGGTTCTGACTTCCTCGGGGCATAACTGTCGTGTGAGGTCATCAGTGGCGGTTTGAGGAAGAGTGGGAAATTGTCCCGGAAGGTGCCAACTAGGGGGAGGAGGCCCGTCGAATCGGTAGAGATCCATGAAGTGGCATTGGGCTAGGTCACGGAGGGCCAGAGGGTCATTGTGAACGGCTCCATCCGCAGCAGTTAAGGCTGTAATGCGGGTTTAACGACGCTTGGATTTGGTGATGGCATGGTAATAGGAAGTATTCCTATCGCCCTTAGTGAGCCATTGGTTGCGGGAACGTTGATGCCAGAAATACTCTTCTTGAGTCAGAATGTTATCTAATTCCATCTGCAGATAAGCCTCAAGCAATTGGAGAGACGCTGAGTCAGAATCTTCCAAAGGTTGTTGGATTCCGGCCAAACGGGCCATAAGACGTTTCTTGCGGTGAAATATGTTCCCAAAAGTGTCATTATTCCATTGGGAAAGGATGTCCGAAAAATGAGGCAACGCGCCACTGAGGTGTATGGAAGAGTGAGGCCAGTGTTCAGCAACAAGACGATCGAAATCCTTGTGTGTGAACCAAGCGGATTGAAATCGAAATTGACGTCGAACCGGCGAAAGAGGGTCGGGGCCAGTAAAAGTAAGGAGGAGGGGTCGGTGATCAGATTTCAAAAAAGGCAGGTGCGTAACACTGGTGTCGGGGAAAGCGTCATGCCAAGAAGTAGAAAAGAACGCGCGGTCTAACCGAGCCCTAACCTGCCCGCGACGCCACATGAAATGAGGGCCTACAAAAGCGACTTCCTGGAGATTGCAGAGATGCACGCAATCACGGAAGTGGGGGTTGAAAATGGGGTGAAGGAGAGAGCCACCACGTTTATCGCGGCTATCCAATTTGGCATTAAAATCGCCACCGACTAGCCATGGGTTAGTGATAGTACGAGCTATGGTGGGGAGGTAATGCCAGAGGAACTTCTGAAAGGCAGGAGTCGGGCTAGCATAAATGGCCGTGAACTCTAGTGTTGAGTTGTCCCACTGGATATTGGCATGCACGAACTGACGGTGAGCGAATCTGATGCGGACTGTAATGTTGGAAGTCCACAATAACCAAATACCGCCAGAAAATCTCTCCGCTTCAACCCGGAAGGAGTGGTCAAATCCCAAAGTACGGATGACTTTCTCTGCCTGAGTACCGCTGATACGGGGTTCCAACAGTACTAGAAGACGAGGTTTATGAATACGGATGTAATTCTTCATGATGGGCTTAAAGGACCGACCTCCAGCCCCTTGACAGTTCTAAATAAAAATCATCATGACAAAAAGGAGGGAGGATAAAATCAAACAGATGGGAGAATGACCACAGAACTGGTCAAATCCTGAGGTGGAGGGAGTATGGGCCTTAAGCCGGAATCGGCCATTTGGGTATCTTGATCTATGGCAGTGGCCTCTGGAGTCGACTGTGGAGGAGGGTCCGGGGGACGGGGATGGGTTAACTCGGAGGTGGGCTCTAGGGGAAGGGATGGGGGGGAGAGCTATTTGGGTCACCTGAGTCCTCGTCCATTGCATCGGCCTGTAAAGAAACTGGAACGAGCAAGGGATGGTCGGGGTCGGAAACAACTAGTCCGCATGAGAAGGAATGGAGAGGGCGAGGTGGCTAGAAGTGGGCTCGGAAGGGCAAGGGCCCGGGACTGGGATGGTCGGGCCACAAGAGGCTGGAGTGGGATGGGGGGTTGGGGTTGGGCTGGGATGAACTGGGCCAGGTGGATTAATGGCCTGCAGGGGTGGGGCGGGGTAGGCTTGGCCTGGAGGAGAGGAAGACTGGGCTTGGCCAATTTGGCGGGTCTGCCTCCTCGCAGACGATGCCGTGTTCTGCGTAGCTGGTTTTAAACCAACTGAGAAGCGTCTAAGGCGAGAGGAAGTGTCCTTACGCATGGCTGAGAGAACGAGGGGCGGAGTTGACAGGAGATTGTGAGATGACGTGCCGGGGAGAGGGATATAGGGCATGTCAGTGACCATTGGGACGCAAGCCGTTGGAGGATTGGATGCCTCAGGAGCAGAGAGAGCCGCGAATCGTGAGCCACGCGAACCAGAAGGAGGAACTAGGGAGGCGCTGGGGGGCCTGGCCATGGAGGGGTTAGGGTTCCGTCGAGCGCGTCGTTGGACCTGCATCCATGGACCAAAGGAGGCGGGGCTTTCTGTGGGGAGAAGGGTGTCAAACTGCTGTCGGTCGGCCGGGCGAGATGGGTCAGGTGGCGGGGGAGGTTCTGGGCCCCAGGAGGCCGGCAGGGGGCAGGTGGAGGAACTGTGTCCTACGCGACCACAATGAAAGCAAATCTGTGGGAGGCCTTCGTAGGCAACACGGATCACGTCTCCATCCAATTCTATCACCGAGCGGAGAGGGGAGTTGAGGTCCAATGTTACTGCCACGCGGGCAAAGCGACCGTGGTAAGCTTGAAGGGTCGTCCCATCGATCTTCACGGTGCGCCCCAAGAGGTTGCCTAATGTGGTAAGGATGGACGGATGGTAACGTGCAACAGGCAAATCTGGGAAGCGAACCCACACTACGGCGTGGGTGATTTTTCCAGACGAGGGGCGAAAGTCCAGCGACCAAGGCTACACGGAGAGGACATGACCGGCGATGATCCAAGGTCCCTACGTCAAAGCACGAAGGTAATCAGATTCTTCTTTAAAGTTAATGAGAAAAAAATTATTTTCTAAATCAACAAGTTTGAGGGAGCCTGTGGGAGTCCAGAGGGACTGGAGATGGTCCTTCAGCAGATTGAACCCGATTTTGCGTCCCAGAAGCTTGGCAACGACGGCATCGAAGGTAATCAGATTCTTCTTTAAAGTTAATGAGAAAAAAATCATTGTCTAAATCAACAAGTTTCAGGGGGCCTGTGGGAGTCTAGAGGGACTGGAGGTGGTCCTTCAGCAGATTGAACCCGATTTTGCATCCCAGAAGCTTGACAACGACGGCATTGGCCCAGAGATGGTCAAGCTTGGCTTTGAATGTGTTGGAGAGTTCAACCCCGACATCGTGCGAACCCTGGACCAGAGTAATGTTACCTTCGGACAATTCAATATGATCCTCATCAAGCCAAGGTAAGTCAATTGATGTGGTGGCATTGCGGCGAGGGCCTGTTAACGCCTCGCTATAACTCTGAGAAGGGGTTGGGGCAGGCAGGGCGAAGGGGGGGGGGTCTTCCTCCCGCTCCCGAGTGCGGACTTTCTTGGCGGTTGGACCAGTGGCAGGCGGTGCAATGTGTGAATCCATTGAGCCGGTTTGTTTCTGTAACATCCCATCTTCGATGGGAAGGGTATTTTAGTAAATTAGGACGGGGACGGGTTAGGAGTATTAAATTATATCTCGGCATGAACATATGTCATGCAGCCTCTATAAATGGTGAGTTTTACACAGGCACATAGTCATACATGCATTCATGACATTTCCCGGCATAAGTGTCTAATTGTGATCTTTTGTGAAATTGGTGTGATAATGGGATTTGAAAAATTATTTGGAGTGCTCCATAGAGTGTTTTACATTTTTAGGGATTTATGGGAATTTTTCTGGAATTATCCGGAGAAAATTTCCGGACCGGTAAAATCGCCGGTAAATGGCCTAAATGTGTTTTTGTTGTGGAAAGTGTGGTTTTCGTGTTTAAAAAATTATTGGGAGTGGATTGTCTTATGTGTTACAATTTTGGGCAATTTAGGTAATTTTTAAAAAAAATGATTCGGGAAAATTTCTGGAAATTCTTGATCGAAAAAATCGCCAATTGGCTTAACCTACGATTTTCGGTAGCGAAAATTGCTACCCAATGGCACTGTATTCTTGGGTATATTATTTTGGGATTGACCATTTGCGTTGATTGAGTTCGTTTTTGATCTGGATTAAAGAATTAATATGTTGACTTTTCTTTAAACCTTTGAACAAATCACATTTTGCCACCTAGCCTCTCATTACTTTCTCCTTATCCTCACCCACGATTATGCTTCAATTAAGCATGAAACAATTGGTTTTGTTGGCTAGACAATCTAAAATGGGGTAGGAAAGTGGATAATTGATTAAAGTATATTATAGCTTTCTTTGACTTTTCTTTGAAAAGTTAAACCAACCTTCTTTTGCCACCCATTCTCCTTCATTTAATGCATACGAATCACATGTCTTGGTTGATCATTTTCTCCTACGGTTTTTGCCTTGTGAATGGAATAAAAATAGTAAGTTGATAAGTGTTTCATTACTCATCCGAAAGCTCTCCCCATTTTTACTCTCTCACCATCGAATTTTCTTCCTTCTCTCTCAAAGTGAAACCTTCCTCTAGTTCTTCTACTTTCCTTGGTATGATGAGTTTTGTGCATGCTAGAGAAGTGAAGGAGGTTGGTGTTTTGGTGTTTCAAGTGTAGAAGTTAAAAGTTGGTAGTCGAAGCTTTAAAGGAGGCTTTAAAGTAGGTAAGTGTTCATTTAAGGTTTAAGCTTTAAATGATGTTTTCATTTGGAACTAAATGTCATGGTAGTTAAAATCATTGAATGGGAAGTTGGTGCATTTATTATGTTTATGGATGCATTAAATTGATGATTATAATGGCTTGAATTAATGGGTATAAAGTTAGAGTTGGTTATGAATTGAAAGTAGGATGATTGATACATGGTTTTAACTTGATTTTGATGGCATATTGATCATTGATTTTACTTGGAAATGAAGAAGTGAGTGCTGCCAATTTTTGTGTATTAGCCCTAGTACATGTATGAATGGTATAAGAACTGATTTGTGTTATTTGGATGCTTGATGATGTGTTAAAGGCAATGGAAATGAGAGAAACAAAGGTTGGACCAAATCTGGAAAATTAGGGTTTTTGATTGATTGTACTGTTTTAATCATAACTCATTGTATAGAAATGCAAATGAGGTGGGGTTTGTGGCCTCTTAAACTTTGGGATGTTAGCTACATTTTTGTGTGAAATAGGTGTTGTCAAATTGTAACTCTAATAGGTTGAAATTTGGCATGGAAAGTTACTGTTTGATTGCCTATGAACAGTAACCGAAACCATACCCTATGAGCTTTGCTGATTTTTCTAAATTAATTGAGATGGAATTAGGGAGAATGGTCTTCATGGAAGTTGAGGAATATTGAGTTAGCTTTCCATTTCCACTGATCTTGCTAATTTTCGAGTTGTATATTGGGAGATATGAACTGATTCCTATGGACTGGTTTTGGGCATGTTGATGAAACCTAGCTTAAGTGTCTGACTTGTGAGTATTCTGCTTGGAAGCAATTTTAGCCATTTTTGTGGACTGAATTGGTGTGAGTGATCTTCTGCAAAGTTGAAGAGGAAGAAATTATCTTGAAAATGAGATATGGCATATAATTTTTAGAGGTCAGAGTTGGGAGTTATGATTTTGCAAAAACTGATCCTGCATTAGGTTAGGAATTGCTGATCATGGCAGTAACTTGCATGACAGTTTTGAAATTGTTAGAAATTAAAGTGGAAATTGAGTTCTTCATGAACATTGACGTTTGAGGATTTATCTTTTTCAGGGATATAAAGTTCTGATTTTTCTGACTTGTGTACAGGGAGTTATGCTTGTTATAAGTTTATTGCTCAAATTGAATGATTTCAGGGACAACAACATTGAGTGAATTAATTGACTTGTTTAGCAATGGAATTTGATTTTGGGTTGTTCATGAAAGTTGTAGATGACATTGTGAACTTATTGAGCCTATTTATGTGGTAATTTTTGGCTGAATAATCAGAGAGTTAAGGAATTTGTAATGTCTTGTTCTGTTTTAATGGGATTTGAGTAAAAGTAGCTTTGAAGGATTTTTGACACCCTTAAGGGTGAAATTGATTTTTATGGTCTTCTTGAGAATTGTAGAGGGTTTTATGATCTTTCCAACGAGATATAGTTGGAAATTTTCTGAATTGTGTGCAATGAATTATTGGTGTTGAAAATTGGATTGAAAATAAAAAAATTGAAAATGAAATCACGCCTGCTCACTAGGCGACGCCCCAAGCTGATGACGAGAGCGTCAAAAGGCCCGCGTCGCTAGGGCGACGCCTCGCCCTAGCGACGGGGCCGATTAAGTCAGCCCCGCTGGGGCGAGACGTCGCCCCCAGCGAGGTTGATTCCTTTTTCTTTTATTTTATTTATTATTTTATTATTTTTATTTGTTAATTGGTAATTTTTTATTTCATGCTTCTTTTGTCAATTTCTTTTCCGTCCGACGTCCGATTGACCTGATTCTTGAGGCATCGGATTCGTAGAACATTTAATTTTATTTTGTGAGAAATTGGGAATTTTTGGACGGAAAATTGACGTGGTCCCGGGTAACGGAGCCTTTAATCACTGTTTTGTTTAATTGGGGACCTATAGAGGTCCGAATTGCATGTAACCGTCGCCAATAGGTTTCTAATTTTAGACGGATTTTGTTATGGGAAATTTGGATTTAGGGTCAGAAAATTCATGAACATGCATATTTCACCTACATGTGCACAAATTGCATCTGTAGTGACTCGTTCTTTCTCTGCTTTATAGAGGCCCAGTGGAGCGTCGTCGGATCGACGGGCGGAAACTTCTCGGCATTAGCTCGAAGTAATAGGTGAGTAACCTAGTTGGTTTCTCAACCTTTGTGTTTATTAATTATATGCATTGATTGCCATGAGGAAGCGAGGATGGATATATGTGATTGATTGATTTGATTGATTTTGGACCATGGGTGTTCAAATATTGGATTGTGATATTGAAGTGCAAATGAGAATAAGTGCGTGAGAATGCATTAGTAAATTGGATTGTAAATGTGGTAGTGAAACGAAAGGTAAATGCATGGAATGAAATACCGGACTAAAAGTCCGAGGACATTGGAAAATGATCTAAATAGTAATTAATTGGAATTGGAAATAAAAATGCGATAATTGGATATTGAAAATGACATGCATTCATGCATAGTAAATGATCGATAATGGCGAAGCCAGACCGTGTCGCCACCGATTTCGAGCTTTAAGCTCAACGCACAGGCCTCGTGTCTAACGTATTCGAGCCTCTACTCGATGATCGTGGCTATACCTAACGTTTCGGGCTTTAAGCCCAATGTTTCGTGAGCCAATGGCTCAACGTATATGAGCTCAAAGCACGGTCACAACAACGAAAGAAAATGAAAGAGTCACATGCACACCGCATAAATGAATGTTTAATGTGAATTATGTGAAAGGTTTATTGCCTTATCAAATGTGAAATTGAGTGCCCGTGATTTCTTGTTTATGATATATATACAATATTGTGTGATTGTGTGGATATGCATGAGTTGGGTGAACCATCGATGATGGTTTTCACCGAGTTCGCAAACTCACCCAACATTGAATCTATTTTTCAGAAATGGAGAGTACCCCGTTGGACACGCGGAGTACGCTCATCGCTAGCAAGATGTAGTATCGGGCCGGGATCGATGTCGTCCGTATCTGCATTAGTGTATTAATTTGGTATTTAGTAGGCCCAATTGTTTACATGTAATTGTATAGAGGACCGAGCACTAATGAGTGCTAATAATGATTGAAATTGTTTTATCAGTGAAATGGTTTTATATTTGAAAATGTTTTGTTATAATTGGGCCAAGTCAATGATTGTTTGCGCACTCTAATGTTTTTGAAAGAAAAAGAAAATGTCATACGATTTTTGTCAATAAGGTAATGAATGTTCTAGTACGCCACCCTCGCGGGTCACGGGCTCGGATATCACCATGGATATCGGGTTCGGGTCTCGTCGGGAGTGGGGTGCTACAGTTTCAATGACAAGAAGGATAGTAAGTCAGAAATTTCACCACAAATTTTGCCAACTTTTCTCTCTCTAAAAAGGCGAACCACCGCCATGATCAAAGTCGTCCTACAACACCACAGTGACAGGGGAAGCACTGGATGCCATAACACTCGAGGATAATGCATGGACTGACGAAGAACAAATCGAAATCGAAGGGGGGGGAGGGAGGGGAGATAGACAAAAACACTAGTCATGAAACTACTTGGACGCCGTATAGGGTTTTGGATTCGGAACTCTCAATTGAAGAGCATGTGAAACCCGCGAGTACCCATAAAGATAGTGGATCTGGAAAATGACTATGTCCTAGTGCAGTTTATAGAAGACAATGACTATCTTCAGGCACTGACTAATGGACCGTGGGTTATCTTTGGGCAAGCACACTTAGTTCAACAGTGGCTGCTAACTTTTCGCCCTTCGCAAGGCCAACTCAACCGAACTGTAGTATGGGTTTGGTTCCCGGGCCTATCTATCGCGCGTTATCATCTAGGAATCCTAACCGCCTTGGATAATCTGGTGGGGAACACGATTAAAATTGATGAAGCCACCATATAGTCTCAGCTGGGAAAGTTCGCAAGGATCGCCGTAGAGATTGACTTGAGCACTCCGTTGCGTACCAATGTGGAACTCGACGAAGAGATGATAATGGTGGCTTACCACAACTCTGCTATACATACGACATGGTTGGACATGACGTCTTTGGTTGTTCACAGCGTCAACGAGTTTCATCTGAACTTCCTAATCAGTTCAGTGTAGGCGAATAAATATTAGGGATGAAGACAACGATGGATGTAACAGATGAGAAGCCAATGGGAGGAAACACCAACGACTATGACCCTTAGATGCAGGTACAACGGAAACCCCCACGCAATTCTATGCAACGTCAGGATCAATTGGGGCATAACAAGGATTCTACTCACAGGGGAGGCTCGAGGTTGTCATTCCTGGCAGAATAGGAACACTTGGGGGCAGAGGCTGAGACACAGACGGAGGCCCCACATAACAATTCCCTGTTTGGACTCGAACAAAGTTAAATCTGGCAGAGTTTATAGGAAAAGGCAAGCAAACTCAAAAGGGGTCAGTTTTTACATCTACTGGGCCCAAACATAATTCAAGAAAGGGTTCAAAAGGACATATGGTAGCCCAAATGCAACAAAACCGGGGAGAAAGTTTCAGGTCTAACAATCCCCAGGAATAGGGATCGGATACTGTCCTTATAATTCAATGACAACCCACTAAAATGGATAAAAATTTAGCAATTGAAATCTCTTTCCATATGAAAATGGTCTGTGATAGTCAGGTTTTTTAGGACAAATAACTGATTGTTGAGGAGCGACTCCAGCTGATGGAAGAAGTTGAGGACCAGGACGTGATCAGTAACTTCAGGGAGGATATCGTAATTCCTCACACAGACCCTCCAGATCTAGCATCCGGGTCAGGTATTTAGATGACATGCCTCAAATGTGATATGACGAGGTGCAGGCAACGTAACCTCAGGGTGTCGGAACCAAGGAAGATCCCACAAAAGGTACAACTTATACTTAGTTGTCGAGTAGATTGTTCCCCTTTTTCTTTCATTATGTCGATCCTAATTTAGAATTGTCAAAAGGCAGGGGAGACTAAATTTCATGCCATAATGCGTAATTACATTCGTAATTATAAACCTGGTATCCTAGTTTTACTGGAAACCCGAATTAGTGGATCTCGGGCGCACGAAGTAGTCCTTACTTTAGGGTTTGATTACTCGTTTAGAGTAGAAGCCGAAGGTTTTTCTGGAGGGATATGGCTATTACGAAAGGATGATTTTAATATACCAATAGTAATAGCCCATCGCCAATTTATTCATAAAACAATCAAGTATGCTTTTTGCTCTTTTGATTTTATAGTTGTTTATGCAAGCCCACAATTCTCTTCTCAAACCTACCTCTGGCTTGTATTAAGCTGGGTAGGACACCCTATTCATAGACCCTAGCTCATCAAAGGAGATTTTAATGTTAAACTGGAGATAGCAGATAAATGTGATGGAGTCAAGTCAGTGCGGGTGGTGAAAAAATTTGTAGGCTCAAAGTTTACGTGGCACTGAGGAATGGTATAAGTTAGGCTAGATAGAGTTTTTGGTTCGACATCTTAGCTACAAGCTTTTCTTCAAACAATAAACCATCATTTAATCTTTCTTGGGTCAGATCATAGACCCATGTTGATTCACCTACAAAGATTGCCACTAAGAATTATAGGATCCCTAGTGTTTAGATTCCAAAATGCTTGGCTAACACATCCAAGTTTTGATGATGTAGTTGTAGAGCATTGGTTACCAGCCGAGGGCGAGGAGACGATGAGTAAATCGTTAGCCCAATTCTCCCACCACCTCATGAGATGGAATAATTCAAATTTTGGTAATATATTCCATTAAAAAAAACTGTTAGTATAATTGGAGGGCATCCAGAGGGCCATGGATTTAGGCAATTTGGATTCTCTATTAGTCTTAAAGGAAAAGTTGAGTGGGGATTTGATGTAAGTACTATATGAGGAGGGAATTTTTTAGCATCAGAAAGCCCGATGCGAATGGATTTTGAAGGGTGATAGTAATCTTAAATATTACCACACTCTCACTCTTTCTAAAAAAAGAAAATGAAGATAGAGCGACTAATTGATTCCAACGGGTTACCAATATTTGACCCAAGGCAACTGAGCCTTTTAGCTAGGTTTTTTTATCCAACTTTATAATAAAGAATATGGGCCTATACATCGTTTCCCACTCTCAGGAGCTTTTCCTTCGCTTTCGGTGGACAGACTTACGACTTAACTCTGCCAATCCATGACATCAAAATCAAGACTGCGGTTTTTGACATGAATCCGAATAAAGCCTCTGGGGTAGATGATTTAAATGCTTTATTTTTTCAGAAGCAATGGGGGCAGGTCGGGCCACAAATGATGGAGTACATTAAGGAAGTTTTTCGATTGGAACGTTGGGAAAAGGATTTAAATCAACCATCCTGGTATTGATCTCCAAAATCCCCTTTTCGACTAATATCGCTCAATTTCGCCCAATTAGCCTCTGCACTGTGATTTACAAGATCATTTCTAAAGTTATTGTGAATCGTTTGAAAAATCACCTGGATCATCTAGTGAAGGCGAATCAATGCAGTTTTACGCCTGACAGACAAATAACTGATAATACTATCATTGCTCAGGAAGTCATCCACTTGATGAACAAAACAAAGGGGAATACCAGGTTTTTTGTTATGAAGGTGGATTTGAAAAAAGCATATGACCGGATTCATTGGGATTTTATACAAAACACTTTAACAGACATTGGTTAACCGAAAAATTTAATCAGAGTCATTATGAAGTGTGCGATGATGGTGTCAAGTCGCTTGGCAATGCACCTTTACTGATCCCTTTAGACCTTCTCGAGGCATTAGGCAAGGCGGTCAGCTCTCGCCTTACCTTTTTGTCTTATGCATAGAATGACTAGGCCATCTTATTTCGAAGGAGATGGGACAAGGTATATGGAAACCGACTAAACTGAGCCCTACAGGGCCTGTCATATCCCATCTTTTCTTTACAGATGACCTTGTTCTTTTTTATAAAGCTACGGATTCACAGACGCAAGTAATCGCAAGGACGCTAGAGGTGTTTTGTAAGATATCAGGACAGAAAGTAAATACTGATAAAACTCATATTTTTTCTTCAAGAACGTATCTCCAATAACTGTGTGTCGTCTCAGTTAGGCCCTGCACATTACTAGTACGAACAATCTTGGAAACTAGAATGTATCTAGGAGTTCCATTAATACATGAGCATACAACGAGACATACCTATCAACATATCCTAGATAGCGCATAAAAGAAACTTACAGGATGGCGTGCAAAGGTTTTGTCTTTAACGGGGCGAGTTACCTTAATCCAGTCAGTAATATCGGCCCTCCCTATTTTTACGATACAAACGGTGAGATTTTCGCAGCAACTCTGCAATGATTTGGAGCGAATCATGCGAGATTTTATATGAGATTCAATGGGTGAGCAAAGAAAAATGCATCTAGTCAATTGGAAAACAATGTGTCTGCCCAAAAAAGCGGGGAGCTTAGGCATTAAACGTATTTGTTCTTCCAATGATGCTTTATTGACAAAGTTGGGCTGAGCTTTGATTACACAACCCACAGTGTTATAGGTCAAGATCGTAAGGGTTAAATATTGAATAGATCCTTATCATATCCCTTACACATTAGATAAGAAAGGGGCTTCGATCATTTGGCGGAGAATCACTACAACTTGGCAATTTGTATGCCAAGATGTAAAATGAAAGCTGGGTAATAGGAGACGCATTTTCTTTTGGCTAGATAATTAAGCAAATGATTGGGGACCTTTAATTTACATGAGGACTTCTCTACTTCCGACTAGCGTTCTTAATGCTAAAGTTGCGAATTTTACGAATGAAATCGACACTTGGAAGTGAAATTTGTTTTAACAATATCTTCCTTCTATAGGTATGGATATTGCGGTGATCACCACTAATGCAGAAGGCATGGCGGAAGATAAAATGTTGTTGGGACAAACTACTCATGGGAGGTTCACAGTGACGTCAGCTTACAACTTAATTGAAAATAGTATGACGGATACGAATAATATCCTTTGGGAATTAATTTGAAAATGGGCAGGGCCCTAGCGGATTAGGGTTTTCCTTTGATTATTGGATAAGAAAAAACTTTTGACCAATCAACAAAGAGTGGCTCGTCATATTACAACGGATAGCAATTATCACTTCTGTGGACAAGAAAAGTCCACATTACATGTCATACAAGATTGTTCGAGAGTAAAAGCTTTCTGGTATAAATTCCCCCCATAAGTGATTGATACGGCTTTTTTTCAACAAGATGAGAGGCAGTGGGTAAAATCTAACCTTATGAAAGACTCACACATGATGCAGGTTGACTGATTTATAATTTATGGAATAGCCTGCTGGTTTTTATGGCAATGGAGGAACAAAATTCTTTTTGAAACTGACTTTATTTTGCTGAAAGAAGGTACTAAAGCCGTTATGGAATACCTAGATTAGATAATCAGGGTAAGGGCTGTGGAATGTTGCGAGATTCAGGCACAGGGATTACATGTGGGTAAATTAGTTGGTTGGACAAAATCGCCAAAGGACTGGATCAAGTTAAACATAGATGAAGCAGTTAAAAAACGATATAACATTACTACTACTAGAGGTTTACTTAGGGGCTGTCACGCTCAGCGGTGCAGTGATTTTATACAGCACAGTGGAAGGAGCTCACCTTTAGTTGTTGAACTTTGAAAAATCCAATCAGGAGTTACGTTGACATGGACACTTGGTTATAGACCAGTTTTCGTCGAAATGGATTCCCCAAAGGTAATTAACATACTATTATCTTCCAATATAGTTTTGAAGTGCCGATAATCTAGCCTCGCTAGCAATCATATTCAGCCCAAGCTTGCATATACTTCAGGAGCCTCCGACGATCGTCATGAAGCTCATCCATGAAGACAAACAAGGAGCTTTGTACAGCAGAATACTGCACTAGTTAGTTTGTCTTTTGTGGCTTTGGTTTTTTTTCATTTGCAAAAAAAAAAGAAAAGAAGGATAGTAAGTCTTATTAACATTTTGAGGCAAAATTTACAAATCTGTTTGATGAATCATTTTGAAGCTTAACCATCTGAGATTTGTCATCAACCCTGACTCTTCCTAACTGTACCAAGAACGAGGTCAACCAGGAACAGGTTTTTCTTTTTCTTGGTCTGAAAATGTTTTAGTTGATACACTCAAGAGCTTGTTAATGGACAATCCTTCTCCAAGAGTCTTCTTCTTTACCTCATACCTATGCTTAATCCTGTCATCAAGCTTGTACCCAAGATATGCAGGAAAAGACAGTAACTCTCCAACTTCACGTCCCATTTCTTCAATCAAGTACTCCATCTTCTCTTCCAAAGAATCATAACTGTACTGCAGAATCTGAGGGTGCCTCTTGCTCATGGCAAGTATGTCTCCACAAGAAAGTCCATAACTGAAGAACAGCTCGATTACCTTCTGCAGATTCTCGCAGCTTGTTCTTGTCACAGCTCCCATCGCCGCAACTAATTCCTTTGATCCACATTCATACCCAATCTTCAGCAAAAAAACAAGCTTAGGAGCAATGTTGCTTTCAAAGGACAAGGCCAAGAACAGGGGAGCTTTAGTTAAGAACTTGAATATCTCATCAGACTTCAACCCAGATTTCTTAAGAAACTCTATTCTGGGTTGCAACTTTCTGTCCTTGCTCACACTAATCACATTAGGGAACACAAGTAGAATCTTGAATACTTGATGATCACTAAGGCCAGCAAATTTCTTCAATACCTCCACATGATTCTTCATATGCTCCAGACTGTAACTCAAAATCACAGGGGCTTTACGCAATATAGCTGCTGTGGCATCAACATCTCCTCCACTAACCTTCCTCAGAAACTCAATTCTAGGGACCAGTCGAGCATCCAAATCATAATTCAGGATCGCCGGACGTTTAACTATTATGTCAGCACCACCATAGCGGCTCAAGTAACTCAGGGTTCTGTCAATTTCTTCAACAGACTTCCGGCACAGAGCTTTCGACAGATTGGCATTGTTCAGTACGTAAGGAATCTTTTCTTGTGATACTCCATGATCAATAAGCAGCTTCACTTTTTGATCAAAACCCACCAAGAATCTCGGTTTGGTGGAACCCAAAACTCGTTTGAGCTGCGTGGGATTGATGTTAGCTTGTAAAACATTAAGCACATAATGAATAAAGGGATCGATTTCCTCTGCTATTAACACAACTGGGGCTTTAGTAACCAATTGTTTCAATTCAATGCCATGGATTCCAGCAGCACGCAAGGAGACCACTCGGGCTCGCATGGACCCGAAAGTTACCAACTTTAGAGCTGGGTTTCGCTCTAACAGTTCTCGGGTTCCATTTTCATCGATCCCAATCTCTGCCAAGAAAGAGTACAGCAAACCTGAAGCAAGAGGAAGCTTGTCAATCTTGAGCCAAAATAAGTACTTTCGAAAGATGACCGATGAGAGTGAGAGCTTACTCACCGATGTTATTACCCAGCTCGACAGACGAGTCGAGGCCAGTGCATTGGACAACAATATGCTTATAGAATCGAAAGTCCAAAGGTCTTAACACTGATCTCAACTCAGATCTCAACGGTTTGAAGAACTCCTGATGAATGCAGGACGCTGGGAACGGAGTAACTGAGCGGTAGGAATGGGATGGAGATGAGATAAGTGCCTGTGAAATAGACCAACAACAAGAAGAAGAACAGGAAAACGAGAAGAACGAGTACGAGAACATATCGAGAAGACTAAACCTTGTCTCGCTCGCCAGTTGTGACTGAGCTTCGACTTCCAATTTCCAACGGATAAGAACATCACCAGAGAACCACACGCGTGCTTATGCTCTCCTTTTCGCTCACATACATTATTACTTCTTGGCCCAAACATGGCCCACTAGGGTTTTATCCAAAAAAAATTTCAACACCTCAATTTCAAATAAAAATTGATTGAGTTCGAATTCAAAAATAGAAATTCAGATTTGAATTACTGAGATGGAGTAAACTTAAACTTCAAATTTATTAAAAATTTAATTAAGTTAAATTTAATTAATTAATTTCAAACATTATTGGACCAAACTCTTTTTTTTGTCATTCTTAAAGTTAATAAGAATTATAAGAGTTAGTCCGAGTATAACTATATGATTATTATTATTTTTATATGTCATTAGTTCGAGTATAATTACATAATAATTATGATTTCAATAATTACATATTATGTTATATAAAATATATACTTATATATTTCAATTAGTGAAAGAATTTAATTAAGTTGAACTTTTTTTCAAATAAATACTTAACAAATATTATGTCATAAATAAAATATTAGGTTGAACTCTTATGTGATGTCAAAGTATAGGCTTCAAAAACAGTAAAAGAATGAGATTTAAATTTAACTTAAAAAGTTGTATAAATATTAATAAAACTTAAAAATTAAAATATATTTGAAAATTTTTATAATTTTGTAAAATCAAAAATTTTGAATAAAAACTGGGTTGAAGTATTACTAAATTTCTCATCATGGCTTTAAAAAAAATTTAAACAAAAAGGTGGAATAGATTTGAATAATATGAAATTCAATCAAGCTTCTTTCAGTACTTGACTTTCGGCCTTTATTTGAGTTAATATCCGACACAGTCTTAGCATCTACTCTCATGAATGAGATTGGAACAAAATATTAGAATGTGCTAATCATATTTCAAAGCAATAAAGAAACATAGAGTGTGTGCATTACGTCTCAACTTCAACAATACACACTACTCCATTTGGAAAGAAAAAAACTAAAGAGTTTTCAACAAAAGCTGCACAAATAACCATGTTTTTACTCATAAGATACACATGACAATTATTTTGCTTTTTCTTCTTTTTAGAAAAATAATATAATTAATTAAAATTAAATATCATTAATTAGAATTTAATGTAATTAATTATAATATATTAAAATTTGATGTCAAACAAAATTTAACAAATTTTTATTTTTCCTTTTAGTGAAATAATATAATTAATTAAAATACATTAAAATGTGATATAAAAATTTAATATTTTTAACAAAACAATATAACTAATTATCATTAATTATAATATAATAAAATTTGATATAAAACAAAATTTTAAAAAATTTAGCAAAACAATATAATTAATTAAACATCATTAATTAGAATATATTAAAATTGATATAAAAATTTAAACAAATTTTTTTGGCCGTTTAACAAAACAATATAATTAATTAAATAATATTAATTAAAATATATTAAAATTAAATCTAATTAATTAGAATATATTAAAATTTTATGTAAAACAAAATTTTATTAAATTTTTATTTCTTAAGATTTTCAATAAATTAACCACTATCAATTGTAATGATAATCATTTTTTCGTCTAACTAACTATCATAATTATAATAATTATATCCATTATCATTTTTTACTATATTCATTCTTTATTTATATCAGTATCTCATAAAATGCTTGAACCTTGATAAAATCACTCAACCAAGTTATCCTACAAATCGTGTTTTCGAATTGAGTAATATCAGAGCTTTGGAACGACAGATTTTTCAAGCCTTTCCTTAGAATGACTTTTTGGAACAGTTCTTACACATTTCTTGCTTCCAGCTATAGCTTTTATAAGATCCATAGATGGGTTACTCTTAAATTTTCTCGGTGATCTGCAATAACAAAATGAGCAATATGTTCAGTTTTTTATACAAATTTTAAGCCCTAAGATCCCAAGAGTTCAAGCAACTAGATATGGATGCATATATACACTTGCCTCTTTTTCAAAAACGGGCCAATATCATCTGATGTTTCTTTACAAACTTGTGTATTCTCATGGAATGGTATCAGAACCTGCAGAAGAAAGCAAAGAGCAAGTACGAAATGCTTAGTATATCTCATATTTGATATGCATGATGCTCAAGTTAAATCACAAACTATAGTATTGAAAACTCATCGATCAACGTATGCTTGCTGCTAGTTTAGTCATATTCAGAAAAGCAAAATTAAAGATAAGCTCAGACTAGCAAAGAAACCTTAACTTGGAATGTAGGATTGGAAGAGAAGTTCTCTCTAACGTGAAAACAGGGACAACATATTAAGCATCAAAGCAAACAAGCCGAAAAAGAAACAAAGCTCACGTAGAGTCGAATACTTAATTTGTTGCAGAGTAAATTTTGGGAGTGCCCACTAAGAGAATGTGTGGATGAGCAAATTGTGAACTGCAGTTCTAAAGAACTGATTAATCCAGACTAGCAGCAAGAGAATTATACCTGTTATAACTGCATTTACGATTAAACTCTCTGGAGAACTTGTGTGAATGCATATCATTTATATGTCAAAAAGGAATATCGAAGCTCCAAAATCAAGTTATAACTTAAATAAATTGCTGTCTTTTAATTGAAATAACTAGGCCATTCTTTTCCATCAACTATCAAATGAAAAATTTGCAGCGCACAAAACCTATCTTTGAGAGAACTTTAATCTGTACCATAAAGTCGAAGGCTTAGAACTGAAGCTGAATGTAAAATCATTTGAGGTGTGAACAGTCTGTTAAATTTGAGAAAGCTGACCATCACAAACGCGAAGTTGTGTTGTTGCATTCATAACGATGACATTGGACCAAGATGAGTATGTAAACGTCCAGTTTATGGACTCTTCATATGAAATGGACACTTTCATGTGAAACAAGCATGAATTTAAATGAAATTCAGTTCCAAGCGTCAAGGACATTCTCTAATGCTACAAGCACTAACTGCAGTTTCATTGACATAAAAAAAACCTTAATCGATGCATTAATTCATTAACATTTTCCAGAACTTTCCTCATTCCACTGATATATAAAGCTACAAATAAATGAGCCCAGCAAGTATGTAAATATAACTGGTGAAGTAACTTTTCGCATCAACATTACTAAAAAGTTTCAATCTTTAATTATCAAGTGACATTAAGATGAAAGGCCAAATGCAAAAGCGTTTAAAAGCAAGCTATCTTTTGATATTAGATGAGACCAGTTTGATGAAGCATTCATGTAACAATCTTCATGAATTTGAATAAGTCGATGATAATCCAACAAACCAATTCAGTCCCAATGCTAAAAATCCACTTATCAGTTCATCTTGCACATAGAATACCAGAAGACAAGAAGCCAAAGCAACTAATAACTCACAGAATAGGTATATATTTCACCAAAAACAGAATGAAGCTCAAATAGATCACATAAAAAATAAAGAAACTGCATTATATCAGCACCTGCAATCTGAATAAATCAGGTAGATTAGCACTAATCATCAAAGTCGTCATGGATGTATGATTATGTGAGAAAGTCATGCATCTTAGGCAAGTGAAAGTGCAAGCAACTCACATCATTTGATGGGGCCAAGTCCCCTCCACTGAAACTCTGGGAGGAGGAAAAGTTCGGGTTCAAAACCTTAGCTTTCTTCTTCGGGCCAACATTTCCATTCACATCTCCAGGACCCATGTCCAGTTTCTTCCTCTTCTTGGTTCCACCAAACCATGATCTGCTCTTCTTGTCCCGAATTTTCCAAGTATGCTTCTTTCTGAACACCAACTTGTCAAACTTCCACACCACACAGCTCGTATCGATCACCGTCACTTCGCTTCTAGAGTAACCCTTCAGCTCTTTATCACCACCATCAACACCATTAGAACTCTTCTCACGTTCCTGCTGCTCTTCTTCTCCTCCTCCTCCTTCTTCTTCCTCTACCTCAACATCGAGATCATCCCGACAATCCACACTACCAACAACACGCTTCTCTTCCTTGGTCCGAACATTGGAGTTACTATCGGAATTCAAAGAGGAAGTAGTGGCGGCGGGGACACTCTCGTCTTTTCGCTCCCGACCCCCACAATTCCCTTGGATTTCACGGGAAACGACGCAGAATTTAGGGTTAGCTTGTTTCCTGGGAGCTTTTCTTGTGGGATTTTGATAAGGGTCACCCATGTTGAACAGGCCCGAGAGAGCATTTGTCATTACATTGAACCACTGTTTGTCTCTGCTCTCGCTACAAATCTCCTTCGTGGCTTGTCTCCGCTGTTTACCATCGGACTGAGACGACTCAGAAGCATTAGTGACCGAGTCGCCATTATCATCTTTGCTCAGGAGGAAGTGCTCGAGGTCAACGTTGTCGGCGGCCGGAAAGCCCTTGCTAGAACGGAGATGGTCCAGCCATGTTGAACCGGACTTGCCGGAACAAAGCATTGGAGCATGTGACCGAGAAATACAATCGGACGGTCAGAGAATTCCGGTGAAATCGTCAAGCTTGTATTTTGAGCTCCCAAGGCTTCAACTTTCAAGTCTCACCCGCCACATGTTCGAATAAATACTTTAGTCATCTTAATGCAATTTGTGTTTAATTCCTATTATAATGCGGTAGGTTTTATTACGATAAGAATTGGAATAGATATAATAAGAATTAAGAATATATATTATCATTATAATATAATGGATGAATTGATTTGTAAAAGTTAATAAATAAAAATTTATTATATTATAATTTATTATGTTTTGATTAATAAATTATAGTATATTAATTAATCAAAATATTATAATTAATTACAATATTTTAATTAATTAATGAATTATATTTTAATTAATTATATTGTAATTACTAAGGAATGAGTTTCTTTCCTTACCAAATAGACGGTACGGAGAATTCTCCAAAAATGAAATATCAAATTATTGCTTCTATAATGATAATCAACAACCAATCACTCATTGTTCATTCCTTATCTATTAACTCCTTCCCAAACTCATCAACCAAACACCCCCTCGTATACATATTAATTGCTTTACTACATCAACACAACCCAAAAAAATATAACTTCGAATATGTAAATATGTATGTATTATTAATTAGGGTTAATTATAAAAAACTCAAATTTTCATCAAATTTTTAATTATATCTCAAATTTTAAAAAGTAGCAATAAAATGTTCAAACTTTCAATTTTTTAAAATTCTAACCCAAGCTTTACAAAAATGACAATAAAATGTTTAAACTTTCAATTTTCTTTAATTTTAATGACATTATCTATTGTTCTCCCGGTCCCTTTAGCCTTTTATTTTTTGTCTGTTCTTCTAACACCTCAGGCTATTCTCGCATTATAACGTATTGCACCAGTAAGCTCTTCGTTTTTAGTTCGTTCTCCTGATGTCTTTAATGTGAGGGCATTAGGGCTGCATAATTTAAAATTTGAAGCATGAGGACATCAAGAAAACAAAATAAAAATGAAGGAAAAAATTAAAATCAAAGCGTAATTTCGTCGGCCTGCTTGATCTGATTTAGGTCATTTTTAAACAATGACGTCGTTTTAATTATATGATTAAATGACATCGTTTTATTAATCTTTATTTATTATGTTAATTTTGGCTAATGTGTATTAATAATAGTTAAAGTTTTTGAAAAATGCGGCAAGTTACGTTATCAAACTTAACAGAAATACTAAAGTCGAGTTAGAATTGAAAAAATTTGAAAGTTTGAGCATTTTATTAATACTTTTTGAAGTTCGTCCTATAATTGAACAAATTTGAAATTTTAACATTTTATTTTTACTTTTTAAAGTTTGGGCTATAATTAAAATTTTGACGAAAGTTTATACAGTTTTTGGTAATTAACCCTATTAATTATTATTATCATAAATTTATCTCTAGCGACTATTGGCTTGTTTTGTGTTTTCTATTATCAGGGTCATTCCTATAGTTTTATAGGTTCTGGGCGAAATTTTAAATAAAGGCCCCAATAAATTGACAATATACTTAAGTTTACATATTTGTATGAAACATAAATGATTCAATTTATAAGTTTACATAATCAACTAAATATTAAATGATCATAACACTAACAAATACACAGAGGATCATGATTTATGATAAACAATTTTTTTGTGCATTTCTAGATGTAAAATCATTAATAATATTATCAAGATCAATATTGTCCAACATATCTTTCTCAATATATAACATAGCTAAGTCATTCAACATTTCTTGTGACATTGATGACCTCAAGTAGGTTTTCAATAATTTTAACTTTGAAAAACTTCTCTTAGCTGATGCTACAGTCACAGGTATAGTCAATAGAATTCGATAAGCAATTGAAACATTTGGATAACAATCTGCAACTTGAACAAATTCTATTATTTCAACTGATGACATTAACTCATTTGGCAAAGTCACTTATAATACTTTTAATTCAGAAAAAAAGATCATATAAATCCACATCAGACACATTAACATGAGAAAAAAGTTGTCGTAAAATTAGTACAACATTCTCTTAATTCGTTATCATCTAATGACCTCAACTTCTTTGAATCAAATAAAAATCCAAAAATATTATCAAATTTAGTTAATTGTTTAAATCTATTCTTTAACGAAGTAATTGTCATATCCACGACAACTAGAAAGTAATTAACCCTGAAAGAATCATCGACTGATTGTATTTCTTCATTATGGTTAATTTCATCAAATTGTTGTTTTTTAATAACAGAACGTCTAGTTAAAAATGTAGGCTCTATATTCATCTCAAGCGCAAGATTTTTTGCAATATTCATACTAGAGCTAAACCCTTCATCTCTACATTTCTAAAAAAATACCATCATGCCTACTAATTGCTTTATGGTAGCAGTAATGCACATAGATTTAGATTGCAACTTTTTACTCACTATGTTTATAGCGAATAAAATATCATACCAAATAATCATACTAAGTAAAAATTCAAAACTCTCAAGTACATTAACCAAGCTTTCTGCTTCACTCTTTGACTTGACATCATCACAAGATCTAGATAATTCCATCAAAGGCAATCTTATTTGAGGAGCTTGAAATCTAATAGCTTTAACACTTTTTATTCGACTCTCCTAACGAGTGTTGGACAATGATTTTATAGTTAAACCTAAAACATTATCAAGCAAAACCTTCCACCTTTTGGGAGAACTTGAAAATAATGTATATATACGTTGCACGGCTCCAAAAAATAAAACAGCTTTAACACAGTAATATGTGCCATATCACTAAGAGTAAGATTAAGATTATGACAAGCACATGGCATATATAATGCTCTTGAATTTATTTATAGTAATCGCTTTTGAACCCCTTAGTTTTTTCCCTTTATATTAGAACCATTGTCATAACCTTGACCTCTTACATTATAAACATTAAGATCAAGAGAATTAAATGCTTTCAATAATTCATTGAAAAGTCATAATCCAGATGTGTCATCTACCTTTAAGAGCTCTAAAAAGTACTCCTCTATTTTTATTTTTTTATTTGACATATTCACACATCGTACTAACAAACTCATTTGTTCTTGATGACTCAAATATGGGGTACAATCAATAATAATAGAAAAGTATTTCGCCTCTTTAATGATCCTTATGATAGAACTTCCAACGCTCTGGGCCAACAGAGAAATCAATTCATTTTGAAATTTGTGACCAAGATAATGATGGTGAATTTCATGATTTTGAATACGTCTAACATGATCTTGCATTATCACATCAAATCTAGCAATCATCTAAATCAATCCTAAAAAATTATCATTACCATCTTGGTAAAATTTCTCATTGAATCCTCAAAAAGCTAAATTATATTTAGCAAGATATTTCACAACAGAAACTATTCTTATCAAAACTTGTCTCCAACGTTCTTTCTCCTTTGCAATTTCTTATTGTAAATCTTTATCAATTGTTTGATTTTTGCTCAATCTTACTCTTAATTCATTCTACGTTCTCATATTAGTCATATGCTCAATGCAATTCTCATGTTATTTGAATCTCTCACTAAGATGCTTCCAATCTCTAAATCCGTCATTTGCTAATCCACTTTGTTTGTTAGTAGATTTAAACAATTTACAGCAAAAACAATATACTTTATCTACATGTTTAGAATAAACCAACCATTTTCTATTGCTAATCTCTCCATTACTCAAATTTCTATAATAATAAGAATATGAAAAATGACGAGAGGTATTGTCTAAAGGAAACATAAGATTCAACTCTCTTACAGGTCATTTTTCAACTAAAATATACCTTGCTTTATTATCAAGATTATCTTAATTTTTAGGATCATAAATGTCCAATATAGGGCTTACTTGCTCAATATACTTTAAATTTTCTGAAGTGGATGCATTTGGTACATGATCATCCTCACTCAGATTTCTAATATCCTCGTGAATATGAATCTCATCACTTAAGTTTTCTTTATGTTATTCAAAACTACCTTCACCTAATTCCTCAGAACTCTCAATAGAGGAGTTTACTCTTTTAATAAATTTATTTATTGCTCCTTTTTGGGATTCTATCAACTGTGCTACTTGTTTTCTTTTCTTTTTTTTTTTCCCTTTTTCACTTCCAGACATATATTTTTTAGGCAACATAATATAAACTAATTATAACACAGTTGGACTAGAAAAATAACAAAAGCACCTGTATAGAACTGGAAGAAGTATGCAGACACAACCAAACTCCAACAACTTCACAAAATATCACAAAGATATATAAATGGTATTATATATGTGATATAGGGACAAAATAAATAGCAAAATTTAATATCTAATATTAAAAAATAAAAAATAAAGAATAAAAATTTATCAAAAAATCAGAAACTTTACCTTTAAATTATACTCAGAACTCAGAAGACAGAATCGCAAAATTTTTTGCTGCTAATTTTTGAGTTGGAGTACTTTAAATACATATATTGATGAAAATAAAGAAATTATAAGGTAAGAGTACACTTAAATATTTCAAGACTATTTATAAGCATGGGACCACAAAGTTACCTTTACATTAAATTTTTTTAACAACATTAAATGACTTTAACGTTATTTAATGTTAAAGTCATTAAATGACTTTAACGTTAAAAGCATGGATTCTGATCTTATGTCACAAACGAGAAAGTTAACGTTTTGGTCATAAATTAAAATGGCTATAATTGAACACAAACAAGTCTTTCAATCTTTGCAGAGAAAGGCATCCACTTTTTGCTCCCTGCACGACAAGTAAAAGATTTCCAGTCATTAATGACAATGACTTTAACGTTATATAAGAGGGGGCTGTTGAAGAGGGGGAGCCCTCTCATAGTGATCCCTGGGCAGGTGCTCTGCTGGCCCCCTTGATAACGAATCGCCTATTATGAATAGTAAAATTAGGGGGCACGACAAGTAAAAGATTTCCAGTCATTAATGACTATGACTTTAACGTTATATGAGAGGGGGCTGTTGAAGAGGGGGAGCCCTCTCATAGTGATCCCTGGGCAGGTGCTCTGTTGGCCCCTGCCCAGGCCGACACTGTCTATTATGAATAGTAAAATTAGGGGGCAGTTGGTTAGCATGGAGGGAATGTTAATATGAATGATAATAAATATAGTGAGTAATTAGAATAAATATTATCATTATAATTATGATGGTTGGTTAAGAGGAAAGAATGATTACCATTACCACTGATAGTGATTAGTTTGTAAAAAATATTGTAATTAATTAATTACAAAATGAATTATATTTTAATTAATTACAACATTTTAATTAATGAATAATTTATATTTTAATTAATTATATTGCAATTAATTAATTAATTAATTAATATTTTAATTAATGAATAGTTATATTTTAATTAATTAATATTTTAATTAATGAATATTTATATTTTAATTAATAATAATAATTTAATTAAATATAATGTAATTAATTAAATAATAATATTTTAATTACAATATTTTAATTAATTATAGTGTAATTAATTATTTAATTGATTTCACCATAAATTTGATTATTGAAATTAAAGCTTTAACTCTCATTTATCCTATTCCTTTCTCTCATTCTTCTGGATTATGAGAAGAATGGAGAATTGCCCAAAATCAGGACATAAAACTCTTAGGTCTTCAATGATAGGTTCATACCAAACATTAATTTTTGATTCCATATCCATACCTCTTTTCCCATACTCCTAAACAAGTACCCTTAGTTTAAGTTAGTTTAATTATTGAATTAATCTTGAGTTAATTTGAGTAAATTATTATAATTTTAATTCTTTAATTAATTAGATTTGAAATTATTAGAATTAGGTTTGGATCAAATAAAAAATACTATATGATCTAACTTATTATCCGAATTACTTTTCTCTTATTTATTTTATATTTTCTTTTGACATTAAAGAATAATAAGATTCTCCTTATTTTAATAGATGAAATTATAAATTAAATTCAAATTTAAGGTTAACTCAACTTTGAATCAATTTAACTAAATCATCATTTAACTTTTAAATTAATTGAATTTTAATTATTAAAGTTAAAATTAAATTAAATAAAATATAACCCAAATTAATTCTAATTTACTTCCAAATATGCTTTTATTTGTCTCACATGTTGTTGCATTACATCATCTTTTGACATTAAAAATGAAATTATATGTACCAATGAAGATTTGGTAGATAAGAAAGTCACCCAAGCCTTCCTAACAATAACATCTACCTCAAAGATATGAATAGCATGAAATTCCAACAAAAAGAACAAATTTCACTAAATAAACATGTCTCTCTAATCTGTATTTTAGGTGTTATATAATCAACCAAAAGCACTCTAATCTAATGTCTAAGATGCTTTGAGTTAATGCCAAAACGTAGAAACCAACGTTTCTTTGCTAAATTTCAAGTTTCAAAACCCTCAACAACTAGGAGAATGCATATCCTTTTCCTACTTCCAATGATCACAAGACACGAGCTTAGTTGAGATGGCAAGAGACAATGGTCGCTGGATTGGTACAAAGAGAGAGACGATAGCGGGAACTTGTCGCCGCATCACATCTTGGTGTGGAACAAAACGGTACGAAAAAAGAAGAGAATCGAGAAAACCAAAGACATTATAATTTATACTGTCCATGTCCTTCAAATGAAATTACAAAGAATTGTGGGAATCAAGTTCGTGACTTGTCGCCATTTTCATTTCCTCTTTATCTTCTCTGCCAATTCTGACGGATTCTGTTCCCACCAATCTTATCTTCTACTTGTTTGTGCATGACCACTTTCCATTATAACATTTTTACATGTTTCTCAGCCACCAAAACGCACAGATGGTCACATGAAAACCCAATCTTTTCTTGTCCACAACCGCCTCTCTTCCTCACCTCTCGTGTCTCCATCATTCATCTTCCTTACCGTAACCAAACATATTCGCATCAACACAACACTAACCCATCACTCTCTATTCTCAGAAATTCACGTGATTTTCATTCCCGGTTTATTCTCGCCTCTCCTCTTCCTCAAGAATTCATTTTTGTTAATCTTCGTTCCTGATATTGAAATATATACATATACGAGTATACAGAAGACGTTTGCTTTTTCCTCCAATGACTAGAAAAATCCCAACTTTAATGTTGGGATGACCCCTTTTTCTCGTTTCCTTTCTGGGTTTTGATGTTTATATGAAGTTTTGATAGAAATTGCTTTGACTGGACCTGTGTATGAGCTTGTGGAGAACCAGTCATTGGTTGGATTTTGTACAAAGATGGTGATCTTTTTATGTTCCGTATGTGTAGCTTTCCTTGTTGGGCTAACTGTTGGATGGGCATGGAAACCCAAGTGGGTGGATTCCAAGAGAGACAAGTTAGCATCTTGTATTTCCAAGTTATTGGATTCTTCGTCATCATTGAAGGGTTTCGCGTTTGCTCCCTGCTTGAACTCACCACTGGCAAGGTCACCAAACTGCCAAACATGGCTTCTTGGGAATTCCATGGAGAAGAAGCAACCTTTTGTTCAACCAAATGAATATGAAGATTGCAGGTACTAGCTTGTATACTTGCTAATTCATTTTGTAACCATTTGGGTTCTAAACGAAAAAGTAGTTCTTTTTGATGAATTGATTTGGTCTGTGCGTCTCTCTCATGTTAAAACTGAAATACACCGAGTTCTTCATTTGAACTTTAAGTAATTGATAACTCTTAAGGGATTAATTGATTATATATATCGGATTGACTAGCTTTTTGTTGATTTGCAACCATTTCTACCAGTACATCGCAGCTGAAAGAAGAATGTTCTGAAGTTGCCCATCTTGTGACGGAGGAGGATTTGAAACATTTATATCAGCTCGTTGAAGTCAAGGATGGAGGTCCTACTTGGATGCAGATGATGGATCGTTCTAATCCAAGTATTGTTTACCAAGCATGGCGAAGGGAACCTAAGGTAGATATTTCTACTGTGTTTAGATGGATCAGCCATTATACTAAGTGCTCAAAATAATCATAGCATAGGTATATTTCGAGTTTAGTATAGGTCAATGTTGTGCACCAGTTGATGTTTTGATGGCTTGTTAGTCTGGTCCTCCTCAATACCGAAGTCGAACTGTCTTTGAGGACGCTTCACCAGAGATTTTGAGAGATTTCTTCTGGGATGATGAATTTCGACCCAGGTGGGATGACATGCTTGCTTATTCTGCTACTATAGATCAGTGCCCCGTAACAGGGACCACGGTTGTGCAGTGGATAAGAAAAGTGAGTGTTTCCTCTATACATTCTGATTGTTGCTTGTCAATCCTTCTGTTATATTCATGTGATACTTTCTTCTAATACTTTGTTTTACAGTTTCCCTTTTTCTGCAGCGACAGGGAATATATAATAGGTCGACGAATTTGGGATTCTGAAAGATCTTATTACTGTATTACAAAGGTATGAAACAAGAAATTCACATAGCTTATACTTTTTTGCAGCTGCAAGTATATATTTCACATATGTTTACTCGGTGTGTATCTCTCTCTTTGAAGCAGCAAATATGGAAATGGATTTTATCATGAAATTGGGATAGAAGGGCAAGTGAAGGAGTTATTTGACTTACAATTTCATATTTAAGTTAACATAGACAACAGATAGAGCTGAAGACTGATGAGATAAAAATGTCCATTCAGCAGAATCAGGGACAAATCACTTTCAGGTTCATGTTATTTGAATACTAAGGACTAGACAGGTTCTAGGTGGACTGCTAGATTTGAGTGGCTCAAATTTTCCATTATAAACCTTAAGTTATTTGTGAAATAGGATTGAATGTGATCAGATATAATCATGGTTGACAAGGTTAGAAAGAAAATGTTCCAGGTGAAGAACACGAAGAATTCGGATGGCAGATAACATGTATCTCTCAATGAGAAATGTCCTGCCTTCATTCTATGGCTTGTATAGTGTTCATGCCATTTTCAGAGTTACCATCGTTTAGATTTTGGTTTTTCAGCTTTAATATTTTTGATTATCCTATAATGTTCCAGGGAGTGCCTTGGCCTTCTATACCAAGGCGTAACAAACCAAAACGTGTTGATATGTACTACTCAAGTTGGTTTATTCGAGCAGGTAGGCTACATGTTTTTGTGCATGATGACTGAAGAATGTTTTGAAATTCTAACTTTACATTGTGCCTGATGAGTTTTATGACTAGTTTAATCCATTTGCACAGCACACACAGATAATATAAGTAAGACTTGATTTTGTTTCCATCAAATTTGCCAGTTGAATCAAGAAGAGGTGATGGAAGACTAACTGCATGTGAGGTACTGTTTTTCCACCATGAGGACATGGGCATCCCATGGGAGATTGCAAAGCTTGGAGTACGACATGGGATGTGGGGAGCAGTGAAGAAGCTTGAGCCTGGCTTACGTGCTTACCAGAAAGCAAGAGTATCCGGAGCATTACTCTCTCGACCAGGCTTTATGGCTCAGGTGACTAGCAAAATAAGTCCAGAGCTTTTGAGGGTCTTGAGAGATGTTGAGGATTTTCCAGGAACTGAAGTAGCAGCTGCACCCAACAAACCTTTGGGTAGGAACATCCCGAAGTTCTTAATCATTGGTGGAGCTATCATTCTTGCTTGCACTATTGATCAGGGTTTCCTGCCCAAGGCATTTATATTTGGTATAGCTAGAAGGTTTGCTAATCCAGGAAAGAGATTACAAGTGTGATTGTGGGTCTCAAAGCTATAATTTTGCATCGTTGGATTGGCGGTTCTCAAATTTGTACCTTTATTTACCCCATTTTCAATAACATTAAGAATTGATCTTTGTATAACATTCGGTAGATGCAAAATTTCACAGATATACACATGAACTTCCTGCATGAATGTGCGAAATCATAAAAAGTCAATGTCCCTATATCTATTGGGTCTGCATTATTACTGCTTGTCTTACCAAGTTGATCCTTGTCAATGTCTGTAAATATTTGATTGAACGCATTGTCGAATTGAAACCTTCACGCTCATCTTAACTGGAGGGAACAAGTGTTGCATGTCATTTTTCCTTTTCTGATATGTTATCTCAGTAGCAAATTCGTTATTAAGATTCTGCAAATTCTCAGTCTCAAACATTTTGCAGTGTCTTGCGTCTAAATCCCAAGTCCAGTATTGAAATGAAAGGAGTTATGTTCTTCTAGTAAGGTCATAGTTTCCAGCTGGCTGATTACTGGGTCTGTAGTTTTTGTTTTTCTTTCGCTTTGCACATTGTAAGCCTCACGTCACTGGAACTGGATGAGCATCAAGTTTCTTGGAGAACAATCACTAGTACTAAAAATATACTACTCTTTCCGATAAAATGTTCTTATTGCTTCCGTGGAGTTTACAGATCAGGATTCTCTCTTCTCCTTTTTTTTTTTTTTTTCCTTCTGATATATCAAGAAGAAAAGTAACATGTACTTCACCAGATTATAGATAAATAGATCTGCCAAGGACCAAAGCTCGAAACTTTCTCTCTCTTTTTCCCAAGAAATTAGAATTCTGTGAATGAGACTGAAAAAAAAAAGTCTTCCCTATCAAGTCTCAAGTCAAAACTGTTTCTTCCATGAGGAAATCTCAAGTTCAGTTCTGTAGAACAATGCCATAAATGTGTGGAGGTGAAAATTCTCTTCAGGCTGCCAAAAAGTAAGCCCTTAAGAATGCCTATGAAAGAGCATGATAATTTGCATTCTAACTACAAATTATTACCCTAAATCATCAATCTTTGGCTATTAGGCAGGCTTGTATGGAAACTCCTGCATAGCCAGCATTTCAGTGAGAAAAAAAGCTTAGCAGAATCAATGACCCACTAAGGTTTCAAAACAGTTCAGTTCATCGAATTGTGGCGCTAACTTTGGCACCTCTGCCATTACTTTGGCCACTGTATTTCCACCAGCTGCTCTGCCTCCATCTCCCGTCTCCTGAAAAACACTTCAGGTTGATACAAACTTACATCTACCATACAGGTTCTTCTTCAATCAAGAACCAAGCCTGGAAATTGTAAAGTCTAGATTCTGTACTTACCCGAGCTTTTGAATAACCCGAGTCAAAGAAACAAATCCTTACTGCAGAAGCAATAGCAGGTACTGTCATTGACACAAGTCCAATGGACAGTGCGTCCTGAAAGTTCTAATCTTGCTCTAAAGACGCAAACTTGGTTTTTAACTAGAAAATGGTCTCTTCTCCTTTTTATGCTTTTTCCAGAAAAATGGGCAAAGGAACATGAGACGGCTTGGTGACGAAGCAAGGTAAAGAATGGGCTTAAAAGAAGAAACTTTAAGGAATGGCTTCAAGAAAATGAGGAAAAGGTGGCTGATTTGATAATTTAATATTTAAGAAGTCGACAACTTTAACTTGAGGATCAAGAATTGAAAGAATCATAAGTAATAGTTTGTCACCTTACCTTCTTAACTGTATCAAAATCCAATCCTGTGGTCTACGAATCAAAAGATCAAAGCTCTTCACGAAGGTTTGTTAAAGAGTTCACCAATGAAGAGTTGATAACCCTGTCCTATCCAGTTGAGTTTTTGGAAGTGGCTCCGTAAATTCACCAAGTGAAACACAACAGCTTTGGGTGTGATCTATAAGTCGCAACGGTCCAGATTAAATCGAACTTGAACTCTTTATCTTTCCTTTCCTTGTTAACATTATAAAACTTCAAATTTATAGCAAACTCAAGGTATCTCAAACATTTTTTACAAAGATTCCTGTTGACATATCTAAATCCGTCATTTTGCGGAAAAGAAAGTTTCTTTTAATGAATCGGGAGCTTCACAGTTTCTACTTCTTTAAATTGGAAAACAATTCTGATCATATATTGTCAAAACTCTCATCATATCTACATATAAATAGGAAATGAATACAAAACAATTAAAAGTCTATAAGATGAGTCGATGTTAATACAAACGACCCTCATTTACAATTACAGAAACTCCAAAATCGTATGCAGAGATTTTGTCAATATGGAACTATTGTCTTGAAACTCCAAAATCGGATGCAGGGATTTTGTCAATATGGAACTATTGACTCGAAACAGTTGACGCCATCTAACTCGGGTGCAAACCTTGGCTTCATCGACGATCTTTTAGATTGTGAAGGACAAGGGGATGGTTTGTTATTCCGATCGGATGGACTTGACTTCCTAATGGAGGAGTCAACAACCGCAGCTGCATCTTTCGATGGAATAGAGGCAGTAGTACTTCCCGAATCCAAGGAAAGGCTCAGCTTCTTGCCATAAGTGAACTCTGCGCAGAGAGCATCAAATGAGCTAAATAAAGACATCATCGTTATTTCGAAAGCAGCTAACTTTCCGATACTGAAAGGAATGATCTTTGAGCTATGAGATTGTACAACGCTTGGAACTTTTTTTGTCTGGAAGAACAAGAGAAACAGGCAGGAGGATATATAAGGGTGGGATTGGAGAAGACGGAAAGAGAGAAGAGATTGATGGAGAGAAGGCAAGAAAGTTCCTTTCACCGCAGGAATTGGAAACACCTGGAAACACGATGCTTGGTCCTTTATGGACGACCGTTGGAATTTTAGACTGTTGACTAAATAACATAAACAAGTCCACCTTGACAAATGGCAGGTTGGGATAGGGTGGGAGGCCTAAAACTTATCTTCCAGTTGGAAGAGGAAGCCAGAGAGAAGACTCTGGAAGCAAGTTGGACGTGTTCGGTACTTTGAATCTTATCCTGGATTGAATTAGTCACGAGTTGAATGTGTTCGGTACTTTGAATCTTATTCTGGATTGACTTAGCAACTTGTTGAATGCTGCCATATAAAATTTCCCTATAATATTTATGTAAAAGTTCAGATTTCATTTATTGAGCCCGGTCTACAATTTTTATTTCCATAAGAGTTCTTAATGCACGAGTCGAACAACCTAGTGAGTTCAAGTTCCAATATTCTATGAAGAAAGTTCCAAGTTCTAACCTTCGACAGGAAGAGGGATGTATCAAATCCACAGGTTCTGATGGCTGACACGTAAGAATTGTTAGTCCTACTAACCTTGTCAATCCACTCAATGTGCCCCTGTCCTGTAAGAACCAAATCACTCACCTCCGAACAAGATCCTAGATCCAACTTCACCACTTGAGATTCAATTGTGCCTGATGTCGGTTCAAGAGCAAAGGCGTATTAACAATGACTTTGAAATCTTTCCACGTTATTTTAAGCAGTTCTCATGCCAACTCCCGAGGTAAAATTTCGTCGGTACCAACTCTTTTTTGTATATCGCCTTAAAGACAAATTCAATAGCATTGAACCGACGAGAAAAGTAATGACATGGCGGCTAATGCCAATAAGTCAATAAGAAATGACAACAGAGCCCAGAATGTAGCACCAATTAGATTGTTATCAAGTGTTGGATGAACTTGCCTATTGTTGGATCAGAAACTGGCAGGTTTTCTATTCTGGCGGGCAGGGGTGCGTGTTATACTTGATGCATGTTTGTAAATAAGTAGAGTAACTATGTGTTGCCTTTTCATGCAACCATGTTCCTTTCAGAAAGCAAGTCTCGTTCTTTTCTTCTGCATAATTGAACACCAAACGAAGCAGAAAATAACACAAATGATTGATTCAGTTTCTTCTACCCGTTTGATTCCTCTGTGAGAAATCTGATTCAGCAATACGTTGGATGAATCCTATAAACCTTGAAACTGACACAGGTCCCAACTGTTATCGAAGCAGAACAAATCCCTAACAAGCCATTATTAATATGGGAACGAGGAAAAACAAGGGTTGACCTAAATGAGGCTATATAGGCAAGCACTCAGATGACATATATAGGCAAGCACTCAGATGACATATAAACACGGTTATACAAGGCAGATACGAAAAAATTCCAAGATAGGCAAATATCACGTGAAGATCCAACTTGCAGCCCTTAGGGCTCTACACCTTCGTAGTTTAAGATTGACATTGAGGATATCTAAAGTGTAAATCAATATAAACGTTATGGCTTTAAAAGGCCTCCACCATATATTCATGTTTTATCACAGTAATATGACATAACGAGCAGAGCCGAGTAAATGAAACACACTTGCAACAGATAAACTTTGGCTACCATATACAGAGAAAGCTCATCTATTATTGCTAGAAGTTGAGTATTTCAAGGACAATCATTGACACTATCTACTACAAGCAACAGTGAAAGGCAAAGCAGGCAAAACCACCAATGAACAAAAGAACTTGCAAAATAGGTAAAGATATCACCTCCAGACTAATTCGCCACACTTACAAAGACACTAGTGATATCAGTTGTATGTACAAGCTACCTAAAAAGAACTACAAAATCATCAACAAACCAAGTGGTACAAAGATATAACATCTTCAGTTTACCTCCCAGTTCAAAAAAAGAGTTGATGCAGCTTACTATCAGAACTAAATAAACTACGTATTGCAAGTACTAACACCATTTGTTCACAATCCGATGAAAAGAGAGAATAAATGGCTATACCAAACAAGAATAGATAGTAGAGAGTAACAAAAAAGGGAATCAATCTCAAAATTGAACCCAGATGATTCGGATAAATCTTTAGCCAAAAATACAGCCACTTGCACTGTAATGTTGCTCGCGAGTGCAATGACAAGATTGAACTAAATTGAACTCATTTTCAAGAACCTAACTTTCCAAAGTGTTTAAAAAAGAGGAAAAAAAAATAGACAACTCTATAAATGCATTTAATCAAACAGACTGAAGCCCATATCGTCATCACTCTCTTCCTTTGGCTCCTCCTGCGTCCAATAACAAATCCAAAAGAAACACACTTAGATCGATGCAATGATACCAGCAACATCAAAACATCGAAGAGACTAAAGAGGGAAATCACCTTCTTCTCCTCAGCAGCTGGGGCGGCAGCTGCGGGTGACGCACCACCAGTAGGAGCTTCGGCAGCGACCGGAGCACAGCCGCCTCCGGCACCAACGTTCAAGATAAAGTCATCCAAGTTCCTCTTTTCCGCAAACTTAGCGAAAAGGCTCGGCCAGTACGTTTCCACCGAAACGTCGGCCGCTTTCACCAAAGTTGTTAACTTTTCAGCCTGTTTCAAATCACGCACATACATTTGACATTCCACAGAAATAAAAAAAAAAAAAGAGAGAAGATGAACAGAAGAATAGTGATTACTGTGATTGGAATGTCTTCAGCATGGAGAATCAAAGCCGCGTAGGTGCAAGCAAGTTCTGAGGCCATTGTAATGTATAATCGAAACGCTATAGATCTACAATCTGTGGAAATTAACAAGAAGATTCTTACAAAAAGATTCAGAAACCCTAATCTAAGTATTACTAGTACTGAAATGATAGAGACAGACGTAAGAGAGAACTCACAGTCACAGGGAGAGGAAGCGAGCGAAAGTTCGTTAGGATTAGGGTTAGGGCTAGGGCTTGATAATGCATTTATAGGTGTTTGGAGATTAGGGCTAGGGTTTTTTTCCCCATACTGATTAGGTTTTGGGGGCCCAAAACCATTTTCCCCGATTTAGATTTTGATTTTTCTATTCTCGCTGTGCCTCCTAATTTGTATAAGCCTGTCTTTAGGGCATCTCCAACCATTGCACTAAATTTTTACACCAAATTTGGTGTAAAATGGAATATTCTCAGCATCTTTTTACACCAAATTTGGTGTTGCTCCAACCATTTACACCAAATTTTTACACCAAATTTTTATACCAAGATTTTTACAAAGAATATACCACAATAATTTAGTTATTAACTAAATTAATTTATATTTATATAACCACAATAATTTAGTTATTAACTAAATTAATTTATATTTGTACAAGAAATTTTATTTATTTATTTATTAAAATAAAAATAAAATCATTATTCTTAATCAATTAATATATACTTTATATTAAATTAATATTATTTACAAAATATATTTAATATTATTACAACAAATTAATAATATACACAAATATAAACTGATTTTGATTTTGGAGGAAATAGGGATGACCTTCCAAATTATTAATTATCTATGTTAAATTAATATTTCAAGTGTTTTAGTTTTGTTTTTAAGTTTATTGTTGTTATTTTAGTTTGCTTATAATCTCGAAGTCGATTTAGTTGTAATTTATTTAAGTCTAGATGTAATTTCAAATATTTATGTTGAGTTTTAATTTTATGTAATTTCAAATATTTATGTTGAGTTTTAATTTTTATGTAGTTTCAAATATTTACATAATTTCAAATATTAATGTAATTTCAAATATTTATGTTGAGTTTTAATTTTAAAATCAATTGTGTGGTTTAAATTTATGTACTTTTTATTTCAAATTTACTTTTTGTTCTTACATATTTTATTAATGAATTTATAACACTCATAAATAAGAATTATAAATAAATATTAAAATAAATTTAATATTATATTCAATATTAGTCTCGTTTTAAATGTCTCAATGAGACCTTTGTAATGATATATTTTGTGTAAAGTAATAAATAAGTTAAATTTAATTATTTAGTCAATTATGTAAATAAATCAATTTGTGAAAAGGATATAAAAGGAAAAAAGTTAAAAAGTACAAGGTTAAAGTTGTCTTTTTGTACTTTTGGTGCAATGAATAGTAACACACCAAATTTGGTGTGTTACTATTCATTGCACCAAATTTTTTGGTGTTTTGGTGCCTTGGTTGGAGAAGAATTTTTGCACCAAAACACCAAATTTGGTGTTTTGGTGTCTTGGTTGGAGATGCCCTTAGTTAGGCTTACACTAGTCGAGGTTTTATTATTAGATTTTTTTTTCTATAAATCTTTTGGTGTACGAACTTTTATGAGAAGTTATTTAATTGTTTAATTGTCATTTAAAAAATAAAAAATTATAAAATAGATTATTTGGTAATATAAAAATAAAAATTAATATAAATTCTATCTTTTATAATAAATATTATTTAAAATATAAATATTATTTAAAATATATTAAACAATATGTAAAACACAACATATTAATTATTAGATAATTTTTAAATGATATAAAACATAAATAAAAATATATTTAATCAAATCTTTTGGAGATGATGAAATTTGCAAGATAAACGTAAAATGAATTTGTGAGTATTGTAGAATTATGTATAAAATATAAGGGAAAAAAAGACTAAAATAGATTCATTAATTAATCTAAAAATTTATCCAAAAAATTATTTGAAGTTTTTCTAGAAGTTTCAAATTTGAGCTTATGAAAAATTGTATTTTGATTTAAAAAAGTCATATATATTAAAAAGTGCTTTTTATTTTACAGTCAAACATTCATTTTTTAAAAGTCGTTTATAGTGGTGAAAAGTGTTTATTAACCTCCAAAATTCAACTAAATAAACACTAAATCTAAAAGTGGCGCTAAAGCTGTAAAATGGAAAAATAATTAGAATAATATGCATATATAATTGTAAATATTTATACTTCTCAAATTAAAATGATTTTAATATAAAAATTAAGCTTGGAATCTTTAAATCCATGCTATTAATTAATAATTCTTATCTTAATATCAAGAATTTTGTTCATCTTTCACTTTTTCATCTTTTTAATTTTTTAAAATACAATTTTATTTTATCATCAAGGCGCAGGAATATCTTATTTTATAATAATCTGGACTCATATAAGACTCCGTTTTATATACATATCAATTTATTCTATAAAGCAAAGAATAATAAGAAAGACACACAAATATTTATACCTTATATTAAAAATATTATATTACTCGATTAAATATTTTAAAAAAGATAGACCCTATTCTAGTTCAAAGTCTAACTATAACCAAATTCAATTATCTTTTCTTAATAGGCCACAAGATTGTTTTAACTATTCTTAGTTAGCAATCACTCTAATAATGGATGAATAATTTATTTAGGGCACTTTTATTTTGTACAACATACTCTGTTTCATTGAGGACAAGAAAAGATATTATAATATGCCATATACTATAATTTTAAGACTCATCTCAGAACATTTTCACATTTAAATATGTTAATTGGGCAAATTTCAAACCATGACAAATTTTAACCATGGGCCAAAATTTAGAAACATGAGGTGGTTGTGCCTGATTTTCGGTGCCATCCTGTACTTTGGGAATTTAATGGATGGATGAGATTCTCAGGACATAGGGTGACACTAAGAATAAGGTACAAAAGATTTAAAAATAAATTATTTTAAATAAAACAATATTATTTTATTTAAAAGAATTAAGTATTGGGTAAGTCTGGAGCTTAAACAAGTACATCCGTAAGCCTAATTGAGAAAATTACATTGAAGGTATTCTGATTCATTAAGTACAGCCCAATGTGGTTCTTGGAATAGGCAAATTGGTTAGTAGGTTCGTATTGATTTGATTAATTAATTAATTAATAAGGAAGTCTAAGCCACATGATTCATGCATATTATTTAAAATACATGGGAGGAAAGCAAGCCAATCTCGAAATAATACAATATTAAATATTGATGTTTCACTTAATCCTTTTTTTTTTTAATCGATTTGTTAAGGCACACAAAGCCGCCAGTGCCGTGGTTTTAAAAAAAGGGTTTGAAACAACTAAGAAACGGTCGACGACAAAAAGGGCATTGGGAGACGAATTAGAAGAACAGTGTTGAGATCAAAATATCACATGGTATTTTATTTATTGCATAATATTTCCAATAACTATTTTCTTTTCCAAATGAAATAACCTACTTTAATATTTTTAAATTTAGGATCAAATTTTATAAAATTTTCAATCTAGTGACTTATAGTTTTAATTTAATACAAAACATGTCAAAACTTATTTTACAAATATGATTAAACATTTGGATAATATTTAGGGACACTTTACATCAATAAAATAATGTTTTGACCTAATATATATAAATTTAATAAGTTAATAAAATCTTAAAATGTTGGTACTAAATTAAATAATTTTCAAAAGTATCATTTTATATTTTCATATCTATATTTACGTGTATTAAATTTGGAATAGTGAGAAAAGTGTAATAAAATATAATAAAATTGTCAAATAGGATTATCATAAGCTCTGTATTTATTGTAATATTGATTTATTATTTATATAAATATTTTATTTTTATGTATTTATTATTAATATTACTATTTTTTATGTCTTCTTATTTTTATATTTTTACATGAGTCTATTAGGAAGAGTCTCTTTATCAGTTAAAGATAAAACATCATACTTCTAGACTTCTCCAAACTTGTGATCGGTGAGATTTTTACTGAGTTGTTGCTGTTATTTTGTTAATTATTGTAAGATTTTGGGCCGATTTAATAAACATAGAATAATATTTATTGTTAATTAATGTGGGAAAAGTTTGTTTGGATTATAAATCTTGTTTATCTATGAATTACTTACTCTCATTGGCTCCTTAATAATGTGTTTAAGGTTGTTAGCCACCTTCCCAAATCCCTAATAATTGATTAATGAAGAACTATTTCTATTAATATCTCAACTTCCCATGATTTTATATCATATATTCTGTTTCGAATGACCGGGTCTTCAAGCCCGCTCGTGGTCAATGCGAAGAATATTGTATTCACCCTATTAGCCGGTTTTCATGACCTACATCTATTTATTACTCTAGCCAATTTATCTTAAATTATTGGAGTGTTTCTGCAAATAAAAGCCAAAATAGAGAAAATGTTTTTTTATATAACTTTTGAATTTATATATTTTGAAAATTAAATTAAAAATAGATTCAATTATGCTTTCTACGAACCAAGCAATAATGAGTATTTTAAAAGACTAGGGCATATAATTATCATAGGACCTTATTGTTATAAATTATATTAAAAATTATTCATATGTGTATATTAAATTCATAAGTTATTATTTACAAATATTTTCTTTGCGAGAATAAATTAATTCTACAAAATAGTCAAAAATTTAAAGTAAAATAGAAAATTATAGTTTTGTAATATTCATTTTAAGTCATATTTAACTTTAAAGTTGACTTTTTAAAAATTAATTTATTTAAATTGAATTAATAAATAATCTCATTTTAATATAATTTATTAAAACGATAGTATTTTAATAACACATATAAAATAGTTTAGATTTGACCTCTACCCATTGTTATCCCTCACTAAACTGATTCGTTTTTCATTTTACTTGAAAAATTATAAAGCAATCAAATATTTAAATATTCTTCTCTTGTTTTAAGATTTTAAGTTTATAAACTTCATGAATACTTATCATTATGAATTTATTTAATATAAAGGACTTTGTTCTTTTATAATTACAAGGTCGTAAGTTTGAGTTACAAAATGATCTCTTGGTAAAAAAAATGTGCGTACATTATAGCTTTTATAAAATGTTCGCAAAATAAGAAGTTTTGTATTATTTATTATGTAGGAATAAGAATGTGTACTATTAAGCCTTTTTATACCTTATTTTATTATAAGACTTTGAACTGAAAATGACGAAGAAGTCTTGTACATTGAATATGTTGAGAATTTGTCCACAAAAAAAAATGATAATAATTAGCACAAGTCAATTCAAAACTTCCTTATAAGTGATTTTTAGTTACGAAGCTGAACAAGAAAGGTATAAATTCAGACTTCCAACGAAGAGTTTTTTTATTCTAAGCATCTCACATAAAAGGCAAGTCGACTTCCAACTTCTGACGAAGAAGAAGCCATTTTAATTTTATTTTTGGTTCGATGTCAATTGAACATTTGGACGAAGAGAATCTAAATATTCAAGTTTGTGAAAGAGGTCAAAGTCCAAAAGCCTCCTTTCATAATCACGACTTTAAAAACTTTTAAAGCAAAGAGGTCCAAATTCCAAGTTTTGTTCAATTTAATGACATTTCCCAAAACTTGAATGGCCTTTTAACTCAAATTTCAATAAAGGGTCGAAACAAGATATGTATTTTACTATCAAATTAGTCATTATACTCGTATAATTTGAGCTCCATCAATTTATAAATTCTGTCCAATTTATTAAACTTATAAAATCTATTTCTACACAATATCATTACATACGGTAAGGAAATTCAATAAAAAAGTCATATTAATCCTTTTTTTTCTATCCTTGAGCGTAGAAACATTGAAAAGCAAGAGCCAACATAAAAACAAAGTTATTTGATGAACTTAATTGACCTTTTATCGAAATTAATGATAAATGAAATAATATGTGAATAAATAAAATTACAAAATATTTAATAATTTGGACTAGAATAATGAAAAGGGTCTACAATTTTATAATTATTGACATTAGATTATTATACTATGAAATTAAATAAAAATAATTATTCTTTAATAATTATTAATAAAATTCATAAAATAACAGTAAAAGAATTATTATAAAGAATATTGTAAGAATTGAAAACAAAACAAATTGGTATTTAACATTTGTTTGGTTAAGCTTATAATAGTTGAGCTTTTATTAGTGAAGTTTTTTGTAGATCTTTTTGAGAAGGGTTTTTCTAAAAAGTCCGTTGACCATTTAGTTATTATTTGAAAATTGAAAAGACTTTTTAAAGAACTTCATACAATAGATTGTTTGACAACATAAAATTAAAAGTAATTTTAATTTTAACTATATTTTATTTTGTAATAAAATTATTTATGTATATAAATATTATTTAAAGTATATTAAATAATATGCAAAACATAGTATATTAATTATTATATAATTTTAAATAATATAAAACACAAATGAGAATATATATAACCAAATCTTGATATAGATTATAACATAATTAAAACTAATATCAATAATAAATATTAAAATATATAAAAGCTAAATAATATTATATAACTCCCAAAATAAAAGTGAAAATGAGTTTGTAGGTATTGTGAAAATTATATATAAAATATAAGGATAAAATAGAGTAAAAATAAGCTCATTAATTGATCTAAAAATTTACATAAAAACATTTTTAGAAGCTCCAAATTTAAATTTTTAAAACTGTATTTTGACAGTCAAAAAGTTATATTTATTAAATAAATGCCTTTTATTTTACAACTAAACACTTATTTTAAAAATGATTTTTGTGATAGAGAAAATGTTTACTGATATTCTAAAACCCATCCAAGCAAACACTTATTAAATCTATATTAAATTAGTGTTTTGCATACAACTAAATATCTCCAAACCTTGCTCTCAACAATATTTCTCAAATTAAGTGTTATTGTTGTTGTTGTTTCGTATTAATTTATACATATAATAATCCAAAATATTCGATTATTTGAAATTTATGAGAGTTTTCCATTCAAAAGCTTAAAACGTAAGGCAAATTATACAAATTACACTACAAACAAACCTAATTCTTTCCTATTTTTCTTTAATATAATATATACCATTAGAATTAACTTCTGTAATGTATTCTCATTATTGAGAGCTTTGAAATATTATTTTTAAAATTTTATAAATATTTAAACTTTTCTGTTCTTCAATCACTCGACATGCACAGTACGAAATCCAAGTAAAACGGCGACCAAACTCTTCTCCCTTCTTCAATTCTTTGTTTTTTTATTACAATTTCTGCATGTTTATCCAAAAATCATAATTTTCTATTTGTCTTTATCTTCAATCTGCCCCCACAAATGTTGAATTTTCTTAAACCTTTTTCAAGAACAAGGACCACATAAAGAATTGTGAACAAAATTTCAAAGATTTTGATTTAATATTTTAAAATATATTTATTATAGAGAATTTGGAAACAACCTCGCTCCTAGAATCAGATTTCTTCGGACTCCGTTTTATTACAGAATTTTAGACTTAATATAATGATGATATTTATTATAGAAAATAATAATTAAATTAGGATAAAAATCCATTAAATATTATTCAATGTAAGTGTTGATTTATTAATTGTATCAATAAAATAATATTTTAAACTGATTTATTCAAAATTTAAAGATTAATAATTACATTAAGAACTTCAAAAAATTGAACACTAAATTAAAATTTAAAAATAATATACTTTTATTATTTTTATTATATATTGACCTCATTTTTGCTATTATTTTGTAAATGTAAAATTTAATTTATAAATAACTTAAAATGATTTGATTAATTATAAAATGTAAATATAGTATAAATTTCTTAAAATATCGCTTTTATAATTAAAAAAGAAAAGATGTAAGGAGATAAGAATTGAGATAGTGGCTACAGAGGTTTTGTAGTTTTATGTTCGGTAAGAGAGGAGAAGGAGGAGAAGGAGATGATGCCCTTAGACTGATGGTCTGTCGCTGCAGTGGATAATGACAGCTTTCGTAACTCTTATAAACTCACAATCCCAATGCCACATTTCCACGTGGCTCATCTGCGCTGACGTTTCCTTACCGTCTCCATGCATCTGCCCACATCTGATTACAGGCCACCATCCCCGTCCACTCATACGTTCCGTATGTATTGTACCATTCAATCCCATGCACCCACATCGCTTAACTAATTAATCAATCAACTAAAATTAATTATCTTTTCTTTTAAATTAAAAGTATTAAAACTATTATTTTAGTAATTTATATCGTACTATAATTAATATCAAGAAAATTATTTATATTAATGTTTTAGCCATTATTAGGTATATCTTTCTTACTTTAATATTTTTTTATTTTTATTTTATATGGATCATTCAAAATAATATTTTCGCTATTAGTTAGAGGTAAACTTATGTATTATTGGATTTCTTTAGATCACACGTATCGGCCAAGATTTTTATTAGTTTGTAGTTTTGTTACTTCCTAAGAGACAAAATTAAGAATAAATCTTTATTAATTTGTCCATAAATTAAGTTTAGGTCAAACTATGCAAAGAGGCCTTCTTGATTCTTAATTGACTATATAATGCTTGTGATTTAAGGTAATCTTTCTTTGTTATTAGAATGTTATAATTTATACGGATAAGGCACAAATACATGTATTTAGAATGCAAGATAAGGTTGAACTTTATTTTTTCCATAACAAATGAATCAAAACATACGAGATATGTAAAAGAAGAATTTGATCATTAAAGTAGGAAAATAAAGAATAATTTAAAAGGATTTTTTAATGTTGTATTTATATGCAATTTATATTTATTCTTTCATTGTATTATTCGTTATCTTTAATTGTTATTTTTAAAATTTGTTATTTTCATTACAAATATGTCTTAATTGTATTACCTACAAGTGATATGATATTATTTTATGCCTGAAATTTGGTATAATATCAGGAAAATAAATAATAATTTTTAAAATAAAAATAAAATAAAATATAATAATATATTATTTTAAAATTAAAAATAAAGTAGAAAATGTAAACTACAATATTTAGAGTGAAATTAACCCTTATTTAGGATTATAATCCTTTTCCATTGATGAGACATGGGAAGCAAAATGGTCTAAGGGAAGGAGGTGGACATATAAAGTTGACATATGAAACAAATATTATCAACAAAATGGTCATTTGATAGAAGCTCCAAAAAAGCCAAAGGAGCACAAACGGACGATCCGAAGAACACACCCCCCCTCTCTCTCTCTCTCTCCCCCCTTTAGCTCTCATTTATCTACAGCAACAAACAATCGTCACTAAAATCATCAAACATAACAATCTGAGGAAGACCAAAGATATCTCTCATCACTAATATTGTAGAGTAGTAGTGGTTTTTGTGTTTCAGTGGTTTACACAAAGCGATCTTGCTGTAGATGTGTTGTGCCCTTTTGTTCATCAATGGTAAACCTTTAGGATACTCAGGTATCGTTTCTTCCACGACTTGATAAGTTTTTGGACTGTGTTTTGTATGTGAGTCTTTGTCAAAATTTCTCCTTATTTATAAAAATCTTAACTTTGATCAGTCTCTCAAAGGAAAGTGACATAAAAAGTCCGACCTTTGCCGAGAAATCTTTAATAAGGCGATCTTTTTCGGACCTAGGAGCTACACTCTGCGTTTGATCATGGCTGTTCCAGAGAATGCTGGAGTCAAAAACGGGACTTCCGGTCAGAATTCTGATAGCACTGTGATATCATCGGACTCCAACGGGACACACGATCTTGAAAGATCAAAACCCAGGAATGATTCGGTCGTCAACAGTAAGGACTCCAATTCCCAGAGCCAGAACGATGATCAGAGTGTTAACGGCAAGCCTGAGCACCAAGAGAAAGCTGCAACACCCGCTTTAAGCAATGGTAAGACTAATGGGACCCAGATGCATTCTGGGTTTGATATCAACCCGCAAGTGGTGGTGGGCAAGTCTGGTGGGTTTGTTACCAATCTGATTCAGAGAGCTGATTCTAATGGCATCACTGACATTAATGATTTGGCGGAGATGTTGTCCAAGTTGAATCCCATGGCTGAAGAGTTCGTGCCTCCTTCGCTTGCTCACAATCATGGCTATTTGGCTAATGGGTTTGGCTATACTAACAATTTTGTAGTGCAGAATAATCATGGAAACGCCAATGGACATACTAATAGAAGGGTATTTGCTGTTTCCCCTTTGTTTCTTTACCTAATTATAGTCTTGTAGAATTCCTTATTTCCCTGGAAACGATACAAGGTAACTAATGATGGATTTTGTTACTTCTGTATGCCAACAGATGTCTATAGTGTAAAAGAACGATAATCTGGGGGTCTGGCCCATTTTATCTTCGGTTTAGTTTTCTCTCACCCTTTGTTTTTTAATATTCTCTTTGTCTGTTGTTTCAGAAGAAGAATGCCTATAATCAAGGAAGAAGAAGGATGAACAGTAGGACAAGTATGGCTCAGCGCGAGGAGATAATCAGGAGGACTGTATACGTTTCTGACATTGATCAGCAGGTCAATAGTTGCATTTCATGTTTCATTTTGGAGTTTTCACTAGATTTCTTTGTATCTTGTTGATTGGCGCGTTGATCTTGAGATTATTGTTTGCATTTGACCTTTAATAGGTAACCGAAGAGCAGCTTGCAGGTGTCTTTGTTCATTGCGGACAGGTATCTCGCTTAGCTTGTCTGATCGTGCCCTTTTCATTTGTTAATATGGGTTATAAATCTAACTGATTTCTTTCCTTTTATGTTTGGACAAAGGTTGTTGATTGTCGCATATGTGGTGATACTAACTCGGTTCTCCGGTTTGCCTTTATTGAGTTTACTGATGAAGGTATTGCAAATAGCTTCCATACCTTATATATTTCTTTCGGTTTTCTTGCTATCTGGAACTAAATGTGAAGCTCACTTGCAGAAAGTGCAAGGGCTGCTTTAAATTTGTCTGGAACAGTTCTTGGATTTTACCCTCTCAGAGTGCTGCCTTCAAAGACGGCAATTGCACCTGTTAACCCAACGTTTTTGCCAAGGGTAAGTTCTTTTCAGTAACGAATCTTCTGTCTTGCCTATCATTTTGGATATTCAAATGCCATCCTTATGTTTACTAAAAAAAATTTTAATCATGAATTTGTTGTGGTATTGACTTTTCAGTCTGAAGATGAGCGTGAGATGTGTGCAAGGACAGTGTACTGCACAAATATTGACAAAAAGGTAATACTAACATGATATAGAACTTTTTGAACGTTTTGAGTGAAATAAGTGATACTATTTTCCCTAAATCCGTGTTCAATTGATACAGATCACCCAGACAGACGTCAGACTCTTCTTTGAAACCTTTTGTGGAGAGGTTTGGAATTCCCAAACTTTTAAAACATTGCTTGTCCTTAAATATTGGGCAATATAATATTGGAAATTCTCCTTGTGATAGGTTCAACGCTTGAGGCTGCTTGGGGACTATCATCATTCAACTCGTATTGCATTCGTTGAGTTTGCAATGGTAACTTCTCATTAATGCATACCGATACTGTCAGCTAGATATTGGTGATGCTCTTATATTTTCACTATATCTGGTGTTATAATCCATCAGGTTATGGCTAGTGAATATATTTTTCTGCAATCTAATGCTCTATAATCGCTATGTTCTTATTGTGTCGATTGTATTCTCTACCAACTTTTGGGTCTGTTTCTAATGGCAACATCAAATCACAGTATAATTGTCTTGGCTGGCTTATCAGTTTCTAATGGAAGTTCAAGTGACAGACTTTTTATTTAGTCTAATTCTTTCACTTTATGGACTTCATGTCGTAGCTTTGTTGGAGTTAGGAGTTTTCTTTTTCCTATGAAGTCCGCTCTGGATTGAATACTTGTAGTGCCACAAAGCATTAAGCTGTGGTGTTGGCATAAACCAGTTAAGTGTCCATAATTCCTTGGACGCTCTAATTTTACATCACTTAATTGAATATAGGTAATACTGCAATTTTCTCTCTCTTTCAACTATTTTGGTTTTACGAGGAACAATGTGACAGTTAGACAAGTATTTGTGGATTACATAAAAGAAGTTGAGTTGCATATGAATCATGGCAAATGCTGTTTTGAATAGTTGGCATGGTAAAATTTGTTGCATATGAATCGTGGCAAATGCTGTTTTGAATAGTTGGTATGGTAAAATTTTCCAAGTTCCCTGTCACAGTGCAGGTGGTTCTTTCAACTCTTCCTAAGGCCTTACATCTACTGCTTGTACTGCTACATATTTCTTGCTTCTGCTTTTCTTACCATTTCCTCTTCTACGTCTCTTTCACCTCTTCCCTCTATTTCTCCACTTTTCTTCTCCATCTCTTTATCTAGTTCTCTTTCTCCTTTTGAACCCTCTCTCTTGTTGTGTATCTGGAAGGCTTTAGTGAGATGGGTTCTTGTAGACAAAGGTGCCTGATGTGTTAATATGTGTTGGACGTAGTGGGTGCAAATGGAGATATTTTCTATGAACTTGTCAATTTGCAGAAGTCAAATAGCTCGATGTGCTAGTGGAAGCCCATTAGAGAAGTACGTCATTCACTTTGTAAATCAGAAAACAAGCTGTAACTAAAATTCCTTCCCAGCGCTTAACTAAGATGAGATGTTTTCATTTTTACAAGGTATATTGTTTGTTAATTTGACAGACAGGAGGTTAGTAGCTATAGCTATATTTAGATCCTTCAACATTTGTCCCTTGGGCAATATTTAGCATCCACGAACATTTAATCTAGATGCGCATAATGAGGTTCTGTATACATGCAAGTAGTTCACCTAGTTGTGGATGTTAGCAGGGAATTCATGTGTGTTCTTTTTATGCCTTTCGTTTATCAAAAATAGAAAGCAAAAGGTTAAAAGAAAACGAAAAAGTTCTAGATGTGTATGGTCCTTGTCATGTATCTTACTCCTGATATTGTTATTGCCTCCCATTTAGTGTTACCGTGTTTGTGTTGCTTTTTATTTACTGATTTGCTTTTGTTGCTTGTCGAGCATGTCAGAAAAGTTTACCATGTTGTTTGACTTTGGTGAATGTGATTCTGGGTCCAAAAATCTACCTTGATTAAAAGTGAGGTTTTCAAATTATGTCAGAGACTTGAACTGTGGGGGGTGATTAGTTGTTGGTTTTTCTAAGTTTTCCGCAAATTGTGAATGCTTGGTAGATAATACTGGTTCACAAATATGAGAGCAAAGTTCCTTTTTGGTGAAAATCTAATACATTATTAGAGAATGGGCCCGTTTCTAAGCTTAGTCTAGTTCAGGGGGAGAGAGGGCTCAAGAAAGTAGATAATGGGGAATCTCTAACTTTGACGTACCAACTAGAACACAACTAAAGCAGGAGGATCAATTTTCTGTGGATATATGAGCTTTATTTGACTTTCCCTGGGTGGAAGCATCATTTATGTATTAAGGTCCAGAATCTGAATTACTTGGTGTCTTAATTTCTCTTACTCCCCTCACCCAGGTCCCTTATTCCCTCGTCGTACCTTCTCACATTTCCATAAGTTTCTCATGGTCAAATAGATGTTGATTGCAAATTAATAGTTTTGGCTAGGTGGTTTTATTATAAAACGCTGAGAAACATGGTTATGCTTCTTATACGAATCAGGATGAAATCAACAATTTGGAGTACTGAGAATCCAATTCTCTGTTTCCTCTTACTCCTGCCCGTAACTACTTTGATTTACAGTTTAGGGCTTTGAAAGTGGAGATTTCTCTATTATTCCAATGGTCTTCCATTGCTATGATGACCAAATGCTTTCAATGAACGTTGTCATTATTACACTACTAGTCATTATGTTATGCCTGTGGTGTAGACTTCTGAAATTATCCAGATTTTTTTATGTTGATCGGTGTGGCAACGAGTTGTTTATATTAATTTTGCTAGATCAGCTTGCTCGAGCATGTCTGGTCAACATGTATAAGAGTTGATTTGTTCTTACATTTATTTTTGCAGGCTGAAAGTGCTATTGTAGCTCTTAACTGTAGTGGTGTGATTTTGGGATCACTGCCAATAAGGTGGTTGCAGATTTTCTTTTCTATACCATTCATTTCCCTTCTAGTTCTCTTTTTTCTCTGTCCTCTCTCCTTCCCTCAGATAAAAAGGAAAACTTTGTGTACGTTACTGAGGAAGATTTGAACCTTGTATGTGCAGGGTCAGCCCATCAAAGACCCCTGTTCGGCCCCGCATGCCCCGTTCGCCTTTGCACTGAATGAGCCATAATGCTTCCTGGACTGACAACTGCCAGTAGATATCTCTCTATATATATACTTATATAGAAACTGATATATATATATTAAAGGTACCGGTGGCGTTTAAAACTATCGTTTTGTCCTATCTGAGCCCGGAATCTTTGATGCCTATAGGGGTTTGGTTGTTTATGGTTTTGTTGTTAGCTTATAGAGAATTGGATGGATGGGATTTCGAGGAATATGAATGGCTTTGTTTATGTTGAACATCCTAATTGATCTCTGAACTCCTTTTCTTTTTCTAATGGGATATCTTGAACAACTCATGCTGGACTGACTTCGTCGATTTCTGCCTTATGGACCTTTTTACTTGATTTCTATTTGTTCTTGTCATTTGATTTCTTATGTTGGCAGAATTTGGTTACTCTTTCTTGATAAAGAATAGGATTCTGAACTAGTTGAAAAACTGAACATTCACAGCAGAAGTCTCTCTTTATATGTTTTTCTCTTAGGAATATCCAGAAAGGCAGTTAGAAAATCGATCTGTTTCTATCTCTGATCGTTCTGTTTGAAGAAAGGAAGATGGTTAGTTTCTCTTTCACATTCTGGTTCTTGTTCTTTATGGTAAGTATATCAAGACACTTTTTAAGGCCACTATGGAGCTAGTTGGTATGAAGATTTGGATTGGTCGATACCCCATTCTTAGGTCAGTTCCAGCTGTTGCACTTGGCTTCTATTTCTACATCACATAATTTCTAAGGAAAACAGATAATGCAGTTCTGGTTTAATGTTTTTTCTTCACACAAAGAGAAGAAAACAGTAAGAAGTTTTTTTTTTTAAAAAAACACAAAGAGCACTACCAATCCGCCACCTTTGACTTTCTTCTCTACACTAGAGGATCATTCTTTGTGCGTGTTCCTCAAATTCTAATTGAGTTTCTCTTTATAAGTTGTTCGCCATTAATTGGTAAGCCAAAGGAAGGTAGGTTTGTTCTACTAACATTTAACAAAGAACAAATTACCCACGCTATAAATGTACTTTACCTCATTCTTCACCATCCACCTTGATACAGAAATGGGGAATTGCTTAGCTTTATGCAGATCAAGAACAGGATTGTGGGTCAGGGTTGTTTCCTCACATGACAAAGTTCTGCAGATTGTAGAAGAAGATGGGAATATATTAGAATTCCCCAGGAGCAGGACAATGCTGGTGAAGGAAATATTGAAAAAATTTTCTGGTATGGGCATTGGTTTATCAAAGTAAGGTTTGGAACATCTGCCACCAAATTCTGAACTGAAATTGTGGAAGGTGTATTTTCTTCCTTCTGGTAAGTCGGTATCTGTGCCCGTTGTTCATCTGTCACCATGAGGATAAAAGTTGCCATTACTAAGCAAAAACTAGAGATGTAATGAGAAAGCAGACATCATTAGATGAGGTTTTGTGGTTGGCAGTTGACAGCAGAAGAAATAGCATCCAAGCAGAAGCTTGAAGCCAAAACTCAGAACCGATTCCTGAAGCAGGTGGGCATGAAGTGCAATAGAGACAAAACTCCTTGCAGAAGAAAAACATAATTTGCAGAAACAAAGTTGCAGAAGACCAAGTAATCACCAGGTTTAAGGCATCTGAATATAATAAATCCTGGAATCTTTTTAGAGCTTGAACATTCACAAAAAAAAACGTATTTTCAGATAAAGCAGCTCATCACGAACACGGCCTGAAACAAACAGTTTGAAATCTTTTTCGAGCCCGTTGTGGAGTTGAGATTTTTGGTTCATCATACAAAAGGGGCAATGTCAGCTTTCATAAATCTTTTGGTTCCTTTCGTCTACATACCTACCAAAAATGGAAAATTTGGCAAAATTTGAAGAAATCACACCCTAATTCAAGCAAGACATCAAATCACAACAACAAACAAATGATCAATCTCTACTAAAGGAAATTCTAAAATCCCATCTCTCAATACTGGACATACGATATGCCAAAGGCCAAAACTATTAAATGCATCTTCAAATTTGACCATACTCAATAAAAGGCATTAAGTGGTCCAACATCACTTAATATGTCAATATCTCCATTATTCATCCTCTAACAGAAAAGTGGGCAATCTCATCTTTGCTTTCTTTTTCTATTCTCCAATTAAGGAAAGGAAAATCACTCTAAAACATTTATATTACGATCTGTAGTTTCATTGTTTCGTGTATTAATAACATATGCATGAACATTGAACCTTCTTCTTCCTCAGGATTTAAGAAATGGACTCAAATTTGGAGAAATCTTCCAATGGTGACTTCTCATCTGATCATCAAGAGCAGGTTCAGATGTCTGCCAACATCATGAATAACGTTCAAAGCTTCGTGAATCTATCACCTGCAACTTCTGAAACTCCATTCATCGGACAATCTCAGGTCAGACAAGACTTGGATCATAACTTGTCAGAGTTTCCTGTCATGGTCTGTTGTCATGGAAATTCAGAGAGTTGTTCTAGAGGAACAAAGAGGAAGAGAAATGTTGATAAAGAAATGGAGAAACCAAAAGAAGTAATACATGTAAGAGCAAAACGAGGCCAAGCTACAGACGGTCACAGTCTAGCAGAAAGGGTAAAGCATGCAAGTTCGAGACTCCATTTTTATTACAGTCGAAGGTAACAGTAACCCTCTTGTTTATCTTCCAGGTTAGGAGAGAAAAGATCAATGAGAGGCTGAGATGCTTACAGGAATTGGTTCCAGGATGTTACAAGGTCATATACAAGGATTGTTTATTGTTGATATATATTCATACTGTGAAATTCTCATCTTATAAGTAACAAAAAATTTGCAGACAATGGGAATGGCCGTGATGCTTGATGTTATTAGTAATTACATACAGTCACTTCAAAATCAAATCGAGGTGAGCCCTGAAACAAAAATGTCGGTCTTTTCTTTTCCAAGATCCAAATGTTTATAATCTTCTTTTCTTTTCTACATTTTTTTCTCATGTTTATGCAATTTCCAGTTTCTCTCCATGAAGCTTTCAGCAACTAGCATGAACTTTACTAGCTTGGAGATGGAGACATTGCAGAGAATGGAGGTAAATCCACATTTTTTTTCCCTTTCTTTGAAGCCTTAGCATCTTCAATAGTGTAATATGTCTTGGACCGGATTGATTTTGTAGGGGACAAATGCATTTGTGCAAGAAATGGAGAAGATGATAAGAGATGGGTATGGAGGAACTTCTCACTACTACAACTCCACACATCTTTGATTACTAGAAATAATTTATAGTTTTATATGTATACAACTCACTAAACTTAGATATAAATTTTTATTAAAGGAAGTTGAGAAATGTTAACATAATTTTTTGTCTTCAAATATATATTTAGTTATTTACCTTTGATTTGTAGCGATGTGAATTGCACCAATTTATTGAAGGCAAATGATAAAAAGATATGAAATGTAAGAGAAGACATTATAGGCTTGTATTATCGTTATCATCATTATCATCATACTCCGAAGTCTCGTAATAAAGTAAGGTCTAAAAAGTCTGAAAGTACGCAGCCTTACCTTTACATTATAGAGAAGCTTACATTGTCATTGAAGATAGTTTTCTGAGCCATGATTAAAACCGATTCAATGGTTCTTCAGACGGGCCTAACCCGCATGGAAGTTAGAATCAGTAATAGTAAGATCCAACCCGAGTCAACGATCAAAAACCCGAGTTTGAACCAAACAAGAACTTGTCATCCACCTGTCGACTACCCATTTGACAAAAATCTACAGACTGCAAGCACGTGGTTGGTTGGTTTGATTTTCAGTTATGACCGAAATAGAAATGGTAGGCTCTTAAGAGTTTGGTTTTCAAAAGTGAAAGTGGAGAATGGAAGATGGAAGATGGAAGATGGAAGATGGAAAGGGTAAGGAGAAGAAGATGAAAGTGATGATAGCCATAGATGGTAGTGAGTGTAGCCACTACGCCCTTCAATGGGCAATCGTGAATCTACACGAAACCATAGCAAGTTCCGAGCTTTTCATCTTCACAGTTCAGACCGTCACCGACTTCATTTACGCGAATGTTTCTACCCACGGCTTTCCTCGTAAGTTTGTTCCGTCGACTGATGTTCACTTTGTGTTTGTGATACTGTGTTATGTTCCTCTTCTTGTTCATTTGCTTTCTTATAATCATTGTAGATCCGGATTTGACTAAAGCGATCTTAGAGGACAAAAAGAAAGCAGCTTCGGCTCTTCTGGACCAAGCTAAATGCATTTGTGTCGAGCATGGCGTATGATCAACTTCATAGTTTCATAAATTTTTGTTTAGTTTGTGATTGATTCTGTGTTCAGTGAGACTCGTTCCTAGATTTTGATTCTGTGTCAGCGAGACTAATTCCTAGATTCTTTCGATGCTATAGATTGTTGCACAGACAGTGACAGATATCGGAGATCCTAAAGAAAAGATATGCGAAGCAGCAGAGAAGATTAATGTTCAACTTCTTATACTCGGTAGCCATAGTCGTGGAGCTATAAAAAGGTTACCAACGTTTCAAAGGAGTTTATTAATGTAATCCATTTTGATAAGTACAAAAAAGGATGCTGTTTGTTTGCTGATTCTAATGTTGCTTCTCTTGTTGGAACAGAGCCTTTCTGGGAAGTGTCAGCAACCAGTGTGTTCACAATGCCAAATGTTCTGTTCTTGTTGTCAAACAACGTGTTTGAGGTACTTCTTGAAATATCATGTGATGCAAGTACCATGTAAAAAGCTCGATAGATGGGAGTTGTTTAGTATCTGTTATAAAAAATAATTATATTAGATAATAATAATCACTAACTAGTAACTATATAATTAAATACCATAATATAGTGCTTCGTATTAATGAGTATATAGTTATTAAATAACCATTATATAATTGATCTTTTAGATATTGCAATTCTTAACGATAATATCATTATTTAATCCTCTATATTAATGTTTTAAGAATTTGATTGGGCATCAAACCGTTCAAGTAAAAGATTTAAGATGTAAGGTTCAATCGGTATTAAACCATTATAAAATCTGTTTATTATAAATAAGAAGTAAAATATAGTATAAAATAAAATACTTTATTGAAATAAAAGTGCATTAATAATGTATATTAGTATACAATAAACTAATAATAAATCCAATAATTTAAACTAAGATTGAATATAACAGAAAATTTAAAAGAAAAATAAAATTAAAAATATTTTTATATTATCATTTATTGAAAGATTAAAAAGTTGAAATATGTTTAAAGAAAGTGAATAAAAAGACTTTTAACTTTATTTTAAAATTTTAATATCCTTTAAACATATTTATTTATAGTTTAAATATTATATTTTAACATATTCTTAAATTATTTTAAGCAAAATTACTTATATACATATATATTAATAATTCAATTTATTAAACAAATTTATAATAATAATAATTATTATTTTAACAATAATAATTTAATTTTTTGAATTTAAGTACACAAAGATAAATAAAGAACTTAAAATTTGACCAATACAATTTACTAGTAAGGTTAAATAAATAAAAATTTTAAAATATAAATTTTAACTAAAATTTTTAATTAAATGTAAAGAGATAAATAAAAATAATTTATTAATTAAATTATATAAAAGAATTGAAAAAGAAAACTTTGGTACAAACAATTTGTAACTCTAAAAGAAAAGAACAACTTCAATTAATGCATTGTGAAACATTAATTGCATTATGAAGCAATTAATGTAAAATTTATTGGTGTGTAAAATTTATTGGTCGAGCTCACATTTTGATAGATTTTCAAATTATTTTAAGGGTCTTTAAAGAACTAGTCGATGTTTAGGTCCATTTTTTCAAAACATTGTTCGATTTATTATTTAATCGGCCGATTTTTTTTATAAGAGGTTATTAAGTTAAACAGAATTGAAAATCAGATTGATTCATATTTATTCTAATTAAATTAGCCAGTTTGATCTTATTTTTAAAATATTGATTAAATATTAAACCTATTGATGCTTTTGTACATAAAATAAACTTAAAGAATCAAATAAAAAGAAAAGTGCTAATCATGTTAGTGGTTAGTACTTATTTAGGTCCAACTCAAGTTTTTGTGTTAAGCGTGATATATAAAATTTTAAAATAAATAATTTAGAAGTAATGCAAATATTTTCTCTTGGGATGCTTTGTTTACTTATGAAGAAATTAATTTACCTCTTTGACAAAGCAAAGAGGTGAAGCTTGTGGTGAAGGAATCCATTCTTTAAGAGTTGAGAGAATGCTTACATAAATGGAATTTTTATATCGGATTCCTTTTTGTTTGTAGAAGTAAAATCTCTATTAAATTATTCTTCAAAATTAAAATTTTATTATTCAATAATATTATATATTTTACGAGATTTCTACTTAGTCGTTGTTGTTATACATTCCTAATACAATATAATATAATAAATTAAATTAAATCTCAATTAATTAATATCTCCTCTAATTAATGTATTTTGTATTATTTCAATATTATTAATTACAAGTTTTGTAAACTAAGTTCTTTATTTTATAATTTGAAGGATTAATGCTAACTATATAATTTAAATAGTATATTGTCGTTTTAATTAAAATATTATTATTAAAGTCACTAATCTTTACCATTTCAACATAAAGGTTACTTTTTAATTAGGTAATTCATCATTACAACAGAAGTAACCAACTTCAAAATTTGTTAATCATACCTTCAAAAACACTCTAGATAAAGGAAAATAATAAATTAATTCAACAAGGACATGAACATGTAAAAAGACAAAAAAAATACAACTTTTCAAAGGTTTTTGGTATAAAGTAAACAAAAGTCTTCCTGTTTCTGTTCGCCTTTCTTCAAATCCATCTAACCAGAAACTATCTTAGTTTTTTTCTCAGAAACCATATTCATACATGGAGAAACCAAAAGAGAAGAAGAACAAGGTGATGGTGGCTATAGGAGACGATGATCATAGCTATAAAGCTCTGATGTGGACTCTTGATTATGTCAAAGAACTGAGTTCAGATTACAAGCTTCTCATCTTCGCATCACAGCCTCTTCCTCCTAACCTTACCTGTAACTACACATTAGCACAAGGACCCTTTGGTGTTCATCATTCAGTCTTCTCAAGTAGAGTACTCCTTTACCCTTCTTATAATTATCAGTTTTGGTTATGAATTTTGATTCATCTTTCGTATTAAAGCTCCAGAACTGATGACTTCCCTGCTAGAACGAAACAAGAAAGTAGCATTAGATCTGCTGGAGAAAGCAAAGAAGATTTGTTTAAATTATGGAGTATGTTACATGTTATCTTTACCTGCTTTTTCTCTTTCTCCATCCATCTTCTTTGGTTATAAGATTCGAAGTTCATCCTGACAGGTAAAAGCAGAAACAATTACAGAAGTTGGCGAGCCTAAGGAGATCATCTGCAATATTGTTCAGAAGCACAATATCAGCTTACTGGTTATAGGCAACAATGGAGGTGGATCTCTCAAAAGGTCATAGCCATAGCCACTTTCAAACCATTTGGAGTTTTCTTTTGAGATTATGAATAAACTCTAAGATCGATCATGCATGCAGGGCATTTCTGGGGAGTCTCAGTGGTTACTGTGCGAACAATGCGAAATGCCCTGTTCTTGTGGTGAACTGAACACACCATTTGAAGGGAAGTAGTGATTCTGCTCAAAACTTGTAATCATTTCTGTTCGGTATGATCAACACTTTGGTTTAAAAAAATTTAATTTCAATTCGATTTCTAATTATGGACCTACTAATCCTACTTTGGTTTGTTGATTCGTTTCACCTAACAGTCATATCAAATATTACTTCATCCAACTGACACATCACTGTACCAAACACCTTTGTTTGAATTTCGAATTATATATGAACAAGTTCTAAAATTTTTGATGAATTTATATAAAAGTTGTTAATGAAAATAATAATAAATTCGATTCATAATTTTATTAATGTACAAAAATCTTATTTAGTCAGAACATGTGAGTTGTGACCACGACAAAGCCTTTCCCTTCAGATATAGACATCAAGTACATGTCATATTTTAGAGAAACTTATAATAAATTTGGTTTATTACATTGACTTCATGATTTTATATATTTTGGAATAAAAGCAATTAAGAGTGATAATGGATTGGAACGAACTTGAATCCCATCTGAAATTCAATCAACTTGATTCAGATTCATTAATTTTGGATAATCACCAGGGTTGGGAAAACGTTTCCAGTTCTAGAAATGACTTCTGTCACCTCTCGTTACACTTCAAGAAAGTGAAAGTCTACCATAACTGTTAAATATTCGTTCTCGCACGTAATGTCAACTTTGGGATTGGTGATAACTTACCAACAACTACAAGAAAAAGCTGATTAATTTAACAAAGAAAATGAAACATTTCAACGTTTTTGGTAGATAAAAAGTCTCCAGTTTCTGTCTAAATGTGACCTCCCTTGTTTGTCAAGAAACCTGAGAGATTCCTTCATGGAGAAGAAGGTAAAAGAAGGGTCCTGCAAGAAGAAGGTGATGGTGGTCATAGACAACAGTGATCATAGCTTTCAAGCTCTCACGTTTGCTCTTGATTATGTCAAGGAACTGAGTTCAGATTCCAGGCTTATCATCTTCGCATCACAGCCTGTCGCTACATGTAGCTATACCTTGGCACTTGGTGCCACTCTAGTGCATCATTTAATCCTATCCAGTTCAGTACTCCTTTACCCTTCTTCTGAATTTCTGAAACTCTAAAAGAAATTTGGTTTTTAGCTTGTTAATATTTCCATGGCAGGTCCAGAATTAGTTAGCTCCTTGCAAGAACGAAATAAACAGATAGCTTTAAGCCTCCTGGAGAAAGCAAAGAACATCTGTTACGATCATGGGGTATGAATTATTAACTCTCTTTTAAACTGGAAATCCAAAAGAAAGACTTCGTAGATTCTTGATTGAAAAGTTTCGTTTCAGGTAAAAGCTGAGACGATCACAGAAGTTGGAGAGCCCAAGGAGGTTATATGCAATGTTGCTAAAAAGGAAAATATCAGTTTACTCATTATAAGAAATCCTGGAAACGGGCTTCTTCAAAGGTAATCAATCTCTTTATTGATTGAATCTTTTTTCCATGTTGTGTGAATTGTGATGCTTAAGTCGATCAAACCAAGTTTGGTAATACATGCAGGGTTTTCCAAGGGAGCTTAAGTGACTATTGTATGAATAATGTCAAGTGCCCTGTTCTTCTTGTGAAGGGGCCCAACTGAGAAAAAGTTAGACGTCCACTCTGATATGTAATCTTGTGCCAATTATAACAACAGTAATAGTAAAAGTAATTTAGTTTCTCTTATTTTCTGATTTGTAGCTTTATAGTTTATATATAAGAGTATAACAGAAGTACCTATTCTACCTTAACTTTAAAATACATCATCCTTATTTAATAATTCAAATAATTCTTATCCTTGGGTATTCTCAACACCCCCACTGAAATTGGTGCAAAAATATCAAAAACACCCAACTTGAGCACAACATTTTCAAACCAACTTCTTGAAACTCTCCTAGTTAATATGTGTGCTAACTGATGATTAGAATTAACAAATGGAAATGAAATAATCTGCGCATCCAACTTTTCTTTAACGAAGAACATGTCTATCTCAACATGCTTAGTATGATTTGTGTTGTACAATTTCAATCACAGATTTATTATCACAGTGAAATCTCATAGTTATATCCAAACCAAAACCAAGTTCCTCCATTAATCTCTTCAACCACAATAACTCACAAACACCAAGGACTATATCTTTAAACTCAGCTTCAGCACTTGATCGAGATACTACCGCTTATTTCTTGCAATGCCAAGTCACTAAATTTTCACCCACAAATATTAAACACCCGCACGTAAACCTTCTATCATCTAATGAACCAGCCCAATCTACATCACTATATCCTTCAACTGGCATATGCCCATGATTAGAATAAAGAAGTCCTCTTCCGGGATAAACCTTTAAGTATCTCAAGATTCTCGTGACTACCACTTTATGGGTTTCACGAAGGTCCTGCATAAACTGACTAACAAGATTGACAGCATATATAGGAAATATCCGGTCTAATATGTGATAAATATATAAGTTTCCCAACAATCTTCTGATATCGTCTTTTGTCAACCTGAGGTGCTCCTAAGGATTCACATATCCTTTGATTTTGTTCAATAGGAGCCCCAGCAGGTCGACAATCAAGCAGCCCACACTCAGCCAATAAGTCTAATACGTACTTCCTTTGAGATAGAAAACTACCATGCTTGGACCAAGCAACCTCAATGCCCAAAAAATACCTTAGCTCTCCTAGTTGTTTCATCTCAAACTCCTTTGCTAGATACTTCTGTAAAGACTCTTGTTCTTCGACGTTATTACCTGCTAATATCATATTATCAACATATAGAATTAATGCAGTAACCAAATTTCCTAGTGTTTAAGAAATAAGATATGATCAGCACTATTCTAAACGCAACCAAAAGCCTTCATTGATTTAGTAAATCAACCAAACCAAGCTCGAGGCTATTGTTTCAATCCCTATAAAGCTTTATGCAACCTGCACACTTTAATTGTTCCTGCATACGCCTTTACACCAACAAGAGGATCCATACATACCTCCTCAACCAAATCTCCATAAAAAATGCATTTTTTACATCAAATTAAAATATGGGCCAATTTTTAATTGCTGCAATAGACAACAAGACTCTCACAGTATTTAATTTAGCCGCAAGTGCAAAGGTCTGCTGGTAATCTACTCCATATAACTGAGTATACCTTTTAGTCACCAAGCGAGCCTTATGTCTTTCCACACTACCATCTACATGATGTTTAATTACAAAAACCCAACGACACTTCACAGTCCTCTTCCTTGCAGGCAAGTCAACTAAAATCCACATCCCATTAGCATCCAATGCCCCCAATTTTTCCTCTATAGTCTTAGTCCATTTTGGGTCTTCTAATGTTGTCTACAAATAATGTATAGGCACCATTTAACTTGTGAGAAGAGACAAAATTCACTATAGGATATTTAGGCTTGGACGATTTGAGAAAACTAAGTCAACAGGAAGGAACTTGTTCTGGTTCAGACTGATTTGAGAAAACTAAGTCAAGAGGATATACCTCAGAAGGAGACATGGGTTGTGCTGAAGAAGAAGAAGGAGATGTACTGTCTAGATTCTGCGCAGGACTTGCATCTAAACATGGCATTTGTAACTCATCTTGGCTACTAAGTCCAAAACTTTGATCACCTGAATTATTATTATGTGCAATACAACTGAGAATAGGACGTTCATCAAACATTAGATATTATGATTTCATTGACGAATCCTTTACTTCTATGTCATTTCCCCCTAGAGTAAAGTGCTAGATTTATAAAACATTTTTATGTTCATTAAAGACAACACCCATAATAATAAACATATTATCAGAAGAGGGGTGATATGCTTTATACCCTTTTTGTTTAATACCGTAACCAAGAAAAACACATTTAAGTAAGTGTGGAGTAAGTTTAGTGCTATGGTAAGTAAATAAATGGACATAGGCAACACAACCACAAATTTTGGGGGGCAATCGCACTATAAAAGGTAAATCACGATATTTATAAAGTTTTTATAGAAGAGTTTGATATTGTAAAACAGCAGTGGTATGGGAGTCCTATTCATTAGGTAAACAGCAGTGGTAACTATCTCAGTCCAAAAAGTAAGTGGAACATCATTATCAATTAAAAGAGCTCTAGCAATATTTAAAATATGTGTATTTTGACGTTCAGAAATGTCATTCTGTTCAGAAGAGTACACACAAGAAGTTTGATATTGAATATCCTTTTTTTAAAATAAGTTTTGGACAACATTTGACATATACTTACTATCATTATCCGATCGAAACATTTTGATCACATAATGAAATTGAGTCTCAATGAAACAGATAAAATTATGAATTCTATTAGGCTAATTTACTAAAAATTTAACTTAAATACACTTAATAATTTAACATTATTCACTCCTACATTATTTAAAATTTAAGTTTTCATAAGAAAAAGAGTTTAGAGAGAAACCATGAAAGCAAACACACTCAAACTTTCATTCATATTTTAAAAAGATCTATTCAGTGTAAACCAAATCTATCCTAAGCTTCTACGAAAAAAATGTTGAATTACTCATTTATCTTCCTTTTAAGAAGAATGAGGATATCAATCTGACCAAGGCGACACATCCAAGGATGAACCCCCTTCCCTTCTCCAGTCTCCTCTTCTTTTTCTCATTTTTCAGCTACTCTTTCGTCCATTATTTTTATCTCTTTTCATTACTTCAGTTTGTCTTAAACAACCATAACATGCATTACAACTATCATCTTGTATAGGAAGTTCAAAAATCACAAAAAAGATATAAAATAACAGCTAAAATTTTTACTTATGTGTTAAGAGATTTTGAGGTTGTTAATCTCTGCAATTTCCTCCTAATTTTTTGCAAAAGCAGACACAAAGAGAAAACCTATCAGAGAAGTGTCTAGAAAAATGAAAAGGAAGAAGACTTCGTTGGTGTTTTTCCATCTGATGACTTTTATACATATTTAATAGTTTGTGGTCTGGGCTGCTTTTATTTTGTGGGCTTTACTTTTTTGTCTTTCCAATATTTACCCCAAAACGCAAGAATGAACTTTGTTTTCTCGAAGTTCATATAAGAACACGCAAGCTGCTTCCGATAATTAAAGAAAACGTAACAACGCTGATTTAAAAAACTTCCAAGAAAATACGCTTTTCTTTAAGATCAGTCTTCATTGTTTCCTTAATGAATTCCTGGAAAGAAACAGGCATTACATTTCTTCCCTGACTCTTTGTTTCCGTTCTTTCTTCTAATCGACAAAGAGACTCACACGATAAGAAAATGATTTGCCATTGGCAACTTTCACAACATTTTCATTTATACTTGATACTTATCAAATGTATGTTGAATAAATTAGTGGATAAAAATAATAATTTTATAAATTATGTCTTTAAAATAAATTATTATTTAAAGAGTTAATGAATTAAATTTAAATTAAAAATAATTTAGATCGGGCAAAAATATTATTATTAATTAATTGACTCTTACTTATTTTTATTTTTGGTCAATCATTAATTAGTGTCTTATTCTTATTCAGTAACCCTAAACAATGTCACTCCACTAACCAAAGGAAATAGTTAATTAGCAATTATGAAATAATTAAGGACTTGAGCAAATGTTTAAGCAAGCACCATTTCCTACCTAATCTTAACCGACCAGAAGTGCCCATCTCATTGGACCAACATCAACCCTTTATTTCTTAATTCCTACGATGATGTGATTCCCAAGTATAGCGATGAACAAAATTTCCCAACTAATTGGGGAACTTATCATTGTAAGACTATGGTTTTAAGTCTTCGTAATTAAATATATGAGTCGTACCTTTTTAACTTGTTAAGAGACTAAGGTTTTAAGTCTTCCTAATTAAAGAAATGAGCCATAATTTTAACTTATTATGTCCATTTCTATAATACCATGTTGTGCTTAAATATTTGTCCATCATTTCTCAAAAAAAAAATGTTATTTGAAATTTTAGAGATATCAATACCTAAGTTAGATTGAATCCGATATTGGTCTAACTCATTTTAAACCTTATAAAGTTTATAAAATATGATTTAAACCTGAGTTCGAATTCTTTCAAACTGTTTAAAATAATGTCATTTTATAACTAATTTTGTAAAACATTAAGAAGGGTTGTTTTAAAATTCAAATGGATATGTTGATTTCAAGTCAGACACTATTATGTTATTTTAAAATAATTTCTTTAAGTATTGAATAAAATTATGATATTTATCTTATTGTCTTACAATAGATTTAAATAAATCTTTATGACTATTTTTATATTCCTAATTACAATAAAATGAATACCGTTTAAATAATATTATCATATAATTAAGATGTAAAATCATATAATAGAAAAATGAAAACTTTTTAATTTTTTCGTGAAATGTTAAAATATAACTCTCCTATTTAGTATAGGATAAGTTTGGGTGGGACATTAATTAATATGTGAAGAAAAAAAAACCTAAAATGGTCTAAATCTGGGCCACAACAAACATGTGGCATTAAAGGATCGTATCATCGTCACCACCAAATGCAAACAAAATGATGTTGCCCGCGCACCACCAACGCATACAGGTTAAATGATTAACAATGTACGAGAAAGTTGCGAATGAGTTGTCACCACGTGTCAGATTTTAATGCTCCACCACCACCACAGAATTTTGGACCGAAGCTTCATTTTGCGTCTTGCTTTTGCTTTATTGTCGGGTTATTCTATAGTTTAGTGGAGCAGATGACTCGTTGATGCCTTAGCAATATCTAATATTATTCACTTCTGATTTTACCATTTCCCCAAAGAAGGAAGATAAAGATAATATTATGAAATACTTCGTCTGATCTAAAATAAGGGTTTGTTTTATAAAATACATATTTATTAATAAAATTAGTGAAATATTTGATATCTTTTATTAATTATATGTTGAATTATTTTAAAAATATAATCTATGTAATTAAGATGTGAGAGAAATTAAAAAATAATTTTAAAAATAAAATTATAAACATGTATGAAAATCGTGAACGACACTTATTTTGAATAATTAAAATTTCTCTAAAACGACACTTATTTTAAATAGAAAAGATTATAATTTATATAATATTTTAAATTTAACGATTAATCAAAATACTGAATAGTCGATGCTGACTCGTAGTCTCTATCCCCTTTCTGGTTTAGGAAACGTCAAGTCCCCTTTGCTGACGTGGCTCAACTCTCTACCTTTAACCCAATCGCTATTCGCCACCTAAGCTTACAGCACACTTGACCTTTCTGTTCGTTTTACCTATCATCAGCCGTCTTTATAAGCCCAAGACTCTACCCTTTTCCAAACTCCTAAACCTTCTCAAAGCTCTCGACGGTATTGGCACTATCATTAGAGTCCTTTGTCATTTGCCGATCACCGGTTTTAGGTTATTTAGTTTGTATCCATGGAGATTCCGGTCATAAATAGAATCGGCGACTTCGAAGCCGGAATAAACACGTTACAAAACCCTTCTTTTATTTCTCAGATTTTCACTCTGTCCTCCGCCTCTGAACTGATTTACCAAGCGTCGAGTTTTTGGAAATGGGGCGCGTTGATTCTCGCCATTGTTGCCTCTTTCTCAACCTTAATCGCCAGAGTCAAGGTTATAGTCGTCGGGTTCAAAAGCCGTTTCTTGAAAGCTTCACCTCCTCTACTCAAAATACTAGACGATGACGATTCCGACACCGAAAGCGAAACGTCTTGCTCATCGACATCCGACGATGAAGACGAAGCAGAAGAAGAAGAAAAAGAAGATCAACCCAGTTCATCGTCTTCCCGCTGGTGGAGCACCGAAAACTATCCCTTGAAAGGCTCTCGTCATTATCAGAGTTGCATAAACAGTAACCCTTTTGGGCTCCGGCGACGTCGAAATGGTAGCATCGGAGACCTTTTTTCGTGGGCAGAGTTTCCGACCGGAGAAAGCGTGGTCAAGCTCTGGGATAATCTAGGTTTAGGTCTCGGATTAAACATCAACAACGAGTCAAGAACGTTTCTTTTAGGTAATGACAGAATGAGGGGAGAGAACGTGAGTTCGGTTTTCCGTTCGCCGGCGGTGGTTGTATCCGGCGAGACGAACATATCTCAGAATCTCTTGAGGGTATGGGACACACGTGTGGGGTGTAAGATTCCGCAGATGTTGGCGGAGTGGCGGCCGATGTTGGGTAAGATCGTCGGAGTTAACGCCGCCGAGTTGGAAAAAATCTTCGTCAGCGATGACGTCAGTGGTGGAGTTACGGTGGTAGATGGGAGAAAGCTGACGTCGCCGTTTGCTCAGTTGACGGAATCGGACGTGGAAACCTGGTGGGACGCTGACGAGTGATGCCGTTATCGTAACGGTAGTTCACGCGTTTTACTTCACGACTTGTCGTTGCCACCCCAGCTGGACTTCGTAATTGTCAACCAGACGGAATTTAACTGGAAGGACACCATTTGTAAATAATTCATTGTTTATCGTTATTAGTTAATAAAAGTGAACAAAATGCGGACGTCATAATTTATTTTAGTAATCTTTTGTCATTGAATTTCTTTGTAATGGTCATCGTTATCATAATTAGTCTAAAATTTCGCAATTGAATGAAATCCGAGGAGTTAACGAAAACGAATATTGAAATTAAGTTAAATAGTTTACAACAACAAATTCAAATAATCGCATTAATAGATTAAATTCAATTTAAAGTTAATTAAAATTTTAAAAAGAAACTAAATAAACAAAAAAGGTGGGATCAATTTTTTTTTCCTAAAGCTGCTCCAACTCATCCTCATACATGTGTAACTTGCACGTTTTACTTGGACTATGGTAATGTTTTAGTTGGACTATGGTAATGTCTCTTTCAATTTGTGCATTCGCATTGTTTGGTCGGTCATAGTGTAAAGTAGTAGCTAGAATGAGTTATTGCAAGGACGGCAGGACAAAACTCACGTGTTACAGGTGATTAACAATGTAATATACGAAGTATATGCTATGGTGGATTGTCAATCCTTATCAGAAATCTAATGGCAAACTACGTTCAAAAGTCCAAGTTAGATACGGAAAACAAAAGTGGCTTGATATGGGGATAATGTGTCATGCAAGGTGTATATATATGTTATTTGTCATTTCTTGATTTTAGAGTTTGACTTTAGATAGCAGGTAAGAACGATGAAATCAACTCGTTTAATTCAATTTAATTTAAAATTAAAGAATAAAAATCAATTTGATTGAGTTTTAAACTAATTTGAGTTTAAAAATTAAATCAAAAAATTTAAATTTAAATATTATTATTTTAAAATTTTAAAAATTTTCATTTTTAATATTGGACCCCGATCTTTTAGTGGAATTTAAAAACATTGAATATATGAAATGAGTGTTTTTGTATATGTATTGTGTTATAGATGTTATTGTGCTTTAAGGAAATTGATCAGAAAAGAATTGGTGGGTTTTGATGGCTTTGATATTTGAGTAGATTTGTATGGGTTATGAAAGTTAAAGTGAATGAGTTGATTAAAATGGAAGTTGAAAAGCAAGAAATAAATAATGAAAGTGTGAGATTTTGGAGAATTATAAGTTTGAAATTGTTTGGGATGAATAATAGCAGGGTTGACTTTTTAACCTAAAATTTTTGTAAATTTTTATGGGTTGATTTAGGCTGAATGTGAGAAAATGATCTTCATGAAAGTTGTAGCTTCTGTTAAAAGCTTTCTATCGCCATAAAGTATGACATTTTTCGATATCGGAATTGAAAGTTATGATTATTCGAAATTAAGTATATTTTGCTTTACTTTTGAAAAATGTCCATTAAGTGTAGGATTGTGTATGGCGTGATTGTGTATAGCAATATGTGAGATGCTTAAAGAAAAATAAGATTTGGTTAAAAAGATGAATTATGAGATATGTATGAATGTGAAGGTTAAAATATTTGAGTTATAGAATTGATAAATTCCAAATGGGAAATTGGAATGGTGTTGAATAAAGATGAATGAAAAAGAATGAAAGAAAAAAAAATTATACCGTTTCGGATAGGGATAGACCAAAAGTGTCTTAAGGTTTTCAACGCTAGTTTTCCTAAGTTTGCGTTTCTCGGATGTCGGAATTCGGTTTTCAGTGTGATTGATACATTCCGTTCTTTCGATTTTGATTTCCGAGCCTTTCGATTCACACTCCTTTTGATTGAATTCGATTCGATTCGATTCGATTCTTACGGCTTATGATTTGATTTGCTTTCTTTGAATTTTGCCATATGTTTCCGCTTCAGATTCTTTTGCTCTTGATTTTGAATCCGTTCTTTCGCTTCAGATCCATTCCTTGGTTTCGCTTTTCGTTTCTATTTTTCGTTTTTTCGATTGGGGTCCGGTTCTGAGATCGGGTCCCAACATTTAAACTATTAGGTCTTACCTAAATCCAGGACTCGTCGTTAGGGTTGTCAATGTTTAAGTGAGCAGTTATGTTTAGTGAATGTAAGTGATAATATGGATAAGCAAGATAAGGTTGATTAAACGTAAAATTTTTAATAAAATAAAATAGAATACAACGATGGAATAAAATATAAATGGATATAATATTAGAAAATTATTGTTTGGGAGGGATGGAATGATTCATAATATAATATAGTGAAATATGATTTGAAAAAAGGGTTCATAATGTAATATAATGAAGTAATTTATTTTTATTGTTTAGTCTGGAATGAGATGTAATGTGAAATATTCCGCTTCCATTTTATTTTATTATAAACCTACATTTCATTCCATTAATAACCACCAAACCAAACATAGTCTAAGAGATAAAATGTTGGTAAGATGAATGATTAAAAAACCCAATCAGTTCAAAAAACCCAATCAGTTCGACTGGTTCAACTATAAAAATCTTGAACGGTATATTTTTTCAGTTCAATTTTTAACTATTAGATTATTTATTTTAATAACTCTTTTGTCAAAACTTATTAATTAATTAATTAATCAGTAATATTTTATTAATTAATAAGTTTTATAAACTAAAATAAATCAATTCATTTTCATTTAACATATCTTTTTAATTAAACTTCAAATTTTTCGATAGATAAAGACAATCTCTTTCAATCATATTTCTTTTAGAAGTGTTCTAAAGGCAATTACCTTTAACGCTTATTGTACAAATCATTTTATGATTGATAAATGCATTTTCATTATTTTGATGTTCATATGTTTATGAATTTGATTTTGATCTTAAATTGATTTAATGAAGCCATTGATACAAAATATAACATGAAGGAAATCATGATGAGATCATGATAATGAGATTTCTATTATGTGTAATTATGTTAGTATCTAAACTTTTCCTAATCATAGGATTAATGAGATGATATATCATTAATCCGGATAAATTAGCATATGTTATACTCCTTGATTGGATCACGTAATAGATCTCATGTAGGCATGCGTTGTTTAGAGTTAACATGTGGATGCTTACTAAGGATAGTAAGTATATTTGATTGACCTACTATAAGATAATTATATAGATATTCTATTCTAATGTCAATGATAGTCTCATCATAGCAATGATGTAAGTATCCTTAGACTTGAGCTGCTCAAGGATATATCGGATACTAATTATGTGTTTTGACTCAATTCATTGATGTCTTTCAAGGGTTACATATAGGGTAGTGATTGGGTACAGCTTAAGGTATTTGGAAGTAATTGAGTAGCCAATAAAGGATTCACCACTCTTGATAGAAGGAGATGATGCCCACGACCTCTTGTTGGGGTCATTGCTCGGGAGTCTCTCGCCAGAGCAGATATGTATCATGAAGAGAGTCTTCAATGATATATAGAGTAATGAGATCCTCATGATAAGATTTAATACCACTTGAAATAGATGTGACATAGTCAGTCTAATGGGAGTTGACACTTTGACCATACTTTGAATCAAGTGGAATATATATGGTGAAATGACAAATTGCATGGCAATATTGTGTATGAAAGGGTTCGTAGTCAAACCACTAACTGTTCGGTCAATTGAGGGTCATGACGTGTTGCTAGATACCGCTCTTGACTTACTTGAATTAAGTGTTAATTTAAGTGGCCAATATAACTGGGAACCTAATGAGTCATATGCATAGAAGATTCGAATGATGAGTTAAATGATCTTAAAAGGTGATTCAAGATATGAGAGAGTGTTTCAGGAACGTGGTAGAAAAAATTGCATGGAATTGATTGGAAACAAGTGTTGTTGGCTGCCAATTTGGTCATTAACTTTCCAAAACTTCCATTAATGCATGCTATTCATGTTCATTAACTTCCCGTAACTTCCATTAATGCATACTATTCATGACTATTAACTTCTCATAACTCTCCATTAGTGATGGGGATCAGAGAAGGTCAAATGGTACAAAAAATAGAGATAATTTTCGTGCATCTTATATATGGCACAAGTGAAAGAAAGGTTATTTTCACACACACATACATTATTTTTCTCTCTAACTGTCACAAGAGTTTTTATCTTTGCTAGCACAAAGAAAGAATTATAGCCATCTCCTAGTGAAGTTTCATCATTCTATTTTCGTGTGGACTTTCATTAGAGATGGTCTACGTTGATTGTTGTAATTTACGACAACCCAATGTCGAGAAGATTAAAGAACGAAGGAGATCGTTGGAAAGGTATGTAAACATCTTATATTTCATGTTTTATCTTCTATATCTATATTCATGAGTATATCGGTTTTTTTAAGGTTCTGTTTTATTTTCCGCTGCATATATTTGATATATATTATGTATGAGATGCATGATCGAACCTTACAGTAGTATCGAAGCCATCTTGTGCCTTGTTAGATGTAGAATGCGTGACATGTGAAAATTGTTTTAATGGTTTTGACAGCTTGGGTCTTGTAATGTTTTGATCGAAATTAATTATAAAAAATTGCTTTCACGATGTTCTTTCACCAACATGTTCATAAGATGTAAGTGAATGATTCAGTGTGATTGAAAATAATTTTATTTTGATTAAAATATTTAATTTCGAATTTACAAGAACACACATGAAATTTGTCATTTTGTTGGGCATGTGATGTCTATTGGCTAAACTGATGAGGTTACACATGATTTCCGTAGAATTTGATTATAGAAAAATTATGTGAACATATTTGGGAAATGTTTATGCCTCTGTAATTTTTGTAAAATTATTAAAATATTTTAATAATTTTATCAAACGATTTTTCAGATCTAGACAGTTTTCTAGAAATTGTATAATCTGTTTTGTTTGATGTTTTTGTATATTTATATTTCGGTTCCAGAACCTTGAAAATATTTTTATGTGATAAAAATGTGTTAACTTGATGTTTGATATGCCTAAATGATTTTGTTCAAAATTTGATTTCCAGAAAAATTTTAGAAGTCATATGTCTTATCGGTGTTTCGGTAATCATAATAATTTTTGGGTGATTCCTAAATTATTTTGATTACCATAAAATGACCTAGAGATGCTTGGAATGATGATTTGATGTTTTGAAAATTTTGTAAAATTATAGATATTAATTTTGAATTAATTTTAGTAGAGTAATAGATTTTATAGTAAGACTAGAAAAATTGACATGTGTGACAAAGTTGAAATTGTTTAATTTTAGAAGTCAAATAATTATTTTAAAGTAAATTAATTATGAATTAATTTTTGGAATTAAAAATTCATGTTAATTAGATTAACATTAATTCCAAATGAAATAACATATAATAGTAATTTTAGCAAAGTTAGTAAAAGGAAAATAGTAAAAAACAAGTGTTGGATTAGATCTTTCATGTTAGGATCCATAAGATGTTATAACCAAAATGACGTGTTTACATATACGCATTAGAGAATGCATGGTTAGGAGATTGTGTGGGCTTGCGTGATGGATGGTTATGGGATTAGGACCAATTTACTTAGGTAGTCCATATCATGTCATGTAGTTATAGTAACTATATATATATATATAAGACCATCTAAGTTGGATGATACCTTAGTTAAACCCCTCAACCAAAATATTAAAACTAATGCCTTCCTTTAAAATGGCGAGAAGCAAATTCCTTTTAAAGTTAGGGTTATTGGGCAAACCGAAGCCCACTTTACACGGATCTGTTCGAATCATGAAAATATGATTTTAGGATTAATGGGTTGGTTTTAACTAGAAGCGTTGGTTTGTTGGGCAAATCTAAGATCAATGTTGATAAAGGCAAAGTTTGGTAGTGTACATTAGATATACACAAGTTGATAGCCCAATGAGTGTGCACACATCAATAGTTGATAGCACTAGATTTGATAGTTGCATTGGAGATACAATTGGTATGATCAATACCTACTGGTTGAACTAAAGTAGCTTCTTGGGCAAACCCAAGGTCATTCTTAGGGATATTGGATATCGACCTACTATGAGAATTTCTTTACGAGTGCTCTCAAATTTATATTGGGCGTTATGAATTTTTTAAAATAGTGGGAGTCATAATGCGTGTTATTAAAGTCTTATAGACCTGCATTTAAGTACATTCTAATTTCTCTCTTTTTAATGAAAAGTTGCTATTGTCTGAGTCAACAACATGAGTACTACTGTGAATCTAAGATCATTGATGGAAGCTAACAAGTTAACTGGACCAAACTTTCTTGATTGGCTTAGGAATTTGAGAATAGTTCTCAAGCCCCGAGAAGCTTCATTATGTCTTGGAAGAATCACTTCCTGATCCCCTACTGCTGATGTATCTGATGATGATCATAGGGCATATAGGAATCTTCTCGATGATAGCAAGATGACTAGTTTTATTATGCTAGCCACTATGTCACCGGAGCTGTAAAAGTAGCACGAGATTATGGAGGCTTATACCATAGTCTATCATCTTAAGGAGCTCTTTGATGAGCAAGCAAGGTCCCAAAGGTTCGAGACTTCGTGTAACGCCCCAAATTAGGGGTTAGAATATTAAAGGAATTTAGTACGAATTATGTTTGTTATTTGCTTATTAAATATTTGCTTAAATTGTGCATAAGTATTTTGGCATGCATTCATGGCATTTTTCGGGTAAATTGGTTTAATGAAACTTCGGATTGATTCGGACCGTAGTAATATAATTTTAGTAATTTTGTATACTTCAAATATTTTTAGAAATTGATGGTGAATTAATTTTGAGTTGAAAATTTATTTTACGAGTCATTATTTTATGATGAATTTTGGTGAATTTTCAAAGTTATCGAAACTTTTGGGTATTTGTTTGTTATAAGAATTCAAAACAATGTATTTGGTTTAAAAGAATATTTTATTAATAAAATACTACTAAAAGAAACGAAGAGACTTATTAACAATTGACATTTGGCTTCGTTATATCTATATATATGGACTAAGCCTTCTCAGGAAAGGGACACGTACTATACACGTTGTTCACATGCAAGATGCTTGAGAGTTTCCTCTACTATTGTTTTATAAGTGAAAGACATTTAATAAGTGAAAGACATTTAAACATTACCGAAAGGAGTTCTCTGCTTTTGTCCATCAGGTGGTTTTCGTAGCTTAGTCGGTTGGTTTTTGTAGCTTAGTCGGTAAGTAACTCCACTGTGTTTATAATGTAAATATATATATGCATGCATGAGTTTTAGACTAGTAGTTTCGTTGATGCTCTGTTCTTTTTTATTAATAAGCATCACTGTTTTTGACAAGTTTTGACTAAACTAAATGTACGTGGGAGTTAGAAGAGTCATTAAAGTTATATTGGAAGAGTGCAATATTATGGAGAAAAACAAATACTCGATGAGCTCACTGTAAAAATTTATGTACATATGTGAATTATAGTATGAGGTTTAAGCTTACGAAAATCTAGAGCTTACTGAGAGGTAGTGATTTATGGAGAAAAAATGATAGATATCGTGGACTATTAAGATGGAGAAACCAAGAAAAAACCAAGAAAAAAGGGATAAAAATATGAATTTGGAAAGTTTACCGTAGAGAGAGAGAGAAAGTTGGAATGTTAGTGTTGTGATCTTGGAGTGTATAGATGATTCTAATAGTATAGAAATGATAGATAAATGAGTTTTGAAGTGAAGAAGTTAAAGAAAAATGGAAGAAGAGTCTGCTGTTTCGTATGGTTTGGTAAAGAAGACGATGAACAGTGTTATAAGTCGACTTGTTGTGGTGTATAAGTCGACTTAGATCAACATTTTGCATGTAAATGTCATCTCCGCTCTTCAATAAGTCGAGTTATGCAAGTGTAAGTCGACTTGTGGTGTTATGTAAGTCGACTTGTGTAAGTATAAGTCGACTTGTGGTGTTATGTAAGTCGACTTGTGTAAGTATAAGTCGACTTGTGTGTGATAAACTTCAATCTTTGAAATCCCAATCCGCAATCTTCACTCTTTTGACCATATCTTTGTCATCCGACCTCCGAATGACCTGATTCTTGAGGCGTTGGATTCGTAAGAAAATTTTCTACCTCTCTATGTGAAATTTGTAAAATTTCATATTTAATTAACAATCAAGGATTTAATAATTTAAGTTGTGAATTATGGAATAAAGTTAAGAATTTAGGGTTTGGTCCCAAAATTTGTCATGAACATGCATCCTACATATCCATCATACATTAGTGAATTTTTAATCATGTACAATAGTGATTTGTATCTATGTTCCCTATTATAGAGGAACGACCACTGTCGGATATTGTCGGGACTTCGAGGCAATAAACTGTAACACCCCACTCCTGCAAGACCCGAACCCGACATCGACGGTGATATCCAGGTCCGTGCCCCGCAAGGGTAGCGTGCTACATCACTCAGTAGAAAACTCAGTATAACATTTACAGTTATTGTCACTCTAATCATTCACCGATCATCTCCTCTGTGATTTTCATGTATCTTTTACATACGTTTCATTAATCATACTCCCAATGGTAAATCGACTTAAATGTGACAACTCTTTTCATATATTGCTACCATTTCACTTATAAAACAATTTCAATCATTATTAGCACTCATTAGTGCTCAGTCACTCTATACAATTACATAAACCAATTGGGCCAAGTCAATGATTGTTTTGCGCACTCTAATGTTTTTGAAAGAAAAAGAAAATGTCATACGATTTTTAATAAGGTAATAAATGTTCTAGTACGTCACCCTCATTGTCGGGCTCGGATATCACCATGGATATCGGGTTCGGGTCTCGTCAGAATGGGGTGCTACATAAGCGAGAAGGCGGTTTTGGTAAATGTCTACAGTCGATAATTTCGAAGACGTAATATAGGTAGAAAATTTGATAAGTACTTTAGGTAAGTAATTTTTATGATAAATTTTGTGAGTCAACCTAGATGATGTTTAGGATTGATTTATTGGAAGTGCTATTTGCCTGCACATGAAATGTCTGAAATGACCTTGTTTTGTTTTAAAACTGTTAAGTCCTAATTGTGGGTAAATAGGCATGCCTAGAAGGGTCTGCAGCTGCTCCTGTTATTTGACACTTTGGTGTCTCCTGATATCGAGACATATGTCTCTCATGCTGATACTAATTATGGTATCTCTGTATAAGTCCGTTACCCACTTACATTAATGGATTTATAGTTTGATTTGTTCGTATTCGATATCATTTGATTTTGACATAAACTAAATTATATTCGATTCAAGGATCTCCGTGTTATCTTTGCTCGCATTTAGTATAAAAATCATTCAAATGCATTCTTTACATTTCTTGAAATCGTTAATATAGATTAGTTATTACTCACTAAGCTATATGCTTAGCACGGTGGATTTGCCCCATGTAGGTTCAGAGCGAAGAGATTAAGGATTGGGACAAGTCATCCGTAGTGGCCAAAAGAGTCTGAGTTTTGTGTCGCGCGAAAATGTATTTTATTTGGTTTGTTTGGGCCTGTAAATATTCTTTGGATTTGTTTCTGAAATTATGAGATGTATTATATGTGTGTTACGTTTAGTTTTTAAAAATGCATGTGTGAAACGTTTTGATTTGTTTGTCCTATCTTGGGTGGCATCCATGTATCCTCCCAGGGGGTATTTGGGTGGTACATCTTTTGGTATCAGAGCAAGTTTAGGCAGTTTTGGTTTAACCACGGCTTGCCTATTGTTTTCCGTTGAGTGTCTAAGTTGTGTTTTGGCCTAATGCGGTGTCCCATGTTTTGTCTTTAGAAATTATGATGGAAGGATCTCACGAATTTGTTGACGAAGTTGCTGAGAGTAATCAGCCAAAGCAAACTCGTTCTGAAATACCTGGACCGTCAAGGGTCAATCAAGGGGAAGCTGAGGTTCCACCTCCTCCTCTAGCTCAAGGAGAAGCTTTGATTAAGCTGTCCCAGGATATGATGACCTTGTTGCATCGAATGACAACACCTAAGGCTCCGATTGATCAGTTGAGGAAGTATAATGAAGAATTTTCAGGACTTCTGGAGGAATCTGAAAAAGTGAGTTCGGATTGAGAAGGTGAAGAGGGTACTGGATGAGATTAGTTGTCCAGCAGAGCAGATGGTTCACTGTGCTGTTTCCCTTCTACAGGGAGCAGCTTATGAATGGTGGAAGTTTGTCCTTAGGAGTCCTCACCACGGTGCCTCGACGGGAATTCTTTGCCCAAGAATTTAAAACTAAATATGTGACTAAGCTTACTGAAAGGATAGGTGGAAGCAGTTTTGAATCTAAAAGCAGAGGAGTTTGTGCATTCTTGAGTATGATCGGAGTTTAATCATTTCGATAAGTATGCCCTTAACTGTGTTGATCAAGAGTTCGATGCCATCAATTCGAGGAGGGATTGCATGATTCGATCAAGAAGCATTTGGCAGCGTTTTCTATGTTACAACAAGTTACTTACCATCAGTTAGTACAGTGCAATAAAATAGAAAGACAAGAGACGATCAGGAAAGAAAGAAGTCAGAGAAGAGGCTTTAATAGAGGAGGTCAGTCTTCGGGGAAACGAAATCGGGAAGGTAGTTCCTCTACACCGAGAGTTGCTCAGAGATCTGTGATGAGGGGAAGGCAACAAAACTTTCCTACATCGATCGCTTCTAGTAGGGGTTCCTCACGGGGTCGAGGTTCGGTGCTCGAGTGCCCACATTGCTCTATTCGGCAGATTGGGTGTCTGTTGGAGAGTTACAGTGCATGTTTTCGTTGTGGCGAAGACGGAGCATATGATTGCAAATTGCCCTCGAGAGGCGATGCAGGATGACAAGCTAGTAGAGAGGTTTCAATGCTTGATTGGGAATAGAGGTCGAGGAAGAGGCCGAGGCGGATATAATCAGAGCAGGGTTAATCCGAGCTCGCATTCGAAGCGTGAATCGACCACCGTTGCTATTCCTTGATTTCGGGCTTATGCACTGAAAGCTTGTGAGGATCAGGATGCACCAGATGTCATTGCTGGTATGGTTTCTCTCTTTGGTTCTGAATTATATGCATTAATTGATCCTGGATCTTCACATTCATATATCTGTGCTGGAGAAATGTTTGTTAAGGAGATGCTTATAGATCAGTTAGAATATGACATGCATGTAACTAGTCCTCTGGGTAGTAGTGTGGTGGTGAATCAGGTGGTTAGGAATTGTCCTGTTAAGATTCAAGAAAGTTAGTATGCATCGGATCTGATTAAGTTGCCGTTTCACGAATTCGATTTGATTTTGGGTATGGATTGGCTGTCTAAACATTAGGCAGTAATCGACTGTAAGGCGAAGACAGTTTTCTTAAAGAGGCCCGACCAGTCTGAGATTGTATTTCGTGGTGGTTGCACACGTGCTCTGACTAATGTAGTATCTGCTATGCAAGCTCAAAAGCTTCTCAGGAAGGGGTGTGAAGCTTATCTAGCTTTTTTACTTGATTCCCAGAAGGATGGTGTTAAGGAGAAACTGCTTGAGATTCCTGTAGTGAATGAGTTTCCAGATGTTTTTCTTGAGGAATTTCCTGGACTCCCTCCAGAAAGGGAAGTGGAGTTATCTATTGAAGTTGTGCTGCATCGCTCCTATATCCAGAAGCACCGTATAGAATGGCTCCTACTGAGTTAAAGGAGTTGAAGTTGCAGTTACAAGAACTTCTGGATAAGGGGTTTATTAAACCAAGTGTATCACCGTGGGGTGCACCGGTGTTATTTGTGAAGAAAAAGGATGATACACTGAGAATGTGCATTGACTTTAGGCAGTTAAATAGAGTCACAGTGAAGAATAGGTATCCACTGCCAAGGATTGACGATCTATTTGATCAGTTAAAAGATGCAGAAGTGTTTTCGAAGATAGATCTGCAATCAGGATATTATCAGCTTCGGGTCAAGGATGTGAATGTGCCGAAGACTGCATTTAGGACCCGTTATGGACATTATGAGTTCCTAGTAATGCCATTCGGGTTAACTAATGCTCCTGCAGCATTCATGGATTTGATGAATAGAGTATTCAGGCCATATTTGGATCAGTTTGTTGTGGTGTTTATTGATGATATACTGGTCTACTCTAGGACTGAACAGGATCATAGTGAACATCTCCGAATTGTCTTGCAGACCCTGCGGGAAAGACAGTTATATGCTAAGTTGAGTAAATGTGATTTCTGGCTTCAGGAGATATCATTTTTAGGTCATGTGGTCTCTTATGAAGGAATTAGAGTTAATCCTAGTAAGATAGAGGCAATTGTTAATTGGAAGCCACCACGGAATGTGACGGAAGTAAGAAGTTTTCAGGTGCATTTGGTTATTACCGTCGATTTGTTAAGGGATTTTCAGTGATAGCATCCCCTTTAACTAAACTTTTACGGAAGGGAGTGAAGTATGAATGGTCTGATAGATGTCAGAGTAGTTTTGATCTGTTGAAAAATATGCTTACTGAAGCTCCTGTATTAGTTCAACCTACGGCTGGTAAGGAGTATGTTATGTATACTGATGCATCTGGAATTGGTTTAGGTTGTGTATTGATGCAGGAAGGAAAGGTAGTTGCTTATGCTTCTAGGCAACTAAAGACTCATGAACAGAATTACCCTACACATGATCTGGAACTTGCAGCAGTAGTGTTTGCCTTAAAAATTTGGCGACACTATCTGTATGGTGAAAGGTGTAGAATTTTCACAGATCATAAGAGTCTGAAGTATCTGCTTACACAGAAGGAACTCAATTTGAGACAACGAAGTTGGTTGGAATTATTTAAAGACTATGATTGTATTGTGGACTACCATCCGGGTAAGGCTAATGTTGTAGCTGATGCCTTGAGTCGAAAAACCATCTCAGCATTGTCACTGAAGCAGACTGGATGGAAATTGGGATCTGATGGAGCTTTAATGGCTCAATTGAGAGCAAAGCCTACGTTAAGACAGGAGATTTGTGACGCTCAAAGAGCTGATGATAAGTTACAACAACTTATCATGGCTACTCAGGAAGGTAAACAGACTGATTTTTCTGTACAGGGTGATGGTGAATTGTATTATAAGGATCGGTTGTGTGTGCTAGCGAATGATGAATTGAAAAAGAAGTTATTGTTTGAGGCTCATAATACAGTATTTACTATGCATCCGGGTGGAAACAAGATGTATCGAGATCAAGCGAAGATTATTGGTGGGCAGGTATGAAACGGGACGTTGTGGATTATGTAGCAAAATGTCTGACATGCCAACAGGTTAAGGCTGAACACCAGGTTCCATCTGGTTTGTTAAATCCTATTCTTATTCCTCAATGGAAATGAGATAATATTACCATGGACTTTGCTACTGGACTTCCTCTTACTCAAAGGAAACATGATGCGGTATAGGTTATTGTGGATATGTTCACCAAATTTGCTCATTTTCTACCTGTTCGTCCTGACTATTCATTGGATAGGCTTGCAGATTTGTATGTGAATGAGATTGTAAGACTGCATGGAGTACCATTATCGATTATTTCTGATCGAGATCCTCGATTTACTTGAGATTTCGGAAAAGTTTATAGAAGCATGGGTACTCAACTTAAGTTTAGATCGCTTTTCATCCCCAGAGCAGATAGAGCGGTCGAACAGTTATCTGATTTTGGAAGATATGTTGAGGGGTTGTGTGTTAGAGTTTCCCAGGAGTTGGGATAATTATCTTACTTTGATGGAGTTTGCTTATAACAACAGTTATCAGACGAGCATCGGCATGGCACCTTATGAAGCGTTGTATGGTAGGAAGTGTAGAACTCCGGTATGTTGGACGGAACTGAGTGAAAACAAGATGATTGGGCCAGACATTGTAAAAGATACTGAAGAAAAGATTCTGTTTATTCAACAAAGATTAAAGCGCCAAAGGATAGAGCGAAATCTTATCTTTGATCTAAAAGGAAGGATATTGAGTTTCAAGTGGGTGATAAGGTGTTTCTGAAAGTGTCACCATGGAAACACATACTTCGGTTTGGGAAGAAGGGTAAACTCAGTCTGCGATTCAGTGGGCCTTATGAAATTCTGAAGAGGGTTGGACCTGTAGCTTATCAGTTAGCTATTCCTAGAGAATTGGCCAGATTGCATGATGTGTTTCATGTTTCTATGTTGAGGAGATACCGATCTGACGCCTCACATAAGATTTTGGTGCAAGAGATTCAGGTATAACAATATTTGTCGTATGAAGAAGGGCCAATTTCCATACTAGCCAAAGAAGTGAAACAACTCTGAAACAAGTCAGTACCGTTAGTAAAAGTCCTCTGGCAACATCATGGAATTGAGGAAGCAACTTGGGAACCAGAGGAAATCATGAAGGCTCAGTATTTGCAATTATTCGAATCAGGAATGAATTTCGAGGACGAAATTTCTTAACAAGGAAAGAGTTGTAATGCCCCAAATTAGGGGTTAGAATATTAAAGGAATTTAGTACGAATTATGTTTGTTATTTGCTTATTAAATATTTGCTTAAATTGTGCATAAGTATTTTGGCATGCATTCATGGCATTTTCCGGGTAAATTGGTTTAATGAAACTTCGGATTAATTCAGACCGTAGTAATATAATTTTAGTAATTTTTGTATACTTCAAATATTTTTAGAAATTGATGGTGAATTAATTTTGAGTTGAAAATTTATTTTACGAGTCATTATTTTATGACGAAATTTTGGTGAATTTTGGAAGTTATGCGGAACTTTTGAGTATTTGTTTGTTATAAGAATTCAAAACAATGTATTTGGTTTAAAAGAATATTTTATTAAAAAATACTACTAAAAGAAACGAAGAGACTTATTAACAATTGACATTTGGCCGTTATATCTATACATATGGACTAAGCCTTCTCGTGAAAGGGACACGTCATTATACACGTTGTTCACATGCAAGATGCCCAGTAGTTTGCTCTACTATTGTTTTTATAAGTGAAAGACATTTAATAAGTGAAAGACATTTAAACATTACCGAAATGAGTTCTCTGCTTTTGTCCATCAGGTGGTTTTCGTAGCTTAGTCGGTAAGTAACTCCACTGTGTTTATAATGTAAATATATATATACATGCATGAGTTTTAGACTAGTAGTTTCGTTGATGCTATGTTCTTTCTTATTAATAAGCATGACTGTTTTTGACAAGTTTTGACTAAACTAAATGTACGTGGGAGTTAGAAGAGTCATTAAAGTTATATTGGAAGAGTGCAATATTATGGAGAAAAACACATACTCGATGAGCTCACTGTAAAAATTTATATACATATGTGAATTATAGTGTGAGGTTTAAGTTTACGGAAATTTAGAGCTTACTGAGAGGTAGTGGTTTATGGAGAAAAAATGATAGATACCGTGGACTATTGAGATGAAGAAACCAAGAAAAAACATAGAAAAAAGGGATAAAAATATGAATTTGGAAAGTTTACCGTAGAGAGAGAGAGAAAGTTGGAATGTTAGTGTTGTGATCTTGGAGTGTATAGATGATTCTAATAGTATAGAAATGATAGATAAATGAGTTTTGAAGTGAAAAAGTTAAAAAAAATGGAAGAAGAGTCTTTTGTTTTGTATGGTTTGGTGAAGAAGACGATGAACAGTGTTATAAGTCGACTTGTTGTGGTGTATAAGTCGGACTTAGATCAACGTTTTGCATGAAAATGTCATCTCTGCTCTTCAATAAGTCAAGTTATGCAAGTGTAAGTCGACTTATGGTGTTATGTAAGTCGACTTGTGTAAGTATAAGTCGACTTGTGGTGTTATGTAAGTCGACTTGTGTAAGTATAAGTCGACTTGTGTGTGATAAACTTCAATCTTTGAAATCTCAATCCGCAATCTTCACTCTTTTGACCATATTTTTGTCATCCGACCTCCGAATGACCTGATTCTCGAGGCGTTGGATTCGTAAGAAACTTTTCTACCTCTCTATGTGAAATTTGTAAATTTTCAGATTTAATTAACAATCAAGGATTTAATAATTTAAGTTGTGAATTATGGAATAAAGTTAAGAATTTAGGGTTTGGTCCCAAAATTTGTCATGAACATGCATCCTACATATCCATCATACATTAGTGAATTTTTAATCGTGCACAATAGTGATTTGTATCTATGTTCCCTATTATAGAGGAACGACCACTGCCGGATATTGCCGGGACTTCGAGGCAATAAACAGTAAGGGTGGTTTTGGTAAATGTCTGGTCATTAATTTGAAGACGTAATATAGGTAGAAAATTTCAGTAAGTACTTTAGGTAAGTAATTTTTTTATGATAAATTTTGTGAGTCAACCTAGATGATGTCTAGGATTGATTTATTGGAAGTGCTATTTGCCTGCACATGAAATGTCCGAAATGACCTTTTTCGCTTTAAAAGCTGAAAGTCCTAGTTGTGGGTAAATAGGTACGCCTAGAAGGGTCTCAGAATGCCTCGTTATTTGACACTTTGGTGTCTCTCGATATCGAGACATATGTCTCTCTCACGATACTAATTTCGGTATCTCTGTATAAGTCCGTTACTCACTACATTAATGGATTTATAGTTTGATTTGTTTCAGATTCGATATCTGCTTGATTTTGACATAAAATAAATTATATTCTGATTCTGAAGGATCTTCTGTGTTCTGCTGTTTTGTTTAGTATAAAAATCATTCAAATGCATTCTTTACATTTATCAAATCGTTAATATAGACTAGTTATTACTCACTAAGCTATATGCTTAGCACGGTGGATTTGTCCCGTGTAGGTTCAGAGCGAAGGGATTAAGGACTGGGACAAGTCATCCGCAGTGGCCAAAAAAGTCTGAGTTTTGTGTCGCGCGAAAATGTATTTTATTTGGTTTGTTTGGGCCTGTAGATATTCTTTGGATTTGTTTATGAAATTATGAGATGTATTATATGTGTGTTACGTTTAGTTTTTAAAAATGCATGTGTGAAACGTTTTGATTTGTTTGTCCTGTCTTGGGTGGCATCCATGTATCCTCCTAGGGGGTATTTGGGTGTTACACTTCTCGATTGCTCTTCCGCTCCATAATGGTTGAGAGGACATCTCCTGTAACATCCCGTTATTGTTAACAAGGGTATTTTGGTAAATTGGGACAGACTTATAGGTTTCATTGCATTCACTGACTGAGTATGTTATTGGCCTCTAAATATAGAGGAACAGGTTTATTGCATATGCATTTATTCATAGGTACATTCATTCATGGTTTTTCGGTATTTAATTGAGCATGGACTGACTGAACTGACTGGAACGTGAATTATTGAGGAATCATGAGAAATTGGGTTCAAATGACTGATTTGGAATAGTTTAAGTATAATTGGTAATTGATAGTGGCTTATAGGAAATTTTCGGGGAATTCGAGAGGAAATGCCCGGACCGAAAATATTTGAGAGACAGACCGATTGACTGTATAGTACTGAAAGAATTGCCCGATGGCGATGGAAAAATTTAGAGTTATACTGTTAAGAAATAAATATGATGATTCATTGAGATTAGAGACTAAAATTTGGACTGAGTTGGAGACTTAGGTCTATAAATACTAGGTTTGAAAGAAATTGGGAAAAATTTCTCTAAGGCATTGGAGTTTCTTCTTCTCCCCTTCGGCGTTCATCAATTCCTCCTATTGGTGAGGATTCTTCGATTTTTCTTGTGGTTTCCTCCTCATTATGTAAGGCTAACTTATTTACTGTTATTGATGAAGGATTGAGAGGCTTTAGAGTGGAGTAATCGTTGGTTCTGAAAGATTTTAGGGTTTTCAGTGTTTTTGAGGGATCTGTGGATTTGAGTTTGATTGGTAAGTTTTAATGGTTTTAATGTTGTTATTGATAGTTTTTATGGCATTTATGGCAATTATTATGGTTGATAGAGTGTTGGGAGAGTAAATGGAGGTTTTAGAGAGAGAAAAGGACGGAAACGATAGGAGAAGACGAGGCGGATCGTCGCACGCCGCGACCTACGTGCAAGCCTCGCCACGGCGAATTTTTATTCGTTCGCCGCGGCGAGCGAGGAGAGGACGTCATGCGCCTGCTTTCGCCACCAAGACGCCTAAAGGAGTTGTTACCGCATGGAAAGACCATTCTTGCGCATGGCAGAGGCTCTCGCCGTGGCGAAGGGATGGTTTCCGATTGGTTTAATTTCAATTTATTTGGCATAACTTTTGGTGTAGACCTCCAATTGAGGTGATTCCAGATTCGTTGTGAACTAGGGAAAGAGGTCTACAATTGAGGATAATTATGGGAATTAAAATTTAATTATAATGGTATTGATTCATAGAAAATAAGATCAATTATGGTTCCTATTGTGACTTAAGTATTTAATTGAGACTATTGGAGTTTTAATTGGGAGTTTCTATAGAGGTTTCGACCCAATGAATAGGAAATTAACTGAATTATAGGAATGGATCAAATCATTACCGATCAATTGAGCAAAGAGATAGGGTTGAGCATAAGATATCAAAATTTGGTATTAGCGCCGGAAATCATGAACATGCATTGTACATAATTTCACTGAGACATATGCATTACTGAACTGTTTAATTGAGCATCTAGTAATGAGACTGTATTTAACTGTTATAGAGGCGCCGTTGGATCATCGTTCTACGGACATTGCTGGGACTTCCAGGTAGTAGCTCGGAAGTTACAGGTGAGTAACCTAGTTGGTTTCTCAAATTTCTAATTGTTTAAATGCTCAATGTGAATTACTTGCCACTGTGAAATTGCATGATTACTGAAATGTACGTGATCAAATGATATGTTTCACCGTATTGGATTAGATTATCAGATTGGATCGACTATCAGATGATATCGAGAAATGCAATACTAGGCTTTTATAACCATACACTGAATTACTGAACACTGCATTGCATGCATCAATGCATGATCAGATAATGGAATGTGAACCAAGTTGCTATTATCACTGAAAAGAGCCTCGAGCTCCAACATTTGTCGACCGGCCTAGCTGGCAGGGGAGAAATCTCGACGCGTCCCCATCGAACACCGATCAACACTTGGGCACAACACTGAATAACTGGAAAGAGTCACATACGCATTGCATCTACATGAATGATTGTTCTGCGACAATTACTGATTACGTGATGGCATGATTTACTGTAAATTGTTACATGTTACTGCGAATTGTTATTTAATGCTGTAAATTGTTATAATGTGCTGATAATTGAATATTATTGTATTGTGCTGTACGCCATGTGCGTAATTCATGATTTGAGTGAACCATCGATGATGGTTTCTCGCTGAGTAAACTCACCCAACATTGCAAATATTTTTCAGGGATTGAAGAGTACCCCGTTAGACGAACGAGAGTATGTCTACTGCACTAGAGTCGGAGACTAGGGTCGAGATCAGTTCGCGTCTGCATTAGTGTCTTTCTGAGTCGTGTGTAAATGAGTCTTTCTGATTGATGTATAAATTGTGTTTTCGCATAATTGTATTGTTATTATAAAGGGCCCCAACTGACTAATAGGGTTTCATAAATTGATTATTAAAATAGTGTTTTGATTGAAAATGTTTCCGCATCGCGGGCCCAAATGGTTTATTGTTTTATGCGCACTCAAATGTTTTCAAAAGAAAAAAATGTTTTACCGAGTATTGGATCGCTTAAGATACCACCTCGCAGTCATGAGCTCGGATATCACTGTAGATGTCGGGTTCGGGTCTGACGGGAGTGGGGTGTTACATTTGTGGTATCAGAGCCCAGAAGTACGATTGTACATGGGCGTTCTGAAATTTGTACTGAGTTACATGCATTAAAGTCGTTATAGCAGACGGTAGTAACTGATCCCTAGTAGAGTCACATGAGTATGTCCCAATTGTTTAAGTGGTTAGAAGTGGCAAGGAAAGGATGATATGTTAGAACGTGATAGATGGAAATTGTGGATAACATGGAATAACAGAAAGTGTATAGTTTGATATGATAAAAGACGATTAAGTGTATCGGTATTGGTGGATATATTACGGACTGCGACACCCGTGTTATATCGGGGCATATCCTTGAATGTAGGGTATGAAGTTATAGTTATGGATTGACAGAGGTAAATAGAGAGATGATGGGAATGGCAAGATTGGAAGTGTATAAAACAATGGGTATAATAAAATGTTCGTGATCTAGAAGAGTTAAAATTGGAATTGATTATCAAACAAGAGGTAGTGTATAAGAGTTATGACTTGAGTCGATTATGTTAGCAAGGAATCCAGAATGATCAGACGTCCATGACATTGAATTGAGAGAAAATGCATGGGTATGGTGCATTAATGAAAGGATTGAAATATAAGATACCGATAATGATAGATGTGAGTGGTCAAGGTTTAGTTGAATTGCCTAAGTAAACGCTTTTTGATTATGGGAGCCCTATGGCGAGTGAAAATTTTAAACTCAATTGTTTCATATGTGTAGAGATTACAGGAAGAGATTGATGAGTTAGTGGCTAAGTGCTAGTTGTAGTCCTTATCGTTTAAAGTTCAATATGAGTAGAATAAGAGACGAAAGTGATTATAGTGATCAGAATGAATGGAGAGTGGTTATGACCCTCACGATTGGGAACGACCGTAAAAAAGGGAAAATGTGGTATAAAAAAAATTAATGAAAACAAAGTATAGCGTGAGTGACAAATTGGTATATTGACGTTAATGATTTTCAACGGTATAAAATTGTAATGAACGAGATTAAAAGGACATTCTTGGTATGTGGATTATGGCATAGGTTGATCTACAGGGGATACTGAGTATAGCTGGAATTGATTTTCTATGGTATTGAAAATGATTGACAAGAAATAATGACGATAGTTGATGAGAAATAAATTTTATAAATGGTATCGATGAAAATAGTAAGAACTTTCTGGAATTGGATACGATGATTAGATGAGTCGATTTGAAAGTGATTAACGAAAAGGCAATATAGAGATTAATGTGAAATGAATTACCGGTTAACTCGGGAGTCATAATCTGAGTCGAGATTCAAGTGTAAAAAATAAAATCTGCTACTGAAAAGAGATGTCCTATGGTTAGTGCAAGGAACCCGATTGTGTAATAGGCTTATTGACCAGTAAGGAGATAGTGTTGACGAATAAAATGAATCGGTAATAGGGGTGAGTGATCCAAGTTGATGTCAATGAGTCGAATTGATTATTACTGAAGCAATGAGAATCTTATGAGATTAGTGTTTTACCATTAAAGAGATGTAAGTTGATAATCGATAAATGAAATGTTTCCAAGTGTATCACTACGGTATAGATGCACGTAGATGAGGATAAGAGCGTAAAAGGGAGAAACTGAATTTGTTATAAGTAACCTCTATGTGACTGTGATGTGAATTGAGTTATAGATTGGTAAGGTGATTTATAACCTAAAAGATGATTTTGATTTATCAAGTGTTTTATAAACTGGAATAAGAAACATTGTTAAGATCTGATAAACGTGTAAATGGTACCGAACGTGAAGAATTGCGAGTAATTATGAGGAAACAGTTAAGGCAGTGTAGATACTGAGAAAGGAAAAAGAGTAATTGATTGTATTGATTTCCGTAAAATGGTCAGAACCTGGTCATATAAAGAAATGAGTGTGAATCAGAATAGAAAGGAACGGATCAATTCCCCTGTCCTCCTGACCGACTGTATATGAAATTTCGAGGATGAAATTTTATTAGGAGGGGAGAATTGTAACATCCCGTTACTGTTAACAAGGGTATTTTGGTAAATTGGGACTGACTTATAGGTTTCATTGCATTAAGCGATCGAGATGTTATTGGCCTCTAAATATAGAGGAATGATTTATGCATATGCATTTATTCATAGTACATGCATTCATGGTTTTCGGTATTTAATTAAGCATGGGATCGAATCGACCGAACGTGAATTATTGAGGAATCATGAGAAATTGGGTTCAAATGACTGATTTGGAATAGTTTAAGTGTAATTGGTAATTGATAGTGGCTTATAGGAAATTTTCGGGGAATTCGAGAGGAAATGCCCGGACCGGAAATATTTGAGAGACAGGCCAGATCGATTGTATATATCTTGAAAGAATTGCCCGATGGCGATGGAAAAATTCTGCTTATCTTGTTAAGAAATAAATATGATGAGTCATTGAAATTAGAGACTGAAATTTGGATTGAGTTGGAGACTTAGGTCTATAAATACTAGGTTTGAAAGAAATTGGGAAAATTTTCTCTAAGGCATTGGAGTTTCTTCTTCTCCCCTTCGGCGTTCATCAATTCCTCCCATTGGTGAGGATTCTTCGATTTTCCTTGTGATTTCCTCCTCATTGTGTAAGGCTAACTTGTTTACTGTTATTGATGAAGGATTGAGAGGCTTTAGAGTGGAGTAATCGTTGGTTCTGAAAGATTTTGGGGTTTTCGGTGTTTTTGAGGGATCTGTGGATTTGAGTTTGATTGGTAAGTTTTAATGGTTTTAATGTTGTTATTGATAGTTTTTATGGCATTTATGGCAATTATTATGGTTGATAGAGTGTTGGGAGAGTAAATGGAGGTTTTAGAGAGAGAAAAAGACGGAAACGATCGGAGAAGACGAGGCGGATCGTCGCACGCCGCGACCTGCGTGCAAGTCTCGCCACGGCGAGCGAGGAGAGGACGCCGCGGCGAGCATCAATTAGTTGACACCAAGGCGCCTAAAGGAGTTGTTCGCGCATTAACGACCTTCACGCCATGACGAAGCACCATTTACGCCATGAGAGAGGCTCTCGCGCCGCGAAGGGGATGGTTTCCGATTTGTTTAATTTCAATTTATTTGGCATAACTTTTGGTGTAGACCTCCAATTGAGGTGATTCCAGATTCATTGTGAACTAGGGAAAGAGGTCTACAATTAAGGATAATTATGAGAATTAAAATTTAATTATAATGGTATTGATTCATAGAGAATAAGATCAATTATGGTTCCTATTGTGACTTAAGTATTGAATTGAGACTATTGGAGTTTTAATTGGGAGTTTCTATAGAGGTTTCGACCTAATGAATAGGAAATTAACTGAATTATAGGAATGGATCAAATCATTACCGATCAATTGAGCAAAGAGATAGGGTTGAGCATAAGATATCAAAATTTGGTATTAGCGTAGGAAATCGTGAACATGCATCGTATATAATTTCACCGAGACATATGCATTATCAACTGCTTAATTGAGCATCTAGTAATGGATTTGATTTAATCGTTATAGAGGCGCCGTTGGATCATCGTTCCACGGACATTGCTGGGACTTCCAGGTAGTAGCTCGGAAGTTACAGGTGAGTAACCTAGTTGGTTTCTCAAATTTCTAATTGTTTAAATGCTCAATGTGAATTACTTGCCACTGTGAAATTGCATGATTACTGAAATGTACGTGATCAAATGATATGTTTCTACTATATTAGATTAGATTACTGTATTGGACCGACCATCAGATGATACCGAGAAATGCAATCATCGGGCTTTTATAGCCATGTTTGAATTATCGAACATGAATTATCGAACATCGCATTGCATGCATCAATGCATGATCAGATAATGGAATGTGACCCAAGTTGCTATTATCACTGAAAAGAGCCTCGAGCTCCAACACTGTACTGACCGGGCCTAGCCCGAGGGGAGAAATTCCTGACGCGTCCCCACTGAACACTGACTGAGCACTTGGGTACAACACTGAATAACTGGAAAGAGTCACATACACATTGCATCTACATGAATGATTGTTCTGCGACAATTCTCGATTACGTGATGGCATGATTTATCAGAATTGTTACATGTTCTGCGAATTGTTATTTAATGTCAGTAAATTGTTATAATGTATCGATAATTGAATATTATTGTATTGTCTTTAGACGCCGTATGCGTAATGCATGATTTGAGTGAACCATCGATGATGGTTTCTCGCTGAGTTCGCAAACTCACCCAACATTGCAAATATTTTTCAGGGATTGAAGAGTACCCCGTTAGACGAACGGGAGTATGTCTACTGCACTGGAGTCGGAGACTAGGGTCGGGATCAGTTCGCGTCTGCATTAGTGTCTTTTTGAGTCGTGTGTAAATGAGTCTTTCTGATTGATTTATAAATTGTGTTTCCGCAGAATTGTATTGTTATTATAGAGGGCCCCAACTGACTAATAGGGTTTCATAAATTGATTATTGAAATAGTGTTTTGATTGAAAATGTTTCCGCATCGCGGGCTCAAATGATTTATTGTTTTCTGCGCACTCAAATGTTTTCAAAAGAAAAAAATATTTTACCGAGTATTGAACTGCTCTAGCATACCACCCTCGCGGGTCACGGGCTCGGATATCACTGTAGATGTCGGGTTCGGGTCTGGCGGGAGTGGGGTGTTACATCTCCAGTGTAGTACGCACTAAAGATGAATGGTTACATCAAGTGGTTGGCCTCCTTAGGCTTTCTTTTGGATCATGAATTAAGTATTGACTTAATTCTGGCAGGTTCAACTGATAGTTACTCACAATTTGTGCTTAACTATCAAATGAACAATATATCCAGCACAATTCTCGAGCTGGTCAATATACTCAAGGTAGTTGAGCTGTCTGTCTGCAAAGACAAGGTTGTGATTCTGGTACATTCTTCTGGTTCGAAGAAAAGGAGACAAAAGAAGAAGAAGTTCGCAAGGCCTATGGGAAGTGTCAAGAATGGAAAGAAGACTGCCTCAAAGGGAACTTGCTTCTACTGTGGAAAGGATGGCCACTAAAAGAGAAACTTTAAGGCCTATCTGGAGTCCTTGAAGTAGAGGAAGGCATCTGATGACTTTTAAACCTAATACATATTGATATATGTGGTCTGATGTCTATACATGCCAAAGGTGGTTTCGTATACTTCATTACCTTTATCGATGATCATTCTCGATATGGGTATGTGTATCTTAAAAGATACAAGTTTGAAGCCTTTGAAAGGTTTAAAGAATTCGAAAATGAAGTTGAGAAACAACTTGAGAGAAGTATTAAATCACTTCGATCGGATCGAGATGGTGAATACTTAAGCCAAGAGTTTTTGGATTATCTCAGGTATAATAGAATATTGTCCTAGTGGACTCTACCTTACACGCCACAACACAATGGTGTGGTTGAGAAGAGGAGAAGAACCTTGTTAGACATGGTGAGGTCTATAATAGATTTAGTGAATTTACCAAAATCGTTTTTGGGTTATGCACTCGAAACTTCTATTGATGTATTAAACAGAGTCCCATCTAAGTTAATTGATGTTACTCCATATGAGATATGGACTACCAAGAAACCTTATCTTTCTCATATGAAAGTTTTGAGTTGTCCTGCTTATGTGAAGCGGATTCAGTTAGGTAAGCTTGAACTAAATCTGACAAGTGTTTGTTTGTAGGATATCCTAAGGAAACTATAAGATATCAGTTCTACCATATTTTAGAACAAAAGGTGTTTGTTTTAAAATATGTTATCTTTTTAGAGAAAGAGTTTATTCTAAGAGAAGGTAGTGGGAGCAAAATTGAACTTGTGGAAGTACAAGATGCTCAAAGAAACTCAGATCAACTGCCTGGACCCCAATCTATTTTTCATGAAGATGAAACAATAGTTCAATCTTTTGACATGCAAGATGTTTGTAGGTCAGGAAAGATATGTCATGTTCCCGAGAGATACGAATTTCTCATAAATGAACTTAACAACGTATTGCTCATAAAAGATGACGAGCCTTCTACTTATGAAGAGGTTCTGAAGAGTTTATAATATGACAAATGACTTCGAGCTATGAAATCCAAAATAGACTCCATGTATGAAAACCAAGTATGGAATTTGGTTGACCCACCCGAAGGGGTAAAACCTATAGGGTGAAAATGGGTTTTCAAGAAGAAAACTAACATGAAGGTTAATGTAGTTACCCGTAAAGCTAGGCTTGTAGCTAAAGGTTATCATCAAAGGCAATGTGTTGACTATGAGAAAACGTTTAACCTAATAACTATGCTTAAATCGATTAGGATACTCCTAGGCATTGTCGTTCATTATGATTATGAGAAATGACAAATGGATGTGAAGACAACTTTCCTTAATGGAAACCTAACCGAGGATATGTATATGAAACAACTTGATGGTTTCATATCTATGAATGGAGACAAGACATACAAGCTTCATAAATCCATTTATGGATTGAAGCAAGCATCCAGGATATGGAATATCCCATTTGATGAGACAATCAAAGAGTTTGGTTTCTCATAAAATCTGGATGAGCCATGTGCATATAAGAAGGTTAGTGGGAGTACAATTGTGTTCCTTGTACTGTATATAGATGACATATTACTAATAGGAAGCGATGTCTTTACTTTGCAATTAGTCAAAAAATGGTTAGCTAAGAACTTCTCTAAGAAAGCTCTTTGAGAAGTAATTTATATTTTAGGGATAAGGATCCATAGAGATATATCTAAGATGTTGCTTGGTCTTTCTCAGTTTACATATATAGACAAGATGTTAAAGAGGTTTAGTATGGAGCAGTCCAAGAGAGATTATCTTCTCATGGTGTGTGGGATTACACTCTTTAAATCTATGTGTCCAAAGACATATGATGAGACGACCCGCATGAGTTTGATTCCTTACGCTGCGACTATAGGATCAATCATGTACATTATGTTATGTACTAAACCCGATGTATCATATGCTTTAAATGTTACGACTAGATACCAGTTGGACCTTGGTGAGGGTCATTGGATGGCTGTCAAGAATATCCTTAAGTACTTGAGAATAACTAAGGATGTATTCTTTGTATATGGAGAAAGTGATCTTGTGGTAAGCGGGTATATTGATGTCAATTTCTAATCCGATAGGGATGACTCTAGATCTCAGTCCAAATATGTATTCACACTGAATGGTGGTGTAGTCAGTTGAAAAAGTTCCAAACAATAGACGACTGCAGATTCGAAAACAAAGGTGGAGTACATTGCAGCTTTAGAAGCGACAAAGTAGGCGATTTGGATCAAGAAGTTCATTTTGGAACTTGATGTGGTTTCGAGCATCACTGACCTAGTGTAGTTGTATTGTGACAACAACGGGGCTATAGTGTAAGCAAAGGAATTGAGGTCTCATCAAAAGTTCAAACATGTACTTAAGCGCTACCATTTGATTAGAGAAATCATTGGTAAAAATGATGTCAAGATAGAGAGAGTTCCCACCGATCAGAATATAGTTGATCCATTGACTGGGTTTATTTTCCAAAAGAGTTGTATGTCATATGTACATGCCTATGGAATTAGATATCAAGGCGATTGGCTTTGGTGCAAGTGGGAGTTTGTTAGAGAAGTGTTATAATTAATAAAGACATTTTATTTATTTCTATGTTCATACGTTTATGGATTTGATGTTGATCTTAAATTGATTTAATGAAGTCACTGATACAAAACATGGTATGGAGGAAATCATGATGAGATCATGATAATGAGATTCCTATCGTGTGTAATTATGTTAGTATCTAAACTTTCCCTAGTCATAAGATTAATGAGATGAGATATCATTAATCTGTATCATTAATCCGGATAGACTAACACATGTTATACTCCTTGATTGGATCAAGCAATAGATCTCATAAGCTGTAGACATGAGACATGTAACACCCCACACCCGTAAGACCCGAACCCGATATCGTTGGTGATATCCGAGTCCGTGTCCCACGAGAGTGGCGTACTACATCAGTCGATTTAAAATTCAGTATACATTTTTTTTTCTCTTTGGAGCCCTTAACTCCACGTTCACACGGCAAAACATGAGAAGTAATGAAAATCCGTGTTCAATAAAAACCATTTCGATTATTACAATTATCCAAATAATAATTATAATCATCAATGCAAGATAAAATATACAATGCCTTGTTATACGGTGATTGCGGAATACAATTTACTAAAACACTAATGCAGACACGAACTGATCCCGACCTCTAACCTTTACTCGTCTACAGTAGACATACTCCCGTGTCAAACGGAGTATTCTTCAGGACCTGAAAAATAGATGCAAATTTTGGGTGAGTTTTGCGAACTCAGTGAAAAACCATCATCGATGGTTCACTCAAATCATGCATTACGCCCATGGCGTACAGTACAGTCTAGAAATCATCAATTACCAATAAATGGCCAATAACAATGTCCGAAAGAATAAAACCATTCACGATAATTCATACCATTATGAAAGCAAGATATGTCACGTAGCGGTCATTTGTGCAAATGCAATGCATGTGTGACTCTTTCCATTTTCATTATGTTATTGTGACTGTGCGCGCCGTAAACCGCCCCAAGAACGGCACATTGCGTTGAGCCGTGGGTTTCAAACATTGGGCTTGAAGCCTCGATACATTGAGCCCGAGGCTCGAATACGTTGGACCGAGGTCACGTGCGTTGGTGAAAGCTCTCACATACGTTAGGCGTGATATGCCCCGATCCGGTCATTTGCTCCGGTCACAACCGCCTTTATCGATCATGTCCTTATGTATGAATGCATATGTTCCAATTTCCATTTACGATTATTGCTATCACTTACATTCAATGCCATTTCCTATTTCTTGGACCTTGATCCGTATTTCAATCATATATTCTTCCAATTTATCATACCATATCGCATTTAAAAGTCACATTCAATGTATCAAGCGGATAAGTAACACTTGAGTATCAATTTCCCCATTCCCTCGAACCTTTGGTCCGAGATCTCCCATTCACAAACGATTACACACAAATAGCACTTCGTTATCTCATTCCCCATATTTGAGACACCTATGGTCCAAATCAATCAAAGTCAAATACACATAAACCTCCATTATCTCCACATGGCATAATAGCAAAATCTTAAACACATAAAGGTTGAGGAACCAACTAGGTTACTCACCTATTACTTCGAGCTAATCTTGGGAAAGCCTCGGTGACGTCGGTCAATCGACGCTCAATTGGGCCTCTATATGAATCGAGAAAAAATACGAGTCACTAAATATGAAATTTGTGCTCATGTTGATGAAATATGCATGTTCATGAATTCCGGTCCTAATTCAATATTTTCCCATAATAAAATTCTATGAAAATTAGAAATCCATAGGCGGACGACGGCATGATTAGGACCTCTATAGGTCCTCAATTAAATAAAACAGTGTGTACAAGTTAAAATCGATAGGGGCTACGTCAAATTCCGTCTAAAATTCCCGTTTTCTCGAAAATGAAATTAAATATTCAACGAATCCGATGCCTCTAGAATCAGTCAATCGGACGTCGGACGGAAAGAAATTGACAAAAGAACAATTGTACCATTTAATACCAAATAAAATTTAAAAAAACAAAAAATAAACTTTTTCAAATGCGCCTCATGGGCGAGACGCCGCCCTCGAGGCGATTTCACCTCACTCTGCGTCGCGAGGCGAGGCGTCGCCTCGCGACCACCTCTTTAAATCTCGCCATGAGGCATGCGTCGCCTCGCGAGGCTGAATCACCTCGTTTGTCATGAGGGAGGCGTCGCCTCATGACCGGCTCGATTATCTCGCCTCATGAGGCTTAAACCCTCGCGAGACGGCTCCTTCTGCTTACCTATTTTTTTCCAGATTTATAACTTAATTTCCATCCACTCTAACTTTTAGCACACAATTCAGAAAAATACCCACTATACCTCATTGGAAAGCTTATGAAAAGCTCTACAATTCTCAAGAAGACCATAAAAATCAATTCTAACCCTAAGGGTGTCAAATATCCCATCAAACCTTCTGCCTACTCCAATCCCATTAAAACAGAACAGTACATTTCAAATTTAATAACTCTCATTCTGTTCAGTCAAAAATTGCACAATAACTATGTTCATCAAGGTCACAATGTTATATCTAACTTTCATGAACAACTAAAAATCCAATTCCATTGTTAACTTGATCAAATAATTCAATCAATGATGCTGTCCCTGAAATCATCCAATATGAGCAGTAATATTTCAACAAGCATAATTCTCTGTAAACAAGTCAGTAAATTCAGAACTTTATATCCCTGAAAAGATAACATCTCAAAATTCAATTTTCATGAAGCACTCAACATCCAATTCGATCTCTAACAATTTGAAAACTGTTATGGAAGTCTCTGTTGTCATCAGCCATTCATCACCTAATGTAGGATCAGTTTTTGAAAAATCATATCTCCCAATTCTGACTTCTAAAAATTACAAACCATATATCATTTTCAAGGTAATCTTTTCCTCTACAACTTTTCAGAAGTTCACTCACACCAATTCAGTCTACTTAAAATGTTAAAATTGCCTCCAATCAGTAAACTCACAAAATCACACTTAAGCTAGGTTTCATCCAAAATGCTCAAAACCAGTCATTAGTAATCAATTCATATCTCCCAATATATAATTCCAAAATAACAAGATCAGTAGCAATGGAAAGATAATCAAATATGCTACAACTTCCATGAAGATCATTTTCCTAATTCCATCTCAATTAATTCATAAAAATCAACAAAACTCAGATGTCATGGTTGCGATTACTGTTCATAGGCAATGGAACAGTAACTTTCCATGCAAAATTTCACCCTTCTATCATTGGAATTCAACAACACCCATTTCACACTAAATTGAAGCCAACATCCCAAAGTTTCAGTGGCCACTAACCTTACCTCATTTGCATTTCTACACAATAAGTTATGAATAAAACAGTAACATCAATTATAATTCCAACTTTCCAGATTTAAGGTTAACCTTAGTTCAACCACTTCAATGCCTTTTTCACATCATGAAACATCCAAAGAAACACAAATCAATTCTTATACCATTCATACATGTACTAGGGCTAATACACAAAAATTGGCAGCACTTAACTCTCACTTAATTTGCAAGATTAGTCATCATCTACCAACCAAATTCAAAGCTAAACCAAGTTACAACCATAACCATTCATTAACCTAACACACCATACATTTATACCCATCAATTTACACTATAATTCTCATCAAGGTAAAGCATCAAGAAGCTTAATAATAACACCACAATTCCCATTAGATGCTTCTAACTACCATGGCATTAAATTCCTAAATCAAATCATAAAGAAAGTTTAACAACAAAACTTACCTCTTAGCTTTTCCAACCTTGAATTCCTTTCACTTCTTCACTTCCTACCTTCACTAATCACTTCTTCTACCACCATACATATATATTTCATCATCATGGAAGTCTATAGCTTAGTGACAAAGAGAACTCTTGAGTGTTGGAGGAAGATGAAAAAGAAGAAGCAAAAAAATCGATGGTGGAGGAAGAGATAAATATTTTCGGTGGAAACAACAATTCAAGCATTTAAAGCTTGTTTCCCTTCTTTCCTATACCATAACCGTGGGTGAGAGTGATGATAAGAATGTATTAATGAGAGGCTAGGTGGCTTTATGCCATTAGTCCAACAATGTAAAAGAAAAGTCAACATATTTATATTTTAATCAATTTAAACCTAGTCCAAAATTAATCCAATCAATTCCAATGACCCTAATTCCAATCCCAAAATAATATACCCAATAATACAGTGTCATTGGGTAGCAATTTTCGCTACCGAGAATCGAATTTGTTCGCTAATTGGCGATTTATCCGATCGAGAATTTCCCCGAATTATTTTTCTGAGAATTAATGAAATTCCCTAAAATTATAAAACAGGTAACAGTGCACTCCAAATAATTTTTCAATCACGAAAATCACCTTTTCTACCCCAAAACAAGTTTAGGCCAGTTACCGGCGATTTTGCCGGTCCGGGAACTTTCTCCGGAAAATTCCAGAAAAATTCCTAAAAATCCCTTAAAATCAAAAACGCTTAACAGCGCACTCAGAATAATTTTTCAAATCCCATAACCACGTTAATCACAATAAAATACCGTTAGGCCCAATTACCGGGAATGTCATGAATGCATTTACCGTAATTCCATGTACACGATTGATACTGTGTATCAATCCTATTATGCATGAACAGTTTTAATTATTCCTTATCAATCTCATCCTATGCCAACTTTACTATTTTACCCTTCGAGGAGGGGGTGGGATGTTACAATTCTCCCCTCCTTATAAGAATTTCGTCCTCGAAATTCCCAGTCAACGGTTCACTATGACCATAATCATATGAGTCTATATATCCTATACACTTTTCCACTTAATAATTCATCGATCGAGTGATCACTATAACCACTCTCATCGTGGTTCGCTTATTGATTAGGCTAACTCATATAAATAAATAGATTTGACTGGACTATTAGTTGGCGATCTCATGTTCTTAGCTATCTCACTTGCCATTTCTAGAATAGGCACTACCTTTGGTTCCGATAGTGACTCACCAAGATTTTTAAATCTATTCACCGATCACATTTTATCCTCTAATACCTTTTTCCCCAAGTGCCATAAAGTCCAACGCGATTCCTTAAGTACATCTCCATATCGTGATACCTCTCGTTATCACGTCAGGGACGATTGACATTCCTTTGGTACTCAATACAGTAACATTTAATTCCACTTCACTATAATCAGTAACAATGTACCTTATGCAGTCATTTATCATATGTCATTCACTTTATGTTCAAATTCGATTCTCGTAAGACACCTCACTATTCTATAGTGTTCACACACTTCATCCGGATATACAGTTTACTCTATCTCATTTGTCCGATCCAATTTCCACTTTAGCTAACCATGCAGTCTTCCTAAGTCACTTTCCTTTTTCTCACAATTCCATTATGGTCTTTAACTCTCAGTGGGCACTATGCAAAGTGTAACAGTATATATTCTCCAGTGAATCAAAACTCTATAACAAGAACATAATCAAACCTTTTTCTTATTAGACATTCAACCTATAAACACTTGAGTCAAGAATCACTTCATTCTATACCTACAATTACTCAATTTCACTTTTCAAATATCTTTGACTAGAATGTCTAACTTTGACAGTTCACTTTCTTGTTCTTATGCCTTTTTATCTGCACACTTACTTCTTCTTCAACTTTTGTTCACTATAGTTTTCCAATTCCATTTGTATATTCAAACTCATCATAAAACTTCCTCTTTACTTTCTCGCACTCTTAACCTTTCTTATCACGATTTTTACAACTTCATTTTCCGAACACTTCACAATTACCCGATATGCTTGACATTAATTGAAAACCCTAATATACGTAATGGATCCGTTCATTAAAGCATTGTCGATTTATACCGTCTCTTTCCTCAAATTAACACAGTGTATGCTTATGGGAATTTACAGTCTTCAAGGCTTTCAATAATGAGAATGGCACTAATACCATTTATCACAGTCAGTTCAATTTATTTCATACTTGTTCAACATATTGTCGCAGTTCAATACTCACTGCCCACTTTTCCCAGTGTATGTATATCATCAGTATCAGATTCCTCAATTAATCTTATCGTTCTTTTCACTTTTCACTGTTCAACACTTCTCAACACATTACATCTCTAATCACAGATTACTACCATTGTTTACCTCGCATAATTCCCTATTAGGGTCTTATTGACGTATCAGATATCTTTTACCCTTTTCATTGAGTCTACACTGAGTGTATCTACAATTTCTTTATGAAGGTGTCACTACATCACCTCATTGTCAGTTTCCCTTTTTGACCCTCTTGTCTCTATTCAATTACTCTTTTTCATTTTCTCTTCTCATTTGTTTTCATATCATTCCTATCAACATATGTTAATACCTTGTCATCCATATTTAAACCTCCAAAAATTTTCCTTTTTTTTTTTTTTTTAGTTTAGTCTCTCACCATTCTCAGTTCGGGACTCTTTTAGTCTTCGTTTCAAATCTAGATTCCTCAACAGTTTTACATCATAACTGGAGATCGATTCACTTCACATTGCAATAGAATCACCTCAAATTAAAATCTCACTACTATGGAATTCTTTACATTTCTGTACATACAATGCAGATAATCTCAGCAGTATGAGCTATGACCCAATGTCACTTTTAATTTTGTCCACAAAAGTCTCACCAACCAATGATTATTCCTAATTGTGTTTCAATCCTTCTTCACTATTCGTACAATCTCAATCAAGACACTCTTATGCCATCATTGAACATATCAGAACATTTCTTTCGCGAAGGTTCCTTGTGACAGTCACTTAAACACTTTCTTTGCCACCTATTCAGAAATCTATACCAGAATCACTTTTCAATTCCTCTCATACAGGTACACTCAGTCCACTTTTGTCTTACGTTAACCTCTTAAGAACTTCACACTTAAAATCACTCTAAACATTTACCGCTCATTTCCTCTATGATTTCCATATATCTGTCACATACATTTCATTAGTCACAATCAACATTACTGTCCAATAGATATCCCCAACAGTAAATCGACTAGTCTTGTCAAGATCTTTATTTCATTCTCACCATATCATTAAACTGTATGTCTCATTCCACTATCCGTTACGTGCAACTTGATCTTATAAGGTCATATCAATTTGGCTTATCAGCTTATGATCATTATTCCTATTTTTCATTCCGTTTTCTGCTACTTATCTTCTATTTTCCTTTCACAGTCCCCTATACCGACAAAGTCGTTGATACCACTCCATTTTATCCCTATCTATAGGCCTATCCATTTACCATTTTTGTGTCCATGTACACCTAATTTAGAATTTCCCGATACATCATCGGAGAATTTATCATGTCATCTTTTTCCTTTATGATTTTATCATACGAATTTCCAACCTCGAAGCACCATAATCACCTAACAATTTCAGTCTCAAACTGATGCGGTCTAGATCATAACCATTTCCCGAATTCATTTCAGTCTATCCGTACACTTTTACCTCACTCTAATAGGCACTGAACATCTTACTTTTTCGATTCTTTCAGTTCTCAATAAACCGTTACAGTACTCTATTGAGCTTCTTTCCGTTTCGCTATTATCATCTGCCTATAATATTTACTAATCTCCAATTCAAATACCGTGAATCAAGATATGCCCGATTGGACCATCTACATTTTACTCAATTCCAATATTTCCCTTTCATAACATATCTGATGAATCTGTAATTACCTAACCATTAGGCTTTTAATCTCACTTAGATCTACTATAACCAATATGCTTCCCATATCTCTAATGGACCTCTCCAAGTTCTCAACATCTGCATTTTTCGTCACCATAACATTGTTAATTTAATTCGAAATTTTAATCGATCTAAGCCAACACGGTCATTCTATTATCACTTATAAGGGTTTCTAACCCAGACAATTTCAATCTTCTCATCCATTTTCCTTTATCCTTTCCTAATTAATTATCCCTTTAGGATTTTCACTCTAATCAAATTATCACTCTTCTCTCACTTAATCACTTGACACTTATGCACCCTTAGGATTTATCCTCGAGTGACTCTGACTAGGGATCAGTTACCACGGTCTGCAACGACGCGACTCAAATGCATGAAACCTATGTTCCAAACTGTGCCCAGATACATTACGTCATCTTGGGGCTCGATACCACCTAAATGTAACACCCACACCGTAAGACCGAACCCGATATCGTTGGTGATATCCGAGTCCGTGTCCCACGAGAGTGGCGCATTACATCGGTCGATTTAAAATTCAAGATATATTTTTTTTCTCTTTGGAGCCCTTAACTCCACGTTCACACGGCAAAACACAATAAGTAATGAAAATCCGTGTTCAATAAAAACCAGTTTCAGTTATTACAATTATCCAGTAATAATTATAATCAGTCAATGCAGTAAAATATACAATGCCTTGTTATACAGTGATTGCGGAATACAATTTACTAAAACACTAATGCGATACCTAACCGATCCCGACCTCTAACCTTTACTCGTCTACAAGAGACATACTCCGTGTCAAGCGGAGTATTCTTCAGGACTGAAAAATAGATGCAAATTTTGGGTGAGTTTTGCGAACTCGGTGAGAAACCATCATCGATGGTTCACTCAAATCATGCATTCGCCCGTGGCGTCTGATGCGATCGAAATCATCAATTACCAATAAATGGCCAATAACAATGTCGAAGAATGTGAAAACCATTCACGATAATTCATACCATTATGAAAGCGGTATATGTCACGAAGCGGTCATTTGTGCAAATGCAATGCATGTGTGACTCTTTCCATTTTCATTATGTTATTGTGACCGCGCTTAAAGCGTCCGAAGAACGGGCACATTCGTTGAGCCGTGGCTCTGAAACATTGAGCTTGAAGCCTCGATACATTGAGCCCGAGGCTCGAATACGTTGGACCGAGGTCCCGTGCGTTGGTGAAAGCTCTCACATCGTTAGGCGTGATATGCCCCGATCCGGTCATTTGCTCGGTCACAACCGCCTTTATCGATCATGTCCTTATGTATGAATGCATATGTTCCAATTTCCATTTGATTATTGCTATCACTTACATTCAATGCCATTTCCTATTTCTTGGACCTTCGATCCAGTATTTCAATCATATATTCTTCCAATTTATCATACCATATCGCATTTAAAAGTCACATTCAATGTATCAAACGGATAAGTAACACTTCAATATCAATTTCCCATTCCTCGAACCTTTGGTCCGAGATCTCCCATTCACAAACAAGTTACACACAAATAGCACGCCGTTATCTCATTCCCATATTTGAGACACCTATGGTCCAAATCAATCAAAGTCAAATACACATAAACCCTCCATTATCTCCACATGGCATAATAGCAAAATCTTAAACACATAAAGGTTGAGGAACCAACTAGGTTACTCACCTATTACTTCGAGCTAATCTTAGGAAAGCCTCTGTGACGTCGGTCAATCGACGCCCAATTGGGCCTCTATATGAATCGAAAAAATACGAGTCACTAAATATGAAATTTGTGCTCATGTTGATGAAATATGCATGTTCATGAATTCGGTCCTAATTCAATATTTTCCCATAATAAAATTCTATGAAAATTAGAAATCCATAAGGCCGACGGTGCAATTCGGACCTCTATAGGTCCTCAATTAAATAAAGCAGTGTTTACAAGTTCCGTCGATAGGGCTACGTCAAATTCCGTCTAAAATTCCCGTTTTCTCAGAAAATGAAATTAAATATTCAACGAATCCGATGCCTCTAGAATCAGTCAATCGGACGTCGGACGGAAAGAAATTGACAAAGAACAATTGTACCATTTAATACCAAATAAAATTTTAAAAAAACAAAAAATAAACTTTTTCGTAAATGCACGCCTCATGGGCGAGCCGCGCCTCATGAGGCGATTTCACCTCACTGCGTCGAGGGCGAGGCGTCGCCTCGCGACCAGCCTCTTTAAATCTCGCCCTGAGGCGTAAGCGTCGCCTCGCGAGGCTGAATCACCTCGTTTAAATCGAGGCGAGGCGTCGCCTCGCGACCGGCTCGATATCTCGCCCTGAGGCGTAAACTTCGCCTCATGAGGCGGCTCCTTCGCTTACCTATTTTTTCCAGATTTATAACTTAATTTCCATCCACTCTAACTTTTAGCACACAATTCAGAAAAATACCCACTATACCTCATTGGAAAGCTTATGAAAAGCTCTACAATTCTCAAGAAGACCATAAAATCAATTCTAACCCTAAGGGTGTCAAATATCCCATCAAACCTTCTGCCTACTCCAATCCCATTAAAACAGAACAGTACATTTCAAATTTAATAACTCTCATTCTGTTCAGTCAAAATTGCACAATAACTATGTTCATCAAGGTCACAATGTTATATCTAACTTTCATGAACAACTAAAATCCAATTCCATTGTTAACTTGGTCAAATAATTCAATCAATGATGCTGTCCCTGAAATCATCCAATATGAGCAGTAATATTTCAACAAGCATAATTCTCTGTACACAAGTCAGTAAATTCAGAACTTTATATCCCTGAAAAGATAACATCTCAAAATTCAATTTTCATGAAGCACTCAACATCCAATTCGATCTCTAACAATTTGAAAACTGTTATGGAAGTCTCTGTTGTCATCAGCCATTCATCACCTAATGTAGGATCAGTTTTGAAAATCATATCTCCCAATTCTGACTTCTAAAAATTACAAACCATATATCATTTTCAAGGTAATCTTTTCCTCTACAACTTTTCAGAAGTTCACTCACACCAATTCAGTCTACTTAAAATGTTAAAATTGCCTCCAATCAGTAAACTCACAAAATCACACTTAAGCTAGGTTTCATCCAAAATGCTCAAAACCAGTCATTAGTAATCAATTCATATCTCCCAATATATAATTCCAAAAATAACAAGATCAGTAGCAATGGAAAGATAATCAAATATGCTACAACTTCCATGAAGATCATTTTCCCTAATTCCATCTCAATTAATTCATAAAAATCAACAAAACTCAGATGTCATGGTTGCGGTTACTGTTCATAGGCAATGGAACAGTAACTTTCCATGCAAAATTTCACCCTTCTATCATTGGAATTCAACAACACCCATTTCACACTAAATTGAAGCCAACATCCCAAAGTTTCAGTGGCCACTAACCTTACCTCATTTGCATTTCTACACAATAAGTTATGAATAAAACAGTAACATCAATTATAATTCCAACTTTCCAGATTTAAGGTTAACCTTAGTTCAACCACTTCAATGCCTTTTCACATCATGAAACATCCAAAGAAACACAAATCAATTCTTATACCATTCATACATGTACTAGGGCTAATACACAAAAATTGGCAGCACTTAACTCTCACTTAATTTGCAAGATTAGTCATCATCTACCAACCAAATTCAAAGCTAAACCAAGTTACAACCATAACCATTCATTAACCTAACAAACCATACATTTATACCCATCAATTTACACTATAATTCTCATCAAGGTAAAGCATCAAGAAGCTTAATAATAACACCACAATTCCCATTAGATGCTTCTAACTACCATGGCATTAAATTCCTAAATCAAATCATAAAGAAAGTTTAACAACAAAACTTACCTCTTAGCTTTTCCAACCTTGAATTCCTTTCACTTCTTCACTTCCTACCTTCACTAATCACTTCTTCTACCACCATACATATATATTTCATCATCATGGGAAGTCTATAGCTTAGTGACAAAGAGAACTCTTGAGTGTTGGAGGAAGATGAAAAAAAGAAGAAGCAAAAAAATCGATGGTGGAGGAAGAGATAAATATTTTCGGTGGAAACAACAATTCAAGCATTTAAAGCTTGTTTCCCTTCTTTCCTATACCATAACCGTGGGTGAGAGTGATGATAAGAATGTATTAATGAGAGGCTAGGTGGCTTTATGCCATGAGTCCAACAATGTAAAAGAAAAGTCAACATATTTATATTTTAATCAATTTAAACCTAGTCCAAAATTAATCCAATCAATTCCAATGACCCTAATTCCAATCCCAAAATAATATACCCAATAATACAGTGTCATTGGGTAGCAATTTCGCTATCGAGAATCGTAGGTTCGCCTAATTGGCGATTTATCCCATCAGAGAATTTCCAATTATTTTTCGAGAATTAATGAAATTCCTAAAATTATAAAACAGTAACAATGCACTCCAAATAATTTTCAATCACGAAAATCACCTTTTCTACCCCAAAACAAGTTTAGGCGATTCTGGCGATTTTGCGGTCAGGAACTTTCTCCGGAAAATTCCAAAAATTCCTAAAATCCTTAAAATCAAAAGCGCTTAACAGCGCCCTCAGAATAATTTTTCAAATCCCATAACCACGTTAATCACAATAAAATACCGTTAGGCCCAATTACCGGGAATGTCATGAATGCATTTACCGTAATTCCATGTACACGATTGATACTGTGTATCAATCCTATTATGCATGAACAGTTTTAATTATTCCTTATCAATCTCATCCTATGCCAACTTTACTATTTTACCCTTCGAGGAGGGGGTGGGATGTTACAAGACATGAGTTGTTTAGAGTTAACACGTGGATGTTTACTAAGGGTAGTAAGTACATTAGATTGACCTATTATGAGATAATCATATGGATATTCTATTCTAATGTTAATAATAGCCTCATTATAGCAATGGTTTAAGTATCCTTAGACTTGAGGTGTTCAAGGATATCTCGGATACTAATCCTGTGCTTTGACTCCATTTAATTGGTGCATTTCAGGGGTTACTCATAGGATAGTGATTGGGTACAACTTGAGGTATTTTGGAAGTAATTGAGTAGCCAATAAAGGATTCACCACTCTTGATAGAAGGAGATGATACCCATAACCTTTTGTCGAGGTCATTACTCAGGTGTTAGGCTTTGTTTCCAGAGTCTAACTATCTGCATGTCATAAAACGTAAGCGTGCGTATTACCTTTTAAGGTTATTTCCATAAACTTTTATTAGCCATCATCCGTTCATCTTCATTCTCATAATATCCTAAAAATCTCTATGTTCATAGCCAATTTATGCTCTTCCAACTGTTTCCTTCACTTTCTTTTCCATCAATATTTTTCAAATCAATACCATAGGCTACCAATTTTTATGGAGGGATAGAAAAATGTGTAAGGAATTTATTGGTTCAAGAATCACTTCATTCAGATGATGAAGTTATGGTCCTAAATCATATTGTACCTATCTTGGGCCAATTATCATAAATTTCACTATAGTTATCGAATTGAGGTCGTTCTAGGATAGTTTCGAAGATGATTTCGAAATCTACAACTTTCATGAAGACCCCATAGAGAGATTTTTTCATCTAGAAGGTGAAAATTGCAAATTTCCAAAAGTGTACAGTGTAAGTCCGTTAAATGGACATACACCTGTACCTAACGGACCTACACGGGCTCTAGGGTGTCTTCCAAACTTGTGAAGCCGTTTAACGGACCTAATATCTGTTTAACATATATGGATTGGGCTAGGAGCATTTTTAGATCAGAGAAGGTCCGTTTAACGGACCTAAAGTCCGTCTAACAGACATAGGAGATTAAAAAAACTCCCTCCAAAGCATCTCCAATGGTTCCTACAACCATTTTGACATCACTTTCACTCATAATCTTCCCAAATTCACTTCTTCTAATGCAAATTTACTCCTTAAACATTATTACCAAATTGATTGCATTAGACTCCCAAATCTCAACTCAAATGATTCATTACATATAACTAATTTTCATCTTTAACTATAGCTATCTTACATACATCCTATGGAACATCACCAACTTATAAGGATCATATCTCTCAACTAAGATATCCAAAAAATTTATACTTTATATCATTGGAAAGCTAGAAAAATAACCTACAACTTTATTTAATTCAACCTAGATCAATCTAGTTTTGCCCCATAAATCAAGACACAAATTCTTACCCCCATGAAATCTTGAAAATGCAATGTAAAAACCTTGAGTGTCATGAGTTAAAAACACAATCATATTTTATTATCATCAAAAGATAAGCATTTTATAAAACTTCAATGGGCTTTTTGACTCATAATACAACATGGAAAAATCCCAAAATACAAATGGTACTTGAACAATACTTGCTCAGCATGCGACTACAATCTTGTTTTACATAAATTACTCCAAAACAAAACAAAACATGCAAATTCAGAATAATGCCTTGACTCTCAGTCACTCAATCTCTTGTTCATCACCTGAAGACGGAACCGAAGGGAGGTGAGGTTAAAGCTCGTGGATAACAAGTTTATAATCAAGAAATAAGCAAAAACCATTGAAATACTTATTTCCACTGTAAAATTCACATTGAAATCCATGTAACACATATTTTCCAAATTCACAACTTATCAAGCATTTCATAAACATCATAAATTATGAATTCATCAAACTTGTCACAAATCATAAATACATAAGCACATCAGAAATTATTTGGGTGGGTCCAAAACAGAACGTACTACACATTTCTAAATAATGGTCTTGTGTAACTGTTAACAGAATATACTGTCGCAATCTTACTTAATAGTCTTGCGTAACCATGAGCTTAGGGAAGTCTATGAAGGAGCTTCATGCCACTAGCAGGCAGGTGGAGAAGCCTTTGATCAAAATGCACTTGACTTAACTTAGGAGACCACCACAAACTCACATAACATGTATTTCATGACTTGAAAACCAATTGCCCAAAATGACACTTTTTTTCGAAAACATGATTTTCTTAACATTTTGCCACAAAAGCATATTCAGAAACACAATTGTCCATGAACATGAAATATGTCACATGCATTTCCATCAACCAAATTCATATACCAAATATATAACAATTTCTCAAGCCATTCAAAAGCAATAATTCAATAAATATGAAGCAATTTGATATCATTTTATTTTCTTGCTTTAAAAGAAAACATTTATGGCTCAGTACTCAATTATAAACATGAAATCCACCTAATTGGCTTGGAAAAACCCATACTCAAGGTTGTCTTTCCTCTTGCTCTTTGATAGGGTTTTCTTGGTTTTCTATAACAAACCAATTTTTTTCTCATTCAATCCACATTCACATGTAAATTCATAAAACTTCTTAAATAAAAAATGTTAAAATTGAACTTAAACCTAACCTACCCATAGTTTATCTAAGCTAGAAAAACCAAAACCCTAGCTTAGAAATCCAAGAATCAAGATGGTTTCATCTTTCTCTTCTTTCTTCCTTCATTCCCAACACAAATCCTAGTCTCTATTTAATCCCTTTTTGAACCTAGTAAGAAGAAAGATGAAGACTTACCTCTAACAAGTTGATTTCCTCTTCTTTTTCTTCTTCTTTCTTCTTCCTACCAAGCTTCCCACGATTTTCCTTCTTTTCTTCTCTTCTTTACATTTGCTTCCTCTCTCTTTGGCTTCTTATGATACTTCTCTCTTCTTCATCTTAATCAAGACCATTTATTTGGTCTTTTTCCCATTTAACCCTTCATTTACTTTGTCCTTCCCATTTTACCCCTTATGTCTATTAAAACTAACATCTTATACTTCTAACTCCTTCCAAAAATCTAGACCTTTTCTGATCACGTAATTGAAGGAATTTGGTAACGCTTCCTTCTAGAAAAATGTTTCTCATTGTCTTAAGTTTCTAATAACACCAAAATTATTCAATTTGGTTAAAAAATCTGAAAGTTATATCCCAAATATTTTTGGATTGTTCTTTTGCTGAAAAAATAATTTATGCTCAATTTCCATCCAAAAAATGAAATGTTTAGAAACTGAAACTCAATTTCATTAGACAATTTGTAGTCCTATGTCTCTAGTTTACTCCAAATTAAAAATCATCTCATTTGGATAACTAGAGAAAAAGTTATGGCTAAAACACCAAAGCATACTCAATGAACATGTTTAAACTACATTATTCAGCTTATAACTTCCAAGATTTCACATATAACCCATCTTATAGCTAAATTGTCTTTTCTACTTCATTTCAAATTCAAGAATTCTCATTTTTCTTTACGCATGGTTAATTGCCAAAAATTTCTCATTTAATAGTTCTAACGTTTAAGAAAAGTTCAGGCTCTAACATTGAGAGTTTCTAGCCAGAGTAGATACATGTCATGAAGAGAGTCTTCAATGATATATAAAATAATGAGATCCTCATGACAAGATCTAATATCACTTGGACTAGATGTGACGTAGTCAATCTAGTGGAAGTTGATACTTTGACCATACTTTAAACTAAGTGGGGTATAGATGGTGAAAAGATGAATTACATGGTAACATTGTGAATGGAAGGGTTCGTAGTCAAATCATTGACTTTTTGGTCAATTGACGGTCATGATGTATTGCTAGATATCACTCTTAACTTACTTGAATTAAGCACTATAAGAAAAATGTAGATTAGCGACGGAAACTTAGTAACGGAAAAATTTTCGTCGACAATTAGCGACAGAAATATGCTTTCCGTCGCTAAAATTAAGTGATTAGCAGCGGTACTAATATTCGTCACTAAATTTGGAGAGAACTTGTCCCGGTAAAATTTGCAATGGACATTAGCCACGGAACAATATAGCCGTCGGTAATAAATTTTCGACAGAAAATATACCGTTGAAAATTAGAGACGGAAAGCATATTTTCGTCGCTACAATTGAGTAATTTAGTGACGGTACTAATACTTGTTGCTAAATTTGGAGGGAATTTGTCACGGAAAAATTAGCGACGGTATATGTTCCGTCACTAAAAATGGATGGAATTTTTGGCGGCATAAAACATTTTGAGTTTACCTACGAAAAATTCCGTAGGTAAATTCCGTTGGAAAATGAATTTAGCGACGGAAATTTTATTTCCGTCAGTAAAAAGGAAAGAATTATTGGTGGCATAATTTTTTTTTAATTTACCTACGAAAATTTCGGTCAGTAATTCCGTCGGTAAATTCTTTTTAAATATAAACTCACTCGACATCTCCCTCCCACTTCTATCTTCTTTTTCCCTTCTTCTTCTTCCTTCTTCCTACATCTTCTCTTCGGTTTTCTTGGAGTCCATTTCTCTGCTGTGGACTCCTTTTCTGCTCGACGATGTTGTCTTCTCCGACTATTGTCATCGTGTCCTTCGGTAGAGGTATTTTTGCAACTACTGTCATGTGTTTTTTCATATATTAGATGAAAGTTAATTTGGGTATTTATTACTTTCGTTTATTTGTATATTTTATTATTGAAAAACAACTTTAAGGTATAAATGTTAGTGATAGAAGGGACAAGACGTTATTTTAGTTATGATGCTAAGATAAATTTCTTATGCATGTAAGGTGTTTGATGAAATGTTTGTTATTTGAAAAAATAATTTCAGTTCTTTATTTTCAGTTATGTTTTAGTATGAATTTTAATATTTTAATTCTTTTACTTGAAATAATGAAGTTCTCTCCACGGTTGCTTCTAGAGAAACTAAACACTTTGCAGGTAAATTTTAAAAAATAGTTTTCAGCAAATTTACCTACGGAAAAAAATTCCGTTGGTAAATATATTGGATTTTACCGACGAAAAAAATTCTCTTGCTAATTACTTACGGAATTACAAAATTTGTTGGTAATTTTCAGACAGAAGAATTTATTGACTGAACGAAAAAATCGTTGGTAAATTTACCTACGAAAATTTTTACCGTCGGTAAATTTAATAACGGAAAATTTCTGTTGTTAAATTTAGTAACGGCCATATCTCCGACGTCTTTTTAGGTGAATAAATTCCGTCGCTAAATAAGCTTACTGACGGAATATGTACAAATTTCGTCGCTAAACTCTATTTTTCTTGTAGTGAAGTGTTAATTCAAGTAGACAATATAACCGGGAATCTAATGAGTCACACACATAATAGATCCGAAGGATTAGTAAAATAGTCTTGAATGGTGATTCAAGATATGAGAGAGTATTTCAAGATATATCAAGATGTGATCGTGGTAGAAAACATTGTATGGAATGGATTAAAACCAAGTGTTATTGGCTTCCAATTTGGTCATTAACTTCCTAAAATTTCATTAATGCATGTTATTCTTGACTATTAACTTCCTATAACTCTCCATTAGTGATGGGGTTATGGAAGGTCAAATAATGCAGAAAATAGAGATGATTTTCGTACATATTGTGTAAGACACAAATAAAAGAAAAGTTTTTTTTTTATACATACACACACTCTTTTTCTCTCCAACTCTCACAAGAGTTCTTGTCTTTGCTAGGACAAAGAAAGAATTTTAGCTATTTCCTAATGAGGTTTCATCCTTCTATCTTCATGTGGACTTTCATTAGAGAAGGTCTACGTTGATCATTATGGTTACAACAACCCAACGCAGAGAATATTAAAAAATGAAGGAGATCTTTGGAAATGTATATAAATATCTTACATTTCATGTTTTTTTTTTCTATATCTATATGCATGAGTAGATCTTTTTTTTAGGTTCTGTTGTATTTTTCGCTGCGTATATTTGATATATATTACGTATGAGATGTGTGATCGGAACTTTACAATTTCAAAATTTTTAATTTAAAATTAAACTTCAAATTTTTCGATGGATAAGAAAATCTATTTCAATCATATTTTAAATTCTTTAAATTTTTCGTTTAAATCCTTTTAATTCTTAAACCACTAGACATGTGGAAATGTGGGTCTTTTGCATATTGCACTCTTATGATGGTAATATTAATAAACTATTTACAAGAAAATGAGTCCAATTTATGTTTTTGGAGCCAACGAGTGAGTTTTATCACATTAATGAATAAATTGATTTAGGGTTTATTAATTTTAATGAGTGAAGATAAGCCTTTGTGAATTAAAACATTTATATTGGTCATACTTTTTCATATATCAAGAAATATGTTTCACCTTTTGTTTAATGCTAATCATTCTATTTATTTTCAACATCCTCTTCAATTGTAATAACTGCATAATTATGTACTTATTTCTAATAAAAAGTCTCTTCTTTTTGTCCACACCAATAAACTAAAATTAATAAGTAATTATGTAAAATATTAATAAAAAGTAATTCAATTATTATTTAAATTATACTTTTAATTTTTCATTAAAAGTTAATAAGTATTTTTAATATTTCCTTAAATCATTTTTACCTCTTACATAAAAAGTACAAAATTATATCATATCTTAACATATAATTCATACATTAGAAATTATAGCAAAAGTGCAGGCTTAAGGTTAACTAATAAAGATTAAATAAAATTTTAAATTTTAAATATGATTTAAAAGGTTATTAAAATTGAATAAAAATTATAAATTAAATTGGTTGAGTTTTTAATCATTGATAAACATGTCCTTCAATTAAGATAAAATAACTTCAAGTTAATTAAAATTTTATCTAGTTTAAATTTGATAAGATTCTAATTTAAATTAGAAAATTATTTTATTAAACTAAAAAATCAAACCCACTATCAGAAATGATCAATCTATTCTCTTTGGAAAGTCAAAGAACTAACGAACCCGATTCGTATTCCACATTTTCAGTGTCTAGCCAAAGAATCTTCCTAGACTGCGACAACAAAGGCACCAAAGTACATGAACAATGTGAAACAGCTTAAAGAACCCTTTGAAGTTTGAACCCACCTCCCTTGTATGAAGAATCACCATCATCAATGGGGTTTGGTTTGATTGAATATATCAAACTAATCAACATCAATAAATCTACTGTTCCTCGAAACTCCTCCTCCCGTTAACATTCAACTAATCATTTCATGAACTCGTGGAAAGATGGAGAAATAGGATTTCCCACGTTTTGTGACTGATAAACTGAGTCAGAATATCTGTACACAGGCCCTGATGAACAGAAAATTTTAGCAGAATCCGGAGCCAAAAGTGAGATATTTGTCAAGTCGGGATTAGATGATTCGTTATTCTCAACACCACAGACTCGATCTGATCTTGAAGTCTCACTTGTAACACTTCTCTTCTGTTCTTGGACTGGTGGTGTAATGTGAACATCGTCATTAGTAGGTGAATTGCCGGTGAGTTTTTGGACCAAAGCCATGAAATCTCTGGCCTTGGTATGTATTACTCTCGGTGAATGCGTATAAATAATCACCGGATCGCTTCTCTGTTGTTGTTTAGCCCTTCCTGAGACCGGAGCTAGGACAGGAGCCAAAAGATTAGAGGACGACGACGACTTGTGAATGACATGAGATTCTTTATAGATCTTCAGTGGAGATGGACGCGGGACGTTGGTGATCCTACGCTCCTGAAGATGACGATCAAACTTTCCAGGGCGCATGATGGATTCAATTCTTGAAAACCAGTAAAAAGAATAGCTAAACGAGTAAGAAGGAACAAGGTTCTTGAAGCTTGAGTAGGTTTACAGGAAGAGAAAGGTTACATATAAAAAACAGGTTTGAAAGCAATCGCCAGCGATTCTGACCGTTGACGATGAGAGGCGTTGAAACTTGTTCAGAAGAAACAACCTTTTTTCATTTTTTAGTTACATGACGTGACTGTGTTGTTTGCATTTCGTTATTATTTTATGGCTATTTTATGTTGTTATTCCGGATAATGTCGGGTAGTTAAGCCACCTAATTAGTTCAAGTAAATTAAGTGTCATTGGCTATTTGTGTGTATATATATAATATCAAAACTTGATTCTTATTTATTTCTGTTGTTAAGTTGTTGAGCAAGTTGTTCTTAGTGCCAAGTGGATATATGGTTCTTGATTTGATAAGAGCATTTGAGTTTTTGAAGTTTTAAAACAAATGTTAGATGATTTTCTAGATTCTTAATTTCAAGAATTCTTTTTTTTTTCTTTCAGGGAATTTAATTAAAGTTGTTTTGGATCGGTAGGGGTGACTGTTCCCGATTCTCAGAACTACCTTTTATTTTCTCCTTCGCATTCATGTGGTACTGAAAACAAGAACAAGAGATTTGATTCCATCACAGACAACCTTAAAACTCAAAATTAAAAATTAGAATTTACATAGTTAATTACAAGATTAAAAATCGAATATTATTAATTTTATCTTGACTGTAGGATGGTTGAAATTGAGGAATGGACCTTGACCTCGGATTTGCTGCTATTGCAGGTGTATGTTTATGAATCAAATTGAAGACTCTGGTCAGAAGCTTGAAAGTTTTGGGGTCAGGAAAAAGAATGCGCTGCCCGACCCAGAAAAGTTTCACTTGTTTGTGGACCTTCAAATGAAAATCAGAAATAAATTAAGAGTTTAAGTAGGTCTTTCTTACTTAATTAATAAATAATTATATGCATTAAATTTTTTTATTTAGTTTGTATTAAAAATATAAGTTTGAGAATTTTATGATTAATTTTTATTATTTATTAGATTTATTAACCCAATTCAATTTAATTTTTATTAATTTTTAATAAAACTATTGCTCTAAAATTAAAAAATATGATAAATAGCTTAATACTAAAAACATTAAATATAAAATAGGAGATAGTGGATAATATTTTTTATTTTGATTAAAGAAGAAATAAGGAAAAGAATATTTTAAAACAAAATCGTAATTATGATTGTGGTAATATTACGAGTATATGATAGAAAATTATCCCAAATAGATTTATTTGAGAAATTTCGAATTGTTATTTTGTATGCTATTACAATAATAATCAATACATATGATTCGATCAAGTTTTAAATAATTAAAATCTTCTATTTTTTTATCAATTTACTAGTAGTCTTATTTAAATTTTAAAATTGAATCTTGTCCCTTATTATCAATGTTTTACAAAACTCTACCAAAATTAAACAAGTAAGATAAGATGTTTAAGATTTAAAAGGTTCAACTGATATTAGACCATCATAAAATTAGTAAAATTGAATAAATTTAAATAACATAAAATGTAGTTAAAAAGATTGTCCTTATCTATTAAAATTATAAAGTTTAATTGAAAATTATAAAATAAAATTAATTTATTTATTTTAGTCTTTAAAATTAATTAATTAATAAAATTGACTAATTAATTAATAATCTGATTAATTTTAACAACAAAAGTTATTAAAATAAAATGATCTAAAAATAAAACCAAACTGAAAAATTGAAATGTTCAATTTCTACAGTTTAATATGTGAAACTAGTTGAATTTTTAATCATTGCAGATTAAATTTTCATTGCATGTGTTATACCAAAACAAAATTTCACAAGTACCTAACATATTAAAAAAATTCTATTATTCTATGGGATCTTGTAAAATAGGATTATATATTATTTTAATATATAGTTATAATGGTGTACACAACTATTATTATTATTCTCATAATTACAAGATAACATGTAATTGAAAGAGATTAAAACTAAAATGTACTTTTAAGCGAAACCGAAAATACCAAATTTGTGAGCGATTCTGTGCCTTATGATCATCTAGTTCAGAAGAAAGACAGAGAGTGCATACAAGTCTTCATAAGCAACCAAAAACCCATGTTTGTTGCTATTCCTGAACAGCCCGACCTACACAAGCACTACTCTAGCATTGGACACCACACACAGAGCTTCGCTTTAACCCTAGTTTTTCTAACACGTAAAGAGGTTGTAACTTTCTCTCTTCCTCAGTCTCCGGACACACACCCACAGACATAAGCATTTTGTTTGTACTATCCTTTTCACACACAAACAACACACTTGGAAAACAACTTTGTATTACTCGAAAACAATGAATGATCACACAAACTATACACACACACACACACATTTCTCAAAAGCCCATGTCTCTCTCTCTCTCTTATTCAACTCAAACCCACGTCTGTTTCATTAACGACACCTTTCAATGCATGAAACTTCAACACCTGTTCTTTAAGATATAATCAATAACACCCACATGAAACCGTACGTAATATTCACTCTTCGGATATAGATATAGAGAGAGAGAGCGGGCAGAGTTTGATAAAGATGTGTCTTTAGTTAGCAGGTGGAGATGAACTAAAACATGCCTGGACGACAGTATCTATGGCCACAACAGGTCATCATCTGGCTTGGATCAATGGCGTGATCTGCAAATAAGTACCCACATTGATTTTGTTGAAGTGAATGGTCGTTTTCGTCTTGAACTTCGTTTGAGACCTTAGTGTATATATTTATATATATATATTTATGGACGTTCTTCTCATTGGTTCGTTTCTAATCAGAAGCCTCTGCTTCTTTAATGGTTCTACCTATTGATCTACAAGTTGTCTTCTACAATTCTTCCAAACATTAATAGTTCTTGGTATTTGGAATATCATACTAATTATATTATGCTTTAGTTTAAACATTTATTAATGTGACAACTATTTCTATTAGATTATACTAGTAGATATTAGTTAAATTGCTAATTAACTTCCATTCCTTATGTTTATTGTTAATTGTAACAAAACCAAGTCGTGATCAACAATAAATGGTCTCATTGCAATTTATTATTCAAGATAAGCTGAAAAACTAGAATTCAAAATTTGTAGTAGTGGAAAATCGACGATGACATTTATCATGTCTTAAGTAGTGGACCCTGTTAATTAATTGACATAAAAGGTGTCACTAATATTAGTGAAATTTAATGTTGTTAATTAATAATGTAAGAACTAATTATCAAATACAATAAATCATCAAATTGGTAGGTAGAGCAAAAAGGGTTGGAACACCTTGTTCCCGTTAAGGTGTTCCAATCTTGTGTCACTTAATTTAGTCAAAAATTTGTGTGGACCATAAATAAATATGTAGTTGAGATTTAATAAAATAAAGTAAGAACTGATTAACCGAAACGTGATAGGAATTGGTTATAGAGCAAAAGAAGTCGAGTGGACAAGTTTTCATATCTCGATAAAAGATTGTCGTTTTGTCTCAACTAGAAAAATTGCCACTTTGAGAATTATATACTTGGAAATAATTAACAATTTTTTTATAAATTCATAAAATTTCATCTCTCATAATTTTTAATTAAAATTTGACATGAATTTTACATATATTATAATATCTTCTTTTAAATTCTAATTATACTCATATTGAACCGTCAATTAATAATTAATAATTAATTAGTTTCTTAAACTATTTTAATCTAACACTTTTTAAAATTGATGTACAAAATATTGAATAATGCTCAATTTTAATAATAAATTCATAAATATGTTTTTTCTATAATTTTCCTTTTTCCTAAGTGTTATTGTCTTAACTAATTAATTGTGCACTTTTTTTACATTTAATATTTATCTCAATTTAATTAACACACTGAAAATATCTATAAAATGTTAAATTTCATCAGATTATATATATACATCACAATCTCAAATTTTGGGTTCTCAAACTGGCAATAAATTGAAGTATGTCTTAAGGTAAGATCTATAGTTCCAGAAACCGCAATCACTGTTGTCTCCTGCGAACATTTATTGAAAACAATTCAGAAAATCTGGGAAGTGAAGTTTGTGATATTTTAATAATATTGATGTTTTCGAAGTTTAAACGCAATTTGATCGATGAAACTTCTGTGATATGTTCTTTTCCTTTCTTATATTTCTTTTGTTGGTGTTTATGTACATGGTGGGATGGACCACCTACTGACCAAAAGTCCAATTGACTGCGAGAAAATGTTTCAGATGTGTGGACACACACGGTCTTAAGCTACCAGCTTTGGTCTAACCATGCGAATATGTTAATGGCAATCATAACGGAGATGCATAAGTCAAGCAAGAGTGGTCCATGTTAACATGTACGTTACAAATTCGCCTCTTCATTAACCAATTGGTGTTTTATATGTAGTCATTGGAATCCCATCCCATCAATACGGATGATGATGACTCAACTCGATCGATTCGGTCTGTCGTTTATTTTTAATAATTTGAACTTAATTCAAAATGTGATCGAATTTGAATTATATCAAAACAATATGCCTTCAGCAAATATAGAAGGGTTGAGGATTGGGAGCATAATATGCATTTGTAGAGTATATAATAGATTTTAATTAATGAATTGAGTTTTCCATATCAAACAACATATTGTAGAGGTGAAAAGTAGAAACAGAAAATTGCTTTTTTATGCTCTTCCAGATTGACTGAAAAGGACTGAGTGAGCAACAAGGAAGTTTCAAGGAATAGAACAAATACTTTTTGTGGGGTTGAGAAGTATATGTATATCCCAACTTAGATCACAAAACCCTACTGATTAGATACTGAAAGTAACATTTCCATGATCCACGTTAAGTCCAATGTACAATGATGTCGAAGAAGAGCTTAAGCTGCTACAAACGTGGACCATAAACTTGTAGAAGATTCAACATCATGAGCAGGAGGAGGCAGCATATTTGTAGGGCAAGCCTTGTCTTGTTCGCTCTCGACCTACATATGTCATCCTGCGTAGCTTTAATTAATGCTTTATGATATAAAAAGGACACATCTGCGCTTGGTTGCTGAACCAAAGAGTGGTGGTAAGTGGTAACGAGTGATTATTAATATTATAAATAATAAAAATGTTCTTATTTAGTAGATGATTACTAAAATTACCAAATAATGATGTAACTAATTTATCATAAAATGAAAAATAAATTTAATAGTGTTTAATCTATTAGATTTTTAATTTAATGCTAAATCTTAATTTCTTTTAATTCAACAACTCGTCCATATGTTATTCACATCAGTAAAGCAATATTTCTGATTGATTGTATGGATTTTGAAGGGTTAATCGATTAATTAAAAACTTTAAAAGAACGAGCATCAAATTAAAAGATTCCAAATCTTTATCTCTTAAAATGTTATATTAGAGTAAAAATCACTACAAAAGGATTTTAAAAACACAAATTATCATTAATATTGTAATAATGGTAATCATTAAAATTACTAAAAAATATTACTCCATGTAATTAATTCATAGTCAAAAGTGCTATCTAATACACTAAGAATTGCCAAAAAGAGAAACTATATATCTTCTACTTAATTGGTATACTAAAGGGAAAATAAATGTGAAATTGGGAGGAGAAATAAAATATTATTTGTTGATAAGTATGGCATTCATGCGAGTCTCCATGTTCATTTATTTCAGGTAAATTCTAAATGAGAAGACATTCAAGATCGAGTATTGATGTTAGTTCGAGGCCAATGCTTGATGATTGACGTTGATGATGACGTTGTAGCTCATTCACTCAAAGAGAATAAAGCACCGTCCATCTAATTTCTTTCCCTTCCACTCAAAACCTAACTAAATGACACAACCACCTTCTTAGCCTCTCTCCGCATACATCCCCCATTCTTTAAAGTCACGAGACCGCACTGCCCTTATGTGTTGTTCTTGTTGTTCTTGGGGTTTCGTAAATGTGTGTGTGCCTAAGTGAGATATAGAGAAAGACAAAGAGAAAGAGAGAAAGAGATAGAGAGAGAGATAAATCATATGAGTCCACAGCCACAGGAGTTGGCAGAAGAACTGATAGAGAACTTTCAAAGCTCTTTATCTCCACCTTTACTCAAACTAGCCTCTATATTGCAGTCTCAAACTGAAGTCTTATAATTTTCTAAAGCTTTTTACCTTACCTTCCCATCTGAGAGATCGTTTACTGCATAATTTTTTTTTCCTCTTTTCTGTCTTTCTCTGTCGGTACCATGTAGGTCTCTCCCTCCCCACAAAGCCCTCCTCTCACTCATTGCTTATCTTCTGATTTAGTGTCTCAATGTTTTCGTATACTGTTCTTCCTAATTATTCTTCTGCATTTGTTTTTAATTGTCCAGGAGGCCTGAGAGTAACCCGTTAGACCTTAACAACCTGCCGGAGGATTACTCCAGAGATGGTAATAAACCAGTCTTCGAGGAAGGCTCTTCTTCTGGTATGTAAGCAAAAATTTAGATATCTTAAAACTTCTCGTTGGTGGGAGAGAACCCTTTTCCTTCATCTCGATTTTCACCATGTTAAGTTGTGTTGGCTATGGAGTCCAGGAGTGCAATGTCTTGTTTTCCTAGCTTGTTGTTTCGTCTTTCGGGTTGTTTCTTGTCTTTACTCATCACGAAAGCTTTCAAGGCTTCAAATGCTTATTTAAGAGAGGAAGCACGAACAGGATTGAGGGTTGTGAATGACTGACCTATCTTAATGTTTTTTTACTCATGATGATTTGAATAACTAGGGTTCAGCTTTTGGGTCCAAGAATGGTCTCATCGAAGTAGCTCTAAATGGTTACTTTTGTTGCAGGCCTGAAGAAAAACAAAAACGGCGCTAAGGACGGAAAAGATGACTGTGGTAAGGTCTACGAGTGTAGGTTTTGTTCCCTCAAGTTCTGTAAATCTCAAGCTCTTGGAGGGCACATGAACCGACACAGACAAGGCAAGTCATTTATATTTATATTAATATCATGATCAAGAATAGTAAAGCTTCGATTTTTAATTACTTTCTTATAATGATAAAACGGACAGAGGCTGTTACTGAAACAATGATATGTCTTCTGTCATAAAAGCAAGTATCGTGGTCATGTCAATCTTCAGGAAGGGCAACTTAGAGTTGGAATTTCTGAAATTTTTGCTTGGGATGAGGAAACCTTCTCTGAATTACCCCATGATTTGATTTGAATTGATTTTGTTGTTGTTGCTGCTGCTCAGAGAGGGAAACAGAAACACTGAACCAAGCTCGTCAACTAGTCTACAAAAGCGAGAATAACTTGGGCCATGGAGGTCATCTAGGGTACGTATACGTAACCAAACATTCCCATTCCCATGTCTAAAACCTCTACATCTAGTACCTCTCTACTTCAACCCGTTTCTGGTTTGAACAAAAACCTTAAACTTTATCAACTAACTGTACATGTAATCCAATTGCATGCATTATGTTATCTTGTTTGGCAGTTGCCACACAATAGCATCAGGAAGCTACCTTCCTGCTGGAGGTGCCATCAATGGAGATCCCTATAGATCAGTCTATCCACCATCAAGACTATTTTCCGGTTCTTCTTCTTCAACTCTATTACCACAACCACCACCACATCAACCGTATATCTACACATCTCCTTCTCGCATGTCTCCATATCCCTCACATTATACACAGCAACCTTTTAACGATTATTACATTGGCCATGTCCTTAACAACACCTCCCAAAACATGACCTTTAACAGCATGGCCACCACAGATTCTACTAGCTACACTTGCATTGGTGCTCCGGTAGGTCATAACAGTTTCGGCCCTGGTTCGAGTCGGGGATCGGACCTAAGTAATGTTAGAGACGGGTCACTGAGTCATCATGAAGAAGGATTGAATTGGGGAAGGAGCTATCCAGCAACAGCATCAGGAGGAGGAGGAGGACGCGGATTACATCATCAACGTTTGGATCATAATCCTACTACTTCCATCAGTCGATTCCAAGATGGGTTTTGATTTTAAAAATGTTCTTTTTTTTCCTGTTTTTTCTTTCTAATTCTATCTCTCGATGGACGTTTGTGACAAAAAAAAAAAGAAAGTATTGATATGCTTTGAACCAGAGAGAGTAAGAGAAAGAGAGGGACTTAACAAACTGACAAATGGGGTCATCATGCAATGGAAGGAGAGAAGTTTTTGGTTTATGTACAGAGATTGGAACAGCTTTTTGAGCTCATGAACACTCTCACCAACTTTGGCTTCGAGTTGACGGGGATTGGAGGGTTTGGAAGGGTATGTATGTGTTCGATATAATTGTACTAACCAACTTCTTCTGAAGCAAACCGAACTAGAACTTGTGAGTTAGATTCCAACTGGAAATTCAAACCAATTCCTCTACTTCCTGCAATTTTTTGGAGTCTATTTTTTGCATGGAATGTTATATTTTCTCTTTGACCCTTTCCCTGTTCTTTGTGTTCACTCTTACAATTATTATTATATATGGCGAGTGCTTGCTTCTGCAACATCTTGGACCAATGAAAACAAACTCTCTTTTCTCTCTGTTGTCAAGAGATGACACAAACAGTCATAGCTATCTAATCTACCTTCTTGGAACATTTATGGTTTGGTCATATATAGCTCCTGCAAGCCAAGCAACGTGACCTACTTGAGATATAAGTGTTGGGAATTCCTTTGGACACTGTTCTTCTGCGAGTTTCCTGACAAAGTCTGTATACAAAGCAATCTACGGAGTCGTGTGGCAAATAACTTATTGGTTGCAACAGTTGGCGATTTTTATCGATTAATTTAGTAAATTACTTATTAGTCAGCTTATTTAATTCTAATTAGTTAATTTTTAAAATTTTATAAAAAGAAAACTTTTGAGTTAGTTTTTGTCTAACGAAAGTATTACCTTCCAATTTAATCTTTACTTTCGCTCTATATGTTTTCAAAATTAGTTTTTATCGTACTGATATTTAAAGAATACAATAAATAAGTTAATTAAATTTTTAATTTTATTTAATTTTATAATATTAGTTTACATTTAAAAATACAATAATATTAAGTTTTTAATATAAAGAGTCACATTAAATTAATATTTTAGTATATAACTATTATATATATCGATATTCGTATCATACTATAATTATAGATATTTTAATTTATTAAATAATAAAATTTATACATATTATATGAAAATATTAATATGATATAGCTCACTACATCATTCGTATTAATAGAGAATTTAACGTTGGACTATTATTATTATTTTTATGTTTTTATTAAAGTTATAAACTTAATTTTGTAAAATTAAATATCGAAAATCTAAATTCTTATAAGAATATTCAACGAAATACTAAAAATATAATATTTATGCCCTTATAATTTTTTAATCATACCCTCATAAGTCATTTTACATCAACAGTTAATACTAAACAACTAATTTTATCAATTATCTTTAATAAACAGATGTTATCCATTGATCAAATCAGCTGATATAATCAGTTATCAATTAACCGCTAGTATAATCAATTAACAACGCCAAACGGGGCTTAAATCTGTAAAGAAATTCATTACACACTAAAATTCTTCTTTTTTTACTTTTTAATAAAAGAAGCTAGATAGCTAAATTCAAGACCAGATTAACAGCCAATGAAGTGAACGTGATTGACTTGCAAAACACTCCCTCGTTAGTGATGATTAGTACTTGAAATTTTAATTAATTTGCGAAAGACTTAATTATGTGATTAGCATTCAAATCAGCCTTAATTAACTTATCCTTTCCCAAACAATTTAATATTGAAAAATTAAGTTATAATTGCAATTGATCGGCAAGATTTGCTTTAGAATTTCATTTCCAAGGTATCGATATGAATACAAATCCACAAGAAACATATAAAAATTATTGTACATGAGATAACATGAGAAGTATTAGTTTCAGAAGATGGATGAGTAAAACAAAAACTCATTTATTCATTTTTAACTTTAAATATTCTTTTTTAACTTTTGTTATTATATAATCTTAATACCAGAAGCAACCTCTCTATTATGTAGAGATAAGACTGCGTACTATCAAACTTTTCCAGATTTCGCTTCAATGCGAGACTTCAAACTAGGTGTGATGAAGATGATGAGGTTATTATATAATCTTAGTCTTTCTAAATATTTATTGGTAGTAAAAAATAACCTAAATAAATATAAATTGGATGAATTTGATGTACTATGGAAAAGTTTTATATTTATGTTACTCTTATTTTTTTGATACTCATGATCACATCTTTAATATCTCTAAACATTAAAAATATTTTTAAATAAATTAAAAAATCATCTTTAAGAATCATTATATTTCGTGATATATTAATAAAATATACTTTAATTCTCAATTAACTAATAATGTAAGCCGTGTTAATCTCTTTCATGTTCAGAACAAAGTAATGCATTAAAGGTAACAATTAAATGCTTCTGGTAGTCTTGAAAGAAGATCACGGATTAGGCCAAAGTGGTAATAGTAGGATTTCTGTTTGATCAGCAAATCTAATTGGCCGAGAGAGACCAGCATGAGTAGAAGCTATGGGGGGGAAAAAGAAGGACTTAGAGTGCTTATGAGAGGCAGATGAAAGTAAACCCTAACCCTAGTATATAGCCCTAACTCCACAGAGACAACTCAATGGAATAGGTTATGCTGGACTGCCACTGGCCACCACTTGCTTGTTATTGAGATGTCAATATGTCAAGTTGGAGAGCTACAACGTGACCCCAGTCTGCTCTTGCTTAGCCTAATATGGTAAATCATTCACCCGATCAATCTATATATACAAATATCATGTAAAAGATAACAATTATATATCTATTAATTGAACAATCGAAACTTGACCCTTTTTTTAGTCGTTCTTCGTGTTAGTTATTATGGAAAAGAACATAACAAGATCAATGAATCAAACTATAACTCTTTAAAGACAAGATTTTTTTTTTTTTGGAAACTCTTTAAAGATGAAGATTAGTTAATAAGAAACTATTTTGAGTTGGAGTTATGAGAGAGTCCGAGGAAAAAAAATAAGTTTAATTGAACTTGTATAGATCATTTTATTTTTATTTCACAAGGGTTATGATTTATTGGGTAAAAGGCAAGGGAATAGATTTATTATCTCCTCCAAATGATTCAAGAAAGAGAGAAAGAGCTAATGCGGTGCTCTCGGACTGAATCAATATTAATCAATATTAATATATCGATTTTATCTAAGATTTTGAAACAAGTTCGACAACGAATCCAAAAATTTTGATGATCTTTTCCGTGCTTTGCCTAACGAATGGGGAGTGCGTTTTGAAATTGTCCATCCTACATTCACCCCTGATTATATGCTTCAACGTGAATTGCACAAAGGGTGTAATTATATGACAATATATAATTCTTTTTTATAAAAACACTTACTTTCTCATCTTCCAGCAACGTTACCATAACATTAATAATTAACTTTTGTCATATAATTCTTATTAATTCCAATCTAACAAGTCACACTATGTATCTTAACTGTACTCACATAATAAAAAATCAATGTTCTCTAGAATACAACTCCGAAAGCACAAACCACCTTTTGTTATAATCCATAGGCAGCCAACAAAAAGCTCCATATACTAATCAATAATCATCATCTTCTTCTGCAACTTATTACAAAAAAAAACAACTTCGACCCATAAAGGGAACCATAATAGTTCATCTGTTGGACCTGTAAAGGACTATATCTATGGATAAGAGTAATGGCTTACTACCATCATTCTTAACCTAATGGTATATAACCAAAGGTCAGAAGATAACTCTTTAAAAAGAATCCAGAAATGAACCAGATGTTCGATCAGCACCATTTCACAACCAAGGAAGCTGAACTATAGAAAGATCAAACACTTAGTTCTAACTTTAAGCTCGTCCCTATCTCACGCACATACCAAGTCCCAACACACACAGAGGATCTTTGTCAACCCACAGTCCCGTACCTTTCTCGAATATATCTCGGGATCAAGAAATAACAATGGAGATCAATGAACATTTTTATATATTAAGAAACAGTGTTTTATTATGTATATATGAAGAGCCAGAGGAACTACACTAAAAAAGTTGCATATAACTGTCAAGTGCAAAGGCAAAGCAAAAAGTAGACGGCTATAGACTCAGCTTATTACAAGCAATAACGAGCGTTCCGGGAATGTTTAAAGCTGCTAGAAACTGATGAATGCCCTGTTATTATTATTATTTTTCTTTGTTGGAGTTTGAGATTTGTGAACAGTGAACTTATTTAATTTGTCTTCTTGCTGCAGAATCTGATAATTATCCTTTGTAGCAGCTTTTTGTGAACAGTAAGTTTTCTATTACTAACTCCATTCCCTAGTCGAACAGGACTTGCATGCCTTTTATTATTATTATTATTATAAGGTAAAAGATTCCAATTCATCCTTGAACTTTTAATTTAAGTGAACATATCTTTTTTAAGTTTTATTTTTATCATATTAATTTCATATTTTTGGATATTTCTCTTCAAACTTTTATGTCACTAATATAACTAATCAGTACTTTTATATTTTGTTATTATGATAATACGATAGGTGACTATTAAAATATGAAATCTTAAGAATTAGTGTTAGAATGTCCTATACTGACTAAACATAAAAAATGGTAAAGGATTTATAAATAGTAAGGATCAACTATCCAAACAACTGGTTCTAATTATTTGGACAATAGTTATCCCAAACTCAATTCTTATAAATGGACTCTACATTCTGTCCATATTAAAAATTTACTAATTAGAGTCAAAAAGTCATATATTAACGTATTCAGTACATTAAGATTCTCTATTTAAAAAAATAAATAAAAATAGATTAATAAAATAAAGTTGAAGAACAATCTTTAAACACCCGCTAGCAGTAGATCGATCAGTGCACAGAGGACTTCATCTTTAAGCTTAACTCTTGTGTATGACCTACCATATAAGACTTTCCGCTTTACTAGATTTTAGAGAGGGTTATATAACATAGGTAATATTTCTTTGTATTTTATAAATATGTTATTTCTGTGACTTAAATTCATAACTTAAATTAATTTTTTACATAAATAAATGTTTTAAAATATTTTTTAAATTTGAAGTAAATTTGGTAAAAATAAAAATTAAGAGATTCATGTGTACATGGAATAAAAGTTATGACACTAATTTGAACATTTTTTATTATAATAGAAAAAAAAGGACAAAAAACTTACTGTTTCCTTTATACATTTTGGTGATCTTTGATGAAAATGGGAAGCTGTGAGTTTTGTCATTTTGCACTGAAATGTTATAGATTAGCTCTTTTGTACTGTACCATTAACACATCCATTAATGCTGTTTTTCTTAGATATACTGCCCATTGGGTAGTTTCTCTGGTGCATGGTATAAATGGTGGTGTTAAAACCAAGGAGAGACAACGAACATGCCAATTAATGTGACTTTTTTCTACATTTCAATGCCAGGTACCTTCTGATCAGGTGTGTTCTTTATATCTTTTGAGATTTTCTGATCACACACTATAAAACCTAGCTTTAGCCCTATTAGAGGTGACTGTTCCAATTGAGTTTTAGTTGGATTTAACTTTTTTATTTTTAAAATTTTAGTTTTAAGTTTTGGGTTGAACTTAAAATTGAGCAGATCCGAGCTCAATTCAACTCGTTAAACTTAAACCTAAATAGCAAGATATGAATCGAATTGCGTCAATAAATAAATTAGATTCGACACAAAATATAAAGTTTAAAATTTTCTTTTGATTAGAATTGAATCCAATTTAAAAATTGACCTTGTATTAAGATTAGGTTAAATTCAGACTGCCAATGATCAATATGTGACAAGTTACAGAGATGGCAGTAACACCTATCATCATGAAAATGAGAAATGCTGATGGTTTGGGCTTAGTCGAATGGTTGCAATTTTACTGGGTCTACTTCTATCAATGAGTTCTCATTGAACCAGAAAGCTTTAAAGGTCCACTCTCATATTTACGTAAAAACGGCAAGTGGATCGAAGTGAGTGTAGTGACATAAGGCCAGTGTATAGTCAAGTCGATTTATATTCGTACAATCTGAATCCAAAATTAAATCTCATTTAAGTCATTTAAAATAACAATATTTTATATGAAAAGTTCTATAGAATATAAAAAATTCAAATTAATTAGAGTTATCTTATTACTTTTAGAACAAACTACTCCAAACCTCTTATGCAAACTTGATTAAGTGCATATTTGGACGAGCTTTTAAGAGGTTAATAAGTACTTCTCTACGTTACAAAAACTTTTTTTTAAGAAAATAAGCATTTAATTGTAAAATAAAAAGCACTTCTTTAATATATATGACTTTTTGGCAGCTAAAATATAGTTTTTAAGAAGCTCAAATTTTGAATTAAAAAAGCACATTTTAAGTAAATTTTTAGATCAATTAATGAGCATATTTTTAGTCATTTTGTCCTTATATTTTATACATAATTCTCATAATATCCTCAAACCTATCTTCACGTTTATTTTAATATTTATATAATATTATTTAACTTTTATATGTTTTAATATTTATTTTTATATTAGTTTTACTTATGTTATAATCCATATAAAATATTTAGTTAGATATATTTTCATTTATATTTTATATGGTTTAAAATTATATAATAATTAATATGTTTTGCTTATATATTATTTAATATACTTTAAATAATATTTTATATATAAATAACTTTTATTAAAAATAAATATAGATAAATTTTATTTTTTTATGTTGCCAAAAATCAATAAGATTAAGAAGAAAAGATTGAGAGGAGTTGAAATTGTTTAGCTAATTAACTACTAAAACAGGATAGTTAGAATTATTAATAATTATTTTTAAATTAAAATTTCAAGATGTTGCCCTTATTAGATGATGTTCTTTCGCGAAGTATATATATATATGCTATTTCACGAATCGAACGGTGCCGTTTAAGGGCAAATTTTGAGTTTAGAAAAGCCTATCGGTTGAAGAAGTTGTCTTCCACACTCGTTCATGGCAGCTATTGTTTCTTTCTCCCCTCCCATCAAGACAAAATTTTCACTTCATTATCCATCCGCAACTTTCAAGGTATTAACTTTTCTTGAACCCTTATCAAAATTCTGCCAATTTGGTCTCATATTTGAGTAGAATTGAGTTTGTATGATATTGCAGGGATGTGTTAATGACTTGAAGCTAAAGGCTCGGAATTTTCTTCCTCTGAGATCACAGTTCCCGAGAAATCCACACGGTAAGTTTTTATTAGTGAAATGCCAAGTGGGTTCTGGTGGTGGTGGAATTTCGAGTGCAGTTTCGAATGTTAGGCTCAGGCTAGACAATCTCGGACCACAACCTGGTTCGAGAAAGAAGGGTAAGAGAAAGGGGAGAGGTATAGCTGCTGGACAAGGAAACAGTTGTGGTTTCGGCATGAGAGGTCAGAAATCTCGCTCTGGTCCTGGTGTTCGAAAAGGTTTTGAGGGTGGTCAAATGCCCCTCTATCGTCGCATCCCCAAATTGCGTGGTATTGCTGGAGGTATACATAAATCATCCTTTATTCTTCTTTTCTTCGATTTTTCTAAAAAACATTTGTCTTTTTTGTGCCTTTTGTCTATTTTCATATTTATTTTGAATTATACTTCCTCATTCCATTAAAACCAGAACCTCTGGAAGCTCCTGATGTGCGTTTAGGACATACGAGCTAGTAAATAGTTTTGTGTGGTGGGTTTCTGTGAATGTTATATGTTAAATTAGTTAGCATTAGTTAGTCTGAATTAATATCAACCTTTGAATTTAGGACAAGATTGGCAAAAGTTAGTGTTACTTTCTTTTTCCACCATTGCTTAACCATTTTCCAAAAGAAGTGAGATTATCTAGCAAAGTGATATGGGCATGCATTGTTGAAAATTTCTTCTGCTTCAATTTTATGTCACTTATTTGCTTGCTTTTTTGACTGCAACATAGGAATAGGCAGAGTCCTGTAACTGACAACTGATTCTTTGTATTATGTTTTTGGATGGGTCTTTATATCTTTGTTTCATTATGTTGTGTTTCGACTTGATTTTACTCTTTTCTGCATGAAGTTATTGTGAGTTCTCAACAGAAAAATTAAGGAGTAAGTTTTTTCATAGTTCTATCTTGAAAAAAATTGGCTTCCAGAATTCCTTATATGTTCTTCTTGTATTTGAAATGTTGCTAAAAGAATTTGAAGGGTGTTATAGTCATTGCTCATTTGTGTACACAGATGATTCCTTTCCATGATGATCGCTTAATATGTACATGTTTTGAAGATGTGGTATGATCACTTTCATAAAAGGAATTTATGCAAAAAGACTGGGCAGCTTCAAATATTCTTAAGGTTGAAGTGCTGCTGACACAGACAATAGCTGCAAATATTATCTTGCTTTGGATAAAGGCCGTGCCTAAAAACTGAGATTCACTAATGCACGTGTTGTATAATTTATGTGCTTCCTCTAGCTAAGAAAATCATGCAGTAGTAATTTACTGCAATCTACTTCATTCTATCTTTGTTTTTCTTCATTGTTATTTTGTTCTATCACACCCATACATGTATATAGATTTAGTTTTAAACTGTATTTTATTGTTAATATGGACATAGACTCCGAAAGATTCATTAAACTACTCGAGTCTGAATTACATTTTTAATTCACATCTCAATTCCATGATCCAAATGGACTTTCGAGAAAATTGATGCAAAATTAACTTCTTGCTACCTTTTGAACATGAATTTCTTCTTTCTGTGCAATCAAGTAACGTCCATACTATATATTTCCATTTGAAATGTTTATGATTGGATGTCTTAGATAATCCATTGAAAAGGGTTTCACCTTCCTCTTAGGTGTTTCTTTTCAAAGTGTGATAATAATCATGAGAGTTGGAGAATTTGGATTTGATGATAAGTGGGTTATTTCAAGATGCACTCATGAACTTTAAAGTATAGCTTCTTGGTTCTTTCCTTGCCTTTCTGAATCCATTCAGTTTCTTTTGGTTTGTAGATTCTTAAAATTGGGATGCAGATTTGTGGCCTTCTTATTGACTTAGATGTGAATAGCTATTTAGTGTTAGCTATTTTTGAGATCATGCTGATATGCTTCTATCATCTTTGTTCGTCAAAGGTATGCATGCTGGATTGCCTAAATATGTCCCTGTGAACTTAAAAGACATAGCAGCAGCAGGATTTCAAGAAGGAGAAGAGGTATCACTGGAGACTTTGAAGGTAAAGGGCTTGATCAATCCATCAGGAAGAGAAAGAAGACTTCCCCTTAAGGTAAAATGCTTATTTTATTTCATTACAACCAACACTTCTTATTGCTGACTTTATTTTGATCTCGTAGCTACATATCAAACCACCATAGTTATATCTGTATGTGGCACCTGTTAAACTTGGTATCTATCTTCCAATTGAAGTTGCCTGCTTAGGTTAACAACCCATATTTGTTCTCGTTGAGCATATTGAACTTTGTATTGAAGCAGTTAGCATGTAAACTTAGTACTCTATTCCCAACCATAAAACCTTGATTATTGTGATAGTGAATTACGATCAGTTGAACCCTTGCGTTTGATTAATTTGCAATACGCCTTGGCTGATATGGTTGCACTAAAGCAGCACTTTCAAATATTTAGTTGACCAGAAGATTTCATTGGTTTATAGACGCAAACTGAAGAGAAATCAAAGAGTTTTTATTGCATTGTCCTTTATCATTTTCATCAGAAAAAGATAAATAAGAATGCCAATATGATCATTGTCACATATAATTTACAGTGATTCCCTAATACTGCTTCTACGTACCGTTGGAACATCATAAGAAACATAAGATTCCCTTATTGAATGTTTTACAAAGAGCTGGTGTGCCAAATCACACGTCAGTTCGTTTAAAATGATACTGCTTTTGCAGAGACTGAGAGTTGATTGGTTGTTTATGTGATAAGGTTTTAGGAGATGGGGAATTAAACACGAAGCTGAACTTCAAGGCTCGTGCATTTTCGTCAGCGGCAAAGGAGAAGCTTGAGGCTGCCGGCTGCTCAATTACTGTATTACCTGGCAGAAAGAAATGGGTGAAACCATCTGTGGCCAAGAATCTTGCTCGGGCCGAGGAATACTTTGCGAAGAAAAAAGTTGCAGTCACTGAGCCTGAACCAACCTCTGCTTGAGCTAATCCGTCTCTAAATGTCATGCTTCAAGTGATTTAAAAACATAGCAGACCTAGAATTCTTTTCATATCGTGGTTGATCTATATTATATTGTCCACTTTGTTAGGTAGTATTTGAGCTAAGATTACAATTTCCTGCTGTGTTATTCAATCTCTGTATCAATCAATGAAAAACTTTTTCTTTAATGTTCTATTTATAACAGTGGTATCAGAGCCAGCCACTCCATTGATGTCGTCTGAAAGTTTTGTACAGCCTGCAATTCCACGCTTTGATGGTCACTATGACCATTAGAGCATGCTCATGGAGAACTTCTTAAGGTCCAAAGAATATTGGACGGTTGTTGTTTATGGGATAACAGAATCAGCAACAAGTGATGTGCTGACAAATGTGCAAAAGATAGAGCTTGAAGGGCTGAAGTTAAAGGATCTTAAAGCAAAGAATTATCTCTTTCAAGCTATTGATCGCTAAATTTTGGAAATCATTCTTTGCAAAGACACCGCTAAGCATATTTGGGATTCTATGAAGAAGAAGTACTAAGGTACGACAAGGGCTAAGAGGTAACAGCTTCAAGCACTTTGTTTGGAGTTCGAAATTCTTCGAATGAAGTTAGGAGAATCAGTTATAGATTATTTTTAAAGAACGACAGCAATCATTAACAAAATGCATATTCATGTCGACAAGACAGAGGATGTTCTCATTGTTGAGAAAATTCTTCGATCCATCATCATTGTCATTATCATCACAACAACAAAATAATAATAATAAGAATAATCAATAAATAATTAAAAATAACAAAATAGTAATAAAATAAAACTAAGATAAATAATAAATAATTTATCGGAGCCTTAGTAATGTACAAAAAATACCATCATGAAAATAAAAGGCATAACTGATTAGAGCATGAAAATCTGTTGAAACCCGTACAATACAATACATGGTGCAAGTAGAAATATCTGTAGAAACACACAATGTTTCCGTTAAAGTTGAAGAGCTCAATTCATTGAGAGATTTCTGAAGTAGCAGGAGAAATAGTCTTTGTGCCCCGTAAAGAGCGAGTCTATAGAAAGAGAAATTTTTAGAGGATGTTGATTAAAACACGTTAAATTAAAAAAAAGCCTTGTCTTATAAAAAAAGTCACATAAAACAACAGATAGAAAAAGACTGATGGTTTCTTTTTTGACGACAACAGCCTTGTCAGGGGGCTCGAAAAAGTTAATGGAGATGACGATTACCAAAGTAGTACCCTAAACAACGTCCTACACAACGTTTCTGATCTATCTTGTTCAGTAAATCCAAACACCCAATCCATGTTTGCAGAAGATCGTCGAGGGAGAAAAAAATGTATTTGACTTTGGTTGCAACCTCAACAGAAATCTAAATCATGAGCTTCATACCACACAGAAGACATGGGAAAGACAAACTAACAACACTATACAAATTATAAATAACAACATATTATAGCGTGGAATTGAAATACCAAAAGTACAAAGGCAGGAGTTACCACCCTCACCTTCACTCATGGTTGGGATCCACTGGTGAGTGTATTCCCACTTAAAGGACCATGGAGAGTAGCTGAGGAATGGGTAAATACATACTTAGGTTGATGGGAAATTTCATCTACACAAAGCACTTTGAAAGCACAGGCCTCGCCAAGACTCAGACCCACATTCTCTTATCTCTGTTTCCTCAAGAAGCCCCCAGGGATCCAATCATTTAACATCTGCTTTCAGATTCAAGGACAAAATTCAAAAAGTTTCGGATGATTGCCAGCACACAAAAAACACAAACAAAATAAGCTAAAAAAACATCGACACCACATTAAACAACAAGGTGGGTGTTATTCCAACTCTATTAAAAACGCTCATATCGTCTCCTAATTGAATAAGAAGGGATTTTGATCTGTTGGGGGCACTTTATGTCTCTACCCCTCATACAACAACACCGGCTAGACACCAAAATTTAATTTTGATGTCTGTTCTATAGAAGAAGCTAATGATGTTAATTTACTTTCAATTGATGAACTACAAAGTTCTTTGTTGGTTCATGAGCAAAAAATTAACCAGCAGGAAAAAGAAGAGCAAGCATTGAAGGCTTTATCAGAAAAAAGACTCTACACCTAGTAGAGCTGATAGAGCACGAGGACAAGGCAGAGGTCAAGGTAGAGGAGGAAAAAACAACAATGATCATGGGAACCAACTATAAAATCATTATCAAAATCATGATAGTCAATTTCAACTTATAGATTGAAGAGGTATAGGACGTGGAGGCCACCACTCAACAACTTATAGATCAAAGTCAGCAGACAAGTCCAATGTTGAATGTTATAGATGTCATAGGTATGGCCATTGTTGGGCTCCGATTCGCATTTAGCATGTGTTATGTATTTTGAGGATTAGTTTACTAATTTCCTTTTAGTTAGAATTAATTGAGGATTAATAAAATTTTAATTGGAAGTATTTAGTTAAAATTGGAGTTTGATAAGTTTTTATAAATTAAAAAGATTAAGATGGAATAAGGGCATGATAGGAAGATCATATGTGTGTTTAAGGCTTAAGGTTAATAAAGTGGGCTTTTGGCCCTTTTAAATAACATGTAAATGAAGAAGAAAGGAAGCATTTGGGCTAGGGTCCATATAAGTGCAATTAAAGGAGAAAAGAAGGAAATGTTTGATGATGTAGCCTTAAAACATGAAGAGGGAAACGAAAATAGCAAGGAGAGGAGGCAATTAAATGAAACTACGTAGTTTTTGCCATAGGTTATAAGTTAGAACAATTTCCTTAGTCTTTCAAGTGTCATCTGAAGCTTACATAGAAAAGAGAAGGGAGAAGAGTTTGGTGGAGATAAGAAGAAGAAGAAGAAGAAGAAGAAAAGAGTTGGAGCTTAGGTTTCTATGCTTAGAAAGGAGAGTTTAAGAGTTTTGTTCAAGAAGAAAGTGGAAAGGAAGGATGAATCTTCCAAGAAAAGCAAGAAGAAAATTTCGTGGGTCACCTCCTAAGGTAAGAAAAATTTCGAAATTTATGGTTTTATGGATGGGTTTTGATGCTAAAAGCTTAGTTAAGTTATGGGTAAAGTTGGGTAGGTGTTAATTCATATTTCCTTTTCCTAAGGATTATGAATTTTGCTATCTCTTATGCTTATGGGATTATTATGCTTAATGAAGGTTTAGAGAGGCCATTGGAAGTTGAAGAGAGGCAAATTAATCAATCCTAGAGCTAAAGGAATTTAAGGTGGGTGATTCCTTAATAATTGAGTTATAGGCTTAATGAATTTTTTTATAATAAATGCTTTCCAATGACTCCGACTTTGTGTATGAATTACTCTTTGCGATATGTTTAACTTGTATGTGAGACGCTTTGATTGTGAATTCATGTTGAAATGATTTGAATACTGTTTTGTTATGTGAAAAAGATGAGAATTTATGATTCGGAAAAAGATTTGCCAGTTTGGCTCAGTTATGCGAAAGTGAATTTGTAAAGGCCAGTTTCGACTAATGGTTTCAAATTATGTGAATTATGTGCTTTATTTGGGTTTGTGGTGATCACATCTGAATCAGGTGCACCTGTCTACCCATAGGCTTCTCCCGCCTGCCCGCTAGTGGCCGTGGAGTTCCTCTAAAGGACTCCTATTCGTCACATTACTACAGGACGCTTCATGAAATGTGTAGTACGTTCTGTTTCGGATCCACCCGAACCACTTTGTTTGTGTTTTTATGAAATGTTTGGTTGTTTTGTGATGTGTTAAGTGTGTAAATTGCTTGATGGGATAAATTTTGTGAAAAGTTTTGAAAAGTATTGTTTTGAAAATGAAGGAAAGAATGATGATTTTTGCTTATCCTTGATTATTAAGTTGTTACCCACGGAGCCGTCGAGCTCACACCCCATCTTCCCCTCCACAGGCATCGAGCGAGAAACCGAGTCACCGCATCGGGATTGAGGAAATACTCCAATGCATTTTGCTTTTGAAGTCATATTTGAGAAAACAATGCTTTAGGTTGCATTGTGGAGAAATGGTTTTCTTTGTATTTTGGATTTTGCTACTTTCGATGTATTCGGGCGAAATTGCCCTATAAAGCTTTGTATAATGTATATCCTCTTTGTAAATGCAAGAAGAATTGGGTTTTAATGTATTTTGTGTATATTGGTTAAAATGTATTGTTGTATGCTTTACAAATGATTAGCAAAGGAAGATTGAGGTTACTTTATGTTGAGAATTATTAGAATCCTAAGAGTGTGGTTGCTGCCATTTGAGGATATATATTTAGATTAGATTGAGTTGTGGAAGCTTGGAAAGTGAGTTTTTATGCAGGTTGTTAAGTTGGATTGAAGAATTGGCTAGTTACACTTTTAGGGGAGATGCTGTCCATTTTTCTTAAAAATGGGCAGAACCTTCAATTGATGTTTTAACCTTATTAGAGTTTGAATTGAAATGAGATGTCTTCTTGAAGAATATAGAATATGTTTAGATCTTTCCAATGGCATAAAGTTTGTCACATTTGAGCTTAAGATGAAAAAGTTATGAGAGCTGAAAGGTTTCAGCTACTGTTGATGAGGGCTGAAGTTGTGCAGCACTTTTAGCAGGCTTTTTCACCCTCTTAGAGGCTGATCTGATTTTTGCTTACTTCATGAAACTTGTAGATAATCCTTTCTTCTTTCTATTGAGGTATTCCATGCCTTATTCTGAGTTAGGAGTAAAAAGTTATGGGGATTAGACCTAGTTCAGTTACTGTTCATTTGGTAATTTTGGACAGAAACTTTGGGAGGGTTTTTCACCCCTTTAGAGCTTGTTTTGGTTTTTCCATCCTTCATAGAACATGTAGATTATCTTTCTATCTTTAAAATGAGGTATGATTTGCAATCATTGGAGTTAGGAAGAAAAGTTATGAGGTTTGGAAGTTGATGATTCACTGTTTATTCTGTCAAATTACTGTTTCATTGGCTAGTTTTTAGGCTGAACCTTTGGCTGTATTTTTACCCGTCTAAATGATTGTTTCGATTTTTGCACCCTTCATGAAACTTGTAGATCCTTTCTTTATCTTTCCAATGAGGTAAAATGTGTCATTTTTCGACTTGTGAGGTAAAAGATATGAATCCTCAAACTTTTGGCATGGTGTAGGAGGATTTGAATTTGGGCTGAAACCTTAAAGCAAAATTTGACCCTCTTAATGCCTAAATTAGTTTTTGACTCCTTCTAGGAAGTTGTAGAATTTCCTTTTATCTTTCTAATGACACTAATTTTGCAAAATTTCGATTTCGGGGTAAAAAGTTTTAATGTTTGTAAAGTCTGAAATTTTCTTGCTAATCCAGACCTCATCCTTAGACGTGGCCACGTCTAGTCTCTAAACCTCTTAGACGTGCCCTCGTCTAATGTCTGAGTATCCCCTCACTCTTTAGCTTGTAACTTTTTCGTTTGGCCTCGGATTCATTCGATTTTCGAAGCATTGGGTTTCTAAAAAATTTTATACCCCTTTTTAGTAAAATGAGGGTGTTGGGTTTTAGGTCGGAATTCGCGGATATTATTAAAGAGAGTCAATTACGTGACGGTTTGAATGCAATTCTGTTTTCGGGTGATTTTGTGAACTATAGAGATCCGATTGAGGCGATTTCTGATTCTAATTGATTGAGAGATATGAAATTTCATTTTAGCTTAGGTTTAGGATTTAGTCATGGGCCCTAAGCAGATAAATTTTATTGGGTGATAATTAGGGTGAACTTATCAAGTTTTGTTTAGAAGACGTTAAAATAAGTTCGATTTGAGGTTTCTTTCGTGGTGAGGAATTCCTCCCTCGTGAGATGCGCGCCCAGATGTCACGTAGGACGTCGGGCACGCGACTCATCGGGGAGGGGTTCCAACAACCATTATAAATCAGAATGTTGAACTGATTTGAATAAACAAAGTGGAGATCAAACTAACTTTGCAGCAACCACATGTATGGAGAAAAGGAAGCATTCTCTGACTTGGATGAATCCTTTCACAGCTTTGTTAAGTTTGGTGACATCTCCATAATTTCTTTTATGGGAAAAGGAAAAGTAAAAATCGAAACAAAAGGAAATTCCACTCACACTATCGCTAATGTTTTTTTTGTGCCAAATTTAAAGACTAACTTGCTTAGTATGGGTCAATTACAAGAAAAAGGATACGGAATTTATCAAAGATAGAGTATGTCAGATTCAAGATGCAAAGTTGGGCTTGATTGTTCAAGTTAACATGACGACGAATCATATGTTCCCACTTTATCTTCACAATACAGCTCATTCAGTTTTTAAGCAAAATTGAAAGATAAGACATGGCTATGGCACTTTCGCTATGGTCATCTGAATTTTGGTAGATTGAAAACTCTACAACAGAAGAACATGGTAATGGTCTTCCTTAAATTGCAGCTTCTTCTGAAGTTTGTGAAGAATGTGTTGTTAGCAAACAACACCGAAATCAATTCCCACAAGGAAAATCTTGGAGAGCAAAGAAGGCATTGGAGCTTGTTCATTCTGACATTTTTGGTCCAATAACACCGTATTCTAGTGGAGATAAAAGATATATAATTACCTTCATTGATGATTATAGTCATAAGATATGGATTTATTTTTTGCAAGAAAAATCTAAAGTTTTGTAGCTTTTAAAAGCTATAAAGAACTTGTTGAGAAAGAAGTTGGCAACCCAATAAAAGTTCTTCGCACGGATCACGGTGGAGAATATAACTCACATAAATTTGTGATTTTGTGTGAGAGCCATGGAATCAAGAGGCAACTTAGAGCAGCTTATACACCCCAGTAAAACGGTGTATGTGAGAGGAAGAACCGCACTATTATGAATATGGTGCGAAGCCTTTTGACAACAAGTGGCATTCCAAAAAGTTTCTAGCCTGAAGCAATAAACTGCAGCATTCATATATTAAATAGAAGTCCTACACTTGTTGTTCAGAATATGACATCAGAAGAAGCATAGAGCGGAAGAAAACCTGCTATAGATCATTTCCAAATTTTTGGGTGTATTGCCTATGGCCATATTCCATATGCGAAGAGCAGGAAGTTAGACAACAAGGGAGAAATTTATATTTTTCTTGGTGTTAGTGATCAGTCAAAAGCTTATAAATTATACAATTCTAGCACCATGAAAATTATCATTAGTCGTGATGTGGTATTTGATTAAAAAGGCACCTGGCCATGGAATCGTAATATTGTTAAAGAAAATATTCCAACATATTTTGACGATAATGAGAAAGGACAGTTGCCTATGGAGAATGAGCAAGAGGAGGAAGTCACTCTCCAATAGTTGATCAAAGCTCACTTGTAGCTTAATCACAAAGACCTCAATGCATTTGAAGAAGACCAGCATGGATGACAAATTATGAGGTAGCTGGAGTTGACCAAGGTGTGACCCACTTACACATTTTCCTCTGCTTTCAGATTGTGATCCTACCATTTTTGAAGTGGTTGTCAAAGAACCAAAATGGAGAAAGGCTAGGGACGCTGAAATTACAACTATTGAAAGAAATAATATGGGAGCTATGTGACCTTCCAATAGGGCAGACAATTAATCTAAAGTGGATTTACAAGAAAAAGCTGAAGGAAAATAGCGAAGTTGACAAGTACGAGGCACATTTGGTGGCTAAAGGATATAAGCAGGAGTTTGATATTGATTATAAATAAGTATTTGCTCCGGTTGCAAGGCATGACACAATCATATTGGTGATTGCTATGGCAGCTCAAAGCGCACGGCCTATTTTCTAGTTAGACGTGAAATCAGCATTCCTTTATGGAGATTTGAAAGAAAAGGTATTTATCGATCAAACTGTTGGTTATGTGAAACTTGGCAATAAGCATAAAGTGTATAAATTAAAGAAAGCTTTATATAGATTAAAATAAGCTCCACGGGCTTGGTATAATCGTATAGAAACTTATTTTTTGAAAAAAGGATTTCAAAAATGTCCTTATGATCATACACTTTTTATAAATAATGAGAATGGAGGGAAAATTCTCATTGTTTGCTTATATGTAAATGATTTAATCTACACTGGAAATGATACTGCCATGTTTGGAAGTTTTAAGAAATCCACGATGGTTGAATTTGAGATGTCTTATCTTGGTATGATGCATTACTTTCTTGGCATTGAAGTGGTGCAGTCCTCTGCTAGAAATTTTATTTCTCAAAATAAGTATTTGCAAGAAATCTTGGACAAGTTTTAGATAAAGGATTGTAATCCTATAAATACTCCATCTGAGTTTGGTGTGAAGACAAACAAAGACAATGGAGGAAATAAGGTTGATGACACTTTTTACAAACATATAGTTGGGAGTTGAATGTATTTGATAGCAACAAGACCTCATATAATGTATGTTGTAAGTGTGATTAGCATGCACGTGGAATGTCCAACAGAGATTCATCTCTTGGCTGCAAGAAGAATTCTCCGGTACTTGCAAGGTACTAAGGAGTTTGGGCTGTTATACAAGAATGGAGAAATGTCAGATATGTTTTGCTTTACAAATAGTATTATGCTGGAGATTCAGATGATCGGAAAAGCACATCTGGGTACGTTTTCATGATGGGGACAGAAGTTGTTTTATGATCATCAATGAAGTAACCTATTGTCACATTATCATCCACAGAAGCTGAATTTGTTGTCGCAATAGCTTGTGCTTGTTAAGCTATATGGCTAAAGAAGATTCTCAAAGAGTTAAATTTTAAGGAGGATGGACCTACTCAGATTTATTGTGACAACAATTCAGCAATAAAGCTTTCAAAAAATCCAGTTTTATATGGTTGAAGCAAACATATAGATATGAAGTATCATTTCTTGAGGGATCTCGCAAATGACGGAGTCATTGATCTTATTTACTGCAGAAGTGAAGACTAGATCGCTAACATTCTAACCAAGCCTCTCAAGTTTCCTACCTTTTAGAAGCATTAAGTAATTGTGATGAAACAATCACTTAACATAATATCAGAGCCTTTGTTATCAAGTGATCGTGAGTTCAAATCCTATTATTCACCTATTATTTAGCACAAGATAAAATGAGTATGTGCAAGTTTTGAGTTTAAAGGGCTTTCATTTGAGAGGGTATATTAGTAAATTTACAAAACTAATTAAATTGACTTCACACAACAGCTTAAACTATTGTTGTGATACGGTCATTTAACAATCAAATCCTCTCTTGACATGTTGCTTTAGCAACAGTTTAGCAGAGTCCATGGCTTGGCTTTCATTGAAAACTCTGAAAGGACGCTTTTGAATTCAATCTCTGTATCAATCAATCCCTCTTTCGACAAGTTGCTTCAGCAATATTTTAGCAAAGTCCAGGTTTTGGCCTTTTGGCCTTCATTGAAAACTCGAAAAGAACACTTTTGAGCTATCTTTTTTTTCTGGTAAACCAATGACACCACTTATGGCCAGGCAACAGAATTGATGATAATAAGGGAAGAGTAATGAAATCAATTAACAGAAACCTGCAAGTTTCAATCCACTTTCGTTGAATAAAACCATGTGTAAGGAAATTGCAGAGCCAACTCACGACCAACTTTACTTTCTTTGCGTGGTCCAACTTGTTTAAGTGTCAAAAAGAATAGGATTACACTACCTATTGACATTGGTCAATCCACAAATTGGCTGTCATATCATACTCAAAGTAGCAATACCTATATATATGTGTAATTTAAGTAAAAGAGATAAGACTTTCTTGTAATTTAAGAAATTTTATAAAATTCTTAAATTTTTTTCGACCTTCTTTAGGGGTAGTCACATCATATACCTTGCTTATTTCAGTTGGCAACCGATTCTAATAGATTAAGAACACAAAAGCATGTGTGATCTTTACTAATAGTGCTCGATGACGCAGTAGCTATGGATTCAACATTGCGTCACGCATTATTCGCACATTGGTATCAAAAACAGATGGGGATGGCCCTGTTGTGGGTTCTCTGTGTTGCAAAAATCCATTCTATTGTTTCATGCCCATCTCTTAAATTCCTAATAAAGTTGACATGTGACTAACGATTTACAATTAAAGTTCGGTTCCAATTTAGTCTCGATCGAAGTTAAATTTGAATTAATCTAATTTTAATCAATTTAAACATGAAGAATCTTTTATTAAAACAACATCCTTTTAATATAATTATTCAAAGTAGTATTGTTTTAGCCAACTGTATAAAAATGAAATTATTTTATAGTAATTTAAATCCGCTTGGATTGCATTAATTAGACTTAATAAAATTTTGGGTTAGGCTTAGATGATAAAATTTATTAAAGTCCCACCTAATCTAATTCATCGTTATACGTTGGAATCTAAATTGTATTAAAAATTATTTTTAGTTATTATAAATTTTGTTCAATTTCACGTTCTTTTAATTTTGTGTTTATTATTTTAAAATGTATATTTGTATGTGCACATTACTATATTTTATTCAACTTTTTTGTATTGTTTATATTTATTATAGATTTTAGGGTTAATTACTAAAAAGTTCAAAATTTTGTCAAATTTTCAATTATAACCCGATCTTTAAAAAATAGCAATAAAATGTGAAAAAAATTCATTTTGTTTGAATTCTAGCCTAACGTTAATCTTATCATTATTTATGCTGCCGTTGCATTGCCACATGTCAATGAGCCTTCACTAATCAGACACGTAAGTGTTATTAGGAGGAGGTTGTTTGATTAATAAAATAACGTCATTTTATAGTAAAATTGAAACGACATTATTTAGATTTTGGAGAAAGCATCTTCGTCACTCTTACACCTTAAATTCCTAAATCTATAATTTCTTCTAAAAATTTGACTAAGTTTTGAACCTAGAAAATTAGAAACTTAGAAGTCTCGAAAACTCAATTTGAAAAAATCATATGCTTATGGTTGGATATTTAGTTTTGCCTTTTGAATAATCTAAACATAGAGAAACCAAATGGATGTTGATCATGTTTTTGTTTCGTTTTTGGATTGTGAACTTGAGCAATAAGGAGGTCGATCACATTATAGAGATGGAGCCAACATTAAGAGATTATTTATTGAGAATTGGCTAGATTCTAATTCTAAAAGCTCTTATGCGGAATAAGAACAAGATTAGTTATTAAGCAAAACAACATGAAATAAGCAAAAGAAGCGCTTGCACCAGATGGTGTGAACATGCTTGCGGTAGCTATGTGTGTGGGAGAACTACAAACACCATCCGGTGGCAGTACAAGGCAACATGAATGGAAGTCTTTTGTGACTTTGGTCATTTCACTAATCACATAACCTCTTCTTGATGACACTATCGTCTCTGATTAGGAGAGTTCCATTGACATATGCTAGTATCACCTTAGCATAGAAAAATGGTGAGATTAACGTTGAGTTATAATTGAAAAAAATTAAAAATTTATATATTTTATTACTAATTTTTAAAATTTAGGTTATAATTGAAATTTTGAAAAAAGTTTGAATTTTTTTTCATTAATTAACCCTATATTTTAAGAGTTGCGTTTTTCATTTATCGTAGATGCTTTGCCCTTCTCTTTGTCGTTGATGCAATAGTCATCTTAATTTATTATCTAATTGTCGTGGAGATTACAAGTGTCAAACGTGTTTAGAAGCTCTAAGACTTTGTATTTGTCATTACCTTATTGCTAATAAATAAATTCTATAAATGTGCCCACTTCCCGACTTCTTTTTTAATATATAATTGATCCTTTATTTTAAATTATGTTAAATAAAAGTATTTATATAAGCTGAACAACGTATTATTAATAATTAATTTATAAGCGTTAGTATGGGAATCTTAAGCCAATAATCGTTTAAAAATAACAATTCATGTAGTGTTTCGAACACCACATGATTAACGTTTCTTGTTTGCTGGCGCAGGGTTAAACCGTATAGTTTAGCTCCTCTAATCAACACTTAAAGAGTTCGCTATTGACTTTACTTTTGTTAAACCTGAACTTTGTTCACATCTTTGGATTAGTTAACTGGTTAATTTTTCGAACAAAACATAGTTAAGCGGCTGGAAATTTGCTAGATTTCTAACAGGCCTCAGGTTCACACAAAAAAAAAAAAGTTAGACTGCAAATAAGTTCAAGTGGGTGGAGTAGTCCACTAAACTTATATGTTAGTTTTTTTTTCTTTTTTTCTACGATGTGGATATAAACAATACAGTTAGACCACCTGCTTCATGCAAACTTCAAATCTTTCTCCTGTGGGTTAAATTACAGGTCCTCTTTTGGGAAAAAATAGTAGGTTAAGATCTTTATTAGCTCTAATATTATGTTAAATTTGTAATAACCCTACAAGCTCACATGAAGAGAAATGTTGGACAATACAAGCCTAAGTGATGTTTCATCGTAAAATCAATTGACAATAAGTAAAGTAACACACTAGATATATATGTTAGTTTCCCTTCTTCTATTTTTTTTTAACGTAAGACACTCACATGTAGATATTATAAACAAAATGTCATAGAGATTCCAAATTTTGAATAAGAAATTAAATTAAAATAGCATCATTTTAAGAAGAAAGTTTGAAGAGATTTTAAATTAACTCTTAAATTTAAATTTAACTTAAAATATAATTAAATGGGATTTAAAATATTTTATAAAATTTAAAATTAAATTAACATTATTTTGAAAATTTAAATTTAAATTATATCATATTAAAAAGTTTGGACTAAAGTTAATTAAATTTCAAATCAAACTTAAATTGTCTTATAAAAGGATCAAGGCTTCTAATTCAACCCAACTCAACTAGTAATTCAATTACAATGAGGTCGTAGTCAAAAACTACCGAATGATAAGGATTGATTTGTTTTCCTAAATAACACGTAAACAAAATTATTGAACAAGGCATTAGGCATGGGGACAGCCCTACAACTTCACGTCTTCTCCACAGAATCCACAGACCATCTCGTCTTCATAGTACATGTTAGAGTTCGATGGATCTTTCGAAGCAAAGCTCTCACTAAGCAGTCCACAATTTACAATTGCCAGTTCATTCGATATGGCTGTAAGAATTTGGTTTCTCGTTCTTGTTAAGATCAATGGCATAAGACAACCAATTTGTAGAGATTACCGACCTGAAACCTTAAGGTCGGTTAGAATTGAAAAACGGTCTTATTGATGTATACAATTTAAGGTAAAAGACAAACTCTCATTTATTTATTTATTTATTTTATGAAAATAAACGGTCTTATTTAATTATATGGTCATATTAATGATAATTATGTTTTACCAAAATAATTAAAAGATAATTAGAAAACCAAAATTGGGAAGTGATTTGGTTAAGTATTTATTATCTATAATATATGGACTTAAAGAAAGAAATTGAACAAGATCGAAAATCATAGGCGATTCAAAGAATGACCTAACCTGTTGTCAAATTCAAAGATAATTAGAAAAATAAAATTTAGAAATGATTAGGTCAAGCATTTATTTTCTACGCGGCAGAAATTACTACGTATGCACATATATTTTTATATATATATCTTTATGGTATTTGAACTTTCAACCTTGTCCTGATCAATGAGCTGTGATGTTACCCAATGCCCAAACCAACTCTAAATTTTTTAATTATTAGTTTTTAAGTATTATGTGTGTGTTTGAGTGATTTGAGTCTTAGTGTGTGACTATAAATTGAGTAGGACCATATCCATCAAGTGCTTCTCCCTAGCCATCGGCCTTCCTCCTCTTCCTTACAATACCCTTTTGTTTTTTATTTTTTATTTCTCTTTTTGTTCATACTCCATCCACCTTTGTACAGTATTATAGCACCTCAGGTATGTTCTTTCGATTTTTTCTTTGTAATTTTGATTAAAGTTTCAGTCTTTTTGCTGGGGCTTGAGCTAACTTGGTTAAAGATCTGTTCTTTTTTTTGTTGTAATTATTATGGAACAGATCTCGTGTTTGTTTATGAGCAATAGCAGCATCTTTTTATCTTTCAGTTTAATCTGTTTCACCGGGAAATTGTTTCTCTGTTCACGCAGAAGAGTTAGATCTGTTCTTCGATAAAGCTTAAATCTTTTCTTTGTGTTGATAGAAAAAAGGAATTTTAGAAGTAATGAAACGCTGTGGGTTTTCGCAAAGCGCTTTGTCGACCCGTGAAGAGATGCCCGGATCCGTTTCTATTCCGTTATTGGACCGGATCGACACGGTGATTTGCCCTAAACCCAGACGCCTCGCCGTCCTCCACCCCGGCGCCGTCAACGACCACCCTTTCCCTGCCCCTGTGCGCCCTCTCAGATTGCATCTCAGGTTTTGTATTATTTTTTTCCCTGAAAATTTTAAGATTTCTTGTCTTAAAACGACACCTTTCGCTGATTGCATCTATTTGAAATTTTTCAGCCACCAGATGGATCTTTGCGATTCAAAAGCAGGAAACGATCTTTTAGATATGATTCTCACAAAGGTAAATCTGATATTATGTCTCTTATTTGTTAGGAATTTCGTGTTCAAGTAGGAAAAAAGATTGAAACGTTCCATGTATGTCAAAGTTGTGGTTAGTTGTTTGTGTACGAGAAAGAAGCTTGTTGGGTCACAAGTTTCACATGTTAAACTTAGAATCATAGAGGTTTGTTTTGATTCATGTACTTAACACTTGTAGGGTGGTTGTGGAGTGGAGCAACCAAGCATACAAGTAGCCTCGTCGCCGCCTCCATTTTTTTGTGGGTCGCCGCCGAGCAGAGTAGCTAATCCGTTAATTCATGATGCTCGATTCGGGGATGAAAAGCTTTCCCCATTTTCGCCGGTTACGCTGGTTCAGCCTCCGACCACGACAAATTTATCATCATCATCATCGTCCTCTCCAACAAGGAAAGGAGGTTACATTCGGTCGAATCTTGGGAACAAACCGGCGGTGAGAGTTGAAGGGTTCGATTGCCTTGATAGGGATAGCCGTAATTGTAGCATCCCTACTCTGGCTTGAACCCGCCCACCATTTTGAAAGTATTTATAGGAAGCCAAAAACACAAAACAGCACTTTTACAAAACTACTACTTTGGTAGTTCGAGATGAATTTTGAAAGTTCTCTTGAAGAGCAACAAGTGATCGATCCTTTTGTTTAGTGTAAATATGTTCAAAAGGGTTCTCCAAGTTGTATTCAAAAAGATTGTGTCATTGTAAGTGAAAAAAAGAGTTGTTGACTAAGAATAATGAGAAGGGTCATTTAGCTTAGGAAATGTAAGGTCTTAGCTGTGTAAGCTGTAAGTTTTAACTTTTCTTGCTTTGTACTGCAATGGTAACAGCCTCGTCAATGTAAAACTTGTACAAATTCTTCAATGTAAATATACCCTTTTGTTAGTTTGTGATTCTTACATAACTTTGCCTTTGTTTTTTTGGATGAGTTGATTGGAACCTTTGAAAAGTGGAAGGAAATCTTTGTGATGATGTATTGCTGATATTCGCTTGCAATTCACGCCAATTCCTTCAAAAGATATGGGGTCGTCCTAATGAATGAAGGAAAAATAAATTCCGATCTATCTCGCATCTGTTTTTCGGGACAATGAAAGCATCTGAAAGTCTGTCCTCCTCGAAAGGAGATCACGTGGTCATATTTGCTTTCGGTGCATGAAAGCATCTGAAACCTTTCAAGGTCCTGAAACTACAGGAGTTTTGAGATCTTAAATCTCCAACATTTCATTCTGAAGCAAACTTGGTTTCTTAACCTACAGAGCAGGAGCCATAGTTCACGACTTCACTCATCACCGAAGCAGATCAAAGGTTTTAAACCTGAAACTACTTTTGATTGGTCCGCCTCTGTCAGGTTAAAGAATCTCCAATTGTCCTTACAAATACCGACCAGACTCTTTCCATTTCCATTGCTTTTGTGCCTCCATGTCAGGCACGCCATTCGACTCTACCCGTTATCGGCGCTTAAATTCACCAGCTCCAACGCACATACAAGCCACCCCTATTGGTCATTCGGCTTTGTTTTAATATTCATTTTTTGACAGGCTCTGCAATCATTTCATTCCTCAATTTGAATGCAACACTTCCAACTTTAATTAGTCGTGTCCTGACTCAGTCCAGTCCTGGGTTAGCCCTGGAAGTAGAACCTGTAATGGATACTGATGTAGAGAATTTGCACTAATGAGTTGGGCTAAGATAGGAAAGAACTAGATTTTCATTGAAGCTCGACCCAACTGCGAAAAGTAGTTTAATGGGGCTCGTAAGGAACTTCCGATTGGTACATTGTATTATTTGATTGATGTAGTTAGTTATTCAAAAGGTTAACTATAAACACCTTTTTTTTATTTAATTAATCTTTAAAAATTTTAATCTTTAAAATTACCAACAAAAATGTAAGGTCTATTTTTCCCTGTATATATACACACATTACTTCGAAACCTTTTTTCTACATGCATATAAACACATAGCTACTAAAGATTATTATATATGTATTTTACTTAATACATACATTGTCACATACATTTTTCCTATATATACACACATATAGAACCATCAAACTTTTTTTTTCTATATATAAACACATGGGCACAAATTTTTTCTAATATAAATATACAAATATGGCTATAAAACTTTTTTCCTATGTATAGACACATATGACCACCAAAACTTTTTCCCCATGTACATATATGCATAGCATGAATGGCAACCAAACTTTATACACACAATTTTTCTACCTATATATCTTAGTTGTTTGGTTTTAAATTTCATATCTAAGATTTTTGGGTGAAGTATTTTGGGTTTAGATCTTCATCCTCTATCATCATCTTTGATTTGGGGGCTTTAGATTAGGATTTTCTTACGCCTGAAAAAGGCTCCAATTTTTCCCATTTTGCGTCTTTTTTAAGGTTTTGTGATTTTTCATTCTTTTTCGTCCATTTCTTTCCATCTCGCGTCCTATATGCCGGTTGCTTTAAAGTGAATGATCATTAAGCAATTTTTTTTAATTTTGGTTCTTGGTCTAAAGTTTCAAACTTTATTTGTGTTTTTTTTTTTTCTGGTATAAGTGGTAAATTGTGTGCAGAAACTGATAGGAGGTTTCTCTTCCATTTCTATGAAACTTTTTATTTTGTGTCCTATCTACCTCCTGCTTACAACTAAATGATTATCAAATAAGGTATATGTGATGGATTTTATGCAGAAACTGACAGAAGCTTTCTCTTCCATTTTGCTACGATACTTTTTATTCTTGTGTCCTATCTACCTCTTAATTTGAAGTGAATGATTGTCAAGCATGGTTGCTTTTCTGTTTTAGTTTTGGTGTAAAGTTTCAAGCTGTATCTGTGTTCTTCTAATATATGTGATGAATTGTTTGCAAAAACTAAAGCAACTTTCTCTTCTATATTGCTATAATACTTGTCATCTTGTGTCTGTTTTCTCTACGTTCGGATCTTCACCTAAGGTACACGATCACTGTTTGATTCTACACATCTCGAGAAATAGTGAACAAAATTTTACAAAGTATCAAGTATAAGCAAAACTTTGCAACATATCATGTATAAACAAAACTTTGCAGCATATCATGTATATCTGTCAAGTTATTTTCTTAATAACTTTGTCTTTTAAACTTGCATCACCTAATAAAGATCTAAAATCATTTTTAAGTTATTTTTGTTTTTATTTTAATTATTAATTATTATTTTATTCTTTCTTAAAGTATTTAGTTATTTTATTACATCCTTTATGTTTATTTGATTTTTTTAATCTTCATGTCATGTTTGCATATGAGTCTATCAAAAATAGTCTATTTATTATGTAATAGTAAGGTTGTGTACTATCAAACTTTTTTAGATCTCGTATTTGTGCAGGATTCAACTAGGTGTTGATGATGATGATAATTGGTGATGCTGTCGCCTGCAACCAAATATAAAAGATTTTTACTCCCGTTAAAACAATTTAATGTAGTAGCGGTAAGCAGATATCGTTCCCACGAGGAATTTCACGATTATGAAGATTACGAATTCAAATGGCACAAATAATAAAAAGGGGAGGGGTGGGGGTTTGTTACTTACTGAAAGAAGAATGAAAATCAAAAAGGAAAAATTACAAATTGAAGTAATAATCAAGTCTGAAAAGCCGATAGAAAAAATACCTTAGTTTCGGTCACCGATGTTAACATGCTATTATGGATCATCGACAAAAATTATAATTATTAACGAACATTCATTGAGAGAATTTTCTATCAATTATATTGACTAGAAACATGTATCCTAGCAACCTTATTAAAACAACAATCTAGATACGATCATAGATTAATTGCATAATAGCATTAAGAACCAATGACAAGTGATAAACATGTACGACATGAAATCTATCAAGTAGATAATTTCTTAGAATTTTCTGACTCTAACGTAGAGGGGTTAATCCTAATTGCTATTTGTGGTTACCAAAATTGAACGTCATATTTTATTAACCTAGCGATTAAATCCATTAATCTCTAGTTGCGCACCTAGAAACTAACAAATCCAATTAAAAAGATTAATCTGAAATTATCCAATGAACGTTAACAATCATGAAGAAGATTCAGAACATCTCACCACAATAGCATGGAACATGGATCCCTCAACCAAGACAAGGAAATTAGTTAATCATACTTGAATTGAAGACAAAAGAAATAATAATTAAAACAGTATCCATAACTAGTCTTTAGTGAAGGTAACGAAAATAACAAGAGGAATTGTGCATCAATTGAAAAACAAGAAGACTAGAATTTTGTCAATCCCCCTCCATTCCTAAGCTTACGATGAAACTATTTTTAAAACTAGAAAAACGATGTACTGCGGCAACCTCCAAGAGCCCACAGAAAAGAATGTCCTCCCACTCTAAAACCTAGCCTCCTTCTTATCCACGTCAGCCTCCTTCTTTTTAATTAAATCTCTCCGTGATCTTGGTTAGATTCCATCCCAATTAGATCATCTTCAAATTTAAGCGGGAAACTTCTTGAAAAGGGCTCCACAAAATCTTCGGCAATTTTTGTTCTAATTGGAGACAATCTTCTGAAAAATCTGCAGATTTAGGATTCTGACCTTAGGCGTGCCCACGCCTAATCTTTGAATTTCGTCTAGATTGAGGATTTTCGAACTTCTTGCCATATTTTTTCTCTTTTTGATCCTTTTTCGTCTTTTTTGGTATTAAAAACCACCTGTGAACATTCAACAAATAATTCCATCAATTTATGAACACGAATTTCACAAATCAATCAAAATTAATACCAAAACATATGCAATTTAAATGACTTATCAATAATATTCATACATAACCACTCAACTTTAATTTACACACACACACACACACATATACACACATGACCACAAAATTCTTTTTTTGTGTATATATATAGTGTTAACTAAAATTTTTATATACGTATATGAATATATATATATATATATATATATATATATGAATACATGTGCACATGGCTGTAAATTTTTTCATTATATATACAATCATGGCTGTCGAACTATTTTTCCATATATATACACACACACTTACATACACACATATGACTACAACACTTTTTCCCTATATTTATGCATACACACCAAATTTTTCACACACACACACACGTATAGCCACAAATATGTTTCTCTACATATATACACATATGGCCTCAACATGTTTTTCCTATACATATACGCACATGACTACAAAAAAATTTTCTATATAAATATACACCTATCGTAACCAAATATTTTTCCTATATATATATACACGTACGATCACACAATTGTTCTCCTATATATAGACACATATGACTACCAAAATTTTCTCTACATATATACATACATGGCCACAAACTTTGTTATTTTTATATATATACACACACATGGTTACAAAACATTTATTCCAATATATGTGGCCACAAAATTTTTTCCCTTTATATACACACTTGACCATCAAACTTTTACCCTTATATACACACGCACATGCACATATGGTCATGAAACTTTTTTTAATATATATACACACATGATCAGTAGCTTTTTCTAATATACATATATGCTCTCACATGGCCACCAAAATCTTTTCCTATTTATATACTCACATGCAAGCAAAACTTATATATATACCTCCAAAAGGAGATAAGTATCATTTATGCCCCCAAAATAAATAGTCTTGAATACTAGAAGAAAAGCGAATAAATGATGAAAATGGTTGTATTTATCAGACAATTGGGAGTTCCTATCGTAATGCATGACTACTTAACAAGGGGATTCACCGCAAGGGGATTCACCACAAATACTACCCTGGCTTATTATTGTCGAGATAATGGTTTACTTCTTCACATCCATCGCGCAATGCATGCAGTTATTGATAGACAAAAAAATCATAATATGCACTTTCATGTACTGGTTAAGGCATTGCGTCTGTTTGGCAGGAATCATATTCACGCTGGTACTGTAGTAGGTAAACTTGAAGGTGATAGAATTTTGACTACTATTAGAAATTCAGAAGAACTAAAAGATCCAATAGTATGGTAGAAAGAAATGTATTATATATATATATATATATATATACACACACATACATACTTGGTCATCAAACTTTATTTCCTATATATAAACAAATGATCACCAAAAATTTTCCTATATAGACTTAGACACATGACTACCAAACTTTTTCCTATATATACATGTGGCCATAAAATAATGTTTTAAAATCAAACCAAAATTTAAACCAGTTAGACAAGAAATTTGATATTTAAAAGGTTTATTCGTCATTAAATCATCATAAAATCAGTTAAAGATTGAATTAAATTGAAGAATTTAAATAATTGAATGAGACTTTCTTTAATTTAAATTTTAATTGAAGAGATTTAAAAGGTTTATTTTAGTTTATAAAATAGACCAATTAATTAATAAACCGATTAATTTTTAACAACAAGGGTTAATAAAGTAAATTGAATTAAAAGTTAACAATCTAATCAAGAGTCGGTTAGTTCAAAATTTTACAGATTAAACGGCCAAATCAATTCAACTTTTAATCATATCCATAAATATTTTGCATGCATTCATATCTAAGTTTGCCATTATTTTCTTAATGAAAGTTTAAGACAAAATTTTATTCTCTTAGATTTTTGCTAAAAATAACAATAAAACATCTATGGCATAAATAATATATGTAGATCAATTAAATATTGTTAATATAATGATTCAACTTAACTTTTAATCTGATCTAAAACTAATTAAATTGACACAAATTAATATTTACTATAGTTATGTTGAATTCTTATTATAATAAACTATTAGTTTGGGTCGATTACAATTGATTTAAGAAAAGAGTTCAAGAACTAAGTTTAATCGTCATAACCATAACATTTACTTAATCTAGATGTATTATTCATGTTGCATTCGTCGTTGTTTTATTGAAAATTTAAAAGGACGAATTTTTCTAAAATTTTAAGAAAATTATAAACTTCTTGATAATTTTGAAAATTAAGATTTTTCTTTTAAAATTAATTAAATCAAATAATTTAATTCCCTTATGGAATATCATATAATAGACTAAAAAAATACACATGAATTAAAAACAAGTAGAGGGAACGGTATCATCGGCAATATTTGAAGGTTGGCTTAAGCAAGATTTCGAGATCTTAGCCACATTCAAAGTGTTGCATAAAGTAGTAGACAGTGAGTCTAAATTTTCTGTTTACTATTATTCTGTTTAATTAAAATATGTCGTCATTTCTGCTTAAATTTTTAAGTTATTAGTCACTCATAAATGTTATGGGTGTGACTTAAGCGTTACTTGGTGTTAGAATTGAGAACATTCATCATAACACTAATGGAGACTTTATATAGCGCCCCCTTACCTTATGGTACATACCAGAACACTCTTAGGTCATTCCAATACATAGTCTATGATAATGACACGCTATGATCAATTTCAACATTTATTTAACATGGCATCATCGTTTTTTTTTTGTTATAAAACATTCTATAGAAAAATACAATAATTTAAAACAATCTCCTCCTTTCATTTCTTAAAAACCGAATGTATACATTGGTAGTCTTCCAAGATCATCCAAATGTCTAATCATCACATCCTAATACAAAAGACATTACATGAAAGAGGAAATATACAAAAATCTATCTAATCTGTCCATATCTCGCTGACCGACCTTTGAGTCATTTCTTCTTGTTCCAAAAAATAAAAGTATCCCTCAGTAGCTAAAATCGTCCCTCAGTTATGAAAAGTCTGCGTTGCAATTTTTGTGAGTTTTGCGAACTCAATGAGGTAACCATTATCGATGGTTCACTCAATTCATGCATCACATCAACACATATAACATATATTTCAGAACTTTGCAAAATTCATCACATATCACATTCTCACTCAAGAGTAGACAATTTTGCATTTCAATCAATCCAACATGCTTAATACAATGCATATGAAATGCTTATGTGACTCTTTTTTTATTGTTACGTTGTTGTAACTGAGTGCCTAAACTGTTTCGTATTCAGTGTGGATATCGGGATCATTCATATTGTCCCTTATTCGTTGGCAATACATGGCTCATTTTACATAGTGAGCCTTTGGCTCTAAATCACGTTTGGAGCTTTAAGCTCAGTTTTGGTGGCTACTCAAGTCATAACTCTCTTTATCTGATTATGTAATCATGTATGGAATGCATATCTCATAAGTAATCATGTCATGAAGCATTTAGCTCGTCACATTCACATATAAGTAACACTCCAATATCTCATTCATATGTCACAATCATTGGGCCTTTATTGTCCATAATCAACAAAATAAAATCACATTCATTCATAATTCAAACATAATATCAAGCAAACAATTTATTGAGTAAGATCGTCTAGGTTACTCACAAGTCGCTCCCGAAGTTAATGCCTGAAATTTCCAGCGACATCTGGAGGTTGATGTTCCTGTTTCTCCTCTATATCAAATAATATACATATATATCACAATTTGCACAATTATAAGTGTTTAATATTGCACATATATGTAATGAAATATGTACAATGCGTGCTCATGACAATCTTGAGTATTTTTCCATTATCCTCATCACATAATCAATCATATCCCAAAACTCACATAAGTATAATTTGATCAAATTCAGGTTTTTCTTGAAATACACTCTTGGGTCTACAATGCCTGATTACTCTGACTATGAAAATAAAGTAATTTGACAATATTTTCTTCTTGATTCAGTTCAGAAATCTGAAAGTTATGACCCAAACATTTTGGACTATTCATAAGCCAAAACAACATTCTGAAACCAACTTTAATTCAAAATCTGGTTTTCTAGGAATAGAATTAAAATTTGATCTCTTCAGACAATTTGTAGCCATATATCTCTAGTTTACTCCAAATTAAAAAATAATCCCATTTGGATGAATACAAAATAAGATATAACCAAAATACCTAAGCGTTGTTCAGTGAAATCATATCAGTTTATACTATTCCAACGGATTCTCTCAATTTCCATCAATCAATATTTTTCAAATCAATTCAGAATACGACCAATTTTTCATGGAGAGGTAGAATATTGTGTTAGAAACCTATTGGTTCAAGAATCAAATCATTTTGAGTCTAGAGAAGAAGTTATGATCAAAAGAACAAGACTATTTAGTTTGCAAGATGCTCTCGGGTGCATATACTATTAAAGAGCATAGTGTCATAATGTGACAAATACAACCAATAAACACTCACGAGCGTGAGAAAGAAAAGTCATGGGAATGAGTGACTCAAGTGTGTGAAAAAGGTCATGGGTGTGAGTGACTCAAGGGTGTGAGGAAGAAAAGTCATGGGTGTGAGAGTGTCTCACACATGTGCACGCTCAACTAGACCTATCTCAGGTTTTCCACTAAATCTCTCCCAAATGATTTTAGATGGCTAAGATATTTTGTAGAGATGTAGATTGGTGTTACGAGTCTAATGGTTCAAATCTCATGAAATTTGTAGGTGAGACGAAGGAGATATTATCAAAAGATCGAAGGATGTTTCGTTAGTCTCCAACCTTAGAAGTCACGATCGTGCATGAACAAAGTCGCGATCATGACATTCAATGAATTCAATAGCATGAACGCGACTTCCCAGTCGCGCACCTCACTTCAAATTTCTATAACTTTCAATTCAAAATTTTCAAATTTTATATTATTAAAAAAAATAAAAGAAAGATCTACAACTTTCATGAAGACAATTTTATCTAATCTTCCTAGATCAATATAGTTTAATCATGGAAGTTTTAGACCAAAACTAACTTCTCTAACTTATCTTCTTCATTTTTTGTGTTTCTTCTTTCATTTTCCTGCACTTTCCTTCTATTTACATTCTCCATTTTCTTTTTACCATATTAACTCCCATTCAGCTCAACACATTCACAAACAATTCAAAAATCCATGCTTAAGCAAAATCATCAAGAATAGAAGAAAAGTCATTCACGCATTTCACCATTTTCTGCACTTTTTTCACTGTCATTTTCCTATATTTTCATTTTCTGTATTCTCTTAATTCTTGTCCTCTAACTATCATTTACATAATCTTTTTATCTTAGACCATCATCTTACAACTATTCTTCGAGTCTAAATTCATTCTTTTGGTTATCTCTAAAAACACTCACATATTCACCTATATGCATATATTCACAGTGAAGAGAAACATGGCATATCTTAATATCATCTTTTATAAATTTCTACTCTAATCTCATACACATTTTCATTGCTCTTTCATCTCTAAAAATCATTTCTACATTATCTTATAACAAAATAATCATCAAATACGAAATGACAATATATCCAGATTTTCATCTTATTTACACAGTATTTATAAAAATGATCACTATTTCCAAGATTATGCAATGTCTAATAAATCATCAAATTTATCTCATATTCATACTTCTCGTAAAGATTAAAATGATACTTACTTGTTAAGACTCCAAAATCTTTAAATATCAACAGTTCCTAATTTTCATGCAAGTCACGTGCATCGTTGTAGGAGTTAACAAGTTTCGGTTTTTCTAAAGGCAAAGAGAAGGAACTTGAAGTTGGAAATAGCAAAGAGATAGATAAAAACACGGTTTAACTGTGGTAGAATTTTGATGAAAGCCTCTGTATTGAAGAAAAACTTAAGAAAGAGGCCACGAGGAAGATGAAAACAAGAATACAACACTTGATATTTCAAATGAAATTGTATAGTAAAAACTTGAATGGTATATATAAGGCTCTAACTAAATTCTTTTTGAACTAGTTCCATAACTCTCGTCTTTTTATTACAATTATCTCCAAAATTTTAATATCATCTTCGTAGAAATTCTAAAGTCATCTAAAAAAATTTCGAAGTCATTTTTAACAATTTTCCAATATCATTTAATTCCTATTTCTATTTTCCATCCATCAATTTACTTGCCAAATGACATTTTTCCTAGTACAATAATATCCAACATTTTCATAAATCATTCCTAACGTTCACTAAAATTCAAAATTAACAAATACACTTACTAATTAAATTTTAATATAACAAGTTCACAATTCTCATAACATCACATCACAATTCAATTATATCCGGGATGTTACACTTTGTGTATGGAGTGAAGTTAAAGATTCTTCTTTCTTTTTGATTACTCAAAAGGTTACATTCGGAGCCCCATTTCTTAAACAATAATCATATTTATCAATATTTTTAAATATAAAGTGACTTTTGGTGTTACATCATTCTTTTTTCCATTTAATATGTCCCTCGTATAAGTAAATGCTAACAGTTTTCTCAAAATTTGAAATTTGAAATTTAAAATTAAAAATTAAAAATTTTCCTTGAAGATAAATATTTGAAACGTTGGTGTTCAGTGGATAACAAACAAGAGAAATAAATTGCATATTCATATTTTAACCTATTTAATAACTAACAAATGAAGTATTTAGTATAATAAATAATTTTGATAATTTCGTGTAAGTAATTATAAAATAGTTAAAAGAGTAAGAAAAGATAAATGGTTTCTTAAATATTAATTTACAATCAGTTTTAAGTTTTATCTGAAAATTTATTATCAAGGCAAAAATAAATATTTTATACACGTGTTTTCTTTTAAACGAGAAACTTTTACACAATATTTTTTCATAGATTGAATAAAAATTATTCACTTGTTTTCTCAACAACAATATTCAGTAGAAATTCTACTGAGACGCAGAATTTGAAGAAGTCTAATAATATGCAGTATTACCCTCTAATTAGTAGATAAGTTGTTTTTAAAAATTTTGTGACATAATTTGTAACTTGCTATCCTCTTACCTTGCAGGCAATGATTGATCTCCGAGGAAAGGATGATTCATTCGGATTGAGAGTCCAACTACATTGCATTGCCAGAATTCATGTTATATACTTGAAAGAGATTGACCTCCTTGCTTCTCTCATGATATAATCCTCTTCTCGTTGAGCATCTTTCTCCTCGATCCATCATAGATATCTCTTCAACACAACATAAGTCATCGAAAAGATCTCGGAGACCCACCCAAGCACGAAAGTCATGATCATTCAAAAAATGGATTCCTATTCGAATAGTGCATAACTGCTTGGATAAACTCACACTAACATATCAATTTGAGATCCAATTCGAGATTTTTCTTGGAAAGTCTCGAAATTTTATCTTAAGGAAAAAAGAAATTTAAGAATATAATTGCTCTCTCAATTTATATCAGTCTATAATCTTGACCATCCTTTATTTTTATTATTTACCCAAATAAAGATTTTGTATTTTTGCTGACCATAAGATTGTTAGAAATAAATTCTACAAACTTTAGAAAAAGGATAGAAAATAAAGAACCGTTACAAGAAAAATGTCGATTAGTGACGAAAACTTAGCAACAGAAAAACTTTCGTCGGCAATTAGCGACGGAAATATGCTTTCCGTCGCTAAAATTGAGTGATTAGCGATGGTACTAATATTCGTCGCTAAATTTGAAGGAAATTTGTCCCGATAAAATTTGCAACGAATATTAGCGACGGAACAATATAGCCGTCGGTAATTTATTACCGACGGAAAATATACCATTGGAAATTAGCAAAAATTGAGTAATTTAGCGACGGTATTAATACTCGTCGCTAAATTTGGAGAAAATTTATCGTGTAAAATTGGCGACGGAATTTAGTGACGGTATATGTTCCGTCGCTAAAAATGGGAAAAAATTTTGGCGAGATAAAAAATTTTGAGTTTACCTACGAAAAATTCCGTTGGTAAATGAATTTAGCGACAGAAATTTTCTTTTCGTCGGTAAAAAGACGGGAATTATTGGCGGTATAATTTTTTTTTGAGTTTACTTACGGAAATTTCCGTCGGTAAATTCTTTTTAAATATAAACTCACTCGACATCTTCCTCCCACTTCTATCTTCTTTTTCCTTTCTTCTTCTTACATCTTCTCTTCGGTTTTCTTGGAGCCCATTTCTCTGTTGTGGACTCCTTTTCTGCTTGACGACGCTGTCTTCTCCGGCTATTGTCATCATGTCCTTCGGTAGAGGTACTTTTGCAACTACTGTCATATGTTTTTTCATATATTAGATGAAAATTAATTTGAGTATTTATTACTTTTGTTTATTTGTGTATTTTATTATTGAAAAATAACTTTAAGGTATAAAAATTAGTGATAGAAGGGACAAGACGTGATTTTAGTTGTGATGTTAAGATAAATTTCTGATGCAGATATGGTGTTTGATGAAATGTTTGTTATTTGAAAAAATGATTTTAATTTTTTATTTTCAGCTCTATTTTAGTATGAATTTTAATATTTTAATTCTTTTACTTGAAATAATGAAGTTCTCTCCATGATCGCTTCCAGAGAAACTAAACTTTTTGCAGGTAAATTTTAAAAAATAATTTTCAACAAATTTACCGACGGAAAAAATTCCGTTGGTAAATATATTGGATTTTACCGACGGAAAAAATTCAGTCGCTAATTACCGACGAAATTACAAAATCTGTTGGTAATTTTCTTACAGAAGAATTTATTGACTAAATAAAATAACTGTCGATAAATTTACCGACGGAAATTTTTACTGTCCGTAATTCTGTCAGTAAATTTACCAACGGAAAATTTCCGTCTTCAAATTTACTAACGGCCATATCTTCGACACCTTTTTTGTAAATAAATTATATCGTTAAATAAACTTACCGATGAAATATGTACAAATTCTGTCGATAAATTTTGTCTCGAAATTATATTTTTCTTGTAGTGAACAAAAGGCCGATCAAAAGCAAAGAGATCAAGTTGAGTAAGACGGTGGTCCAAGAAACCCGCGGTTGGCTGGTGGCTGGTGGCTGGTGGCTGTGACATTGGTGGCCAATACTGACACAACAAGCGGTGTTGAGTCCTCAACGGGTGGCCAAAACACCACTTGACTTCCTGAAAAGCCGCCCCTAACTCTTGGAACAAAGCAAAAACCTGTGAGACCAGTTGCTGACGATTGCCCCTTACATGCGAATTCATTGAAATTGTCAATAACTTCAGGAAGTGAAATATTACCTCTTACCATGTGGAGGGGAAAAAAAAACACATTCTTCTTTATTTTTTGTCTAAAATTACTAATGTACTCGCTTGACATTCAATGAAGGAGGCCATGCATAGAAATACTGGTCCAAATTGGTAAAGATGCCCCTTTTTAAGTGTCAAAAATTGTTTGTTTCTTCTCCTGAAATAACAAGAGAATGACGTGTGAATGTGTGATAACAAAAATTCACAACCCGCTCATTGCTCCAAGGACCAGCCCTACAAGTCCAAATTCCAATGCTCCTACACTTTATCCCTCTTTGTATAAATACTTTTGTTGTTCAACCTCCTTACCGTCTCATTCACGCAGCCAACATTCTCTTGTTCTTAGCATAAATAGGGATCAACCCTTTATTCTATCATATCAAGAAAATGAAGAGGCAAAGAAATTTGGATTCTGTTATTGGACCTACAAAAGCTGAAGCTGGCAAAACAACAACAACAACAAAGAAGGCAATCCCAAAAAGGAAGATCAAGAGGGTAGTTGAGAAGGCGGAGGAAAGGAAGAGTTATTGTGGTGAATCAACCAGTCCGGTGGAGGAGTTGGTGTTAGATAATTGGGAGGAGCTGAAATGGTTGGCAAGTGATATTGTGGACGAGCAAATGTCTTGGGGATCTACTTGGTTGCCAATGTGGGGTGTAGAGTATGTTGGTGAGGCTTATGGTGAAATGTTCGGTGATGTTGCTTGGGATGAAGATATTTGGAACTTGAAGAGTATCAATCAGATACCAAATGAATGATATGAACCAGAAAGGTATTGAATGGCATTTTGTTGTTTACATGAGTTCTACTTCTCGTACTTTTCTTTTTCTTGCAGGAGGAAGAAGAAGAAGCAGCAGAAGAAGATGAAGTATTAATCTTAGTCTCTATATATCTCATCAGACTTTGTTGTTTTGATGTCAAACTCTTTGTTACAGTGAATCGCGAACTCTTGTGCGGAAGGATCTTGGTTCTGAGCTAGACGGAGTTCAAATTGAAATAAGGAATCAAGACAAGAAGAAAACAAAGAAGAAACTTGTGGTTTCAATCTATCTTTACTTGAATCTCGAATACTTTGTTGTACTAACTTGGAAACTTGAAATGACAGAAGCTCGATAACGTAGTTTCCAATTTTGATATGAAATTTGGAAATGTTCGTGATGTGTGATTGGCTTTAAAACCAGGAGGCTTTTAGGCATTGAAACTGATGCACTGTACTTTGAGAGTAAGTAAAATACAATATGGTCTTGTAAGAGAGAACTGGACTCGAAAGCCTGCTGGGAAGCCCATATATCCAATAACCCAAGTACTGGAGCCTGTACTCTTATAGGAATAGGAGACATCACATCTAAATAAGCACATCATACGACTGTGATCTTGCTTCTACCTTAATCTTTAACTCCGTCACATATTCTTACCAAATTTGTTTTAGGAGACAAGATTTTTTTGTTCAATATTATCTTGTTTTATTCTGTCTCATAAAATCTCAGTCATTTATTTTACAGTACTTACGCGAGACCTATACGGGACCCACATAAATAAATAATTGAGATTTATTTGTCACAATAAAAATTCATAATATTTGACAGGAGATCTGGACTCCTATTTTAGTAAATCGAGAACCAAAATTCTCATAATTTCATAAGATTAACAAATGACCAAATTACACTCAACACTCTTCACTTTGAAGTGTTTTGGAGAAAATTATTCTGTACGCAGCCTTCATTTTATAGTTTTACAAAGAAATTGTTTATGGGAGATGAACGTGTGATTTTATGGGCACAAAAAATAATTTTATTAGTTAATTTAAGACTCACCTTCTTTGACAATAATTTTAATACTTATTAGCACCGTAACTCGATGCTAATAAAAAATTATTGTCCGTCAAAATTGACCTATCTTTTGAGAATAAAAATTCATATTTGTTTTATTTTGTGGTAATCTAAATGATACATAAATTTAAGATTCACCATATTTTTATCATCAAGACATTCAAATTCATAAGTATAGAACATATATTTAATTAGTTTAAGTGAATTAAAATTAATTGTTTCTTAACTATGATATACATGTATCTTTTCTAGACTCGTCAACTTTAATTTTCTATTATACTTACTTTCATTTTATTACAGCACCGATATAGTAATATTCTAAATCTATATTATTACTGTATAATTTTCTATGTACAAGTGGAGAGGCATTGTTGCATTCTAATGTTACATTCCATCAGAAAATAAAAGCTTCTTGATCGATACCCTCCAGAGTCTATCCTAAGAAGATCTGACATTTCAAAAGAGAGGGGGGGAAAAAAAACAAGAACTTGATTCCCATCACATGTTCATGTCCTCCTCATCTGGACTCATCAGGTTTTCAATGTCGGCAAGCAATTGGGTCCCGAGATCAACCTCAATGGAATGTGTATTTAAGTGTTATTGTTATTTTTTTTATAAATACTTTCGGAAACATTTTTCGTGTACATTAACGACCACAACACCAAAGTCTCCTCGGGCTAAAATAGCATAGCTACAGACACTGGCGATATGACCTGTTTCCACTTACCTATGTAAATTACCTAACCATTCTTGTTTGACTTCCCGAGTTGAGTGGAGTGGATGCACAGAGAGCGTCGCACACACGCACACACTCCGTGTCATTTTCACTCCATAGGCCAATGATATAATTGGCTTTCCTGCAACCTGCAACTGTTCAACTCAGTCGATGGACCACTTAAATATACTCAAATGCCATTTACAAACGGTTTCATTTCATTAACCCTCCAACTTGGGGCATGAGTATCAGCACATCTTGTTGACCTCAATAAATAATATTTATTCATGGGGAATAGGAGAGGAAAAGAGAGCAAATTGTGTTATAAGACGACAGACCTAGATAGGGTTTTATTAAGTAGTGTCTGAATGAAGCAAATTGCGAATAGTGAAAGGACAACAAGGTAGTGTACAAAGGCGAAGCACAAGGTTTAAAGTTTTTCACTTTATGACAGCAGAGGATCAGATTTAGCCAAAACTTGAGTTTGGTGTCAATATTTTAGTTGTTTTCAGCGAGGGACAATACCAAAAACAAAACCCACTTTTTTGTTGTGCTCTTCTGGGAGTAGACCAGACTTGAATAGAGCACACTTTAAAAAGAAAAAATGATGGTAAAATCTTTGCTTTCTCTTTTTTGTTTCTTACCATTTGGTGTCAGCGATAGGCAGAATAGATAAATCCCTGGTTTATTCTTTAACTGAAATAGTGATTGCGATATATCATCTTTAATCTTGATGGGATGTTTATTTTTTGTTTAATTTTATGTATTTTAAGGAAATAGCTAGCTATCAAATTCAAAACTAGGTTTTAAGGATGAACCTAAGTCGCAAACTTCTCTTCTGCAATCTTCTTGGTATGATGGAAGATTTTATGATCTGTATAGCAGATATGAATTATTGGAACTTTACAGTACGGAAATTGAGGTGTTTAACAAGTACTGTTCACGCATAGTGTCATCAATTGGCTGGTTTTCCGGGACATGACATTTCCTTAAATCGACCACAAAAATACGTCATTCGTACTCTTCCATTTGTAATTTTCTCAACGTACACCTCCCAACCAGATGGACCATTTTCTTTTCCCGATGAGAAAATTTTAGACATTGAAACCAAATCATGGGAAGAACAGAAGCCTTACCAGAATTAGTTAAGCAATGCTTCCTGTGTTTACGCTTGTGCTCTATAATTTTGTTATGGCTTTTTGTTTCGCTGTAAATTAGATTGAATAACTCGAGTTTAAGTTAAAATTTAATCGAATTCGAATCAGTATTACAATTTACAGACTCATTCATTGCACGACGTGACTGAAATCGACATGCATACCGTCCCATGCTTCTATTTTATGAATATGATGCAATGGGTGGTTGGGATGTTAATTCCTTCCATCTGTTCTTTTCTGATAAATATGTGTATGTCAAGTATTAAGTTGGAGAGCGTCCATTTATATACTTAGCTGTCCCAGTTGGCATAATAAACAATTAAACATTGCCTCGTGAGAAAAATGGCAGAGGAGGAAAAAAATAGAAATTTAATTTATAAATTTAATTGTATTTTTCTGTTTTTTTTTTAAGAGAAATCAGGATTAAGTAAATAAAATTACGGTGTGCAAGTATACTTTGTGTTACGTGATTGTCCAATCTTGGGCAGCGTTCGATGCGAGAGGGGCATATCAAGCTGACTTTTTGTCTTTCACATAACTCGAGTACCAAATAAATTCACCTCAAAAAATTGAGTTCAAATTTTCTATCTAATTTTATAATGTCTTATTATAATATCCAGTGAATCTTAGTTATTTATTTATGTGAGTCCCGCATGAGTCTTGTATAAATAAATGACTAAGATTTACTGAACATAATAAGACACCATAAAATTAGACAAAAGATCTTATCTCCCAAAACTTTCCTGTTATGCAAGAAAGTTTTAGTTCTATAACTCAAAAATGTTCCCCAAAAAAATCCCATTTCGAGGATTTGGAAATTGAAACACAAACAACAAACTAGCTAGCTAGGTGATTACTCAATCATCACGAAGCTCTTTTGTGGTGCATTTGGTCCGGAAGTAAGTGAGAGTTACTTATTTTAATACAATAATGGATGTATTTAAGTCTTAATCACTTATCAGTCACTCATGACCTCACGAGTACGACTGTCCGACGAATGCAAAGTCAGCTATATAGCACATATCTTCGTATGTATATCATAACCTTTGACCTTTGAGTTCTAGGGTTATTTTGGCATCTCATTTTCTAATAAATCATGCTTAATTAATCCTATATATGGTCAAAAGCAACGTAGTTCAAAGTCAAGCTAGTGTTAGGAAAATTTCAAACCGCCGTCCTTGATTTTCATGTTTAACTGAGTAATTAATTGGTTTAACCAAGTCCAAGTCTTGCTTTTCCATTTCTCAATCATTTTTTCATTTGACAACAACTTAGAAATGGAGAATCCTATAATTTTTCATATTCACACCAGAGTTTCCTATACATAAAAACCGTACGGACAAAGGGTTTTAAGTTTTGAGACATGGATTTGGTTTAACCTACGCGAAACACGACCATTGTCCCCAACAACAGCCGCGAGATTCCCGGTCTAAGCTCTTTTTTTTTTCATTTCTTCAGACGTACACACACAGAGGTATTACAAAGTTACAAATATTATTAGTGACCGACATTATTAGGTTTCAGTCAGAAATGGACATCTTATTAACGTTGTGAACCAATGAATGTAACTTAGCTGTAGATATCTAACAGTACTCCATCAGATTATGGGCATGGGACATAATAATGTCGATATCTGTTTGACGAAACACTCTTAAACATATACATACAGACATATATATATATATATATATAGACTTGTAAGAGGGATGTTGATTCAGAGTCTGCCATTGATTTTCTCTATCACGTGGGGCCATTGTGAAAGAGTGCATGAGTCCTACATCTATCAATCATACTTTCTTCTTCTTATTACCTAAAACAGCCGTCTCTCTTCTTCTCTTCTCCTCTCTTCTTCACTTTGTACACAACACAACAGAAGAAGATAGCCAGGTCATTTGAGGTAGCAATTTATAACAGAAGTGGTCATAGCTATTATTCCGAGAGATCGAGGAGGGTTTCGTAGATAGATTTGTGTGTGTGTATGTACATAACTGATTTGAAGTTTGTGGAGTTGGGTGTGGTGGTGGGGTTGTGATAGTTTTCAATTTATGTGGCTATTTAAGCGAGTATTATGTCGTTTGGCAGCTCAACGAGACTCGTCTACTCTTCTTCTTTGGTGGTGGTTCTGGTCTTCATTTTGTTGCAGGTTTGGGTGTGTCGTCACTGTGAAGTAGGAGCTATAAGGGTGTTGAGTGAAAGTGGCAAGTCAGAGCTCAAAAACACGAATATCGTCACTGAAAATGTGCGAAAAGAAGACATCTTTCGTGATTACTTCAAAGGGAAGGGTTATAGTTTCAACAAGACTGATGAAAAAGGATTAGAAGACAGCAAAAGAACAGTGCCCAGTTGTCCAGATCCTCTCCACAATTAGTAGAATTACTTTCAAAAGATTTTCATTTTACTTCTTTTTGGTACTTGTCTTGAATCTTGTCCAAAATACCCACGTTTTTCTCTTCATCATTCGTGCTAGGATTGGCTTTTTTGGCAGTCTCAGAGTGAAAAACTGGGGTATTTTGGTGTCTTCTAGTCCCCTCTTTAACATCAGTTATCATGAAGGATCAAGAAATGAACTATCTTGATGTGTATAGAAGCTGGGAAATTTTGCTGTTATAGTGATTACACAGGGATTTTGTGTTGCTCGAATTGAATCTCTTTATTACACTTTGGATCTTATAAAGTCCTTTTTGAAAAAGTTTGTATCTTATTACTGACTGAAACAGAAGCAGAAGATGAGAAGTGAAAGAGAGCGTGACAAAGCAATGTAATTGCAGAGATTCATTCATGTTTCTGTTCCTTTTTTTGTTTCCTTTTTAATCCGCTGCCAGAGAAAGAAAAGAGCCTTTTTAGTGACAGAATCAATGCAATGAGTAAGCTTTTCGGCTTTGGGGCTCAGAACTTTCTGGTTAAAAAGTGTTACGGCTTTAATTAGTGTTGAGTCTGCAGTTTTCATTTTCAGATTTTTTTTCTTCTAATTGCTTTTGCTTCACTTGGAAAGTACCCTCTTCTTCAATTTTTATCTCATCTTAGTTCATTCTTCAACAATGAGTAAATCATCTATATTTCTCAATAATTCACATACTCTCTCATCAATCCAACCCAAATCTGACCCGTCAAATCTATTGACATTTTACATGTGCCAGTTTCGTTGACTCCAGCAAGATTCGATTTAGACAATGAAGCTTATAACTAGGTTATAACTAAGCACAAAAGAGAGCAAGGACATTGTGGTAATTCTCATAAAAGATACAAAAGCAAGAAATGGGATTTGCAGACGTAACAGCCATATATCAACACAGAGATTTCATAAATGGTTTAAATATGCGTATATAAAAGTAGAAGTAGTTGAATGTTAGATGGACTCTAGTCCTTGTAGAATAGTAAAATATAGTAGACTTGAGGACATTTTGTACAAGCAACGTCCAGTTAGCTTTTTGTCCCTAGTATGGAAAAAGTGCATGAAGACAAGTTATTATCGATTTTTAGGTACTAAAATGCTGATTACTTTCCTGGGTACTCGTTGGATTGTACATACAAAACTAAAAATTACATGTGTTTTGTATCTATCGTTGAGTAACAAGAAAAGGGTCTCTCGTATTCTGGTGAAAGCTTCAAATTTTGGTATTTGGAAATAAAACTGCAGAGAAACCAATGCTAGAAACGGCCACGTATTGTGCGGCGGAAGAAGTTAAAAAAGCTGAGAGATTTTGTTTGTCCGATAGCAATTTGGATTTGGAATCAAATTGACTCTCTCCTGACAATTCCTCTCATGAAAGACAATTTAGCTTACCAATGCGTCTACTGGTTCTTAGTTAATATATATCAGGAGCTACCCAGGTTTTACGTGTATGAAACTATGAAGGTAACTTCATATAGTAGCCATCTTGAACCAACATATATACATTGATATAGGTAATAGTTGAATTGGTTAGAATTCAAGAGACTAGTCCTTGCTTATGATGAATGCAGCTAGAGCATCAGCACTTCACACTTGAAAACTTAATAAGTTCATCGAGTTCGCTCGAGCTTATGAATTCACCGTTCTTGTTTAAGGGTGTCGATTTCAATGTGTAATGTGCTTAGAGCTCACACTTCCATGCATATGTCCTATAGTACTTCCTTGTTTAATAACAATGATTTACCAATTCTAAAATCCAACAACGGCATGAATTTGCTCAAGTACCCAAATTATTTTTCCTTTTTCGTAAACAAATTGAAGATTTAGAACTTACTTTTAGTAATTACTACTGATTTCGGGCAAAACTTCATGTTAGTTTTGGAAAAACATAACGGGGTTTGATGGATAATGCGGAAATATGGCATGCTGGACTTAGACATTTAGGTTATTATCAGATAGTACAAATTAATATCTTAAATCAATATGAAAGGGTGATTTATTAAGATTTTAATATGAAAATCACATATTAATTTGTAGATGTAATTTTAAATACAAGATTTCAATAAAAATATTATCTGATTTGATAAGAATTATCACTTTAATAAACTAATATATTTATACACATTCCATTGTCATTATACTTTCAAAACATTTTTCATAATTTTGAAAATCATAAAAAGTCAAGAAACCTCAATTAAAATATAAATTAAAAACTCAAAACTAAAATTTTTGTACTAAATTTGAAAACAAAAATAGAAGGCAGAAAAAAAAGAAAACAAATAGACCTTAGCTTATTCTTCGTTGTTGTTGACAAAAGGAAACAAAATTGATTGGATAAAGAAAATGCAAAGATCAGAAGCTGCCGTGAATGCTAATTTTCCATCACGTCAGGATTTTCCAGGAAAATAATCGACTTAAGTGAAATTCAAAAAAACTGGAGGGACTGATCCAATCTTCAGGAATCATTTCAGGCATTGCAGACCAAAACAGTTGTATAAAATTCATACGTGAACATGGAATTGCTTATGAAGAACTTGTCAATTGAAGTGATTGTTCTTTTCTTCTTGTCTTTTTCCTTCATGGGCTTTAAAACCCAACAAATCTAAGAACTGCCAGAAAATGGCCCCTGGACTTTGAACATCTAACCATCTACGTAACTAGACAAATCACGACTCACGAGTCCTTATGTTAGTCTTCACTCACATTTTCTTTTATGACTAATTGCATTTGAATATATATTATACTTATTTTATAATAATTTTTTAAATGTATAATTCAAAATTTTTACACAAAAACTTAGTAGGTTGGAAAATATAAATGGGATTCTTTTTATTAAAGTAAACCAATTTGGCTTGACTAGAAAATCAACACAAGTAGAAGGACTGCATAAAAAATAAACAGAAGTAGAAGGACTACACAAAAAACAAACTTCATTCCTTGAAGATTGAGCGTAATCTTGATGTTTATTACTATTACTATTGACTATTGAGGAAGAACAAAAAACAAATGGCTTTTTCATTAGATCAAAGGATCAGATCCGTATTTCGTATGGATGTTGATTGATCGGTCTTTCTAGCGCAAAGTTTAGTGTTTTTAATTGCATATATAGACAAAGTTATTAAGTGGATTGTCTGGCTGTTTTTGGGTCATTTGATATCTTAGATATGACTACCCATGTTCCTGTGGGGACCTTACTATCAATTATTTAATGTACAAAGGCCAAATTTGCAATTTAAGTACTCACTGAGTGTGATGATGATACCTATTACTTTTCTATTATTATTTAATAATAAGATATATATATATATTGAAAACTATAACTAAGTAAAACGACGATGATCAATTTTCTCCATAGAACCTTAAGCTAACATTTAGCATAAGATTCCTGTTAATATCAAGTTTGTATTAATATTTCTATCATGTATTGTTTCTACTAATTTATAGCTCAAATTTGTTAAGAAATTTTAAAAATCCTTATAAATGAGATTATATTCTTATTTTGGTATTTCCTATATCAAGAACTTGTTTAACTTTTATGGTGGACAATTTTATCATTTCTCATAAAGTTGGACAACTATTAATTACATTTTTTGTTTTTAATAACTTATTGGTTAATCCAAACAAAGATAATAAAGTAACTGAATAAATGATCTAAATAAATAGGACGAAGTTCGTGTGAAAAATAGATCTCAATTAGTGTAGACCAGACCCATATCAGTCTTGTAATAAGGAAGTCCGCTACAGACATTATATATAAAGGTTAAGGTTTCCTGTAGTTGCTCATATATCAATCGTAAACATAAGGATTCTTTGATCTATTAAAAGAGCTTACGTTTTGATAAATGTGTAGAAAGTCCTTACCCGCGTCCCGGAGAGTAGTTCTCGTAAAGACAGTAGTGGATTCACGCTTGTTTTGACTTCGGAAAACTCGTTTGAAGTTATAGAATCAAATATCAGATATTTTCTGCATTTCTTCGTTTCTTGCCATTTCACGTTCAATCTGGAATACGTGACTAAGGTATTGTTACGTATTACACGTGATATCAAAGCGGTGACATGATCGGGTGGTTAAAAATGAAGATTTTTTAGTTTTCTCTCCATAAGGTTTTCGAAGATTTAACTTCTATTTCTTGGTTTTTTCTTACTTTTTATTGCATGAAAGTAGTATACATGTGTTTAGTTTTGAGAAACGAGGTGAAAAAGAGCTCGAGAAGGTAAAAAAAAATCAACCCAAAACTTGTCAAAAATTGTCATTTTCGAATGGCCTAACGACGTGCAGTGGGCAATACGTTTGGCTTGTGTGACGCACGCACCAAACACGGGTCAACATGTGGGTGGACCGTGTCGAGCCACATGTTGACGTATGCTACGAACGAGTCATTAGAAAAACGTGTGTGGGCTTGCGTTTGGCAGGTGCTACTCACGCGTCATTCATTGTTGAGGCATAGCTGGGCGACATGTGCAGTACATGCATCGCACTCTCTACTCACAATTGATGTCGTAGATGACGTTAGCAGATGATGTCAATGTTGCAGTGTGCTAACGTAGGGCTGACGTCATGCGTATGAAATTTCAACAGTAATTAAAAAAACACACAAAAATTTCATATTTCTTATAAGGGTGTCTCAGAGTGTTTTTGTCCAATTTTTGGGTTCGAGAAATTCATAAAGTAAGTTTTTTTATTTTTTGGATTTATTAGAATTAAGGCATTTTGAATCTGATTTTGAATGAATTTTCATGCTTGGAACATCACTTAAGGGAGATATTTCAAATTTTCATATCTCAGGTCTCATGTTTAGTGTTCGGGATCACATGATAGTTACTTGAAAAATGAATTAAGACATTCTAAAGTTATTGTTGAGTAAATTTTCGTGCAACGAACTTATCATAAGAGAGATACATGAGGTTCTCGTATCTCGGATAATTTATTCAATGTTCGATGATGCACAATAGTCACTTTATTGAGATTTTTCTTTTACGAAAGTCTCAAATGAAATTTTTAGATAATGTCTTCAACACGAGTGTGTGACAATGAGACAGTGCATTCGGAAGTACAAGATCTAATACAGCTAGGTAAATCCACCAAAGTGATACGACTTGCTATCCCATTTGATTACATAATCTATCAGGTGTACATGACTATGATATTAGACATGTTTTGAATCTAGTTAGTTTTACAAAAGTTGTTTCTAGACATAATGCAGATCTGTGGTGGGATGCAATGACTGATGAGATACAAGCCATAAAGCATAGTAAGGCTTGGGAGCTAGTTGGTTTGCATCGGAGTTGCAAATTCGTCAGTTGTAAATGAAGTTTCTAGACATAAAGAATTTCGAGATAAAGTTCAGTAGTTTATGGGCTTGCTCAGTTGCCTAATGGTCCACTCAGAGAGAAAGGTTGATTTTATGTTATCTTTTCATTCATATCCTTGTAAGATACATTTTGAGTGATTAAGGCAATTGTAGCTCATGATGATATAGAGTTACATCAAATCATCATCATCATCTTTATCACTATCACCCAGTCTGAAATCCCACAATGAAGCTGGGTCTGGAGAGGTCCAATAGTACGCAGCCTTACCCCTACATAGTAGAGAGGCTGTTTCCGGTAGACCCGCATGCAAATGAGACAATATAAGAATGATGTGGTATACATGAAATAATAACAATAATAATAATAATAATAATAAATACCTGAAGGACGACAGATTTGCGAGAACCTAGTAGTATACAAATTCAATCTCTCTTTGTCACTCATTAAGTAAGGGGATTGGGTAATTAGAACAGTTAATCATTTACCATTATCCGATCACGCCAAGCTTTTCTATTCTGAGCAACTACCTCATTAAGGGCTAACTCTGACATATCTTCCTTGATCACTTCCCGTCAATTCTTGTACGGCCTCCCTCTCCTCCTCTTATAGTCACTAAGTGTTATGCCCACACAGCTCCGTACCAGAGCATCGGAGGGCCTCCTCCGCACATGCTCATACCACCTAAGCCTAGTCTCTCTCAACTTGTCTGCAAAGTTGGCTACCCGAAGTCTCTCTCTTACCACCCAATTTCTAACTTTATCTCTCTTGGAAAAACTACACATCCACCTAAGTATACGCATTTCTGTTACCAACAACTGTCTTATATGGCTACGTTTAGTAGGCCAACACTCCGCCCCATATAACATGGTTGGACGAATCACCGTTTTATAAAACTTCTCCTTAAGTTTTAAAGGAATCTTCTTGTCATATAAAACCCCTGATCACTTCGCCATTTGGTCCAGCCTGATCTAATACGATATACAATATCAGCATCGATATTACAATCACTCTGAATGACAGACTCGAGATACTTAAAACTAGTCATCTGTGGTATGGCATCAGTACCAATTGCAACTGCCACCTCATGCTCCACTAGGTTTCCTGAAAAGTTACATTCTAAATACTTTGTCTTAGACCTGCTCATCTTAAAACCTTTCGATTCTAACGCATCTCTCCAGCAGTCTAGCTTGGCATTGACTCCTTCCTTGGTCTCATCTACTAAGACAATATCGTCCGCAAATAACATACACCAAAGTACCTCACCTTGAATATGTTTGGTAATCTCATCTAACATTAATGTGAACAACAAAGGGCTTAACGCCGATCCTTGATGGAGACCCACACTAATAGAGAACGCTTCCGTGTCCCCACCTACCATCCTAACATACATATCCCTAATTACTTTAATATAGGTGATAGGAATGCCCTTAGCTTCCAAACATCTCCATAATAGGTCTCTAGAGACTCTATCATACACCTTCTCCAAGTCAATAAAAGCTATATGCAAATCGATTTTTTGTTCCCTGTAGCATTCCATAAGTCTACGGAGTAGATGTATCGCTTCTGTTGTGGACCTACCAGGCATAAATCCGAATTGGATGATCGATACAGAAGCAACCCTTCGAATCCTCTTCTCGATTACCTTCTCCCATAGCTTCATGGCATGACTTATTAGTTTGATGCCTCTATAGTTGTGACATTGTTGGATATCTCCTTTGGCTTTATATAAGGGGATCAACCTACTTAATCTCCATTCATCCGACATTTTGGCTGACTCTAAAATCACATTGAAGAGTTGAACTAATTATGTAATACCGACAACTCCTATCCGTTTCCAAACTTCTATAGGGATCTCGTCTGGCCCTACGGCCCTACCCCTCTGCATCTCTCTTAACACCTTTGTAAGTTCACCTCTCGTAATCCTTACCCATGCGCCCCTATCATGAGCATGCCCTGATACAGAGGGTTCTTCTAACTCTATGCTGCCCACTAAAGTGGTCTATATGGTACAACCTAAAGGATTTCAAGATCCAAATGAAACTGACATGGTTTACATGTTATACAGATCAATATATGGTTTATATCAAGCCTTCCGAAAGTGATACCCTACAGTTGATGAGGTTATGACCTCTTTTGGTTTCATGGAAAACAAAATTAAAAGATGTTTGCATTATGAGGTCAGAGGAAGCAAAGTTATCTTCCTATTACTGCATGCGGATGATATATTGCTCACGTCAAATTACTTAACCATGTTGTATGAGGTTAAGCAACTTTTGGTCAAAAACTTTGACATGAAGGATCTTGGCATAACATTTTTTATCCTAAGTGTTCAGATTCACTGGGACAGATCTAAATATTCATCAGACCTCTTACAAAGTGCATGCATTAAATATATGTTACAAAGGTTTAATACGATTAAATGTAAACCTATTGTAGCATTTATCTCACATAATGAGAGATAATCTTTGACATAGTATCCAAAGAATAAAATAAAGAGAGAGATTATGAGAAATGTTTCGTATTTTAGTACGGTTCATAGCCTTATGTATACTCAACTATGTATTAGGTAGAACATTGCATTCACCATTTGACTGTTTGGTTAATATTTGATTAACCCAGGCGTAGACCATTAAAATACAGTCAAGCGAGTGTTAAGATACTAAAGGGAACTAAAGATTATATGTTGACATACAGCACAGTCAACTGACTAAACCTCATAGGAAATTCAGATTCAAATTTTAACTACGTGTCTTGATGATCGAAAGCCCACTTAAGGTTACAATTTTAAGTTCGCAGATGATACAATGTCGTGAAAGAGTGTCAAGTAGACACGAGTGACTTCCACGATCATGCATACAAAGTGCATGCTATAGGGCTTCTTTATGGATAGTTTAGCTCAGAAACTTGATTTCTGAGTTTTCTATGGTTGATTCAGTGGCTAGATCCATTTGGTTGTATTGTAGTAATCTTCTTGCTATGTTGTTTAATAACAACAAAAAATATCACAGGGTCTTAACATTCAAGGTCAATTATTTGACTATAAAAGAGTTAATACGAAAAGGTGACATTATAGTTTAGAATATTTAAGGATTGAGGAAAAGTTAATCGATCATTTAACTAAATGACTTCACCTACTTGTATTTGAAATATAAGTGTACAGTATGAGTGTTTTGACGTCTTTAGACATTGTTAGTTAGAGGATCGTTATATTTATTCTATGTACATTTATATATTCAATATATTATGACGGTATGATCATTAATAAAGATGATCGTCATTTATTTTCGACAATACGTCTTATTGTATATTGTAATAATACATATAAAAGTCTTAAAATTTGTATTGATCTTTAAGCATTTAACATTTAACGTTCAATAGACATATACACAATTGACCTATATCATTTAGATACGTATAATTTTAAATAGGCATCTTTGAAGTCGATCCTCCCATCCCATCCCAAGGTTGCCATCGAACCTCACTCTTTTTTCTCTCCCTCATTTCTTAATCAACTTGTCGGAAATTGACGCCCTGATGATGTTGCCAAGTAACATTAATGATTCCAACTTAAGAGTATTACATTCAAATAACTTATTTTTTGTTAACAAAGTGCCTGCAAGTGATGGATTAGTTTTATAAGTAAATGAATAACAATTTATTTTACTGTTAAACACAATAATTGAAAACTAATTGATGAGAAAATTTTAATCATATTTTTATTTAGTTTTTTTAATTATTATTAAAATTGATCAATTTATTAATTAACTGACTAATTTTATAACTAATATATTTAGTCTCATTCAATTAAATTTTAACTTCATTCAATAATAAAGATCATCTTTTATTTTGATTATATTTTAAAATTTTATTTTTCTCAATTTTTTATATAGTGATTAAACTTCTAAATCTTAAATGCTTTATCTAATTGATTTAATTTTTATTCTTATTTTTAAAATATTGGTTAAACATGATATCCGGCTGTGATAATTTACAATTAGAAAGTGCTTAATTAGTTATTAAATAAGTTTAATGAAGTAAATATGAAAACAAGATCACAATTTTTATAAAAAGAGAATAACTTGCATAATCTGGCATGGTTTGTACTTTGAGTTTTTCTTGTAGTTGTCAGATCCTCCAGTGAAGTGTCAAGATCCTGACGCGGATCCTGCAAGTATCAGCTTGGAAATTCCAAGCTCTTTTACTACAATTCTGGATGCAAAAAGTCGAGGAAAGTATATATTTATTTAAAATTGGCCTTATGCATGTAAATTAAGGCCCTAATTAGATTTTTGGACAATTAATAATAATAATAATAATAATAATAATAATAATTTCAGTAATTATTAATTATTATTATTAATATTTATCAAGAGGGACTACAAAATATTTCTCATACAAGAGAGATATATGTTAATTAAATATTAATATCATTAGATAGAAATAAAAGATATTAATATTTATACCAGGACAATATCAAAGTATATAAGCTAGGGATCTTAAAATATTTTATTTACTTAATAATGGTATTAAATAAAAACATAAGCCCATGTAATGTAAGAGGATCAACTGATACGTAATTACACAGTGCTTTATTCACAAAAGTTGCCTAAACCTAAAGCTTCATTTATTAAGTAAAAGGAAAGGCAGGTGCTCCAAAAGTCGAGGCCCTCTTCACAAACCTCCCTTTCATTCGGGGCCTTTTCTCTGCATTCAGTTTCCTCACCTCGTACCTTATTTTCTTCGAGAAGAGTCTTGTTCGCCTCTTCTCTCTGTACCTCGACACTCGAGCTTCTCTTCCTCCGTCCGCCATTGTTGGATGTCCTAACTGATACCCACTTGCTGTGTCCCCATAAGCTTGTCGATATTGATAAGCTCCACACGTTACCTGTCGAAACAAAACTCCTCAATTTGTATACAGTCATAACATAAATTTACAATGATTTGGTAAAGATAAATTTCATTGATATATAAGATCGAATGAGTAACCTAATTTACCATGCTGTCAGGCCAACATTCGTCAGGATCAACGACGTCAGGTCTTTTTCCGGTAGTCCAGGGAGATCCATGGTTTGACCAAGCTGATATGATCGCTTCATAATCTAAACTCAATAGTATCTTCTTCTTCTTCTTCTTCTTCGAACAATCATCGCTGTCTCCTTTTTCTTGACTATTCTTTGAATCTCTATCTCCTGCCAGTATTTCCTTACGATCATCTTCCTCTCCACAACTTTCAGGAGAATCGTAGCTGAAGCTCAATTCGAAAGTTTCATTACCCACATGACATTCCCTAACAGTTTCTTCCTTTATTTCTACGAACTCATGATCATTTTCAAGCTTTACTTTTCCATTCCATGAAGAACTATTCTTTCTCTGCATATCCTCATCCTTGCAATTTACAAGCCCCAGCTCATCCATGGCAAAAGACTCATTTTCAAGGCCTCTACCGAGCAAACTCTCCACATCTTCTTCAAACTCTGCAAGATCCATGTCAGAAGGTTGTAATCCATGTAACTTCTCAACGTCTGGCCCATAAACAGCGTGTAAAAAACCCTTTGATTCGGCTCTATTAGTATCATCAGAACCTGTTTGATCAGTATCGTTACAAGCAGTAATTGTTGCACCTGCTTCATTTGAAATCGTTGTCGGCGTGCATAGCTCAGCAGCAAAAGGTTCAAAGATTGGAACTCTGTAAAGAAGGTGCTCTTCTTCATTATCTTCATGCGATACCTCTTCCGACCCAACTTCAGGCACTAATGGAATAGGGTTTTTAATGGTGTCCTCTACTTTCATAGAACGAAAGAAAGGCTTGCCATTTCGTGGTGTTCTTGCTTTTCTGGTGAACCATCTGTTCCAAGAGGGTAAAGAACTCTCCTTTGAATTACGTACAGACTCTAAAGATTTAAGCGATGAGGTCTTCAAGCGAACCCTTTCATGTCTACGAGCTAAAGAGTTCGCAGAGTGCACCAAGGAATCACAGGCTTGACAAAGAAAGGCATCATCAGCTGCGCAGTACCACCGAGCTCTCCTCTTTATACAGCTATCACAAGCTCGAGCTGTTTTCCCACCAACAACGTTGGCGATATTTTTGTTTGAGATCATCTGTTATGGCTTTTCTCGACAAAAAAAAAAAACAACTGGGGAATTAAAAGAACTGAAAACCAAGCTAAACGTGTGAATAAGTTCACAGAAACTATTCAGATGCTGAAGGGAGCTTGAAGTAGTGTTTGGACCTCTCCATGGAGCAATAATTCAGTGTGTAGAGGGGGGTACGAGTAATAGTATGACCCACAAGCTGCGCTTTTACAGTCTATTTAATAGTACTGAAGGGCCATTTTCTAGTAGCACTTTGATGTTTTGCAAAGAGAAAGGGTTTGCACTTTTTAGGACCACAACAATGCCTTATCTGTTACGTAATTGGCTGGAGTTGTAAGGATCATCCTATATCTAGTCCTCCAATTGGTTGCCTCTCATGTCAAAGGATTTCTGGTAGGGTCAAGTCAAGAGTGGTGAGGATGAGAACGGGACCTTTCTGGTTTCAATTCCTCCCTTTTTTAAATTTAAGTAAAAAGTAATATTAAAATATCCTACCTAAATTAATAGAAAAATACAAGTCAAGAGTGAAGAAGGTGAGAATGGACTTTTTGATTCGAATCCTTCACTGTCTTTCTGTCCAAATTTTCGTCACTAAAATCTGAGGTGACCCTTTTGTTGGTTTGTCTACTGTATTGCTCAATACATATACTTACAGTATAATCTCTTTGATCTGAGCTTTAGTTGTTTCCAAATAGATCTACTGTGCATCCAATAGAACCTTGCCATTTCGATCTCCCTAACTCCTCCACTGCGGAGAAGAAAATCAACATGAAAACTGCTATCCGTGAAACGTGTCATTCCAATTTAAGTTTGATATTATCACGTAGATTGTTCAACATAAGATGTCGTATAACATGATGAAATGATAAACAGGTTTAAGCTTTCGTGTGAATATATCATTCAGTGTAGTCATGACTAAGAGACTATATGTACCCACCAACTTTAATAGGTAATTGATGAATTGTAAGTTATGACAATTCTTTTCTACATATAAGTGTACGATGAGTCTGTGTCAAAAGTGAATTTAAATTTAAATTTGTAAATATTAAATATAACAAAGACTAAAAAATGATATCTATATATAATAAGTGCAATTAATTTCAGATTTTGCATCTCTAGTACAAAATAAAGTAAAACATGAATATCATAGTAGTTATATTCATATTAAAAATGTTCAGAAATTCTAGACGGATCGATTTTAATTTTAGTTTGATTTATATACGACAACTTACACATTAAATCATAGACTTGATATTGCTGAATTACTCCGTGAAACATGGATTGAATAAGAGGGTAAGAGCTTGACAAATCACATCGGAAAAGATAAGAGTGAGCACGACGACAAACACATTGGAAAAGATAAGCTTAACGACTTTGCCTAGTTGGATCAAAATGGATAATAAGATAGAGAAAGGTGTGCTGTGCGTGAAGGACTCACGGAATGCCTAAGGAATCAAATTAAACCAGCAGAAGAAAAATTTCATAAGAGGATAAGGCACTTTGATGACGAGGAACATGTCGACATATTCCTTTGCTTGGAAACGACATTTCTGTTTCAATCGCATTGTTATGTTTCTCTGTCTCGGGGTAGGTCACGCACGTATAAGATCAAAATCTCATAAAAGACTTGGATCTTTAGCTCTTTGCAAGAGAGGGAAAGGCATGTGTTTATTTTTATCTTATCTTATGCTTGATTATGGAATATTGCCCTCCTCCAATGTTTAAATGTTCTTCAAAGTTGGTTAGATGCGTTATAATGAACAGCTTCTAGATTTAGTTCTTCGTATGGTTCCGTTCTAGTAACTCGTCATGTCTAGAAAGTGTGAAAGCATGTTACATTCTTGTACATGGGTTAGGTTTGATAAACATTAATTCAAATTTATATTAAAAAACAAGTTTATATCCCATTCGATCCATAAAATGAGTTTTATTTTTAAATACAAATTTCTCGTATTATAAAAAATTTAAAATTAAGCTTAATTCATAATTTTATTATCTTAATTTTGTAGAATTGTATATATATATATATATATTATTGAATCATTTACTAAATAAGAATCGTTTAAAATATAATTTTATAGTACTATATGAATTAATTCTAATTTATCATTAAATTAAATTAGATAAATAAATATATTTTATAATTTTAATCAATCAGAATATGACCTTTATATAAACATTAATTAATCTAGAACAATTAGTGAATAATGATTGTAAATTAAAATAATTATAAGTTATTTTATTAAGTTGATTTGAAGAGAATATTTTAAATGTTTTATTTAAATAAAATCCTACTTCTTTATTTTTGAGATCTAATTTAAAATTCAAAATTGAATCATTAACTGATTTAATTCTTTAATTTTACCATTAATCATAAAGCTAATTGAGTTTAAAGTGACATCCAAAAGTTGATCAGAAGGGCTCAAAGTGATTGAGACACATAAATTGGGCTGAAGGACTAACGTACATGGACCGATAATGTGTACATTTCAGATTAGTTATCAGTAAAAACGATAGGAAAAACAGGTAGGTATCTATCTGTCAACAGGTGAAAAGTTTCCAGGCTTGTTGGAAGATTTTCCTTTCAGGATTTTCGACATGGCTTGAATAGTGGAAGGTGTTGTTCTGCAACAACCTCCAATAAGGCTAGCTCCAAGATCATGCCATCTTGTTGCAAACAACTCGATCTTATCATCGTCAAAACATGTCGATGGCTGTCAACGAAAATTTCAGAAAACTTCAATGAACAAGGCCACAAACTTGTCAATGAAAATCGCACTTACCAGCCACTTTTTAGCTCTGCCATCCCACACCTCACCGCTATTTGGATAAACAACTATCAACTTTTCAGTCAACTGTTGCAGATAATCCAGATCAGGAAGAGATTAGAATTATGTTTGTGTTTTTAAAGAAGCTTGAATCAGTGTTTTTTTTTTGAACCTCTTTAAATTGGCAGATGAGACCTTCAACGAAATGGGGTGGTGCACAATTGATTCCTACTGCGTTTACTTTGTTAGTTCTATTGATTGTGTCGAGACATTCCATGAAACTCTCTCCTGAAGGAGCATTGACACCATCCATAGAGCTGAAGCAAATCCAAGATGGGATTTTAACATTTTCTTCTTCAAGCAACTCAACACAGGCCTGTAGTTTCATATCCAGATTCAGTTCAGAGATTAAAACCTACTCAAAAACTTTGTTACACTCCAAAACAGAAACGTAGAAATCAGAACCTGAGCTTCAATTTTATTAGGAATCGTCTCAAATGCCAGCAAATCTGGACCTGCTTCAACAAGAACTTGCAGTCTACGTCGATGAAAATCCTTCAGTTTTTCCAGACTCACATTTGGTCCATAATTCCCACTGAAACCAAACACATTTTCTATACAATCAATATCAGTTCGGTACCAATCGCCGGTCACGAAACTTTTTCGATCGAACATATAATTTCAAAGAACGAATAAAGTACCTGTACTCTGACCCATCAGCAAGATAAGCACCATAGCTTCCAATTGAAGCAGCAACCAGAGCTCGATTATATGTTGTATGTTCAGGACTCCTTTTCACAGCATCCCAAAACTCGTCACGAGATTCAACAGCTAACTTAACGCTCTTCTTTAATAACAATTCTCCTTCTTCAGTAGATAGCCCCTTGGAGAGAAATCCAGGAAGAGTGGCCTATGAACATAAAAGTAAAAAAGGCTACATGATGCAAATCTTAAATGCACCGCAGGAAAAGTTTCAGAGATACATTAGTTCAATAAAAAGTTAAGATTTTGATCTCTTCCCTTTCAGGATCATACATTGCCCACCAACAAAATTGAGAGATCTCATGAAAATTTCTAGGAAAACTAACAAAATTTGTTGGGGAAAAAAAAATGAAAACTTCTATTATACGCCAACAGACCTGGTAAGATGAAGTAACCAAAATATCAGCACCAGCCTCCAGATATTCCGAGTGCACCTTCGAAAAGATTAAACAAGTCAAAATCTTGCAAAAGAATCTCAATTCAAAGACCCATCAAAATGTGAGGAGCAGCGAAAAGAAGAGACCTTTTTGATGAGAAGAGGGTTTTTGATCAGATAAAGAGCGCTCCAGAGAGAGTCATTGAAGGAAGCGCCATGTCTCTCCAGCTGCGTGGCGAGTCCACCGTCGACCACCGCACAGCCTCCGGCCTTCTCAATCAAATCCTCCAACAACGTCTCTGCCTTCTTCAATCCCATGTCAAAGCCCTCACCGGCAAAAAGGGCTCAGGGCTTTGTGGGTTGTTAAGGCATTATACGAAGGACCTGTTTGGTTGAATGTTAATTAATGAAATGGAATGGAATGGAATGAAAGAGAATGAAGTGTTTTATAATGAAATAGAATGTAATATAGTAAAAAGTTGTTTCGAAATGATAGAAGGGTTCATAATGTAATGTAGTGAAATATTATTTGGAAAATGGATAGAATGGAATGTAATGTATAATAAATGACTTTTATATCCTTTATATTAAAATGGTTGTTGTAGAAGGTTTATTATTTTATTATTAATTATATAAAATATTAGTATTAATTATTTAATTTAATTTAATTTATTTTATTTTATATGATTTATATTAAAATAATTTATTTATATAAAATATATAAAACAATTAAAGAATATTTTTTACATATTTTCTATTTTCATTAATAATTTTTATTAAATTTATTATTAATTGTATACAATTTATTATTAATTATTTAATATATTATTATTAATTATTTAATATATTTTATTTTATTCTATTCTATTCTAGGTGATTTATATATATAAATAATTTATTTTATTTTCATTTATATAGAAATATATACAAACAATTAAAGAATAATTTTTAAATATATTTTCTATTTTCATTAATAAAAATTTTATTTATTTTTAATTATATACAGTTTATTATTAATTATATAAAATTATTATTATTAATTATTTAATAAATTTTATTATATTAATTTTTAAATAAAAATAATTTATTTATTTATTTTATTTATATAGAAATATATACAAATACGAATAATTTTAATATATTTTTATTAATGAAAATAGAAGATATATAAAAATTATTATTTAATTGTTTTATATATTTCTATATAAATAAAATAAATAAATAAATTTTAAATATAAAATTTTATATTTTATTATTAAATATATATAATCTATTATTAATAATATAAAAATATTAGTATTAATTATTTAATAAAATTTATTATATTAAATATTAATATATACAAACAAGAATAATTTTTAATATATTTTTATTAATGAAAATAGAAAATATGTAAAATTATTATTTAATTGTTTTATATATTTTATATAAATAAAATAAATAAATAAATATAATATTTTATATTTTATATTTTATTATTAAATATAAATAATTTATTATTAATAATATGAAAATATTATTATTAATTATTTAATAAAATTTATTATATTAAATATTACTATATTCTATTTGATATATTAATATTATGATTTGGTGAGAGTTGATATTAAAAAGAATTGTTGAGGGTATATTAGGTAGTATGTATTTATTAGGTTCGCCCATCCTAAACCCCCAAATCGGAGGTTTCTTATTTTCATTTATTTAGGATGGAATGGGAACGTAATACTTAAAACCTCCGCTCCATCCCATTCTATTCCATTCCATTATGAAACCTTCAAACAAACGATGAAGCGTATTACGTCCATTCCATTCCATTAATAACCCTCCAAACAAACAGAGCCTAAGAGACGAGAGTCGTTTTGTTTGTTGTGCGAACATAGACAATATAACGTACAGGTTCTCATGGCCCATAGCATATAAATCTTTAAAGTAAAAATATAATTTAAAATTTAATTTATCATTAGTCATCATGCCCCGAATTTAAGCGGTAAAATAAGATTTGAAAGGTCTGATAGTACGCAGATTTACCTTAATATAGTAGAGAGACTATTTTCAATAGACCCGTTTAATGAAAATATTCAAAATAGATTTTTAATCAATAAAAAATTTAACAAATTATGTAAATCATTTATAAATAGTTTCTCTATTAGTTAGAGCTAAGGTTGTTGTCCTTATCTGTGCGTCCGCGGTATTTCTTATTATTGTTTTTGTCGTAAAAGATTCAACAAATTTTAATTTTTACATAATTTTCATATTTTTTAAAATATGTTAATAAAAATTATTGTCAATATAAATTATATTTAAATTTTATTAATAAATTTCAAAAAATATAAAATTGTCATCTTACATAAATAAGTGATTAATTATGTAAAGTCAAAGCTTAAGAAAAGATTAGGAAAAGCACCCTCTTTTGCTTCGAGGTCAAACATAAGTGATGGGTTTGAGGATGGGTTTGTCCAAGGTCTGGCCCGATTTTGTTCGTATTTTGGGCCTTTTTCAAAATTGCTTATGTGCCTCTTGGACTCGAACAGAACTCGAACAGAAGATTCAGTCGAGTCATGGCTTGTAGGCGTTTCAATACTTAACGATTTCTTATACACTTCTAATTATTATATAACATGTATACTATTTACTAAATATAAGTATTAATAATATTTTTAATATATAATAAAAATATAAATTACCAATAAGAGTTTAATAATATATATTATAATAAGAGCAACAATTTAAACTTACATGAAAACATTTGACTCTCTTCACTCATATAAATTGCACATGTTCTTATAAATAAAAAGGTGGTAAAATAAAAATCTTTTTGTTGTTCTTTATGAAAATTAAGGCTTTTATAAAGAACAAAATGAAATAAAATAAAGCATTTTTTGTCACCTATTTTATTCTTTATAAAATTAAGCCCTGAATAAGTGTCTTGTCTGCTCTTACCCAAAGTCAAACATGTCCTACTTCTTCTTAATTTATGTCTCGTAATTAGCAATTGGAGATAACCGAGATCATCATTCTGACAACCTCATAATTCATGCTCGAAATTAATATATTCAAAGCAATATATCAAACTATTCTCACAATAGGTTACCCAAGATATCGACCTAAACCTACCTTCCACATGCAATGAAATTAATCTCAACTTGCTTAAGTTTTATAACGTTCAATACAAACAAATTTACAAAAAATATATACGAGTATTTTCACTTGGACAACACTTCAAACTCGCCAAAACCCGTTGCTTGACTAGATGGAGAAGAACAAACTATTACAAGGTGACATTCTCAAGTCCACCAAAACATTATATAATTCGTGATACGAATCCATTCCGAGTTGTTTGCTTGATTTATGAAGTGTTATAAAAAAAAACAGTTGAAACACAGTTAGCTCTAGCAACCTTCTTTTGTGGCTAGTTTCATCTTTACGTATATGGAGTGTACAGGGTCGGTGATGAGTTTTATGAGTTATAACGATGGTTTTGTAGAAAAACTGGGTGGAATTTGTTTCTTGGAATTTATTTTATAGTTGTGATATGATCGACAATTGATGAAGGTTCTGAAGCCCATACATTTCGTGGAAGCAAATGATACACGTATTGTATTCATAATAATGAGATTGAGTTCACACAACAACTTTGTCATGAACTACTAGTTCACCACCTACTTTCAATTCTGTCAATCCTGCATTTCAAATTGGAATAAAAATTACATTATATTAATTTAAAATTTTAAAAAATTGGGGTAAGATAGTGTTGCTTGTGTATCCCTTTACTTGAACAAAAAGAAGACTGACTAAGAATCGTACGTTAAGTTATTACAGAAACTGGGAGTTGGTGGTTGGATATACATATAGCAAACATCCAACGACCAACAACTGTCTGGAAGTACTTATGTGTATCTCATTTCTTAGTCAATACACGGAACCTTCTTAATATGGTTAGACTGAAAAGAGGAAGTTAGTCTGGATAAGCTATAAATTGCAAGAAGTATCATTTAACAAAATGTGATCATTCGGATTAAATTGAAAGAAGTATCATCGTGAGTACAGCAAGCCTGCTCGATGGATTAACAAGTTGCAAATCCATTTCCTCTACTTCAAATTCTTAGTCAACTCCTTCACTAGCTAAACGTTTTTGAGCTTCCCTAGTTCCACCCTCAAGCAACTCAATGCATGAAAATATTCAAACCTTTCCATACCCAAGTTGGTTCCCCAAAAACATGAACTCTACAGGGGTAATGCGATCAATATCTTTACTAAATGTTTCTGTTTCTCATCCCTCTTTTGTCATTTTAGGTTTGAACCTAAATCCTCCTCCACGATGGATATCAAGTTTAATTATCTACAGCAAGTATTAAATCATGAATGTTCATGGAATGTAACTAACTTTGATAAAGATTTAACAATGAAAATATATACCAATCTACTTAACCTTACACACCTTCATTTGGATGAATCAAATGGTAGAATTTTATGATTATGAAAATAGAAGAAAATGATATGCTATAACGTTGAAGAGAAGAGCACTTGTCACAATAAATCTCCAAGGGTACGCCTTAATTGATTGGCACAAATCACTCGTTTGGTGTCTAGCTAGCTATCTATCTAGCTACTTTCGAGTTGGCCACTTTAAAATTTATGGTTTTAGCATATATGTACGTCTGCTAGTCAACTACTGCGTTTTCGTAGTTATGGTTGCCTGTCAATCGAATCAGTATTCTTCCTATCATGGCCACCTTGTCTGCTGGAGGATTGAAGAGGTACATGTCAAGAATTCCAGTTTGAGCAATTAAAGAATAGTTTATAAATGTATAATAAAATCTCTCTTAAAAAATGTCTTTTTTTTTTTTGTAAAGTTAAACTTAAATTTATCATAATATTATGACCTAAACTTATCTCAATATCTTGGAATAGTACATGATTTGTTGTAATATATCCATCAAATATCCAATCCTGCTTTAGTTCTTGTTGTAATATATCCATCAAATATCCAATCTTGCTTTAAACTAAAGAGAATATATCAAGAATCTCATATCAAGAATCTCATATTGAACAGTTAAATAATGTTAAAATACGACAAACTTTTTTTATAAATTACCTTTTAAGAAATAGTTAGACCAAAATTTATGAACGTGAGTTAGCTAAATTTGCAAATTTTTTACGTTGATAACCTGAGATATGCCTTCAATTTAAGGTGGAGATTAAAATTACATAAGTAAACCAGATCTATATGGGACATGGAATCAGATGATTGTGAAGTCAGAATCACTTAAGAGTTGTCAAACGTAGGACTTGTCTTGGTCACTTAAAATTTGAAGACGCTCTAAACTAAAATTTTATTGACATTACATATTTGTGAAAATAGAAATTTATTTATTGTTATTAACATCTTACAGGTAATCATAAATTATAAATACCTTGAATAGGGTAATTATCATAGTATTTTCTATATTAACTGAACAATATAAATTTCTTATTTTTCTTTTTCTTTTTTTTTTCTCCAATATTTTCTGTTTGCGTCACCCTCACTAATTAAGGAGATACATTGTCCAAACAATAGCACAAAAATACAGTGATTGGTTGTCCACGATTCATCACCGAAAACGCTGCTCAACTGTTTGTGACGCCTTGTTTTAATTAGAGCATATGAACTGATGAGTCGTCCATTTAGGTATCATGTGTATTTAAAATTGAGAAATGAGTAGCTTTGCCCCTTTGAGGCGATCGGTGTAGGTGACATTGTAGCTAATACATTAATTAGGTGACCAACTCTAATCGCTAATCGGTATGGGCTTAATTATTACAGGTCCGTCTAAACTACTTTTGAGGCGATTAATGTCTAATGTCTACATCATAGAGTCCGGATCCTAATTTTAATTTTATAATGTCTTATTTTATTATATAAATTTTAATCATTTATTTATACAAGCTTTATATAAAATCTACATAAATAAATGACTACTCCATCTGATTTATAATAAGTATCGCTTTAGATACATTTTAATTATTCAAAATAAGTGTCATTCTTGACTTTGAATGCATGTTTATAATTTTTCTTCTAAAATTAACCTTTCATTTTTCTCTAATCTTAATTATACAGATCACAATTTCAAGACAATTTAATATGCAATTTTTCTCACATGCTAATTATTACAAGGATATATTTATAATTTTATTAGCTTTATTAATAAACGTGTATTTTTCTAAAACGACTCTTATTATGAATCGGATGAAGTAATATTTATATGATAAGAAAAAAAAAACTATAATAATAAACAGAAGATCCTGAACTTACATCATCTTCACTTGCAAATTGTAATGGTATAGTATAATTAGAATTTATCGTATCCTTCACATTTTTGTTGACTGACAAATCTTCTGACACGGATCGATCTTCTTTCAATAGAGGATGGGCGTCATAAGAAATTCGTCTGAGACAAGGAATTTCAGACTAATGGATGGTTCAAATAGCTTGTGTTGGTTTCTATGAAGGCATCAATTTGATGGATTATAATCAGAGCCAACAGAAACGAATAGGATGTATTGAAACTGTATTGAGTTTGGAAAACTTTTCCCCTTCTTCTAAAGAGCTGTTTCTTAAACTTTTTATAAAATAGCATTGCTTTTAGTATAGATATATTAACTCAGGCCACATGCTTCTTGTCATGTACAGACCTCACCAGAAGTGAAAAACCTGGCAGACAAGTAACAAGAACATATATACCATGAACCGTTACTTACATTGGAACCTTCTAGGATTGACTTTGGAAGTGAACATAACCAAAAATTGAAATGCAAAGGAAATAATACTACCTGTAATTGATATGACCATTCCCCAACTTTTTGAGAAGTCTTGTATGGTGAGGTTTGAAAAAAAAAAGGAAGGAGAAAAGGATTGGAAATAATTTTTTTTTTAAAATCATTATTGATGATTGATAAACTAATAACATGTTTTGTGTGATTGAAACAGTAAATATATGGTTTAATTAATTGGATATTAACTTGCTAAGTGCTAATTAAGATGTAATTAATTAAGAAGAAGTCAAAGCTAATTGATATTTTCTTTCATTCACGAAATTTACACTTTCAATACATTTCATATACTTATTTCAATGCCCGAAGTGATTATACTTCACTTGTTTTTGTTCGTGAATCCCAAAGAAAAACAATAGTTTTGATCTGTTTTCCTTAAACATTAATACATTTAAGGGCATACCTAAGAGAGAGAGTGTGACATTTAGGGTAATATAGTGTGAACAGGGAAATGAGCACAAGATTACACAGAAGAGCAAACGAATGTGAAGTTCAGGCTCCAGAAGACCCTTTAGCAGAAACCAAGAAGCCGTGAGAACCAGGACCCACCAGTATTTGAAGCTTCTTCAGAGCTTGACAACTTCAGGAATATGAACTGGGTACCTGTCGATACAATCAGACCAAGGTCCATCTGATGGTGTTTTGATGCTTCTGTTACACTTCCAAACAGCACTGTTACACTTGAATCCACTTCCGAATGCTATCTGCCAAACCCTATCTCCTCTTCTCATCCTTCCTTTGGACTCGATGTAACTCAACTCGTACCAGAGTGAAGACGAAGAAGTGTTGCCGAAACGATGCAGTGTCATTCTCGAAGCCTCAACGTGCTCTGCTAATAGCTGCAAGTTCTTCTGCAACTCATCGATGACTGCGCGGCCACCGGCGTGAATACAGAAATGTTCAAAAGCTTGCTTGAAGTCTGGGATATATGGTTTCCATTTGGGGTTGAAGATTTTGCGTCCGATGAGTGATATGAGAAACAAGAGCTGTTCTGATGCTGGTAGGACTAGAGGTCCTATGGTTGTGATGTTAGACTTCAAGGCCTCTCCGGCAATGGCCATCAAATCTTTTGAGAGGTTAATGCCAACTTTGCCTTCTTTGTCTTCCTCTTCGTACACACACCGGTAAGCTTTGTCATCTGCACCTTTATGGGTTCGCACAACGTGAACCAAGCGGTACTTTGATCTCCGGCGTTGGGATCGGCGGTTGGACAAAAGAATTGCGGCGCCTCCCATACGGAAGAGACAGTTTGGAAGAAGCATGGCTCTTTCATTACCTTGGTAGTAATTTGGTGTGATGATCTCTGTGCTAACAACAACAGCATTTGAATTGGGATGAACTTGGAGAAGATCTCGAGCTAAATCAATTGAGATAAGACCAGCACTGCAACCCATCCCAGAAAGATTGAAGCTTTTAATGTTGCTTCGAAGCTTGTATTTGTTAATGATCATGGCGGATAGAGATGGAGTAGGAGAGAAGAGACTGCAGTTGACGATGAGAATGTCTATATCTTTAGGTTTAAGCCCTGTTTTCTTGAAAAGAGAATCCATGGCAGAGAAGATTACAAGCTCAGCTTCTCCTCTCGCAGCCTCCATGGTTGGTTTTGGAGGGATATAATGAATTGCAGGAGGCAAGCAAGTTTCTTCTCCCAGACCAGACCTTTCAAGAATTCTCATCTGAAACTCCACACTCTTTGGTTTATCCTTCAAAATAAGCCTGGAATGCTCCATAAATGTGGAGAAAGGAACTCGGCAAGTGACCGGAGGCTTATAACAGGCATAATCAACGAGGTAGATTGTCCTAGGCTTAGACATGAAGTAAACAGTAGCTATAAAGATGATGAAGAAAGAAGAACAAAGAATCTGTATGAGGTCAAAATGAAGTGATCTCCATAGGTTCAAGATTTCATCAGGACCTAAACGAAGAACCTCAATTGAAACACCAACCATTACAGGTACTAGCAGAAGATAAAGAATGTGATTAACAAGATACTGGTACCCAAGTTTAACATACTTGAGCTTCACAGAGCTGGAAAATTCCGGCAAGATTGGAGGCATTTTTGCAGCCACAGATGCAACAAAAGATAAAGAAATGTTACAATAGTTGTTTGGCCAGAAAGAAAATGGAGGATTGAGTATAGTAGGTGAGGAGAGGAAGCGAGTGGAGGGTAGAGATATAAAGCCGACCTGACTAGGGCAATGAAGGAGGCAGATGAGAGGAGTTAATGTGAGACTCGCATCGCTCAACGCCCACTTAACTTTTATTAATTTTCCTTACTTCCTTTTCTATCAATTTTTTGTTGCAACTAAACACTGCTTATAGCCTTCTACACTTCATCAATAGGATCTTAAGTTTCCTTACAAGTACTACACATATTCTATTCCTGAATCCTGATGTCTTTATTTATTCTCCTAAATCATAGTCTTCTTTCCCCAATTAATCTCTATGACTATGATCAACCATCTAATCTTGGTTCAGATATGTTTTCACTTTATCTTATTTAATAAACAGGGTTAAAACATAACTTCTTCCATTCTTTAAAAACTTCTATGATTATTAAAATTCTTTAAAAACTCTTCCGATTTTAATTTAAAACAAAATTCATTCCCTTAGACTTGGTTAAAAAGTAACGATGAAACGCTTATAATATATGAATATTAGATATGAACTAATCAAATACTAGTAATATAATAATTTATATCAACTCTTAAACCTGATTGAATCCATTAAATTTGACTTAAATTAATAATTTAAGATAGCTATAATAAATTATTATTTTAAGTTAAATTTAATAATTCAGTTCAATTTAAGAACTAAGGTTGAACCTTGTGTAAATAACATTTAATTAGTTTATGACTGATATTTATGTTATTTGTGTAAGGGAATGGTTTTTAGAAAATTAAAGATTAGAATGAATTTTTAAAATTTTAAAGATTCATAAAACTTTCTAAAGTTTTTAAACTACAAATGAGATCTAACCCACTTAAAAACTCCAACCATGTGTTATATTATGCTATATAATTAGGAATGATTAATTGTACAGCAAAACTTATTCTATATCTGCTAACTTTACAGGTGATTCTAGAAGAGAAGGAACTTGTAACCTTGTGCAATAAACTAACAACTGTGTGCGACAATTAGTGCGTGGGAAGTAATGGCAACATAGGTCTCTCTGATCATTGGACGGACAAGCTTGAAGATGGCAATCACTCATTGCTCATTCAGACACATACGTGTATGCGTGTGTGCATATTGGAAATGGAATGATATAATCTATTTCCACGTATCGAAAGTGTGAACACAAAAGGAAATAAATCAAAAGCCATCATCGAGTGACATATGTATAATTGACTTCAACAACAGCTGAGGAGTCCGATTAATATTGCCAGGGTTCATTAAAAGCACCAAAAGATGAAAAGAAATGTGGAAATGAAGCTTATATTGTTGTAGTTGTAGTTTTTCATGGATGTTAGAAAAGTGCAATTTATGACTGACTAAATTAACTTTGGCTTAGTCATGAATCATGATGTGTCAGCTCCTTACAACCTTTTGATTTATGGGTCCAAGTCGATGCAAGAAGAACATGCATGCACTTAATTAGCAATTTGTCTCATAACCAGCAGTTTTTTCGTCACATTTATTATAGCCTAAGATAGTTATGATCAGTATTTAAAAAATAGAATCGATTCGATCGGTTTGACATTAAAAATCGGTCAATTTTTTAGTTTGATTGTTAACTTTATGGTTCAATTTAGTTTAATAATTAATCAATTTTTATAAACTAAAATAAACCGATTAACTTTTATTTAATAATCTTCTTTTTTAATTAAACTTTAGATTTTTTATAGATAATGGCTATTTTCTTTAATTATTTTCAAATTGTCTAATTTATTCAATCTCTAACTAATTTTATGACGTTTTTAATACGTACTGAAGTTTTTAAACCCTAATTCTCTTGTCTTATCGGTTTAACTTTCAATCTAGCGTTTAAAACATTGCTTATGCTGAGTCAAAACTATAAAATAGCATAAAATTAAATTGATATTCCGTTAATTCGAAATCTTTGTATGTTATAAGTTGCTGTTAATAATATAAGTAAACAACACAACAACAAAATTAGTTCAGAAAAAGGTAGAAGATAGAATAATAATTATTCAATATTTCTGAATTAGCTGATTTTAAACGACTTAGGCGTCGATTTTGGGGGTGAAACATTAACGAAAGCAAGATACCAGGAATGGAATGAACATGAACTTGGAATTGGACTTCTTGCGAAATAAACTATATGAATCTGTTAAAATAGAATGCTAATTAAATATTCATGTTTATCCATTTTCTGGTCTGTATTGCCAAGTGTCATATGGCACGTAACTATCAGCTTCGATTTCTATTATCTGCACCACCAACTATATTGTCATTAATAATTAATATTATTAAATAAAAATTATTGTATAAATTTAGTGCATTATTGATTATTGATAATATTGGTAACCTGTCACTCATTATAAATCTTTCTAAGTATCAATAATAACGCTACTGTGAAATTTCCATAAATGAAATTAAGAAATCTAATTAGGAGGTTTAAAGATTTATTATTTACGAGTTAATTTACTTGCATTTATCAAAATAATTAAAAGAATTATTGAAATTAACAAATTTTCAGCCTTCCAAGTGTGTTAGGCATTTTCTCCTTATGAAATCGCTTGCCTTATATGTTGAAATATAAAGTGGGAGTTTGTCATACATTGGAGAAAGAGAGGAAAGAAAACTAACATATAAGTCTAGTGGGCTGCTCCACCTATAACCAATTGGTTTTAGGATGGAACCTCACTTAGACTTGTATGTGGTCTAACTTTCTTTCTTGTGTGGACCCGTAGGCTCATTATAAATTCTAACATGGCATCAAAACAGGTTGCTCTTATATTAGTCGTTAATCCCTCGATTTAATAGATCATGTCACGTATTAGACCCACACGTGAGGGGGTGTGTTGAAATATAAAGTAGGAGTTTGTCCCATATTGAAGAAAGAGAGGAAAGAAAACTAACATATAAATCTAGTGAGCTACTCCACCTATAACCAATTGTATTAGAGTATTTGGTTCACACATTTAAAGGGGCAAAAAGAAATGTATAAATCAGATATTATGGTACAAGATTAACATTTAACATTTGGTACAACGATCTCAATCCTATTTTTTCAGCAGAGGCACAAAATTTCAACCACACGAGCTTCCCATGATCGATTTATCATTATGATCTGTAAAATTCATCATGTGGTCATAATAATATTACCTACGATAAAGGAAACTACTTGTTTTAGTAGAGAAGGCAGGCTTATCAAATGTACGGTTTTTATGGTTAAAATAAATGTCGTTTCACATCAAAGACCCGTATTTTGAGTACAAGATGTGATTATTAATCTATCTATCCACGTTGCTTCTTCATTTTCTTTTCTCGTGATGAAGAGATCAAAGTCTTCAAGAAGAATTGAACTTTATTGGGTTAAGTAAATATCTCGACTCCGGTGGATATATCTTTCTTTTTTTACAAAACCACAAGATTTTTGGGTCAATTAAATATCCCGCTTGGAATTATAATTTAAATTTAGCTATAAAAGTCAGAAACTAGACTTAGAGTTGAACTTATTAATATATGTATTTTATTTCTATAGTTTTCAGTAACATTTTGTATCAAATAATACTAACTATATAATAGCAATTGCAATTCTAAGATCAGAATTTGAACCGATCTTTAAATTCTTTTTCAGCAAATTCCAAATTTAAGTACTTCTGATAGATATTATCGGATGTTATATCAATTGTCAGATATGTGTGAGTCAACTCGTTTAATTAAGTCGGATGGCCACTTATCACCATCAAAATTAAAGTTCATGTGGTAAACTTAAGAGAAACAACAAAATTACAAGGTTTGAAATAGTGGATTTTGTCCCAAATGTGTTTTCATTTTTCATTTTGTTTCGTTTCAATGTTTTCGTAGCTTGCAAGTGACAGTTGAGTGGTTGGAGGTTAGATCACTCTGAAAACCCTTTTCTTTATTATTCATCTCTTATTATTATTTTCCTATAGATGAAAGTCAGTGTCAGATTATGTTTATAAATGCAAGGTTAGAAGAGATAAGATGCGAATGTGATTGAATAAGATAATTCTGTTTATAATTAATTCCTACGGATCACCAAACTAAACATCTATCTTAAGGCTTCAGTATATCTTACTTCCAATTTTCTAAATTGCGTATGGTATTAGGTTTTACTCAATCTTTGGTGTTCAATGAGAAACAAACCAATTGGCAACAAGTGAAAAGTCCTGTTGTATGTGGATCTCATAATTCCTATATGGATGGACTTTGATTGGAAATTTAACTAATATAATTAAATTAATCACCACTTTCGTAGTGATGATGATATATTGAAAACAATTTATTTTCTTTCTCAATATTATTAAATCGAACTTAGACTTATGTTATGGCTTGGGTTCTCTCGATCAAAATTGACCCAAAATCAACTAATAAAGTCTGAGTTAATTAGGACCTACATTATGGTTGAACTTGAATCCGATTTAATGTTTAAACGAAAAGACATACAACATTAATGTTTAAAACTAACAAGATAATTTAATGCCAGTGTTTAAACTATATAGATAGAAACATGTACTTGTGAGTTGATTTAAAGAAAGTGGGCATTACTCATGTTGGCAACAAGTTGGAAGTTTGGAATGGGAAGTGGGACTAACCAAAACCAATTCCTTAAAGAGATGAGAAGGTATCTGTTGGTTGTTGGCTCATTTAATAAGGTTTTATTAAAAAAATCCCAATCCAATTCAATTGAATTGCCCTTAGCATCAAGTTGTGGGTGTAACAGTATAAATATTGTTGTGTGCGCAGTTCTATCTTACATTACGTACCAAAAGATGATGTTTTGCGTTGTGTGGGAGCTATTCGAGTTGTCTTTAATTAAAGCTTTGGTTGAGTGCTAACAGAATTAATTTAAGCGTCACTGCATACCTATGTATGAATTTCCAGATTTTTATTTTGTTTGATAGTATAACCGTGACTCTCCCTACAACCTCTTGCCTCTCCTCATCTTTTGCTTTCTTCATCATTCATTTCCGGTGCTTATTTAACGCAACGTGAAAATTAAGAAAAAATAAATAGAGAAAATTTCAATATCTTCTTATTTGAGTTTGAATAAAAAGTTACAAATTCTTAAATACCTCCGAAAAATCTTTAAAATATAAAAAAGTAGCAAATTAGAGTCCTAATAAGATTGCAAGTACAATTTGAAAAAAAAACTTTTGACAACCCTAAAGAATGAGAAAACATGGAATTTTAGTTCGAAAATCAGATTATAACCAATATTTTAAAAATCAGACATGAAGTTTAAGATAAGAGATTTAAGATTTAAAACATTCAACCAGTATTAAAAAATCATAAAACTAGTTGAGAATTATATAAAATAAAAAATTAAAAATAATTGAAATTTGAAAGAAATTATCCTTATCCATCGACCAATTCTAAGTTTAATTGAAAACTTACTAATTTATGAAAAGTAACTGATTAATCAATAAGTCAATCAATTTTAACAACAAAAGTTATTAAAATAAATTGAACTACAAAATTAAAAATTAAGCTAAAATTCAAGATTTTTTTGTAAGTAAAATTCAAGATTTTTACAGTTGATATGAGGATATTTAATCATTACTTATAGCAATGAATTGATTTTAATCTTATCATAATAGACCCAAATCTGTATCTTTTATATATTATAATTCTTGTAATTTAGCGTTAACAAAAAAGATTTAACCCATCAAAATTGATCTATCTTTCAAAATAAAAATTCAAGTTTATTTGAATTTTTAGCGATCTAAATGATCCATAAACTCAAGGCTCATAATATCCGCATCATTCTAGATCTCGATCCCAATCCAAAACTGAATTTGATAATGCCGAGCCTAACTATGAACCAGAATGCGGATCTATTTGTATCAGAGTATGAACCTGCAAAAGAGACAACAGGTTAAATGGCATTGAATTAGATGGGGCACGAAGTTCTTGGGATAGTAAGATATTAATCTTTAGATATGTATGTTGAGTTATACATATCTATCAGAAAGGTTGGTGGTAAGATTAATTTAGTGCAAGAGTATACAATTGTAGATTACAGCTTATAGTCCTAATCATGTTTACGGTATATTTCATGTGGAAGACCACAAAAATCTGTTTTTGCATTATCAACTATGACTCATATTTTAATGCTTGTATATACAAGACTTGAAATAAAATTTGACAAATATGAATCCTAACTTAACAATGTTCGTAGAAATCATAATAAATAAGAAAAGATTAATGAGTTCTAGTTTGATAATTAATTAATTCACTGAAATATTACTATTGGCATAACAAATGTAATACTAATTCAAACATTATGAAATTTAACTTCACTTCATGAACAAAATTATTATAAACACATTTTGTTTATTTATCATGTATCAAAAGTTAATCAAAATGTCCAGAACCTTATATCGTCATGCACCAAAAACAATTAAGAATTAATATATATATCATACCCATTATTTATCAAAATAATTAGTATGTTAGTAATGTGACTAGGACCTTATTTTATGTACATATGAACACAATAATCATACACCAACGTAGATTCATAAAGCAACACGATATAGGGATATCATTACCTAGAAAATCTTAAAAAGTAAAACTACCAATGACTAAAATAAGAATGGGTTAGTAATAGAGTTATTAAATTTACAACCCACAATTAGAGATGACAATCTGATTTGAATTACGTTAGGTTTACTCTGTAAATCAACGAAATTGGGCTTAGGTTAATCAAACTTTGATTTAGAGACTTGGTCTGAGACTCGATTCTTTCCCTGTAATTATATCATTTTAGGTAGTCTAAACAATTTTGGATCTGGATTCAAGCTGTGCTGCTTAACTCTCTGAATTTATGGTACTGTTATCACCTGCAATTAAATTTTAAAAAAAAATTAACTTTTGTCAATACAAAATAATGTAGTAGTAGAAAGTAAGGATCATTCTCAAGAGAAATTTTTAATTGTAAAGGTGCCAACTTCCGTCAATATAAAATAATGTAATAGTAGAAAGTAAAGATTATTCCCACGAGAATATTTTAATAGTAAAAGTTAGCAAATTTAAAACTAAAACAAAGTAAGTGATTGGATTTAATTCACGACAATTTAGAAAAGAGTGACAAAAATCGAAATTCAACTAAAATAATTGGATCAGGAAATTTATTAGGAAAACCTTAGTTTTGGGTCACTGATATTATCACGCTAAAATGAATTGTCGATATAAAATTTCAGTCATTAATAAACATTCATGGGGGATATTTTCTCTTAAGTGTAAATGACTACAAACATGTATCATAGCATTATTATTAAGCAACAACCTAGATACGATCGTATGTTCAATTGAATAATAATTTTAAGAACCAAGAAATCAATGAATAAGATAATACATGTACGATATGCAATTAATCAAGATGAATGTCTTTTTAAAATTTCTGACTCTAACGTAAAGAAGGTAATTCTAATTGCTACTTGTGATTAACGAAATTAAATGTCATATTTCATTAAACTAGTTATTGAATGAATCTATTCCTAGTTGCGCACCTAGAAATCAATCACCTCAATTGGAAAAGTAGTTCAAAAGATACTCAATGTTCATCAATGAAACAAATTTTATTGAAACATTTCACATAATAGATAATAACAAGATTTCCTCAATCAAGAAAATGGATTTAGCAATTTATAACCAAAATAGAAATCAAAAAATTAAAAAAACAACTAGTCTCCATCTCGATCTTTACTAAAGAATACAAGAATACCAACAAAATGAAACAAAAACGTAAAGCTACCCTAAGGAAAATCTACGAAATTGTCAACTTGTTCTAAAACAAGAGCTAACCGAACAATCACATTTTCCCTTTTAATGTCTACCGATCTTTTCCTTTCCATCCTCGCTTGAGATCAAGTCTTCCACATGTTCAAATTATAAATATCCATCAATCGATATTAAAAGATTATGGAATCTAAAAAAGCCAAATTTAAAATCTCTGATTTTCTTTTTCATCCTTACACGTACTACACTTAGTCATTGAATTGCTGTCAAACTTGAAATTTTGGATTCTCTTTATTTCTTTTACATCTTTTTGATTCAATTTTATCTCTAAGATGTTGAAAATCATTTGAGAACAATTATGAGACAATTCTTCACCTATACAAGAAAACATCAAAATAATGTAGTAGTAGAAAGTAAGGATCATTCTCATGAGAAATTTTTAATTGTAAAGGTGCCAACTTCCGTCAATATAAAATAATGTAATAGTAGAAAGTAAAGATTATTCCCATGAGAATTTTTTAATAGTAAAAGTTAGCAAATTTAAAACTAAAACAAAGTAAGTGATTGGATTTAATTCACGACAATTTAGAAAAGAGTGACAAAAATCGAAATTCAACTAAAATAATTGGATCAGGAAATTTAATAGGAAAACCTTAGTTTTGGGTCACTGATATTATCACGCTAAAATGAATTGTCGATATAAAATTTCAGTCATTAATAAACATTCATGGGGGGATATTTTCTCTTAAGTGTAAATGACTACAAACATGTATCATAGCATTATTATTAAGCAACAACCTAGATACGATCGTATGTTCAATTGAATAATAATTTTAAGAACCAAGAAATCAATGAATAAGATAATACATGTACGATATGCAATTAATCAAGATGAATGTCTTTTTAAAATTTCTGACTCTAACGTAAAGAAGGTAATTCTAATTGCTACTTGTGATTAACGAAATTAAATGTCATATTTCATTAATCTAGTTATTGAATGAATCAATTCCTAGTTGCGCACCTAGAAATCAATCACCTCAATTGGAAAAGTAGTTCAAAAGATACACAATGTTCATCAATGAAACAAATTTTATTGAAACATTTCACACATAATAGATAATAACAAGATTTCCCTCAATCAAGAAAATGGATTTAGCTATTTATAACCAAAATAGAAATCAAAGAAATTAAAAAAAACAACTAGTCTCCATCTCTGATCTTTACTAAAGAATACAAGAATACCAACAAAATGAAACAAAAACGTAAAGCTACCCTAAGGAAAAATCTACAGAAATTGTCAACTTGTTCTAAAACAAGAACTAACCTGAACAATCACATTTTTCCCTTTTTAATGTCTGCCGATCTTTTCCTTTCCATCCTCTCTTGTAGATCAAGTCTTCCACATGTTCAAATTATGAATATCCATCAATCGATATTAAAAGATTATGGAATCTAAAAAAGCCAAATTTAAAATCTCAGAATTTTCTTTTCATCCTTACACGTATCTACACTTAGTCACCGAATTCTTTGTCAAACTTGAAATTTTGGATTCTCTTTATTTCTTTTAAATCTTTTTATTCAATTTTATATCTAAGATGTTGAAAATCATTTGAGAACAATTATGAGACAATTCTTCACCTATACAAGAAAATATCAAAATAATGTAGTAGAGAAAGTAAGGATCATTCTCATGAGAAATTTTAATTGTAAAGGTGCCAACTTAGTCAATATAAAATAATGTAATAGTAGAAAGTAAAGATTATTCCACGAGAATTTTTAATAGTAAAAGTTAGCAAATTTAAAACTAAAACAAAGTAAGTGATTGGATTTAATTCACGACAATTTAGAAAAGAGTGACAAAATCAAATTCAACTAAAATAATTGGATCAGAAATTTAATAGGAAAACCTTAGTTTTGGGTCACTGATATTATCACGCTAAAATGAATTGTCGATATAAAATTTCAGTCATTAATAAACATTCATGGGGGGATATTTTCTCTTAAGTGTAAATGACTACAAACATGTATCATAGCATTATTATTAAGCAACAACCTAGATACGATCGTATGTTCAATTGAATAATAATTTTAAGAACCAAGAAATCAATGAATAAGATAATACATGTACGATATGCAATTAATCAAGATGAATGTCTTTTTAAAATTTCTGACTCTAACGTAAAGAAGGTAATTCTAATTGCTACTTGTGATTAACGAAATTAAATATCATATTTCATTAATCTAGTTATTGAATGAATCAATTCCTAGTTGCGCACCTAGAAATCAATCACCTCAATTGGAAAAGTAGTTCAAAAGATACTCAATGTTCATCAATGAAACAAATTTTATTGAAACATTTCACATAATAGATAATAACAAGATTTCCCTCAATCAAGAAAATGGATTTAGCAATTTATAACCAAAATAGAAATCAAAGAAATTAAAAAAAAACAACTAGTCTCCATCTCTGATCTTTACTAAAGAATACAAGAATACCAACAAAATGAAACAAAAACGTAAAGCTACCCTAAGGAAAAATCTACAGAAATTGTCAATTTGTTCTAAAACAAGAGCTAACCTGAACAATCACATTTTTCCCTTTTTAATGTCTGCCGATCTTTTCCTTTCCATCCTCTCTTGTAGATCAAGTCTTCCACATGTTCAAATTATGAATATCCATCAATCTGATATTAAAAGATTATGGAATCTAAAAAAAGCCAAATTTAAAATCCACAGATTTTTCTTTTTCATCCTTACACGTACCTACACTTAGTCATTGAATTGCTGTCAAACTTGAAATTTTGGATTCTCTTTATTTCTTTTACATCTTTTTGATTCAATTTTATCTCTAAGATGTTGAAAATCATTTGAGAACAATTATGAGACAATTCTTCACCTATACAAGAAAACATCAAAATAATGTAGTAGTAGAAAGTAAGGATCATTCTCATGAGAAATTTTTAATTGTAAAGGTGCCAACTTCCGTCAATATAAAATAATGTAATAGTAGAAAGTAAAGATTATTCCCACGAGAATTTTTTAATAGTAAAAGTTAGCAAATTTAAAACTAAAACAAAGTAAGTGATTGGATTTAATTCACGACAATTTAGAAAAGAGTGACAAAAATCGAAATTCAACTAAAATAATTGGATTAGGAAATTTAATAGGAAAACCTTAGTTTTGGGTCACTGATATTTGTCAGAATATGGAAAGGGATCAGATAGATCACCATATCCCTTAATCTTCTCTCAGTCAACAGCAACAGATCAAGATAGCACTCATATAGGAGAAATTGTAGCAATTAGTATAAATGTATTTCCATAAATAACAATGTAACACAGTATAATTACATATCACTGTAATACAATCATCTATCAAATTCTTTTCATCCAATTACTACTAATTTAGATATCAAAGTGTTGTGATGGTATCAGAGCAGTGTGACCGATTCTAGGGTCTGCACTGTCTACCAGACTTACTTCAGCCAACCAGAAATCATGTCCGACGATGAAACCACATCAGGCATCACAAATGATGACCTGACCATCAGAATAGCCAACCTCCTGAGAAACGGTCTTGACACCAAAAGCCAGAAACAGACGATACCAGACAATCTATCCCTCAATGTAAAACTGAACAACCAGAATTACGCCTTATGGTCACGCATGATGAAAGTGGCTATAGGAGGCAAATCCAAAAAATTATTGAATCATATCACAGGAGCTCTAGAGCCACCCCAGATCGGAGATCCAGAGTACGAGAAGTGGGAACAAGATGACCTTGTGGTTTTTTCGTGGCTCATTCAGAACATTGAGCCACAGATAGCAAACAATCTTACTGAATACCCTACTGCAAGGGAATTGTGGAACGCTCTGGTGGTCACATATAGCAGTGGCCGGGATAAATTGCAAGTTTTCGACCTTCACTCCAAGGTTAATGGCATGAAACAAGGGATGGCCAGATTGGAGGATTTTTGGCTAGTACTACAAGGAGTGTGGGGCGAGATAGATCGGAGGGAGCCAAATCCTATGAAATCGGCAGTGGACATAGCAACGTACAACATAATCAGACAAGAACAAAAGCTGTTCCAGTTCCTAAATGCTATCGATCACAGGTATGACCAAATCAAAAGAGAAATTCTTAGAACTGACCCTCTTCCGACAGTGGAGGCAGCGTATGCGACAGTAAGAAAGGAGACGGCAAGACTGAATATTCTGGGGGCATCTACCGGAGAATCGACGCCACAAGGGATTGGGGGTGGCTTAGCCGTCACAGGGAAGAGCGATTCCGGCCAAACAACAGAAGCGACAGGGTTTGTTTCCCGTGGACAGCGCAGGTCAGAATCCAAATCAGGGGGAGCCTCTTCCCGGCCGGACAAGTCGAAGCTTCGATGTTCCCACTGTGGTATGAGTAAACATACCAAAGAACAGTGTTTTCAGATCGTGGGATATCCGGAGTGGTGGACAGAAAATCATCGGAACAAGGCAACAGGAGTCACCGGAGCCACGAGCAAGACTGCCGCCACTGTGGGCAGCAACGATTCCACCAGTACCAGTAGCGGCAACCATGGGAGCAGAGGAGAAGGAGGTGGCTTTGGGATGGTGGCTGCGGCTAGGGTTGCCGAGGAGGAAAAGAATGAATATATAGGTATAGGGTTTGGGAATTTATTCTCAAACCCTTCTTTCTCTGACCCTCTATTTTTTAGCCCATGTGTTCTGGATTTGTTAAATGTGAGGACTGCAGTGTCTGAAAATTCAAGTCAAGTCCCAAAAAATGTGGCAATTGCCAATGTTGTCCAAAGTCAGGCAGATAAGAATAATTGTTGGATTTTTGATTGTGGGGCCACTGATTCCATGACCTTCGATGTCTCAGATATAGTTGTTCCCTCGGAGCCAACTAAAACACATGTTAGAACAGCTAATGGAGGAATTGTATCAGTAGCAGGGGCGGGTTCCATTGAAATATCGCCCACTTTGAAAATTTCAAATTGTCTTTATGTCCCTTCGTTATCACATAAGCTGCTATCTATTAGTCATGTGACTAAGGAATTAAATTGTACGGTACTAATGAACCCTAATTTCTGTCTTTTACAGGATATCAGGACGGGGGAGATTATTGGACGTGGCACTGAGCGCCATGGATTGTATTACGTGGATGAGATAGCCCAAAATGGTACTGTGATGCTGGCTCACGGAACTGCAGACCGGGAAGCTTGGCTTTGGCACCGTCGACTGGGACATCCATCCACGGGTTATTTAAAGCTTTTATTTCCTAAGTTATTCCAGTCTAATAATGTGTTGAATTGTGAAACCTGTGTCTTGGCGAAAAGCCATAGACAAACTTTTAAACCCAGTAATACCCGTACTGATTCAGTGCTTTCATTAATTCATTCTGATGTTTGGGGCCCAGCACCTGTTCTTGGGGGTCAAGGTTTTAGATATTTCCTGATATTTGTTGATGACTGCACTCGTATGACATGGATTTATTTTTTGAAACATAAATCCGAAGTTGTTGACAAGTTTATCCTCTTTTATGCCATGATCAAAACCCAATTTAACAAAAACATCCAGATTTTACGTTCCGATAATGGGGGGGAATTTGTAAATTCAGCTATGAAAAATTTTTTCCAAGACAACGGGTTAATCCATCAGACCACCTGTCCATATACCCCAGAACAAAATGGTGTCGCCGAAAGGAAAAACCGTATCCTTCTTGAAATAACTCGTGCTTTGCTTCTTGAATCTCAGGTTCCTACATTTTTGGCTCAAGCCGTTGCCACGACCACCTACCTCCTAAATGGACTTCCAACCAAAATTCTAAATCTCAAAACTCCGATTCATACCTTGCCAACTTTACCAACCTACCCCCGAGCCTTACTCTTCAGCCTAGAATCTTTGGGTGTTCCGTATTTGTCCATATACCTAAAAACGAGAGAACCAAATTTGACCCCTGTGCTGTTAAGTGTGTCTTTGTGGGTTACGGTGTTAACCAAAAGGGGTATAGATGTTATGATCCAAAAACCCGACACATGTTTACTACAATGAACTGTGACTTTCTTGAAACTGAATATTTCTATCACGACCAACCTAGTGGTCAGGGGGAGAGTGAAATGTTAGACACACTAAGTTGGTTGCCGAGTTCGGAAGCTGTTCCAACAGAATCAGTTAACAATACTACCGGGCCAACCTCTGAAACTTCCATACAATCCATGGAACCCAGTGCCTCAGAAGAGACACCTCCTCCTTCCCTGATACCTGAGGTAAAAGATTCTGAAATTATTGAGAATCTTGTTATTGAATCCTCTAACTTTGATAATTATGAGATCGCAGAAGAACAGGAAGAAGGTGCAGGAAGATATGTTTTACCACCGAGAAGTAACAGGGGCATCCCGCCAAAAAGGTATTCTCCTGATAAAGGAGTGCGAGAATCCAGATATCCAGTGGCAAATATAATAAGGGGGAGTCTATCAGAAACAGCCCAAGCCTTTATGATGGCCTTATATGCAGAAGAGGTTCCTAGCACTATGGAAGTTGCCCTGAAGTCAAAAAACTGGACAAATGCAATGAAAGATGAGATGGAAGCATTGACTAAAAACAACACGTGGGAGAAGTGTCGATTGCCAAAAGGGAAGAAACCAGTAGGGTGTCGATGGGTCTTCACTATCAAGCACAAACCTAATGGGTCAGTTGAAAGGTACAAGGCACGATTGGTGGCAAGGGATATACAGCACATACGGATAGATTACTCGAAACTTTCTCCCCAGTAGCTAAGATGGATACGATCGGTGTTGTTCTCAATAGCAGCGAACAAGGGATGGCCTCTTCACCAATTTGATGTGAAGAATGCCTTTCTACACGGAGATCTAAAAGAAGAAGTGTATATGGAGGCACCACCCGGGTTCAATAATGTTTTTGGAATTGGAGAAGTATGTCGACTAAAGAAATCACTATATGGTCTTAAACAGTCTCCGAGAGCGTGGTTTGGGAGATTCACTGTTGCAATGAAGGGCTATGGGTTCAGGCAAAGTAACTCAGACCACACGTTGTTCCTTAAACGACGAGGTAATTTGGTGACCTGTTTAATTATTTATGTTGATGATATGATCATTACAGGAAATGATACAGAAGAAATAGCAAGATTGAGAAAGAACTTGTTTACTGAGTTCGAGATGAAAGACTTGGGGGCACTAAAATACTTCCTTGGGATAGAAGTACTCAGGTCAGGAAAGGGAATATACATTTGCCAGAAGAAGTATATTCTGGATCTATTGGCAGAGACAGGGATGATTGACTGTAGACCAGCTGATACGCCTATTGTGGTAAATCATGGACTTCGAATGGTTGAAGGAGCCGAGTTGGCAGATCGGGAAAGGTATCAACGTCTGGTAGGGAAACTAATTTATCTGTCTCATACTCGACCTGATATAGCATACGCAGTAGGGATTGTGAGTCAGTTCATGCATCAACCCCAGACAGATCACTTAGAAGCTGCACTTAGAATTGTGAGGTACCTGAAGGGCACACCAGGTCAGGGGGTATTGTTCAAAAGAAATGGACACTTGGAAATACAAGGATACACAGATGCAGATTGGGCAGGTAATCCTGTGGATAGAAGGTCCACATCTGGGTATTTCACTCTTGTGGGGGGAAATCTAGTCACTTGGAGGAGTAAGAAGCAGAATGTTGTAGCTCTATCAAGTGCAGAAGCAGAATTCAGAGGAGTAGCTCGAGGCTTAGCTGAAATACTTTGGCTAAGGAAATTGTTAACTGAGATTGGTTTTCCTCCGACCGGAGCCTGTAAGATTTTCTGTGACAATAAGGCTGCGATCAGTATTTCAGAGAATCCAGTTCAACATGATAGAACCAAACATGTTGAGGTGGATAGGCATTTTATCAAGGAGAAATTGGAAGCAGGAATAGTGGAGTTACCTTTTGTCCGATCTGAAGACCAGCTGGCTGACATCCTGACAAAAGCAGTTAATGGAAGAATTTTTGGAAGTATTCTGAGCAAGTTGAGTATCGGAGATCCCACTGCTCAACTTGAGGGGGAGTGTCAGAATATGGAAAGGGATCAGATAGATCACCATATCCTTAATCTTCTCTCCAACAATGAACAGATCAAGATAGCACTCATATAGGAGAAATTGTAGCAATTAGTATAAATGTATTTCCATAAATAACAATGTAACACAGTATAATTACATATCAACGTAATACAATCATCTATCAAATTCTTTTCATCCAATTACTACTAATTTAGATATCAAAGTGTTGTGAATATTATCACGCTAAAATGAATTATCGATATAAAATTTCAGTCATTAATAAACATTCATGGGGGGATATTTTCTCTTAAGTGTAAATGACTACAAACATGTATCATAGCATTATTATTAAGCAACAACCTAGATACGATCGTATGTTCAGTTGAATAATAATTTTAAGAACCAAGAAATCAATGAATAAGATAATACATGTACGATATGCAATTAATCAAGATGAATGTTTTTTTAAAATTTCTGACTCTAACGTAAAGAAGGTAATTCTAATTGCTACTTTTGATTAACGAAATTAAATGTCATATTTCATTAATCTAGTTATTGAATGAATCAATTCCTAGTTGCGCACTTAGAAATCAATCACCTCAATTGGAAAAGTAGTTCAAAAGATACTCAATGTTCATCAATGAAACAAATTTTATTGAAACATTTCACACATAATAGATAATAACAAGATTTCCCTCAATCAAGAAAATGGATTTAGCTATTTATAACCAAAATAGAAATCAAAGAAATTAAAGAAAACAACTAGTCTCCATCTCTGATCTTTACTAAAGAATACAAGAATACCAACAAAATGAAACAAAACGTAAAGCTACCCTAAGGAAAAATCTCTGAACTGTCAACTTGTTCTAAAACAAGAGCTAACTCGAACAATCACATTTTTCCCTTTTTAATGTCTGCCGATCTTTTCCTTTCCATCCTCTCTTGTAGATCAAGTCTTCCACATGTTCAAATTATGAATATCCATCAATCTGATATTAAAAGATTATGGAATCTAAAAAAAGCCAAATTTAAAATCTACAGAATTTTCTTTTTCATCCTTACACGTACCTACACTTAGTCACTGAATTGCTGTCAAACTTGAAATTTTGGATTCTCTTTATTTCTTTTAAATCTTTTTTATTCAATTTTATCTCTAAGATGTTGAAAATCATTTGAGAACAATTATGAGACAATTCTTCACCTATACAAGAAAATATCAAAATAATGTAGTAGTAGAAAGTAAGGATCATTCTCATGAGAAATTTTTAATTGTAAAGGTGCCAACTTCCGTCAATATAAAATAATGTAATAGTAGAAAGTAAAGATTATTCCCACGAGAATATTTTAATAGTAAAAGTTAGCAAATTTAAAACTAAAACAAAGTAAGTGATTGGATTTAATTCACGACAATTTAGAAAAAGTGACAAAAATCGAAATTCAACTAAAATAATTGGATCAGGAAATTTAATAGGAAAACCTTAGTTTTGGGTCACTGATATTATCACGCTAAAATGAATTGTCGATATAAAATTTCAGTCATTAATAAACATTCATGGGGGGATATTTTCTCTTAAGTGTAAATGACTACAAACATGTATCATAGCATTATTATTAAGCAACAACCTAGATACGATCGTATGTTCAATTGAATAATAATTTTAAGAACCAAGAAATCAATGAATAAGATAATACATGTACGATATGCAATTAATCAAGATGAATGTCTTTTTAAAATTTCTGACTCTAACGTAAAGAAGGTAATTCTAATTGCTACTTTTGATTAACGAAATTAAATGTCATATTTCATTAATCTAGTTATTGAATGAATCAATTCCTAGTTGCGCACTTAGAAATCAATCACCTCAATTGGAAAAGTAGTTCAAAAGATACTCAATGTTCATCAATGAAACAAATTTTATTGAAACATTTCACACATAATAGATAATAACAAGATTTCCCTCAATCAAGAAAATGGATTTAGCTATTTATAACCAAAATAGAAATCAAAGAAATTAAAGAAAACAACTAGTCTCCATCTCTGATCTTTACTAAAGAATACAAGAATACCAACAAAATGAAACAAAAACGTAAAGCTACCCTAAGGAAAAATCTACAGAAATTGTCAACTTGTTCTAAAACAAGAGCTAACCTGAACAATCACATTTTTCCCTTTTTAATGTCTGCCGATCTTTTCCTTTCCATCCTCTCTTGTAGATCAAGTCTTCCACATGTTCAAATTATGAATATCCATCAATCTGATATTAAAAGATTATGGAATCTAAAAAAAGCCAAATTTAAAATCTCTGAATTTTCTTTTCATCCTTACACGTACCTACACTTAGTCACCGAATTGTCATCAAACTTGAAATTTTGGATTCTCTTTATTTCTTTTAAAACTTTTTTATTCAATTTTATCTCTAAGATGTTGAAAATCATTTGAGAACAATTATGAGACAATTCTTCACCTATACAAGAAAATATCAAAATAATGTAGTAGTAGAAAGTAAGGATCATTCTCATGAGAAATTTTTAATTGTAAAGGTGCCAACTTCCGTCAATATAAAATAATGTAATAGTAGAAAGTAAAGATTATTCCCACGAGAATTTTTTAATAGTAAAAGTTAACAAATTTAAAACTAAAACAAAGTAAGTGATTGGATTTAATTCACGACAATTTAGAAAAGAGTGACAAAAATCGAAATTCAACTAAAATAATTGGATCAGGAAATTTAATAGGAAAACCTTAGTTTTGGGTCACTGATATTATCACGCTAAAATGAATTGTCGATATAAAATTTCAGTCATTAATAAACATTCATGGGGGGATATTTTCTCTTAAGTGTAAATGACTACAAACATGTATCATAGCATTATTATTAAGCAACAACCTAGATACGATCGTATGTTCAATTGAATAATAATTTTAAGAACCAAGAAATCAATGAATAAGATAATACATGTACGATATGCAATTAATCAAGATGAATGTCTTTTTAAAATTTTTGACTCTAACGTAAAGAAGGTAATTCTAATTGCTACTTGTGATTAACGAAATTAAATATCATATTTCATTAATCTAGTTATTGAATGAATCAATTCCTAGTTGCGCACCTAGAAATCAATCACCTCAATTGGAAAAGTAGTTCAAAAGATACTCAATGTTCATCAATGAAACAAATTTTATTGAAACATTTCACACATAATAGATAATAACAAGATTTCCCTCAATCAAGAAAATGGATTTAGCAATTTATAACCAAAATAGAAATCAAAGAAATTAAAAAAAACAACTAGTCTCCATCTCTGATCTTTACTAAAGAATACAAGAATACCAACAAAATGAAACAAAAACGTAAAGCTACCCTAAGGAAAAATCTACAGAAATTGTCAACTTGTTCTTAAACAAGAGCTAACCTGAACAATCACATTTTTCCCTTTTTAATGTCTGCCGATCTTTTCCTTTCCATCCTCTCTTGTAGATCAAGTCTTCCACATGTTCAAATTATGAATATCCATCAATATGTTATTAAAAGATTATGGAATCTAAAAAAAGCCAAATTTAAAATCTCTGAATTTTCTTTTCATCCTTACACGCATCTACACTTAGTCTTTGAATTGTTGTCAAACTTGAAATTTTGGATTCTCTTTATTTCTTTTACATCTTTTTGATTCAATTTTATCTCTAAGATGTTGAAAATCATTTGAGAACAATTATGAGACAATTCTTCACCTATACAAGAAAATATCAAAATAATGTAGTAGTAGAAAGTAAGGATCATTCTCATGAAATTTTTAATTGTAAAGGTGTCAACTTCCGTCAATATAAAAATAATGTAATAGTAGAAAGTAAAGATTATTCCCACGAGAATATTTTAATAGTAAAAGTTAGCAAATTTTAAACTAAAACAAAGTAAGTGATTGGATTTAATTCACGACAATTTAGAAAAGAGTGACAAAAATCGAAATTCAACTAAAATAATTGGATCAAGAAATTTAATAGGAAAACCTTAGTTTTGGGTCACTGATATTATCACGCTAAAATAAATTGTCGATATAAAATTTCAGTCATTAATAAACATTCATGGGGGGATATTTTCTCTTAAGTGTAAATGACTACAAACATGTATCATAGCATTATTATTAAGCAACAACCTAGATACGATCGTATGTTCAGTTGAATAATAATTTTAAGAACCAAGAAATCAATGAATAAGATAATACATGTACGATATGCAATTAATCAAGATGAATGTTTTTTTAAAATTTCTGACTCTAACGTAAAGAAGGTAATTCTAATTGCTACTTTTGATTAACGAAATTAAATGTCATATTTCATTAATCTAGTTATTGAATGAATCAATTCCTAGTTGCTTCTAGAAATCAATCACCTCAATTGGAAAAGTAGTTCAAAAGATACTCAATGTTCATCAATGAAACAAATTTTATTGAAACATTTCACACATAATAGATAATAACAAGATTTCCCTCAATCAAGAAAATGGATTTAGCTATTTATAACCAAAATAGAAATCAAAGAAATTAAAAAAAACAACTAGTCTCCATCTCTGATCTTTACTAAAGAATACAAGAATACCAACAAATGAAACAAAAACGTAAAAGCTACCCTAAGGAAAAATCTACTGAAATTGTCAACTTGTTCTAAAACAAGAGCTAACTGAACAATCACATTTTTCCCTTTTTAATGTCTGCCGATCTTTTCCTTTCCATCCTCTCTTGTAGATCAAGTCTTCCACATGTTCAAATTATGAATATCCATCAATATGATATTAAAAGATTATGGAATCTAAAAAAAGCCAAATTTAAAATCTCTGAATTTTCTTTTCATCCTTACACGCACCTATACTTAGTCACCGAATTGTCATCAAACTTGAAATTTTGGATTCTCTTTATTTCTTTTACATCTTTTGATTCAATTTTATCTCTAAGATGTTGAAAATCATTTGAGAACAATTATGAGACAATTCTTCACCTATACAAGAAAATATCAAAATAATGTAGTAGTAGAAAGTAAGGATCATTCTCATGATAAATTTTAATTGTAAAGGTGTCAACTTCCGTCAATATAAAAATAATGTAATAGTAGAAAGTAAAGATTATTCCACGAGAATTTTTAATAGTAAAAGTTAGCAAATTTTAAACTAAAACAAAGTAAGTGATTGGATTTAATTCACGACAATTTAGAAAAGAGTGACAAAAATCGAAATTCAACTAAAATAATTGGATCAAGAAATTTAATAGGAAAACCTTAGTTTTGGGTCCGATATTATCACGCTAAAATAAATTGTCGATATAAAATTTCAGTCATTAATAAACATTCATGGGGGGATATTTTCTCTTAAGTGTAAATGACTACAAACATGTATCATAGCATTATTATTAAGCAACAACCTAGATACGATCGTATGTTCAATTGAATAATAATTTTAAGAACCAAGAAATCAATGAATAAGATAATACATGTACGATATGCAATTAATCAAGATGAATGTCTTTTTAAAATTTCTGACTCTAACGTAAAGAAGGTAATTCTAATTGCTACTTGTGATTAACGAAATTAAATGTCATATTTCATTAATCTAGTTATTGAATGAATCAATTCCTAGTTGCGCACCTAGAAATCAATCACCTCAATTGGAAAAGTAGTTCAAAAGATACTCAATGTTCATCAATGAAACAAATTTTATTGAAACATTTCACACATAATAGATAATAACAAGATTTCCCTCAATCAAGAAAATGGATTTAGCTATTTATAACCAAAATAGAAATCAAAGAAATAAAAAAAAAAACAACTAGCCTCCATCTCTGATCTTTACTAAAGAATACAAGAATACCAACAAAATGAAACAAAAACGTAAAGCTACCCTAAGGAAAAATCTACAGAAATTGTCAACTTGTTCTAAAACAAGAGCTAACCTGAACAATCACATTTTTCCCTTTTTAATGTCTGCCGATCTTTTCCTTTCCATCCTCTCTTGTAGATCAAGTCTTCCACATGTTCAAATTATGAATATCCATCAATCTGATATTAAAAGATTATGGAATCTAAAAAAAGCCAAATTTAAAATCTACAGATTTTTCTTTTTCATCCTTACACGTACCTACACTTAGTCACTGAATTGTTGTCAAACTTGAAATTTTGGATTCTCTTTATTTCTTTTACATCTTTTTGATTCAATTTTATCTCTAAGATGTTGAAAATCATTTGAGAACAATTATGAGACAATTCTATTAATTTTGAATAATAATTTTAACACATTAAAGAGAATTAAATACAAAATAAGCACAAATTGATAACTTAACAATTTAGGTCAAATTTTAATGCCACTCTACTAGTCAATCGGCTCAAACTAATGTCATACTTATCCACAACTTAATAGATAATTATGTACATCTTGATTCTTGACAATAGTTGATATTGACTTACTTTGAGTTTGATTGGAATAGCTTTTAGTCAATAGTTTATTAATGGACGATGTCGATCTAGTAATTAGTCTAATATTTAGTAGGTGAGTGCATTGATTGAATTGAATTATTTTTCATTTTCGTCGGCTCGTTTGAATCTTCCTGCTTGTCTTTTTCCTACTCTTTTTGTCCAAATTTTCTTAGACACATTTGACTGACTAACAAGATTTGTAGTCTATTTTGGTTAATGGGAATACGATGACTATTCAAATTAAAGTTAAGCTAATTAAATAAAAATAAGCATGCAAATATAAGTGTGCTTACATGAAGTGAAGAGAATACATACATATTGATGAGTTGAAATTGAAAAAAAAATGTAGATCATCAATTGAAGTAATGTTGAAGGCTCTTATACAATAACTAGAATTAATATTAAATGAATATGAAAAGTTATTTTCTTGCATTTTGAGTTATGACATGTTTGTCCATCGAACTGCTTGACTAATTTAAGTTATAATCTCGCGTGTGTAATTGCATCAAGCTTTTTAAATTTTGGTGACATTTTTTATATGTTTATTTATCGAAAACAATCTCTCTATTAATCAATGACGATTTTACAATTTTTAGTAAGACATTGTCCATGTGAAATGTTTTACATTTTTCATTGCGACAAACAGTGATTAGTTTAACATAAGCAGATTTGTTAGTAATTTGGTGCTGGGATTTCATATTCTAAACTTACTGAGTCCTCTGGAAGCATAACAGTTTTAGAGATGATAAACATTAAGCAACATGAAAGCTGAAAATTACAAATGTAGCTAATTCTCTTAGATAATAAAACACAGATACCTTATTTATTAAATCTGTGTTTTATTATCTAAGAGAATTAGCTAAATTTGTAATTTTCAACAAAATTTTTAAAATTTATATTCAAAATACTTATAATAATTATTAATTTAAATTTAATTTGAATAAGTTTAAGAAGTATATTAAATCATCTTAATATTTATAATATATGTATTTATCGTTATTTTTAATTTGAAACATAATAAAAATTTTTTCTAAAACTTGTTTTATTTGTTTTAATTACAGTGAATTTTCAACTTTTTCCTCAAAAGTTACTAACTTGAGCAGTCTTGAATAGATCTTCTATTGTCCCACAAGAAGTGGCAAGCTCTCGTCCTCTTCCATCCAGTTGTGGCATCAAAGGGTTTGCTGGTTTTTTTCCCAACATTCAAGTCGAATAAGGTTGGATTTGACGTTTGGGTCTCTTTGAGCCTTTGCACTCTGCTCGAATTGATCTTCCAGTACCTAATATACACAAAACTTTAATTTGCTTAGACAAACTGGACCGAACCCATTGCCCATCCGCCAACCACCTTTATTTTTGACAATTTGCACTCCAATCTTTAGCCACACGTCTTCTGATTAATTTCAACTTTCGGCTTTATCAAATGATATTTCTAGATATGAACCACTGTGATGTTTATATGCATGTGTTATTAAATATTTGATTTGACAGATGACAATAACTTAAATTAAATCTTCAATTAGAAAAAATTCGTGAACAAATTTATTATTAATACATTAATCTTTCGATGGTAATTAGCTATAGATTGAGCTACAATCTAACTATTTAGTGATACAAATTTTGAGTAAGCTAAGTTTTCTCATACCAATTCAGTTTTGAAGATTAATATAACATCAATAATATAGTAAAATTATGCTAAAATGTAAAACTTAGAAAGGTTCAATAATATACAATTTTACTTAAATTAATAAGATATATCTGTTTATCTATTTTTAATTTTTATTTTAAAGTATTGAATTGATTTGATTGTTACTTTCTTATTTTGAAAGCAATAAAATATCATTTATTAGGTTAAAAATCATAATTAATTTTTTCATATGTGTTTGACTTTTCTCATGTTAAAACGAAAAGCACCATCGAGTTATACTGTAAAAGTCGATATATAATTTTTTGTTAATATGCAAAACATTAGCAGAACGATTTTCATATTTCAGAATAGAATTAAAATGGTTTTGTTCTTACAATTTACAACCTAATCACGTGTTCCTGTTACTTTACTCTTATCATATTTTATAAGTATTCATCCATTTGATAAATAAAATTTAAAAATTAAATAAATAGATATTCATAAAATAAGATAAGAACGCAATAACTATACTAGTGATATGAGTCTATTACAACCAGGATTAGATCCTCTTATTTTCTATAAAATCTGATCGACAAACGGACCAATACATAATTAAAACACCTTAAGAAAAACAGTACGCTCGAATCCATTACAGCCACTTTCTCCACTCAATCCTCTACAGATCACCCACCCATCTAACTTTATTTTCACGTATCATTGACATGACAGCATTTCTCACAATAAGGGCAACCAATTCAGGTGAATCAGAACTTATGTTTATCTTCTATGAAAATTATATATATAATTTATTGGAAAAGGCATATAATTTAGTAGCAATTATACGTGTTCACATTCTGTTTTATATGTTTTTGACACGTTAAATAGGGACCTTGCCATACTTACCAACACATTATTTAGTATGCACCTCCAGTAGTACCTACTCTGACGATAAATAACTTAAGAATAGGATAGGACGAATGAAAATAATAAAATGATTTTAAAAACAAATTTCGATAAAGTAAGTGTATTTTTGTCCCCAAAAGTTCAGGTCACTAATTTAATTATATTTATCAATCTCTTAATTTATGAAAAATACAAAGTACATATAAAACTAAATTTACATAAGTATACTGTCACTTTATCGAAGTTAACTTATTTTAAACAAGATTATAATAATTACTAAAATTTTCTAAAATTTAAAATTTTACTAAAAATATTTGCTACGTTTTTTAAATCGTAGCTAAAAGTAAACCTTTGATAACAATTTTCAACATTATCGCTAAAAGGTAAGCATTTTGCAACGTTTTTTTATAATTGTTACCAAATAAGGACCATTTAATGATGATTTTCAAAAAGTATCACCAAATGATCAATTTTTTGTGACATTTTCAGAAATCATCACCAAAAGTGGACCTTTTAGTGACGATTTTTAAATAGTGTCACTAAAGGTCCACTTTTTATGACGTTCTCAAAAATTGTCACAAAAAGTGGACTTTTTGTCAATTCTTCGTGTGAAGAAAATACGAAGATGATCTTTTATTCACGAAAATGATGAAATATATACAAGGGCCTGGATTGTACAAATAAAAGATTTGCTCTCTCTCTCTTCTAACTAACGAATATTCTGCATGGGTATGTATAGACTGTCAAATAATGAGTGCTGTTTATCTGGTATAGGAGAAGATGTGTTACGGGTTGTCGACAGCCCCCCCTCAAGTTGGTAGTTGTGATAGCAGACCCAACTTGATGACGTTTGAAGACAGGTCTTAGGAAGATAAAGGTTTGGTGAGGCAATCAGCGAGTTGTGAGGAAGATGGAGTGTAGGGGGTAGAGATGAAGCCTTCGGTGACAGTGTTTCAAACGAAATGACAATCGATCTCGACATATTTGGTGCGTTCGTGAAACACCGGGTTTCTGGAGATGTGTAAGGCTGCGACATTGTCACAGTGAAGAGGAATAGGCAGAGGGATGGGAAGCTGCATGTCACGTAGGAGGTAGGTGATCCAACGAGGTTCGCAAAGAGCGTTGGCCATGCTTCTGTACTCGGCCTCGACGGAAGAACGACTAACAGTTTGCTGTTTTTTAATTTTCCAGGAGATTAAGGCATCGCCTAACATAACGCAATAACCTGTTAGTGATTTCCTTGTAATTGGAACCGGTCCAGTTGGAGTCAGAGAAAATCTGCAGGAGAATTGTGTGTTGTGATGGATAGAAAAGCCGATATGTTGCAGTCCGCTTGAGGTAGCGAAGAAGGTGCAACGATGTGCCCCAGTGTTGTTGTCGTGGTGCGGAAGTGAACAGAGTTAATTGATGGACGGCAAAAGCGATGTCGGGGCGAGTTAAGTTCAAATAGAGGATCTATCCGACTATCCTTCTGTATTGATCAAGGTTTCTGAGTAAAGGGCCATCATCGGGTGTGAGTTTTCGGCCTTGAGGAAATGGAGCAACGACATCTTTGATGCCTGGTAAGTTGGCTTCCGTGAGAATATCCTGGATGTACTTGTCTTAGGAAATGGAGGTGCCGTTGTCCGATCAATGTAACTCGAGTCCAATGAAATATGTAGCTGGGCCCATGTCTTTGATAGTAAACAAATTGTGGAGGTAATTTTTGACATCTAGAAGTAGGTCCTCGGAAGGGATGGTAAGAAGAACGTCGTCTATGTAGATGATGAGAGCCATAAAAGTTTGAGCGGAGCCTCTGATGAATAAACAGGGGTCCGATGAGGATTGAAGGAAGCCATAATTCAGGAGCTTAGAGATTATTTCATGGTTCCACTGGCGACCCGCTTGTTTAAGGTCGTAAATAGATTTTCGTAAACGACAAACTTCACTAGGGAAGCTTTGGAATACCCTCGGGGTGGATGAATGTATAATTCTTCAGTGAGAGAGCCATGGAGATAGGCATTATTTGTGTCACAATGGTGCAAGGTCCAAGCTAATGCAGCTGCAATGGCGATCAACACGCGAATTGTGGTGTGCTTAGCGATCGGGGAAAAGATTTCATTGTAGTCCAGCCCTTCATTTTGAGTATATCCACGGACAACTAATCTGGCCTTGCGTTGATCCATTGAGCCGTCTGGTTTACATTTGATTTTGAAGTTCCATTTCGTATGTAATGCCCGTTTGCCTGCGGGGAGAGTGGTCAACTCCCAGGTGTTGTTCTGTTCAAGAGCATCGAGCTCCAACTTCATAGGTCAGACCCAAAGATAATTAGTAATGACAGTAGCAAAAGAAAGAGGCTCACTTTCAATAGCAACGTTGGCCATGAAAGTTATTGAGTTGGAGAGATGAGGTAACACAGAGGTCTAAGATGGGGAGCAAACCTGTGGGGTGGAGGACATTGTAGCTTTGCCGAGGGATGGAAGTGAGGTGACATAATCGTGAAGGTAAGCTGTGTGAAATTTTGTACGGGTACTGCACCGAAGTTGCGGAAGATGTGGTGAAGATGGGTGTGGTTCAGGTGGAGAAACAATATCAGTAGGTGAGTGCGAAGTGGGTTGGTGGGGAACTGATGAGGTATGGGTGTCTGATTCGGGTGATGCCAAAGGTATATTGTGAGGTAAAAGGTGATCTGTGGGGTTGGTAAAAGTGTTTGGAAAAATGGGAGTGTGATGTTGGTTAATATGATGTGAAAAAGGAAAATGGGTTTCTTGGAAAGTGACATCACGTGATAAAAAGATTTTATTATTATGAAGGTCAAGTAACTTAAAACCCTTCTGTCCTGATGCATATCCCAAGAAAATACTCTCCAAAGCACGTGGTTCTAATTTATCTTTAAAAGGTTTGGGATTGGTGGCATAGCACAGGCAGCCAAAAACTCGTAAATTATTGTATGAGGGGTTTTTGTTGTAGAGTTTTTCATAAGGGGTTTTCCAAGATAAAATTTTTGTAGGAAGTCAATTAATAATATAAGTGGACATAAGAAGAGTTTCCCCCAAAAAATGTTTAGGCAAATTAGCTTGGTATAACAAAGCCCTGGTAATTTGGAGAAGGTGTTTGTGTTTGCATTCAACAACACCATTTTGTTAAGGTGTACAAGGGCATGATTTATGATGGGCGCTATGCCTTTGGTGTGAAAAAAGTTCTTAACAATTGATGTTGACAAATTCGGTGTCATTATCGGTACGAACACAAAGGATAGATGTCTGGTATTGGTTTTCAATCATGGCTATGTAGGTTTTTAAGGTTTCGTACACTTGGTCCTTACTGTTTAATAGGTAAGTCCAGGTAGCTCTTGTAAAATCTTCAACGATAGTTAAAAAATATCGTGAGCTATCCAAATTTTTAATTCCATATGGACCCCATAAATCAATGTGTAATAGCTCAAAAGGTTGTTGAGTGCTTATGTTGTGAGTTGGGAAGTGCTTTCAAGCTTGTTTTGCTAATGGGAAAATACCACACAAAAGACTCTTAGGAGATAAAATGCGTAAATTTGGTAAATGTATGAGTTTTTCTTTTGAAACATGTCCAAGGCGTAAATGCCAAATATCAAAGTTGTCTTGAACATGGTGAACAGTTGGGTTTTGAACGTAAAAATCTAAAGAGGGACCTTTTAAAGTGCATGGATGTAGCAGGGTTTGCCTTCCTACTCTGTATATGTCTCCTTCTGCCTCGCTCACAACTACAACATCGTTAGTCTTCAGGTCTTGTAAATAAACTTTATCAATGACAAAAATTATAGCAAGGTTGTTTTGGGTGACTAGCTTGTGGACTGACATTAAATTTTGGTGCAATGTGAGTATATGAAGAAGGCTTTGTAACTGTAAATTTTTATGGAAATCTATATTGCCCACATGTTCAACAGAACTTGTTGTGTCGTCCGGTAGTATCACAGGTTTAAGGTGTGGGATTTTGGTTTTGGTTGTAAAAAACAAAGGATTATGGCTCATATGTGTGGAGGCCCCCGAGTCTACTATCCATGAACCATCCTCAATTTTGCTACTGCTAAAACTAAAATTGTTTGGGTGCGTGCCTGAGAAGCTATTGGAAGCTACGTTATCTGTCTCAGCTGAGAATTTACCCTTAATTATATGCATAAGATCCTGGACTTATATTATGAGGGCTGCTAAATCAACTTCCGTTTTGGACTGTGGTTCGGTCCTTTGTTCCTCGAAGGTGTCATTCACGTTCATTATCGCATGCACTGGTTTCCCCTTCTTCTTTTGTAACTCTTTGTACCACTCTGGGATTCCATGTAATTGGAAACAAGTATCTTTCGTGTGCCCCCTTTCCTTGCAATGCTCACAGAACTTTTGTCTCTCCAATTACTGAATTTTTTCCAATGAAGTCCCGATTTATCTGTCTCTTGAAGTTGCCTGTATTTGCCATAAGAGCTACCCCCAGTTGATTTATGTTTTCTGTGTTTATAGTCTTTTGTTTCTCTGTCGTAAGTACCATGGAGTATGCCTTGTTTACTTGCGGTAAGGGTTCCATCAACATAATTTGGCTCACCATAGCTACGTATTCCTCTATGAGTCCTAACAAGAACTGCATCAATCTGTTTGCATTAAAAACTTCCAGGTTTTTTCCAGTATTTTCACAGTTACACTTATTGGCATCAAGATCATTCCACAATCCTTTTCTGCATCAATAGTCACGGTGTTGTTACCTTGTCTGAGATTGCTAACCTCTTGTGTTATTTGGTACAGATGAGGGTCGCTTGTTTCACCATATCTCCCCTTGAGTTCATCTCAAAGATTCTTTGCCGTCATCACCACTAGGAAGGAGTCTGATATCTCCTTCGATAATGAGTTAATGATCCAAGCTATGACCATCTTATCTACCTTTTTCCACTGTCTCATAAGCTTTTCGTTTTCAACAAGTGGTTGTATCTCTCTGGTTACGAAGCTGAGTTTTCCTTTGTCTTTTAGTGAAATGACCATCGATCTACTCCATGACAAATAGTTAGGTCCTTTAAGGGGCGCACGTATGAGGGGGTTTCCTGGGTTGTCTGCGGTTGAGATATGGTGGGCTTCTTCATCAACAGTGATTTCCTCTTGAATCTCCATTGTTACGTTTTAAGGTAAGTGGTTTTTTAAGGTAGTAAGGTTTTAAAGGGTAAAACAGAGAGTCTGCTCTGATACCATGTCAGTTCTTCATGTGAAGAAAATACAAAGATGATCTTTTATTCACGAAAATGATGAAATATAATATACAAGAGCCTGGACTGTACAAATAAAAGATTTGCTCTCTCTCTTCTAACTAACGATTATTCTGCATGGGTATGTACAAACTGTCAAATGGTGCGTGCTGTTTGTCTGGTATGGGAGGAGATGTGTTACGGGCCTGTCAACATTTTTTAGCAACGATTTTCAAAAACATCGCAAAATTTGAACCATTTAGTGATGAATTTATAAAATCGTCGTCAAAAGGCCCAAATGTGAAAAATAAGGAGGGAAAGAAAACGATAGTGGCATTTTAAAAGAAAAGGTCCGTAGATTTTCATTCCAACTATGGAGTTGAAATTGTTTCCAATCCCATCCCCAGTATTTGTGCCACTGGCCAACCTCCAATCGATGTTGTCTTACTTCTCCCAACATCCAACCACCGAGGTCTGATTCTCTCAATGGCATAATGCCAATGCGGAGAAATTCGAACAGTGCCAATAAGCCTAACGAGAAATCAAAGATGACATCTGTCGCCACCACCGATTCGACACAGTGGACAACATCATCGATAAGTACAAGCCCACCATAACGACAACAACCACTGATTTGACGCAGTGGACAACATTGTCGATAAGTACAAGCCCACCGCAACGACAACAAACACCGATACCTCCAATTCTGGGCAAAAAGTCCAAATACTCAAAACCTTAAACCTATTTCGCATCTAAAAAATTCTCAAGAATTACGAAATTACCACATCCAAAGGTTGAGGAAAAAGCAATCAATAAAAAAAGCAATCAGGTTTGAGGTACGCGAAGACAAGGGAGGAGATATTGGGTGAACCTTTGACAACGGAGGAGGTTAAGGAGTTGATTGATGGGTGTTTGAAGTCCAATCGGTAATTGAATATGGGTATGTATGCTTTAGCCTTCATTTTGTTATTACTTTTGTTGGGTGTTTGATTCGCTTTCTTTAATTGGGAAATGTGCTTGATTTGTGAAGTTAAGTGGAACTGGTATATTATATTGATTGAGGGATTTAGACTGTGTATGTTTCAAGGGAATGGAAAGAAATTGGGAGTAATGGAAAGGAAATTAATTAAATTTCCCTTGTATGGTTAATTAATTAATAAAAGAAAGGAAAGTAAAGGAAAGTAAGGAGAGGAAAATTAAACCTCAAAATTTCCCTCTTAATCAAAAAAAAATTCCGTCCAAAAATGGATGGAAATGGATGGAATTAAAAAAATTGACATAATTTTATCAAAAATACCCTTTTAAAATACCTCTTTATAAACAATTATATGCATGGGCAGATTTGTCAAATTTATATATTATTAACTAATTTCCATTCTTTTCCATCTATACATCCAAACAATAGAAATTCTTTTTCCTCTCACTTATTTTAAGAAACTCTAATCCAAACGAAGGAAATTAAATTTCACTTCTTTTCCTTTCCTTTCGTTTCCTCATTTAAATTTACTCTCGTTTCCTTTACATCTTAGATTGTCATACACAGTGTTAATTAATCAGTTAATGATGGAAGCGAATCCACATATTGCTACTGACTTTGCTTTTCTTCTATTGTGTGGTTGACGCTGTTTTGTGTATTGTACGGTAGAAAATGTAATATGTGTGCTAGATTACTAGTTGTCTTTGTTTGGGGAAGCCTAGAATGTTGAGATGCCTTATTTTGTGATGGCGAATCTCATTAAAATTTTATGTCTTCATTCATTTTGCAGGTAGAGATGGTTTCACTCGTAACATGTTGGATAATGTTCATGCTCATTGGAAAAGGATAAGAGTGTGTAAAATTAAAAGCACACTCTCCTCCTTTGTCAGGTGTTAAAGGTTGGTTTCTATTTATCATACTGAGTTGTGATTCATTTTTCAGCTGTTAGAGGTTGGTTTCTATCTATCATACTGAGTTGTGATTCATTTTTCAATTTCATATGTTATGCTAAGCTTGATGATTCCAAGTATCGTTGAGTTTGTAATTTGCATAATTTAACTCCTATAACCTTATATTTGGCTGCTGGAGTAATTATTACATGCTACTTACACTGCTAGAATAATCTTGTATGTTATGGCGTGCTTATAACTGATTGGTTGCAGACTTTAGTACTAGTAAACTTGATAGAAAATGGGCAATATACTTTAGGAGATAGTCAAGTAAATGAACACCTATGAATAATGAAAGTAATTATCTTTATTGCTCTAGGATTTTCTTGTTAGTTATGCTTATTTAAGGAGAAATATCATAATAACAACTTAATAATATTGGATTTTAGAACCCTGCTGTTATAGCCAACTTTCGTGATGGAAATTTACAAACTAGAACAATGATACTTAATTTGTTGTAGACGGTATGTTAAAATTCCAATAGTCCAAAAAATTTAGATTCATTTGCAACTTAAAATTCATATTAGTGATTCCAATCCTGGAGCTTTAGAGATGAAGTGTTTTTAAACTGTTATGTTTGTCTTTTTTCATCAAACTTTATTCTTTACCCAAGCTACGGATGCACCCAATGCTTATATGTTACAACAATTGCTTTTTGTTTTACTCTTAGGTTAGATTGTTGAGTGCTTACATGATAAAGAAGTTATACTTTGGAAAGTACTCAATAGTTTTCAATGAATATTTTGCTGAATTACTTTCTCATTTCATTTCTCTCTTTTCTTTCCTAATTGAAAACAAATTAGCTTAGGGCCCGTTTGGTTCCACTTCTGTTTTTCTGTTGTTGTTTTTAGTTTCTGTTTCCTGTTTTTGGCTTCTGTTTTTTTGCTTGAAAAAATGAAAACCTGTTTGGTTGAGATTTGTATCATAAAAACTGAAAATAAAAACCTGTTTGGTTGAGATTTCTAATAAATTTATTATTATTATTATTATTATTATTATTATTATTATTATTATTATTGTTGTTGTTGTTGTTGTTGTTGTTGTTAATAAAAATATTATTATTAATTATTGTTATAAAATTTTCACTTACTATTATTATTATTATTATTATTATTATTATTATTATTATTATTTCGAGATAGAAACCAGAGTTATCTTGGTTTTTTGTAGAAAAAAACATGTTGTCAAAATTCAGAGAAACGATATTTTTTGTTTCTGTAAAACTGTTGTAGTTTTTTTTATTTTCAGAAACAAAAAATCGCAACAGAATAAGTCAAACACGTTTTACTTACCTATTTTTCTTTTTACAAAAACGATAACAAAAAACGGAGAAAAAAAAAACAGAAACAAACAGCCCCTTAATTATGCATAATTCATGCACTCTACCGATTTTGAAGCTGCTTTTATAATTCTCATAGCTAATCTTTCGTATATAATAGCTGACATATGAAGTTACTCTCCCTAGAGTCATTCTAGTTATGTTTTTTTTTTGGTAATCTTAGTATTTATAATTTATAAACTAGTATCTATATTTATTATTTTGTTTATAAGGATTGTTAAACTTGTAATTAAAATTTGTATACGAAATTTTTTTGGGTATAATTTAATGATATTTTATTATATATATATATATAATGCTTCAAATTATCAATTATTTTGTATTATATTTTGTTTAACAAATTAACACAAAAATCTAAATATTATATACAATAATATGGATTAACAATATCACAAATAATTATAATTAATATGATATAACATTTTATTAAAATGTATACTAACAATTGACTATATTTTATAAAACGTAGCTAAAAATATTTGACTACATTTTAAAAAACGTAGTTAATTGTTTTTAGCTACATTTTTAGAAACGTAGCTAATTGTTTTTAGCTACGAAACTTAAACGTAATCAAAATGTATTGGCAACGTTTTCTTAAAAGGTCGCTAATAGTTTTTCGCTACTAAAATAAAGCGTAGGGAACAACTAATAGCGACAATTAGTGAAAAACGTCTCTTATAATTTTCAGCTACGGAGATTTTGACGATAAATATAAATCGTCACTAATGACTATTAGCGACAATTTTGAGACATTTAGTAATGAATTTTTTCATAACCAAATGTTTTTTTTTTTTTGTAGTGTGTTAACACAAAGAAACATTATTTTCACCCAAAGATTTTAAAGAAATATTTGCATATAAAAGAAAACAATACTATAATATTATAACGTGTATATGAATCATGCATAATGTGAGATAGACTTAAGTTTAGCAAAAGTGTGAAATTCTAAAAATTAATCAGTGTTGGACAGTGATATAAGAATAAGGTTCGTGTCTGTCTCCTATGGTTTCAAGAAATTTTCAAGTCAATAGCATACCGATGTTGTTGTCAAGCGTGAGATATACGTTTGACTTATGATACGATTTTAAAGATTCGTGGAAATAGAATTTCAATAATGTTAAGTTCTTATAAAATAGAATATCTGTAGCCTTAATTTTATAATAAAATTTCACTATAATTAATTAGACTTTTATAGATAATCATAATTTATAAATAATTTGAAAAGAGTTTTATAAAGTAATTTTAATTTTTTAAATAGAATTGTGTAAAATTGTTGTTGTGATATTTCTTTTATTGTCTTTATGATAATAATAAAAAGTTTTTGGCCAATATCTAACCAATTAAAATCATAACACAACTTTCAAGCTTACTATGAACAGATCATATATGATCAAAATTCTTATAAATGTCGATACATAATTAAGTAGATAGAAAAATATTAAAAGAATCATTATTGTAAAGTAGATAGAGGTGCAAACTAATAAGATACAAGCTTATAAGATAGCGAAAGACACCCATAGTAAGGGTGCCTGGATAAACAAGATACAAACTTAGCATAACAATGGTGCTCTTAACTTTTACCATAATGTTCTCAAAGATAGGGTGTTAACACCTCCGATTGATCTTCTGAAAGTTAAGACAACGACCTTAATTATGTTTAATGGTCCAAATGTCCAATCCCCCCTTTAATGAATGCTTGGGAAAAGGTCAGATAGGGCAAGAAAGGGTTGCAAAAAGTTATGATGCACGAAGGTGGTACATTATTGTTCAAATTTTGTGATGACTCTTGCTTAGATGAAATAGTCTTCCTGTTCTTCAGTTAAGGAATGATGGGGATTTGGAGAGAGCTGAAATACAAATCAACTATCCATAGAAGCCTGGCAAATCTACTAGGAAATGGGTTCTTATGGGTAGAGTATTTAAATTAGGGTGACATGATGAACTCGTGAATTTTGCAAATATCTGTCCTCCTATGGAGCATGAAAGTGTCGAGGAATCTGAATTAAATGGTGACGATTATATTCACATTGTTGCTGCAGTCAATCCACTGGTTTCTGTAAAAAAAAAGGATCAAATAGTAGCTCATGGTGAGGAATTAGTTATCTTCAGGAACGATGAAAATACCTCCAAGTCGAAGGAGAATTGTAAAAAGGATTGTGATAAAATGATAACTCCATTAAAAGATATTGGGATAACTGAGAATGTAGCAGATAAGGCATTTAGGATCGAATTGAGACTGCAGGTGAGTTAGAAATAGAAAACTGCAGAGTTTACTATGTGAAAAGTCTCGAAAATGGGGAAAATAATTCCTAAAATGCAGAACATCCTCTGGCAGCTAGCACTTATCTAGGAAAATAAACGAATGACTTTGCATTAAATTGTAATTCTTCTGATAATATGGTACTAGTCACCTCTCAGACTGGAGTTTTAGAATTGACAGAAGTAGTTATACAAGCTTAGAAAGCTTATTACGATGCGCCATAGGATTTTACTCTAAGATCTACTGAACTGATTTGTCTCCGAGAATATCTAAAACCTATTAAACTCTAAAAAACTCTATTCTTAAGCAAAAATCTAGATTGAACTAGCTGAAAGATAGGGACTCAAATACTAAGTTTTTTCACACATCTCTACTAGCTCGAAGGAATACTAATATAACTTCTATGTTCCTAGACTGTAGGGGACACGGGTATACAAAGCGGATACACTTGCAAGAACTTGCCAAGCACCAACTCTATTCTTCCAAAAACCTTGGGAAATTATGGGTAAACTATACTCTGAAGTTGTGTTGGTATTTTTTGCTTCCTCAAAGGTGCTCCCAGAAATGAACCATACTTACATATGCTTAGTTCTTAAAAAACACAACCTTCAGATTATGAATGACTTCAGACCAATAACTTAATCTATAAAGTCATTTCTAAACTCCTTGCTGAGAGACTCAAGCTGGCTATTTTTAACATCATCAATCTTGCTTCGGGGGCATTCATTCTTGAGTGGAATATTAGGGATAATATACTTCTTTTATAAGAACCGTTGAAGGGTTGCAATCCTAGAAAAAAAAAGTCAAATTTTGTTTAATCAAAGTTGATTTTTTAAGGCTTTTGACAATGTAAGCTGGAGATTCATTCGTATTTGTCTTGAGACTCTGAAGCTGCCATCCAGATTTATTGATTAGATCATGTCATGTATCCAATCTCCCTCTCTAAGTATTCTTATGAATGAGGTTCCTTCTAAACCGTGTAAGGTTGCTAAAGGTATTCACCAAGGTGATTCATTGTCTACTTGTTTATTTACTCTTGTAGTGGAAGGCTTTTCACGATTGACAAGTTAACTAATCTCTTGTAACAGGAGATTCCAATTCCATTACAAATGTTATGCTCTCAACCTTACACACCTTATGTATGCTTAGCAAAATAGGTTTGTTTCCTATACCGCTAGGTTAACACTTACCATCTTTATATTAAGCAACTTACATCTATATTGAACTGCTCACATAGCAGTGCTTAAAAAAGTTCTTAAGGAGGTTGACAGAATCTTGGAAGCTTTCCTATGGTCTGGTATAACTGATAATCCTAAGAATGCCATGATAAAATGGAGTGAGGTTGCCATATCGAAAGATTTGGAGGACTAGGGATTATTTCTATTTTCACTATGCAAGAAAATCTTAATGTGTAAAAGGCTTTGGTGGTTATACACTGAATGAGTATCACCTAAAAAATGCAAATTTTTGGCAAGCTTCTTATTTTGGGGAGTTCTCTTGGATTCTTATTTAAATGATCAAGTTGTGTGATGATTTATCCATGTATTAAACACAAGATTAGCAATGGAGACAGAACCTGAGTTGGGCATGATAATTGGTTGGACTCGAGCCCTATTATCCTCAATCCTCAGGTACATCACTTGAGAAGCAGAATTTCTCTTAAGCTTTGATCTATAATGGTCATTGGAGAGGGAATTTCAGAAGTTTTGACACTTTGACTCAATTTTTCCCATAACTAGATAATGAGCTATTAGATGATTTAATCATTTAGAGCCCTAATCTAAGTGGCAAATTCTCAAACAAACAATGTCATCGGCTGTCAGCAAGAGATTTAACTATGGTACCTTAGTCTTCACTTTTATGGCATAATACCTTTTAACCCAAAGCCTCTTCTATTTCTCAGCTTGTTATTAAAGACAAACTGAGGACTAAAAGCCAACGGCATGACACTGGAGATACTTCGTGTACTCTATGTAAATTAGAAATGGAGGTTAAGGATCACCTCTTTTTTATCTACAGTTTCTCAAAAGCATCTGTAGCATGATCTTACATATGATACCTACGACTATACTTATACCTGGGAACAATCTCTGAACTAGGTCATTAGAAACTCAAAGAAGGTAAGCCTAACACAATTCTATACAAAGCTGCTTTCACTTATACCATTTACTAACTCTAAAGGGAGAGGAACTCCTATAGGTTTACTAACTAGGAAGAAGGGAAATATTGATTAACTGACAGGCTCATTAATTGGATTAGATCTGTATTAATTTCCAAAAATCTATAGCTCACTCTCTCTACTGACATGAAAAGTACATGGAATCTTTAATGCAGTTTTATGATGTTGTTATAATTAGTTAATTTTCTATACTTATTATACATGTATGTATAGTTTCAATTTGAACTCAGCGTAATGTTGTTTCAATTCTGTCTATAGATAGTACAATATTTATTTTCAAAAAAACTCTGAAGATTAGATAGTACAATAATATATACATGCAGTGACGGAGTCAAAAATTTAATATAGAAGAGTCCGAATATTAAATTTTTTAAATTTTAGGAGGTCCAGTGTATCATTGACTTTTAAATAACTCCGTTTTTATATATTTATATATATATATATATTAAAATATTTTTAAAAAAACCTTGGGGTGGGCGTGGCCCTCAAGTCCCAATATAGCTCCGTCTCTGTATACATGTGTATGTATATGTGTGTGTTTATATATGTATGTATTGCAAAAATAATTCAAGCACTTGATCTATTTCGTTTTCATGTTTTAGATAGCTAGAAAGTGTTTTTATAACATTGTAATTTCATTAGTAGAGGTTATATATAACGATAAATAATATTTTATTTATATTTTATTGTATTATATTATATTGTAGATTCCTGTAGAAATATATGTGTTAGCATTCTATAATTATGTCAAAACAAAATAAATATATGATCATATCAAAATCTTTTATTTATTCTAAAGTCATTTTCATTTTATATAGTTATGCTCATCATCAATATTTCTACACGTGCAATTTTTTATTTTTCTTTTCAAAACCACCCTACCCCAATGTAAAATAGAGATCGAAATGTTTTGTTTTCCTATGTCCTTACGAAAGAGAAAGCCTGTAAATGTTGACAATAAGCCTTTAATGTTATATTATATTGCAAATGAAATAAAAAGATCTTTATCCAAAAAAGTTATATTAGTGTTTAATATTCTAAATTTGAATCGTAAAATTTGTGCAAGGTATTGTCATGATTTTATTTTTTATTACTTTAAGAAATATGGAATTCCTATTTAAAGAAATTGTAAAATGTGGTTAACAAAATCATGATATATAAATGTTATTACCTTAAAAAAATCATCATATTATGATTTTTCATGTGTAGAAATGTTATTTATGGAGGTAAGGGTATCTCTTGGCTTATTAAGATCCAAACTTTTAGGTATATGAGTATAGACAAATTTTACCAGTTGGATCCTTACCTTGAGAAGAAGAAGAAGAAGAAGGGATGACAATTCTTAGTATGGGACTAAATTTGGTTATTTTTAATGGGTCGGCCAATGGACCAGGTTCAGGCCCAAGCTTTAACTGACTCGAAATCCAATTATTCTAAGCAAAACAATATCGTTTTATTTAGAAAAGTTGAGTCTCAGTGTAAGCTTAGGCTCTAATTCTTTTAAAATTAGATAAGCGGGCTACCCATTGCCATGCCTAAGTAGTAGGAGGATAAGAAGAAGGAATCACACCCTTTAATCTTTCTCATTTACTTACTGGTCGGGTTGTCGAAGCCCCAAAATAATTCTAATTCTCCAAACTTCTTGTAATAGTGGTGGAACTAGATCGAATTCCAAGACAATTGGACAATAGTTTCTTAATTTCAAATAATGAAATAAAAAAGAAGGTTTTTTTATTAAGTAACTAATTAGCTAAAATTAATAAACAAATCAAAGTAAATCAACCAAATATAAAAGTAAGAAAGTCAAGATTACCAAACTCCGATTCAAGGAAAAATCTTACCTAATTGTAACATTAATCATTAGTTTAAAAGAATACTTTTACAATTCAAGCAGTTAGTCCAAAACATAATAGGATAGTCGTAATAAGTCTCAAAATTTTCTAAATTAATTGGTTAAAACCTAATATCCAAACTAAAACTTATTATCTATTGATTGGGTGTGATAGCATTCTATATTAAATAAATGATAGCAATAAACTCGTGAAAAGACTAAATCCTAAATTAAATAATCAAGATAGTTGCAACTATTAAATTTAATTATCTTGTTTATCATAAGTTAAACATGGAAATTCATAAATAACCTATTTGCTACTTGTACCAATCTTTCATGACAATTACAAATCATTAAATTTCTAGATAGCAATAAAATAATCAATATTAAATTAAATTGTCGATTAATCAAATATTAATCATTCATGAAATATGAGAACTCAAAACAATAAATACTTTAATTAAAACGTGAATAAAAGGTTTAGAATACAAAACCTCATAAAGTGACAACTATAATATCGAATCCTCTTAAATCAGAATAACTGAGTTTAGCTACAGATGGCTTTTGCTCCAATAAATAAAAAAGAAGAAAGATAAAAAAAATGCAAAAAAAACATAAAAAGAGAGACCCCTTTTTATTGTGAGGAATGCCCCTTTTATAGGATTTTCTGATTTAATCCTAATCTAATTCTAATTTTCAAACATATTTATCTAAAACAAATTCAAATTCCTACATGATAAGGATAGATGAAAGTTTCCCAGTTAAACTCCAACTTTTCGAATGATCAACCTTATCCATTACAACAATCTCTTAGCTTCATCCAAAATTCGTTATTATCATCAATAGAGTCTCAATTTGATGCAATATCCACTTTTCATCTCCTAAAACAAAACAAACATTAATTTTAATATTTAAACACCAAAATAAATTTGAAACAAAGGTGATAATATCAAATAATATGTCAAGATAAGATCTTATCAAATTTTCCCACACTGGACTTTTGCTTGTCTTCAAGTATACATTAATTCAATACATTAATCATCTTCACAACAACCTCTCATCTCCTTTCAGGTTATCCAAAAATATCCAAAAGCTAATTCACATTTAAGGATTAACGAAAAATAACAATCGAGAGAAAAAGCACTCATAGGACACATTGTTAAAACATAACATCTCATCAGTTCCATCAAAATCAAATGAACAAGACTTGACACTCTCACAAGGATTTCACTCTATGCGCTGAAAGTGTTTAGAGTTCATTAAGCTCCCAAATCAAAATGTTGCAAGTTATTCCAAAAACTTACTCAAAAATCACATATCCAACATTGAACAAAATGATCTTAATGCATCAAAAGACTTTGTAAAGGTTGTAACATGGCTTAAGTAAGGTATGATAAAAAGAAACTTTTTGGCTAAATAGATTGAAGGGAATCATTCAAACTTATCCACACAAGTTTCGACTTAAATGAAAATTCACTTGATTCAAATAGCATCTCTTTCAATCATTTCTTTTTTTTCTTTTCTTTTTTTTTTCCTTTTTTCCATTCTATAAAAAAAATCAAAACAAAGCAACTTGAATCATCTAGTTAACTTTTCACAGAAATTGTCAAAATCCTATGCGAATAAGCTAATACAATTCCTTCAATTTGGGGGTTCAAAATCGTTAAGGATATCAACAACAAAAAGGATAAACTTGGCTTGTAACAAGGTTATTATGCAAGAAAAGAAATGGTAAGACACAAATTGCTTGTTTAGGGATAAAAAGTAAAGTATGCTTGTTTAGGTCAAATATGGTTATCTTAAATGCCCTTATCATCTTTACACACAAATTCATAAAAAATATGGTCTCAACACATATTTAAAAGCAAGTTCTAGCATAAACAAGTTATGTTTGATAACACACAACAAAAAATATGACATATGTGATGAATGCTTTTAGGTTCAAATATCATGTAGGTGTCAAAAATGCATCAAGTCTTGCACACTTTCATTCAATAAAATCAATGAGATATTTGAAATAATTTAATGAAAACAATAATCATGTTTGTTTCTCTCATGTATTAGATCTTAAACCAAAAACGTATCACAAATTAAGGATTATTCATGAACAACAATCAGAAAATTATCAAGCTATCAAGAGGAATAATTAATATATAAATCAACATATCATGAGTCCAAGCATAAATCACAATGTTCATCATAATATAAACATTCGCTCCCCCGCACCTAAATCATGCATTGTCCCTAATGTATGCATAAGATACTCAAGGCTCAACAAAAATAATCAAAGAAAATAAATAATAGAGGACTCCCCTAACGTGTGAGCTTCAAAAAGTAGATGTGCTATGGAGGTGCAGATGTTGTTGGACTGCTTGTTTAGGTTTCTGGTGTGGGTGAGAAGTTGTTAACTATGTAGGTCAGTGGAGAGCTATACAAGGTGGGCGGCTACGTGATGTTCTTCTAGTTGGTCTGCTAAAGGAGAACTAAGCAAATTAAGGTTGTGGGGTTTCTTTTTTTAAAATAATAAATGAAAAATAAAAATAAAAATTGTTTAAAAACATTTAAATAAAGAACAAAATTAAATAATTAAATGAGAGGTTAAAAAAATTTTAGAACACTAAATCACATAAGGCTTGATCTTGCCTTATGAGATTTAGTAACATGGAATTCTAAAACCCTAAATTGCATAAGGCGATATCTCGCCTTATAAAATTTATTATTTTGAATTTTAAGGTCTTCACTCTAGAGCACTAAATTACCTAAGGCGAGATCTTGCCTTATGAGATTTAGTAGTTTGGAATTTAAAGACTCTCTTTTTTTAGGCCAATAAATTAATGTTTCAAAAGCAATCTCATGTAAGCTATATATAAAGAAAACAAAATAAAATAGAACTTTCATATATTGGGTTGCATCCTGAAAAGCATAATTATTTAACGTCGTTATACTCGACATGACCTTTTTCCTCTCCAACTTTTATGTAATTGTAGTTTTGTACTCCTTAAGTAGTGCTACTAGTCCTCCCTCTTACTCTTTAGTCAACCTTTGTAAAATGATTGTAGGTAAAGACTTTCCATCATCTAAATAGACATACTTTTGGCAATTAGGTAACACCTTCAATTCTATCTTCGAAGCTTGCAAAATAGAAGGTAAGATTTTCTAGTGAGTTATAGTACATTGACCATTCAAAGTTTTCGAATCTATTAGCATTGCTGACAATGATTCTACAACTTAACAAGTTTCATTAATTTGCTTGGTCACTTCCGATTTAACCTTACATTCCAACTCATTTTCAACACTTTCTTCTTTAAACATATCCTGAACAAATGAATCCACAATATATATATGATAAACAAATTGAAATCATTCAAATAGGTCATTGCTTCAAAAATATTGAACTTTACTATCTCTCCATTAAACTCTACAAAAAGAGTACCCTCGTGAACATTGATTATCGTCTTAGTCATCTTCATAAACGGCCTACCCATCAAAATTGAAGATGAATGTTCAACACTATCTCCATCCATTATCAAGATGTAAAAATTCACTAGAAATACCAAACCATTAACTTGGGCTAAAACATCTTCTACAACACCAATAAGGATGCACATATGAACGATCAACTAGTTGAATAATCACATTAGTTTCTTACAAAGAATTTAGATTTAAAGCTCAATAAATTGAGTATGGCATGACATTATTATATGCATCTAAGTCTAGGATGGCACGCTCAATTTTCTTATTACCAATAACACATGGAAATATAAACATACAAAGATCTTTACATTTTTCTGATAATTTCCTATTTATCACAGCTGTTACATTCTTTCATAAAATTATTCTCTCCTTTTTCTTCAACTTTCTTGTATTTATGCACAGCTCCTTCAAGAATTTTGCATATTTTAGAACTTGCTTGATGGCTTCAAAAAGTGGTATATTGATTTCCACCTTTTTAAACCTTTCCAATATCTCTCTTTCATACTCTTTATCTTTTGGTTTAACCAATCTTCTAGGAAAAAGAGGTAAACTAATTGATTTTGATTTTGATGAATCATTTTTACTTTTGTTGATTCTTGAGTTGGAAGTTCTTCCTCCTTTTCTCCATCATCATGCTTTTCTACCTCTATTGGTAAAGAAGTTTCAGATTGAATTTTCTTACCACTTCTCAAAGTCATTACACTCAGATTCTCCTTAGGATTCACCACCATTTAGGAGGGTAACTTTCCTTATGCTTGCGCTTCCAATTTACTTATCGAGGTGGCTAATTTAGTGATTTGATTTCATAAGTTTTGAAAGCTCACCCTTGTTTCTTGTTGAAATTGTTGGGTGTTAGTAGCAAGTACCTTAACAATTTCATATAAAGCCATACCTAAATTTAAAGATTGAGGCTGGGCATATATAAAGACTTGAGGTTGTCTATTAAAATTGTGAAGTTAATATCTTTGTTTCCCTCCTTATTTCCATAGCTCAAGTTTGGATGATCCCTCCATCCTAAATTGTAGTGATTGGTATATGGATCATATTTTCGGTGAGGTTGGCTAAGAAATCCCTTTATCGCATTAGCTTCTTGAAGAGAGTCTTATTGTAATGCAGGACACATATCCATAGGATGTCCAGAAACTGAGCATATTCTATGCACTCTTGTTGATTACAATTGACCTACAACTAATTGACGAGCTTTTTATCCTCAAGGTGCGTGTTACTTAACTCATTCACATAATTAACAGCTCCATCCATCCTTATCCTAAATTGTTGATAATTTCAGCCATAATTGATATCAATTGTCTAGTCGCCTCAGGTGTTTTGTTTACTAAAGCTCATCCACTAACTACATCAACCATACTTCGATCCATTGGCAATAATCCTTCATAAAAGTACTGAATCAGAAGTTGATCGACAATTTCATGATGTGGACAACTGGCATGTAACTCGTTAAACCATTCTCAATATTCATATAATGTTTCTCTCATAATTTGACTTATCTCACACATCTCCTTTCTGATATTCGTTGCTCTTGATACAAGAAAGAATTTCTATAGAAACATTCTTTTCATCTCGTTCCATGTTGTTACTGAGTCAAGTAAAAGATAATATAGTTAATGCCTTATCTTTCAATGAGAACAAAAAGGCCCTGAGATTAATTTGTTCTTCTATTACCCCTTATGATTTCATTCTAGAATAGGCAACATAAAATTCTTTGAAATGTTTATGCAGATTTTCACTTACAAGACTACGAAAAATAGGCAGTAAGTGAATCAAACCAGATTTTAATTCAAAATCAACCTTAACATCTAGAAATTGAGTGCGTAAAGGTTGTTGATTCAAATTTAATGCTGCTAACTCCCTCAACTTTATGGGGTTGAGATTTGTCATCTTCTTGCCCACTTCTTAAAAATTAGAGTCTTCGTCAATTGTTAGATCTACTTCAACTTTCGCGTTTGAAGGTGAATGACTGCTTCCTTGCTTAGTCTCTTTTCTCAAACGATACGTTGTCTTCTTAATTTTCGGATTGTATAGTAATTTATTGTCTAAGAAGCATGAGACATATAAGACAAGAGGTTACAAGTAACTGTAAAATAAAAATACAAAGAAATTAAGCAACCAAAATAGTTCTCCACGAATGGCGCAAAATTTTGGTTGAGTTGTCGAAGCCCCCAAGATAATTATGATTCTCTAAACTTCTTGTAGTAATCGTAGAACTAGGTCAAATTCTAAGAGAACTAGACAGTAGTTTCTTAATTTCAAGTAATTAAATAAAAAGGGGGTTTTATTAAGTAACTAATTAACAAAAACTAATAAGAAATAAAATTAAATCAACTGAATATAAAAGTAAGGAAGTCAAGATTACCAATTTCCGATTCAAGAGAAAGATATCATCTAATTGTAATATTGATCATTAGTTTAAAAAAATATTTTCACAATTTAAGCAGATAGTTCGAAACATATTAGGATAGTCATAATAAGTCTCAAAATTTCCTAAATTAATTGGTTCAAACCATCATCCAAACCAAAACTTATCATCTATTGACTGGGTTTGATAGAATTTCATATCAAATAAAGATAGTAATAAACTACGTGAAAAAGACTAAATCCTAAATAAATAATCGAGATAACTGCAACCATTAAATTTAGTTTTCTTGTTTATCATAAGTTAAATATGGAAATTCATAAATAACTCATTTGCTACTTATACCAATCTTTCATGACAATTACAAATCATTGAATTCCTGGATAACGATAGAATAATCAATATTAAATTAAATAGTCAGATTAATCGAATATTAATCATTCATGAAATATGAGAACTCAAAATGAAAAATACTTGAATTAAAACGTGAATTAAAGATTTAAAACACAAATCTTCACAAAATGACAACTAGAATATCGAATCTCCTTGAATCAGAATAACTGAGTTTAGCCACATATGGCTTTTGCTCTAATAACAATAATAGAAAAAAGATAAAGAATTGTGAAAAACGTAAAATGAGAGAATTTCTTTATGTTATAAGGAACATCCCTTTTATAGAGTTTTCTAATCTAATCATAATCTAACTCTAACTTTCAAAGATGTCTACCTAAAACAAATTTAATTTCCTCCAACTTTTCGAATGATCAATCTAATCCATTACAGCAATCTCTTCACTTAAAGAAACAAAATTTGCAGGCAACATTGATTGATCCATGCATAAAGGGCACTTTGAATGTTCTTGGTTCCTGCTCGAAAACCAAGTCTGTGAAACAAGTTGTGCTCACCTCTTCATGCTCTGCAATAAGATTTCGAGATGATGCCCAACAGGTTTCTCCATTGAACGAGTCACACTGGAGCGATCCTGAGTACTGCAAACGACACAACGTAAAGAAAAAAGAAAACATTGAATTATGTTGATGTAGAGTAATTCTGCACTTTGTGTGTTTCTGATAATTTTTATATATGTTTTTGATAATTCAACTCTGGTACGCATATGCGAAGAGTCTAGCTGAGAAAGAGGCATGGAGGGTAGCAAATGAAAGTGAGATTGATCTTGTTATAGTCAATCCATCCTTTGTGATCGGTCCTCTTCTTGCACCACAACCAAGTAGTACTTTACTCCTCACAATGTTATTAATCAAAGGTTATGACTAAAAGTTTTAATTCTATATTTAAAAAAAACTTACAATTTTATATTTTATGAAAAAATTATTTTTAAATTTTATTTAAAATAACTGTAAAACACATATAATATAAATATAGTCAAAATGACTTGAATTACCTTTTAAACCTGTTTGAATTAATTAAATTTGACCAAATCAATAATTTATTATACTTATATTAAATTATTAATTTAAGTTAAAATTATCATGTCAACAACGCTTAATTGATCGATTTATGATGTCCATGTTATTTGTGACTTTTTTAACTAAAATAACGACGACAATGGATTATCTTTCAACATGATCTATCCGCTTTAAAGTGATATAGATTAGCTCTCTAAAATAATATCATTATATAAAAGTTTTGAAGAAAGATTAAACCGATTATTCAATTACAAATTTAATTCAAAATTTAATCAACTCAAATTTAATAAATAGATTTCGAGTTAAGTCAGTTAAAATTATCAATCCATAAGTTATTTACCAAAAAAGTATAAGAAGATATGTTTTCTTAATTAAAATTATAATTTTACTAAAATTTAAAAATAATTGAGGTGTTTGGCAAACAGTTGATAAGTTATTTTTAACTTATTGACTAAAAGTTAGCTTTTTGACCATATTAAAAAGTTATTAATGTGTTTGGTGAATGACTTATTAATTAGCTTATTTAACCCTAATAAGCTAATTTTTAGAAGCTCCATAAGAGAGGCTTTTGGAGTTAGCTGTTTACCTAATGACAATATTGTCCTTCACTTTACTCTCTACTTTTGCTCTGTGTATTTTCAAAGTTGACTTTTTTTATCGTACAATTATATCGTAAAGTTTGGAAGAATATAATAAAGGGTTAAATTAAACTTTTAATCTTTATTTAATTTTATAATATTAGTTTACATTTTAAAATATGATAATATTAAGTTTTTAACTTAAAAGTTACATTAAATTAATATTTTAGTATATAATCACTATGTATCGTATATGTGTCATATTATAATTATAGCTATTTTAAATTTATTAAATTATAAAATTCATACATATTATATGAAAATACTAATATGATATAGCTCATTTGCATCATTCGTATTAATAGAGAATTTAAAGTTGGATTATTATTATTATTATTATTATTATTATTAGTAGTGAAAGTAGTAGTATAATTATTATGTTTTATTAAAATTATAAAATTTACTTTTGTAAAATTAAATTTCTAAAATCTAAATTCTTATAAGAATATTTAACGAAATACTAAGAAATATAATATCATGCCCTTATAATTTTTTTAAATTTATGTTCTAACAATAACTAATACTAAATAACTAATTTTACCAAATATCTTTAATAAATAACTGATATTATTCGTTAGTAAAATCAACTGATATAATTAACTATTAATTAATCGCTGATAGAATCAACCAGCAGCTAATACAATCTGCTATTGGCCAATAGTTAATAGAATAGTCTGAGCAAATAATGAAATCACGATTTTTACTGATTTAATTGTTGATAGAATTAACCACGAGTTAATGCAATACGAAGTTAGGTCAATAGTTAAGAGAATATTATGAACAACTCACGATTTTTACTGATTCACTCGTCATTTTAAGGTATGAGAGGCGAATGTCCCAACACTGCATTGGGATTTGTTCACATAGACGACGTCGTTGGTGCTCACATTTTGGCTATGGAAAACAACGAAGCATCAGGAAGGTTAATATGCTCTGGCCAAGTTGCTCATTGGTCACGCATCATCGTCATGCTTAAAGCCAAGTACCCATCCTATCCATACGATAACAAGTAAGTGAGATTAATATAATCCTATTTTTCTAAACATTATAATAATTTAATTATCAAATTTTCATGACACTTCAGTTTCGGTAATCAAAAGGTGACAACAACCCTCATAGTATGGACACTTCCAAGATTGCTAGATTGGGATTCCCTCCTTTCAAAACAATAGAAAACATGTTCGATGACTTCATCACAAGCCTCCGAGAAAAGGGTTTTCTTTAATTTTCTTTAATTTTAAGGTGTACTTAAAACTAAATATATATTTGTTTTAGTGTTAAATATATTTCACTATCACATATTTTTATAATACAGTATATTTTATGAATTATGGTTAATTAAGAAAATCTTAAAATTTATGATCTAATATTTAATTAATATTTCGCAATTTTGATAAGTAAGATTTAAATTTATAATTTGGAGTATAGTAAATTAGAAAAGACAAGGGTTTAAATGTTTTTAGCCAAAGTTTACGAGTATGTTAATTGATTGTTAAGAGAAATTATAAAATAAAAAGTTGACTCACACCCCACCCAAAGTTAGTCAAAAATGAAGGCTATAAGTGTGACTTCACAGCCTTCCAAGACAAACATCTAAGTTGTTGCCATATAATTAGACCCGTTTGTGATTTCTCTTTAATGTTGAGGGAGGGCCGCCTCACCATCTAACTTGTCACTTACTAGTGAACCTACTCATTTAGGGTGAGAACCTTTCACCTCACCAAATGAATGAATCATCTTATCCAAACCTATTCCCAACATGCAAAGATTAAAAACAAAGAAAGGAAATGGCAAACTTGGTTAAGTTAATTAAAAATTGTCAATAAGAATAGCATGAAACTTCATCTTATATTCTTAATTGTCCTGAGACAATAAAGAAGATATAAATTGCCATCATTTATGTTCAAACACACCCACAATCTTGAGAAAGAGATAAGGGAGAGATGCCAGAATACTGCGTAACAGGTGGAACAGGTTTCATTGCTGCCTATTTAGTGAAGTCCTTGTTAGAGAAAGGGCACACCGTACGGACCACTGTACGAGACCCAGGTTATACATAATTCTGGTTTCTTTGTTCTTTAGTTTGTAGTTAGTTAAATTCATGCATGTGTTCGATATATGCTCAATTTTCTTCTTTTTTTCCTTTCAGATGATGCTCAAAAGGTTGGTTTCCTAAAAAAGTTTGAAGGTGCCAAGGAAAGACTGATGATTCTTAAAGCCGATTTGTTAGTAGATGGTAGCTTCCATGAAGCAATCGAAGGTGTTGATGGTGTATTCCACACTGCTTCACCTCTGCTAGTTCCTTATGATCATGACATCCAGGTATTAATTAGCTACAATACATTATTATTTTGGATTGATTTTAGTTAGTTAATATCAAATTTCACATTTTTTATCTGAAAACATAACTAATATGACTTAAAGAAACAAAATTTGCAGGCAACATTGATTGATCCATGCATAAAGGGGACTTTGAATGTTCTTGGATCTTGCTCGAAAACCAAGTCTGTGAAACGAGTTGTGCTCACCTCTTCATGCTCCGCAATAAGATATCGAGAAGATGCCCAACAGGTTTCTCCATTGAACGAGTCACACTGGAGCGATCCTGAGTACTGCAAACGACACAACGTAAAGAAAAAATAAAACTTTGACTTATGTTGATGTAGAGTAATTCTGCACTTTGTGTGTTTTTGATAATTTTTATATATGTTTCTGATAACTCAGCTCTGGTACGCATATGCAAAGACCCTAGCTGAGAAAGAGGCATGGAGGGTAGCAAATGAAAGTGGGATTGATCTTATTGTAGTCAATCCATCCTTTGTGATCGGTCCCCTTCTTGCACCACAACCAAGTAGTACCTTACTCCTCACAATGTTATTAATCAAAGGTTAGGACTAAAAAATTTTATTCTATAATTTAAAAAAAACTACAAATTTCTATTTTATGAAAAAAAATTATTTTAAATTTTATTTAAAATAAAAACACATATAATATAAATATAGTCAAAATGACTTGAATTATCTCTTAAACCTGTTTGAATTAATCAATAATTTATTATACTTATATTAAATTATCAATTTAAGCTAAAATTATCATGTTAACAACCATTAATCGATCCATTTATGATATCCCTGTTATATGTGTTTTATTGTGACTTTTTTAACTAAAATAAGGATGACAATGAATTAGCTCTCAATATGATCATCGCTCTAAAGTGATATTGTTTTGATTCGAGTTAATATTTTATTAGAAAGTTTTATATGAAATTAGAAATTATAAAATAAAATTTTAAACTTTTGAGAAATTTTCCAAAATAACGTCATTTTAATCTTTAATTTTACAAATTTACGTACTAAAATAATATCATTATACAAAATTTTGAAGAAAGATTAAACCTATTATTCAGTTACAAATTTAATCAACTCAAATTTAATTAATAGATTTTGAGATAAGTCTAGTTGAAATTATCAAACCAAAACAAAAATATAAGATGATAAGTTTTCTTAATTAAAATTATAACTTTTACTAAACATTAAAAAAAATGTAGGTGTGCAAGCTATTTTAAATTATAGATTAAAAGTTATCTTTTAACCATATTAAAAAGTTGTTGATGTGTTTAATGAATGACTTATTGATTAGCTTATCTAACCTCAACAAGCTTATTTCTAAAAGTTCCATAAGATGAGCTTTTCGGATTAAATGTTTGCCTAATGATGCCCTTCACTTTAGTTTATTCTCTACTTTTATTTTGTATGTTTTCAAAGTTGATCTTTTTATCGTACAATTATGTTATGAAACTTAGAAGAATATAACAAAGGAGTTAATTAAATTTTTAATCTTTATTTAATTTTTAATATTAGTTTACATTTAAAAATCATAATATTAAGTTTTTAACATAAAAATTACATCAAATTAATATTTTAGTATATAACCATTATATATCATATTTGTGCCATACTATAATTATAGTTATTTTAAATTTATTAAATAATAAAATTTATATATATTATAAAAAATACTAATACGATGTAACTCGTCGCATCATTTATATTAATAAAAAATTAAAAATTGGAGTATTATTATTATTATTATTATTATTATTATTATATCAAATTAATTGATATAATTCGCTAGCTAATATAATCTTCTGCCAATGGTTAATAGAAGAGTCTGAACAAATCACAATTTTTACTGATTCACTCCTCATTTTAAGGTATGAGAGGCGAATGTCCCAACACTGCGTTGGGATTTGTTCACATAGACGACGTCGTTGGTGCTCACATTTTGGCAATGGAAAACAACGAAGCATCGGGAAGGTTAATATGCTCTGGCCAAGTTGCTCATTGGTCACACATCATCGTCATGCTCAAAGCCAAGTACCCATCCTATCCATACGAGAACAAGTAAGTGAGATTAATATAATCCTATTTTTTTAAAACATTATAATAATTTAATTATCAAATTTTCATGACATCTCAGGTTCGGTAATCAAAAAGGTGACAACAACCCTCACACTATGGACACTTCCAAGATTGCTCGATTGGGATTCCCTCCTTTCAAAACAATAGAAAACATGTTCGATGACTTCATCACAAGCCTCCAACAAAAGGGTTTTCTTTAATTTCTTTAATTTTAAGGTGTACTTAAAAATTAAATATATATTTGTTTTAGTGTTAAACATAAAAGACAAGGGTTTAAATGTTTTTAACCAAAGTTTACGAATATGTTAATTGATTATTAAGAGAAATTATAAAATAAAAAGTTGACTCACACCCCACCCAAAGTTAGTCAAAATTGAAGGCTATTAATGTGACTTCACAGCCTTCCAAGACAAACTTGTGTTGGCCTTTTAGAAAAGCATCTAAATTGTCACCATATAATTAGACCCATTTGTGATTTCTCTTTAATGTTGAAGGAGGGCCGCCCGCCTCACCAATAATAATCATTGAATCCATTTTTACGTTATGCCAAACTTAAAGCATACTCATCCCAAATAATTGAACCTCCTTTTCCACTTTTTCTCACCTTTAATTGTGAGAGATGAGACAATCATAAGCCAAGCAATTGGAAGATTTCATCCATCACATGCCTCTAATCCTTTTTTATGATTGAATTTTAAATTGATTTGATTTAAATTGGGTTTAATTTTAGAATTAAACTTAAAAAGGTATGTTCGAAATCAATTTGACCAACTTTCAATATCATATTTTAAATAATATCTTTTTAATTTTAGAATTAAACTTAAAAGGGTATATTCGAAATCAATTTGACCAATCTTTAATATCATATTTTAAATAATATTTTTAATTCTAGAATTAAACTTAAAAGGGTATGCTTAAAATTAATTTGATCAATCTTTAATATCATATTTTAAATAATATCTTTTAATTCTAGAATCAAACCTAAAAGGGTATGCTTAAAATCAATTTGACCAACCTTCAATATCATAAATAATATCTTTTTAATTCTATTTTTCGTGATCTAAATTTAGTAAGATATTAAATTGATTCAACTCGACTCATTTTAAATAAACTTCATAAATGGTTGGTGTTGAATTTCTAACTCATTAGATTTCAATTAGAGAGTTCGATCAACTTAGGTTGGATCAAATTCAAAGTACTAAACTTGATTGCCGTCTCCAAAATTAATTAGACCCTTGACTTAATGGCTTAATTGGCGCATTAGTCGAACCACGCTTAAGTGGATGAGTGGAAGATTCGTTAAACGTGGGAAAAAGCAAATTCCCTTCTTTTTCTTCAGGGCAAGTAGTGTTTGTATGTGTCCGATCATGGAATAAGTTCGTGCTTTGGAAAATTATTAAGGCAATGGATGAAAATTATGCGAGCACTGAGTGTGACCTAACAACCACTACCAAGCTACTTTTCTCGTGCCAAGTTTCCAAAGATCTCCCTTTTGTTTTACCCTGAGACGGTTATTCCATAATATCAATGTGTGTGACTACAATCAAAGTCAAAAGACAAACAACATATTATATTTTAATATTTCGTTTAATATTCTTAAAAAATTTTAGATTTAGGTATTTAATTTTACAAAAATTATAAGTTCATATCTTTAATAAAAACATAATCATCATAATCATAATCATCATTGTCATCATCCAACGTTAAATTCTCTATTAATATAAATGATGTAGCGAGCTATATTATATTAGTATTTTTAATATAATATATATAAATTTTATTATTTAATAAATTAAAATATTTAAAATTATAATATGACACAAATACGATATATAGTAGTTATATTTTAAAAATTAATTTGATGTGATTTTTATGTTCAAAACTTAATATTATTAAATTTTAAATGTAGATTAATATTATAAAATTAAATAAAGATTAAAAGTTTAATTAACCCTTTATTATATTCTTCTAAACTTTACGACATACTTGTATGATAAAAAAAGTCAACTTTGAAAATACATAGAACAAAAGTAGAGAGTAAAGTGAAAGATAATACTGTCATTAGATAAACAGTTAACTCCAAAAGCACCTCTTTCGGAGTTTTTAAAATCAGCTTATTGGATTAAATAAATTAAGATAATTAAAAACTAATTTTAGTCAATAAAATAACTAATAAGTTGTTTACCAATCACTTCCAAAGCAATTTATCTTTTATAAAATGATTTGTATTCAAATTTATTGTTAAGTCGAATTTGTCAATTACCACATTAACTTATAAAATATTTTGGTGTGTAATTTACAAATTATTTTGTACTCTTTTTAAGTAATGATAGTGGATTGTCTTCTTCCTCTATAGATGTCCATGTCACAAAACGACTTATTTAACCAAAACAAAAGTCCAGGGGCCCCCAGTTCCACTTCCACCAAATAGGTGTGAGCGTGTCAGGACTCAGGTCATTGGTGGAAAGGCCGCGCACACCACCATTTGCAAACTGAGCTTACAGATTTTTGCTTAAGAGACAAATGTCAATTATAGGATACAGCTTTGCCCCACTCATAAGTTGGATTATTGTGAAATGTCGTAGGTGAGCAGTCTTCGTATTTAGAGATCGTAATCTTAATATTAGTTTTAACAACTAATAGTGTAATGTACTTATAACTAATCGATATTAGTTTATAAATTAAAAATTAATAGTAAGACAACTAATTAGCTTGAGTCAACAGAAATATCCAACTCACCTTCCAAACATTTAGATCAATGGAGATTTCCAGGCGAAATCCATCAGCAAATTTGCTGATTCTGAGTGTAGATTTTTACACAACAACAGTTTCAAAATAGATAATTACTCAATTTCATACTAAAACTCGAGGAGATGTGAACAAGTGAGCAAACAAAACTCGGAAAGTTCGTCCCTTGGACGGCTCTTGCAGCACCAGAAAACCCAGAGGACTTTGGGAACAGCAAAACTAAGCTTAAGCTCATTTCATCCCTCAAAACATCTCCTTTTCTCTCTCAACAGATCAAAACAAACAAACCAATCCCAGGAAAACCATTACAGGTCCTGAGAATTTTTATAACTTAGTAGTAATAATTCAACTAAATTTTCCTATCTGCAAAACTTACGGGCACACAATGTTGAGAGGTTGTTGTTTTTGTTGATGATGATGGAAATCATCCAAATAACCAAACTCTTCATTTCCGAATTCGAAGTCATAATCAGGAAGCTCACTTGGTAACAGTAATGGGTCGGTACCACCCAATCCACAGATATCTAGATCATCAATTCCACAATAATCGCCTGCTAGCCTCCCAAACTCGTCAATCAAGGTACTGAAATCCAACCCAAAGTTGAGATCTTTCTCAATTTCAGATGGGTTGCTGATAAAACTCAGGTCAGGATTCGTAATATCTTCCACAGGATAACCAGATGCAGATGTACCCGAGAATGGTGAAGTATGTGAAAAAGTGCTTTCACTATCATCAGATGCAGTCTCCTTCTTCGTATTGTTCTCCGAATCTGCAGGAGAAGAAGAAGAAGACAACACGTTCCGGCTCTTGTCAGAGGCAGAGGCTGCCATGGCTTCGTACTCTCGCTTCTTTGCCTCGTAGGCTTGTGCAGCCTCTTCAAGAGTGTTGTAAGTACCCAACCATTGCCTCACTTTGGTCACCGGATTTCTAATCTCCGCAGCCCATTTACCCCACTTGCGTTGCCTCACACCAACAGGCTTCTTTGGAGCTGCTTCAACGGCGGATGCGAGAACTGGGGTTTTAGCCAAAACCCTTCTCTTCTTGTTGCGGGTTTTGCCACTGCTGTTACTGTCTTGAGAGGAGCTCTCAGGCTCAAGAGTCTTCGTCTCCGGAAAGACAACCGGAGGAAGACTGATTTCTCGCACAATACGTTTGGTTTTCCGATCTCTGACGGAATCGTCGTCACTTGAATCGTAGTCAGTAGCGTAAGGATCATGATAAATCACGCGAACTCTTTTCATCTTGAAATCCTCAACACAGGGTGTTCGATAATCTATGGGTTTTTCACAGGGTTTAGGATCTTGTTTCAAAGGTTGCCTTCTTGAAATTTATGTTTCCTTAAAACTTTACTCCTAAACCCTCCACAAAATCTCCTAAATCAAAACTACAAAATTGGAGAAAACCAAAAAAGGAAAACAAAAACCAAAAAACAAACAGAGAATCTGATGGTAAGTATCAAGTGAGATTTCCTATCAGAAACAGAAAAAGATTGAAATATCTTTTTATGTGAAAATCCTCAAAGCACTCCAAACCAGAACAAGTCCTGCAAAAACCAAACAATACCATGTTAAGTAAAACAAAAACACTGAAAAACAAAGCACAAATCCAAAATAAAAAAAAAGTTACCTTTTTGGTCTCAAACTCATCGAAACAGACGAGGAAGCGAGATTGAAGCTCCTCTGCACCCAGCAGAGAAACAATCCAAGAAAGCAAACGCAGAGAGCAACAGCTAAAGAAGATGAAGAAGAAGAAGCTATAGTGATTATTGATGAACAAAACCAAAAGCAGAGCTGCAGAGCCCCAGTCACAGTCAAATCAAAACCAGCCGTCATAAATCCACACAGAAGAAAGCAAGAAAAGCTCGAGGTGGGTCTTGGCTCTTTCTTCTTCTTCTCCTCCTCTTTTCTCGCTACCTTAAAAGAACGGAACGAAAAGGAAGTAAACCGTAGGGTTAGACACTCCTACATATACTGCTACCTTACGTCGAAGATCACAAGAGATAGAAAGAGATCACATATCTAAGGCTCAGATTCCTCCACAAACCCATTAACTAAAAGACACAAATCTCCGCGGAAAGTATTCAATTAGGTCTTTACTTTGTGACTCGTCCTCTGGTCCCCATACGCCACGCCTGAGTCTGTTTCACGCACGCTCTCCACTCTCCTTCTTTTATTCTATTGTCACCACCTAACCATTCCTTACCTTACTGAGCGGTCAAATTAAAAAGGGTTAAAGTAAATTAATGCCTTAGACTTTTTATTTTTTATTATAATTATAGAAGTAAAAAAAAAATATCCCTTTAAAATTTAAATAATTTTAATAAAATTTATAAAAAATAATAATTAATTATTATTAATTATTTACATAATATGTTAACACCTTAATTTTACTTATTTAATCTTTAATTTATATCATTTTTTATTTTCACATTTACATGCGGATCTAAATAGTCTCTTTATTATATAAGTATAATATTATTACGTATTATCATACTATCCCGTATTAACTCAAATTTTAATTAAAATAAGGAATTTTTATAAAAATTATTCAAAATTTAAATTTCAAATTATAAGAAATTCTATTATCTTGCTTTAAGTACATTTGGAAACGCATGCTGAGCTGGCATGTAGTTGGCAATTTAATGTACAATTATACTTATCTACTCCTTATGTCACGCATATCATGCCATGCCCGGATATCCCAGACGCTTCATTCAGTCACTCTCTGTCAGATATGCACTGTCACGTGGTCGTTAACTCCACTCACAACAAGGCGCGTGGGGAAGCCAGATTTGTTTCTTAGTTTGCAGCTTTATTGAGGGAAACGATGCGCCGCGAGTCGTCAGCGTACTTGACCCATAGTTTTTGTATTGACTAATGGCTCTACTTTAAGGCATGATCTTATTCGTATTTACAGCTGTTGCCACTGAATGCAGAGAGGCCTCACCGACTGTACTGGTGCACCTTCACTTGTGGACTGACTACCTAATAAACTCCTTTTACGACGTCGGTTTAATATTAAAATTTCCATCTTTTTTGAGAGGAACAAGCACCGAACACGTGGATGTTGTTCACATCGGGAGAAGCAACAACCGATGTAACGGTCCAAAGCAATTCACACGCTCCTAAAGTCTTCTTCGATAGTTTAAGAAAACAATCCAAGCTTTTAGGTAAATTGGAACGGGAGAGGATCTTTAATTTAATATTATAATATCTATTTATTTATGTAAATTTCGTACTCTTTTTGATCAGTTGTTTTAAAAAAATACATGTTTATTAAAAAATTAATAAAATTATAGATATATCCTTATTAATATTCTCATAAAATTATCTCGATAATCAACATTTTAAATGAAATTGTGAAAAAAAACTTTAAAATTGTTATCGTATAATTAAGATGAGAGATAAAATAAAAGGTTAATTTTGAAAGAAAAGTTATAAACATAAGTACAAAGTCAAAAATGTCACTTATTTTGAATAATTAAAATGTATCTAAAAGCATTTCTTTTATAAATCAAAGGAAGTAAATATTAAAATTTATTATACATAATAAAATACAGTAAAATTGAACCGAATATCAAGACTCAATTGTAATCGACCAAGTCACGTGACCAACAGCATTAAATTACTATCCCGTATTATATAAATATATTAATTATAACATATAATAAAGAGTTTTATAAAATAATGGTAATAGGACATAACATAGGTTGACCGACCGACCGACTGCGTTGTTACTTGTTATAGGGCAATGGTCCTGATTTTCCCGCCAAGTGGCCCCACTTTACCTGATTTTCCCGCCAACGACGCCACATACATGACTTGATTGGTTGAGCCAATGCAAGTGTGAGACAGCTGTGGGTTGGTGTCTTCGAAAGTACAAGCAGGGAGTAATTTCCCTACACTTTCTTCTTACTCATTCCCATTTTTAACTTTTTTATTATGAAAAAGGACGAGGCACTGGGCAAATCTTAAAAGCTTCCTGACTCCTAAGAGTAACTTGTTTTCCTGGAAAAGGATGAACATCCATCTCTTCTCCTTCTTTAAATACTCTGTTATGGAAAATGAAAGGACAGCAGCCAGCTAGAAAATCTAGGGAAGAAGCAGCATCAAAACAGTAAATGCAAAGGAAATTATTCAGAAACCTACTCAAGGTCCTTTTCAAGGACTTAGCCCCATTTTCCAGGACATGACAAAGTTTTTCCCCACAGGAATATGCAATCCATTGACCTCTACCATTACACTTGTCTTCTTATCATCAACATCCTGAAGCTGATTGTTATGTTCCAAGGTTGTAAACTCAATCTTTGAATCTCTAGTCACGGGCTTCTCATCAATCTTAAGACCAGATGGTTTTCCACTTCCACTCAATCCTAGCACTGCTATCTTGTTAATAATCCAACCTTTGTCTAAAGCGTATTGACCATACTCAACTTCTGACCACACCTTCACACTTCCCTGGCTAACAGTTGCATAGAAGTGAACATATGTTGAATAACCATTTCCAAGTTTCATTTCTGGAAGTTCATCATCATCAAGGAAAAGAGTTCCTTTAGCCTCACCATTGCTAGCTCCTGATGGGAAGGTCACTGTGAGGCTAAAAGGTGTCATTCTGGCTATCTTAGATAGCATTCCACCTTGCTGCATAGGTAAGATGGTGTTTTGGTACAGATGCACATTAACAACGTGTAATGGGGCATCCAAAGTCACGTATTTTCCCTCTTTCGATTCAATCGCCTGCGTCGTATCGAACATACTATACCAAGTGCCTGGAGGAAATAATGCTTTAACCTCTGTTTTACCCTGATCAAGCACTGGAGATACCATCAGGCCACTCCCTAGTAGAAACTGTGTGCTCAATCCGTAACACTCGGTGTAATTCGGGAACGAGAAGAAAAGAGGTCTCGCAATTGGGGCCCCACTGAGGTGGGCCTCATAGTTCAATGTGTACAGATATGGAAGAAGCTTATACCTCATACCAAGAGCATTTCTAGCTGATTCAGCTACTGATTCCCATTGATAAAGCTCTTGTCTTGGGGAGTAGTAATTGGCATGATCCCTTGAGAATGGATAGAAAGCGCCAAGCTCAATCCAACGATTACAGAGCTCTTCCGTGGGCGCAGGATAGAATCCACAGATGTCTGAACCAACCATTGGTACCCCGAATAGACCAAAGTTTAGCATAGTAGATATGGAATACTTCAAATCCTCCCAAGTGCCCTTATTGTCACCAGTCCAATGAGCAGCATATTTGCCTGATCCCACATATGTAGAACGTGTTAAAATGAATGGCCGTTTGCCCTGAATTCCCTGAAGGCCCTTGTGAGTAGCAATGGTCTGAGAGAATCCGTAAAGGCTATGAGCATCATACTCCAAAACTCCATTATAATGAACTGCACTGGTAGCTATAGTTTTGTACCCTACTGGAACCTGCATTCCTGAAGCATTTATCTTGTACGGCGGTTCATCCCACCGTGTCTTGGTTATGTTCTTGCAATCCAGGCAACATATCCAGCCAGGTCCAGTTCCAGTTGGACATTGCTTACCCACTGGGACCTTGCACAATCCGGAACAGAAGTTTGAAACTTCATTCATGTCAATCCATAAGCCATCAACAGGAACAAGCTCATGGAAACGACGAATTTCATCGCCCCACCATTCAACTGTTTTCGGATTGAGAAAGTCGGGAAAGTTAACAGCTCCTGGCCAAACTTGGGCAAGGTAGGGCTCACCCTCATACTTGATGAACACATCATTAGCAATGCCTCGTTGATGTACACCATAAGAGGAATTCACAGAGATCCCTGGGTCGATAATGACAATGTATTTCATGCCAATGCTATGAATTTTATCAAGGAAAGGCAAAAGTTTATCACGAGGGTAGTTAGTGGGGTTAAGAGTGAAGTCCTTCTTGCCATCCATGTGATCATCGTCATTCCAGATGACATCAAGTGGGATCTGAGCCTTCTTGTAATTCTCAACTACATCTTCAACCACAGAGAGATTATGGTAACCCCATCTGCATTGGTGGAATCCTGTAAAATCATACGACCACACCATGAGATTGAATGAAACATGAGAATCTGTTTGGCACAAGGGAATTTATACGTTTATCGTCAGGTGACTCTTAAATTGAAGCAAAGTTCTCATTAGCATAAATGTAAAACAATGGAATCTACTTTGGTAACTTCAAAATTTATAGTCAATGGCAAAACCTGAGGGTTGTATACCAATTAAACTAACATATTTTTATTCTCAATCCGACCTAGCTTATCAGGTAAGGACCAAAAGAAGGAGAAAACAGAACTTCGGTTCAGAATACTTGTATCCAGAACAGCTGTAACTTATCGTCAGTTTATGTACTTAACTGAAGTACACAATTCAAAGAAAGATAGCAACAATTTCCCTTATTCAGAAAAGAATATAAATTTGACTCCTACCATAGCTATTAACATCTACTAATTCATAGATTTTCTGAGGTAGAAGTTCATGGTTAATCCATAATGGTTGGCATCCAAGAAAGGAGGAGAAGAAAGATAACATGTCACAGGAAGATTTTAGCTCTAATGTACATATCCAATAGTCCCAACACTGAAAAGTAGTGTTCAATCTTGTCTCAACCGCTCATCTACCAACATAACAATTCCCACAATACAAGCTAACACCTTTTGAGAAAAATACAGGAACCCCAAAGGTTTGCAAATGGTAATGAAAGAAAAAAAGTTTGTGGTCTTTTGTGGAATGTGGAACTTTAGAATGCATGTGTTTTAGACATAAAGGGGTTCTTTTTTTTCTAGAGAATTGAAAATAAAGTTCATAAACGAGAACAGAACAGAGAGGAACAATGTCAAGTCATTAGATACTGTTGATCTTTTTTCTAGAGAATTGAAAATAAAGTTCATAAACGAGAACAGAACATAGAGGAACACTGTCAAGTCATTAGATACTGAATCAACATTCATATGAACACACAAAGTTAGCAATCCGTTACTCCTACTGCTGCAATTCCAGCTAAAGAAATGGTTAAACAATAAGGGAAAAGGACAAGATTAACGAGAAAATAGAACTATTGAGACAAGACAGGGATCTAAAAGTTCCCAAGTCAAACGGTGGCCTTCAATCAATACAACTAATAAAACAAATCAAGCGGATTATAAGACGTAAACAGAGGAAATGATACTGAAACAGAGGCAAAGAGGCTAAGAATGTAATGATTACCGAAAGCCCAGTAAGGCATTGGAGCTGGTCTTCCAATCAACTCCGTGTATTGTTCGACAACGTCCAAAGGTGTGGGACCTGCAAAGAAGTAGAAATCGAAAATACCACCAATGACCTTGTATGTCAAAGAAGTTCCCCTGTAGAACACATCCATGCCATTGCTGTTGAGCAATAGAACAGCGTGAGCATAGGGTTTCCCATTCACGTTCCTGAGATCCATGTACATAGGATGTGATCCATACAAGTCCGTGTTGATGTTAATGGCTGAGATATCAGTTGTATACAAAGTGTATGGATCTCCAGGATAGAGTTTGATTCCATGGGGCTGTGTGTTCTCTCCCAAACCGTACAGTGAAGCATCTTTAGGCAACTGTGTTGATATCTCCAAGTACTGGTCCTTAAACACCATTTCACCAAAATTATCCGACCCACTAGAGCTCGAATTGAAAAGGGTTTGCCCATTTGATTGTCTCTTAACTGCAAAACTAAATGGGTCCGGTCTGTAGCTAAACAGTAGCTCAGAACCCGAGAACTCTTGAACCATAAGTGGGTTCTTTCTCAATCTCCCAATACTTGGCTTCATCACTGGCGCTTTCTCTCTCGGCAAGAGATCGTACGGCACTTCCCATCTCTGCTTCGTCGCGTCAGTTATCTGAACCCTCAAACGATTCTGAGTTTCATGCCTGCAAAGGTTCAACGTACACAAACATGCTCTGTTTTAGTTCTTTTATAGCTTCTGATAAATAACCTCTTGAATCAAACTGACAATCGAGAGAATAAAAAAAAACAGTTGCAGACGGGAGAAAGACGCTTACTTTACGAAGAGCTGCAATAGTGGGACATCAGAACCATAAACATTGTTCGTCTTCTTGACTTGAAGGTGACCCAGTAAGCCACCATCGGAAGTCTCTTCAATGGAGATCAACCGGTAACCTTGGCCAATCTTGGTGGCAGTAGCATATTGGACAGAGAAGAAAAGGAAAATATAGATAACAAGAGAAGGTATTAAAACAGAAGAAGAAGAAGAAGACATTGGTCACTCAACAGAGAGACTAAACAACAACTAAACACCGTAGTCTAAGGAGCATTGAGTGCACGTATATATATAGATAGTGTGTAGAACTATATAAGATAGAAATAGATAGAAGTTCTCGTAAAAGCTCGAACAGGTGTAAAAGACTCGTTTAAGACATGACACTCTTTTGAGTTTTGAGTGTTCGTGTCTGAAAAGGAAGACATTAACTGATTCGATAATGTCCAAATGTGAAGCTTAATGACTGAGTTTACTCAAAATGCATATAATTACACTTAATAACATATTTATTCTTTTAATTAGTACGTCATAATGATGAATTTGTATTTAAAAAAATTGTATTAAATATTATTTATATATGTATATTTACATCAGTGCATGCATGTGTTTCATTCAATGAACGAGACAACAAGCTCATAGAAAATCGCTTAAGATGCTGGCTTTTGGTCGCTCACTAGCTCTGCAAGGTCTCTGCTTACTTCCAAAGCATGGCCTGAGATCTCCTAAAGAGTTAAGAGCGGATTCTTTTGACTTTTGAGAGGCTATCATTGAAGGAAACAGAGAAATGGTATCCATTGTTGGGATAAATGACAGATCATAGGCATTTTTCGGTTTCTTCTTCAATCAGATTTCATGTCTTCATCTGGTTTTTTAAAGGGTTTCGCTGTGAAGAAGACGATAGTATGAATATTTCCTTGGATATGAATGGTTTGACTATTAATACAGACTGTAACCCTATATATTCACTAATACGGAGTTAATGACTCGTTACAAAAAATTAAACTTTGTCACGGTCTTGTAAGCCAAATATAGTAAAAAGGTAACTTTTTAGACAAATTCCACCATAAAAATTTTGAACCGGTTGAACCTTTTGATTCGGTTTAAGTATGTTTTATATAGTATCATTTTAATTTAATGTTTTCAAAATAAATATCAATACTATCTTAAATTTTAATAAAATTAATTTTTTGTTAACTTTTAATAATTAAATTAATCTTAATTTTTGTTAAATATTAATAAATAAATTATCAGCTTAGTCTTTATGGTGTTGCAATTAAATAAGCCGAATTTATCAAATATTAATGAGATTTTAAAACTAATTTATTTTAACACCAATTAAAAATATAATTTGTATCTCAATATTTTACAAAATATTTAAATAAGTTATCTTTGTATTAATTTTATAATAATAACTTATTTAAATATTTTATAAGGTTGCAATTTGTCTTGTAACAGAACTTTATAGACCCTTGTCTTCTAATGAAATAGGATTATTAAATTTTATGTTGGTCCAGAATCCAAATAGTACCAAAAGAATATAATTAATATACCTTGTCTTCTAATGAAATAGGATTATTAAATTTTATGTTGGTCCAGAATCCAAATAGTACCAAAAGAATATAATTAATATATTCCTCATTATAATGCACGACAAAACATGGGATAAATCCAAAATGATTTTCTGTCTCTTGCTCATAATTATAAGTAATTAACCTTGATTCCCGCCTCGATTAATTAATCTGTGAATTAAATAATAACAGATATATTAATTTAATTTTAAACTAAGATGGTTTAATTAAAACTTTAATCAATTTTATATTCCATCCAAACAGCGTACGTATGGAAATGATTTTGATAATTTTTAATTAACTTGCAAGTTCATCATCATCGATACACCTAAAATCGAAGTCTCGTAACAAAGTAAAGTTTAGAAAGGTCGGATAATACGCAGTCTTATCTTTGCATAGTAAAGAAGTTATTTATAATAAACTCACATGTAAATGTGACAATAAAAAGTGATATATGTACCAGTGTAGATAAGTAAAACTGACACACGAACTAGTTTTGTAAATAAAATTACCAAAACAATACATAAATAAATAAACAATCTGATACAGCCAAAAGGATATACCTGATGATGTTCAAATTTGCTAGTACCTAATTCACTTTAAAGATCAACTCTTCTTGTCGCTAGATAAGCTAGGAGTCTTTGTTTAGAGATATTGAGGCTACGACCATCCTACACTTTTAATTAACTTGAAAGTTAAATTGAATAAAAATTTTAAATTGATAAGATAAGAGATTTAAAATTTAAAATGTTAAATTGGTATTCAACTTTCACAAAATTAGTTAAAATTTGAATAAAAAACTTTAAAATATCATTAATTTTGTTAATTTAAATCAAGTATAATCTCAATTTAATCATAACTCAAATTTTATATGGAATAAGTGTTAAGTGAGGATACGTGAGAGGAATTAGAAAAAGAAGTTTATTGTTTGGATGGACTCTTGGGAGGTCAATAAACGCTTTTCTTCACTACAAAAGTCTTTTCTAAAAAAAATGGGTGTTTGATTATAAACTAAAAAGTACTTTTTTAATAGATATGGCTAGCACTTCTTTAATAAATATGACTTTTTTGCAGACAAAATATAGTTTTTAATAAGCTCAAATTTAAAGATTAAAAAACCTCTCAAATGACTTTTTAGTATATTTTCAGATAAATTAGTGAGTATATTTTAAAATCTTTTGCCCTTATATTTTACACACAATTTTCACAATACCTACAAACCCATCTTCACATTTATTTTGCAAACTCAACTTGAACATTTATTTTATGATTTATACAATATTATTTGACATTTTATATGTTTTAATATTTATTTTATATTACTTTTCTTATATCTAAGACAAAACAGGTGTTTCAATGTAAAATTAAAAAGCAGTTATTTAATAGATATGATTTTTTGGCGTTAAAATACAATTTTTAAGAAGCTCAAATTTAGAGATTTTAAAAAGCCTCTCAAATGACTTTTTCAAGTAAATTTTTCAAATAAATTAGTGAATATATTTTAATCTCTTTTATCCTTATATTTTACATATAATTCTCACAATACCTACCAACTCATCTTCATGTTTATCTTACAAACTCAACTTGAATATTTATTTTGAGATTTATATGATATTATTTAACTTTTATATGTTTTAATATTTATTTTATATTAGTTTTACTTATGTTTGTGATTTGCATATTGTTTAATATGCTTTAAATAATGTTTATATGCATAAATAATTTTTATTATAAAATAAAATATAATTAAAATTAAAAGTATTTTATATTTTCAAATAATCTACTGTATGAATTTTTTAATTTTTTTAAATAACAATCAAATAATCAATTAACATCGTAGAAAAATTTTCTTAAAAATGATATATATATATATATATAATTAGTATATACTAATATAAGCTTAACGAAACGTAAGCTTAGGTAAGCTTATGATGCGTGTGGAATGGGTATTGCACTAGTTTTGCATCAATTTGCGCTCTAAAAGGACAAAGAGTCTCATGAAAAGCCGTAAATGATTATATATGTATGCACTCTTCTCAATTGATAATCGGTTAAGCTTTGTCTCTTCTTAAAGGAACAGTTCATCGCATTGAGGTGACCACATTAGTAGTGGGCATGGATTGCCCAGGATTAGTTCAGGTCCATGCCTATCAAAATTGAATAACGACAAGAGGTAGTGATCTATAATGGCCATGAATTTTGCCAGGGGTCAAGGACCATGCCGACACACCAAACTCAATATTTGGGCTCAGACTCCACTCAAAGTAAACAGGTCAGGCCGGAATAAACCAAAATCTTGGGCCTATTAAAAAAAAAAAATAAACCTCGACCTGATTGAGTATACATCAAGCACAGCTCCACCATTAACAACTTATCAGCATTTTTTAAGTTAATAACAAAAAGTTACCTTTTTAATTGTCTTAAAAAATCATTAATGCATTTAGTAAATAACTTATTGATTAGCTTATTTAGCCTTAATAAGTTAATTTCTAAAAGCTACATAAAAGGAGCTTTTTAGATGATCAGCCAAAATTAATAAATAAAAACTAATTATATCCTATTTTCATAATGTTTGAATTATGATATATATCGTGTCATACTATAATTATAGATATTTTAAATTTATTAAATAATAAAATTAATACATATTATACAAAAATATTAATATGATGTAAGTCGCTACATCATTTGTATTAATAGAAAATTTAACGTTTGATTATTATTATTATTATTATATATTTTATTAAAGTTATAAATTTAATTTTGTAAAATTAAATATCTAAATTTTAAATTCATATAAGAATATTCAACGAAATATTAAAAATATAATATTCACACCCTTATAATTTTTTTAAATCGTGCCTCTCGAAAGTCACTTTATACATCAACAGTTAATACTAAACAATTAATTTTACCACACATCTTTATTAAATGGATAATATTATCCACTAGTCAAAAATATTAATAGAATCAACTAATAACTAATCCGTAAAGGAATCAGCTATCATCAGTAGTTTTAAACATGACCTATCTCTGACAAGTAGGAGTGACCTGATTGGTTTCAACTCCTCACTTAAGGCTCTCATTTGTAGAAGGTCTTAAATTTGAGTCACCGAAAAAAGAGGACAAAGGGGAATTTTTCCTGTTGATAATCCTCTAACTTTTTGGGCATACTACTTGATCGGATTAATTACTGACGTCTTGCTTCCAACGACAGTGTAAAAGTTGAAGCTATTAGAAAATCAGAAACTGCTGAGAACTTGATACTGAGGAGGATCAATGATCGATTAGCAGCTGATTAATTAGTATGTGACAACTCTTTGTATATCAAAATGTATAGGTTACGAAAGAACATGAAGACCCAAGTGCCGGGGGTGGCCACAAAGTCCCGAACGTGAAGATGAAGAAGGTGGTATGGGAGCGGTCGAGTAAAGTGGGAGAGGAGGGGACCAACTCCCGGGAGCCACGGGTCTAACCAGAATCTCGTCGTCAAACCATTACCGATCCGCCAAGTAAAGCCGTGAGTCACAATAGGCCACGTCGCACGAATGCTCCTCCACACCATCGAGCCCCCCGATGAAGGAAGGGAGGGAGGAAGGCGATGCACATCAAAAGCATATTTCCCGGAAAGCACCTGGACCCATAAAACATCAGGAGTGGCGATCAAGGCCCAGCCGAGTTTGGCCAGGAAGGCGTCGTTCATTTCCCGAATCCTTCTGATACCCAATCCCCCAAGATCTTTGGGCTTACAAACCTCCTCCCAGCTGACAAGGGCACCTTCTTCCTGTCGTGGGATGATCCCCACAAAAATTGGCGCATGACTCGTTCGAGGGCGTCACATAACCTTCGTGGTAAGCGGACAGTTTGTATCGTGTAATTTGGTATAGCCGTTAAGACCGATTGAACCAAAGTGACACGGCCAGCAAAAGATAACGAAGAGGGGGACCAACCGGACAAACGGTTCTGGACAGTGTCAAGAATGTGTTGATAGGTATGCTTGCTGACACGCTGATGCAGAAGAGGAACCCCAAGGTATCGACCAAGGTCGGAGGTCCTAGGGAAGGCTAACGCGCTACTTAATGATCGACACGTCGAAGAGGGGACATTTCGAGAGAAAAAACACCTCGATTTGGCTGTGTGCACGCGTTCACCAGACGCATGGCAGAAAGAGTCCAGAATATGATGAATAACCTGAACCTGATGTATAGAAGCCTCCGAGAAGAGAATGAGGTCATCGACGAAGAATAAGTGAGAAAGGGGGCCCGTTCCTACTCAACTTGACCGGACGCCACCGACCTGTGGACACAGCATGTGTGATCGCATGTCCAAGCCGCTCCATACACAACACAAACAGGTAAGGGGAAAGAGGGTCACCCTGCCGAATACCTCGAGCGGGATGAAAGGCCTCGCTAAGCGCGCCATTCCAGTTCACTTGAAAGGTGACAGTAGTGATACATTTCATGATGAGAGAAATAAAAGAATCCGGAAGACCAACCTCTTGAAGGGTAACTCGAATGAAGTCCCAATCGAGTATGTCGTATGCTTTCTCGACGTCCACTTTGATGGCCATGATGCCCTTCTGGCCAGACTTTTGTCTCATGGAATGGATCACTTCCTGGGTGATGATGATATTATCTGTAATAAGACGGCCAGGCACAAAGCTACACTGGGTCGGACTAACAAGCGTCGGAAGGAACGGTTTGAGCCGATTGGCTAAAATCTTGGTGAGGGCTTTGTACAGCACAGTGCAAGGAGCGATCGGGCGGAATTGTGAAATAGAAGAGGGGGAGGGAGTCTTGGGAATAAGGACAAGGATAGTACGGTTAATCCCTGACTCCCAAACTTCATGACGAAAGATACTCTGGAGGAAATGGACCAGGGATGGGCCGACAGTCTCCCGCTGGGATTGATAAAAAAGAGCAGTGAAGCCGTCAAAGCCGGGAGCTTTATAAGGATTCATGGAAAAAAACGTCGTCTTGATTTCGTCGGGGCAGAGAGGACTAGAGAGGTCCTCATGCATGTGCTGATGAGGGGAAGGAAAAGCACTAGGAAGAAGGCCAGGGAAGGAGGATTGACTGTCAGGTTGGTATAATGCCTCCAAATAACGTCGGGCAATGCCGCGTAGAACCTCAGGATCGGTGACGGCTGAACCATTGTCATCAAGGAAAGAATAGTTTTGGGACTGGCGACGCCGAGTCCGAGTGAGATCATGGTAAAATCGAGTATTACGATCGCCCTGTTCGAGCCATTGACTCCTAGACTTTTGGTGTCAGAAGAGTTCTTCTTGATAGAGAACGGATCCTAAGTCGGTCCGGAGGGTGGTCTCGAGAGCATGAAGGGATGGGGAGTCGGAGTCCTCAACCAGGTGCTGAAGGCCCTCAAGACAGGCCATGAGGCGTCTCTTGCGATGGAAGATATGGCCAAATTCTGTGACATTCCAGTGATGAAGAGTTTCCGAGAAACGATGGAGCGCTCCACTAAAGTCCGAGGATGTCGGATGCCAGTTATCAGCGACCACCTAGGAAAAAGAAGCGTGGGTGAGCCACGCAGACTGAAAGCGAAAATGACGACTCGTAGGCGGGGGAGGGCCAGGATCAAGAAAACGAATGAGGAGGAGCCGATGATCCGATTTCAGAAAAGGAAGGTGGGTAAAACAGGTACGGGGGTACGTATAAAGCCAATCAGGAGAACCAAGAGCCCGATCGAGTCTGGCTCGGATAGTTCCACGCTTCCACGTGTAACGAGGATCGGAAAACCCAAGATTGAGGAGATGACACTGGGACAGACAATCCCGAAAGAGAGGATTAACCGTGGGTTGAGCACGGGACCCCCCTCGTTTGTCTTTGCTCTCCAATTTAGCATTGAAGTCTCCACCCACAAGCCAGGGTAGTGCGATGTGCGGAGCCAGGATGGCCAGATAATGCCAGAGGAATTTTTGTAACGCGTAGGTCGGGCTCGCGTAAATAGCGGTAAATTCAAATGACTGGTGTCCCCACTGCACTATAGCATGAATAAACTGGCGTTCAGCAAGACGGACGCGAACATCAATAGTCTCCGTCCAGAGAAGCCATATCCCCCCGGAGTAGCCCGTGGCCTCAACTCGGAAGGATTTACTAAAGCCCAGAGAGCGAATAACTTTCATGGCTCGATCGCCGCTAATACGGGGCTCTATTAAGACCACAATCTAAGGTCTATGAAGGCGAATAAAGTTCTTTAAGATGGGCTTGAAGGTCCGCCCTCCAGCCCCTTGACAATTCCAGATAAAGATGGTCATAAAAACGAGGAAAGCAAAGAGGTACCTAAAACGAGCTGGTCGAAGCCGTATCCGCGTGCCCAGGCCGATCTAGACTCGGAAGGGTCGCTGGAACAGAAGCTGGATCCGCCATAGGCGAGTCAGGATGCTCAGGCATAACTCCTTCGGGCTGAGGCTCGGAGTTGGGGTCGGGAGGGCGGGATGCGGTAGCCACGAGGAGAGGTTGGGAGGGCGTCGAGTCCATAAGACCCTGAGGGTCGGGGGGATCCTCATCCATTGCCCCAGTACCAAGGCCCGTGAGGCTAGGTATAGGGATGGATGGATCCGGGGAAATGAGGGCGTCGTGCGATGGTAAGGAAATGGCTACATGCGCCGAGCTGGACCGGGGGGAGCTCAAGCCCGGGGGAGTGGGTTGCGGCAGCTGGATGCTGGGAGGAGGCAGGCCCACGGTGGAGGAGGCCTGTGGAGGAGGAAAGGAGGATGGGCCTACGCTGGAGGAGGGCTGGGAAGGGTGTGAGGTAGCTGGGCCCGTGGAGGAGGCTGGATCCAATGGGGAGACCAAAGGTGTGGAAGGGTGGAGCTGTGGGCCAGGCGGGGAAGGGGAGCCCAAGGCACCCCCAAAGTAGCTGCAAACAGCGTCGTGTCAAGGGGCTTCGGAAGGCTTCGAGAAGCTGCGAGGGCCGCGCTTCTCTTCAGTTTACCGTCCCTTCTGGACTGCTTGCGTAAGGAGGAACTGGGAGGAGTGGTAGAGATGGAAGAAGCGAGGTCAACAAGGGAGCTTGGGGAAAGAGCCGGTGGAGGGAGGGTCGGTGATGCGTCGTTCGGCCCCTCGGGGGAGAGAGTCGTGAAGCGCGAGCCTTTGGAGCCACCAGTCTGCGCCTGTGGTGGGCTAGGTCTGCGCGAGCCGACGGGGGAAGGAGGAGGGCGGCGTGCCCGGCGTTCCACTTGCATCCAGGGACCGAAGGGTTCCGATGGAGGAGTACTGGTGGGGGGATCGACTCGTGGGGTAACGGAGGTAGTCGGGGGGCATTCGTCAGAGGACGTCGTCGGTGCGCTAGGGGGCTCAGGCCGCGATGGGCAAGCGGGGGTACCATGCCCGACCTGACCACAATGGAAGCAAATCTGGGGAAGTCCCTCGTAGGCCACCCGAATGACTTCCCCATCGAGATCCACTATCGAGCGAAGAGGAGCACTTAGGTCCAGGGTGACCGCAACCCTCGCGAAGCGCCCGCGGTAAGTCTGTTGGGTATTGTGGTCAATCTTTACTGTTTTCCCTATTAGATTCCCTAATGCAGTGAGAATGGAGGGATGGTATCTGGCTATTGGGAGGTCGGGGAAGCGGACCCAGGCTACTACATGGGTGACTCGACCGGAGGAGGGACGGAACGCCGGAGTCCAAGGTTGGACCGAAAGGACGTGGCCGGCAACAACCCATGGACCCTGCATCAGTGAGTGAATATAATCCCGTTCCTCCTTAAAATTGATCAGGTAAAAGTCATTCTCTAAATCCACAATCTTCAGGGGACCAGAGGGATGCCACAAGGTTTGAAGACGATCACGGAGCATACTGAAGCCCATCTTGCGTCCCAAAAGTTTGAGGACAACCGCGTGAGTCCAGACCTGATCAAGTTTGTCGCGAAAGGTAGGAGAGAGTTCGATGCCCAGCCCATGTGGACCTTGAACAATGTTGAGGTCTCCCTCTTCCAGTTCAATGGGTGTATCATCGGGCCAATTGAGGTCGAGAGCAGGGGTAGCTGGATTGGAAGGGCCAGAAACGATCGCACTATAGCTGACTGGAGGTTGAGTGACCGGTGGGTCAATGGGGGGAGGGTCTTCCTCCCTGTCTCGCAACCGAACTTTCTTGGTCGTATGGGCATTGGACTCCATTACAGGGAGCAAGTGTAGGACGAGGAGGGAAGCGGTGGTCGGAAAGCGAAGGTACTGTGGCAGACAGATCGTGTGTGCTGTAGCAAAAACGGTCGCATGTACTGTAGCAGTTCAAAGTTTGATAGCTTTCTTGTATCTTGACAGTCCTCCCTACCTATCTCTCCCCTACGCTTTGCAGGACCATTGCCGGCATTTTCCCCCCCTCACCGGTACAGGGCCCGGACAGGATTATCTGGGGTACTTCCCATCATGGTCAATACACTGTTGCCTCTTTCTACGCCATGATTCTGGGGCACGCGGCTGAAGCCTCCCATGGGGTCTGGCGGGCCATTTGGCAATGGCCAGACCCTCAGCGGGTCCGTACCTTTTTATGACTGCTCGCTAAGGACCGCTTACTGAGTAATCAGCACCGGGTGCACCGGCACCTCACCACCGATGGTTCTTGTCCGCACTGCTCCCGCGAGGAATCCTCTCTTCATGTGGTTAGGGACTGTTCTCTCGCTCATCGAGTTTGGGCCGCTTTCTTTCCGGATCTCATCACCTCACCGACCTTCTAGCTTCCTACCAGTGATTGGTTTCTAGCCAACCTCCAGCAGCATCGGCGTGTGCAGGGTCGGGATTGGGCTCTTTGTTTTGGTTTGATCTGCTGGTTCCTCTGGACGTGGAGGAACAAGTCTATTTTCGATACTTCTTTTGTGCGACCCACCTCACCCTCTTTTATTATTTTGTCTTTTGCAGATCAGGTTCAACAGGCTGCGGCGAGGCATATCCTGGCTCCCCCCGGCCTCCGTCCCCGTCAGGCACACCTCGTCGATTGGAGTCGGCCGCAAGTCGGCTGGGTGAAACTGAACACCGATGGAGCTTGCCATCGTACCCAGTTCGTGGCAACCTCCGGGGGACTCATCCGCGATAGTGACGACACTTGGCACGGGGGTTTCTCTCAAAATATAGGATGGTGTACGGTGTTGTCCGCAGAACTCTGGGCGGTCTACACCGGTCTCTCGATGGCTTGGGAGTTGGGCTTTCGTTGGATTGAGTTGGAAGTAGACTCACTGGGGCTCCAGCAATTCCTCTCTTCTGTTTCTTCCCGTTCCCAGTCGAGTAACTCTTTGGTCCTGGATATTCAAGAAGCGCTTAGCAAACCCAGTGCATTGTTCATCGTCACATCTATCGATAGAAAGACAGATGTGACGGACGGCCACGCCAGCGATTCATTCCGCCTTAGTGTCCTTTTTTGATGTACCACCTATTGGATGTCACAATATCCTGATAGAGGATATGTCGGGGATCTGTTTCTCCAGACTAACTTTGTAATTGTTGTACTCTTATTTTCCCTTTATATATATATATATATATAAAAAGAATATGAATTTTAAAATTCTAGAGTTACCTTCTCTAAAACTCTTAGGACGGGGATTTAGGGGTCCAGTAAAAGTCCTATCTCTGCTTTCACGTCACTTCAATGAGAATATCTTTTCCTGTAATACGCCACCTTCTGTCTCACTCTTCATTAATGTTGGAAAGGACGACGAAGTTGTCCTGTAAATGTAAAGAGGCCATGTATGATACGTAGAAATTGCAAGTGACAAAGTTGATTCAATTAACATTTATAAGTTTAACGGATCTCTAGTATTGATCTGTTATTTTTTGAATAAATAGTTAATTATCTAATAAAATTAAGAAATCTCACATATAAATTAGGATTTGAGTCCGATGAATTTATCTTTTAGAAATAAAACAAAATTTTATGTTATAAATTGAATTTGTTTTAATTAATTAAATTCGAGTTAGTTGAATTTTAGTTTAAATACATGCTTAATTTGAATAACTCGAACCTATCTAAACCAATTTGATAAAATAATATCATTTCAAGCTTAGGATCATATTTTTAAGATTAATGGTGTGATGTATACCTTAACGTTTTATAAATTTTTATAAAATATTAAGGTAATTTTTATCTTAATTTAATATTTAAAAGATTAATTTTAAGATAAAATTAATACTTGATTAGTCTAAACTATTTAATTGTGATATAATATATTAAGAACTTAACTTAAAGAACAACAAAAGAATATCTATAATAGTATTTAAAAGTCCAACTTCAAGACGTGATTATTGGAAACAACAAGCAATGGATGAGTATGCTCCTCGTGGAAAGGAGAGGCCACTAGTCTTGGTCAGAAACAATATGATTTTCCTGGATGATTCACTCCACGCTTCACTCGTCATCTACGTGACGTATCCCTTCATCGTCACTCACCGTCAACAACCCTATTGCCGCCTTTCAATGACGTAAATCTAGTCCCCAACAACACTCACCTACATCTTTAATATATATATATATGTGTCATTTCTCTTCCACTACACCGCAATATATCTGACCAAAACCAAAAAACCTTTTCTCCATGGAGGGAGAGAAAAGGAAGCTGGGAGACGTCGGCGAGATGGAGGGCAAGAAGTTGAGGGAAGCAGACGAGGGAGCGACGGAGGAGGAGGTGGACGAGTTTTTCGCTATAATTAGGAGGATACATGTGGCGGTGAAGTACTTTGAGAATAGTATGGGAGGCAAGAAGTGGAGAGAGTCGTTTGAGAAAGAGGGTTTTAAGGAAGTTAATGGCGGGGTTGATGGCGAGAAGAAAGAGGACGTGTCTGTGGATGAGAACTCGGGTTTTGATCTGAACTTGGTTCCACAATCAAAAGAGGACCATCTGTAACTCAACATGTGTCTGAATAACTTAAAAAGTTTGTTTAACGTTTTTTAGCTTTTAATGTTCCAGGTTCATGTGAGATATGCAGTAGTGCAAATGGACATGAAAGATGAGTTGGAGGTTTCTACTGATCCTAGGTTTTTTCACAAGACACAGGATAGAGCTAGCTTTCCTTGTTTTTCCGATCCAATGACTTAGTTCCCAGTTTGTTGTAACGATGAAACTTACCTTCATCCAAATATAAAGATCAGTTTTATTTTGTATTATCCATCGACAAAGGTGCTCAAGATCTTTATGTATGAACACTGAAGCATCTTTGTATTTGGGTACTTATAGTAATAAACCCCATTTCTTTGCATTTGGTTACAGACCTTTTTAAATTTTCAGAAAAAAAAAAAAGAAGAAACGTGAAATGTCCTGTGTGTTTGCACGTTTCATGTTCATTAGTCTGTCTGGTCTTAGCAACCAGGAATGACTCAGCTTGGAGGAGGAAGAAAACTAGTGCTTACAGACCTACCTACCCTAAGCCATGCTTTTCAAAATTAGGCTCTCATGACCGGACCTGACCAAATGTCAGAGTTGCATATGTTTGTTGAATACTGACATTGACTAACATCTGAGAAGGTGCTGTTTATGTATACTTTTCTAAATTTTGTGGAGTGAGCCATATTGGGAAGTTTCAACAATAAGCAACATTATTTTTATATAAATAAGCTGTTTAGACCCACATTTAATATAATATAATAATATTATAAAATAATTAATAAACTTTGAAATTAATAAAAAGAAAATGATTTGTTTTGATATATACTTATATCTTGTTATTTTAGTTATTGTGAAGTTTAATATTTTAATATTTATGTTTATTTTCAATTTAATGGTAAAGATGAGTTAATTGTGATGTAATGAGAATTATTAATTTATTATGTAGTTAAATTTGAATATTATTTGATATTTTAATCATATGTTTATAAGAGTTAGTAGGGATTCAGGTGTATTGTGCCTCTCAAGATTTAAAAAATAATTTTTTTAAATTAATATATATATATAAAGGACGAAATTATTTACTACTGACCTTTCCAAAATTTAAAAATTAAATATTTAGACATTTCTATTTTAAATTTTTAGTTTCGTCACTAGTTAAGATGATTATATAATTTTATAAGAAATATATTTTATATAAAATATAGAGTTGATATTAATATAAAATTTCAGTGAAAAAATTGTAAACTTATTTTATTATCAGTACTAAATAACTAAATATTATTCCGTATTTAAATTATATTTTTTATAATATAAAAGGTTATAATTTGTAAAAAGACAGAAAAGGTGAAGTTTGATGCACTTGGAACATAGAGACTGATTTTGGGTACCCATAGATTTAGGTCCAAAAATAGCTAACGTATACTTGCGGCCCAGAGAAGACGTTTCTGTAAGCAGGGAGCAGACTTGGCAACTGGCCCAGTTTTTCATTTATTATTTCCTGAACCCGAGCTAAAACTCAACCCGACCCGAATCATTGATTGAGTTGTGTTGTGTTCGAAAATAACTATTCACCACCATATAAAATAAGGTTGCTTTGTATGTGAAAAAAATAACTCAAAAATACCCGAACCAATACTTGAAACGAGGGTCCGAACCTAACTCAATTTTCAAGTTTTTTTGTTGTTGTTGTTGTTGTTTTTATAACTTATAACATATCAAGGCTATATTTAATTAGGTTTATATCAGTAGAATTTTGTTAGTAAAATTTTTTAGATTTTTTAATAAGAACTTTAAAAAAACTAGTTGATTGTTTGGCAATCAGTTAAAAAGAAATTTTAAAAGAGTTTTATACAAGAACTATTTAGCAACATAAAAATAAAAATATTTTAATTTTAACTATATTTTATTTTATAATAAAAATTATTTATGCACATAAATATTATTTAAAGTATATTAAATAATATGCAAAGTAAAATATATTAATTATTAAATAATTTTAAATCATATAAAACATAAATAAAAATATATCTAACCTAATCTTTTATATGGATTATAATATAAGTAAAATTAATATCAAAATAAATATTACACGATATAAAAATATCAAATAATATTATATAAGTCTCAAAATAAATATTCAAGTTAAATAAACAGTTAAATACATAATAAATTATACATTTTATTGTAATAAAAAAGATTGGTTTGCAAGATAAACGTGAAGAGAATTTTATAGGTAGTATGAGAATTAAATATAAAACATAAAGACAAAATGACTAAAAATATACTCATTAATTAAACTGAAAATTTTATCCTAACAAGTCATTTAAGAGGCTCTTTGAGAAATTCCAAATATGAATTTATCACAAAGTTATATTTTAGTTGTCAAAAAGTTATATCTATTAAAAAAGAGCATTTTTTTTTATAATCAAACACCTTTTTTTAAGGCTTTTGTGGTGAAGAAAATTGCTTATTGACTTTCTAAAGTCTTATCCAAACAATCACCAAGTCTAGGTTCGACTCGGTTTCATCAAGTTTTGGAACTTTTTTTTTTTATTTTTGAACTGGGACATAAGCTTAGACTCGAACCATCTAGCCTGATTTGGCCTAGTGCTTAAAAATTTTAGGCAACATAACAACATCGTTTTTAAATTTTAAGTATTGAAAAAGTTGTTTTCTAAATTTTAAATTTAAAAAAATAATATAAGACTCAAATCTGATAAAATTTGAAACGATCCAAATTCAATTAAACTCAAATTCAAGCTGTGTGTTCCGAACTCATTCGAGCTTTGAGTCAAGCTTGAACCTAAATATTAATTTTCAAACCTAAACCCTAAATCCAACCCCATATCAACCTCCAAAATATATGTTTGTACCAAAATGAGATTTTTCTAACTCCACTCTACTATTGAATATTCCTCAACTTGTAATAAAGCTATAAGCTTCTAAACTGAGCATCTTTATTTATTGCTGTACATGTTATTGAAATGTCTATTTATTCTTGTTGCAACAGAAGTAGAACCAGAAATGATTCTTTTATACTTGTGAATACCTCATTGCCAAACACAACAAACAAGAACGAAATATTATCAATCAAGTGACAAAGCAAATAGCCTTTGATATGAGAACTAATCAAGTTTGGATTCGAAGAGTTAAATTGAACCGAATCAAATTGGTTCAGTTCAAAATATAAAAATGACGTCAAAATAATATTAAATTTTAATCAAGTTAGATTGAAATTTAATAGAGTTTAAAATTTTAAATTCTTAAGAATTAATTTAAATTTAGCTAAATTAGATATTATCTTTTAAATTTTAATTAGTAAAAATAATTGAGGGCGGACCAACCCTAAGTGTATAGATTAGAATTAAAGATAATGACCCTCAACTTGCATCAATGGATGATACTAAATCCAAAATGTTTCTTAAACAACTTCATGACTTCTCAAATAATTGAACACTTCATTCTCTAATCTTGACAAAAATTGAAGTAAATTGACTTTAAAGCACAATGCATTCTTTTCTTGGAATATCATGATATGTTGAAATGAAGCATTACATACTAAATTGACATTAATTGTATATTTTCTTCTTATATGGGCCGGCATTATTGTTAATCTAATTATTATTCGTATTCAATTTTGCTTATGCTAATTATTTTGATTAATAATTGAAAAATCCAACTAATTGAGCCTATTTAATCGTAAAAATCTTGAATCGTATCACTCTTCAGTTCAGTTTTTAACTTTTCAAATTCGATTTATTTTAATGACTCTTGATGTTTAAAATTGATTAACTTATTAATTAATCAATCAATTTTTTACATTAATTAAATAATTTTAATTAAACTTCAAAATTTTCAGTTAATAAGGACAATTTCTTTTAATTATATTATATTATTTAATTTTTAATGATAATATCATTTAAACATTAAATTTGTTATTTTACCGGTTTAATTTCCGATTCAAAATTTAAAACATTGATTTTGACTACACAAAATAGAGTCCAATGTATCTATCCAGCTCCAACTCCTCAGCTAAATTACTTTGTTCTTGTTTCGTTAAGCAATCAATGGTTGGTTGCATGTACCCGTCAAGCACAAGATGTCCACTTTCATTGCAAGATTTAAATAAGGTAGAGATTGGTATTCCTTGAATTCTTGTAAGTGTTTTTTCAAATTGTCCTTGGCCTCGAGCAATCGACATAAATGTTTTAGGGAAAGCGTACTGAAACAGAAGAAGACAATAACTTAATATAAAATCAAAGAGCCTCCCTTGTTAAAAGTAGGAGTGTTCTAAATATTTTTAACTCCTCAATTAAGTCCCTTATTTTTAGAAAGTCTTAAGTTTGAGTTATGTTAAAGGAGAAAAAATAAGAAATGTTTTTATTGATAATCCTTTACCCTCTTAGGTAAAGCTCCTTGATCGAATCAATTATGAACAACGACTTACTAAGTTGCGATGTGGGAGTTAGAGTTATTAAAGAATCGATCTTTGAATAAGTAATGATCGATTATCAATTGAATAATCGAATATGTGAAGATTCTTATCTTGAAAACGCATACGATATCGTAGAACGCCAAGAACTTTTGAAGTTCCAGATTTACATTCTCTAAAGCTCTTATGATGGCATATTAGGAGCTTAAGATTAGTCCGACTAAGTCAGTATATCTAATGAAATTTTCTTTTTTTTTTTTGGTTGAAAAAAGAGCCTGTCTTGTTTAACTAGCTCGCATGCGTTTTAAAAAAGAATACCAAACAACATAAACAGCACTAATATTGACAACAACATCAACTTTTGAAGATTAAGTTACAGCTAATCTTACACATCTTCGTCGTCACCTAACAAAGACAAAATGTTTTCAAAAACTTGCTCATAGATCTGCCGAATTTTTGTCAAGCCATGTGATGTAACGTACGTTTTTAAATTGGTACTCCTCGTCTCACCGTCTTCTTCCTCTCCTTCTTCTTGTGGATTAGGTTTATCTATTCCTTTCTGGTCAGTGGGTAGCGTTTATCATCTACCAGTTAATCTCGTGCTGCCATGTTTAAGCTGTACACTGTACACTTAACTTCGACACGGAACTTGATGTTGACGCAACCTATTTTATCAAACTTTTCTACACGTTTGCAGGAAATGTCATTCAAGGATTAGACAATGACGGGTATAAGCTTTATCACTAATATTTTATGTTAAAAATTATTAAATTTAAGCAGAGACAATATATTTTTTGATATTTTTGTCCAAAAAAATTTTTATTGTAAACAAGAAACATATAAATTTAAAATGGTGAAATATATAATTACATGTCTAAATTTTATAAAATATCTAAGTAAGTATTTATTATATTTTGAATAAAATAATATATAAATATAAATAATAGTAAATTTTATTTGAATATTTTATAAAAGTTAAAGTATAATTTTACACTTTAACTAATGTTTAAATAAAATATTTTCAAAATTACATTTAATTAATTCTCGTTGTCTAGTTATAATATTGTATAAACAAAATTAATAACTCGTATATAAAAATTATTAAAACCTAAATTTTCATAATTTAAAGTAATATTTTAATATTTTGTCAAATAAACTCCAAACAAAACCAACAAATTATAAATTCATTATAAAGGAGGACCATATGATTTTGAAAATCTACACCTTCAAGGTATGTGTCACGGCTGCCAATTTAAAAATTTGTTGTAGTATAAAATTTTGAGAGATTCAATAATATGCAGTTTTATTCTTAGTTAATAAAATATTATTTTTAAAAAGTTTATTACCAACTTAATTTTGGAGCGTGTTTGGTAAATAACGTTTAAGTTATATTTCGATTGATAAAAAATATTAGTTGTTTGACATAATCAAACAACTAGTATATTTATTTGATTAGGAACTGGTTTGATTAATTGATTTATTTTTAAAAGATCCTCCGAATAGTGTTTCAATCTAATAACTAATAAAACTCTTACTTAAAAGACAATTGTGCTTTTAAACTTATTTATCATCTTAACCAACTGTTAACCTTTAAGTATAAATATTTTTGAATCTCCTCAAATCATTTTCTCCGAATTCTTAAAAATCATCTCACTTATAAATTATTATTAATTTTATGAGAATCATCGTTATCATCATCGTCATTGTTGTTGTTTATATATCATATGTTTTAATTAAAATTATAAACTTAATTTTTGTAAAATTTAATATATAAAATTTAATTTTTATAAAATATTCAATGAAATAATATTTATTTTCTTATAATTTTTAAGTTATATTCTTATTGATCATTTTACATACAAATAGCTAATTTTAAATAATTAATTTTATCAAATATTTTTAATAAATCACTGATATGATCTGTTTATCAAATCAACACAACTATTAAATATCACCTTTATCTTTATGTTCCCGTCAAAACTTAACAAAAGAAAGAAAAAACGTCTGTCTTAGTTGACAACACTTGGGAATTTAATAGTGTTAGAAGAGATCAGATAGAATAACGGTCAAAAACTGCCCGCTGGTGTACCAACTTAAAATTTTGGTTCGTTGGTAAAGAGCGTGATGCGTCTAGGCGTGGATCGGATGGTTTGAGTGGTACAAGGGGCAGGTTTGAGTAGTAGACTGACTTTTTATTTTCACTAAATTATTAATTGAAGATAATTCTCCGTCGTAAGGGGTATTTACAAAACTGAATTGTTATTTGTCAGTCATGTATATAAAAAAAATAACAAATATATGTTGAAATATAAAGTGGGAGTTTGTTTTACATTGATAAAAGAGAGGAAAGAAAATTAACATACAAGTCTAGTGGGTTACTCCACCTATCACCAATTGGTTTTAGGATAGAACATCATTTGGACTTATATGTGGTCTAACTTTTCTTCTCGTTTGGGCCTGTAGGTCCATTATAAATTCTAACATGGTATCAGAGACACATTGCTCTTATACTAGTCGTTAATCCCTCGAATTAATAGATTATGTCACGTGTTAGATCCACACGTGAGGGGGGTGTGTTGAAATATAAAATAGGAGTTTGTCCCACATTGAAAAAATAGAAGAAATAAAATTAACATATAAGTTTAGTGGGCTACTCCGCCTATCACCAGTTAGTTTTAGGATGGAATATCACTTGGACTTATATGTGATGTAATTTTTCTTCTCGTGTGAGCTCGTAGGTCTATTATAAATTCTAACAATATACCGACTGACTTGTTATCTACACATAACAATTTGAAGTCGATGTCACTTATTTTGATATTACATCTATTGGATACCATCGTATCTTATTAGAGGATAGGTCGGGGACCTATTTCCTCCGATTTGTTTTATAATCTATTTTTGTTAGTTTTTTTTAATAAAAAATTTTAAGATAATTATTTCAAGTTAAAAATAAAAAAAATTATTTTTATTTAACACTTTAAAAATATTTTTAAAATTATGAAAAATGTATATTTTGAATTTTTTTATAAAATTGTAGAACTATAAATTTTTTCCGTATAAAAAGAACGTGTGAAAAGTGTGGAAGAAACTTAGGCAACGGTCATAAAGCATGAAAATAAAGTCATAAATGGTGGATAAACCATTATCTCAAAGTCAAGTCGTGTGGAAGAATATTAGCATTGAACCAGTAATGGAAAAAGGAGTAATGTAGGAAACTTGGGGTTGGGGTTGGGGTTGGGGTTGGGGTGGGAGGACAGTTAAGAATTGCTTTCCAGGAAATTTCAAGAACTTGTGAAATGCCCCACACATCAACCAAGCTGTATTCCTTTCCAACTTGGATGTGATTCCTATTGTCTTGCAAATCAAGCAAAGTCACGAAGAAGGGGGGGAAAAAAAAACAAAAGTGAAAACAATGACTTTTGGTTCTCTCATTATCATCCAATGGACTATGCCGAAAAGCTAAAATCATTGTCCTTTCTTTTTTAAAGTGTTAGATAAAAATAGCCTATAAATTAGGTCAAATGAAGTATTTTACATTATGCAAGTCTAACACGATATGCTAAATCGAGAGAATATAAATAAGAAGAATTGAACACAAAATCTTTTCACCTTATGTCCCTCCACTTTATCAATCTGACCATCCAAAACTAAAAATTATTATCTTACTAAAAATAAGTTAGACAATAGTTGAGGGAGTTGATTTCTTTCATTGAATTTAATGTGTTTGGTACCATTATTGTTTTTATTTAGAACCTGTCCTTTTAATTAATTTTTTAAAAATTAAAGTCAACTTTAATTATCTTTGACTAAAATATGCCTAGCTATTCGATGGTACTATAATTAGAGCTGGAATATTTAAAATTCTCCACCCAGCAAAAGTGACCGATTGATATAATTGTGCCTTGCTTTTCGGTCTCCTAAATTATTATTAAAAAAAGACTATGTTAAGTCTTTTTAATGTAAAGGGTAAAGGAAAAGAAAACGGATTGCCGTAAGATTTGATTCATTAACCGAGGAAAACAAGACAATTAAAAAATAAGCGTAGAAGAAGCTGACAATCCATGAACGGGGTGCCCGTCTTTGAACCGGCCTTGTTAGATATTTCTCAACCTCTAGACAACGTCAGACCCATTGGTTGGACTCGGTTCTCTTCTCTTGCCTCCAACGTACGACTACGACACCGTCGGTGACGTCTTCTTTTTTGTGTCCTGTGTCCTGTCCTTTTGGCCAATCAATGAGTCTGATGGGCGGTTCATGAATACTTAAACTCAATGGGTTACTCCGAACCGTCAGATTAACAGGGGTGGTTGGTCATTCAGTCGTTGGTACTTCACGTGGGTCCACTTTCACTACGTACTGTAATTTACAGGAGTTTTGTTGGAGTAGGTTCCGAGTTGCTGAGTCAGTGCTGTGAGGTCCGATTTGACAGGACAACTAGATAGAGACGAAGACATGTAAATGGTCGTTCTAACTTAACCTCGTCAGAACCGGAATAGTCAGGACTTCTTTAACTTTGAACAGTTCAATCGCCCTCATTTCCATAAGTTAAAGAGTATTCACGAATTGGTAACTCAAAATTAAATTGTAATTTATCAACATATCTATTAAAAGAGTAAATATAGACTGATTAACGAATTATATGAAACATTTTTGATTTAGAAATCACCTACTTTGTAAATATATCTATCGGTTCAGTTTGATTCTGTTAAGGCTGGAAGTCAGTTGCTTGAATTCATGATCTTGATGAGTTTTCAACCAGGAGAGACCTGCAAACACAATAAGACACACCGGGAATTAATCACCGCCTTACCCCTCCGATCCTTAAGTTAGCTATTGAACGTAGGTTTATGTATTTGTGAACAAAGAGAATCAGGATTATGAGAGTCGTACCTGCGTTATATGAAAATAATGATCTTACATCGTAAATACCTGACGTGTTTAATTCAACGTCTCTGTTGTATTTGACTCAACCCTCATAGAAATGGGTCGATCGGCCCGCATACCATCTTGAGGTTGGACCTAGGCCTTGCATGACCAACCCGACTACCACCATTATTTACTTTTATTTACTTTTTTAAATTTTCAATGATTTTTTATTTATATACGTAATTGTCTATTATTATACTAATCCTAATCGAATTTCAAGCTACCCATATTAAATCAAGTTGAGTGTCGTTTGTCCAATTCTGAGTTAGTTTCGAATTAAAAAAAATTAAAACTTAATTTATTGTCATCTTTAAATATGATTTCTAATTTTATTTCTTAATATTTAACAATAAAATTCATCAAATATTTTTTATTTAAAATTTATAATATACAAATACAAAATTTTTAATTAAGGTGAATTGATAAAATTCATATTATTGTTTACGTCAAATTATGTCATATAAATAAATGAATAAATGTAATTTTCGGACAATTTCAAAGGAATAATGAGCATGATTGTAAAAATCGTCACGTAGGAGAAGGAATCAACGAGGAAACGTGAAGGCAACGGCAAGTTGACAAATAGTATGGATTCGTAGGTGGCGGCTCCGGCATTTAGTGAGAGGCCAGGAACACGGCAACGTTGGACTTGGAACAAGGTTGGAACTTGGAAGATATGTATGTACTTTAATCTACAATTGTGATATTAATACTTCCACGTCAATGTTAAGCAAGACAGCTTGGTTAGGTTTGGTGGTTTGCTTATGGAAAAGGTTTTTCTATGCTTAGTTTTAACGTGTCCTTTCTTCTTGTTCATAGGTGTGATTCGCACTAAGTTTTTGTACGGTTGTTTATGATATTATTATCATGCATTATTTAAGATAAAAGTAGTAACAAAGATAAGAATAAGATAAAATATGTGGTGAAATATTAATTTTAAATAATTTTTAAAATTATTTTAAATTAAATTAACCTTAATGAAATTTAATTACTTAACTGCTACATTCAATAATTAGAAATAATTTCACTATTGTATATGAGTAAGGTTGTGTATTATCAGACTTCCTCAAATTTTAATTTTTTGCAGAATTTCAGACTGGGTGTAATGATGACGATAAATTGCTATATCAAACAAGTTAAATTAATAATTTAAATATTAAAATTGACAAAATTATAGCTTATTTAGGTTTAAATATTATCATATTTTAAAACATTAAATATAAGGTAAAGTATGAACTTTTCTTGGCGGTTTGAACATTTTCTAATATTTAAGAATTTCCAAAAATTTTAAACGTGTTAATTTTTAAAAGTTATAATTATTAGTTTAAGTCTAATTTAGTAGTTAAATTGAATTATCATAAAGCAACGTATATAATATTTATGTATGAATTTCAAGAAAAATGTTTTTAAAATTTTAAATTTTCAAAACTTTAAAATTAAAAATAACATTTTAAAATATATAAAAATCTTAAAATTGCAAAAGATTGTTTAAAATTAGAATTTTTAATTTTTTTTTAAATTATAAAAAGCATATTTTAGATAACATTATACATTTTCTAAAAATTAACAGGGACAGAGAGGGCAAAAGGACAGGGCTAGGATAATGTTTAATGATGATAGAGATTTGTGTGAAAATGTGGTGGGGCCGGGGCGGTCCATTGATTAAACATGTAGATGTAGGCGTTGGGGGTTGTACGACAACTTATGGAGGAGAATAAGGAATCAGTGTAGCGTATTGTCTAGATTTCGGACAAGGTGGAAAGGTCAGGAACTCAGGATTGATGATAGATTGGTAATGAACGAGATTGGATCGGGTTGTCGACCATTAGATACAACTCTTTCATATCTTTTTTATCTTTGTTTTCTCGTAATTACTTTTTAACCAAAAATTTGGACAGCCATGACCAGATGGTAGGTGGTTGAGAAATGGGATGTGGCCTGTGGGCTCGTGTGTGGTTGTCTGTGTGTGTTTTTTTTAATAATTATTCTTCCCACCTACTCGACTTTAAAGTTTAGAATTTTAAATTTAAATTTTTAGTAAAATATATGAGATTTTATGTGATTTAATTAATATTTTTATAATTATTAAAAATTATGATAATTTTATTTTCAAATATATTCTCTTGCCAATTTGTTAAGTGTATGTGATGTTAATAATATATATTAGTTAAATATTAATAATACAACTGACCATTATAATTTTTAAATTTAACTCGATTTATTCAAATTTGAAATTTCTCAAAATAATAATTTTTATATAATTTTTTATTTCAATTAATTAGCTTATTTTAGTTCCTTTTGTTTTAATGTTTTATATATAATTTTTACAATACTCACAAACTCATCTTTACGTTTATTTTGAGATTTATATAATTATATATATATATATATATAATATTAATTTTGATATTAATTTTACTTATATTATAAAATATATAAAAGATTTGGTTAGATATATTTTATTTATGTTTCATATGATTTAAAATTATATAATCATTAATATATTATGTTTTGCTTATTATTTAATAAAATTTAAATAATATTTATATGCATAAATAATTTTATTATAAAATAAAATATAGTTAAAATTAATAAAATATTTTTATTTTATATTACCAAACAATCAACTATATAAAACTCTTTCAAACAAATATTTTTACAAAAGTTCTATTAATAATAGCTCTAATAAATACATGCTTGTTCAAACACGCAATTAACCCAATGATCCCATGTTAAAAATTCTAATCATGTTTGTCAAAATTAAATCTTATTATTATTATTATTATTATACTTGATGCCATCCAATTCACGTTTGGAAATTGTAAAGAAACCACGTTGTCTGCTCCGCCTAAAAAAGGCAAAATCACGTTCATAGCACACATTGATTTGCGGATCTTGTTGGCCTAGTCCTAAGAAAGGACGGAGAAATGTCTATATAGAATTGCTATTCTCTCCTCAGCATCACACAGAACTACGTTGCTCAACCTCATCCTAAAGAATATTCCTGTATTATTTACCAGAAATTAGATTATTACTTACGGATATATCTATCCGAAGAGAAACAGATGCATAGATTGACTGATAAATCATACTAATCACTTTAATATTGATGTCACTTATTTTATAAATACACCGACTGGCAAATCATACTAATCACTTTGATGTCGGCGTCACTTATTTTATAAATACACCCATTAGGTGTCATCTTTTCCTCACGAAAGATGTGTCGGTGAGTAATTCGGGTATTACCGACGGTGACCGAGCTCCCTTGTTTTATTATTTAACTTTTCTTGTTTTCATTTATAAAAAAATATAGTTATTATTTTTTAATATTAACTGCTTATTTTTACAATTTTACAAAAAAATTTTTAATTATTATTATAATATTTTTATAAGAATTATTTATAATCAAACTTTTATTTAAAAATAAAGTTACGTGTTAGAGTATCTTATATTAATTAAATATGAAAATATTAAAGGCTTTATAAGTGGTAATGATCAACTATTCAAATAATTAGTTCTAATTATTTTGACAATAATTAATCTAAACTCAATTCTTGTTAATACATTCTACACTTTACCTATATTTAAAATTATAATATAGTATCAAAATAAGTTTTGTTTAGATTATTAATTTTCAGTTATTCGTCTGCATGTTCAGTTTTACCGGTTTGATCCGATTACTACTATATTTACTTTTATTGATAGCTGAATGTTCAGTTCTAACGGCCCAATCTGATTATTATTATATTTATTTTAAATGACAACTAGATGTTTAATCTCAATTGTCTTGAGGATGAGAGTTAGAGTATCTCATATTAACTAAATATGAAAATATTAAAAATTATAAATGATAATAATCGACAATCAAAATTATTAATTCTAATTATTTTGATACTAGTGGACCAAATCTAATTTGTATTAATAGACTGTACACTTTAAGATCGGACGAGACAATAATAGCGAATTATTGCATTCTATTATTGATATAATAATATAATATTTCTTCACAAAGTTTCTAACTTTTGGTAAGAAAGTTGGGAGATATTTTTCCAATAAGAGAAGCTTGACCCATAGGTAGCTTGAGAAGGTGTGGATTGGGACCACAGAATTCGACAAGCTTATGTTAAAGCCGAACCAAAAATCATTCAGTATTTCCAAATATTTATATTATATAATTCGGATTGAAAAAAACCATCATGAAATTTTATACACACTAAAGCATCATTACCTAACTACTAATTATATATTAATCAAAACTAATATATTACTCTTCATATAAATAATTATAACTTTTAAGAAATTCAAATTTGAAGCTTCTCGAAAAAGCCTCTTAATTGACTTTTTCGAGTAAAAATTTCAGATCAATTAATAAGTTTATTTTAATTCTTTTCATCTTTATATTTTTTACATAATATTTACAATACTCATAAACTCATTTTCATGTTTACTCAATTTGAAATTTATTTTGAGATTTATATATTATTATTTGATTTTTATATGTTTTAATATTTATTTTGTATTTATTTTACTTATGTTATAATCTATATAAAAGATTTAGTTAAAATATTTTTATTTATGTTTATATAGTTTAAAATTATATAATAATTAATATATTGTACTTTGTATATTGTTTAATATACACATTCATATGAATAAATAATTTTTTAATAAAATAAAATATAGTTAAAGTTAAAAATACTTTTTATTTTATGTTGTCAAACATCTACTACATGTAGTTCTTTAAAAATAATTATTTTTAAATAATAATTAAATAATCAACTAACTTTTAAAAAAGTTATTCTCACGAAAGTAAAAAAAAACTCAAACCTAAATCCAAACCCAAACTATCTTTTAAAAGGACCTTACACTTACCATTGCTCCTCCTTTCACAACTTAAAATTAATAAATTAAATTAAATTTATAATCTTATCTAACATCATCTTAATTTATATTTTTAAAAACAATATTATCTTAACATATTCAAAGGAAGAGTTCGAATCCAAAAGTTAATAGGGTCACAGGTCGGCTAATCTGCAATTAATTATTAATTATATCTAAATAAAGAAGTAATCATAAATTAATATCCAAAACTTACTCACACATATATAGAAAAAGTAAAAAAAAAAAAAGTCGAATCTGGAAGCCGGCAGAAAAAGGACCAAAGAGGCCGTGATTGACGAGTCTTGTGGGGTCCACCCTCCCATTCGGACCGCGGACTTGAACAAAGGTTTCAAACCGATTAAATTAGTTAGTTTTCTTTTTTATTTTTAAATAAAAAAGAAACTCCCCCAAAACAAAATTTTAGGAGTTTAATTTAATTATTAAAAAAAGACAAAAAAGGGGGGGTGACGTCCGTGATTGCCTATGTATCACTCTCCCTCTCCACGCGCCTCCTCCTTCTCTCTACTTTCTCTCTCTACATTGTCTCCACTATATAATCTTCGCATTTCCTCTCCGACAACACACACTCCTCACTTTAAACTCCGACAACATATTATCTCTCTGCTGCTCCGTGGAACGGAAACCTTAATCCTAAGTAAGGTTGTTGTCTGTTGTTAGCATTTTCTGTTATGGCTATTGAAGAGCCCTGTAATAAGAAGCGAGTCAGGGATGAGTCGGACGAGGTAGGGCTGGACTTGCCCGAGGTTAAGAGAATCAAAGAGGACTTGTTGGAGATTCTCGACGACTCAGATTCTGACCCGGCGATTCAGGATCTGGATTCCGTGATGAAAAGCTTCGAATATGAGATATCGGCGACGGCTTCTGATGCTTCGCCGATGCCGGTTATTGACCTGACGTCGGAAACCGCTGACTCCCAGCCGGAACTCGCCCACCTTCTGGAAGCTTCTGACGATGAGCTTGGGTTGCCGCCAACGTCGATAAGTTCTTCTAGCGAGGGGATTAAGGAGGACGAGGTAGTGCGGCGTGACTCGGTTGAAATTGGCGGGTTGTGGGGGTTTGAAGACCAGATCCCGAGTTACGACTCGTTTGGATTGGCAGTTGATGACAATTACGACAACACCGGTTTCGTGGATTTCGACGACGGGTTGTTCGAATATTCCAACGTTTGTTTCGATTCATCCGAATATTCCGATTTCTCTTACCGGCTCGGGATCGCACCGACGGAATAAATTTTCCCTTGTAAAAATCTTTACCTTTTTTTAAATTTTTTTCCACAGAGACCGAAATCACATATGTAGGAATAGAGTTATGTCGGAGAATTCCTGGCCCGCTTGAAGCAAGAAAATTAATTATAATTACCAAAACTCTTTGATTATGCTAAATTTTAAAATAAAATGTAATTCATGTCCAAACCACAATCAGGTGACCATTTGACAGACCATAATGACCATCACGGTTAAAACCGAAGTATGGTTGATAAACCAGTTCGGTGGTTGAAACATTAAAATGATGTTTAGTTTGCCTCCGCAGATTACGAGGGTCTGACTGAGGTTAGATGTATTTGTTCAGCAGCTGAATGCCTCTAGTCAAAGTTGGGTTTGAAGTGTTAGGTTTGAATCTGAAGGTACTGGAGCGAATTTTATTGTATGTACAAAAATAAAATTTGAATAAGACTTTATAGGATTTTTTAAATTTTATTATAAAGTAATGCTATTGTGAATTTAAGGGAAGTTTCGATGTTGGACTATAGCTCTAGTTCGAAATTGACCCGAAAGTCTAAAACTATAGAGAAGTTTCGTTGTTCGAGTTTGAATTAGACCCCAAAGTCTAAAATATGTTGTTATGATTCAAAATTTGATCAAACAATTCATAATTAACCTAAAATTTTATTATTGAGTTCAAATATTCTGATTGAATTTGAGAATTTTTGGGTTGATACCATCGATAGCTGAATTCATTGGCCGGCTAATCCGATTGGGGGCTTACTCACAATTAAGGCTCTTCATCTCTCCTTGTGGGTGTATTTCGTGAGGGGTCGAATCCGATTGAATTTGATTTTGATACGATCATTTTTTATACCAAACTCAAATTTGGTTAATTGCATGGAACTTAGACTCGATATGTTTTTGTCATCATCCCCACTCCTGAGAACTAAAAGAATTGCTTATATGAGCTGAAAAAGAAAAGCCTTCATACATCCTATCATGCAAGTGGATGCCTCTATTCTTTGCATATTAGCTGTTATGATTCTTATGAAAGTTAAAAAAAGAAAATACAACACAATATTGGAACTTCCAAATCAAGTTGGAATTTGGAATCCAACCAAAATCTAACCATCAAACATGTCAAGTGGTTGGTTTTTTGTCATTATCTCTCATTGAAGTCAAGATTATCATCTAAACCAAATCCATTTGGAATTGGTGGAATTCTACCTTACTCTAATATACTTATTTTTTTAATCAATTAAGAATAAGGTTTGATACTATTAAACTTTCTCAGACTTCAAATTTTAGTGAAGTTTTTAGTTTTCAGAACATTATTTTAAAAATAGATTTCGCAAAAGATTTAATTTATATGGACCATGTTTGGAGTATTTAAGATTCAGGCTTATTTACGACGGATCAAAATTCAAATGAGATTTGGGGCTATTTATTGAAATTTGACTCGATTAAGAATAAAACGATATTATTTTAATATATTAAATTTAAAATAAATCAATTTAAGTCGGTTGTTTTAAACTCTGAACTAATTCAAATTTTGGTCATATATTTTTTTACCATAAAACTATCATAAACAATTAAAGTACAATCTCCAATGTTAAATTTAATATTGAAGAGTATATATATATCTTTTTGGGTGCAACTAGGGTATTCTCTGCCGGACGCGGAGATTAATTCCTTTGCCACGAAAGCTCGCACTAAGCGATAAACAGCTAGTCACGAGATACGCTCCATTTTTGTGAGTGGGGGGATCAAACCCTCCACCACATGATTAAGAACCACGTCACCACCATGTCACATCTCGAGGTTTTATTTTTTCAGAAGAGTATATATATATATATATACACACAATAAGAAGATCAACAAGGGCCTGATGAGCTTTTGATCCTTTTGCCTTTGCAGTGGCCTACTCTTTCGTTCTTTGGGCTTTTGATATTTGAATTTTTCCTGTTTTGGGGTCCATTAATAATTTGTAGTTTCTCCATGCGTTTGAATTTTGAAATGGAATTCTTATCATTTGATTACAAATACGATTTATTATTATTGCTATATATTTTCGATAATATTTTAATACATAATTAAAGAATAAAGAAAAATTCTACTATTACATAAAAAGAGTTTTAATGCTATTAATTGATATTTAAAATTTTAGAAAGTACTTATAAATGTCTTTTTAACAATGATTATAAAACTCAATCTATTTTGATCACTTTGAATCGTTTAATTTACTTTAATCGTTTAATTTAGTTGATTAAAATATTAAATTTTATTTAACAAATTTCTACTTAAATCTTAAATTATGTGATAGATAAAGAAAATCCCTTTCAATAAGTCAATTTTATGAAGGCCAAATATCGATTAAAATTTTTAAATCTTTAATGTCTTTTCTTATTTTAGATCATTTTCAAACTATAGATAAAGAGAATCCCTTTCAATCAGTCAGTTTTATTATGATCAAATATCGGTTAAAATTTTTAAATTTTAAACGTCTTGTCTGATTTTTAAAACATTTTAAACTATAAAAATACCATAAGTTAAGATTTATTTATGTTAATAATTAAATTTAGAGAAAATCATAAATTGATTTTTAGAGTCACTCACAATTTATAAAAATATACCACAAAGTAAAATTTGTTATGTGATGTAAAGTTTATAATTAAAACTTATATTTTACAATATGAGTTATATTAATAATTTTAAACAAAAAAATTTAACGTTATAAAAATAAAAAAGATAGCATTCTGATTTTAAATAAAGTTAATATTATTTGAATAAAATTCTTAATTTATTAAATAAAAGATTATACTTAATATAAAAAGTCTTTTTCCTAATTTATCATTACTTAATATTCTTTTATATATAATTTTAATGCAAAATATTATTTAAAATATTTTTTAACTGTTACATCACCGAACTCAACTTGTAATATTTTATTATATTGTACACAATAATGCTCTTAAATATGTGTTATATGAACTAAAAATGTTAGAAAATATTTTATGTCATATTAAAATCAATGATTAAAATACTTATTCAGTTCGGGCTACTTAACCATAAAAAGCTTGAAACATCTAATTTTTTTATTTGATTTTCAACTTTCAGGTTAATTTATTTTAATAACTCTTCCTTAAAAACTAATTAATTTATTGATTAATCGGCAAATTTTCTTAAATTAATAATCTCTTATAAACTAAATTAATTAATTAATTTTTATTTAAAATTTTCTTTTAATTAAATTTCAAAATTTTCAAACTCTTTAATTTATTTATTTTTAATCAATTTTATGAAGATCCAATACCAGTTAAACCTTTTAAATCTTAAAACTCTTTAATTTTTGGTTCATCTTTTAAAACTTTAATTAAAATATTAAATTAATTTATATATTAAAAATTAAAGTTGCATACATTTATGTAATCTAAAAATTTTAACAAAAATCAAAGCTGGATGTTACTTGCTTTACTTTTATTAATTTATTAATTAATCGGTAAATTTTATAAATTAATAATTTCTTTTAAACTAAATCAATTGATTAAATTTCATTTAAAAATCTCATTTTTAATTAAAATTTAAAATTTTCTATAAGTAAAATGATATCTTTTAATTATATTTTAAATTCTTTAATTTTATTTAATCTTTATTCAGTTTTATGATGAAATGGTATTAATTAAGCCTTTTAATCTTAATTTTCGGTTGGTGTTTTAAATTATTAATTAAAACATTATATATATATATATACAAAAAATCAAAGCTCGATGTTACTTGCTTTGCTTGTTTTTCTTTGTACACCTTTACAAGTTCGTTCCAATTTATTACTATAAATGCGCGCATAAGTCGAATCGTAAAGATAAAAAGGAAAGCAATAGCGAAGTGAAATCGAGAGGGGTTGAAGCTTGAAGGAGACAGAGATCGGCTAGTAAACATGAAGATTTTTGTTAAGACTTTGAAAGGAACTTCCTTCCAAATCGAAGTGAAGCCCGAAGACACGGTTCGCCTTCTTCTTGTGTTCTCTTTATCTGTTTTCGATTAGTGGGATTAAACACAACTCGGGTTCTGTTCTTGTGATTGATTGTGTCCTCTTGTTGCTTGTTTAATGTTTTGATTTTAATCGGTTTAGGTTTGGGCGGTATTAGTGGATTTTGGGTCTTTGAGTGATTGAATTGATATTTAAAGTTGTGTTTTTTGCTACTTGAGCTTGAATTCGTAGTGGATTTAGGGAATTTGGGGCTTTGTAATGTTTGGTCAACTTACACTATAGAAGATTTTTCTGGGTATTCAGTGTCAATCGTTATCTGGTTTTTCGAACACATAAGAATCAGTTTGCTTCAATTACAAGAAAATTCCTTGTTCTTTGCTCTACTTAAGAAGAATAAAAAATAACAAGAACGAGTAGTCACCCATTGAGTAGGGTCTTGGTTTTTTGGACGGATGTTTATAACAAGCTTGTCTAGTTACTGGGATAATTGAATAATTAATCGGTTCATGGAAGTCAATGACGATTCACTTTTCATGATATCGGACTGGTCAGGAGGCCTATTTCTTTGAAACATCAGGATACAGCTGCTTTTTTGTTCATGTGACAGACATGGCAATTCTTTGTGTCAAACATCAAGATGTCTTATTCATCATAGTTTTGCTTCAGCTACAAGTGTCTTATATTTAATGCTGTTGTTTCTTTTGTGTAGTTTATAAGAAGTTAAACCTGTCATTTTTGTCTTAAGGTTTCTGCTGTCAAAAAGAGTATAGAAACTTCTCAAGGGCCCGATGTCTACAATGCAGCACAACTCATGCTTATTCATCAGGGTAAAGTCCTTAAGGATAACACTACATTGGAAGAAAACAAGGTTGTTGAAAATAGTTTTGTTGTGATAATGACGTCAAAGGTGCGTTTCTTTTCTTCTTACAGTTCAACTTGTTGGGGCCAGTTGCATAGCTTATTCTCCTGGGTATCTTTTCATTAACACAAAATGTGTGATTTTTATTGTATTTACAGACAGTTTCTTGATTAATAAACCATTTGGTTGTAGTTGATGTGACTAGGTAGCATCTTTTGTGGTGTTACATCATATAGAAAATTAGTTATCACAGTTCTCATTAGTTAGCTTGAAGAAACTCCACTAAATGCATTCATCAGTCTGTTCCCCTCTATGTCTTTTTATTTTGTTGCTGCCATAAGCATAATGGCTCGTGGATTATAACATAGTCTCTTTGTACTATAACTATGGCAGACTAAAAGCTCACCTGGTGAGGGTTCAACTACGTCAGCTGCAGCTACAACTAAGGTAAGTGTGTGATTTTGTGTTGTTTGCAACTGTTTTATAGCTTCTGCTGATACAGGGTTAAAGTTCATCGGCGTTAATTCTGAAATCAGTGTTAGTATATTACTTGGTTCCTCATGTTTATGAATTGAGAATTCCTGCTGAATTACTTCTTGGGGATATCTTTCTGGGTTTAAGGAAGAACCTTAAAATTCTTAACCTTTCGTGCGTCTGTAATTACTTCTTTAGAATATATTGCTGATTTGTTTACGAAGTTTCCAATTTGCAATCTTCTCCCTTTTGTAAATTTTGGCTTCTTATTGTTGATTTTATAGGCACCCCAGTCAAGTTCACCGGCATCGGCTGCACCTCAAGCTCCTGTAACTACACCACCTAGGTAAGTGTATATCTTTTTACATCATGTTTTTGTGTAAAAGTAATGAACTTGAGATAATCATGTATATTGCTTTGACATATTCTGTTTGCATGTGTTGTTTCATAGACCTGCTGCTGCTCCTACACTTGCCCCTGCCCCTGCCCCTGCCCCTGCCTCTGCCTCTGCCCCTGCCCCTGCCCCTGCCCCTGCCCCTGCTCCTGCACCTGCTCCTGCTCCTGCTCCTGCTCCTGCTCCTGCTCCTGCTTCTACTGGGTGTGCATCCTTATTCTCTGAGCTATTGGTTCTTGTTTGAAAAAAATGATTCATGGCTGTTAAGTTTCCCCTTGAGAACCATGGCTATAATTTAATGAGTTGGAGTGATTTCTTTTCTAACTATTCAATGTTGTTTATTGAATCAGGCCAGTAGCTGATGTCTATGGTCAAGCAGCATCAACTCTTGTTGCAGGAAATAACTTGGAAGAAGCAATCCAGCAAATTATGGACATAGGTGGAGGGACCTGGGACAGAGATACTGTTGTTCGGGCTCTTCGTGCTGCTTACAACAATCCTGAGAGAGCCATTGAATATTTATACTCAGTAGGTTCTCCAATACTTGTACCATATCTTTTGAAGTTTGTTGCTGGGAAACAGTAGTTAGAAGTTCAATTTGAGATAAAACAAGGAGGAATTGTTAGATTATTTTTCAACTGTCATTGATTACTCTCTCTCTCTCTCTCCATGTTGGGGTGTTGAAAGTTTGAGATTTTTCCAGTTTGAAGACATTTGGTGCATTGCTATGAACTGTAGCTTCTATTATAGATAGCTATTTGAAATTTCTAAGTGGTTATGATGCATGATATATGAGTTTATTAAACCAATTACTGGGTAGGATAAAGAGAATTAGGGAGATGCAACAAGTGTGTACTTTTTATGTCGAAGATTATTTTCTCTCCTCTCTCACTCCCTCCCTCTCTCTCCATGTTGAGGTTTCAAAAGCGGAGAGTTCTGGAGTCTGAAGTACATTCAGTTCATGATTATGCATTCTAATTTATGTAATACAGACCTAGCTTTAATCTCTTCATCCTTCTGTATGGTTGTGATGCCTGGTCTCCCAGTTTAGTAACCTACTCACTAGGTACAATTAAGGGGCTATGATTTGGTGTTTACTGTTTGTAAATTATTCTCAGTTTATATTTGATATCTTTCCTTTTGTATTATATCTTGCCATATTCTTCATGCAACAAATCATTTTTCTTTTGGAGTTCAAACTTAGTATCGAGTTGCAGAAATTATCCTTTCTTCATAAACATCTCTCTCACTTGTAATTCATGTCATCATGTCTTACCTACTCTCACCAATCTTGTGCAGGTTTCTCATTTACGGTCCATTGCTTATTAACTTCTGTATATTATGCCATTTTCCATCTCCCAACTATATTGGGATTACAGAATAAAGCGACTATTAACCAAATTGAATGTATGATTGAGAATTCATAACTGCCTTTGCTTTTTTGTCTGTTACATCCCTGAACTTATAATTATATACGTACATCAGGGTATTCCTGAGCAAGCTGAGGCTCCACCCGTAGGCCGTGCCCCAGTGATTGGCCAAGCTGCCAATCCCCCAGGCCAGTCTCAGCAACCAGCCCAACCAGCTCCACCTTCTAGTGGACCTAATTCAAGTCCTTTAGATCTCTTTCCACAGGTAGTATCTCCACAATTTGTACTTTCTGATCTGCTGAAGGTGGACTCACTCTAATTTCATGTTTTTGCTTTCAGATTTACCTCAAGTTGTTGATCTTTTGATTTTTTACCTCTTCTCTAGGGCCTTCCAAACATGGGTTCTGGTGCTGCTGGTGCGGGGACTCTTGATTTCTTGCGTAACAGTCAGCAGGTCTCAATTCTTTAGGTCTTGTATCTTTTCTATGGTTGCTTTGATGCCTGACCATGATGAACTCAAACATTATTTTGGGGTTATTTTCAGTTCCAAGCCTTGAGAGCTATGGTTCAGGCTAACCCACAGATATTGCAGGTTCTTTTTTTGTATTGATTACTTTAGTTTTTCCATATCTAGAGTGTTTGGTGTAATTCTTCTCTTTTTTTGCAGCCCATGCTTCAAGAATTGGGAAAGCAAAATCCTCACCTAATGAGGCTTATCCAAGAGCATCAAGCTGACTTTCTGCGCCTGATCAATGAACCTGTTGAAGGTGGAGAAGGGTAGGATTTGTCATTGTCAGTTCTATTGTTCTTTGAACTTGTGATACTTGTTTCTCATTCTGATTTGTTGGGTTAATTGTTAAAGGAATATACTAGGGCAGCTTGCTGCAGCAATGCCACAGGCAGTATCGGTCACACCTGAAGAGCGTGAAGCAATAGAACGAGTGAGTTCTTTTGTCTTAACTCAAACTTACTTTGGTGCATACCTCAGTTTGACAAATTATCCTTTCAAGATTCCTATACACTATATTTGTTTACTCGGATTCTAAATTTCTGTGCATAGATTTGGTCATAATGCATTATACCTTGTATCCCTTAATACATTCTCAATAATGGTATATGTATGGTTTCTTTTCTCGTTTGCAGCTTGAAGCAATGGGTTTTGACCGAGCAATTGTACTAGAAGTCTTCTTTGCCTGCAACAAGAATGAAGAACTGGCTGCCAACTACCTTTTAGATCACATGCATGAGTTCGAGGAATGACTGGAGTTTGTGAACATATTGCCAATCCTTTCATCCAATTGTCATATTCCTTTTCGAATATATTCCCCTCAAACTTCTTTTCATACCAAGTTTGGAGTTTTTATGATGTGAAGTCTCTAGACAGGGAACAAAGATGTAACATTCCTCCAGTTTCTACATGTTAGGATGTTCATATACATGCTGTCTTTTGCAATTTCTTTTATTGTGTATACTTTCACATACTTGGCATGGACGTTCTAATATAATCAGTTTCTAAATTTATGCAGTACCGTTTGTTTTGTGAAACCGTATGGTTTGAATGTGTTCTTGTCTCTTGATAGTTGCTCTGACGACATTCCTTCAAGTTCTTGTCCAGCCTGAATGTGGAAGTCTGGAAGAGGATTGTTGTGAAGAGGACGCAGACTTGGAATATGATCAGTATTCTGATTAGGGAATTGTGCCAAGCGGGTTGACGGAGATTCTTAGTTTTTATATCTTGTAAATGATAAAATATCCGAGAACGAAAGGTGGAGTCTTAGTTGGGGACTCAAGGAATCTCAACCGGGTCCGAGATGATGGTATACCTTGTGTCAGATGTCAATGGGCTTTCATGTTTAAGTGTTTAGGTACCTAAGAAATGGTTACTTAATCTACAGAGCCCCGAGTAGTAAAGGTGGTATTGAGTTAAGTCTGATTTGAGCCCAGTCTAAGGCTTGAGCAGGTTCAAGACTCATGGCCTGATCTCGAGCTTGATAAAGTGAAAAAAGAAAAACACTTTAAGTCTGATTTGAGCCCAGTCTAAGGCTTGAGCAGGTTCAAGACTCATGGCCTGATCTCGAGCTTGATAAAGTGAAAAAAGAAAAACACTTTGTCTATTTGGGTCAAAAAGCTTAAATTCAAGTCTAACTCAAAAATATCTTCATTACATAGAATGCTTTACAGAATTAAGTACATTTGAACTCTCAGAGACTGGTCGGAGCGGAGGCAAAGTTATTAATACTGTATCGGGTTCGGTATTAGATTAAGCTCTGTAACGTAATTGTCTTAGATGGCCAAGATGTCAGACTGCAGATTTTGGATAAGTTTTTAAACTTATGAAATAGTCCCTAAAATTTTTAAAAATTACAAAACAGTCCATATTGGTATATTATGCAGTTATATTGTACACTTTATTAGTTTACTGTTTACGTTAACCATACTCAATCTCAAATGTAATTACACAAACTCAAATTCAATCTCATTCATCAATAATTCAACAATCCAATATTAATACCTTAAAATCTACTAAATCACAATCACAATCACCATTCTAATTTTCAAATTTAATTTCCAATCGGATTCGAACCAAATGACCAATCTATGTCCAAATGCCATGAAAAATTAAACAAAAATAAAAAATCAATCGGCCTTTACCACATCTGGGTCGACGTCAGTCGCGGTGTGCTATGTGCGGTGTCGCACGGTGTGTGGTGTGTGAGCGCGAGGAGGACGACGGAGAATGCCAGACGGTGTACGGTGGACGCCAGACGGTGGATCTCAATATGTGGCGACGTCTTCGAGCGTGCGTTGTGCGGTGTGCAGTGGACGTCTTCCGGCGTGGACGACGATTGAAGGCTGGAGGCGAGGCGAGGCAGACGGCGAGACAGGCGGGAGTTGGGACAGCGGAAGGGAGAGAAGAAGATGAAGAGAGAGGGAGAGTCGGGGACGGAGGGTAGATAAATTTTCTTTATTTGCAAAATAGTCCCTAGAGTTTTTTTTTAACATAATGGCGCCAGAAAAATCCAAGATTGGTGATTGGCCTTGTCTGAATTTAATTCATGCCCGGTACTCTTTATGGCCGTTCTGGTACCGTTTTTAGGCTAGTACAGAGCGTTCCGGCCCAAGGGCGGATCTACAATAGGGGCAAGTGGGGGCACTTGCCCCCACTGTCTCCAACAAATTCTCTATAAAAAATATTATTTTAAGTTTTGCCTTCATTAAAAAAATAAAATTTTACTCCTATTAAAATTTTGCCCCCACTAAAAATAAAATTTTATCCTTAATAAAATTTTACTTAAAAAATTTTATGGATCTCCCTCTTCCGGTCGATACCGGCCGGAACAGTAAGATATCCACATCATTGAGTGGAGGAGCACGAGGTCAAAGGATTTTGTGTTCGATTTCTTTTATTTACACTTTTTCAATCAAGCCTGTCGTACAAAGTTTGTCTAGTGCAGAATATTCGATTGATGTAATTTACAGACTATTGCGTCAATCTATAAATTTACTCAGTGCGCATCTAGAAAGTAGCAATTGTAAGTTTCTCTTATAAAAATTACATTTGAGTTCACAACAAATCGCAATTAATAAAATATGATCAAAGTTGTCGTAAATTATGAGAAGATGTTTAAAAGTAGTCGTAATATTTTGACTACAATTGTAATTATATTAATATTGAAATTATAAATTTGGTTATAATTTATAATTTAAAATTTTGATTGATAATTACATAATATTGTTATTTTAAATTAAATTGTGTTGTTTCAATAATAACGACATGTAAACTTACCCTTAATTAGTAAAGAAATTATTTTAATAAACTATCAAAATTGAAAACGATTGGAAAAAATAATAAACAAATACATAAGTAAATGAAAATTAATAAAATAAAAATAAAAGTACATAATAAATAAACAAATAAGTAAATTTAAAATCTGAAATAAATAAATAAAATAACCAAAAATACGAAGTATTAAGTTAATTAAAAATAAAATTGAAGAAAAGTGTTCAAATCTTATGAAAAGAGATTTTTAAGAATATTTTAATTTGTCAAAGTTGCTTATGAAAAGAAAAATTATATAAATGAATTAAATAATAACGTTTTTAGATAGAAAAGTTTGAAACCGACCTAATTCATTGTCGTCCCACGTGCTTTTCTCCTTTTCCATTCTTGTCAGAAGCGTGAAAGCTTTTCCATGTACGAATTTTAGCTTCTTCTCCGCTGGAACTTTGTTGTACCACAAACCAAAACCCATGTTTTGAGCCATATATGTGAACTGAAAGCGAAGAATAGCCATTACAATGATGGGAAGATGGATCAAAACCAATGAACCTGTATCTTCTTCCAAGAACATGTCCATTGTTGTCCTTTCCATAACATGATGCATGTTTTGTACTCACACACTGTTCTTTGGCTCAGTGAAAAATAGGTGTCCATGGACTATGGAGGACCACTCTCGGTTTGGAGATGCTTTCTTCTTGGTTTCCAGCCATATATAGTTTGGACCTGATCTTCATTTTCATGAAAATTATTCTGTCACGTACTATGTTTCTGTCATTTCGTCAGAGTAACGAAAATTCTAACGACTCTTTAACATAAGAAATTGATTGGTGAATGATATTATAAAATTTTGTTATTTAATAATAATAATAATAATTAGTAATAACCGTCAAATGCCATGTCTTGTTCTGTATGAGAGCTTGAAATTTAGAGTCCATTACTTGATGCTAGTGATGTTGTGTTGCGACTTCAGCATATGTAATTGGTGTGTCAGTGGAGATAGCAGCAAACTCCTTTTGGTTGGATGGATAATGAACAATGCCATCTGTAAATTGTTTTGGTTTTGACACTTATTCTGTAATCGAGTCCTCACCTGATGTCCTTCATTTTGAGTCATGTTCACTGGTTCAGAAGTAATGAGTGGACTTCCTTCAGAGCTTCCTTCAGAACTAGAATATACACCATCATCTAAAAAACTTGAACTAGAATTAGTTGTATTTGTCGACGAGGGAGTGGGAGTGCAACTCTCCACTTAGTCATTAACTAGAACTGGTTCAGTGAATATGAAGGTTTAAGGATTGAGTTGAGAAAGCAGGGTGACAAGGTTTGGAACAGTGGAATTGGTGTGCTGAAAGTTGTTTTCAGTTTTGGTAAAAGGAAAAATTGTTTCATCAAAAATGACATCTTGAGTAATATAAACTATGCCACATTCATATCCCTTCTGTATATCAATGTATTTAAGGAAGACACATTCTTGAGTTCGAAAATCAAGTTTCTTTTGTTATATGGCCTATGGGCCAACAAGCACAATTAAAAACTTTAAGCATATTGTAGTTAGGTGAAGTATGAAACAGAAAAGAAAGAGGAGATTCATTATTGATAACTTTACTTGACAATCTGTTTATAAGATAACAGGAGGTGAGGATAGCGTTATTTTAAAAACGAATAGGTATAGATGCTTGTGCAAGTAGAGTGAGACCTATTTCAACTAAGTGTTGATGTAGGATTTCAACAACACCATCTTGTTGGTGTGTGTGAGGGCGAGATATATGATGAAAATTTTCTACGTCTTTGAAATATTTATGTAATCGTTGGTACCCCCCTCCCTAATTAGACTGGACATAATGAATTTGGACATTTAACAGATTCTCAACATGTTTCTAAAAAAGCAAGAAGGTCTGCTTATGTTGGAACCCTGCCCCAGTGAGTCACGTGTCCAACGTCCTACATGACATCTGGACGCGCATCCCACAAGGGAGGAATTCCCCACCAAGTCAAACCTCAAATACGTACTTATCTTATTTACTTCCGAGCTGATGTTGCATACCGTACCCAAATTCCTTCCTGAAATTGGAAGTCTTAAGGCCCAAATTGAAATTCGATTCCTAAGCTAAAATGAAATTCCACGTCTCTAAATTATTTAGAACTAAAAATCATCTCATTCGAATCTCTATAGATTGAGAAATCACCAAAGTACAGAAGCATGATCAATTGGCTCGCTTTGCTTTAATCCAAAAATTTTTAAATTAATACTAAGAGCTTTAGATTTTTATGGAGAGACAGGAAATTTTCTTAGAAAACCAATACTTCAGAAATCGAGTAAATCGGAGGTCAAACGAAAGAGTTATAAGCAAAAGCGTGGGAGGAGGTTGGATTTGAAAAAAAGAAAAATCAGAAAAAAAAAAAAATGCCTGCGTCGCACTGTGACTGTCTCACGAGGCTTGCCCTAGGTCACTCCAACGTACATCCGAATTTCAAAAATTCATAACTTTTCACACATAATTTCAAATTTTGAAAATTTGGTATCAATAAAAAGCTAAAAGGAAACTTTACAACTTTCATGAGGATTGAAAAACCAATTTGGCCTCTAAGGGAGTCAAAAATTACTTCAAAGTGACTGCCTAAAATAAAATCATCATACACAGTAACAGAACTTCTAAAAATCATATATTTCAATTCAATGACTCAAAAATGTCACATTTTATATCAATGGAAAGATAAAAAGACAATTTACAACTTTTATGAAGGATGCAAAAACCAATTTGGTCTCTAAGGGGGGTAAAAACCTTTCAAATCTACTGCCTATAAAATGACATTTCAAACAGTAATTGTATTTTTCCAAACCTAATATCTTCTTACTCCTAAGCCCAAAAATGACATAGTATATGTCAATGTAAAGATCAAAACCTAAACTAAACTACAATCTTCAAGAAGACCTTTTGGTCAAATTCTAACTCTATGAGGAACAAAACTTCATTCAAAGTTTTTGCCCACAGATTTCATTTTGACAGCACCTCCCCCAAACTTCAACGATCCATATCTTTAAAACATCAACCAATTTTTCAGCACCTGCATCACACTTCAATATCCACATCCTTCAACTCCCAAATCCACAGTACACAATACCTCATTTCAAAGCTATGCAAATCCTCCATAATTCTCAAGAAGGCTAATAAAGCCATTACAAACCCCACCAGTTCAATATTCACCTCCAAACGCAGCAACCACAATGCTACTCCTTCTTGTCCTTTTCAAACAACATCACATTTTTAATTAAACAAAAAAAGATACAATAAAACTCAAATATCTTTCATTTACAACATAACATAAGTTCTCACAAAGCTTTAGAGGGTATTTTAGCCCTTACAAAACAAAAGTATCAACAGTCAAAAATACAAGGAAATGTTACATGAACAGTAACTTTTGTTCTAAAATACATCTAAAGCTTTGGTTCTAAAAGCTAGCTTCAAAATCAAAGTAAAATAAGAGTGAAGCCTCGTTCCCGGTGCAGTCACTCGTTTTCTTACTCGTCGCCTGTGGATGGGAAGGGAAGATGGGGGTGAACTCGACGGTTCGTAAGTAACACATTAATAATTAAGAACAAGCAAAAACATTCTTTAATAATTTATTTTCAAAAGACACTTTTCATTGATCAACCACATATAGGTTCTCAACTATTCAACTTATGAAAACATTCACCAAAATCATACATCGTGAATTCACAATTCATTAACACATAAGCATGTAGAAAGTGGTTCTGGTGGATTCGAAACAGAACGTACTACACATTCCCGCGGAACGGTCATGTGTAGCCGTGAACTTATGGGAGTCCGTGAGAAGCTCCATGTCACTAGCGGGCAGGCGGGCGAAGCCTATGAACAGACAAGTGCACTTGACTCTTAAGGGACCACCACAAATCATAAAATCATGCATTTCACATAATTCACATAATTTACACATATTAGCCACAAATGGCTCTTTTTCGAAAGAAAATTTATAATATCACCTTCTTTAAAAATTTCACTTTCACATTCTTTTTCACTTGTCAAAATAATATAAAATTAATTCCACAAGTCATTCATACACAAAAGACAATTGATATAATTTCAAAACATCTTAAAAAGTTATAAGTGCATAAAAGTTATCGGAAAGCATTAAATTGCATTTAATGAAGGAAACTTAATTAGCTCATTAACTCAATTATTAAGATATCACCCACCTTAATTCCTTTTTACTTTAGGCTTGATCAATTTACCTTTCTTCTAGCTCCTCTTGCCTCACTTGCCCTTCTTCAAATACAAAAATCCCAAAATTACAAGAGATGTCAAAATTAGGAAATTTAAGGAAACAAAAGCATGAAATTGATCCTATAAAACCTTACCCATGCTTTTCATAAGTCAAAAGAACCAAAACCTATCAAAAATTTCAAAAGAACCAAAAACTCACCTTAAACTCCACCCACGAATTTTGCTTATATGGAAGATTTCACCTTCCTCTTTCCCTTTTTCTTCTCAAACCTAACTCCAAACTCCCTCTTACAAGTGTAGGAAAAAAAAACCGAAACCCTACTCTTCCTTCCCTTCGCCCTTCTTCTTCTCCTTCTACCGAATTCACTCTCTCTTTACTTTACTTGAAAATTTTCGTTCTTTATTTCATTCAACATAACAAAAACGATGTTGTTTCCTTCTTCCTTTAAAAGGAACGAAAATAACTTAAATACCCCTCCTTATAAGCCTTATATCCTTTTATCCTTAAGTGAACTTCCCAATTTGACCTTAAACATCTTATTCCTTTACTTTCACTAATACCATATAAAACTCTCATTTAAACTTAATCCCTCCATTTAATTTCCATCAACCTAAACAATAAAATCTCAAATTATTCTACCCAAAAAAGAATTAAGCCAAATCAACCTCAAAATAAAATTAAACACCTACTTGTTCAATAAGAAAAGAAATCAGGGTCCAACAGCTCAACATTAGACTTACACTTTAAAAGATAAACCTATGTAAAACGACTAAAATCATCAAGAAAGCTTACATAATAATTAAAACCTCTAATTAAGGGAATAGCAGACCCCTAAACATTAATATAATGGAGTTCAAGAGGTTGAGAAGTTACATGGGTAGATAAAGTAAATGGCAGTTAGTGTACTTTGCCTTGCTGACAGGCATCAGACGCATGGATTGCTTATTGGAAGAGTAAGAAAGATTATTTGACTAAAGGATGCTTGAGAAGCTGGACAGGGATGATCGAGACGTTTGTGCCATTGTTCTGGACTAGTTCTGGTATAAGTGAGAAGATGACGAGTAGGCTGCTTTATTATAGAATCGACACCTTTGCATGTTCTAAGAGGATAGAATCATCTTTTACATTTTCCTTCAAGAAGAATTTTCTTTGTTGGAATGTCCTTTAGGTAAAAAGAGTTAGGATATAACTCAAAATAAGCATTCTTATCAAAGGTAAATTTGTGGACAGACAACAAACTTTTGGTAACTTGGGGAACATGTGAAAAATTGGTAAGATAAAGAGGACGAGATGAAATAGAAACAGCTAAGTGACTAAGATGAGAGATTGCAAACCTGTCTTACTGGAAACTTGAACCGGTCTGATCCAGTGTATCATTCCTTCATGGTTAGCCTATCTAAGTCATTAGTGAGGTGATTGGTAATACCTGAGTCTGCATACCAATTGGTGTCAATTAAATATGAAGTGGTTGTAGCAACTGCAGTATGTCGGTCTTGAGCTTGGAACGAATGATCGAAGCGATGATAACAACGAAGAGCATCATGTCCTTGTTTTCCACACACTTGACATACAGGCTTGAAATTGTTTATGAAGAAGTTGTTGTTATTGTTAGATCTTCCAGGATAGCCGCCACATCCACAACCTCTTCCTCACCTATTTGATCCTATGCGCCCTCTGTGGAAACTTCCCCATGGGACTTTATTTGCTGATGAAGACATCTGAAAAATAGAGTTGTGATGCTCAAGTCGCAGCTCATAGCTAGCGAGGTAAGAATATAAGTCATTAAGAGTTATTGCATCTAGACGTGTTGTCATTGAAGTGACGAGGGCATCGTATTCTGAACTGAGCCCAGCAAGCATGTAGGAGACAATCTCATCTTCCTTGAGAGGATGTCCAATGGCAATCATGATGTCACTTAAACTCTTCACTTTGTGGAAGTAGTCAGTTGTTGTCATTTCCTTCTTTTGTAGGTTGGAAAATTGAAATTGTATTTGCATAATTCTTGCCTTTGAACAAGAGACAAACCTCTGTTTAAGAGAATTCCATACCTCAGCTGATGTGGTGAGAAACAAAATGTGCCCAAGGATCTCCTCGATAAGTGATGACAGTAACACACTCAAAACTAGTTGATCCTGATGATACCAGATGGTATAAGCAAGATTTGGAGCTTGACGTGTTTCACCATTTGAAATTTCAAAAACCATTGTGGGAGGAGACTATAGAACCATCAACATACACTAGAAGGTGTTGACTTCGAAAATAAGGGATGATCTGGGCTTTCCAGAGCAAATCATTATCTCTGGTGAGTTTAACATTAATGAAGTGGCTAAATTGTGGTGTAGGAAGAAGACCAGTAGAGGAGGAGATGGAAGGGGTGACAGTAGAGGTGGAAGATGAGTTGGTAAAAGACATTGTTTTTTATCGCCAATAGCTCTGATGCCATGAAAGAAGAAGAGTTTCTGGAGAGTGTTCTTATTTAGACTGCGTAAGGACACAGTTGGTCTAATAATAAATTTATGTACTAAAGATACAACAGAAAAGATTTCATCTAATAGAAAAGATTCCGTATAATAAAAGACGTTAGAAATTATAACAACTCAACAAATGGTAAGACTAAATTTAACATTAGAATCTACATATTCGTGATTTGTATAAGGTCATCTCTAACCAAGGCACCAAAACACCAAAAAATTTGGTGCAATAAATAGTAACACGTCAAATTAGACACCAAAACACCAAATTTGGTGTTTTTGTGCAAAAAATCTTCTCCAACCAAGGCACCAAAACATCAAAAAATTTGGTGCAATGGTGTGTTACTATTCATTGCACCAAAAGTACAAAAAGACAACTTTAGCCATGTACTTTTAACTTTTTCCTTTTATATCATTTTCACAAATTGATTTATTTACATAATTGGCTAAATAATTAAATTTAACTTATTTATTACTTTACACAAAATATATCATTATAAAGATTTCATTGAGACATTTAAAAGCGAGACTAATGTTGAATATAATATTAAATTTATTTTTAATATTTATTTATAATTCTTATTTATAAGTGTTATAAATTCATTAATAAAATATGTAAGAACAAAAAGTAAATTCAAATGATTAGAGGTTAAATGAGAAATTTTAATCAGTTTATATTTATGTATGTTATCAATTTGTTGTTGCAATAATATTAAACATATTTTGTAAATAATACTAATTCAATGTAAAATATATATTAATTAATTAAGAATAATGATTTTATTTTATTTTTAATAAATAAATAAATAAAATTCTTGTATAAATATAAATTAATTTAGTTAATAACTAAATTATTGTGGTTATATAAATATAAATTAATTTAGTTAATAACTAAATTATTGTGGTATATTCTTTGAAAAAATTTGGTGTAAAAATTTGGTGTAGAATGGTTGGAGCAACACCAAATTTAGTGTAAAAAGATTATAAGAATATTCCATTTTACACCAAATTTGGTGTAATGGTTGGAGATGGCCTAATAATGTTATATAATTTGAAGCTTTTGTGTAAACTAATTTAAGTAAAAGATAGAAAATTTTCATATAATTTAATTAATTTAAAAAATTATTTTTTCAAAATTATCGAAAAAGTTTACTTTTAAATTTTAAAAATCTTAGACTTTTGTTATAAAAATAATGACATGCAATCAAATGCTCGTAACATAAGAACCTAACTCAACTCTTAAACTTAATTTGAAATTTAATAATTTGATTAAGAAATAATAATTTAATATAGTTAGTGTAATTATTATAATGTGCTCGATTTAATTAATTCAAACAAATTTAAGAATTGTTTTAAATCTTCGTGTAGGTAATATGTATTATTTACGAATATTTCATTATTATATTTTAATAAGCCTACAAAAGATTTTTTGAAAAAATAAAATTATAGTAATTTTAAAATAATTTTAAAATTTAATTAAACTATAAAAAAAATCTCATATCTCTTTACCCGTCAATTTAAGGTTGGCAGTCCAACTTCACCTCTTCCTCTATAAATATAATGGTTCTTTAGAAGGTTGAGATACTTCCTCCGTTAAAAAACTTGGCCGACTCAAACTTTAATTGCTTTATACACACAAACTTTGACAGATTCTGTGGACATCAGCTGGCATCTCAAACTTTGCCTGATGCACACAAACTTTGACAGATTCTGTGGACATCAGCTGGCATTTTTCTCACATGCATTCAGCTAAAACCGATAAGAAATTACAATGTTGTGTTCACATACCATTTCTTTATGAACATGATCTTGCTCTTCGTACCAATTGCCTACCAAAAAGCAGACCTCCACTAGCTCTATCTATACCTTCCATTGCCATTTTGTTTAGAAAGTTACAAACACAGGCCCCTTTTTACGACATTTATAACAATCACTTGTTATTGGTTTTGGATTTGAGATTGCTCAAAAGGAGCTCGAAACCATCTAGGTCACATCACAAAAAGATTATAATCTTTTAGACGGCTCTATGTGACTATGTGCCCTTTAGTTAGGCATGCACGATACAGTAACACCAACAAACACAGACAGGTTGCTTAAAGCTGAAGATTACCAAAAAGATTAAAAGTCATGGCTTCCTGAAAATCCAAAACAATGAAGAAGTTAAGGAAATTGCATATAGTGTTTTGTTTGGTCTTTTTATCCCGTCAACAATTCACGTGAAGGACCATTCTTGTGTGTTGTGTTTGTCAATCTTCTTCAATGCTCTTTCCACTTGCCCCATGCTTACATTACAATGCCGATAAACCGAAGCAAGCAGGCAAAGACAAATAAGAAAAAGATAAAAGACTTGTCAGTGACCAAAGCGTCACATTCATGGAAGATGATGCAAGAGTGGATCAGCATGCTAAATTAACCGACAGCTCCAAGAGGTGGAAGTAATTATTAATATTATAAATAACAAAAAATAAATAAAAATTTTATTTTACATTAATAATTTATCAAACAATAATATATAAGTGTGATTATGATATAATAAAATATATTTTACAAATCCAAATTCACCAATTAGGATTTTGCCCTTTAATTATTAACTTAATTTGCTTTCACATCAAGTAATAGTATTATAATAATAACTATCAAATAATACCGACATGATAAATACACGATAGCATATCGATATCCAAATCCACCAATTACTCCATAGCATAAGATAGGATTTTTAGGGTTTTGCCCTTTTAACTATTAACTTTGCTTTCATCATCTCTGACATCAAATGGGATAGTGGTTGATAATATTGACATTATAAATGATAAAAATATTAGTTTTATTAAATAAAGTTTTATTTATAATTGACGTATATCCAAATCCACCAATGATTTGATTCCATAGTAAAACGACCCCATTTTCAGGGTTGTTTTTTAGGTATAACTTTGTTTCTTAAGTTTCGATTAGAAAAAAAAAAAACCTATTGAGACAGTTACATCATCTCTGACCTCAAGTCAGTTAAAGGGTGCAATTGGAAAATTCTATTGAGACAGAAACGCCTTATTGATGTGTCATTTATTTCTACCATCTTGTTTTACTTGTATCATATTAAGGGATTGTTTCTTTATAATAGCTTAAGTTATTGTGTGAGGGTAATTTAATATTTATTTGGTTCAATTTTTAATGATTAAAAAAATATTTTTTTCACCGCAAAAGTTATTTTAAGAAAAAATAAATAAATGATTGACTGTAAATTTTAAAAATACTTTTTAAATAGAAATAACTTTTTAAAAGTTAAAGTACAACTTTTTCAAACATTCAAATTTTAAGCTTTTCAGAAAAGTCACACACTCCCTTATATAAAAGCCTTTTGGATTTAAAACCTACACAAGCTCACTCTATCTTGTGCTGAATAATAAATGGGTAGTAAGATTTGAACTAAAAATCACTTGGTCACAAAGACTTTGATACTATATTAATTGACAGTTTTATCACAATAGCTTAAAATTTATTGTGTGAGAGTCAACTTAATTTGTTTTATATATTCATTATTATATCTTGACTTCACATTAGCAAAATAACATTTTAACTTAATTTAGGCAAAACTTAAAAATTTGTCATTAAATTGAAATTTTATAAAATTTATCACTATATTAAAAAAATTTAAAAATAAGTAATATTTAATTTGTTAAAATCCTTAATAAATGGTTTCTTTTGTTAATCATAAATAACAATTTCCATTAAAAAAAAGAAACCAATACTATTGTATCACATTCACATATGTCTTGGCTAGTGTCTCACGTTTCCGATGGTTAAATTATCATAGACATGATTGCCGATGAAATCCAAAGACATTATCATCTAGTTATTTTTCAACGTTAACCAGCGATGATTGTCCATTAAATGATGAGTGAGCACTCCCACTAACCTCATGTCATTGTTACTGAAATGATATGTGCTCTCTTTCGATGGCACGTAATATTAAAAGGTAAGCTAAGTTGCGTGTGTGTTCTTTTATTTTTGTTTGCTGTACATCGTAAATACGTGTTTACATCATGTTCATATGAATATAATAAAGTTTTCTTAAAGTTCTTTAAAATCGAGTCTTGAAATAATTGGTAAAATTATTTTTATTGACTTATTTGGTTAGACCTTAAAATATTTGTTTAAAGTTGCATATTACTAAATTTTTTAAATTCTTTATTTTTACGGGTTATTGTTGTTGTTGTTATTGTATAATATTAAGTTAGATCTTAACATTTATAAAATTAATATTTATTATACCTTCAACTTTAAATTTATTAAATTTATATTAAATTTAATTGAAAAGATTGTTATCATGCATCTCAATAATGACAAAAACTAAATTAGACTTTTATAAAAATTTAAAGAGCCATTTAGACTTTTGGCCTTGTGTATATATGTGACAAACTAAGAATCTAAAACATGTGGACAAACCCTTCATATCAAAGATTCAAAGTGAATAAGTTCAAAATTTTAATCTCTATCTGATATCTTGCAAGCAAATGAGAAAGTAGAACATGAGGCTAATATTGCAAGTTGCTTCCAGCTTTCCATCCCAAGTCTAGCTCTCGATAAATAATAATGCATGATAAGACTAATGCGGCTTCCACCTTTTATGATGCCTTGGATGATTAGGTACTTACTTTTTTTCTTTCTTTTTTTGTTTTTTGTTTTGAAAGAGATATCCTTGAACACAAAATTGTTGAAAAATCGCAATGAGATCTTATCTCGATTGCATTGGAATTTTTTTTCATAATATTTTGATTTTCAGTCTCTTTAATTCTATAAACGATTAACATATAATTATAATAAAATATAAATTAAAATTTGTATCTTATTTGGAAGCTTGATTTTTGTCTTATTGTATTTCTTGAATCGTTTTTGAAATTGATCTGTCTCAATTATTATAACTGCACAAATGTCCGACCTTCAACGATATCTACGAAATGAGTTGAGAGAATTCTATAACTTTTAAAGAGAGGGTTAAGTAAGGAGTGTTAGCTCCATAGAACTTAAGTCTAATAAGTTTTTAACATTTTAGTAATTTAATTGAAATTAAATTCTAATTTTAATTAAACTTTAATTAAAATTATAAATAATTCTAAATAAATATCAATTATGTTTAAATTTGATATAATATCTCATATTAATCTTTATTTATTAAATATCTCATATTTAATCTTAAAGTTTCTCAAACTTTACAATCAAGTCCAACTTAATTAAAATATATTTACTCTATTTAAGTCATTAGTTATATGACCCCATTAGGTTTCTAAATATATTGATAATGATTATAAATTATGATTTTAATTCATAATTAAAATTATATAAATTAAAATTAATTTTGGTTTATGTTTAATTCTCCACTTAAATAATTTATAATTATAAATTAAAATTGATTTCTAGCAACACATCATGACCACCTAAATATTTATGAATGTTATAGTAGTTTTGACTAATTTTTTCAGACATGATTTTTTTGTATAATTCAATATTTTCATTATACAATATTCCAATTAGACATAGAGTATGAAATTAATGTCTACTCTATTTTAATCCAATCATATTAGTTCTCTGTCATTAGCTATTGGTTCAATTAATAAAATTTGTAAAGTATTTACAAAACATCATTCTACCTTCGTTAAGGATTTTTGATTCTATACTAGTCGAAAACAACGAAGCATTCTTCCTAATTATTTTAGGGTAATGAATTATATCTTGATCACACACTATTTCTATATAGTTCATACTACATCTAATAATTCTTGATTGATTGAACTATTATTACATAGGTCATAAGTAGTATCTAAATATAACAATCCCTAAATAAGATAACTTTGTTGATTACAACGAGAATTTCATAGACATACAAGTAATGTTTCAAATAGGATTTTCATATCGACCTTATTCAATTAACTTATTCTCTAATAAGTACCTACATGTTTATTTAAGTATCTCTATATTTTAATCTATGAAGTTGGCTACTTTTTTCATATGAAAAGACAAAACGTGTACTATTCTTTTTATGTTTTATTAATGTTCAATCTTGATAGAACAAATGACTAGAAACAATTTGGGGACAATAAATAAATGCAATATGAATCACATAATTATAATATTATTATAATTTCATTTGTATGTATAATTATCCTATGAACTTTATCATATATATTTATATATGTACAGGATAAAGAATGTCTTTAAATATTTTGTCACTAAACTACAACCAAAACAATTGATTGTAAAACATGAACCAATAAAACTTCCTCTTGCTAGATTATACATAAATATACGTAAACTAGCAAATATGAAACATAACACAAGGAAGGATCATGGCCAACTAGATAGACCTACCAATAATGGCATTATTCTCTAAGTTGATTTTGAACTTAATAAAATTAGGGCCTAATATATCATAATTATGATTGTCAAATAAAATTTTTATTTAAAAATATTTTTACTATTTATAATATTATTAATTATCGATATTCATCATTCGCGGGCTATGGAGCTCTTTTCCTAAAATTATTAAATTGTCTTGAAAGATTTATGGGCATGAGTTTTCTTTATTCTTTCAACCTTTATCTTCATTTTTCTAATTAATTTAATGTCCTTTGGCTTGAAATAATAAAAAATAATTACTTTCGGTAGGCTTGTGTCCTATTCATTCGAGTTATGGCACTCATCAACCAAAGCTTTTACGTCTTCCAGATGGATAGAAATGGCTCTTATATGATGCCAAAGCTTCCCTTCTTCTCCTTTATCTTGTGATTACATATTTAATTACTAATCATATGATCATTATTTAGTTATTATAAATAAAAGTTATTTTATAAAAACAATATTTTGATTATTTATAATATTAATTATTATCAATATCCACTATTATCATTTAACCATTGATATAAACCACATATAATCATAAGATTGAATATGAAATGTCGTAACAAGTCCATATCAAATACGAGTATACGACTACTAGATCATAATCCACACAATAAGCCTTCACATCTATTAAGAAAATTCCACTTGAATTAATTACAATACAACACAAAAAGAGCCACCGTAAAGGAGGAATCATTGCTTGATACCTATCCTCAGCACAATAATACAGACCAAGAAGGAGAAAAAAAAAGCTGATTAGCACTTCATGGACCTCTAATTTGTTTCGACTCTCGTGTCTTTCTCTCCTTCAATTTTGTTTAGTGGAAAAAGGTTTGCCTAGTAGAGTATACGCCTATCATCTGTTGCCATCAATGCAGCAGAATCTATAAACAAAAAATAAAAAATATTTGCACCATTATTGTTACTGTATCATTGCATGCGAACTAGCTTATAAATACTGGCACTTGGGGACGATTTCAAACCAGAAGAAGATAAAGAAACAAGAACAAAGAAATGGTGGAGATGGAGGGCAAAGATGGCCATGCGAAGAAGAAGCAGAAGGGTGGCATGGTTACAATGCCTTTCATATTTGGTAAGCTTCCTTGAAGAGTTCATGTAGAAATTTAATTAAAGGAAGAACACTGTTTTGGTTTATGGGTATGAACTAGATTTGAATGATGTTTGTGTAGCTAATGAGGCTTGCGAGAAGTTGGCTGTGGTTGGGTTCAACACCAACATGATTAGCTACTTAACATCGCAGCTTCACATGCCGTTAACCCAAGCAGCTAATACCTTAACCAACTTCGGCGGCACATCAAGCTTGACGCCGTTGCTCGGTGCCTTCTTCTCCGACTCATACGTCGGCCGGTTCTGGACCATCACTGTTGCTTCCATAATTTACCAGATAGTAAACACTAAACACTTACTCTCTTCTTTGACTCTGTCTCTTGTCTTCTCTCCTTAACCCTTATCTCTTTCTTTATCATTTCAGGGCATGACAACTTTAACTATATCGGCGATACTTCCAAACTTCCGGCCACCGCCTTGTAATAGTGACCAAGTGTGTGAAGAAGCTGACACAGGACAACTAGCGATACTGTATCTATCTTTGTTCCTCACAGCTTTAGGTTCAGGTGGTATCCGACCTTGTGTGGCAGCATTCGGGGCGGACCAATTCGACGAAACAGATCCTAACCAATCCACAAAAATATGGCGTTACTTCAACTGGTACTACTTTGTTATGGGGGCCTCGATGTTATTGGCAGTGACAGTTATTGTCTATGTTCAGGACAACATTGGATGGGGATGGGGACTTGGAATTCCAGCCATGGCAATGTTTCTGTCAATGGTTCCATTTATTCTCGGGTACCGGCTTTACCGGAATTTGGATCCGGCAGGAAGTCCGTTCACCCGACTGATTCAAGTGATGGTTTCAGCTTTCAGGAAAAGGAAGGTTCAAATGGTTTCAGACCCTAAATTACTATACCGGAATGATGAGCTTGATGGACCTATTTCAATGGGTGGAAAGCTTCTTCATACCAAGCACATGAAGTCAGTGTTTTTCTTCTTCTTCTAGACTTCTTCTTCTACTTCTATTTCCCTTTTTTTTTTTTTTTACTTCTGTTCTTTCATGCAGAAGTTTACGTACCATGCTATTAACAAAGATGATTACTTAATAAAAAAGGGTTAAGGGGTCTTAATCTTAATCTTAAGTGTGACTTCTCCATCTTTAATCAAGCTGGAGGGATAGTTTAGTGGAAATGTCCTATTATGTAATTTAATCTTTTTTACCTCAATTTTTATATTTAAATTATCATTTACTTTTTTTATATAGAATTACTTATCTATCAAATAAGTCCTTTCATCATATTTTAATTAGTTTTTATACTTTATTGAAAAGGGCATTTATGTATTTGGAAATACATTAAAAGATTAAGATAATCTGTACAAAATTATTAGGTTAGATATTTGTTGTAAAGTTAAGAGATACCAAAAATGATTTCAGATCTCATTTATTATTATTATTTTGATTTTCTATTCATTCAATTATGGTGGTGGTTGTAAGATGCAGGATAGAGATAACATAACGTAGGAGATGATCTAAAGTAATGTCTTTATCTATAAAGTAAGTCTTTAGAGGTCCACAGCTCCACACCTTCCTTGCTGTAATGGTTGCTGCTTAATTAGCTAACAAACAAAAGCTTGTGTCCAACTTCCTGTCTCCTCTGTCCTTATCTGAAACATCCCTTCTTGGATACAATATCTAATTAAAAGCTGTGAATACAATCGTAATTACGATAACAGCTGGCTTAGAAACTGATCCCGGTTTCATGATGCAGGTTTCTTGATAAAGCTGCCATTGTTGTGGAAGGAGAGGACCTTAAACCAGGCCAAGCACCAAACTTGTGGAGATTGAACACAGTACATAGAGTTGAAGAACTCAAAACTGTTATTAGAATGGGACCTATATGGGCATCAGGAATCATTTTAATCACAGCCTATGCTCAACAAAACACATTTTCGCTCCAACAAGCCAAGTCCATGAACAGACATATCACCAACTCCTTCCAAATTCCTGCAGGTTCAATGTCTGTCTTCACTATGAGCGCAATGCTTACCACAATAGTCTTATACGATCGAGTATTTGTCCACATCGCACGTAAATTCACTGGCCTTGAGCGTGGCATGACCTTCTTGCAGAGGATGGGAATTGGTTTCGTTATATCAATCTTGGCAACTCTTGTTGCTGGTTTCGCGGAGATTAAGAGAAAACATGCAGCTTCTGATAATGGTTTGATCAATTCTCATCAAACTATTCCGATCTCAGTCTTTTGGCTTGCCCCTCAATATTGTCTTCATGGAATAGCTGAAGCATTTATGGCAATTGGGCATTTGGAGTTCTTCTATGATCAAGCACCAGAAAGCATGAAAGCCACTGCAATGGCTTTGTTCTGGACTGCAATATCCGCTGGTAACTACGTGAGCACACTACTGGTAACTTTGGTTCACAAGTTCAGCCATTGGCTTCCTGATGATAACTTGAACAAAGGGAAGCTGGAGTACTTTTACTGGCTCATTACGTTTTTGCAAGCCATCAATCTCATATACTACTTGTGGTGTGCAAAGTTTTACACGTTTAAGCCAATCCAGATCCACAGTGGTAAAGAACTTGGAGACTCCATGGAAGATGGAGTGGAACTCGGAAACAAGGTTTAGTTCAACCATTTAACTGGATTTGGATTGCCACGATTTTAGGTCTTCTTCTTTGTTTAGAAATGCGTCAGTCTATGTTACATCAACCGAGCTCAACTCGAATAAGAGATATGTCAGAAATCATGTAGAATCAAGATCATTTTGTGTGTAATATTTAGTAGAAATAGATAAAAGAAAATCCTTCAAATTGATCAATCGTCTCTTTTTTTATTTTAAATAGTGTTTTGAAAATCGAATCGAACCGGTTGGTCGGATCAAAAAATCGATGAATCGGATACGAAATGGTTCGGTTTAGCTCGTAATTTTTGTGAGTGATTGACTCGTTCATTTTACGGTCGAATTGATAAAAACCGCAAAACTGGTAAAAGAAAGGGCCAATGGGTCCATTTAAAATCTCTTGATTTTAATAATTTTAATTTGAATTAGTAATCTTTTTTTAATCTTTTTGATAAAATATGACTAGTGAGTTTTATTATCTTATTTTGTGCTATGTTAATGAATTTAAAAATGCATATTTTGAAATTTGAAAGATTAAGTTAAGTTTACAATTAGATAAATAATTAAAGAGCATGTTTAAAAATTATCTTATCTATAATATATATAATAAAATTTTATATATTTATTAGTCAACGGTTTGATTATGGTTAAATTCCGATTGAACTATTAATCCTTAAATCAATTACTTCTTCGATTTAATTACCGGTTTTATTTTTAAAATATTACTTTAAATAAGATGGGCTCAATACTAACAATAATTATATTATACCGGCCCAAACATCCACACCTAAAAGTCAGACAAATTGCGAGTCAGCTCCGAAAATTGAGGAAGTAGCGAAGAAAAGATCATCCCAAAACAAGACACTTTGACTTGTTCGGTTTTTATCCTCGACACGTACTTTCCAACGAAACACGTCTGATATTTTCTGAGAAAACAAAACCTATTTACATAGACCTGTCCAAGTTCCATCTAAAGCTTCTGTTGTTTGGTCTTATTTTTCTGTCTTACGTTTTTTCTAGGCAACCCGTAATAGTCGGTGAGCTTCTCAGAAAGCTTTATTCTGATCATTGCCTTACAATTCTCATGCATTTATTCTATCAGAAGAAAAAGGAACTGATCGCAAAGTAAAAATAGAAACAAGACACGTAAATCCTGTCTTTGACCTTTCAAGAATAGTCATACATTCGTTGTTTTCGAATCTAGTTCGTGTTCTTTGAGTTCATATTCGAGGGTTTTGAGGATTTCAAGAACAAACCCAGAAAGAAAAAACAGAGTGTGTGTAGGAAGAAGATTAGAAGAAGAAGAAGATGATAAAGAGACTTCTCTATAACAGCACAGGCCAGCTTCAGGCGCTACAACAAGATCGTCCACCTCCACCGACGACAGACATCCTGGAAGACACCACCCCCGCCGCTATGACGGCGTCACCGGAAAAGGGTCATTCCAAAACACCGCTATCGGCGGTTGCCGAGGCATTTGAGGACATAGCCAAGAGGCTGAGTTCAAGGAGGAACAATGGCGAGGCTGTTGATAATAATGATCATAACGTTAATGGTGAAGGAGAAGAAGAGTTGCGTTTGGATACGTTTTGCGATGCGTGTCGTCTGGTTGCTGTGCTCTTTAGCTGTCTCGGTCTCGCTTTCAAGTTTGCTGAATCTGAGTACGTCGCCAAGGTCTATTCTCATTCTCCTAACCCTTGTCTTCATCCTGTATGATAAGATTTCCAGGATTTTTCTAGGTCGAATATGCTATTTTCATCTAAGCTTTCACCAAAAAAAAAAAGTTTAAACTTATAATGGTAACGGTAATTGTTTACTTAGATATTCTACAGAACGTTAGGATTTAATTTACAATTTGGGTCATTTTCCTTCGTTTATCAAATGTTTCGAAAATGCAGGAATAGAAAGAGACATCCAAATTTAGCTTACAATTTGAATGATTCAGGTGGGTGATCTGGTTGAAGCATCCAAGTGCTTTAGCAGCTTGGAAAATATATTGGACCTGGATGTTGCAAATGGAACTGTGAGAACTCCAGGAAGTCATTCGCGTAATCTTCGTCGAGTCAGGCAGGGTCTTGACCTCATCAGAGCCTTATTCCAACAGTTTCTGTCAACTGAGTACGTTCCAACCTCTCTAAATTGCATAAAGTTCTGTTTCACTTTCAACTCAAATCTAGCTTATCTGATCTGCAATTTATTTGTAGTGGTGATTCTTTAAAGGAAGCTGCAACTACAGCTTATTCCCAGGTTTGTGCTCCATACCACACATGGGCAGTCAGAACAGCTGTTTATGCTGGAATGTATACTCTTCCATCAAGGGACCAACTTTTGCTGAAACTCAATGAAACTGGTGAGTCTTGAGTTAATTTTACATTATCCTCAAGATGTTCTATATAATTGTCTCTTATATGAGTTTCTATGCAAGTAGAATCTATTCATAATCAGACAAAACTTGTCAAGACAACTTAGACAAAACAAATGTTGGATGTCCAATGTTATAGAGATATCTAACACTTGTTACCCATGTTGTTGCAGATCAGACAGCGGAAAAGAAGATGAAAAGGTATATCAATGCAACACTTCCAGTTATAGAGTACATCGACAAGCTTTACATTTCCAGGAATATCACATTGGACTGGTAACTTCAACGTCTTAAAAGAAAGGTCATATGATACCTGTGTTTGAAGAGGGGATTCATGAGGCATCTTCCTGTTTTAGGCAGGACTTAGATTTGACAAGAAACAACAATAGATGATCTGTACATACATGTTGATACCGACAAATAAATTTTTACAGCCTTTTAAGCATAAAAATTATTTTTTGGTAATATCAGAGATATTTGTTAAGCCTTAAGCACTCAGGAAGATTTTTAAGCAGTAATGTGTTACCTTCAAGTTGGTTTGTTCTTCTTCAACCTACTTCTGGTGGTTCATAAAGCTTGAAGAAACACTATCTGGTTTTAACTTGCAGGTGTTCAAGATAATATTAAAATGCTCCAAAAAAATACTCGCAATGATGTTATGACAGTAACAACAGAATATATCAAGTTCTGTGAAAAACTTCCAAGATCTTTGTTATTCCTGTCTAAAATGTTGTGCTCATCCATGTGCGTTAATTGCAAGTCTTTGGAAAAGACTAAGAAAAGAACAAACACCGGAAAATATAACTTCCAAAAGAAAATGTAATATGCCTCGGGAGGATGTCCTCCAAAACTATGTTGTTTAGCAACGCACTCTTTGCAAGATAAACCATTCTTTCCGGGTCCTCCACTTCATTTCACGAACATAATCTACAATGTCAGGCTTTCTGGGTCCTCAACAATCTTTGCAAAGGTCTGAAGGAATGCGGCCAGGTCAGCACCATAAACAATTCGGTGATCGGCTGTTACATTCACCTGAACAGAACAAAAACATTTAAGTAGTAAGGGTCACATTGGATGTCTGCCAGATATGTTACTCCTTAGGTTTCACAATTAAACTAGAAGGGGAAACTGTGGGAGAATCTACAGTGAAGAGCATTTAGAGAATGCAATACAGACAGGACCGAGCTTATAACATAATTAGTGATAAGAACAGCGCCACTGACTACAAAATCCCAAGCCATGAAATAACAATGCACACCGGGAAGTGTGAATCACAGACACACCACGCCCCTTAACACCAAAGGCAAAATAATGGAGTTGCATGAATATGTATATGAATCAGAGAGCAACCAGTGCATGAATTAGGACCAGTTTGCCTCCAGCAAAAGATGCAGGCAGACTAGCCTTTGAGATTTGATCAAGCACACCTTACCAGACATTTCTCTTTTTGCTGGATCACAGTGGTTAGTTTTCACCATAAAAAATGGCATTTGGTGATTCTTTGAACATATTTGCTAAGATTACGCGGTGAACCGAAAGTCAATGAGTAACAGTTCCAGGTCACATGTAACAATCCTGGATGAAATTTTTTTAGATCACTTGGCATGATATGGCATTGACATGGATTGAGCTTGATCTAAAAAATGAGGTAAAATGTTACAAAGATGAACATTAACAAGAGAAGTAGAAGTGTTTCTAAGACATTTTAAGTGGAAAAAAAGGATTTTTTTGGTTTTTTAGCACATATGAAGATTTAGCAAGAAATAGGCAGAAATCCCTTGAACTATTACTAGAACACAGGGTACCAAAAGACAAACAGATATTCACACTAAAACCGTATTCATAACAGACTATATGTCTTTTATCTTACAATACCCCAAGGCCTGCAATTTTTGAGACATCTACAATGATCATTAGTTACATCAACAATCAACACAACATCCATGGATAAAGGGGATCATACACTTTGTATGAGCAACTCAAATGTATTGGACTTATAGCAACTCCATTTAGCATGTCAACTTAGAGAGAGTGGCATATGTATCTTGCAACAATGCCTGCCTAAAAGAAACCGACCTTTCTAGAATAGCAACAAACTATGCAGTTAGCACTGTGTTACGGATCAATTGTAAGGTATGGGACTTGAGTCTCACATTGCTGATATGGGGGGCTGATATGGGGTTTATATAGGCTTATGGGCTCTCCTACCATTTGGGCTAGCTTTTAAGGTTGGGCTCTCTCATAAGACCTTTGTCAATTAGTATCAGAATCAACACTACTCCTCCAAGCCCTTGTGCCATAAGTGGCGACGCCAGCATTGCAGTGTTCACCAGGGGCTAGAAAAGGTCTAACGTATAGCTAGCCTGTAGGTGCTAGGTTGCAGAGTGTGGTGGAATATTACGGACCAATTGTAAGCTATGGGACTTGAGTCCCACGTCGGTCATATGAGGGCTGATGTAGGGTTTATATATGCTTATGGGCTCTCCCACCCTTTAAGCTAGCTTTAGGGGTTGGACTCTCTCATAAGACCTATATCACACTGGGAAGATTTTATCACCTATAGCTGCAATCCAAATCAAGGTTGCTTATGGATCTAACAAGATTCTTCTTGAACAACTTAACATTCTAAGTAACACTTGGATACAAATCACATTAATATCATATTGAACAGATATTAGCAGTCATTTTGGATATAACCTTCAAATTTTCTTCCATTTCGCTAAATAACAGCACTATTAACAAGCTAATCAAAAAGTTGAATCGATCAATCAATAGCTCATGTAATCAGAAATGAATAGTTTATACTCCAACATCAAGTTGAGGTGAAGGGTATTATTAGGCCCAATAAAGGTTTCATGCTTTGTCTTACAGAATTGCATATGGCGTAACTGCAACAGGAATGCTAGAATGGAAACAAATAGGTTGAAATCTTCCAAATTTTGACCAAGTTTAAATACAGTACAGAATGGGAACCTTCAATTACTAAAGTTATATGTTAATTGTATACATTTTACCGCAACATATAATTTATCAGTTGCATTGACATAGGGTAGTCAGATGAATCAGAAGCAAGTGGGTCATGCAATGGAGATCTAACGTACCAGCATTTTACTTTTAACACTGAAGAATCCATCTGCATCAGCCACCACTGTTGGTTTTGATGCTCCAACAGCCATGATGGCTCCCTAAATAGCATCCCAAACATAAGCAAATGGCTAAGCAAGCGCAAATTAAATATAGAGACAAAAAATCTACCGATAACAAAATACCTGGCCAGGAGGAAGAATAGCATCAAACCTATCCACTCCAAACATTCCCAAGTTGGATACAGTGAAAGTCCCTGCAAAGAAGTCCAGTATAACTAATGTTCACTTACAATCACATACATTAAACTAGTAGAGCATGTACAATAGAATAAGCCATATGGTTCACCTGAATTATACTCATGGGGCTGAAGTTGCTTTGCTCTTGCTTTCTCTACCAACTCTTTCCACTTTTGAGATAATAAGTACAGGTCCAACTACACAAATTGCACACTTTAGTTAACTTGAACTCGGGAAAGTAACCACAAAGTGATCTAGATGAAATAGTTACTTGACTCAAACAATACCTTATCAGCATCCTGCAGAACGGGCGTTATTAATCCACCATTAATTGCAACAGCCACCGCAATATTGATGTTACTGTTGTACGTAAAACTCTTTCCATCTCTGCAGCTAGCATTCACAACTGGGTGTTGAACGAGTGCCATTGCAGTAGCCTTTGCCAACAAGGCAGTCATTGTTACACCCTTTGGCTTCACCTGGTAAGAACCGATCAAGTTAAGCCATTACCACCATATCAAGAATATACAGAGTATCACATTAAAGAGATCTATGTACAGTCAAGGTTTGATCTTTTTACTTGATTACAATCAAAGAAAAGAATTTTATCCAACTGAATACAATCCAACTGAATAGATAGATAGATAATTAAGCTAACAGCATCTAAGTATTCAAACACAATGCACCTTCTCATAAAGTGCATCAAGAGCATTAGTAGTCACTGGATATCCAACTCGAAAAGTTGGCACTGAGAGACTTTCCACCATATTTTTCGCCACAGCCGCTTGCATCGTCGTGAACGGCACAACGGTGGACCCCGGCAACGGCGGCACAGCAGGACTGGTAGCAGGCTTCGCCGGTGCAGGCGGTGCGGGACTCACGCTCGGCTTTGAAGGCAAAATTCCGGCAGCCAATTCGACGTCAGCAGGAGTGATCCTCCCAAATGGGCCCGTTCCAACCAACTTATTAGTGTCCACCTTATGCTGCTTCGCCAATTTCTTCGCAAACGGCGTCACCACTATCTTCCTCGGCCCTTCCGCTGCCGTCGCAGCTGCAGCCGGTTGTGAGATTGCAGGAGCCGGAGTGGAAGTCGTAGGAGGTGGCGGTGGCGGCGGAGAAGGAGCAACAGCTGGTGGTGGAGTGGAACTACCACTACTAGAACCTGCTTTGGCTTTGGCTTCGGCGATTTCGGCCTCGGATTCAGCTAAGAGGCCGATAGGAGCGCCGACAGGAGCTGTCTCACCTTCGGGGACAACGATGGCGGCAAGGATTCCGTCGTAGAAAGTCTCGACATCCATGTCGGCCTTGTCAGACTCCACAACGACGACGCTGTCGCCTTTGGATAGAACATCCCCTTCGGACTTAATCCAGGACACGATTTTGCCCTCGGTCATCGTGGAGCTGAGTGCAGGCATGAAGATCTCACGAATCTTGGCCTTGACGGAGAGCGCATTTTGGGAATTCCGGCGGGGGCGAGTTCTGGAGGGAAGAAGAGGGAATGAAGGGGAGAGAGAGGAGGAGAAGGAGACGGCGTTGCTGAAGATGGTGAGTTTGCTGAGGAATGGGGTTGTGGTGGCGGCCATCGGTTGTCGGAGATTGAGGACAGGTAGTGAGTGGTGAGTAAAAATAGAGCGGAGAAGAGAAAAGACCGGACGGAGATGTCGAGGCGAAGTTAGTTGGCAGTGTTTGGTTACATCGCCCGCCCAACAGAGTTGTTCAACAGCATATAACTGTCCTCCTGGTACTTTATTGTCTCAATTTAAAACCCAAGACTATGTTGTTTTCTACATATGGCATTCGGGCGGAGTTCGAACCCATCCTGTCCTGAGATCCACGGAGCCAGACTCATGCCCAAGCCCAACTAGACCCAAGATTTAATACATATAAATAAAACGACACCATTTTTGGTCAATAGAGCAAGACTCATGCCCAAGCCCAACCCAACCCAAGATTCAATACATATAACCAAAACGACACCATTTTTCGTGTCCTGAGATCAACGGAGCCAGACTCATGCCCAAGTCTAACCCGAGACTCTATTGAACCAAAATGTTACACACTCACAGATTGAGACAAACCCACGCAAAAAGCCATATTAATAGAATAGTAGCATGGTGAAATACGCTAACTCTTTGATTTATATAATTGAAATACTTAATTTATAATTCCAAATTTATAATTATTTATTATTTTATCAATTGTTTTTGTTCACATTCTATTCTATTTTACATTTAATTACATTTATTTAAAATTTTTAAAAATATCAAATTTACAAAAAAAAATTGACAATTTCTCTACTTTTTGTTTTCTTTATTTGCATTTTTCATTTTGAAAAACTACAGTGAACTGTAATGAAGGCATATAACATAAATTCATTTGTCTGCCTCATCTTTCGCGGGCTCGTTACAAACTTACTCGAACTAGCATTCAACGAAAATAAAAATTTTAGTTTTACCTTGCCGGGATAAAGATAGGAAAAAATAATAATTTTTCTGTTTATGGGTACCTCGAATAAATAAAGGAATTAGAATGAATAAAGTATCCGAAATTATTTAATTGTTTCATAATTTAACTGTAATTAATTAATTTTATATTATATTTAATTGCAATAAAATTAATTAAATTAATATATTAATTAAAATATATAAAATAAAATATATAATTATATATTGTAATTCTATTCTATTTATATATCATAAATGTATTCTCTATCTATTCTATTTATGTAAAATGATTTTGGTTATATTTTATTTTAAAATGTTGGTTTTAAAAAGTAATTAATTAATTATATTTATATTTTTCCTTTTATTCTTTTTATTTTTCATATGAGCTATTAAAAACGACTTCTCTGCTAGTTAAGAGTAAAACTACGTATTATTATAGCTCCCTAAATTTTATGTGTTAACTAGATTTTTATTGATCTATTGTTGATTTTATTATTATTATGAAAATATAAAATTTGTGTTTTCACGATCTATTAGAATTCGTTTATAAAATATATATTTTGTATATTAAATCATATAAATTAAATTAGACATCAAATAATTCTTTTTGTCTTTAAAAGTTTTAATATTTTATCCATTTAAATTAATTTTGATTCAATTTTATTTCATTAAGAACTCAACTAATTATTTTGAATTATTGTTAATTTGGTATTTCATCATTTTATATGGTTTATTTTTCATGTTTATTGTAATTATTGGATTTAACTTGAAAAAAAAACAAGAAGCGCGTTATGCTCGTATTTTTAGATTAGGGAGGTGGGTTGAGACTAAGTAGTAATTGATGTAAAATACTAAAGGGGTGCTTGGTTCACGAAAAATAATGGGAATAAGAATGAGAATAAATATAGGGAGGAATGAGAATGAATATAATCATTATAATTATGATAGTTGGTTAAGATGAAGGAATGATTACCATTACCTTTGATAGTAGTTGGTTTGTTAAAAATCTTGAGAAATAAAAATTTGTTTTATATTAAATTTTAAATATAATTCAATTAATTATATTTTATGCACCCTATTTATAATGACAAAATGTTTAAAATTAAGTATATTGCAATATTTCATTTCCAATAGCTCTTGAAAAAAATATTCTAGTATTTTCTTGCATTAACATATCATTAGTTACATAATATCCTCAAAATATAGTTTAATAATCGAAAATATTGTACAATTCATCAACATAACATAATATCCACCATTACATTACTATAGTAAATTAAAGTAACATAGTTTAATACAATTTACATACCTCGATAATGCAAATGATGTAAAATATCTGTCGTATATATAATGCGTTAACCAAAAGCCTTTAATTGATGCAAAATAAAAAGGTTAACACTACAAACATTGTTTGCATTACAACTACAAAAGACCTAACTAATACAAAATAACCTGGTTAGGCAACATCAGTTGCATCATAAGTTTATAATACTTACAAAAATATTAATATGCTTCCTCGAATAATTCATAGACTAGAAGATGGATAGAGGAATCCAAGTACAAAAGACTTTTTTAAATGACTTGACAAAGCGAATAAAACCTGAACTTTGGCAAAATCATTACATAATAACACAGCGGTGTTAGAGTAGTGCCCTGAAGACAATTTCCTTTAGCGCATTCTGTACAAAGTTGTGTACATACTTTATGAATAAATAAAGAAAGGGATATTTCATTAACTTGTTGTTCATTATTTATGAATGGATATTGATCTATAAGCAAATTAATGAAGTCCATGATATATGACATAGCATGAAGGAAATTATGATGTGATCATACTACTGAGATTCCTATCATGCAATTATGTCAAGATCTAAATTATCCCTAGTCATAGGATTACCGAGACCGGACATCAGAATCTGGAAAGACTAGCACATCTCAAGCTCCTTGATTTGATCAAGCAGTGGATCTCAAAAGCTGTAAATATGAGATATTTAGGGTTGAGATGTGGATGCTTACTAGAGGTAGTAAGTACATTGGATGACCTGCTATGAGATCATCACATGAATGTCCTATTCTAATGTCGGTGATAGTCTCATCATAGAATGGTGCAAGTATCCTTAGACTTGAGGTGCTCGAGGATATCTTGATCTTGATTACGTGCTTTGACTCCATTCCTTGTTGCCTTACAGAGGTCGCTCATAGGGTGGTGATTGGGTACAGCTTGAGATATTCGAAGGTAATTTAGTAGCCAATAGAGGATTCACCACTTCTGTGATAGCAGAAAATGATACCCATGGCCTCTTGTCAGGGTCATTACTTAGAAGTCTCTGGCCGGAGCATATATGTCATGAAGAATGTCTTCATTGACATATAAAGTAATGAGTCCCAGGACAAGAACTGATATCACTTGGACTAGATTTGACGTAGTCAGTCTAGTAAGAATTGACACATTGCCCATACTCATAACCAAGTGGGGTATAGCATGTTGAAAGGACGAATTGCACGGTAATTGTCTATGAAAAGGTTCGTGATATGGTTCATGATGAATACATGTTCATTCGTCAAACCAATTACTTTCCGGTCAATTGGGGGTCATGATGTGTTGCTAGATACCGCTCATGACTTGCTCAGATTAAGTGTTAATCTAAGTGGCCAACATAACCGGGAACCTAATGGGTCACATGCATAAGAGTATCTCAGAGAATTCGTAAAATAGTTTCAGATAGAGTTCCAATATATGGAGAACAAAATGATTAAATGGATCCCGATGAGATCGAGATATGTCCCGATGAGATCGCGACATTGATATTGCTAAAAAAAGTTTTCGGGAATTTTTTCCATACCGGGATCCGATAGGCCGGTAGGATCGACTCCAGTGTGACTGGACCACTTGACATTTATTTATATATATATATATATATATATATATATATATATATATATATATATATATATATGTTATACGTGTATGATGGAAGAAGGGAGGAGAAGTTTCTTTATTTGCTTAGTCATCAAAAAGCATTTAATGGCTAGAAGACAAAAAATGGAGAAGAGAAGAGAGGTGATCGTTGGTTTATGAAAAAAAGAAGAGGTTTTAGAAACCTAAGTTCTAAGTTTATAAGATGATCATCGTGGGTTTTAGAGAAAACCTAAGGATTTGAAGAAAAAGAGTTTCTCTCTCAAGCTTCATCATCTTTCAAGCTCTTCTCTAAGGCTTCACTTCCTCCATCATCGTTGATTCAAGCTCTTCAAGGACAAAGGTAGGAGCTAGCACTCTTTACTTTGTTCTAGCTATTCCCGGGTCAAAGGGTTTACTCCGGTTAGGTTCTCCGATCTCTGCGTGGATACCGTTGGAGACGGTCTCCTTTGGCCGTTATAGTTTGAGTTTGTTGTATAGACACATGGATCCTGGCTTTCGGGAAAGTCCCGGAACAAAAAATTTTGTTTTCCGCACCGTAGGCATGTGATGCTCACACCGGGATTTTCCTACAGTGGGCCTTACCAACATCCATTTGAGATATGCCAATATTAACAAACTCACTAATGAGCTCTTGCATCTTCTCATCAGTTAAGGAATCAGAGTTAGACTCCGCAATCAAAGCATTTGTAACAGCTGCATATTGCGAAGCCATTTGTTCACAAATAGACTCAAACTTAGCAGTAAAATTGTCTAACCTTGACTCAATAGTATTTTGAAGTATTGCTGGTCTTTTTTTCTTGTAAGAACTTTTCTTTCTTAGTGACAGTTTGTGTCGTCGTTTGCGAATAGGGTGGCAAACCATGTTGATCTACATTAAAAAATTCAAAAAACAATTGTCCAACATATAGATAGGGCATGTTGAAAAGCTAGGTAATAATAATGAAAAATAGATAAAACAAGAAGCAAAGGTAATAGAGAAATAGGACTTGTTTGATTTGATGTATTTAAAATTATCGATGATAATGATGTTGTGCAAGATCTTTCCTAAGTGATTAAAACTAAAGAAATTTGTCAATCATATCAGCTCAATAAGCAAGCAAGATTTTCTTTTATAAACTTCTTGGAGAGCAAAGTAAAGGTTGGAACTACTTTACTCGGATGTATGTTAACCTACGAGTGAGGTTTCACTAAATGAGAGTAGATTATTCGTGTTATTTATGTATGACTATGGTAGATATAGTTGGATAGTGTAGAAACACCATATTTGATAGTGTAGTAACATTATATTCAATAAGGCAACAACCAATAAGGGATTGGTTGCATCTATGAAATGGGAAATTTTCATAATAAATAAGAGTGAAACAACACCAACTGCATTAAAACATCATCAACCTAAAAACAAAACACAACTCAAAATTGAAGACACTGCGTTGAGACAAACTTGTGTTATTGGCCTTGAACTTAACTTGTATAAGTGGAAGTAAAACTACTAAATTACAAGACACATTCTCTTGTCATCTAAATCAAAATATACTTCATTGTCATTTGGAGGGTTTTTTTTTCAGCTAAATTTGAGCTCTAAGAGAATGTCTAGCATTGATCATATGATACTAAAAAGGACAATCCAAATTAAGTACTATAAACATGTAAACAAGATCATATCCATGAAATCAAGTACTCTACAGTATCCTGCTAGTAAATGAAATATCTTGCAATTGATGGTTCATATTAGGAAGGGCTTGCTTGATTAAGTGGATAGAACTTCTTTCTGGGCCACTAGATAAAAATTTATGATTATTTTTAGAAGTGTAAGCAATTGAATGTCATCTAATAGAAGAAAAGACATGTTCGTGTTTAGAAATGCTAGCTGTAGTTCTATCTAAGGCATTTTGAGCTAGGACCATTTTGTCCAGAAGTGGATAAAATGTGATTAAATTTATGGGAAAAGCTACAACTGGGACCCAAACCAAAAAAGATGTTAATGACGTTAATGGTTTAGTGACTTCTTTTTGACGGGATAAAACATGTCTTAATGTTACATTTTGTTTAACACTTTAGAAAATGAAGCCTTGCTTGAGAAAAGTGTAGAGATTGCATGTGATGCACGGGTTATTTACTATGAAAGATGTAAAGAAGGTTCCCTTGATGGTAATAACAACGGTTGGGTTCTAGAACTTCGCTCCATTCTAGTTGCAGCTTCTGTTGGTAGCTACGGAGCTTATTTGGTTGATGGATCAGAGTATAGGTGAGCCAACCTCTTATTAAAATTTGTACCCTTATTTCTGTGTGCATTAAGCAGCTAGAAATCCTTTCTTTTATTTATCAAATATCTTCTGGAAGTTCTATGCATGGTTTATTGTTCCTTATAGTATCTAAAGCACCAGAATATTACTTTCAATAGGAATTGTACTGATTATAACAGGGGTAGAGTATGATGATTATTAATTCTCCATCCTTTCATTACTTTACGTCATTTACTGCCAAATTAAGCTTGAGGTCATCAAACTATTGTCGCTTTTTTTCTGGAAAGGAGAATACAATATACTTGACTGCCTTCATCTCCTATGATGTTTCGTGTATTTATTAATGGAAACTACGGTGACAAAATTACCCTACAATACCTGAAGGATTTTCATCGGAGGAGGGTGAAGATCCTGACAGAATCAAGGGCTGACCTCATAGCGTTTGAAACAAATCCAAACAAAGATAAAAGCTCAGTTAATATGCAGGGTCTTTTCCACGTTGTAATATTTCATTTACTTTGGTTTTCCTAAACATTTTGTATCATTGAAGGCATAAGGAAAAGCAGGCTTCAGTGCTAAAATTCTTGTTTATTGTGCTATGTTATACCTGGCTAGGAGTTTCTTCAATTATGGAACCAGGAACCTGCTTCATATTGATGTTTGGGTAATGCCAAATTGAGTTTGTTGGAGAAGTGGATCTTAGGCTAGCGATATCCTACATGCTTGATTTGCTACTTATTTCTTGCAGGCCTATCCTGTACTCTTAGAGGATGAAGGCATAACAATTCCTGCTTGGTTCTCCTTTTAACTCTAAAGATGGTATCAACGTGGTTAGTTTCGAATGTGCCTCAATAGCTGAATCCTACAAGAAAGTTGTAGCCGTGGGAACAAACTGCACACCTCCTAGATTTATTCAGGGACTGATATTTTCTATGAAGAAGGTACTCTTATGGTGGTTATTCAAACAAAATATTTTTGGCATGATGTATAAACACAAATGGCCTCTAATAGCAAGCAGAGTGTTTATTCAAGGACTGATATTGTCTGTAGCCAAATATTAATTATGGAATGACGTATAAACATAAACGAGCTCTAATAGCAAGCAGAGTGTTTAACAGGAGCTTATACGACAATGAGGAGAGTGATAGAACTCTCAAAAATCTGAGAGACTTCGTATTATTTGATAGAAAAATGTAATGACATTAGCTGTCAGAATGTAAGAAGTAAGCAGCAGATTCGAGAGTGCTGATTCTCTCCAGCCTAAGGCTCACAGTATACACCAGTATTTGTCTATCTATTCCTCCCAATCATTCCCTTATTTATACCCTCGACTCCTAACGTCTACCATGCAACCAACTCACATATTCTCTCCCTCCCACATGCACGTAATACCCGACTATCATAATGAAAATGATACATTACTCGCTACCCTCCCTTCCCTTTTCTAGAATAAACCTTCGTAATAGGGGTTTAACATTGCTCCCCATAAGATTCACCTTGTCCTCAAGGTGAAACCGAGGAAATTTTTCCAGATGTCAAGAAACCTCTCCCATGTAGCCTCTGAATCTATCGAGCCCTCCCACCGATCAAGACTTCTAGATCATTGGATTCCCCACCGATCCGGCTGCTAAGACTTTATCTGGTTGCACCTTGCCTCCTCTTCTTCGGTCCAACTATCGTGCAATATTAATCGATCCTTATCTTCTCCTACCACACTCTAAGTGTGACACATGAAATCTGAGGTGAATCCGAGCTGTCTCGGGTAGTTGTAATTCATAAGCCACCTCTCCAATTCTTCTCAATACGCGGAATGGACCAAAATACCGGAGCCAACTTTGCATTCACTCTTCTTGCTATCTTTGTTAATTGCCTATAGGGAGCTAGTTTCAGCCATACCATATCTCCCACCGAAAACTACCTCTCCTGTCTTGATCAGTTCTACTCTTCATGTCATTTTGAGCCTTAGTTAAGTCTTGTTTTATTTTGGATAAGTAGTAGTCCCTCTGTTGCAATAAGATGTCAATCGACTCCATTCGTCATCTTGGTTCCCATCTCAAACATGGGTGGAGGATCTCTTCCATACAATACCTTGAAAGGTGTAGTTTTAAGAGCCACATGATAGGATGTATTGTAGCAATATTCGCTCAAACCACCATTTGGCCCATTGTTTAGGGTATCTCTCGCAAAACATCTCAAGTATGCTTCTATCGACCTATTCACCACCTCAAGAGCCCCATCGGTTTGAGGATGATAGGATGAATCGAATTTAAGGGTGTGCCATGCATCTTGAATAGTTCTCCCAAAACCCGCCAAGAAGATTTTATCTCATCAAACTCTCGATCTAGGGAACCCATGCAGACTCACCACATCTTTGATAAACACCTCACCATCTTGTTTGTGCCAAGTAAGGATGTTTCAGGGTAAGAAGTGAGCATACTTGCTCAACCTATCCACCACCACTAAGATAGACGATATCCGAAAGACTTGGGTAGTCCTTCAATAAAATCGAGTTATGTCATCCCATACCGAATTGGAATGGCAAGGGCTGCAAAGACCTCTTGGAGATAGGTGAGATATTTATTCATTGGCAAACTAAGCAAGCCGCCACAAATCAGAATTTCCTTCTTCATGCCTTCCCAATACAGCTCCCTAGAGATGCGCTTATACGTTTTCAATGGGCCCCCATGTCCTCCCAAATGACTCTCATGGCTATCCTTCATAATGTTAGGTATTAAGACAGAGGTGTTAGAGATTACCAATCTGTCTTTGTAGTAGAGTCTGCCTTGTTTCACCGTGTATGGTGGTTTGAACCCCGGATCCTTGCTGATAGCCTCCGCCAATTCCTTCAACTTCTTATCGGACTCTATCTCCCTCCACACGACATCCATATCGATGGTTTTACAAGCCATTATGGTTCCTAACTCCCTTGAACCGAACTCGGATAGAGCATCAGCCACCTTATTTTCCATTCTGGTTTGTATTCTAGTACAAAGTCAAATCTCAACAGTTTGGTGAGCCATTTTGATAGTCGGGTGGATCTCCCACGCTCCAATGAAACTTCAATGGTTTCGATCAGTCCGGATGACAAATTTGTGGCCGAGGAGGTAAGATCTCCATTTCAAGCGCCAACACAATTGCCATTAGCTCCCTTTCATAAGTGATTGTCCCTTCCTTTCGCTGAAAATGATTGACTATAATACATAATCGGTTGGTTGTTTTGCATCAAGATCGCTCCCACCCTGTAAGTCAAGCATCATCTCCAAAACAAATGGTTGGTTAAGTCAGCAAAACCAAAGACAGTACAAGTGGTCATAGCCTGCTTTTAAGTTTTGAAAGCCTCTTCGCCTCCACTTGTCCATTTGAAGTTGTTCTTCTTGAGCAATGGGTCAATGGCCATGCAATATGGTCAGTATCCTCTCACAAATTTTGGTAATACCTGTTAGCCCCAAAATCCCTCGGCTCCTTCAAGGTTTCGGTTTAGGCCATTTCAACATAGCTTCAATCTTGGACTGGTCTCGCCACTCCTTGTCTTTGAAATAATGTGGCCTGTATTCTAAATGAGGTGACCAAAGACACATTTCTTATAATTGGCATATAGCTTCTGCTCCTTCAATATGTTCAAGGTCACCCTTAAGATGCTCCTCCTTACTTCTGCTGTAAATTAAGATATCATCGAAGAACACTAATATGAACATTCTGAGATGGGGTTTGAAAATCTGATTCATCAAGGATTGAAAAGTGGCTGGGGCATTTGTCAATCCGAAGGGCATTACTACAAACTCATAATGCCCTTCATGCGTTCGGAAAGCGGTTTTCTCAATGTCCTCTTCCCTCATCCTTATTTGATGATACCCCGACTTTAAGTCTATCTTTGAAAAGATCACTGCTCCACTTAACTCATCTAGCAACTCCTCTATGATCGGTATTGGAAATTTATCACTAATAGTGACCTTGTTAAGGGCCCTATAATCCACACAAAAGCGCCACCCTCCATCCTTCTTTTTGACTAACAGCACAGGACTAGCATAAGGTGAGATACTAGGTTGAATGATACCCGAATCTAGCATCTCCTTCACCAGTTTCTCAATCTCGTTCTTCTGGAAATGAGGATATTTGTAGGGTCTAACCCTTACTGGTCCTTCTCCTTCGATTAAATGAATGTGGTGTTCCTTTCCTCTTATAGGTGGTAGGGTGTTTGGCCACTGGAACACCTCCCCAAACTCTTCCAATATGTTGTCAATATCCAAATCCCCCTGCAGAATACTTCCCACCTGATCTGTCCCTAATTCCTCCATCTGTAACAAATACACTAAATCCCCTTCTTTGAGATCCTTGCCAATGGATTTGGCACTCACCATAGACTTTGATAGGGTTGGATCTCCTTTAATGACCAATTCTGTGTCCCCCATTCTGATTTTCATAGTCAGAGTGCACCAATTACAGAGGACATCACCTAATGTTCTCAGCCACTTAACTCCCAAAACCGCATCTATGCTGCCCAGTTTCATTGGCAGAAAGTCCTCACAAATGATCAGCTCTTGTACCCTCAATCTTAATTTTCGATACACTCCATTTCTCGCTACTTTTTCCCCATTTCCAACTATGATTTCATACTTACCCGTGGGATCCCAATTGGAGCTCCATTTTGCTGCCAAGTCTTTTGAAATGAAATTGTGGGTGGCTCCACTGTCGATGAGGATTACTACTGTCTCCCCTTCCAATTCCCCTGCCACCTTCATTGTTTTGGGCAAGGTTAACCCTGCAGCCGACCCTACTGCTAACTCTACTTTCTGTAATTCCACTTCTGGCTCCTCTTCCTCTTCAGCACTCTCCATCGTATCCACTTCTAACTCTTCATCTAAGACCGTGATCACTTGCAACTCTATCATTTTGCACTGATGGCCCTGAGTATATTTCTCATCGCATTTGAAGCATAATCCCCTTCTCCTCTTCTCTTGCAGCTCACTGAATGTCAAACGTTTAAATTTCTCATCTCCTTTGTCGGTGGTAGTGGCCCTTCCAGGTGTCATTCCCACTTTCTCATTGCCCCCAGCTGTATCCCATGTTTTATAACCCCCAAAACCACTGTTTCGAGTACTCCCCGTAGTCTTGATTCCTTTTTCCCCGCCGAGTATTCTATTCTTCTCCTCGATCTGTTGTGCCAATGACATTATCCTTCCCAAGCTCCTAGGATTAGCAATTAAGAGCTCCACCCGGATTTCCTTTGTCAGCCCATTCAAAAACGCACTCTCTAGCACCTCATCGGGTAAGTCGGGCAAAGGGGCCGCTAACTCCTCAAATCTTTCGATATATTTCGCTACCGTCCCCGTCTGTTTGGTGGCCAACAGACGTTGACACAATGAGCCCTCCTGTACGGGGCGGAATTTTTCCACCAGCAAGCCCTTACATTCTTCCCATGATCTGATCGGACGTCGGCCTTCCACCCACCTGAACCACGACAAGGCCTTCTTTTCCATACTCATCGATACCAGCTCCATTTTCTCCCTCTCGTTGAAGCGTCTCACTGAGAAAAAACGCTCTACCCGATAGATCCACCCATCGGGATCTTCCCTATCGAACACCGGCATCTCCACTCTCCTCGTCCGACAGTCATGCCGTGGGTCCCCTGGTCGGTCGAACCCGGTTGGCTGATCGTCAGATCCGTCCCTCCATTCTTTCCCAAGTAGCTCACGTTCACGATCTCCTCCCTCCGATGGTCCCCTTCGGTCTCGCCCTTGCGGCACCCAACCATGCGGCTGTTCCTGGAAAGCCGCATTAGACCACCCATACTCTTGAGAGGAAGCATTTCGACCCATGCCCTCTGGATAGTATCGCCGGTCTCCTTGGGCCTGTTCGGCCCTTGCTGCTGGCCCAACCTTCCGGCCCTGTTCCATCGGTCCCTTCCCTTTGTCCCCACGCGGTTCATCCTCCTTACTCGTGTTGCCCGAATTCTCCCCACCCTTCATGGTGTCGCGGCAGCTCACGAATTGCTTCATCATCTCACGCAACTCCTTCACCTCAAGCTGGGACTGATCCCAACTTTGCCGTAAGGTCTCTTTCTCCAGTCTTCGCTCCTCCCGCAAAAGCTCAAAATGCTTATGGAAATCTTCCCTTAAGTTCTCTATTTCCTTCTCAATCCCATCCATTCTATTATCGCCCTTCTTATTAGCCATGGTTAGGATCTATGCTCTAATACCAGTGATAGAACTCTCAAGAATCTGAGAGACTTCGTATTATTTGATAGAAAAATGTAATGACATTAGTCGTCGAATGTAAGAAGTAAGCAGATTCGAGAGTGCCGATTCTCTCCGACCTAAGGCTCACAAGATACACCAAGATTTGTCTATCTATTCCTCCCAATCATTCCCTTATTTATACCCTCGACTCCTAACGTCACCATGCAACCAACTCACATATTCTCTCCCTCCCACATGCACGTAATACCCACTATCATAACAGAAAATGATACATTACTCTGCTACCCTCCCCTTCCCTTTTCTAGAATAAACCTTCGTAATAGGGGGTTTAACAGAGAGGTCAATATAAACAGAAATATAAGCTAAACCCTATGCTTAACTAATACTAGGAGCCTCTAGAAATTGTTTTTCAAGTGTTAGTTTTGGAACTAATATACCTGTTATTTCAATACCTTGTTGTTTTCCTCAAGCGAAGTCCAAATTAATTATCTGTATATCCTACGTTCCAATGCTAAGATAACTAGGTTATATAGGAAATGAATGACGCAATATTATGTTTTCTACCTTTACATAGCAAATTGTCGCTGTAAATAACTAGATGTTAGATAAAAATGATGGACGAATTATAATCTATGTGAAGCTTCCTACAATATGTCACTGGTAAAAATTTCTTGACCTGAATAAAAAAATCATAGATAAAGAATCTCAATGAGCAAAAATAAATACAGTTAAAAACTGATGCCTATTATTAGTTTTCAACAATTCAAGTTCCCACTATTACCTGAAGCTAAAACATAACTATTTCTCAGTATTTTTGCCAATTATTTACGGTAAATGTTTGAACAGAAATGTCCCTATAATACTTTGTTCATGTCTATTTGTTTAATTGTTTACTTTTCCATAAGTACTAATCACTAGAACAATGGTGAAAGTATAAAGTATTTTTTCCTCTGATCAAGCAGCACAAATTACCATTTCCTTCTAAATTCCTCCCCGTTATAAACATTCAAAAACTGTTATGGAGATATTTAAATAATCAAACTCACTTTCTGTAATTAACTTTTGATGCTGCAATCTTGCTACATGCTGCTTTAAACTACTATTTTCAATTGACAAGGAACACTTTGCTGAAGAAGAGAAGCAACACTTACTGCCAACTCTGATTCCAAATTCTGCACCATGCAACCAAAAACAACAAAATTTTGTTTACTGAAATGAGAAATTATTCAGTACAATGAAAAAAAAATTGAAACTTTGATGAAAAACAAGGTTGATTTCATAAACAGTGACTTCAACACCAATGCTCATTAACTGAAATGCAATAAAGCATTAGATTACTCATTATCAGGATTTTGAAATGTTAGATGAAGTCAACAACGCAAGTAGATTTTAAGTCAAAGAATTTTCTTTTCAAAATTTAACACAACATTTGTGGTGATAAGTCCAATCTTCATAACTTTACACAATCCCTCAAGAAAACCTCCCTCAGTATTTCTCCTCCCTTCACTGACCATTAAAGACGAGGAAAAATTTTGAAAACCTACTCTAAGTTAACCCTTGTTAACCACTACTGCCAATAATACTTCCATCAAGCCGTTGAAGCCCCACTTTCATAAAGAAGACTTGTGGCCTTTTCTACATAAATCCCTAACTAGAAGCTATACGCAACTGTCAAGGATTTTCTTTTTTATGCCACTACAAAACACGAGCCATGTTAGCTCAATACAAGCAATGTATTGAGCTACTCGGCTAGTATTGTAATTTCCATTTACTTAAAACTCATCGCAAGTTCAGACGCAATGATAAGAACATCAAGCTATTCGAAGACATCCTTAAATGAATCGTCAGTTAAATGAGAAAGAAAACACCCACCTTTGCTTGGTGAAAGCTACAGTTTGCTATGATGGATAGAATTCAGGCCAACCCAGTAAAAATAAGGATCTGGGTCTTGGAAGAGAGGTAGAGAGATTAGTTTGGAGGAAAAACCACAAATGCCTATAAGAGACAGTCGTGAAAGTGTGAGTTCAACAAGAGTTCTTCGGTGTTGGTAATTTTTAGGAATTGAAAACCTTACTCAGTAGAAAAGAAGAGAAAAATATGAAATTATATGGACAAAAAAATTGAAGAATAAAGAAAAGAAGAAAATTATCGTTGCCATTTCTTGATTTGAACTATTTGTTGCGGGGATTATTGCTGGGTCTCACGTAAGAGAAATGTAGGTAAGAGAAAAGCCTGGAGAAAACAATATCTGTTCTTGAGTGAAGGCCGGAGACAGTCGCTGGCAAAACTCGCGCCAAAAAGAATGAGCAATGACTCTCATTCCTCTGGATTACGAGAGGAATGGAGTATTACCTAATAGTAGGGAATGAAATTATTAGTTGTTCAATCATAATCATAGGTTCGTTCCAAACGCTAATTTTCATTCCATTCCTATACATTCTTTCCCAAACCCCTCAAACAGGTACATCCTTAAAATAAGTACTTTTCTTTCGTCACAAAAGTCTTAAAAAATAGATGTTTAATTGTAAAATAAAAAGTACTTCTTTAATAGATATAACTTTTTTAGCAAATAAAATATAACTTTTAAAAGTTCAAATTTAAAACTTATAAAAATTTCTCTTAAATAGTTGTTTGCATAATTTTTAAATCAATTCATGAGTTTATTTTTAGTCCCTTTTACTTTTATGTTTTATACATAATTCCACAATATCCACAAACTCATCTTCATGTTTATTATGTATTTAACTATTTACTCATCTTGAATGCTTATTTTGATATTTATATAATATTATTTAACTTTTATATGTTTTAATATTTATTTTTGATATTAGTTTACTTCATTATAATCCATATAAAAGATTTGATTAGACATATTTTTATTTATGTTTTATATGATTTAAAATTATATAATAATTAATATATTGTACTTTGCATATTATTTAATATACTTTAAATAATATTTATATGCATATATAATTTTATTAAAAATAAAATATAATTATAATTAAAATATTTTTATTTTATGTTGCTAAACAACCTACTATATGAAATTCTTAAAAATCTCTTTTAAAATGACAACCAAATAGTCAACTGACATTTTAAAAAAGTTCTTATCGTAAAAAAATCTATAAAAAAACCATACTAATATAAGCCCAACCAAACAGATAGTAGCATATCGTCTTACACGTTTTGCTTATAACCAAATCCCAAAAATAAAGAATTAATTAATTAGTTTGACTTTAAGAATTATATATAATTATTATATAAACAAATATCACATATATTTAATAGTTATTTTAATTAAAGTTTAAGAAAAATAATTATTTTAAAATTTTCTTGGGGCTGGTATTCGGTAGAGGGTTGGTAATGGGGAAAATGTCAAAATTTGGTGTGACGCTTGGCTCCCACGAGATCATCGTTTCAAGGTTGAATGTGCTTCAGATTCGATTGCTTCAAATTTACGTGTGGCGGATTTAATAAATCATGCCTCTAAGCAATGGGATGTTGATAAGGTACATGCTCTTTTATCCTCTGATGACACATGTGTAGTTTTATTGATTCCCATGTGTAGTTTTATTGATTCCCCTTGCTTCTTCAGCTATTGATAAGGTGATTTAGCATTTTGATAACAAGAGGGTGTATACTGTGAAATCAGGTTATTATTTAGCATCTTATTTGAATCGAACACCTGAAATTCATCACGAGGTTGACTGAAAGCTTGTCTGAAATTTGCGTGTACCCCCGAAAGTACGAGAAATTGCTTGGCGTGCACTGCGAAATCTTTTGCTGACTAAGCATAGATTACATCATAGGGGTATGAATGTTGCTCCTTTGTGTAGCTGTTCTACTTCCAATGAGGATCTTGACCATGTTCTTTTGCAGTGCCATACGGCATTAGATTTATGGCAGCTTCGGGGACGTGCAGGTCTTGCGGTTGCCTTGCTATTTCAGGATTGTTTTGTCAAGCTTTGCCAAGCGGCTGATAGGTCCATCGTCAAGGAGTTTGTCATGTTGTGTTGGCGTTTATGGTGGGCTCGGAATGAAGTTGTTTGGAGTGGACGGAGTGTCCCGGCTGGTGTAATTTTGCAGCACGCTTTGCCATTCCGACAAGAGGGGATTGAGGCGTAGCAACGTAGGACAGTGCAACTTCCTTTGTCCTCTGTCTCGACTGCTACAGCTAGTTCGGACACAGTTATTGAATGGCGATGTTACTCTGATGCAACAATTTTCGAAACTGCTAGGCGAGTGGGTACGGGAGCTGTGACGTGTGCAGATGATGGTGGTTTTATACATGCTTTCACGACGTCCCGACCGGGCTATTTCTCTCCTTGAGTTGCTGAGGCTTTAGCATTGAGAGTGGCGTTGGAGTAAGTTTTAGTTCGATGCAGTGGCCGTGGGACTTTGTTTGTCGATGCACAAAATGTGGTAACATCTCTTTATAGTAGTGAACCCGATTGGTCTGAATTTGGTTCGATTATATATGATTGCTAGTTGCTTTTAGCACATCAGCCAGATATTCAAGTTAAATGACTAAGTTGTCGGTCTAATGTCTTAGCTTATCGATTAGCTCGTCATTCCCTTTCGTTTTTTCCTAGTATGTTTACCAACTCTCTCTCGTTGTGTATTTCAGATTTTTATTAGTTTAATAGATACGGTGGTTTTCTCTTTAAAAAAAAATATAAAGACGTCTTTAGTTTTTTATGGAAAAAAAACAAAACTAACAATAATTGAGAAGAGTAATGGTCACGTGCACACTACACAGCGGGCGAGGTGCATCGTCCACGTCAGCATACTGGGTAGGAGACCAAAAAATGGAGGGGGGCCAGCTTAGCTGTCACGTGGAGACCTTAGGTTCTTTTACCTCTTTTTTGCTTTTGGCTCTCGAGCTTTATTTATTTTTTATTATTTTAAATAATAATGTAATCTTTTTCTAAATAAAGTATTCCTTTATTTAATGTGGATTGTTGACTCTTTTTTACAAAGGCAAGCAAGACGTAACGGAACGTGGTGCCCGCCACGTTGAATCTAGACGTCGATGCTCCGAATGATTCTCGGGCTCATTAATTAAATGGAATATGTGATGATATTTAAAATTTATTTAATTTTCTTTGAAATTGTTAAATATTAAAATAATTAATATTGTCTTTATTAATATAATAATACGAATAAATAAATTAATAATTACATTATCAAAATACAGTTATTTATTTGAAATTCAAAAACTATGTTTAAAAATATTACCTAATTTTAAAAATTTTAAACAGCTAATTGAAATTTTATAATGTTATAATTTATAAATTATTTAATAAGTTAATAGTTGTTTAACTTGCCAGCTGCCATTGTGGACCATAACTACAAAAAGATCTTTCTTCTTTTTTTGGTTTTTGGACAGCATTAGACACAGGCCATGATGGGACTTGTCCCCATGGACCCCTAAGCCTGCACTCATTAATTTCGTCAAAGTAACGTTTAATTACAACTTTGTCTCTGATAAAATTATTGAATAAAATTAAATAATTTTAAAATTTTATTTTTTAAAATAAAATAAAATAGATTATTAAATACAAATAAATTTATTTATTTTAATAATAAAACTTATTAACTTACTAAATTCGGTTAATTAATTTATAAAATGATCAGTTTAATTAAAATAAATCAAACCATAAAATTAAAATTGAATCAAAAGTCAAGGATTATAAATTATTGATTGATTAAATAATTTACTTAAGACGATAATTTATAAATTATTATATGCAAATAAAAATAACTATTAAATTTTGACTAATATTAAAAAGAGGTCAGTATTAAATTTGTAAGTACATTTTAATATAAAATGTTTCTAAGATTTATACTAATTATAGATTTAAACTCTCTCAAAATTAAATAGGTAAATTTGCTTTGATATATTCTCGATCCAGTTTGTCGTACAAGGCTTGTCTAGTGCGGAGTACCCGATTAGCGTGATTTGTATACTATTACGTCAATCTAAATGTTTACCCAATATGTATTCAAAAAATAGCAACTATTAATTCCTCCATTTTTAGAAAAAGTGTTTCTTAATTTACTCTCATCAAAATTGTTTTGCTTAGCTAATAAATTTTAGCTTAAGCTTAAATTTAATAAAATATTGGTATTTTCATACGTAAATTTTATGATTTAAAGAATCTGAAATTTAATTGAGATTAAAAATAATTTTATTTAATAATTCAAAAATGATTAATAAAAGGTAAAAGATAATAAAATTATAAATGATAATTAAGTTAATTCACCAATTTTAAATTATTAATTTATTTAAAATGTAATTATAATTTACTATATGTATTTTCATAAAAATATAATTTTTCTATAATTTTAACAAAATTTATATAATAATTACCCATTAAGCTCCTAAGTTATATAAATCTTTTATGATTTATCATAAAATATTTATTCAGCTAGTTGGAAATTAATTTTTATTATATTTTATTAATAAAAGAATCAATACTTACCTACAATTAAATTAAATTTGCAGGTGGTGATTAGTGACTCTTTGTGGCGGCTAAAATAGCTTCTTCCCAAATTTAAACAACGCCAATTCCGGGCGCCACTCTCTCTCCTTGTGTATCAACTTGTACGTTGTCGTTTCCTCCAAGTCTCAGCAATACGACATGTGATGGGATAAGCTTTAAACAAGCCGTACAATCCAACTTGTAAATACTCGTCATATTGAGGGCATTTTGGGATCTCGGCTGTTTCCAACCGCTTTCGTAGACTAAATCTCAACCGTTCATCTCTCGTTCGGACACCACATCACGAAACCCTAGCTCCTCCCTCTCTCTTTATTATAACTTTCAAAATCTGACACTCTCGCTTTCAAATTTCTTGTGCAATTTCTCTTCTTCTTTTCTTCTTCTTCATCTAGGGTTTTTGCTTGTAATTCTAGAGCGTCTCGCTTCGGTTCACGATTGAATTGATGGAGGGATTGAGGTCGTCGGCGGATATGTCGTCTTCGTTCGGGTACGTGAGCTGGGAGGAGGTGAACCTCTCCGGCGAGAGAGGGAGGAGAGAGGTTCACTATTTTCTGAAAAGATTTGATGGTGCATCGGATCTGGCTGTGATTGGAAGAGAAAAGAGCTTGAGACATATTTCTTATCATTACGCAATTAGAAATCGGTCGGTTTTGTTGTCTTTGGGTCCGTTATCCAAGCTCAAGTCCAGAAGAGAGGTGGTTGATTGGCTCAGCTCCGTTGTTTCAGGTACGTAAACACAATTGGGGAATATCAAAATTGGGATTAGTTTGCTTCTTGATCTCCTTCAATGAATTCAACGAGTTTTGGTTAAAAAAGTTTGAATGTTTTGTCGTTGCAAGGGTGTTTTCTCAGATCTGAACGTTTGTTTGCTCATAAAAGCTGTTTTATTCATTACACAACTCGTTTGTTCTTGTGAATTCTGTCCCTTGTCGTGGAATTCCATTAAAGGCCACGGTATATAATTACGTTTTGTGTCAATTATATATTAAAAGATGGATCTTTTTTTTGTTTGTTTGTTAACTTACAGATTCTTTGCCCAAAGTTTTTCTTTTAACTCTTAATTTCGGGTAAAGGCTCAAAAGTGAACAGGTTTTTCCGTTAAATTTTTGTTTACTCGCAGTTTGCGGTTTCTATCCACCATATCCCTTCTTCTTTTTTCTATCCACCATATCCCTTCTTCTTCTTCTTCTCTTTTTCCTCTTTCTGTTAATTTTTTCAATTTTGGGCTTGGTTTTTCTTTTTTTGCATTATCCATCCTTATCCCGGTCCGAAAGTAAGCGGGTGATGTACTTTTTCAGTTTGATGTTGAACTTTATGTTTATGCTTATGATTTAGCATTAAGCTTGTTTCTTGGTTTCAAGTATTGTTTCTTTACGTTTCCTGATCTTTGTTTTTTCCCTTCCTGTCTACGAATTCTATTTCATTCGGTGGCTCTTTGACAGTCATTGCATCAATCGTGTTAATTTTTAATCGTTTCTTTTAAAGATATATTTTCTTTTTTGATATGGACGGCGAAGTGTTTCTTTGTTTATGGTTTTCTTTGGGAGCCTTATTACCTGAACCATAATTGGTTCTTTGTTTATTGTTGATTTGGTGAAGATAAAAATTGTTGTTCAGGTCTTTTAACTTCCTTTGAATAAAATATATAATTGTTGATTTGATTCCGAAAATTTTAACGCTGCCCCCAGCATCTTTATCAATATGAATATGTAATTTCATTTTACCCTGCAGTAACTGTAACGAGCTTAGTGTGTTGCAATCCCATAAATACATATATTCTACTTTAGAAAAGTAGGCATTTGGCCTGTAGTCAAAGTTAATTATGCATGTTAATCTGATTTCGACGTGTGTATATTTTTACTTAAGCTTTCTGTTTGTTTTGTTTGGTTTCATGCTGTGGTCACAACGTAAGGTGTGGCCTTACATTTGGCATATATATATATTTTATTTACCTTAGTTTCTGTTTGCCAATTATTCAGTTAGTTCTGATTGTTCAGCAATTGTAAATTTGAACTTTCAGGTTCGCTGGCCCATTTATCTTCTCCCGTGTCAGGTTCTTTGGATAACAGTGATACTTCTGAATTGGATATCGAAGCTTTTAAGGTACAAACCTCTGTTCATGATTGTGATATGTAATTTTCTAACTTATTATCTTTTGTATCTCACTTATTTCTTCTATTTCAGGATATTCAATCAAGGCATGTTGGCAATTATACCAAGGAGTTTTCATGGTTGGGTTCTCCATGGACTTGCAGAAAAAGGAGAAAGCATTATCAGTCTTTTAGCAGGAACAGTGTCAAAATCTCGGTAAGTGTGTTTTGCTTGTTGGGTACCTTGCAGGTGTTGTTAGTATTTTGTGGTTTTTTAGCATTGTCATTTAACACCTTTCCTGTTAATTGATCTTTAAATCTTGTCAGGTTCATGACTTTGTTTATGTTTTAGCTGAGGAGGGCAAACGACTTGTTGCCTATTTGGAAGATATGTACGAAGAGTCTAAAGGGAGCAGGATGGTTGTGGTACGATGGTTTCACAAAATTGATGAGGTTGGTTTTGTTTTGCCTCACAATTATAATGACAGAGAGATTTTCTTTTCTCTTTGTCTTCAAGATCTCAATGTTGAATGCATAGATGGATTGGCCACTGTCCTCAGTCCCCAGCATTTCACCAAGTTCCTGAAAAGGGCAGTGCATACCAAATTCGATCCATTTGTTTGCTACAAGCAGTTTGAAAATGATGATGCCAAGCCTTTTGACATCACTCAGGTCAAAGGTTACTGGAAACAGGAAATTTTTAGGTATATAGACACTGTTTCTAATTCAAAAAGTCAGTCATTTTCACAGCGGGCTGACAATGGTCTGCTTATGGCAGCCAATGCCACTGATGCCATTGGGATCAGGCCTTGGAAGAGGCTTCGACGATTGAAAGATGATGTTCTTGTTGGCAGTAAAGAATTAGTACAGGAAGTAGGCTTGGACACTACTACCTCTAGTGATAAGCTGAGAGGTGGGGTTGAGCCTACAGCTTCTTTGGCAGTGGATGAGGTGAAACATAATCCAGTCCACTTTCTTAAAGTTGGTTCTGATGTTGAGGTGCTTTCTCAAGATAGTGGGATTCGAGGTTGCTGGTTTAGAGCTTTGATAATAAAGAAGCACAAAAATAAAGTGAAGGTTAGATATCAAGATGTGAAAGATGCAGATGATGAATCTAAATCCTTAGAGGTGTGTTGAACTCGCCATACTTTCTGTTCTTTATTCTTCAACTTTGTGAAGTGATTTATGTGCCTGAAAGTCACCAGGGAGGGAGTACTGATATTTCTCTTGTATTGTCAGGAGTGGATTTTAGCATCTCGTGTTGCTGGTGGCGACAAGCATGGAATTCGAGTTTCTGGAAGGAACATTGTTCGCCCTATTCATCCACATGATAAAGGCAAAGTAGCTGGCTTAATTGATGTTGGGACAGCTGTTGATACCTGGTGGCATGATGCATGGTGGGAAGGCATTGTTGTTAAAAAAGAATCTGAAGATAGAATTCATGTCTATTTTCCAGGTTAGAAAACTTTCAGTCCTCTGAAATTAAATTGCAGTGTGGCGCTGAATCTTTTCTGTTTTTTTTTCCCTTTAATATGAATGCCCGAAATTTTCTACTTCTTGTAATTTGCAGAAGAGAAGCAGGAATCAGTGTTTTGCGCTACAGATGTGAGACTTTCACATGAATGGTTGGCAAATGAGTGGACGCCTGTTGAGAAAAGGCCAGATATAGCTCAGCTTTCTTGTTTGGAGCAAGAGCGAGCTGAAGTCGGATGTGACGCGAACAAATTGGCAAGCATTCGTGATGATACTCAGTCGGAGAAAACTATATCCGGACGTCAGGATTCGTCTTCGGACCTGGGAAGTGATAAAAGGAAGTACTTGGCATTGTTTGGGGATCTAGCAAAGGATGATTTGCTTGCCCAATTAAGGTGGAAATCTTCAAGAAAGAGAAAACGAATCAGTGCAAGTTCAGGCCATAAGATGAACAAGATAAAGGTCGGGGTTAGGAGATCAACAGACATCATTGGATCAAGAACTCAGGAAAGATTCCTAGTTCCTATGAATTTGAAAGTTGATCATGACAACTGCAAGTATATGGGGGATTCTCTATTTAACTCAACTGTTGTGCCACCTCTAACAAACTTGGTCATGTCTAGATAGTATCTTATTTTTCTGTTAGGATGTGGAAGTCTTGACCTCCTCCATGTTCCCTTTTGCTAATTTTTGTTTTGGAGGGTGCAAATTTGCTCTTTTGCAATGTAGTACTTGACTTGTAACAGTAGGTACAGGCAGTCTGGTGTTCATCAAGTTTCAGGCATGAATTTTTGTATCACTTACATATGTTTAACCCCAGCATAGTTTGCACATTCCAAGGACAGGTGGGTTCATGTAACTTGTACATCTTGTAATAAAGTTTACATTATCTTTAGTTTCTTGCTTGATCCGAGTTTGATTAAATTTTGAACCGATTTTAATTTATTGTAAAGCCTATTACGTTGAAATTAATATGATAAAATTAAAAATTTGTTCATGCAAACTTTGTTTATACTTTAATATTTGAAAGATGTTATTTTCTATTAAATAGGCACTTGATAAAAATTTAATAAAATTGTCATTTTATGTTTTTATAAACATATCACGAGTTAACTTATCATCGTTATCATCACACTCAGTTTGAATTTTTGTAATGAAACAGGTCTGGAAGATCTGATAGTATATAGCCTTATGTTTATATAGTAGAGACTAGAAAGATTGTTTCTGGTAGATTCACATGCAGATGTGACAGAAAATTTACAAAAGTTCAAAAAAATACGTATATTTTTATTTAATAAAATATAATAAAATTTAAAATATTAAATTATAATATACTTTTAAGAATGAAATAATTAATTTTTATGTGTGTATATATATATATATTTATTTATTTACCTAAGAAAGAGGTAGAGTTGGTTCATATTTGGGCTATGGGCCTGTAATCACAAAAGGCCTGTAATCACAAACGGAATCTGATTAATCCCTCGATTATTGGTCGCGTGCTTGTCTACTCTTAGCTCCGGATTGGAATTTTCCCCAATTTGGATCTCTCGCTCTCCTCTTCTTTAAATTTTCACTCAAATCTTCAATTCTTTTCTTGTCACTTTCTTCTGATTCGATTCGATTCGATTCGATTTTGATTGCTTTCTCCTCAAATTACTGTCGCCGCCACCGATTCAGTAAACCCTAACCCTAGATCTGTTTCACCATGCCCAGCGACGTCGAATCCTCCCGCCGAAGGCACCGCCGATCGACGTCCGACGAGGAGGCGGAGAAATCTTCTAAACGCCATAAGCATCGGCACCAAAGGCATCATCGTCACCGGAGCAAGAAGCACGGAGACGATGAGAGTGCTGCTCTTCGAGAAGCTACTCCTCCCCCGCCGGTTGTTCCTGTTGTTAATAGCAAGAGAGCGGATGACGACGATGTGGAGGAAGGGGAGATTCTCGACGAGGAAGGTTTTAAGTCGGTGGAATTGAGCGATCAGAAAGTTGACTCCAAAAATCTGGTGTGTTCTGTCAGCTACTTTTTTCTATTCACCGATTATCTCAAGTTATGGTATATCACTTTTTCTTTGGGGAATCTTGGGAAATTGATTACGTTTGGACTAACTTTTCATGGTTTTTACCTTTTAAACGTTCCTTTCGCTGAAGGGTGTTGTGGTTTAATCATGAGGAATGAGTAATTCAAGTCTTATGCTCGCTCTTAGTTTCCGTAGTGGATATCTTCTTGAGATTTTTTGAACATTTGATGTATCTCTTTCTTTTTCTTATTCTTTTAGAACTTGTTAGCGTATGTCACACTGTACAAGAACATAAATGAAATGGAAAAGCAAAGAAGTATGGCTCTAGATGATTCAATTGAAGAAGTGTTGGCCTGTTGTTATTTGTAAGAGCAAGTTACATGTTCCTTTTCTCCCTCACTTTTTTATTTGAATTTTTTTTTGTCTCTCAATGCTTGTTCTCCACTGGTTTGTTTCTATAACTTATCTTGTAATCTTTGTAAGTTTTGGCTTCTAAGTTTCATGAGCTGTATTCCAGGGAGTTTGTGTTGACAAGAGCAAGAATCTTTACGAGACTGATCCTTTGGGAGATGTAGGGATCAATTTGGAAAAAGATTCTAAAACTAAGTATCTAGATGAATTATCTCCCAGAGCTGAGCCGAAAGCTGTTTCCAATGGGGGTTTGGATAGTGAATATCGTGACAAAGATACGAAGTGGCACAGAGGATCTAGATCTGCTTCAAGGGGAAGTCACAACCGGAGTCATGATGATACTGATATGTATGAGAGTAATGAAGGCAAATTTGACTATGTGAGGAAGTCATCATCTTGTGAAAGTGATAGGGATGGGAACATGAAACTTACACGCTCTCCGTCATGTGATAAGTACATGGATGGGTTTCATTCTAGGAGATCAGGATCACATGATGTCAGTAGGGAGAGATCTCTTTCCCGTAGCATTGTAGAAGATGATACTATTATGAAAGGAAGGCCATATTATGACAGGGCTGAGAAGATCACTGATGATTTGAGAAAGATTAGGCATGACAGGGATTTGAGGAGAGATTTGATAAGAGGAAAGGAGCAAGAATTCAGTGCAAGTCATAAAATATATCATGGAGTAGAGGATAGCGAATATGAATGGAATGGACGAGTTAGTGAGAGGGAGATGGATAGGGTATTGAGAAGGGAGAAGGAACGGGAGAGGAGCAGAGGCCGGGAGGCAGACATGGAACGGAGAACGGATAGGGAAGGGGAGAGAATCAGAGACAAGGATTATAGGAAAGAAAAGGAAAGTGAGAGTAAGAGGGAAAGGGAGATGGATAGAGATCAAAGAAGAGACAAAGAATGGGAAAAGAGCTGGGATAGGGACATGGACAGAAGAAGAGAGAGGGAGCAGGACAGAAGCAGAGAAAGAGAAGTGGACAAGGAACGGAGAAAAGAGAAAGAAAGAGGTAGGAGCAGAGATAGAGAATCAAAAGCTGAAAGTAGAGCTGAGAGACAAAAGGGATGGAGCAGGGACAGGGAGGATGACCTTGATAGAAAGAGACCAAGGGATAGAGCTAAAAGCAGTGACAGAGTTAAAATTAGTGAGAGAGATAGGGAGAGTGAGAGGGAGAGGGATAGGGATAGGTATAGGGATAGAGAGAGAATCAGGAATCTTGATCGGTTGACTGAATGGGAGCAGGATAGGGGTAGACTAAATGATAAATATAGGGATAGAGTTAGAGAACTGCACGGTGATTCAGAAAGGTTATCTAATGCAAACAGTGATTCTCTTGAAAGTATCAGGGACAAATTCAAAAGGTATTGTGGACTCCTAGAATGCGTTCTTATTTTTTTTTCATGATGCGTGCAGACTTTATCATACTTGATTTCTTGTGTTGGCTGTAGAGATGAAGCTGAACAAGATGATTTTGAAGAAAGGATTGAATTTAAACTAGCTGAGCAGGAAGAAGATCTTGATAGAATTAAGGAGGAGAGTAGAAAGCGAAGGCAAGCTATTCTTGAAAAGTATAAGAATCAAAAGCCACAACAGCATAACAGCCCACAGTCAGAGAATGCGCTAAAAGGTGTCTTTTAAATAATTTTAGAACTTAGTTTGCTTTGTGAATTTTATATATTGTGATACAAGATATTTATGTTTATTGGTTGGCCTGTCTAAAGCAAGGCTGATATAACAAGTTATACATGTTGAATAAACTATTCTGACCTTAGTGTTATCTTCATTCCAACTTTGACATTTTATCAATGAGCATGTTATTTTATGTTAGATTGCAAGTTGTTAGAGATATCTTAAGCTGTAATGCTTCATAAGAGGGCAAAATTTGGTCTGTAACTCTTGGCCGAGATTGAATTGTTAGGTTCCATTTGTGATTTATGGATTCAACATTCCACTAGAGAATGTTGGCCTAGTTTGTGTTGGATTCTTACCACCCTACATTCCTCTTTATTTATGCTTATTGCTATTTGATTAGGTTCATCTTGTTTTAATGATATTGACATTCCTGTCAGATAAAGATTTTGCAGCAGGACCTGTGAAATCATCACCGACTTTTGGTGAAAATCCAGCTAAACCAGTGCAAACTGTCAATGTTACTACAGCTGAAGGTAGGAATGATCATGGGGATATTTTTGGTACTGAGCCATTAGTTTCAGTGGGGAAATCACCTCATCAAAACGGAATGCAACCTTCTGAAAGAGCTTTAGGAGGGACAGGACTTGGTGAGGGTACTCCAAAGGTATATTCATTTTGCAATGAAAGTTGATTAACTCTTGAATCGTTTCTTCTGTTCAGGTGTTTAGTTTATGATACATTTTATTTGAATTTGTGCAGGGTGAGAGATCAGATGAAAAGTACTGTGATGATATATTTGGAGAGACACCTACTGGAGTACGAAAACAGGTAATTTGCTCTGTGATCTATGATTCTTGTAGCTGCTGTTTATGACATCAGTAAATCAAAATGGCAAAAGTTTTATCTTTGTGTTTTTCAGGGCAAAGGAGATGGTTTGCTAATTGTAAGTGGCCTTCATGACAACTGGGATGATGCTGAGGGGTATTACAGTAAGTATTGAAAAAGATGTTCCTCTTTATCTTTACTCTTATCTTTTGCTTTGTTACTTCTTCCAGCTTTGAGATGTCTCATCTTGAAGTCCTTTGGCAAAACAGGAAATATGTCCATTAAAAAGGCTGTTATAAGTGATCTTATGTTTAGACTTCTATTAAAACCTGCATCTGTTTTCCCCTTTCATGTGATCTTCTGCTTATGAGTGTGTCTGTCTTCCTTGCATCTAGGTTCTTTTGTTTTCTTGTGGATTCTGGTTTTATTGTTGAAGTCAAATTAGAGAATGTCAAGTTGAAGAATTGTTGATGATAATTTTATATAGTGTTGCACTGGGGTTGGTTTCTGATAGGCTAAAAGTTGTCCTATTATTGAAGTTTGATGGTTTGCACCTTGTCTGAAATGGGGAAATGGGTATAGATAGTGTACATACAAGCTACTAGTTATTATGTTTTCTTTACTAAGAAATGAGTTCAGGTTGCTCCTTGAGTTGTTCACTTTATGGCCTTTTTATCTTGGCATTTCTCCTTTCTTCTACTGTTATTTTTCTATTATATGTAATCATCTATTTTCTCTTCAGGTTATCGATTTGGTGAAATGCTTGATGGACAATATGAAATTGCTGCCGCTCATGGTAAAGGTGTATTTTCCACAGTAGTCAGAGCAAAGGATATGAAAGCAGGCAATGGTGAGCCGGAAGAAGTGGCTATAAAAATTATTCGTAATAATGAAACAATGTAGGTGATTATAGTATTTGTCCTCTATTTTTCTGTTTTACTTCCTTTCCCTTGTTGTTCTGAACGCTGCGTCCTTTTTGTGGTATAGGCACAAGGCAGGTCAGTTAGAGGTTCAGATATTGCAGAAACTAGCTGGTGCAGATCCTGAAAACCGGAGGCACTGCGTTCGTTATCTTTCTAGTTTCAAGTATAGAAATCATCTTTGTTTAGTTTTTGAGTCTCTTCATATGAACCTTCGTGAAGTTTTAAAAAAATTTGGTCGCAATATTGGCCTGAAGCTTACTGCTGTCAGAGCATATGCAAAACAGCTTTTTATTGCGCTGAAGCATTTAAAGAATTGTGGGGTTCTTCACTGCGATATAAAGCCTGATAACATGTTGGTATGTTTGGTACCCTTTTCTGGCCACTTGTTACTCTAAGGAAATCTGCCATGAATTCTCAGCTTTACATTATGTTTTTTCCTTCAACTTTTAATGCAGGTGAATGAGGCAAAAAATGTGCTTAAGCTTTGTGATTTCGGTAATGCTATGTTTTCTGGAAAAAATGAGGTTACACCTTACCTTGTTAGCCGTTTTTATCGGGCTCCAGAAGTTAGTAAGTACTAATGTTCAATACTGGATACATGAACACAGTTGGTAAATTTTATTAGTTCAAAGCTGGTTTTATAACCCTATTCTGAAGTTTGAAGTTCCATTTTCCATTTTCCAGTTTGTTCCAAACTCCTCATTTCATCTGGGATATCAGTTTTTCATATGTTATCTAATCTTTTGTTAGTTTATCTCATTTAGTGCACTAGATAACTAGTTTAGTATTGTTAATATACAAGTGCGTCGAAGGAAATTGTGTTTTCATTGGTACTGGTGACCTCAGTAAGGCATGATACCTGTTTTAAAAAATCAAGGGTTAGATTATATTTGTTATGTTTGATAATTTGCTATGTAGTTGAAAAGCTTTTGGGATCCTTTTCGATCTTGTACATAACATTTTCATATCAGTCATTGTCTTGCATGATGTTTACTTTTTGCACAAAATTAAACATGGGAATGTCTACTTTTTTTATAATATTTTATTTTCAAATTTTAGAGTATCAATAACTTCTCCATGTAATTTGGTTTCAGTTCTTGGCTTGGCCTATGATCATCCCATGGATATGTGGTCTGTTGGTTGCTGTTTGTATGAGCTTTACACTGGGAAAGTTCTCTTTCCTGGTCCTTCAAATAATGATATGTTGCGACTTCATATGGAATTGAAAGGTCCATTTCCGAAGAAGATGCTTAAAAAGGTAGGTATCCTTTATTCATTCTGGTGATGTTGATGATGGTTGATCAAATCTACTAACCATGTTGAAAAAAGACATCATGCAGGATATGTTCTGTCCTTGAAAACAATAAGGGAACCTGATTGAGCTCAAAACTTCTACCTGCATTTTTTAATTTAATTCACTTAGCTAATGCTTGCACCCCTCTTCTTGACTTCATTTTCCAGGGTGCATTTGTTGATCAACATTTTGACCACGATTTGAATTTTCATGCTTCAGAAGATGATCCTGTTACTCAAAAGGTATGCTGGCATTTGTTCCACCAGTGTTTTAACCCTATATTATTATTGCCTCTCATATCAACTGGCATTTTCTACTCGTGCATTTGCAGACTATAAAGAGGATGATTCTAAATATAAAACAGAAAGATATTAGCTCCATCATTAAAGGTTCTCCAGGCGAGGATCCAAAAACGCTCGCTCATTTTAAAGACCTTCTAGACAAAATTTTCATGTTGGACCCAGATAAGAGGATTACTGTTTCTCAAGCACTAGCTCATCCATTCATCACGGGCAAGTGAACCATGTTGCTGATTTTCTGACTCAAAGAAATGATGTTGCGCTAGATAATTTGTACATTATGACCTAATTCACATTCAGAAATCTAATCATTGAGAGTTATCTGTCTTTTATCTTCTCTTCGATGGCCTATAAGCATTGGACAGTTCTAAGCCGTGGTTGAAGCCAAAAGTGGTGGTTTGGTTGGGGACTTTTACTGGAGGTTCTTTCGGTCGAATGTACTGTTTCTATCGTAAGACAACTTGCCAAAGGCGTTTTTTACACCTTGTAATCATTGTTTATATAAACATTGTGAAAAAATTGATCAGATCTGGTTCTTATTTTATATATTGTAGTTTCTGTATCTTTACATACTTGGTGCAATTGGACTTATTATGATTCTAATAAGGAAAGAAGGGATGGAAATTCTCACTTCGTATTTGTAGATTTTACCTTGTTTTGAATATTAATGTTTTCAATTGTTTATTCTTCTAGTTTTCTACAGACTATCTCCTCTTCTGTTTAAATTTGTTTGAATCCTTTGGGTCCTGGGGAGTCTAATTACATTTTTGGTTCAGGATTTCTGTACCCTGCTTTGAGGCATTCCTCCAGTGCTTAGATGCTTAAAAGGGCATCCAGGAGAAGGTACCTTAGTTTGTTCATTAGGAGTTCTTTGAAACCGTTGCAAGTTCATGTCTTGATTATTTCTACACAGCTTGAATTCTATATACCTTTTATTGGAGGGGTTTGTTATCATACATCTCGTGATTGTTCTTGGAATGATCACTGTTTTTATTGATGTGTGCTTAAAAATGCTTTCGAAGTGATATCTTCTTCCACGGCACACATAACTTTGTCCCATCATAGATGTTTGTATAAGATTTGTATTCTGTAGTGGTATTGCCATTTTAAATTGTCTTCTCTGATGCATAGATGGTCAAGATGATGCTTTGTTATGGTAAATTCTTTGTAAGTTTTATGTAAACTGCATTCTAATGAGTGGCATACACCTGATCCATGGTCTCTCATTCTGAGGCACTTGCTCCGGGGATTTGGTGCTGCGCTCTTGAAGTGGCTGTTTACTTTGGTAAGCAATCTGGTTCTTGTTTTTATTTTTCTTTGCTTTGTTCTATAGCTTATGTTTTTTACCCTCCCTTCATGGGCCATAGGCTATTGTTATTTTTCATTTCGAGGAGAATATTAACATCATGTTATTTCCTGTTTTTTCAGAGCACTGTGTGACGTGATGCAGCTCTAGTAAGTATCTTCATTCTCATGCTTGTGTGTTTGAAAATACAATATCTTGGTAGTCCATTATGGTTGTGTGTATAAACAAATCTAAATTACTGATGATGGGGGGGAGGGGAAACGAAAACAATTGTGAGATTGACATTTACTGTGTTCTTTTGCCAAATATAAAAGTAAGAGATGGGCTACTTTTGGCAACTTTTAGAAGCACTAGACTGCATAATTGATCAGGGACGAATTTATTGCATCTGCTTCGCTGCTTGTTTGAATTTATTTGGCTCTGTGGGCAATCAAGTTTTGTGCAACTTGGAGACTGTTGACCATTTGACCATTGTTTTGGAACCTAGGGTGGACATTGTTCTCTGCTTTTTAGAGCCTCTTTTTTCTTATAAACGGATTGAAGGGCTCTGGAAAGATACATGTTAAAAGTCTACCGCACAAATGTCAATCCCTGCTATTTCCTCTTTGTGATCGATTAGTATTCTTTGGTGCTGAATTCTTTTTTCATCCTCTGATCAGTTTTAGTTTAGATGAAGCATCGTGAAGAAATCACTTATGGTTGGTTCCATATACTCTGTTTTTATATATGTGAAATTCGACCCGTGATGGCAGTGGCTGTAAAATGTTGCCTTTTGGTGCTACTGGTTACGTGTTCATTCGTTCAGGGCTAACCAGTTGTGTTCTTAGGACCTGTTCTTTGTAAAAACTGGAATGGACCATATTTGAGGATTTTAGGTGTCGCAAGTAAATAGTCTGGTAAGTCTCAGAATGCTTCGTGTTGGCTATTCATTCACTGACTCGTCAGAAGTTTAGAATTCTCCCGATGCACTTTTCGGCGATCAAATTGTTGTAATATGCCAACTTCATCATGTTCATGTCTTGGGAAAGTGATCTAAATGCAACGGATGGATGGATGTTCTGCTTTTTTGATTTCTGACATTTGGCGAAGCAAAACCATGTCTGCCTGATTCGTACAAGAAAGTTGATTTTTCCTGTCGAGGAGGTAACTGAGATTATAAGACTCAAAAAAAAGTTTTAGTTTGGCGTTAAAAGTAATAGTTTTATTTTTCTTTTCTAAACGCCGTTTCGTGTATTCTGGTGTGTCAAATTTCTACCTAATTTGATGCCTTGGCCCTTTTGATCAAGTCTGCTCAAAGTAAGAAATGTTCAACCAACTTGAGAAGCTTTTTAGGGTCTTTGATTAATTCATGCACTTGATCCCACTTTGAACTCGCTCGGGCTATTCCAAGTGATGATATTAGAAATGATATTGTTTTGGTATTAAGCTTTTTGATAATTTAAAATTGAAATAACTTGGATTTAAAAAATTAAGTTAAATTAAACAACTTTGGAAGTCATGCCTTACCACAATGTGTTACAAAACGATGGTGTTTTTGACGGAAAAGCTCAGTACAATGTGATTATTATTATTCAAAATTGTGATTATTAATCATATTTATTTTTAGTTATTTTTATAAATATCTAAAAATAAATTACCCAAATTCTAATTTATAACTTTGAATTATCTACTTTTACTTTTCAGTCCTGTCACAATTCCTGCAGGAATTGGAAATTTGAGTTGTAAAATTTGGAAGGGTCGGTTCGCTTTTAATGCATCTTGCGTGTGGCTTCAATATCACAACTTGAAAATGAAAGCCGCAAGACTCTAAAAGGACTTGTCTTTGAAGTTTCAATAGTTCAAACACTAGAATTGAAGTGTGTGTTGTGTTGATGCTTTCATAAGTTGATTATAATGTTACGTTATCTGCTGAAAGTCGCATGTTGAGTTCCTTTTACAAAATTGGTTCGGTAAAATTACAAGAGATTTCGTTTGGGAGAGTTGTGGAAATTGTTGCTCAAGGAAGAATACTAACAGAGACAGAGTCAACAACTTGTGCTTTCCTTCTCTGAATATTGTATAGAGTGATAGGTACTTTCGTTGTCGTTTCCTTTCGTTTTTTCTTCAACGTACCGTACGTAACGTAACGGCTCGGGATTGTGTGCGCCGTAGTAGTCAGAGACAGGTGATATTTTCATGTCAAAAAAGGTAAATCATGAGTTATGTTTTCGTAGAAGGCAATTCAATTTAATTATTAAAATTATCATGAAATTTTTTTAAAAAATAATAAAACCAAAAATGTCCACAATTATTAGTGAAAATTGGTAACATTGATAAAAAAAAATGGGTTAAAGTTTTTCTAAATTGAATTTGAAAGTGCACTAAACAAATTTTAGAATTAACGCAATAGTCTGTAAATCATGTCAATTAGATAATCCGTATTAGGTTCGTCCCATACGACAGGCTTGATTGATAGTGACTAAATTAGGGGAATCGAATATAAAATTTTTTGACTCCATACTCTTCCACGCTAAGAACTCGACTAAATATATTATAATCTTAAATCTATTCTCTCGTTAATAATATTGGATAAGAGAGTTAGTTATTTTATTTGTTTGGATATAAATATACTTTGCATTTAATGTACTAATATTTTATTAAAAATTAAATTTTAATTAAAAATTATTAAATAAAAATTAATTAAGTTATTTTAATTTTAAAAATTTATTAATTTATAAAATTAACTGATTAATTAATAAATTGGTCAATTTTAACATAAAAATTATTAAAATAAATCAAACTGAAAAGTTATAAACTTAATTGAAAAGTATTTTTACTGTTAAACCGAAAAAGTTATAAACTTAATTAAAAAGTATTTTTTTACGGTTAAATCGGTCGAATTGATTAAGTTTTTTAAAGATTGAATATAATATGAATTCGGATATAATATTCCTAACATTTCACTTTCTTCTTCTTTTTGTCGTTCAAAAGGATTCGTTAATTTTCTTGGAAGGAAACTAAGCGGCGATGAAGTCAAACCAAACGCGTTTGATACTGTGTGTGTTTCAATACTCAGTTTCACACTCTCATGCAAAAATAAAATATGAAAACAAGAACAAGTCTTAGCTCCTACGAAAATCCCATAAAAAACACGCAGTAGTAACCGAGTACCAACCTGTCCAGTTTAAGGAGTCTCAGTCATCCTCATCACCTAAAAAGTGGCAAATAAGCCTTCATTTGTTTGTTTTCACTTGCTCTTCTTATCTTTTCTTCTTCTTCTTCTTCCTCTGTGACTGTCAAGCTTTCTATTCTCATCTTCTGTGTTTTTGTTTTTTCTGAGCATGGGGATGGGGAAGAAGTTTGATGCTTTATTTGGAAGATCATTCAAGGCCTCAAAGTTCAAGTCAATGGCCAATCTTGCTGTTTCTCGAATTGCTATTCTCAAGAACCTACGTCAGGTTAAGTGTAACCAAGCTCGTTTTGATGTTGTTCAGCTTCTTGAACAAGGACACCATGATCGTGCCCTTCTTCGTGTAAGAGTTCTCAGATATCATGGCTCAGTCTGTTAATGGTATTTACATAACATGTACTCTTCTCACAGGAAAACTGTTCTTGGTGACAGGTTTTTAAAGAGGACCATAAATAACTCACTAATACCTATCTATCTTTATGTATAACTCACTTCATTCTTGTTTCTCTTTTTTACGTAATATTAGAATTTTCTGGACTTTGTTGGTAATTTTTGACAGGTTGAGATTGTGATCAAGGAGCAGAACATGTTGGATGTTTTCCAAATGATGGAGAGCAACTTCAATCTATTGATTGAAAGGGTCAACCTCGTTGAACAAGACAGGTTGGTATGATGGTATGATAATTGGTTTAGTTCTGTCAGATTGTTGGTTGCTGATCAGGTTTGGCTGTTTTGGTTGCAGAGAGTGTCCTGGTGAACTGAAAGAGGCAATCTCAAGTTTGATGTATGCCTCTTCAAGATGTGGTGAATTCCCTGAACTTCAGGAAATTCGAGCTGTTCTCACTTCTTGGTATGGCAAGGAATTCGTTTCTCGTGCTATTGATTTGCGCAACAATTGTGGAGTCAATCTCAAGGTACTTAAATCTTCAAGCTATCATTCCTGAAATTGCATAAACGAACATAACTCCAAAATTTACCAATTTTGTTATATATATTAATGAACAAGCTGCTGATTAACTTGATTGAGGTGTTGGATGTTGAAGAAGATCCGGATGAACAAGTTATAAAAGTTAAACAATCTACTCATACCTCATTTTATTGCAAAACTTCGGACTTGATATGATGATGATAATACAGCAGATTACTTTAGTAATTATTCATAATGAGCTTATTGAATCTATTTATCACAGATCCAATACATAATTGATTTTAATATTTTCCATTTTGAGGGGAAAAAAAAACCTAAGATCCGGGGATTTGTTGGGTTTAGATGGTACAGAAGCTTTCGACCAGGCAACCTAACATGGAGAGCAAAATGAAAGTGCTCAAGCAAATTGCTTCAGAGAACAATATTGTTCTACAGCTCGATGAAGCTTCCTATGGTGTTATTGAGGTATGCTAATCTGAGCATTAAATTTATATATTTTTAAAATACAATGTTCTAATTTGATGGATTTTAAAGGAATTTTGAGAAATATTACTTTTTATAAAATTCATTTTATTAATATTCTCACAGGAAAATCTATTTACATTGTATTAGTTTCTTAAAATTTATAATCTCTGTATTACTTTATTAATTATTATCCATCTGACTTAAATTTATGAATTTTAAAATTATAGATTTTAAAAATTAAAATTATATATAATAATAAACATTATATTTCAATCTAAAATTTTAAGACAATTTATTAGGAGACTTATTATTATATATAACTCCATGAAATTGTACCTGGTTGGTTTTGAGATATGCTCAGTATGTGTTGATGATGCAGGAAACATCTGAAACAAGCAAGCAGCAGAACAAGCCAAGATCAAGTGACAGTACTTATGTTTTATCAGAAGAGATAGAGAAGGACGAGTTCTCTGATTCGATGAAGTCCAGGAAAAAGTATAAAGACGTAGCTGATGCAGCTCAAGCAGCTTTCGAGTCTGCTGCTTATGCAGCAACGGCTGCAAGAGCTGCTGTTGAACTTTCTCGATCTAATCATCCCCAGGATCCTGGGAATCAGAAGAGTTTCAATAATCAAGGAAGTGAAGCATCCGACAATGATGAGTCCTGGAAACTTGAATCAAGAACACATGAAATCAGAGAACTGAAGGATTCTGATTCAGATTCTGCAGAAGATGAACAAACCAAGGACTTGGCAACTGCGAATTCTACTAAGCATATCCCTCCGATCATTCAAGCTGGTGTGAAGGATTCAGGACATGGATATCTCGAGGAAAATACCGTACAAGGATCTGCCATTGAAACTTCACGATATTCAATCTTGGAGAAGAAGCCATTTTCTGTCAGGACAAGGGGATTGCGTGGATACTGAGCAGCACATGGGTTTTCCATTGATTCGATAAGTAAGATATGTGAGGAACTGTATACATAAATCTGTTTTCCTGAAGTGAGTGCTTTAAGATGTTTTTGTAGTTACGAAGTCTAATATTGTTGTTGAAATTTTTACATTTTATGAAAATTTCTAAAGAGGAACCTTAACATGACACATGAAATGGACAAGAATGATAACCCAAACCAATGGTTATAGGTTCAAGGACACACCTACTCTCATGAAAAGCTTGCCTATACCTGAAACCATCCGGGGGTATTCTTCTTCCACTCCAAAAGGGAAACAAATCAAACGAAGTCCCCTAATATCTTAATGTCTTTAGATACTGAATAACGAGATGGTTGTAGCTGCTTTTTATGAATGCTAACCAGGAATCATTTATCATTCAACAAGTTCATAAAACAGAACAAATAAAGGTACCATCTTGTTTACATACAGACAGTAGAAGATTTCATAAGCTATCCATTGAACTCCAAAAGCAATTTAGAACTGACCTATAGGACCAGTTCTATGTCCAGATCCATAAAACCGCGTACTTATCAAGTGCACCCCAAAGAATGAAATTTGCAGTCCTGGTCTATATATAAAATATGAAGACAAAATTATCTCTAGTTTCTGATTGAAGGTTTGTTAAGTAACATTTTGACACACAAATGCTTTCCCGACAAGGACTGAAGAACTTGCAGACCTTCTATAGGATCAGTTGAAGTACGGAAAACTAATATGCCTAGATCCTTAGTTCTAGGTTTCGTTCAAATTCACTGCCCTCTAACCCGCTTCTTACCATGATGGAGCAGATCACTGTATGACTGTAAACTCACACCAACATCTTCATCATATTCAATGCCAAGTTCCTCCTGCAAGAGTCATTTCTCTATTCACTACGTGCTCATCATATTATCTAAAATCCAGTTAAATAGGAATGGTAAACTATAAGAATAACCTTGAATTCTTTAAGATCCTTTGGTGAGTTCTCGGTTATAGCATCCCATAAATCCTTGAACATCCTTTTACGCTTTCTCCATTGACTAATTTTCTCCAAATACGTCTCCTCCACAGCTTTCCTATCTTCTGGCTTTACCAGGGCAACTCCCTGACGCAATTTTACCAATTTCTGTTCCATTTCTTTGACCTGATCATCAAATCCATAGAATTGTCAATCTTGATCAATCTTCCTTGGAGAAACATCTCCTGAAAAATGGAAGTTCTAGGAAGAGTAGCTTACCTCCTTTTTCAACTTGGCTTCCCTATCTTGTATCTGTTCTAGTGTCATATTGGATTGCAAGGATTTGATCTCTGCAACATTCAGTGATTATTGAAACTCAAGTCTGTAACAAATATTTCATCACATTTCATGATGCCAATCTACGCAACAATGCATGCCAACGAACACAATTAGACGATTGAGACACCTTATCTTTACTATGTTCGAAAATTTAGCGTCTAAACAACTGCATCCTTCATGTAAAGCAGTAACCCACCTGCTTCAACTATACTACTGGCTCTCTTCTGATCCGCCAACAACTGTTGCAGCTTCGCATTTTCATCCTTCATTCGATTAAGCTCTTCCCCATCAGGAATATGAAACTGGTCTTGCCGTGCCATGTATATCTTCTGCTTACCATATTCCTTGAACGAAATCTTGCCAGTGTCGGAGAGGGTGTCAAGTGCTTTTTGTATTGCTGTCTTTTTTAGGTTGAATTTTTGTAAAGCATCAGCCGCATTCTGAGAATTCAATGGTCTGTTTTGCTGGATTGGTACCACAGAAAGCAAGCTAATTAAGACAGACAAAAAACAAACAGACCAGATGGTTTAATACCTATGTATATATGTATGCTATCAAAATCTCAGAGTTCAAACGTCTTCATATATATATATAAATATATTGCTCAACTGCAGAACCAAGACCTTAATTAAGGACAAAGAAAACATATGCTGTTAATGTTATTGCAGAAATACACCCAAAATCACAGAAAACCCAGTTCCAAGCAACAAACAAGCAGTATTAATTTGAAAGGAAAAGAAAGAATCTCGAAATGGAAAGAGAGCAAAAGCCGTTTACCTCGTTCACGAAGTTGAGCACGATCACTGCAATCCAGAAAAGAAAAAGAGAGAGGATAATTAGATCATAGCTTCGCCATTTCATTTAGTTATCTAGGAAATCGATCGAATAAGGGAAGGAGAAGATCTTTACATTCGGCGCTATCGGACTTGGGAGCCATCGCCGATCGGAGAAAACGCGCGGGAAAATACTATCAGTAGTGTTTGTTCGGCGTGAAAATGTTTAAAAGTTTGGGTGATAAGATTGAGAAAAGAGACGTTCAAAACGACGCAGGTTTAGAAGGTCACCAATGCGGCATCGTTTTAGTATTAGCCAGATACCCCCGTTGAAACTTAAAACTGCTTAATAATATTATTTAAAATATAATAAATTATAAATTATAAATTTTTCGTGTACAATATTTATTTATATGTAAACATAATAGTGATAATAAATTATATTAATATTTAAAATAAGGGTAAAAGAAATACAACTCTTTTATAGTTTAAATTTTTTAAAATTGAAATTTTAAATCATTTGAAAAACTCTTTATAATTTTTCAAAAGATTTATTTCTCTTATATTTTAGTTAAAAATAAAAATACACATACTATAAACAATGTTACAAATATTGTCGAACTTAACACTAGATTGGGTTACGGTATAATATCCGACGATGTATCTAATAATCTTGGATGCTGTTTCAAGTAATTTTAAATTTATAAAATAGTTCCTAATTTTTTAAAATTATAAAATAATTCATTATCATATTGTATAATTGTATGGTATATTTTAATTGCTTCTCCAAAAATCATAATAATAAATAATAGTCTCAATTTTAATTTAATTTATAAAATTAATTTAATAATTATTAATTAATATAATTAAATTTAAATATATTTTTAAAGTATATAATTTCAAATAAATTTTGATTTAATAATTTTAAATATAAAATAAATATTATTTTATAAACAATAAAATTTTTATTTTTATTTTAAAAATAAAATATTTTACTAATACTTTTTAATAAATATTATATAAAATCTTAAAATAAATTTAAATAAAAATAATTTTAAATTGTATTTAATTTATAATTATTATTAGTAAACAAAAATTAAAAATTTACAATAATTATACAAGTTGAAGTAAATAAAATAATAAATTTAAAAACTTTGAAAATAAAGGAGGAAAGAAAGAGAGATTTTAAAATTTTCTAAAATTTTGTAAAAAGTTTTCGTATTTTTACAAATTTTCAATACAGTTCAATATTTTAAATGCCAGCTGATACCAGCTAATACTATTTGAAACGAGCTGATATTGACCAATATTTAAACCTAATACGACTGACCTTTTATTTCGTACAAATTTTAGTCCGATAGGGTACGTACTAGCCGGTACGAAAAAATGTTTATATTTTTTACTATAAATATATAATATGAACTAGTTAAATATTATCTTTATGATAATTCATCTTAAATTTTAAATTCAACTCTAATTAATTATATTTAAATCAAATTAATAATTTATTATATTTATTTTAAATTAGTAATTTAAGTAAAAATTAATTAACTCATGTCGAAATTAAAAATTGGATTAAGGCTTCAAGTCTGAGCATGTCATTACATGGAAGATGGAAAAACAGTTTCTAAGTTCCACAAATCCTGACACAAACCAGCCTGTAATGAACATAACTTACAAGTGAAATCGAAACCTGAAAGTGATTAGATCCAAAAATGTTCATGAAGAAGTAATGCCACCACCACTCTGTTGCCACAAATTGATAATATCGGTGGCCTGGTTAAGAAGTATGATCATCTTCTTCTGTGATATCCATGGTTTACTCTCCAGAGTAGCTTTAAGCTCTTCCCAAGCGTCCTTTCTCGGCCAGAAGAAGTACGGACTCACAGGCACTGAACCATGCCCAGGTATCATCTGATCAAGTGCTAGTCCTATGTTCTTCTCCATCCATATGAACTTCAACACCAATCTTGGCTTCTCCACCTTTTTAACCACCACCTCAGTTCTCTGCAAGTACCCAAACCAAGCTCTGTAACAAAAACACTTAATGAATGCTGTGACTTTTGAGTGAGCTAGATTTATACCCACCTTTGTTTCTTCGTCGGAGATGGGTTCCTTGGATTGTGCTGCGAGAGTTTCCGGCACGGCCAAAGGACTGAGTCTCTGGTTTCTTCGGATGAGATTGCTTTTGGGATGAATCGAACTGGGTTTTGGAGTGAAGGAAGTGGAGATTTTGAAGCTTCTGGTAGTAGAATTCGTACTAGAGAATACAGGGTATGTTAAGACATTGTTGATGGTGGATTGAATCATCGTCTTTGTCTTGTAAGAACCCCAACCTGTCTTCCTGCAAGATGAACTAGAGCGTAATTGGCACTCACTCACCGGCCTGGTTTTGGATAAGGCATTGAAGGTGGGTTGCAGAAATTTTGGGTCAAAAATGTCAAATTGCGAATGGGCTTAGCCTTTTGTTGATATTAAAACTTTTGGTCCATCATTTCTTTTTCTTTTAATTTTAGCCTTCTAGGAGGGTCCTATTTTTAAGAAGACATCTCTAAGTCATTCATACCCAGATTAATTCCTGCTCTTATCAGGTTAGCCCGTAAAGAGTAATGTGCTGGCCAAACAGATTTCTCCATTTTTAAAGCTTGAGCTTAAGACTTCTGATTAAGGGATAAGAATGCTGAACCACTTATATCAATCGTGTTTAATTTCATCATTTCAGCTAAGGCCAACAGAATAATTTAATCTCTAACATTTATACTAAATTTTGAGTTAGACCCTAATTTTTCAGATCGTTTAAAATGAATCATAAGATTTATAAAACATTCAATTTAAATCTTAATGTTTAGAAAAGTTCAAAATAACTCCTAATTAGACAGAATTATGAACTGAGCTTCTATTAGAGATTGTTTTAAACGTTTTCTAAATATTAGAGTTTATTTTAAACGTTTTACAAATGTTAGAATTCATTTTGAACACAATAAAATGTAAAAATGTAACTTAGATTTTAGCGTAAAGGTGAGAGCTAAAATGTTGTTTTTACCTTTAGCTAATAATAGCTCTCTAGTTGAGTTATCAATTTGAACTAGTTACATTATAAAATAACATCATTTTAACAAGTAAAATGACCTTATTTTATTTCAATTAACTAAATTTAAATAGTTTAAGTTGGTTTTAAATTATATCTCTAAACTTAAATGGTATAAATAACCTTTGTTGTTGACAAAATAAGATTTTTTAGCCAATTTTTAATAAATAAGATTTGTAAATATTATTTTTAAAATGTTATAAATAAAAATTCAATCCATAAAATAATTATTAAATTAAGTATTCTAAGTAAACAATTTAGGAAGCTAGCAACTTAAAGCTAGCAACTCAAGTCTGAATTTGATTAAATTGATGGGATTTAGTAGTTCTAAGATTATTAAATTAATCTATTTAACTTTAGTTATTTTAAATTATTGATTTTAATCGGATTTAATTAATTTAGATTGAGTTTAATAATTGAATCAATTATCATATTATTAATATTTGATTAGTTGAGAAGTACATATCATGTCATGTCGTTATTTTTAATAAAATTTAAAAAATATGAGAATTTATTTTACAATTTTAATAAAAATTTTAAATTACTTAAATGGTGAGAGAGTAAACCGAAATATTATTAAAGATTGGGTAAATTAATCCATAAAAATTAAAAATTATAAAATAGAAGTAAATGGGCCAAGATTTTGTTGGGCCTTTACTTATTGGGCCTCCAAAAAGGCGGGAAATTGAAGGAAAAAAAAAACAATTCCCGAATCAGCCGTTCAAAAGATTTAAAACTGTAGAAAAATCAACAATAAGTAATAACGCAACTTTTTTATTATAAAAATCTCTCTCTCTCTCTCCCTCTCTCTCTGTGAGGATTTCTCAGGTTGCCGGCCTGAACCCATTGAGATCGGTAAGAGGATCTTCTTAATTTATTTCTCCGTTTAGTTAATTAATTTTTATCTGTTGATTGCATGAGTATTTGCATGTTTCGATTCAAATCGAAATGTTTTTCTTTGTTTTTTGGACGAAGTAGATGTATTAAACTTCTTCGTTTTTGAGACTGATAATTTCTTGATGGATCTTATCTGTTAATTTCGTACTATTTAGAGGCTTTCACGATCTTTTTGGTTTTAGATTGATTCACTTGAGTCTGTGGTTTTAAATTTTCCAGATCTCGAAGTTTTGGTTTGTAGTGAAATGGTAAATACGGAATTCCTATTAATATTCTTTAGAAATAGTTTCGAGCAAGTGGTGGACATATATGATTGATTTCTTTATTGCTTCCATTTTTTCGTTTTTCGTGCTCGTAGAAGTTTCTTTTTGTGGTTGGAGATGCACTTTGAAGAGATACATCTGATGAATACACTTTCACTTTCCTGCGTTGTTTTTCTTTCAGTTTCTATTTAAGAGGCTGTGAGCGACCATGTCTATGGTTGATGAACCGCTGTATCCTATAGCTGTTCTGATAGACGAGTTAAAGAATGATGATATTCAGTTACGGCTGAATTCAATTCGTAGATTATCAACTATTGCACGTGCTCTTGGTGAGGAGCGAACGAGGAAGGAACTAATTCCTTTTCTAAGTGAAAATAATGATGATGACGATGAGGTGCTTTTGGCAATGGCGGAGGAGCTGGGGGTGTTTATTCCCTATGTAGGAGGAGTGGATCATGCCCATGTTTTGCTCCCACCTTTGGAGACCCTTTGCACAGTTGAGGAGACATGTGTGAGGGAAAAAGCTGTTGAGTCTTTGTGTCGAATTGGATCTCAGATGAAGGAGAGTGACTTGGTTGATTGGTTCATCCCTTTAGTCAAAGTGAGAATCATGGATATTAGTCTTGTACTTGATAATTATTGGAAGCCAAAAAAGTACTCGTTGATTTGTTGCAACTTCTACTTTGCAAAGATTTTGCCCCTTTATAGCTCATATCAAGTTTTGTTCCTAATCTCTATAATTGATATTCACCTTCTTTTATAGGAAATTTTATTTCCAAAGAGTTGTAATCAGCTAGGGTAATATCCGTAAAGTTTTCTTTTCAAGTTCATTTAGATATTTGTGTTCCACTTTTTCTCCTTATAATGTTGGATTTGTTAGGGACTAGACATCCATATATATGCTGCAAATTCTCTGCCAAAGTTTTTGTCGTTGTAAAGTATAGAGGTTTATTCTCCTTTTCTCTGGTTGAATCAAGGATGCTTACAATTTGGAATTTAAACAGACATTAGCCTTTTTTTCATATTCTTTTTAATGAAAAAATATGTAGCCACTGTTTGGTTTTGGTCTTTTTGAGGATGAGTATGTATGTTTGATGCTTTCTCAGTATCATGACTATAGTTCATTTATGCTGAATTGCATATCATCAGAGATTGGCAGCCGGAGAGTGGTTTACGGCTCGTGTTTCTTCATGTGGTCTATTTCATATTGCCTATCCTAGTGCTCCTGACATGTTAAAAACAGAATTGCGAACTATATACAGCCAACTGTGTCAAGATGATATGCCCATGGTCAGGAGATCAGCTGCAACAAATCTGGGAAAATTTGCTGCTACTGTTGAGGCTACTTATTTGAAGACTGACATTATGTCAATATTTGACGATCTTACCCAGGATGGTAATTGAACTACTAATGTCTTTGTGGAAATTGACCTCTGAATTTTAGTTGTAGAATATGGAGTGGAGCTCCACAGTGTAGAACATCTTTACTGTTTGCAAATATGAAAATGTTGAAAGATATGAAAAACATGAAATAGAAATTAATAAATCTTCCTAATTGATGTTTTGATGTCTTGAATGTTGTGGTGGAAGTGTGGACTTAGAATTCCTTGCTTTTTATAGTTGTTATCTCATTCAGAATGGGGCTGAAGTTCTTAGTTATTTTTCATCCCAGATCAAGATTCTGTTCGGCTATTGGCTGTTGAGGGTTGTGCTGCTCTTGGCAAATTGTTGGAGCCTCATGATTGTGTAGCTCACATTCTTCCTGTTATTGTCAATTTCTCTCAGGTATTAAATAGTTCAGATATCTTTAAAAAAATTAGTGTAAAGTCCCTTGGCATCTTGTATGCCATGCCAACATTTATGCTTGCTCTGCATTATCATCAGCTATGTTGCTTGGCCAATAATTTCAGTATTATAGATGTACCCTTTCTATCATTTTTGTCTAAATGCTTCTTAATATTCTTCTTTTAATAAATTATGCAAGTTGTGCTGGACCTTGTTAGAAGCATTTGAAAATTGTTAAAAGTTGAAAATCAATTCAGATTTAATTGGACTTATGCGGTTGTGTTTGATAAGTGGAAGGAGAAATTCCACCTGAAAAAGTTGAGTGCTTCAAAAGTGTTCAGTCTTTAAGTTAATAATGTATTTTTGGTAATTCAGAAAGCGTGTGAATAATTATTCTGGGACTTAGTTGCTTACATGCTGCCAGTTTGTGCTGACATAATTGGTTTAGTGGGCCAATATATTAAATGTTACTGGAAACAACTTTAATCTTTTTCTCTTGCTAGCTAATGGATGCAGTAATCACCCCTATTTTGCATAGTTCTTTTACTTTATTGCTAATTTACATGTAGGACAAGTCTTGGCGTGTGCGCTACATGGTTGCCAATCAATTATATGAACTCTGTGAGGCTGTGGGGCCTGAGCCCACGAGGTATATACCTAAAATTTGAACTTATGTTTTTTTTGTGTTGAGGATTTTACCTTCTGAATATCCATCCTTTAATTTGATGTTAGACAATTGATTAGTGTCAACGGTATCTAATTCCAAAATTTGGAACTATTGCTTCTACCTTAAGGATGGATTTGGTTCCAGCATATGTGCGATTGCTTCGTGATAATGAGGCTGAAGTACGAATAGCAGCTGCTGGAAAAGTAACTAAGTTCTCCCGCATTTTAAATCCAGAACTTGCAATTCAACATATTCTTCCCTGTGTGAAGGTGAATATCTAGAATTTGGTGCCTGCTGCACTTTGGATCCAAACAATTTTGATAAAATTGCCCATCTGTTTCATGCCAATTTCCCTCCTTGCTCTCTATGTAGGAACTATCGTCAGATTCGTCCCAGCATGTCCGTTCTGCTTTGGCTTCAGTGATAATGGGAATGGCTCCTGTTCTAGGGAAGGTAAGATAATCTGTTCGGTATAAGTCATGACTGTTATTTCCTTTCTTTGTTTGGTACATGGTGGCTGGATGTGTTTTGGCCTTGGCTATGTTTTCTGATTTTTCTTAGTAAGTTCTAAGAGAGATTGAATTTATGTTTTAATAGAAAATTTGATATTAGTGATCTTTGTGTGGAGTATGCTTTGAGTTATATTTTACTTACAGCTGTTGTGTGGTAGTGATTTGATGTCAATTTTCTGCTTGATTCCTCTTCTTTCTTATCCCTTGGTTGCTTATCTGGCTTTTTAACTGTATCCTATTCGTTTACCTTCTATCACTCAGTTTGGCCAAGCTCAAAGCACATTGTCTTCTTGGAATTTGATAATTTTTGGAAGTTTTTATGACTTGATAACTACTGGGCTTTTTGTTTGTGCAATTTTTTTGTCTGCTTGAAATTTGTCGAGCTGTTTGCTATTTATATGAACCTACATTCTTTCAGTTTCCTTTATCATGGTCATGTACATGCAATGGATTCAAACTTCATTTGTTATTGAATGCAGGATGCCACAATTGAGCAGCTTCTTCCTATATTTCTTTCCCTGTTGAAGGATGAATTTCCGGATGTTCGTCTGAACATAATTAGCAAGCTTGATCAAGTGAATCAGGTTTGTAACAACTGAAGAAAACTTATTATGTTTGACGTGGTAACTTAATCTTATAAATTGAGCATAGAATTTTCATGGAAAAGACCTTGCTGATTATCTTTAGGCACTGTGACCTTCCATTAGTTTATTTTTTTCTTTTGGAAATTTATCTTTTGCTATTTAATCCTTTGAAGGTCATGGACTTGCATGTCTGTGACAAAATGAAACATGCTTCTGTTACATCTACCATTTATCGTAACTCAGATGTAGTTTCTTTTGTAAAAATTTCATGTCCTCTTGAAAAGTATTCTTTTGCACTATTGCACTATACCACAACATTCACATATGAAAGAAAAATATGCTGCACTTGCAGGTTATTGGCATTGATCTACTATCCCAATCTTTATTGCCTGCCATTGTGGAGCTTGCAGAAGATAGGCATTGGAGGGTTCGGCTTGCAATTATAGAGTACATACCTTTACTAGCAAGCCAGCTGGGAGTCGGATTCTTTGATGATAAACTTGGCGCTCTTTGCATGCAGTGGCTACAGGATAAGGTTTGTCTTTTCATTTTTTTATGTACAAAAAGTGGCGTATAATATTCCCATCCCTTTTGTTTTGTAGTTCTCTCCAGTGTTTAACTTTTGTTCTCTGGTAGGTTTACATATTAGAGTTCTTGTGGTATTAGGATGGATATTCAGAAAGTAAAATTATACTTTGTGATGTAGGTGTACATCTAATTTTGATGATTATCCTCACTGGAAATGTGATGTAGGTTTATTCCATCCGTGATGCTGCTGCAAACAATCTAAAGCGGCTTGCTGAAGAATTTGGTCCTGACTGGGCAATGCAGCACATTATTCCACAGGTTTTTGTTTTTCTTCATCCTATTCTTGACATCAGACTCTGCATTCCATTGTTTTATTTATTGTTTGCAATAATTTTGTTTCTATCAGTTTTCCCCTCTCTGAAGAGTGCATTCTTAGTAAATATAATGTATGCCAAAGAAACTAAAAAGAATAAAAAGAGGATGCTTGATGCGCAATAGTAGTAAAAAGTGCTTGAGCGGAAACTTTTGGATTAGCAATGCATATGGATTTCATTAAGGCTGGCTTCTTGTTTTCCTTGTAACATGTATGAAGTTCATGAAATGGTTTCACTGGAAGATACTTGTTCTTTGCTCTGGCCTTACCCTACGTGCCATTTGTATCCATTTGGACGGTTATTTTATACTCTCATTTGTGCATATCTCCCATTTTAAATTGATGGAAACTTTCTTCCAACAAAATGAGAGTTTTATTATCTTGTGCAGGTTTTGGAAATGGTCAACAATCCGCATTATTTATATCGGATGACCATACTACGCTCTATCTCACTCCTGGCTCCAGTTATGGGCTCAGAAATTACGTGCTCCAAGCTGCTTCCAGTAGTTATCAATTCAGGAAAAGACAGGTAAAGATAGTGATCCTTGTTAACTGGGTAAGAACAGAACTGCCGCATATAAAACTGGCCGTTTCTGATTTCTGAATCGGTTTCTGTATACAGGGTACCCAACATCAAATTTAATGTAGCAAAGGTGCTGCAGGCCCTCATTCCAATAGTTGATAACTCCGTGAGTGCCAATAATGAATTTTTCTATACCTTTCCCTGTCTTTCTTTTTCCCGAACCTTATGCCCTTTTTGTGTCGATCTCTTTGTTAATCCCCTGTACTTCAATGTTCCCTCGACAGGTTGTCGAGAAAACAATCCGTCCTGCATTGGTGGAGCTGAGTGAGGATCCGGATGTTGACGTTCGCTTCTTTGCTAACCAAGCCCTTCAGTCGATCGATAATGTGATGATGTCCAGTTAGATGTGATCTGTTCCATACCTTGAAAAACTTGGAACCCAAATGCATGTGTTGAAGATATCCTGGCCAGAAAGTGCTGTAGTTTTGTTTCCTCAGATGAGTCCCTTCATCGCTGACATCTCTTGACTTTGTCTCATTTTGTTGTGATGCCATAATGTTTTTTTCTTTTTTACGAAGTAATTGACTGTAATTTGTTCATTAGCATTTCTTACACTTTCTTATGAATTTATTCCCTACTTTTCTTCTTCGTACCATGTTTTCCATAATCCAGAAAAGATATGTGAAGCTTTAATATTTTTCAGTTATTGGTAAATTACAAATTTTATTTTCTCCTATGGACAATTTGCCTATTTAGGAATGGACGGAGGTGTTCTCTTATGCCCTGGGAAAGAGGTTTCTTCTCATCTCCTGCTTTGGTGTGGGTTTTTTTAATTTCAATTTTATATTTTGAAAATTATCATATTGTTTGCTCATTATCTAATATCATATTAATTATTTATTTTTCTCAAAATGATATAATATTAAATTTAAAAATAACATCATTTTATAATTATTAATAAATAAAAAGTTAATGAAATATAACTGAAGATTGAAAAGAGGTAAATAAAGCTTTATACCAAAATGTAAAAATCTTATTGGTCTTAGAAAATTTTATTATATAAAATATTTTTATTATTTGTATATTGGTATGGAGCAAAAGTATGACTCGTGATTAGAACCTGAAGAACTGACAACGCTTGGTTCCATTACAGGTACTATTTTAGCAACCAGTGCATCAAACAAAACGAAGTAGCAGATTCCTGAACAATGAAAAGAAACTTATGTACATATTAATTACATGAAAATGGTCGTCTGATTCGGAATAAACTATTATCCGCCGTTGATGAAACGTTTGATCTTACTGATCATCTCAAGAGTTCGAATCTGCGAGAGTTTAGACTTGCTCAGTACCTGAAACGCATGTCCTACACCTTCATGCACCACATGTTCCACTCTATTACCTGCGTTGACCATAGCATCTACGAACTCCAAGTTTCTATCTTTCAATATATCCATGTCCGACACACAAACCATGAACCGGAATAGCTTCAGGTCCTCCATTTTCGTCGACCCTTTTGCCAGAGGGTTGCACCATGGATGATCACGATTTGCCCCACACGGCAGAGCTAGTCTCCAGTAAGTGTCGGACGCCGGCAAGCTCAGAGCTGACCGAGACGGTTGTAATGCGGTGTACTTCTCGCTATCGCTACGTGTCTCCCCACCAAAAAATGGTTGTATCAAGATAATGCCACTAAGAGTTAATGGCTTAAGGGTTAAACTCTCAGATGAGGTGTCACAAGTCTGTCTTGTTGCTGCATTATAAGCTATGTTAGCTCCGGCACTATCACCGGCGAGAAAAACTTTAGAGAAATCGCACTTCTCAGACCACCCACCACCACCACTCAGAGCTTGCTGTCTTAACCACATTAGAGCTTTGACACCGTCTTCATAAGCTGTCGGGAGTGTGTTTTCCGGTGCTAAACGGTAATCGACGGATATGATTAAACAACCGGTTTTTGAAGCGAGCTTTGAGAGGAACTCATGGTAGCAAATCCAAGCAGCCGAGCCAACACAAAACCCACCTCCATGAAAGTACACGATCAATGGAAGCTTAAGTTTGGACAAAGTAGGGAAATAGATACGTGCCCAAATGCCTGTGAACTTGTCGACGACCATGTCCAGTGACGTGACATCTGGTTCAGAAGCTAGTGAGCTAGGGACACATGGGACAGTCTCAGGTCTCTCGACATACCCATCTTTGTACACTCTGATAAGGCCTTCGATCTCCTCGGTTACGACGCCACAGTCGCTGACCATGTCTACGGTGAGTCCTGAACCAAGTGAAATGGCACCCATAGTTCTGTAAGAACACAGTGAGTTCCAAGGTTTGTGGGCTTTGGTGGTTATATAGATCACACACAGGGACTAAAGTCAAAATGGGGAATAAAAGAGTGTGTGGACACATGATTTCACGTGATTCAAATGTTGGCGGTGAAGGGTTTTGGTAGGGAAAGTCGCACCCAAGCGGCTTGGGTTTTCTTTCGACGACTATACTTTTCAAGGAAATAATTTTAAATTTATTGCTCAAATTTAATCTAATCCCTGAAATTTCAGATCTTTAAATTTTAATAGTTATTATCAAAGTCCAAAAAATTATAAAATTTTAAATTAATTTGATAAAAATAAAAGTTTAAAATTTTATGCACATTTAGAATAAAAGTTTTAATTTAGTAATTTTATTAAGCATATATAATAAATCATTTATACATATTAACAAATAATTTATAATGTATAAAAGTATTTTCAAATAAATGATCAATAAAATTATTTTGACGATTATAATAACATTTAACTTTGAGCTTAGATTTGAGAGCACGGGTCAATTTTACACATTTTGACCCCATCTATTTAGGTTAGATTCATTATCAGAATGTACGAGATTTTGCGTTATTACGAGACTTTGAACTAGGTGTTAAATTTATGTTTCTTATAAATTAATGTGTTAGCAACCTAAGATTAATCAACTAATTGAATTATGTAGGACATATCCTAAAGTTTTTACAGAGAATTTTGTGTCTGCTCGTGTCCTCCATTAGAGTTAGCATAATACTGAGTATAAGGTGGTTGCGGTTGACCTTAAAAAGCAAGAGACAGACAGAACAGTAAAAAAGAAAAATGGTTGGAGAATTACCTAACCAACTCCTACAGGACACACAAGAACATGACGTCCTAAGAAGTAATCGTGTGGCCTGACATAGTTGACAATCAATGCATGAAACGAAAGAAGCCATTATCGTGAGCTCGAAATCAATCATCTCTACCTAACTTTTAACCAGTTGCCTGCCAATAACATCTTTTCAGAGGCAACAACTAGTATGGAGACTTGATTTGGGACTAAATGAGTCTCTCAAAAGGTCTATTAGATAGTGGAGAGGTCGGTATCTGGACACTTTTGCTGCAGCCACTATATGTTTTCAGAGTCTTTAGACTTGGATTAGAGCGAGTAGTAAATCTAGCTAGCTAGCTAGCTAGGTCTTCCCTTCCTTAATTTGAGGATGACCATTGATCATGCACTATAAGTGGTAGTGCTCACTCTTCTTTCTAGTGGACCTATGGCTTCAGAACCAAGTTAAAAGTCCGTTTCTGGTCAAAGGCTTATCTGGGTTTCTCAAGTTTTCAATCATTAGGGTTCATGCATTGTTCCCATAATTTGTCAAATTATCATTTCCATCCAAAGCTATTACTGATAGAGATATGATGTCATTGGACCTGGAATGGATTTAATCAGACTTTCAAATTAAATTTGGATTTAAGATGTTTTTTTCGATTGATTTTAGAGGTCCTAGTCAATTTGATAAACGGTATTAGTATAATATATTTAAAATATCATTCTTGATCAGATATATCAAAAATAACTTTGTTTAAATGTTCAACTCAAATTTACTCGAATTGAATTCAAATTGTAAGTTAAAGGGTGTATTTCGATTAATTAGAAGCGGGTCAAATCCAATTGGAACATAATAACGTGATTAAGACAAAGTGAAAGAATGGAGGAATTTTTCGAACAGGAAAAAGGATCAAATAATTTTAAAAGAATTGAACAAGGAACCTTCTCCGGATAAAAAATTTAAAGACATCATCTTCAAATTATTAATGCAACAACAATCTAATAAAAGTTCTACTAATAGACGGGATCTAATAAAGTTTAGAAATAATCAATTTTACTCCTAATTAGTAAAGAAACTATCTATAATAAACACACATTAAAAAAACCATGAATAACACAATCTTAAGCTCTTGACTTTTGTTTAATGTAAGGAAACTAAGTGCTGCAATAAGAATAATATATAAAGAAAAATAAGAACATAAGAAATTAACAAATTTGATAATATATTTACATATTTTGATTTTAATTTTGATTTTATTGTTATTTTATGCAGCTATTTATTTATATTTTTCTTTTGTTATGTACAAATATTTCTCCAAAAATATTTTCTTTTTTAGAAATAGTCTCTATATTGTTATTATTGTATTTACATATATTTACATTTTCAGTGGCAGACTTGTGTATAAATCTATTATATAATACGATCTTTAAGTTATATATGAATTTAAGTTGTATTTTCACTTTAAGATTTTTAAGAAAAGACGAGCACAAACACATATAAGTTTATATTGTAAGCCGACTGAGAATGATAATGGGTTGACATATGAACCTAAATTTAAGTGTTTTTTTCAACAAGCCGATCCATAGATTAAATCAGCAAACTAATTCGAGGTTTAATTTTTCTAAATAAAACGACATTATTTTATTTAAAAAAGTTAGGTCTTAGATAAGTCTGAATTTGAACAACTCATACTCGAATTCAATAAAAAAAGACATTATTTTACATTTTTATTTAAAAAATTAGCGATACGGGTTTCATTAACGTCCCTAATAGCAACTATATTCATATGACATGATCTCTAAATTATATGTGTATTAAACTGATCATAATACTATGAAGAACATTTTTCTAAGATCATCTACTAAATGATACAAAATCTTCTAACAGAACATGTTTCTAAGATCGAAACTAAGAATACTATAATGACAATTGATTTGCATCATATAAAACAACATCTGAGATTAAGAAACACTACGAACGAATTGTGTGGAGACACAATGGACACGAACTACTCGTTCTCGGCCACTGGCCTCAGCAATCTGAATGGTATTCATGTCCACAAGGCGTGCGAGTAGCTATACACACCTCTTCCAAACAAATCGAACATTGCTTTGTTTCACCAACTCTAGTTTTTTCCAAACCTTCAATAAGTTCCTCACTCGCAGGCAACAACTCTAGAGATTTTGTGAGAGTGTCTTATATTGACTAAACATGAAAATGTTAAAGGATTTATAAGTGATAAGGATCAACTATCCAAACAACTAGTTCTAATTATTTAGACAATGATTGACCCAAGCTCAATTTTTGTTAGTGGATTCTACACTCTGCCCATATTAAAAATTTAATATGGTATCAGAGCAAGTTTGGTTCGAATTATTAATTTCTCGGTTGTCTGTCTAGATGTCCAGTCCTAACGATCCGGTCCGGTTACCAATGTGTATATTTCAAGTGATAACTGGATGTTCAATCCCAGTTACACTTGAGGGGGAGTGTTAGAGTGTCCTATATTGACTAAACATGAAAATGTTAAAAGGTTTATAAGTGGTAAGGATCAACTATCCAAACAACTAGTTTTAGTTATTTAGACAATGGTTAACCCAAGCTCAATTCTTGTTAGTGAACTCTACACTTTGCCTATGTTAAAAATTCAATAGATTTCTCATCCTCACTCTCATCATAGTAAGAAGTCTCATCAGAATCACTTTCGTTAGCACTTAATTCCTCATCATCTGCATTTCGAACAACTAATTAATTACTATCAAATTCCGATATTAATGCTTTTTCTTGATCACTATATATTAACGATTTTGATAAATATTGTGACAAAGAAAAAAGAACTACGCAAAGTTACAAAAACATACTTTCAAGAGAACATTACAGTGAGATAGGTAACAACAAATGGTTCATAAATATAACTCATGATCGAATGTGTAAGTTCATCACCTGCTTGTGCAACCATCTGACATGAACTGGGATTATCACCCAGGGCATGTAGTGTTGACATGTTGAGTGATGAGAATGACATTACTACAATAAGAAAAAAGAAAAAAGAAAAGTAAATATAGGATAATTTGTTAACTAACTGAATCAGAAGACAGTAGCTTGTGATCATATTTCGGAAACCCTTCAATGGAAGTTCTTGAAGATGGAGGGTATCGTTGATTTTATACCGATTTGCATAAAGAAAGAAGGGTGATCTCTTTTAGTTTTCCAAGGTCAATGGAAACCTATTAAACTCAATTGTAAAGGTCTGACCCTCTCTCATTTATTTTTCGCGGATAATCTCATTTTGTTCTCAGAGACTTCTATAGACCAAATGCATGTAATTCGTGATGTATTGTCTACTTTTTGCATGGCCTCGGGACAACGGGTTTACCAAGACAAATCTCGATATTTTTACTCCAGAAATGTACACCAACTATGACGCAGGATCTAAGCCGTGAATTAGGTTTTAAACAGACACACAACTTCGGACGTTACCTCGGGATGCCCTGTTGCATGAGCGCGTGAATAAACGAACTTAATAACATGTACTTGATAAGGTGCAACAGAGGCTTTCAGGATGGATATCAACTCTCTTATCACTTGCAGGCCGTATTACCTTAACCCAATCTATCATATCGACTCTTCCTACCTACACGATGCAGACAGTCCACCTTCCTCAATGATTGTACGATGATATCAAAAAACTAATGCGTCAGTTTTTATGGAGATCTTATTAAGGTAGTAAGAAAATTAACCTGGTCAAATGGGAACAAGTATGTCGGCCTAAAGAATTAGGGGGGTCTTGGTATACGCAGAATAAGAGAAACCAATGACGCCCTTCTAGCCAAATTAGGGTGGACACTGATCTCTAAGCCTAAATCGCTATGGGTGCAAATCCTATCGACCAAGTATAACTTTGATCCCACCAACATCCTCACGTCCCTCAACGCTACGGGAGTGTCAATGGTGTGGAAGAGTATCAAAGCCACTTGGCACCTTGTTCTCAAAGGACTAAAAAGGGTGATATGTGACAGCTTCAGGACCAGATTCTGGATAAACCTTAGGTGACAGATTTAAGACCACTAATTTCCCATGCAATTGCTCTGACTCTACAATCGAAAATTGATCTCCGAGTACACACTTTGTGGATAATACAGGGAATTGGAAGTGGGGTACCTTCCAATCTCTGCTCCCTCATTCGAGTTGCATATCTATAGCGAGTATTTTGCCTCCGCAACTCTATTTGGGACCAGACAAACTAACTTGGGGACTCTCGAAATTTGGTCAGTTCACTACTGCTTTGACTTATTCTATGATAATGGACCATACGGACTGTGAGTTAGAGGGAATTTGGAGAGAAATTTGGCATTAGAATGGCCCCCAAAAAATTCGCACCTTCTTGTGGCTCCTTGCTCAAGATAGATTACTTTACAATCAACAACGGGCACGCAAACAACTTACCACGAAGGTGGCCTGCTACCATTGTCGTGCATACGAATCTTCATTTCATGTCGTTCGGGATTGTACCAACGCACGCACCTTGTGGCAAACGTTTCCCCCACAAGTAATCTCCACAGATTTTTTCGCTCCAAACTCTCAAGATTGGATAGCCATAAATCTCCGAAATCACCATATGATTTTTGGATTTGATTGGGCCGTTATTTTTGGTACAGTTTGTTGGTTCCTATGGACCTGACAAAATATGACCATTTTTTAAGACCAGTTTTCTGGACCGGTGTCCCCTACCATGTTTGTTATGGAGTATGTCTTCCAAATTCACAAAGCTTCGATCTGGCGAAGTAGAGTTCATAGGGACCACAGACTTCGAATAGAACAACTAATAGGTTGGAAGAAACCCCTACCAGGATGGGTTAAACTAAATACTCATGGAGCCTGCAAAAGAATCTCGTCATTAACTTTGACAGGAGGAATCCTTTAAGACAGTACAGGCGTTTGGCTTGGAGGATTTGTTTAGAATATTGATAGGTGCCCCTTCTCTCCGCAGAAGTTTGGGGAGTTTTTTCTGGCTTCTAACTCGCATGGGATTAGGGCTATCATCGGATTGAGCTAGAGATGGACTCTCAAGTGGTATTCAATATTCTATCCATCCAAGTCAACAAGACGCTGACTAATAACTCTCTAATCATGGGCGTCAACATGTTGTTGGACCAGAATTGGATAGTTATACCGTGTCACATATACAAGGAGGGCATTCGATCTGTAGAACTTGCCAATTCTGCCGCACATTATAGTATAGGAATTACCACTTTTGTTATTGCACCAATAGGGTGCCTTTTATTCCTACTAGAGGATATAGCTGAGATTTGTCTCTCGAGACTAGCGATGTAATGTTTTTGTTTTTCTTTCTAACGTATGAAAAAAAAAAACAAAAAAGAAGAAGAGTGAACTCTGTTTCCCTTCTCAACCGGGATTCAAGAAAAGTTCACCTTAGGGTTAGAAGATAAAGAGTTAGACTTCGAGTGGATGGTTTTTGTAGACTTCGATATTAACTCAATAACAAACTATAAGATTCGAATAGATATTAAATATTGTATTTGATTTTTTTATTAAAAATGCCCTAAAAAGGTTTTTAAAGTATGTTAAAAATAACAAATATAAAAAAATCTGAATAAATATTTTAAATTGAAATGATAAAATAAATAAATAAAAGTTATCACGTAATTAAAATTTTCTTCAAAGAATTTAAATCACGTGAAATTATTAAAATATTAAATCTATTAAACTTCATTTTATACGATAAGGAAAGCAATTTTATGCTTTAGTTCGATTCAAACGTTTCAATTGTGAAAATTTTAAATTAGTCCATTTTGGTTCAATTTTAACTTTCCGGTTCCATTTATTTTAATGATTCTTGTTATTAAAATTGATTAATTTATTAATTAATCGGTCGATTTTATAAACTAATTCATTTTTATAAGCTAAAATAAGCTAAATAAATTTTATTTAATATTCTTTATTTTCATTTAAACTTAATCAAGTATAGTCTTTTCAATCTTATTTTAAATTCTTTAATTTTTTCAATTTTAACCGATTTTATGATAGTTTAATATCGGTTAAATTTTTAAACCCTTAAACTTCTTGCTTTACCTGTTTAACTTTCTGTCCAATTTTAAAACATTGAAAATTAAAATTAAAATTAAAAATTTTTTATTGACTAGAACATGGAGATACAATACAATTAATAGAAACTTTTAAGAATACAAGTTATTCTAAGATGAACTAACTACCCTACAAAAACACGACAAAACCTAATATATTCCCACATATGTAGGAACAAAATCTAAAGAGATTAAGATCAGTTAGGTATCGGTTGATGATAATACAGTTTAGACCAAACAGAAAAAGTGGTTATAGCTTTCTGATACTTAAGGTCCAACTACCACTGACTCATAAGCTATGAATCTGCTATGGTAGTCGACCAGCAGTTGATATAGTCTCACTTGACTCCTACTCTCTGAGCATTAGTTTACAGGCCATACGATGATCTGAACAGGTCTCCTCTTCCACACCTGCTTCATCAACTTGAAGCAGATGTGTCATGAGACGACGAATTAACTCTTCAAAGTCAAAACATGTCTGTCAGATATGTTCCAACAGTTTTGTGCAAGTAATGTGTTACATGCATTATCTAACATATTTTTAAGTAATTTTGAAAAGACATTATCTAATTTTTAATTTTTGGTCATTTTAATAATATTTGATTGATCACCTTTAACTGATCCTCCACTATAAATTCACCATATCATCATTCTCAGGTTATTCAGTCTCATAACATGGACATGAACAACAAGAACAGCCTTGAACTTGAAGCTATCTACGAGGAAGACGCGTACTACGCAGATCTCACGAGGCAGATTCTGCTTTTAACAGCTGACGACGATGGTGATGGAAATGGAGATTTCCTCGAATCCAAACACTCAGACTCCTTAATTACTAGCAAAACAGGTCATTCCAGTAACCTAATAACCTGTAGTTCCTCTTCTGCATTAGAACCTGCAAGCTTTTTCAGTTCCTGGCAAACCCAAGAAGTTGATTCAGTACCCACCTGGTTGTTGGATTTGTGGAGAAAAAGCAATGGAACCGGAGTTTTCATCCCTCAAATCGTCAAATCCAGAAGAAGATACAAACCCGCAGGTATGTATATATATATATATGCAAAATCATGTTTCACGTAATTTTCCAAGCTAAGTGAAACCGCACGATGTTGTTTCACAGGGAAGATGAACAATCAGAGGAACAGGATTGACGATCAAGTGAAGAAAAGACACAATCAAGTTCTACCTCATCCTAGATAGTTCAATGAAGAATTGCCAAATCTTTACCATGAAAACTTGCTATTGTTTGTCTCGACTCTTGAAACTTCGTAGTTCTGTTACTGCATGCATTTTCTGGTGTCTTTTTTTTTTTTTTCCTATTACAAAATGAAGCAAGGCAAAAAAAAAAAAAACGCACAGCATCAGGGGAGACTTCATTAAAGGCTCACATGACAAGCACATGAGGAGAGCATAAAGGTCAAAGACTTCACCGAAGGTCATCAACTATTTCAGCTGTATAAAACAAGCAAAGAGGGCTTAGGACAATACACACAGCACATCAAACAAATTTCATTCTTCGATTGTTCATCGATTTGAGTTGAAAAAGTGAGAAAAAAAATCAGAGAGGAAAAATTAGCAGAAAGTGCTAGAGTACTAACCTTGGGTACTGAGGAGTTTTGAGACTCTTTTGCAGGTGTTCAGGAGAACACTCAATTTCTGTAATTTTTCCTTCTTGTTGACACTTAGTGAAATTTCCTACACCACTATCAAGTGGGAACCTTGGATGTAGATAGCTTTGTGCTATCGAACCAAGTAAATCTGTTGTCTTTACTTTCCTGCAAGTTTACATATCTGCAAATCTTTATCAGTTCTTTGTTTCAAAGATAGACAGTAAAGCAGGTAAAATCCCAACAAATTGGTATCAGAGCATTAAGACCTCCTGGGACAATTCTTGGACACTTCAAGCAGCAAAGAAGCATCAAGAATCATCCAAGATCAGTCAGCAAAGAAGCATCAACAATCATTCAGTAAGAAAACATCAAGATACATTCAGATTAGTCAGTGAGTACATTCTTTAAAGTTTCTTTACATTACAAAATCATGGTAGGTAAAGAAATGGATGTTTTTTCTGGTAAAGAAGACTTTACCATCTGGAAACTCCAGATGCAAGCTCTTCTTGAGTCCTATGACTGTTATGGTGCAATTGATGATGATTATGACCTTGAAACCGATCCTATTAAAAAGTGAAAATGCAAAGACTTGCACATTGCAAGTTAATGCTTCATCTGTCACCCACAATAATAAGGAAAGTGCGAATTGCAACACCGCATGTAAGCTTTGGGTGAAATTAGATGAATTGTTTGCTAAGAAGTGTCTTCCTAACAAGATGACACTTCTCCACAACCTGCTAACTACAAAATGAATACTTGATATCCTTAGATGATAACTTAGACTATTTCTTCAAGCTAGTGCAAGATTTAGAAGCTACAGTGAGAAAATAAGTGAGGAACATCGTCAGTAGTGATCCTAAAGTCATTACCCTCTGAATTTAATGCATTCAAGAAGGTAATTAAGCATGCTAGTGGTGAAACACTTACTGTAAAGAGGGTTCTAGATTCTCTTATGGAAGAAATAGTTGAAGTCAATCCGTTTAAGAAAGAGGCTGAAGTTCTATTTGTAGAGAATAACTATGAAAATAAAGGTCATAAGAAAAACAGCAAGGGAAAGTGGCAGAAGGGAAGTGGTAAAGAAAAACAGTTCGAAGAAGAGGAAAAAGAAAAGAAGAAAAAGGGTAAAGTTAAGACTTGTTTCTACTGTGATAAAGAAGGGCATTTTGTAAGGGATTGTAGGAAAAAGAAGAGGGACAAGGCAGCTGAAAGTGGAATTTCAGGCAATGTAGAAAAACCTGAATATTCCAGTGGAGATGAAATTCTAGCTGTGAGTGAGGTATGTGAGGACCTAAGTAGAGTGGATATTTGATTCAGGTGTACTATGCATGTCACTCCTCATAGGATCGGTTCACTACATTTGAACCATCCAACGCCAAGGTTAAAATGGCGCGATTCAGGCAAGAAAGGATAGAGGGCATAGGAAGGGTTTCCATCAACATGTTTGATGAAAAAGAAGGATCCTAAGCAATGTCGATTTGTGCTCGAATAAGGAGAATCGATTTCGAAAGCTTGCTTGATAAGCAAGGCTTTCAGATCAGATCCAAAGATGGACTTAGAGAAATCCTAAGGGATGAGAAAGTCATCATTAGAGGAGTGAAGAGGGGTGGCCTATACTATGTGATAGGCACAACTGAAATTAATCAAATTTCAGAAATCAGAAACCCTGAACCAACAGAAATTGTAAGGTTGGTTCATGCAACCAATAATAACCTGCATCATCTCTCTAGGCAAGGTCTTATACCTGAAAAGAACCTACAGAAGTTGGAATTCTGTGAATCCTGTGTGCTAGGATTCACACATAAAGAAAACACTGATCCCCAGAGTGATATTCAGGAGGATTTAGGTTCATTAAACAAATCAGCCCACCTCACAGTACCACCAGAATCTGAAGAAGATAATGGCTCACAATTAGATACTATGAAGCCTCCATTAGGCAGCACGATATGAAGAAAGGAGGAAAGAGGTTGAAGGTTTTGAGGGTAAGGTTCCTAAAAGTTTTAAAGAAGCTAAGGCTCAGAAGCTGCTAGGGATGGAAGCTATAAGGAATAGGAGGGAATGGGAACTATGGCTGAACCAGAAAGGCTACATCCGAAAGGTTTTTGGTCAATTCAATATGGAATTGGCAAAACCTACCCCCATTCCTATAAGCCCACATCTTGGATGGTTGCGCACAAGTGCACCCAATCAAGAAGAGGAGAAAGTCATTCTAAAATACCCTATGATGTGGAGATGGTAGCATCATGTATATGATGTTGTGTACTGGACACGATCTTGCTTATGCTATTAGCATTCTAAGCAAGCTTATGTCTAATCCAGCTTAGAGAATCGGCAAGGATCAAGAATGTCTTTAGATACCTTCTGGAACTCTAAGTCATGGATGTGTTTTACTAGGTTTAAGCTAGTTAATACTAATATCTAAGCTACATGGATATGTAGATGCAAAACACGCAGCAGATAAAAACACAAGAAAATCAATGTACGCATATTTTTTACACTAGCAAAGAAACACGAAGAAATTGGAAGGTACAAGAACAATCAATTGTATCAATCCCAACCATAGAAGCGAATTTCATGCAATTACTGAAGGGGTTAAGGTATTAACATGGCTAATGAGCATCCTAGCGTAAATCAAAACTAACCTAGCTACAATAGTAACTTTCACGAGATAGTCGAAATGGTTTATACCGAGTACAGTCCACCTTGCATGAGAGGTCCAAGCACGTTGACATCGGACTCCGAAGACGTGAGGGACAAGCTAGTGAAGACTTCGTCAACTGAAGCAGATCAAAGGTGAGTTAAACCCTCCGATTTAAACAGAAAAACTAACGCAAAATAAATTTATTTTTTGCAGGGACTACTCACAGATCGAAGATCCCCCATGATACCGAAGTCGGAATCATCAAATCTCACGAGGGGTGAAGATTAGGGTTTCGGGATTTTGGGGATTTTTCAGATTTTGGGTCTTTTGTTTAGGGTTTTTTCAATTTAAGCTTGGGTAGGTCAAATAGAAGGGAAATCTCTTGAAATCTAAGGAGATTTCGACAGATCTCGCAAAGTTTTGGGAGAAATAGGTTTTCGGGTTTTTTTTTTTTTTTTGGGTTTCATTCACAGATGAGGGCTCTAAGTATGGATTAATGGAGAAGGAGGGAAAAACGACAGTGCTCTGATTTGAGTTGCTTTTGATGTAATAACGACAGCGTATAGGCCATTCATTTATGTCTTCAACTATGTCACGTGGATGTGTCTTTGTCTCAAGTCAGTGTGTCTGAAACTCACTTAATCGAGAACTTTCCTTTACGCCTCCTTCTCTTCTACTTCAGATACTTTCATCTTCTTCGTTGTTTCTTCATATTTCTTCTACTTTTGTTGCTTCTGCGTGTGGATTCATGGAGAATCAAACGTTTTTCTTCACATTTCCTGATCATAAGAACAACATTGTTCTAGCTGAAAATGGAAAAAAAATCATGTAATTAGGAAAATGTTATTTATATATTTGATATGTTTACTATGATAAAATAGGTATAATTGGACCAATGATGTAGGAGAGGCGATGCTTACGAAAGACTAACGAGTGGTGTTGTAAATAGTTTCAGGTCGAGCTTTGTCGAATTAAGTCTTTGAACCAATGTTACGGATAACTATAAGAACTGATTTTGGATTGAGTTCTGATACGATAGCCCATCGATAGTTGTTAATATTGAGTACTATTTAGGTAAATTTGCGAAATAATTTTAATTTTTAAAATTATAAATTAGTTAATTGTGATATTGCATAATTGTATTATATATTTTAACTCTGTCTCCAAAAATTATAATAATAAATAACAATTTTAATTTAATTTATAAAATTAATTTAATAAATATTAATAAAGATAATTAAATTAAAATATATTTTAAAATGTATAAATTTTAAATAAATTTTGATTTAATAATTAAAATATATCAAATAAATATTAGTTTATAAATAATAATTTTAAATTATTTATTTTAAAAATAATATATTTTATTAATACTTTATTAATAATTATTATTAGTAATAAAAATATTTATTTTATTTTAAAACAAAATTAAAATTAACAATAATTATAAGCTGAAGTAAATAAACAACTAATTAAAAACTTAAAAAGAGGAAAGATTTAAAACTTTTTGAAAATTTTGCAAAAAAATCTCCCTATTTTTTAAATTTTCAACATCAACTGATATTTTGAATACCGTCCCGTACTGCTAAAACAGGCTTGTACGGTTGTACCTATCAGTATCTAAACTCTATAGTCTATACAATTGACCTTCCGTTTCTTAATACCGTTCGGTACTATCTAAAACAGGCTTGTACCGATCAGTATTTAAACTCTATACAACTAACCCTTCGTTTCCTACCTAGAACCTTGCTTTGAACCTGCCTTAGATAAGTCTACATTGTCTAAGTATATAGCTCGAGTCTATAGTCAAACATAATTTAATTCATTAAATTTGAGTTGTCCGAATCTTATTGAATTTGAATATTTATTATTTAATCCTCAATTCGATCAAAATTAATTTATTTTATGAAATTTGGTTGACTTGAATTCAATTACTTTATTATCTAAATACTACCTTGATACTTAATTTAGGCTAATTTGTCCTTCTAATAACAAATTAGATGACTAATCAACAAATTAATTAATTCAATATTTGTGAAAAATTTCAAAATTATCGCTTGAAACCTAATTATAAACTCGTTTAATGCAATCATTAACTTAGTCAGGTCATTTTTAATTATAATTAACACTATGGGTCATATTTTTCCAATCCCAACTTAATTTTAGATTGCAAATGGTAGTACATCTCAGACCAAATATTTATGGGTCATATTATATATAACTTATAAATTATATATGATAATTACAAATAAAATTTTCAAAATATGCAATAACTTGTAATAACATGCCCGTATGAAGCGAGATACTCTTTTAAAATATTTTTAATTAAAGCATCATATTATTATTATAAATTAAAAACGTATAATTTTAAATTTAGGATTGAGTCGTAAGTCCTAGATAGGTTCGGGTGGTCTTTTTTTATTTTTGAGTCAAACTCGAACCAAGAGAACCTAAGTCTATTTTTTAAATTTTATTTGTAATTATCATGTATAATTTATAAGTTATACATAATATGACCCATAAATATTTGGTCTGAGCATGTTCAATGGTGATATACTGGTGATATATGAGCATAAATGAGCCAAATCAATTCACCCCTACCTACAAAGCAATAAATGAGCATGTTCAATGGTGATATAATGTTTTTAACAACAATTAAATGTGAAACTAAAAGACAAAGAATAGAAGCCTCCCAAATCTATGAATCTGAGCCAAATCAATTCAAGACATGTCCCTAAATTCACATTTTCAGACCACGTAAAACAGTATATTAAGTGCAGATTTATAAATTATTGTGTCGATTCAGATATTTATCTAGTGCGGATAATAACTGTGGGTTCTTTCGATTCAAAAAATATATTAGAGAAATAATATTTACAAATTAGTCATCAAAATAATAATTGAAGCAAAAATAACGCCAAAATTTAGAGATAAATAATATTTTTTCAAATATAACAATAGTAATTTCCATACCTCTTGAATTTTTCTTTTTTTTCTTTTACAACCAAGGAATGAAAAATCATCCCAAACGTAAAGTTTCATGAATGTCTTAATGAAGAAACAGTATTTCTTCAAAATGAATATTTAAATCTAATTATTTTCAATTTCTCACTTAGAAAACAGTAGAATTTGTTTACAAGAAAAATAGAATTTATGATCACTCGCGTTATAAATTCTGCAAACTACAAACCAATGTTTACAAAATCAAATCAGAAATTAAACCAATAAAATAAGAGATTTAAGATTTAAAAGGTTCAATCAAAATATTAGATTGTCATAAATTGAATAAAATTAAAAATTTAAAATATGATTTCAATAAATTATTTAATTAGAAAAGGAAAATTTTAAATGAAAATTAACTAATTTATTTTAATTTATAATTAAATCTGCCGAACTAAAGATTAATTTTTTTCAGTTATAATGGTTTTGATATAAGGAATAAACCGCAGAGAAGATCAAGAAATAAAATAAAAAGATAAAAAATGTTTTGACCTTCCAAATATTGGTACATTATATTTTAATTATCGCCTAATATATAAAACCAAATTTGGTAGTATAAAACGTGCCCATATGTAGTACTCATCTCTCACATTGATACCCTTACTTGATTTAGGGAGTTAAAAAGAAGAACTAATTTTGATTATGGATCATGATCCATGAACTAACTAACAAGAACAAACATATCCTGCGGATTTCAGAATTTGACTCTGTCTCAAAACGTCTCACGTATCAGGATCTTTTGTCCTCTTACGTAGACCCAAAACAAAGAACATAAATCTTATATGATAGATACTCTTATAAATCTCCGACCATTCTCAACACAAATCATCAAACACAGGACTTGCCATCTTCAGGAACTCGAAACAACTAGCATGGACCACCTGGAAGCATATCCGGAGTACGAGGATGATGTTTACTTTTCTGAAATCAGAAGGCAGATCATGATTTTAACCGCAGATGACGATGAAGACTGCCCTCCTGAAATCAGGCATTCCAAGCCTGTAGCTTCTGATGATGTTTTCTGCGATGATCTCAGGAGACAGATTCTGTTGTTGACAGTTGATGACGGTAAAGACTGTCTGAAGACAAGAAATTCCAAGTCCTTCTGGGATTTCAGTATAGGTCCAAAAGGGTCATCAGGAAATTCCCCTTCGCTTTCACAACCTTGGAACAGTTCAAGTTTGTGGGAGACAAAACATGTGAATGCTGTTCCTGCTTCCTTAATGAATCAGTGGGGATATGGAAATGGAACTGGAGTGTTCATTCCTCGTGTTGCCAAATCCAGAACAAGAAACAAGTCCGGTATGTACATGACATTTGTTTTTCCAACCCGAACTTGGGTTCTCGCCAATCAAGTCCGTTTAACCAAAACGACATTATTTTGTTAAGTATAACTAAAATAATTTCATTTTGACCTTTACCAAACTCGAATCAAATAAAAAATTTAAGATTAGGTCCAAGTCGTAAACGGCTTGTGCTAGATCCCGTTTCCGGAATGTGTTGCCAACCCTAATTTTTTTATCATAAGATTTAGTAGTTCTAATAATAACATTGGCTCAAGTCGAGCTCGGGTCAAGCTCTAATAATTTTTATAAGAATTTATAATTGTATTTTACAAGTTTATTTTTCCTTGATATTATCGGTTTCACTTTTTTTATTCCTATTCTATTTCAACTTATCTCATCTACATATTTATGTGGGTCTTCTATAAACATATGGATGAAATGAGTTAGAATATAATAGGAACAGTAAAAATGGAATAGATGATCTGATCTTATTTATTTTGCAGGAAAGAAGAACAAAAATAGAAGGAAGGGAAAAGAAGACAAGCAATCATAGGAAACATCAAACTATCTTGGACATCATTAGTCAAAGTTTGTGTTTGTGACACTTTTCTATAAATAAAAAGGGCATATAGCAAATGAAAAATGTTGCATGACTCATAGGTGGGGACTTGTAAATTTCATAATATAATTAAAATAATATAGATAAATAATACTAAAGTGTTCAATAGTTTGAGATTTTTCAATTCCATGTCGAAATTTTTAAAATTTTAATTGAATGACTAATCTTTTAAAATTTTAACAATTTAATTCAAAACTATCGAGATTTATTGAATATTTCATATCATTAAGAAAGAATGATGAATAAATATTTATTTTATCAATAAATAAATAACAAGTTAAAATTTTAATTTTCAATGTATACTTTAGCAACTCAAGAATCTCTAAATAAATGATATTAATGAAGAATACAAGGAAAACTTGTAGGATATATTACCTCCTTGCATATCTTTTGTTGTACAATAATTCAAAACTTAAAGCGTTGTTTTAAAAAGCGAACGAAAGTTAAATCGATAAGATGAAATTTTAAGGTTTAAAAGTTTTACTAGTAATATTAAATCGTCATAAAATCAGTTAAAAATTAAAAAGATTAAATAATTTGAAATATAATTGAAAGAAATTGTCTTTATTTATTTAATAATTTGAAATTTAATTGAAAATGATATTATCAAATGAAAATTAATTAATTTATTTTGATTTATAAGAACTTGTTAATTTACTGAAAATTGAATGATTAATTAATAAATTGATCAGTTTTAATAACAAGAGTTATTAAAATAAATCGAACTAGAAAGTTAAAACTAATCGAGAAATTGGACGATTCAAGATTTTTACGATTAAACCAGTCGAATTGGATTGATTTTTTAAAGGTTAATTACAAAAAAAAATCAAACTTTTGTCAAATTTTCAATTACAACCTAAACTTTAAAAAATAGCAAAAAAAAATGTTAAAACTTTTTAATATTTTTAATTATAACCTAAACTTTAAAAAATGGCAATAAAATGCTCAAACTTTCAAATTTTTTCAATTCCAATATGATCTTATGTGTTGTTTTCCCCATGCCCTTAGCAATTTATTTTTTGTTTGTTCTTCTGATACCCATCAGTACTCTCGCATTACAGCATACTGTACCAGTAAACTCATCGTTTTTTGTTCGTTATCTTGATGTCCTTAGTGTGAGGGTATCGGAGTTACGTAATCTAAAAATCGAAAGATGAGGATGTCGAGAGAACAAACTAAAAACGAAGGGAAAATCTGAAATCAAAACGTAATCTCGTCGGGACTGCATAATATGATTTAGATCATTTTTAAACAACGAAATCATTTCATTAATTTTCATTTATTGTGTTAATTTAGATTGACGTGTATTAATAGTTAAAGTTTTTGAAACATATGGCAAGTAACGTCAGCAAACATATCGGAAACATTAATGTCGCGCTAGAATTGAAAAATGTTGAAAGTTTAAATATTTTATTGCTACTTTTTAAAGTTTGAGTTAGAATTGAAAAACAAATTGAAATAAAAAGTACTGTTCCAAGTAGAAGTATTTATTTAATTATATTATTAGTAAAAATTGATAATAATATTGGTTGGGTCGGCTATATTGGACCCGAGCCCAATCTCACAGATCGATCGGTCGGTCTCACATCAATCAATTAATTCCGGCCTGACCCACACATCCATGGCCCAACAGTAGAAGAACGTCTCCCATGCAAATACGTAAAGACCTAAACCTAGCTGAAAAACCATATAAAAGGTATTATTCTCATAACAGAGATACGCACAATCATTAACCTAGCTTTCTCTGTGTTTATCAACCTCACTCTCACCAGAAAACTGACTTGAGCGTCGGAGGGGCTAATCGGGACACAACCCCCGTCAAGCCTTCCTTATTTTGCAGGTATCCTCATACCGAATTCACCACAGAAGACAGTCAATCACATGGAGCACAACGGCAACGTTCCATCCTGCCAGAATCTGGCAGAACCAAATGGCGCCCACCGTGGGGCCCGACTTCCGAGCACCACTTCCAGAAACACACAAATCAGCCAGGCGGCTGCGATAAATCCTGACATAGCTGCTGTCGCGGCTCTGGCGATGCAACGTATAAGCTCACAGCTTCCTGCGACTCTGCCACCTGCACCACATGTCTCCCGCACGGAATCCTCTAATCCTAACGATCAACTGCAGCCTCAAACCTTAGAACAAGAAGAACAGAGGGTGGCCTTAGAGGATAACGTTGCACTCAATGCGCGCCCGAATCTCCAGCACCGGTTAGGCGCAGATCCTCCTCCGTCCCACACACCACCCGACCGGAAGCAGATAGAGGAGGCGGTGAGCGGTGATTCGCCAGATCCTGCAGATCTCAACCAAGACAATAGCCGTCGGCGGCGGCCATGACGCCCGACAAATCAGCTTAACAACCGATCATCGCCCATCTGAAGCCCTAGAAAAAATCGCAGATGATCGGATTAACGTGGCTATGAGCTTTCGTCCGGATCGCCCAATGGCGCAGTACAACTCTCCCTTCACCCCAGAAATCTTGGACAGCCTCCCGGCACCCGGAACAAAAATATCGACCCCCGAGAAATACACTGGAAAGACCGACCCCCTGGATTATCTGCAGCACTTCCAGTCCATGATGAATCTACATTGTGTTCCGGACGCTATCCAATGTAAGGCTTTCTGCATGGCCTTTCAAGAGGGAGCTCGACGATGATTCAACAGCTTGCCCCCGAGCTGTATGCTTCGAAGATTTCAGGTTGTTATTCCTGAACCAGTTCGCTACTAGTAAGCGGCCGCAAAAGACAGCTCTGGAGGTGATGCAACTTACCCAAGGAAGAAACGAGAGTTTGCGGGAGTTCATCACTCGGTTCAATAACGAAGCGGTCGAGGTGCCCGACCTCACCTGCTCGTCCATGCTGGCCGCGCTCATGACCAATACGAGGGACGAGGAGTTTAAGAAGTCATTAGCCCTCGATCAGCCCGATCCGTCAGAAATAAGAAACAGGCGATAGGTATATTCACGAAGAAGTCTTTGAAAATACGAGGCGTAGAACGGATGATCGCTACCCGAATGACAGGGTGAGCAATTCGCACAAGAGGCAAAAAAGTCAGTCGAACTGGAGAAGACCGACTGACCGACAGGGATATCGACAGGAGTTCACCCCACTAAACAGGCGATATGAAGAGGTGTTGGCAGCAATGAGAGCAGATGGGGAAACTGTCCGATAACCCAAAAAAATGAAGACCCCCTACAAGGACAGGAACCCTAATTTGTATTGTCGTTTGTCGATCATGACACGGAAGATTGCTGGTAGTTGAAAAAAGAAATCGAATTCCTCATACAAAGGGGAAGGTTAGGCCGATTTGTGAAGCACGGGCAGAATGTCGATCGGGATAATCGACGCAGGACAGGTCGGCCAGACAATAGACGACCACCCTGGAGCAGAAATGACAGAAATGACGAAGGGAGGCAGAATGCGAATTCGGATAATCGACGAGAAGAGAGAGGGCGGTCGAGGGAAAGAAATGGCGAAAATGTCGTGCAACAAGACAACCGACCGACTGGGGTCATTAATATGATATTCGGTGAAAATACAGCCGGGGGATCCACCAACAAAGGGAGAAAAAGATATGCCAAACAAGTCGGGAAAGACTCATCCATCAAAAAGCCGAGGGAGAGTGACGGGATGATATCATTTGACGAGTCCGACCTCAATAGAGTAAGTTGCCCTCATGACCACGCCCTCGTGGTAAACCTGAACATGGACGGATACGAGGTGAAAAGGGTGATGATTGAAACAGGCAGCTCAGTCGACTTGTTGTATTATGAGGCCTTCAAACAGATGAAGATACCCGAAGATCGACTACTACCCACAGACGGCCCCATCAAAGGGGTAACCGGGACGTCGGCCTACTCGTTCGCCCGGGTGTACTTGAAAGTGAAGCTCGGGCAGAAACCGTGTCAAATAGAAAGGGACGTTGAGTTCCTGGTTGTAAAGTTTCAAGGGACGTACAATGCAAAAATCGGGCGGGCAACTCAAAATGCCCTCAGGTCAGTCGTGTCCACCTACTACCAAGTTATGAAGTTCCCGACACCCCACGGAGTCGGTATTGTCAGAGGTCAGCAAAGAATCTCCAGGGAATGTTACTTAGCAGAGACTAAAACATTAGATGGGGCGGTAGTGCTGACGAGCTCTTTTGATGTGAGAACCGACGAAGAGACGGGCAGGATGAACCCGGTGGAAGAAAGCGAGAGGTCATATCGACGGTTTAACCTTCCAAGTTCACAAACCTAGGGTCCGAGCTGCAGAGGGACCTGGTCAAAGAAATCACAGATTGTTTGGTGGAAAATAGGTCGGTTTTCGCTTGGATACCGAGCGACATACCCGAAATTTTTCGATCAGTCGCATCTCACTCCCTCAGATTGCATGACTATGTCGATCGGATAAAAGAAGCGATGGCATAGCAAGGAGTGACAGGGTGATCGAGAAGGAAGTAGCGGTTCTTTGGAGGCCGGGTTCATCCGAGAGGTCAAATATCCTGAATGGCTCGCCAATGTCGTTTTAGTAAAAAAGAAGAACGGGAAGTGGAGAAAGTGCATAGATTTCACCGACCTGAACAAAGTGTGTCCAAAGGACAGCTTCCCATTGCCTAAGATCGACCAGTTAGTAGACTCCACCTCAGGGCATGAGCTGCTCAGCTTCCTGGATGCTTTCTCGGGCTATCATCAGATCCAAATGAGCATTGAAGACGAAGAAAAGACCGCCTTCATAACCGACCAAGGCACATATTGCTACCAAGTAATGCCTTTCGGCCTGAAAAATACCGGGGCGACCTATCAACGGCTCGTCACAGAAGTCTTTAAAAAATAGATTGGCCAGACGGTGGAAGCTTATGTGGATGATATGGTGGTCAAAAGTAAGACGTCCGCGGAGCATGTACAAGATCTCAAGGAAGTCTTCCAGACCCTGAATAAATTCCAGATGAAGCTAAACCCGAAAAAATGCGTGTTTGGTGTGGCATCCGAAAAATTCCTAGGGTTTATGATCACTCAGCGGGGAATCGAAGCTAATCCAGAGAAGATTGAGGCCATCATACAGATGCCTTCGCCGCAATGCTTGAAAGATGTTCAGATATTGACCGGTCGGATAGTTTACGAAAGGTGTTCATTTCGGACTAGGAGACAAGTGCCTCCCATTTTTCAAAGTCCTGAGGAAAGCGAACGTGACCCAGTTTCAATGGCAGGATGAGTGCGAGAAAGCTTTCCAACACTTAAAACAATATTTGTCTAGCCCACCTATTCTGCAAAGCCCGATAGAGGGGGAGAACCTGATTTTATACTTGGCGATTACGGAGGCGTCTATCAGCGCGGTACTTATCCGATCGGAAGGAAGCTAGCAGCATCCCATCTACTATGTCAGCAAAGTGTTGACCGGGCCAGAAATACGATATACGCCCATAGAGAAGCTAGCCCTCTCTTTGATAATGGCAGCGTGAAGTCGAGGCCTTACTTCCAAAGTCATACCATTGAGGTATGGATCGATCAACCCTCGGCGGTGCCTTCAAAGTCCAAACTTGAAGTCGGTGATAAAGTGGCGGTAGAACCGGAGAGTTCGACATACAAACAAGCCCTTACGACCATTAAAGCGCAGGTGTTGGCAGACTTCATTGCAGAGATGAGCCAACCGAGCTCGAAGGACGAGCAGTTCCCCGCCTGGAGCTTGTTTGTCGATGGGTCATCCAATGCCGAGGGATGCGGAGCGGGAGTAGTGCTGGTCAGCCCGCATATGGAAGAAAAGGTGGAATACGCCCTTCGGCTAGAATTCAAGGCCTCCAATAACGAGGCAGAATATGAGGCTCTGATAACCGGCCTCCAACTAGCCAGGGAGATGGAGGTGAAGCACCTGAAGATATATAGCGATAGCCAAGTGGTGGTCGGCCAAGTCACCGGGCAGTATGAGGCCAAGAGGAACAACATGATTAAGTATCTGGAGCTAGTAAAGCAGGAATTGAGCAATTTCGTACAGTACTCAATCAGCAGAATAGAACGAGCTCGAAATGCTAAAGCAGATGCGCTCTCAAAAATGGCTTCTGACCGTGATGCCATAAACAATGTTCTAGTCGAACGACTTGATTGGCCTAGCATTCAGAAAGCCGAGGAAGTTCTCAACGTGAGTACCGGTCGGTCGAGTTGGACAGAACCGATCGCGTAGTACCTTTTAGAAGGGAAGCAACCGGAAGACGCGTCAGAGGCCAAGAAGTTAAGGATAAAGGCAACCGAATACATGATCATCAACGGTACTCTATATAAGCGGTCTTACGATTGGCCGCTGCTTCGATGCTTGACTGAAGAAGAAGCCGAGCAGGCAATGGCCGAAGTCCATGAAGGGATGTGCATAAATCACATAGGGGGCAGAATGTTGGCTCACCGATTGATCGACGAAGTACTCTTGGCCGACAATGAGAAGAGGCTGTCAGAAAAGGTCGATGATGTGAGGCCCGCCAGAGAAACAAAGAACTGCCTCACCACCGATAAAGCGAAAGTGCAAATCGTGAGCCATCCTATCCCTTTCGCTCAATGGGGAATGGATATACTGGGGCCTTTCCCTCTCGGTCCCGGACAAAAGAAATTCCTGATAGTGGCAGTGGAATATTTTACTAAGTGGGTGGAAGCGGAGTCTGTCGCTACAATCACCGAGGGGAAGGTGGAAAGTTTCATAAAGAAGAATATACTATGCCGCTTCGGGATGCCTATGGTCTTGGTTATAGATAATGGTCGGCAGTTCGATAACCACAAGTTTAGAGATTTCTGCGACCGACTAAAGATCAAGCTACGGTTGACTTTGGTAGCCCATCCCCAAAGTTACGGTCTCGCAGAGAACACCAACAAAAAGATAATGAACGCCCTCAAGAAGCGCCTGGACGGTCGAAAGACCTGGGTAGAGGAAGTAGACGAAGTGTTGTGGGCATATAGAACCACACCGAACGGAGCCACAGGGGAAACACCGTTCAGGATGACCTTCAGGACAGAAGCCCTAGTTCCAGTAGAGGTGGCATTGCACAATCAAAGGGTGTTGGGCTATGAAGAAGAGCGGAATGATGAAGCCCGCAGAGCAGAGCTCGTTCTCCTTAGCGAGGATAGAGAAAGGGCAGCCGCTCGCTCAGAAGCCATCAGGCAAAAGGCGACCAAGTTCTACAACAGAAGGGTCAAGCCGAGCGATGTAAAGGTAGGTGGTTACATCCTACGAAAAGTCGAGGCGGCTGGAAAGCACCCCGGAAAGCTCGGACAGACGTGGGAAGGACCCTATCTAGTGATTAAGCAAGTCGGGCATGACTCTTACATCCTCAGCGATGAGAAAGGGAAGTTTCTACCAAGGCCTTGGAACTCACAGGACTTGAAGGCGTTCTACCAATAGATAAGTTTTATTTTAGTTAATCTTTCCTTATTATCATTTTTGTATACATGTGGGTACCTGTTTCCTGCCCCTGCCAAACAGGTTTTTTAACGGCCCACGCCCTCATTATCATCAATAAAGGGGTTTTCAGATTTCTTGGCAATAAAGAATTCAATCATGTATGGCAAAGAATAGAAAATCCAGGAACCCATTGCTCGGCGTTCTCCATAGATCGACCACGAGGTGGATACTTCGCCGTCTCCGGTAGCTTTTTCTCAGTAGGCGGCATGAGGCTCCCGTACGCTCCGATTATTGACGAGGTATGCGCCATGTTCGGGTTATTGCCGAGCCAAATTCCTCCGAATAGTTGGAGGTTTATAAACGGGTTGGCCTTGCTGTGCCATCAGTGCAGCCATCTGCCTACCGTCGACATTCTGCGCCAATTCCTGAGAATGAGTCATAGTCCGAGCTCTGGGGCTGGAATCCCCTTTCTGCATTATAGAGATGCTCGGTATCGCCCGGCCAGGACACCCTCGAAAATTTCTTTCTGGCGAACCAAGTATTTCTTTGTGAAGCCCCCAGGATCTTCCTCTGAGTCCCGACCATGGAGGTATCCTCTGGCCGAGCAAAGGAATGATTCGTCGACCCTGTCCCTTAGCAGGGAGGAGTGGGAGGTGGTCCGTCGTATCAAGGAGCTCGGCAGATATGACTTTGCTCGGCTCATTCAGGGATACCCCAGGGGGGCCTCGGTCGATTCTTTCCTCGTCGATCCCCCACCACGAATTAGCGGGCTAAAGGAGGAAATCGCCCCGTCCGGTTGACTCCTCGTGATTGTACTAATTGTTGAACTTTTGTGCATTAGTTTTGTTCTCTAACTCAATTTATCATCGTGCAGCCATGGTGAGGATGGGAGCTCGAGCTTCTACGTCAAGGAAGCAGGCCTCTCAGAAGAAGGGGAGTGAGGCGGAGACCGGTGAAGGCGCCGCTTTGTCTGCCGGTTTGGTTTCTTCGGCAGTGTCGGCGGGTGTTCCCCCTGTCGGGGACCTTCCTATTGCGTCGGAGCCGTTGCCGATTGTGCCATTCTCCATGGTACGGGCTGCTCCGGTAGAGGAGGAGGAGGTGGAGGAGGTAGAGGACGCGGGTCCTCCTCTTAAGAGGAAGAGGTTGGTTCGGCTGGGTGACCTTCCATCCCCCCCGGCAAGTCTAGCCGGAGCAGGTAAGCAGAAAAGGTACTGCTTTATCCTTAAGACCGCTTATATAGAGTACCGTTGACGATCGTGTATTCAGCTGCCTTTATCCTTAACTTCTTGGTCTCTTGCGCGTCTTCCGGTTGCTTCCCTTCTAAAAGGTAATGCGCGATCGGCTCTGTCCAACTCGACCGACCGGTACTCACGTTGAGAACTTCCTCGACTTTCTGAATGCTAGGCTGTTCAAGTCGTTCGACTAGAACATTGTTTATGGCATCACGGTCGGAAGCCATTTTTGAGAGCGCATCCGCTTTAGCATTTCGAGCTCGTTCTATTCTGCTAATTGAGTACTGTTCGAAATTGCTCAATTCCTGCTTTACTAGCTCCAGATACTTAATCATGTTGTTCCCCTTGGCCTCATACTGCCCGGTGACTTGGCCGACCACCACTTGGCTATCGCTATATATCTTCAGGTGCTTCACCTCCATCTTCAGGTGCTTCGTCCAGTACGACCCTCTGCGTTTCTTCCACCGGGTTCATCTTGTCCGTCTCTTCGTCGGTTCTCACATCAAGAGAGCTCGTCAGCACTACCGCCCCATCTAATATTTTAGTCTCTGCTTAGTAACATTCCCTGGCGATTCTTTGCTGACCTCTGACAATACCGATTCCGTGGGATGTTGGGAACTTCATAACTTGGTAGTAGGTGGACACGACTGACCTGAGGGCATTTTGAGTTGCCCGCCCGATTATTGCATTGTACGCCCCTTGAAACTTTACAACCAGGAACTCAACGTCCCTTTCTATCTGACACGGTTTCTGCCCGAACTTCACTTTCAAGTACACCCGGGCGAACGGGTAGGCCGACGCCCCGGTTACCCCTTTGATGGGGTCGTCTGTGGGTAGTAGTCGATCTTCGGATATCTTCATCTGTTTGAAGGCCTCATAATATAATAAGTCGATCGATTGCTGCTGTCAATCATCACCCTTTTCACCTCAGATCCGCCCATGTTCGGGTTTACCACGAGGCGTCGTCATGAGGGCAACTTACTCCATCGAGGTCGGACTCGTCAAATGATATCATCCGTCACTCTCCTCGACTTTTTGATGGATGAGTCTTTGCCGACCTGTTTGGCATATCTTTTTCTCCCTTTGTTGGTGGATCCCCATCGTATTTCCACCGAATATCATATTAATGACCCCATCGGTCGATCGTCTTGTTGCACGGCATTTTCGTCATTTCTTTCCTCGACCGCTCTCTCTTCTCGCCGATTATCCGATTCGTGATTCGCCTCCCTTCGCTATTTCATCATTTCGCCTGCGGCCATCTATTGTCCGCCGACTGCCCAAGGCCGATTATCCCGATCGGCATTCGCCTGCTTCACAAATCGGCCTAACCTTCCCTTTGTATGAGGAATTGATTTCTTTTTCAACCGCCAAGAATCTTCCGTGTCATGACCGACCTCTTTGTAGAAACGCAATACAAATTAGGGTTCTGTCTTTGTAGGGGTCTTCTTTTTTCGGATCTCGGACGGTTTCCCATCCGCTCTCATTCTCGCCAACACCTCTTCATATCGCCTGTTTAGTGTGGTGAACTCTCGTCGATATCCTCGCCGGTCATCGGTCTTCTCGATTCGACCTTTTTGCTTTCAGGCGAATTGCTCGCCTCATCATTCATGACGATCATCCGCTCGACGCCTCGTATTTTTCAGCACTTCTTCGTGAATATACCTATCCGCCTGTTTCTTATTTCTGAACGGATCGGGGCTGATCGAGGCTAGTGACTTCTTAAACTCCTCGTCCCTCGTATTGGTCATGAGCGCGGCCAGCATGGACAAGCAAGTGAGGTCGGGCACCTCGACCGCTTTGTTATTGAACCGAGTGATGAACTCTCGCAAACTCTCGTTTCTTCCTTGGGTAAGTTGCATCACCTCCAGAGCTGTCTTTGCGGCCGCTTACTAGTGGCGAAGTGGTTCAGGAATAACAACCTGAAATCTTCGAAGCATGTGATACAGCTCGGGGGCAAGCTGTTGAACCATCGTTGAGCTCCCTCTTGAAAGGCCGTGCAGAAAGCCTTACATTGGATAGCGTCCGGAACACAATGTAGATTCATCATGGACTGGAAGTGCTGCAGATAATCCAGGGGGTCGGTCTTCCCAGTGTATTTCTCGGGGGTCGGTATTTTTGTTCCGGGTGCCGGGAGGCTGTCCAAGATTTCTGGGGTGAAGGGAGAGCTGTACTGCGCCATTGGGCGATCCGGACGAAAGCTCATAGCCGCGTTAATCCGATCATCTGTGATTTTTTCTAGGGCTTCAGATGGGCGATGATCGGTTGTTAAGCTGATTTGTCGGGCGGTTGGCGCCAGACGGCATTTATTGTCTTGGTTGAGACCGCAGGATCTGGCGAATCACGATTCACCGCCTCCTCTATCATTTTCCGGTCGTGGTGGTGTCTTGGACGGAGGAGGATCGCGCTAACCGGTCTTTGGAGATTGGCGCGATTGAGTGCAACGTTATCCTCTAAGGCCACGCTATGTTCTTCTTGTTCTAAGGTTTGAGTCTGCAGTTGATCGTTAGGATTAGAGGATTCCGTGCGGGAGACATGTGGTGTAGGTGGCGAGTCGCAGAAGTCGCGAGCTTATACGCCAGATCGCCAGAGCCGCGACAGCAGCCTATGTCAGATTCATCGCCGCCACTGGCCGATTTTGTGTGTTCTGGACGTGGTGCGGAAGTGGGCCCCACGGTGGCGCCATTGGTTCGCCAGATTCTCGCAGGATGGAACGTTTGTTGTGCTCCATGTGATTGATCGTCTTCATGGTGAATTCGAGATGAGGATACACGCAAAACAAGGAAGGCTTGACGGAGTTGTATCCCGATTAGCCCTCCAACGCCAAGTCGATTTCGGTGAGGTGAGGTTGATAAACACAAAGAAAGGTAGGTTAATGATTGTGCGTACCTCTGTTATGAGAATAATACCTTTTATATGATTTTTCAGCTAGGTTTAGGTCTTCACGTATTTGCATGGGAGATGTTCTTCTACTGTTGGGTCATGGATGTGTGGGTCAGGTCGAAATTAATTGATGGATGTGAGACCGACCGATCGGCCTGTGGGATTGGGCTCGGATCCAATATAACCGACCCAACTAATATCATTAAAAAATATATAATTATTGAGCTCTCAATAAATACATAATTAAATAATAATAAGAGTTTAGAAGTTTGCAGGCTGAGAATTTGACTGCTTAATTGTTTTATTTTGGTGATAGGGGAAATTACCGCTTCTAAGCTAGACGACATGTAGCATCAATCCAAATCCCTAGTCTACTATGGCTCCTCGCATCCATATCCATTAGATGCTTAAGTCATATGGTTCACTTCCTTTTAACTTGAGTTAGTAACATTTCACATCTTTTTTTATAATTTTAATATCTTATTTTCATTATTTAGTAATTATTAGTGACCATTTTATTTTAAAAATAACACTGAAACCAATGTAGCATGAATATCGGAAATAAATTAATCAAATGTTATTTTCCTAACCAACTTTTAAAATCGAATCAAACTAATTACACATGATTCAAATTAATAATTAATTTAAGTCAATTCAATGAGTTCGAGTTGGATTTAAGAACTAAGTTAAGTTATTGTACATTTAATTAGTTCATATCATTTTTAGACAAAGTTTAAGAGAAAAGAGCATTTTAATTTTTTAAGAATTTTATAAAATTTCTTAAAGATATATTCATTTTACTAACAATATTATTAATAATAATAATAAAAGAAAGATTGTCTTTATCTATTCCAAATAATAATAACAATAATAATAACAAGAGAGAAAAGTTGTTTTACCTATTTCATATTTCGGGAATAAGTAAAAACAGAGAGATATCTTTAATTATTCCTCAAAATATGGGATAACTAAACCTGTAATTATTTATCTTGTAATTATTTACCTGTAAAAATATGGGAGTATGTTATTTTCTAATTTTGGTCATGAATACATTTCCACTCAACCAAATAGGTAACTAGAAGATTCGGCATAATTAACCTTAAGTCAAATTGGAGATACCGGTTCAGGAGTTCAATAACGTACAAATTCAGGAACATGGCACCACTTGGAGACATTTAACCAGACCATGATCTCCACTACCATCCCCCTTTGACCTCAAACCAAGAACTCTTACACATTAAAATAATGGAAACCAAAAGACATCTTTTTCCAGGTTCTTGGTTTATATATCAGTACGACCTTCTCAGAACACAAACCACACCTACTTAGCCAAGCCATGGACTTCCTGTGGAGTAAGAGTACACAACCACATGATCAAAACACAGACCCTGATCAGGATTTTACCAGGATCGACGATGATATGTTTTATGCGGAGCTTAAAAGACAGGTTTTGCTATTAATAGATGAAGATAGTGAAGATTCTTCTGAAACAACACATTCCTGGAAGTGTGATTCCTCAGGTTTGAACAGAAGTTTCCCTGCAATATCACAACCTGGTGGAAGTTACTTCAGTCTGTGGGATATGGAGATCAAGAATTCAGCACCAACCTGGTTAGTAAAAACCTGGAGGACTGGGAAAGGAACTGGTGTGTTCATCCCTCAAATCGTCAAAACCAGAAGTAGTAGTAGTAGAAGACGTGGTAAGTGCTCAGAAGATGGAATTTCTCAGAAGCTCAAGCAACCAACTTGTTTTGCAGGACGAAAAAGCTACGGACGCAGACAAGTACAGACACATGGGGGACTGTTCATGGTAGAGATTTGATCGGCAACAAATGCCATTACAAGGGATGATTGTAAAGTATACTATACTGTGTATAAAAGGAATCATATATACATATAATCATGAAAGCATTGGGCTTTTCTAACAATGCTAACTCTTTTCAAGTTTTGTGATACCAATTGCAAAGTGAAAATGGCACTTTTCTACTTCACCACTTCTTTGAATATCCATTCAATCCAACTTAAAATTAATAATTAATTTAGAATTTATCAAAAGAAAGTATTCTTGAGTGATTAAGGTAAAATATATAAGTGCCGAGATAAGAAGATGACGATGAAGATGAAGAAGAACACGATGAGAGTTTTTTTTGGAAAGTTTGAAACTTTCTTAGTTGAAGAAGAAGAAGAAAGCTAGGTAAGTGATTAATGGTGAACCAATTGAAAGTTTGTAGTTGGGTTTTGTTATTTGGGTTCTGGTTCGTAGCATGAGCAGAGATTATCTGATTGTTCAGTAATTGTGTTTGTGTGTTCTTTTAACAGTTAGTCTCTTGTTAAATCCTAGAATTCCACCGAGTAGATTACATCATTAATGTCTTCTTTAAAGTGTGGCTTTATAAGAAAACTCATCTAACACCCATTACTCCACGAGTTCTCAGTTTGAATTGGACTTGATGATGGATATTAGTAGGAGAACTGGAGAGTAACCATAATGATATTTTGATTTTTTCTGTGTTTCTGTTTGTAAATACCCGAATAAGTCAAAGAAGATTAGGAAACCATTAGAATCGACCATGTAAACACTCTGTTTTGGGGTAGATGGTAAGATTGGAAATTTTGTTATTCTTATGTTAATTCAGATTCCATTATGTCTATGTACCAGTCTTTTCTCATCCAATCTGGCTATAAAGTTCTTGTGAAGAGCATGTAAGGTCTTTGAGCAGCCAGAAATTGTTCCTAGTCACAGTGCATTAGAGAGGGGTTTTATTCTATCAACATTGAAGACTCTTGTGACCAATGATTCATTCAGAGGTCAAAATGTGAGATGAAAAGACAAACCATTGGAATCAAGATCAATTCTCAAACTTCTAGCCTCCTCATTTCCACAACCAAATCTATTGTCTCAAGATAACCTAATCCACACCCTTTGATTTGAAAGATCTAAGTTTAACTTTCACAAAATTTTGATCAAAACTCCTATCTGATTCGAAAGGTGATCATCACATTGTATAATATTGGACAATCTATCGGAGCAGGTTCACTTGCTTGAGATCGACTATTTGGATGTACCCTGAGTTGCTCGAGCATTGTTCTCTTGCTCGTGATCATTGTATCAGAATTCAACCGTAATTACTTGCATCGGCAAAACAGTTCTTATTTAACTGGATATCTTCTGAAAAAGCTAAATTGACTTTTTAATGAAACGTACACTTAGCAAGGCATGCTAAGACCAACTTCTGTCTTTCATACTTCATGTTTTTCTTGTCTATCCTATCCAATGTAAATACCTGATGTTTTGGAATAGCGGAGATGTCAGACAAGGTTGATGACATGGAAAATTTTCTACTTCTGATGCTTCACATTGTTGGATACCGTAGGAAGCAGAGAAATTTCTCTAATTCTTGTGATTTATAATATATAACATCCTACAGAAGAACTGACTGGAGATGCTATGCATCAGTCTCTGGGGCGTGCCAGCCATAAAGAACTAAGTGCCCGGAGACGCGATTTATAATCATCAATGACGATAAAAGCTCGAGCCACCTGTCGAGTAGTCAAAACTCGAAGCATTTGTTGCAAAGTTTGCTGCCGTAAGAGATCAGCCTGAAAGATCAAATGACAGATTACAGGTTTATCCAAGCCATTTCTGTGCAGAGACCATGAATAATCAAAATCCAGTTTCTTTGGTCAACAAAATGTTTACTTGATGAAGGAAGTTCTCCAGTGTCGTTAATTTCCCGATTGCAATCGCCATTTGGCCAATGTACTCAGAAACGTTCCCTGAACCTTCAGGGCCTAGAGATGCAGATGAAAGTGTATCTACAAGTGACTGTTGCAAGGCTTCCATTCCTTGAGATAAGGCATCTTCAGCTTGTTGGGATGACTGCTGCAGATTGCATATGCCCATCAATTGTTGATCTGTTAGGGGTTCAAGATGGCTTCCCAGTAGCTGAATTTATGGAAAAAGTTAAAAGTAAATCAACTAAAACAGGTCTGGAAATTCAAGAAAATATTGAACAGTCATCACCTTCAGAATTTCTGAAGATCGAAATCCACCCAACCACATGAAACACCTCTCTGCAGGTGTCTTCCACATGCCTGAAAGCATGTGAAAAACATCAGCCTTTGCACCAATGCTCTTTAGCCGAAACACTTCATTGTAATGTGCCATTACTCCGTCGACAAGAACACGTAATTCATTGTCATTGACATGAGAATTGACGGCAGATCTAAGGTCACAAATTAGCCGATGATGTTCATCCAGCCACCGAGCATAGTCCGTGTCAAATGTTAAGGCTCCTGAAATTATATCATTCATGTTTAACTCCAGAACACCAGAATACAGTATCCTCAAATTCATTGTTCAATTACAGGCATTCTCATTTGTCCTTGGACTATGTTTTAAGACCTTAAGACCCAAAGCTGATATAACAAACTGTGTCCCGTTACCATTACCAACTATTGAATGGCCATGATCCCCTGAATAACCACTGGCAATGAAGACTCCCTGCAATGAAAAATTACAAATCCGTGAAGAAAGAAAAATGGCCCCATGTTAAGCAAGGGTTTTGAGAAAGCTTGGGATGAGATTAGAACGAGTCTAAGTGAGACTGTATACAACTAAAATATCATATTTTTATATATATAACTCACTTTATCTTTACATTTCTTTTAAATGTGATATTACTCGTAAATTTCCGACATATCTATACCTGTTGGCGAGCTCGTTGGAGTTCCTGCTCTAATTGTGTAAGCTTGAGCCGACTTTTCTCGAGCTGCTGAACATATGCCTATCCAAAACCAAAACCTATAAATGATCCAAATGTATTAACTCAAAACATCCATTAATAGTTTAATACCAACTCAACCACACCAAATTTTGATCAGAAACCAAAAAAACACCAAAAATGGTCATATTGAAACACTTCAGAAATTGGCAAATCAAGTGCTAAGCGGTCAAAGTTATTCATTTGACACAAAGGGTTATTGTCACAAAAGCTAGAGAGAACCATTACTTTCTTCCTCAGTCGACTTTTTCTGGCTGCTTCTCGATTCTGTGCCAGCCTTCTCAGAATCTGTAAAAGAGATGCAATCTAATACGTATAAGAACATAACTCTAATTGTCTCTGCTCACAGTTTTCAAAGAACAAGCATTTTAGCAAATACCCTTTGATCATCCTGTTTTGTCTTGGAATGATACTGAGAGTCAACCACCATTACTGTGCCACCCTGAACTCCATGAACCTAAGTTTCAAGAATCACAAATCAGACATATTTACAGAGGAGTAAAAGACATTAAGAGTACCCAAAAAAAAAAAAAAAACACAAGCCTGGTTCTTCTCATCAATGTCAATATCTGTTGAAGTGTCAGTGTGTTGGCTTTGCGAGATACCAACTCCTGTCACGTTGTGGTACATGTATTGTCCAGTGTCGAAACACTCATTCCCTGTAGTTCCCATCTCTGAGGGCCCAATACTCTAACAAATGAAACCACATAAATGAAGTTACATTAATCATAAGACCCAAAACACAGCATCATAAGAGGAGAGAGTTTAGATGAAGCTACCGTGTTCAAGACAGTAGCGTAGTGTAAGTTGCTGGACACAACAGAGACATTTCTGGATTTTAAACTGAACATGGAGCCTATACATTGATTAAAACCTCTAGTCGTCAGCGAAGTATAAGAATATATAGCAAAATATGGGGACAGAGAGATGATACTTGGATTTAAATCAACAGCATCTTCTTCGTGATGGAAAGTTGAAGCAGATTGATCAAGAAGCTCTCCAAGATCCGTAAAACGCGTCAGGTTTCTACAATCATCTTCTCCTCTGTACTACCAGAAAACAGAGCAAGAAGGTGAAGCAATGGGAGAAAGCAAACATTTTTCTTCTTCTACACAACACATACAAACTTCTTCTCGAGAACCCACCAGCAAAGCTAAATCACAAAGCAAAAACAACCCAAAAAAGATCCACAGAAGTAGAGATGAACAAGCAGTACCTGATGAAGAAAGAAGCAGGGTAGCAATACATTTCAGGGTGAGGAATAGTGGCTTCTTTGAAGCTTTGCATGTTCCAAGAAAAATAAAAAAAGAGAAAAGCTTGATGATGTCTCGTAAAAATGGAGTCTGAAGTTGGAGAAAAACGTGAGATACAGAGCAAGAGGCCAAAGAAAATCTTGCTATGATCTTTGGTGATAGAAGATAGCGTATCAGCAGAAAGAAAAAAGAGTGTCAGCACCAGAAGGGATTCTCTTTTTATGATTATTGCATTCTGACTTGGGATTTTAGTTTCCCAATACATTTCTCAGAAGATCCATTTCACTCGCTTTTTTCTTTTCTTTTTTTCTTGGTTAAGATCAAGTGATCAACTTGCAATAGAATGTACATAACCCAAAACGAGTCATGAAGAGAACTTCAGTTTCCAATATCAGAATATATGATAATACAAACGTCTTGCTATATCAAGAAAACCAGTGTTACGAGTGGCGTTAAGGCACTCGCAACCCTCCACGTGAATGTTGAACATAAAATTTTTAATAAAATAAAATAAATTATAATATAATATAATAATTCATAATAAAATGAAACGTAAATAAGTGTTATATTAAAAATTATTGTTTTAAAAATGCATTATAATAAAATGTTGTTTAAATAAAGAATATATAATGTAATACAATGTTATTATTATTATCAAGCTTAGTCTGAAGTTCCGTAAGAAAATAGAATCAAAAAGTTTAATAATACGCAATCTTATCTCTACATAATAGTGAAGTTGCTTTCGGTATAATATAATATAAAGTAAAGTTATTTATTATTTTATATTATATCATAAACTTTTCAAATCGAAAGTTTTTATTTTTATTATTTATAATAAAATAATATATAACATGAAACTTCCTCTTCTATCCAATTTTATAAAATTGGATACTCTCCTTGGAACATTGCATTTCATTCTATTAATAAACTATCAACTAAGCATACTCTAATTTTATGGTGTAATACTCGTTGTCTTAGACTCGGACAGATATGAGTGACTCCGTCAACCCTAATTATATATATATGTTTTCACATTAATTCTCTCTAAAATGTCTCTTTCCAAAAGCTTGACTCTTTAATAAGTTTATTTTATATATAAAGATATAAATATATTCTATAGTAAAAATAAATACAAAATTTAGCAATTGATATTAAAATAATAGGTGTTCTTTAAATAATTACATTAAAATTATAATTTATCTATTTAATTCAATTTAACTTTAAAAAGAATTAATTTTTAGGTTGAGGAGAGCGAGGGTTTTGTACAACTTGCTCTTAAATGCAAAGGGGCTTGCTTGAAAGGAACCACTTTGTACAACATCTCATCTCTGTCTGTTCTTAGGACAGTCTGTGTCAGGAGTCAGGACACTAACCTATGTATGTACGTACGTATAGATATAGATATATGTAAACAAATATAATAAAATATTATTATGAAGATGACGATGACGATGAAGATGTCAGCTCTGGTGTTTACTTAGGGGGAGAGTTTTGTAGTCTTGATTCTTTTCACTTCGAGTCCTTCTTTTTATGTTTCTTGTTCTGAAACGACCCCATCATTTCATGGCAGGTTTTTACACATTGCCCATCAATCACTTCACAGAAACAATGGAGATTTAGATAAAAGTGGTCATGGCAGGTGGAGCTCGGTTTCAGTTGGGGCCCAAGCTCCCTGGAAAGCAGGCTAGATCGAGTTCAAGTCCGATAAGTCCGACCTATTTTTTATTTTTAAATTAAAAAAAAACTACTCTGTTTTTGTTATGGACGAGTCTTGAGATAAGTTGGACCTGGGCAGTCCAATCCTGATTTGAGACCCACTTTTTGAAAAAATTGGACTTTAGGCCTAGTACATTCAGGCAAAGCACCGACCCAAATGTCATCTACAGTTATGTCTACTTATTAGTGTCTAAAAAAAAGAGTATTTGACAGCTAAAATATAACTTTTTAAGAAGCTCAAATTTGAAATTTCTAAAAAAAGTACTTTTTCAGATAAAATTTTTAGATAAATTAACGAGCCTATTTTTTAATCTATTTTATCATTATGTTTTACATAATTTTCACAATATTCACAAACTCATCTTCACATTTATTTTGAGACTTATATAATATTATTTAACTTTTATATATTTTAATATTTATTTTAATATTAGTTTTACTTACGTTATAATCTATATAAAAGATTTTGTTAGATATATTTTATTTATATTTCATATGGTTTAAAATTATATAATAAGAAATATATTGTACTTTGAATATTGTTTCGTATATTTTAAATAATATTTATATGCATAAATAATTTTATTATTAAATAAAATATAGCTAAAATTAATAAAATGTTATTTATTTTATCTTACCAAATAATCTAGTATGAAGCTCTTTTTAAAAAGTTATTTTTTTAATTGACAGTCAAATAGTTAATTGACTTCTTAGAAAAATTCTTATAAAAAAAACTCTACTAACAAAGCGCTACCAATATAAGTCTATCTAAATAGACACTTAGACGAATTGGATTATTTTTAAATTCAACGCAATGCTTTGCAATTGTTACAAGGATCTTGTCTATCAGAAAATATCATATCTATAATCATGTTTGAGTTATGAGTTAAACAGGGAGGATTAATTACCTTAGATCTCTAAAAAGCAATCCTTACTTAATGTTTGGTTACTGTCCTCACGTACACGTACGGAGATAATAAACAAAACAACAAAATCCTGTCTCTTGTTAGTGTTTGGTTAACATCCATGCATTTTTGTCTCCTGACGCCGGAAGACAGAGGTAATTAAATTTGTTCACTCGAAAATCGTAGGACAAAGACGTTGTCCCCTGTTTACCTCTCAAAATTACTCCTCTCCTCTTAAACGCATGCCCTTCTTTCTCTTTGGCATGCCCTCCTTCCCATCTTCTCAGATTCACCGCTCCCTCCCCCGCCACTGTGCCCAAGCACGCCTCTGGTGTCCCTTCACCGCTGACGACTCCAGCTGCACCGACGAAGGCTTAGCACCACTCTCTCGGCGTTGTTCTCACTGCCACAGCTCCTGGAGCTGTCGGAGAAGGCGTCGCCACCGAGCAGCTTCGGATCTCCCCTGCGCCGTCCACGTTGTCGGGGACGCCTACCGACGCTCCCCACCTCCACGCCTCGTCGATCTCTCCCCACCTGGTGCCTCGGAGCGCTTCACCGTCGCCGGATCTGGAACTCCCACCACCGTCGGCCTACCTCGCTGCTGGACCACCGAAGGGACCATCGGTGGAAGTTGAAGTGCTTCTACTCTTTGGCTTCTGCAAATTTTTTTGGCATTTGTCATTGAACTCGAAAATATATTATACATGGTTTGTGTTATGTTTTTAGTTTCTTATTGAATTGTTTGCGTTCGTTAGTGATGATAATGGTCGATTGGTGCAGAAGTTGTGTTGTTGTTGTTGAATGAAGGGAAACCAGAAAGATTTGATTGTGTTCTTGAGTTCAATTAATGGCTGCCCATAACATGTTCGACAAAAGTCCTCAATGGTTTATTATGGAATTGTTATGTTGTTATTTGCAAGAGAATGTTTCTGTTGCTCAACTTAAAACGCTTGGTACCAACTCTTTTGGGCAATTAACTAGCTCCGTTGAATTCTAATTGATTTAGAACATTTAAAAGCAAACATTTTGATATGTTGATACAAATGATGCAACTTTAATGTAACGTTCCTTGTTTTTTATTTCAATACTCAATCGTAAATATTCAAAAGGTAGCATGTAAAACTTAATTAGTATTATACATCTTATTATTATTATTATTATTATTATTATTATTATTAATTTCTTATTATCATTATTATTCTTATAATTATTCGTATTATAATTTTGTTGTTATTATTATTATTGTTATTAATATTGTAATTAGTTCTTTATTATTTCATCAGTTTTACTTTTCATTTTAACAAATCACATTATTATTAATTATATTAGTATTGTTATCTTTTAATTTGCATTTTTATTATTATGACAAATTCATTATTATTATTATTATTATTAGTCGTAGATGTAGATGTACAATTTCTATTATCAAACATCATTATGTATTTATTATTATTATTATTATTGTTATTATCATTGTATATTTTATCTTTATAATAATTCATATTTATTATTATGGGACATTTTGTGTCTATTTTGTTCTTGTTTTTTGTTGTTGTTATTATTATTATTATTATTATTTTGATGGGCTAATATTATTTGATATTTCATAATAGTTTATAATTATTATTATTTGTTAGCTTTTCACCTAACACAAATAGTTCGTAATAAAACTATCAATTAATTACATATTTTTAATCATATTAAGGATCAAGGATATTTTTGTCTTTGTCACTATTTTTTCGTTTTATCCACTGCAACCAAACACATTTTATCCTTGAGACGAAACAGAAATTTTTGTTATGTCTATCACAACCAAACACCTCACTGTTTCTAATTTCTGTTCCGTTTTGTCTTATTCTGTTCCATCTCCAGATACCTGAGACAACAATCAAACGCAGCGTTAAGGATTTGTGCTCATTGAGGAAAGACCTTTCTCTTGACTAGCATAAATGAGGTATTGATTGCTGGTTAATTTTAATTTATTAATTTAAATCCAATTATATTATAGCGAAATAAAAATATAATCTCTTATTTTTATTTTAAGTTATTTTATTTATTTAAAAATATTTATTATTTTAAATTTAAAAACATTTTTTAGAATTTAAAACCTAAAAAATAATCTCTTTCATTTACATTTAAGTACGAATTATTACATGACCAAGTAGACTCTTCTATAGTCAATTTTAATAAATTAATATAAATAAATAATGTTTTTATCTTATTGACAAAATATTTCTTAAGCAATTTAAACTAATAATTTTTTTAAAATAAGCAAAAAAACCATATTTTCAGCCTTTTTCTCAGATCTTTTAATTATGCCTCATTCTCCCTTCTTCTTTTGCCTAATTTAATGAACCTTTCTTGCATTGTCTTAAGAATATAGCCACTCAAGTTACGCTACAAATAGGATTCCAACCCGAACCCGAGCCAATTCTACAAAAACGAAGTCGTATTGTAACTCAACAATCAGAAAAACCAACAAAAGGGTTTGCAATACAATTTATTATCCAACAACATTTTCTGTGAAGAAGCTGTAGAACAGATGCAACTATGTCATTCAATGAACTAATTATATTCCAAAATTTCAAGCTATAAGCACTTCCCAGCGATTCAAAATGTCTCAACAAGTTTTTCAGACTACTTAGCTTTAGATGAATTTAAGAATAGACACAGAACCTATATTTCCAATCCTATGTAGAGAAAATATCAAAAGACATTCCAAACTAATACAACGAAAGATGATCTGGGAACTTGGTTAAACAAGTAACAGTGTGGAAACCTACAATGAGGATGTTCTGAAAATGGTGTTTGTCAAATTGGGATAGTTTCTTGTATGTGTACATCAACACGATTGTGAGCGAGTACTTCCCTTGCTCGAGCACTCCGGTGTTGAAGACGCTGATGAAGTGTCTCGGATAACTGGTTGAAGAATTCTGCATCCCATCTATGAATTAACATGGGGTCTTCTGCGTAACAGATGTATAATGATGTAACAGCACTCTCAACCACAGCAATTGCCAGGCCAACCTGTTAGCAAATTAACATCTTTGCTTTTACTACTACCTTATGAAAATGATAATCTGGCATGCCTCTGATAGTTGCACTAAAACATGAGTAGGAATGGTGAATAGACGGAAAGACAAGAGTGTGGATGACAGTTCAGATCCGATCATTCCGTAGGATGTTGACTTTTCGTCAGAGGAATAGTATGGCTGGTTTTATTGTTGGCAGGTGGCTATCATCATTCAGTTATGGATACAATGGCAAGGACGTCTAATATGAAGACTTAAAGAAACGAGAATGCTTTAACAATTGTTCTCCGTCAGGACAATGGAGGAGGAAATATTGCGGATGATTTCAATTCATCCCTTTAAAACACCAGAAAGTAAAAGAAACTCTGAACTACAAATCAATTGAGTGCCTCAAAGGAAACTGGACCGAGAAGGAAGAAAAAACGCATTTTAAAGTCGTTTTCAAGTGCCAGAACTAGCCATCATGCACAAACATAAACGTCAACCAAAGAAATTAGCTTACCAAGATCATTCCCATCAACATTGCAGTGGATCCCACCATAAGCACCCTGTCATTCCATTTGATATGAGCCCAAACACCGGCACAAGTTCCACTGATAAGCCCGCCCAGAAGTGTCACCATCAGCAGAACAGCACCCGAACAATCATATGCAACTAGTGCTTCAACTCCAGTTGACTGAAATAACTCCCATGCATCCCTTGCAGAACGATTAAAACTTTTGCCATAAACAGCTATCTGGAGGGAACATAGCAAGCAATTGTATTCGACATTAGTTCACAAAACTTGAAAGTTGATGCAGCTGATTCATCAACTTGGTTAGATGATGTCAAATCATTCGATTCCACTAAAATCAACAGAGAAGCAAACTTAATCACAAACCCAAAGATAGCCAGATCAAGACATTTAAAGCCAACAAGCTTACAACATTGTATTTCTCTAACATCCATCTTTCCCATATCAGGCCACAAGGTTACCATAGATGAGATATAGCAATCCACCATAAGCCAAAAGAAAACTAGTATAAGAGATATATATAGAAATTTACCTGGACATAGGCATACTTGTTGAAAAACCGGACCAGAGTCTCCACAAGATGAAACAAGAAATCAACACAGCAAAGCAAGCACTCATTTCTGCCTATCTTTGACCTCAATCCCCTGATCTAAATTATACTTTGAAGTTAAAAAAATTGAGGAAAAGAGAAACAAAATCAAGGTTGGAAACAAGCTAGCAAAATATTTAAAGAATGCGATTGTTTGACATGCCTACCTCCCACCGCATTGTCCTAATTGCAGCAGTGAAGAGTGATCCATAGCAAATGCTGCCAAAAGATGTAGTCAAAGCATATCTAAAAGACTTCACTAATGAGTTGGGAGGCATTGATGTTGCTTCTTGACCACCACGAACAAGAACAAGGCACACCAATCCCGAGACTATAACATGTACAGTATTACAGAGGATAGCTCCAGTCCAAAATAAGCTCACTGAGAGAACCTAAGTGTACAGTTGATACCATCATAAATGATGTTACACATTATGTAAGGGACTTTTTCAAGAACTTGGTTTAAGTTCTCATCCCAGAGAAGGAAGACATAATGAAGAACAAAACTTGCCAGCTCACCACAAGAACCCACCAGCGGCCACCATCACCCATGCTTGAGGCGACAACACCAGCTGCTCCGAAAGACCATATTGCCATCCACAAAAGCATGACTATCATGAATGCATATGCAACTCGCATAACTTCAGGAAGACTGCATACCATCTTAACAGCCTTTTGAAGCACCAACATGGTAAATGGGAGTCTGTAAAAGAACAACAAATGAGTGACCTCACTTTTTTGACTACCAAAATTGTCTTCATCATTTCAACCAAAGGTCATCAACTACAAAGATAGTTCTCATCATGGAAACCTATAGTGAACTCATCAAGATAAAGAGAAGGATAAGAGCAGTATAGACACATTAATTTAGAAAGAATACAGAACTAGCCTACGAAGGAGTATACTAATGAATAAAAAAATATTGTTTCCGGATGTCTCAATTGCTCAAATTTGACCAAATTCCCTCTTTCTGACAAATGAATGAAAGAGCTAGGATTTCAAAATGAAAGAATCTCGTTCTGTCAAAATATTAAATCTTTTGAAAGAAAAATCTTAAAATTTCCACTACTGCCACTATTTAAGATGTGCATGTTATAGCCATAAATTTTCACACACACTTAAAAGAATCACATTTTCTTTCACTTCTAATAAAAATACATGACATAATCTGAAACCCAATTGAAAAGCATAAAACTAAGCTTTCATAGACATATCGAGTAGGCTTTTTCACTTCATTTCCAGATTATATCTGGTTTCTGCAAAATTTAGCCCTCAGAACGATAGTCACATTTCTGGAACAAAATCATACAATTGTTACGGTTTAGTTTATGCAAACAAATTTTAGCATGCATTAAAAAATACAAGTTCCAACACTATAGCCTCCTAGTAATGGGCTTGCCTAGAGGAAATTAATTAAAATTGATCTGGAGTATTGAAGGTAAAAAGCGAAACAACAGTAAAGCAGTAAGCAAAAATGAGAGGTGGGACTAATTTTCTAGCTGTGGACATTAACTTGTTATCTCTAAATTTGCAGTAAATTAAAACAAAAACTGATCAAGGTAATAAAAAAAAAAAGTACACCTATGACTGTCATAAAGCAGATCTTGATCTCAAAACTGGCAATTTACTGCAACAACATGAAGGATAGACTTATAACTTAATTCCCCCTCCCTAGACCCCCCTTTCTGAAAAACACAGTATGTCATTCTTACAATATCATCCAATCATTTAAACATTCCATCTTGAGAATAAAAAGATAAAAGATTTCCTCAACCTCAGTTTTTAAGAATGTTTTAACATGAAGCTGCAAAATGAGTAAAGTTCGAAAAAGATAAAACATGGTAACTTGGGATTATAAAAGCTAAATGGAATATCCAAAACAGAGCTTGGAACATAATAGCTTAATAAAGAAAAAGATAATTAATAAGTGACTCAAATAAATGTCAGTTAATGAAGGAAGGCCCTCAGATCAATAATAAGTAACTCATTTATCTCCATTCTTTTATAGATTCCTATATATTATTACAACCTCACATTAAAGGCTAGATGATTTTGACTAGTGGGTCTAGAATGTAAGAAAAATATCCAGCCAAATTTGCTAGTCATTGAGAGAGCAAAGCAACAAACAGCAATGAGCAACACTAACAAAGTGTAGACCCAACTGTTCAATCTGTTGGTATATCATGCTTCTTTTGTTTAGAAATCATCTTAAACAAACTTATAACTGAATTGGAGTTGTAAGCTATACGGAAACCTTTTAGAATAAAATGAACATGTCTACAAATAACTCAAAATATTACATTTGAAGATCATACCTGTCTACGACAGAAATAACATACAGGAACTGCAATGCCGCACCGATTGCAAATACTACACCCCAAAAGAAGTGCTCAGTCCAGAAACAAAAGACACTAAGCACAGCAAGATAAGTGGTCAAAATATGCACAGAGATCTTCATCATCTGATTGGCACGAGAACCAAGCAACAACAACGATGCCCATCCAAGTAAGGCGCCAACTCCAGCAGCAACAGCATACATTGGCCAATAATCTTCGGTAAACACCCGACTACTCTCTGCTGAGCCACTGGTGAATCTATCAATATTAAATCTATCCGATTTGTGAAATCTATTGGCTCCAAGAACAGTAAGAAAAAGTCCTAATACAACCATATGTAGTAAAAAGATCCCTAGCCAGAAAACATCATGACAATTCCGGGGTGAGTCTGGCGCCAAAGTTTGATTACTACTTCCACTTCTTATACTCCTCACTGCATTCTGTATCAAAAACGATATACATCACTCAAACAACTAATTGCAATAGTCATAAATCATTACAAGGACGGACCACAAAGTCACTGTAACCACCTAATCAAACCACGAAATTATCACGAAACTTTTAAGAGTTGACAATTCCCACACTACACGTGATCAAGACGATACAAACAGTCCAAAAACCGCAATTATCAGGATATGGTCAAGCGAAATCGAAAAAGAAAAGCGTCCATAGCCAATCGGACAGGAAACAATGAAATCTCACAAAATTGACAAGAAAATGGATCACTAACCACTACGCAGAAAAGAAAATAATCACATTTATTCTAAGCCTTAGAAACAAAACAAAACAAAACTTCCAGCATTCCAATACCTACTCAGAGACTAAGTGATCGCACAAAGTATTGCTAAAACCGGGCATATCAGAGTGAAACCATCAAAAAAAGCCTTCATCAGAAGAAAGGAAAACCTGATCCACTGTGGCAATGGAGGCGAAGGCGGAGTCGAAGGATACGGAGGAGGAGGAGCTTCCAGAGTCGCTCATGTCGGCGCCGGCGAAGTGGGTGAAGAATTGAAATACACCAATGGGTTCGATGTTGGATCAAAACATTGTTTCTTGTTCCCTCTCTGGTCAAATGAAACAAAACTGTGTGAAGGAGCGTGACAGAGGGAGATGGGTCAACGAAGACTCTGCGAGAGAGAGAGGGAGTTTCGAAGTAATCAACGAACAAACAGAATCGAAAGAGGAGAGGAAGACTATAAAACCGAAGGAGGGAAACTGTTGAAACTCAACTGCTACAGACAAGAAAAAAGACATCATATGAATCTATTTAAAGTTGCAAATACTGTCTTAATATTTAACTATTACTTTCGTAGGGTTCAGGAATCACGATTTGAGCCCGACCGGAAGTTCAAAGATTGATAATTGAAGAAGTGATAATTTAAATAAGTCCAAAGTCAACAAACTAAATTTTAGCGTGAGGATATTAGGGCTGCATAATTAAAAAATTGAAGGATGAAGGTTTCGAGCGAATAAATTGAAATCAAAGCGTGATATTATTGGGGTGCATAATTTGATTTAGGTCATTTTAAAACAACAACGTCATTTTAGTTATGTGATTAAAAGATGTCGTTTCATTAATCTTCATTGATTGTGTTAATTTTGACTTTTTTTTAACTTACATATGATAATAGTTAGAGTTTTTAGAACACGTGACACTAACATCGGGTTAAAATTAAAAAAATTAAAATTTGAGTATTTTATTGCTACTTTTTAATTTCAAAGTATAACTGAATTTTTAAAAATTTAAGCATTTTATTGTCACTTTTAAACTTCGACTATAATTACATAATTGAGTAAAACTTGAGATTTTTTAATTAACTCAAATTTAAATTAATCGAACTTTAGAATGAACAAAAGGACATCATTTTATTAAATACTTGAAAATAATTGATCAATTGGTTGATAATTTAAAATTAGTTTTAATATTTTAAAAACTAAACCGATTCAATCAATTTAACAATAAAATTTTAAATCGATCAATTTTTATTTGATTTTCAACTTTTCGGTTTAATTTAGTTTAATATCTTTTTTGTTAAAATTGATCAATTTATTAATTAATCAATTAGTTTTCATAAACTAATTAGTTTTTATAAATCAATATTAATTATTTAATTTTTCATTTAATAATTTATTATTTTAATTAAACTTTATAATTTTTGAACAATAAGATATTTTTAAAATTTTTAAAATTTTCAATTTAATTCAATCTTTAAAAGATTTATGATATTTTAATATTGATTTAACCTTTTAAAACCTTAAATATCTTGTTTTTCTTATCTAACTTCTTAACAAGTTCTCAAAACATTGATTAATTTAACAAAATGATATGATTTTGTCCAAACCTATTGAAATTTAAAATAAAATAGGCTGAAAAGTTTGAATCCAATAAGATTTCTTTTGTATCTATAATAATTTTATGTAAATTTAAACATATTTATTATTTTTAATTGTTTATTGACATATTTTGAATTATATATAATAATTTATAAAACAAATTATGCTATGAAACTAGATTGAAAATAACAATTATAATATCAAAAACCAAAGATGTTGAATAAAACATGATTCTCTTTTAAATCTATAGTTTCTTAACCGCTCGTTTATCACGTCCATTGTTTCGTTTTCAAGGGATTTGCGTGGAAATTAAAATAAATATTAAAAAATATTATCTCGTTGACTACGCTTCGACTTGACAAGGATGTTTGAATTCAACCATTGTAATTATGACACAGCTCGGTAGAAAGTCTACCATTTAAATGGACCATCTATACAATAATCTTTTTCAACGGTTAAGATTTAAGAACATTTCAACTCTAACACCAAACATTGGATAAAAGTTGGTATTAATTTTTTTAATAAGACGTATATATTTTTCATATAAAAATTATGGTAATGTCACTTTTTAGCGATTGAGATTACGTTTTAAAGTTAGCGATACAATGGTTCGTTAATTTTTTTTAAATTTTCGAAACTTAAGCTCGATTGAAATTTGCTTAGATTCAAGTGAACAATTCGATTTAATTTAAATTTTAAAATCCGAATCAACCTGTTAATTTTAAGCTAAATTGAGTTGTATTGAACTAATTTAACATCTCTGTTTAAACTATTTGACTTTAAAAATGATTTTATAAATCTTGCAATAAGTGAAATTTTAACTATTTAAGAAAATTGTTATATTTTTTAGTTGTTGAACTTACATTTTAAATTTAAGAATGATTATGATTCATTAGGTTTTTTATTTTCGTGATTTAAACTTGATCGAAATTTGGTTGGACTCAAGTCGAAGAATTCAATTTTAATTTAATTGGGTCGTGGTTAAAACGATATTATTTTAATAAATATAACTAAAGTGATATTATTTTGTTTCAATATTCCAAGTCAACCAACTAATTTTGGTTTAAATTAAACCTCTGTTTAGTTAGGCTTATACTAGTAGAGCTTTTGTCAGTATAACTTTTTTTGTACATCTTTTTTTAGAATAATTTTTTTAAGAAGCCAATTGATTGTTTGGTTGTCATTTAAAAAAGAGTTTTTTTAAGAGTTTCATACAATAGATTGTTTGGCAATATAAAAATAAAAAATTTTAAATTTTAACTATATTTTTTTGTAATAAAAATTACTTATGCATATTGTAACACTCACATATCCCCTAGAAGGATATTTAAATGCCACACAAAACAGTACAAACAAATTAAAGCATACGAAAACTTTTAGAAAAACAATTCAGGCAAACATATATTAAATTACAAAGTACTTAACACAAACTCGATGTAAATTCCAAATCAAACTGAAGTATCGTTATTACAAACTTACAAACAAATTAACATTTTTATATATCATATACAAGCTAAAAGTCAAACAAAAAATTACATTATTTTCAAAACAAAACTCAAACTCCATTAGCCATTGCGATTGTCTTGTCCCAGTCTTTATAAACGTCAATTAGAAACTACACGGGACAAATCAACCGTGTTAAGCATATAGTTTAGTGAGTAATAACTAACTATGCATAATTTGACAATTAATCATACTAAATCAAGTTATAACACAAGTAGATATTTAAAATTCAGAATAGTTGCATAGTTAAAGAAGATACAATCCCTTCAGTTCAAAACATCATTTTGATTATTTCAAAATCCAACATATATCAAAATACACAATCAAATGGTTGCTAATCTGTCAACAGAAGTAGGTAACGAGACTTATACAAAAGATATCATAATTGTTATCATATCACATAAGAGACTTACTTCTTAATAATAGAAGACACCGAGTGTGAGACACTGAAGTATTACAAAAGCAGTTGCAGACTCTTCTAGACATGCATATTTATCCATAATTAGGACTCAATAGTTTTAAGACAAAACAAAGTAATTTCAGACATTTAATGTGCAAAGTAAGTAGTCAATCATATTCACAAGCAAGTAGCATTTCCAATGATATAAACATGCATCAAATGCCTTGGATAATCATTGCTCGGAATTCAAAACACAATCAGCATAAATCAAATTCAACAAGGTGAACAAGGTAAGGTGTGACCATCTAAGATTACTCACAATCGCTCCCTTTCGCTTATTACCTCGAAGTTTTGGCAATATTTGAAAGTGATCACTCTACTTGCCCCTTCTATATACAATTAAACATAAGTTCATATTACCATATTTTTCATGTAACTAAATCAGCATTAGTATGAATGTACTTCATATAACATGCATGTTCATAACAAATTCTTGGATATATTTTCTTACTAAACTGATGTAAAAATTAATTGTACTTCAAAAGTTTCAAAATTCATACATTCAATTACTATTCCAGCTTTTGCTGGAAGCACTTCATTCGGGTCAACTTTGCCCAATTAATAAGATAAAGAAAATGATATATTTCTATAACACTTTCTTCTAGACAATTATTTCTCTATGTTTTAAGTCTTTATTGATACAAAAATAATCCAGTTTGGTTCATTATTCTATTAGTTATACTCAAAATACCATAGACTGTACATTTTAAATTTTGGCTAGAGCATGATCATGCATTCAAGTTGTATAACTTATATCTCTCAATTCCAATATCCAAAAATTATAAACTTTATACCAATTTAAAGCTAAGAGAATAAGCTTCAACTTTGGTGAAGAAACCTTAGACTAATTCGACATACATCAATACAGTTTATTTAAAAACCACATGATATGATTTATGTCCCTGGTAGTGCTACAGTCTAAGCCAAGACTCAATTTCATGCCAAATTTTGAAATTCCTATAGATAGAATTAAAATTCGACTTCTTCAATAAAGTTGTAGAAATATGTCTCTAGTTTAATCTAAATTAAGAACCATCTCATTTAGAGATTCACAGTTCAAGTTATAATCGAAATACCAAAGCAAGTTCAATGAAAATACTTCATTTATCATAATCCAGCATATTTCATCATTTTCTTCCAGCTTTTTCCCAAAACAGACTTTCGAGTCAATGTTTCATGGTCATTGTGACAATGAAAATGAAGGACTTAGGCCAAACATTTTTCTAAATATTGGTTCCTTTATGTCTTAAGTTTCTACTGACACCAATGTTATGTAATTTGGTTCAGTATTTTGAAAATTATCCCTAAATGACTACAGACTGTTCACAAACAATGACAGATTCCAGATACTCAAATTCAAGCTAACTTTTGACACACTTAGTGATAGAAATCAAATTTGACGTCTTCATGAAAGTTGTAGATATAAGTTTCTAGTTTAATCCGAATTTAAATTCATCCAATTTGGATACCTACAAGGCAAGATATGGCTAAAAAACCGAAATCTATCCAGTATAATTACTCATCCGAACCAGTTTCCAACATATATCAAACCTTAATTCTTTCCCATTTCAGTACAAAATTGATCCATATCAAACATCAAACAACACGTGTTATCATAGGATGCCAAGTTTATAATTCCCTTACCTTATTAAACTTCAAATTCAATGCCAGGAATCCTACTAAACCAAGCTTCCAAACATCCAGCACATACCTAAGTTTAACGTGTAACTTTCAACACCAACTAGATAATATTACATAAAGTTACATGACTTACTTCTTGATGAAATAACTTACAAAGATGATGATTCAAGCTTCAGCAATGGTCCAAAAGTTGAGAGGGGAGTAGGGGAATTCCGTTGGAGAGAAGAGACTAAAGTGAAGACTTGCTCTAGTAGAATTTGCCACATCCAAAGCTAGGTGTCATGGAATTAGAACAACATATGTCTCCATGCATGAGCTTTATGTGTCACTTGAAGGAGCTACCATGTTTCAATAATACATTAGGTCATATGTCATACACTTAGTGCTGTCATTTGTCGATGTATCAACTATGTTATTTGCCAATACTTTAACTAGGCCAAATGTCACTAACTCATAGGTTAATTGTTCTAATTTTCATGTACCAACTTAAGTTGTCACTTGACAACTTGTCCTATACCAAATATACGTTTAAATATCTTAATTCTCTAATGAAATCAATTAATTCCAATTCACTAACCATTATCTACTTAACACAAAATTCAAATCATATGTTTTCATATTTTAATCATTGCAAAATTTTAACTCCTATCACACATGTATTTTCATAAACATTTATTATTTCAACTAGGGTATATTTTGGGGCCTTACACATATAAATATTATTTAAAGTATATTAAATAATATGCAAAGCACAATATATTAATTATTATATAATTTTAAATCATATAAAACATAAATGAAAATATATCTAACCAATTTTTTATATAAATTATAACTAAAGTAAAATTAATATTAAAATAAATATTAAAACATATAAAACGTTAAATAATATTATATAAATTAAAAATAAATATTCAAGTTGAGTAAATAATTAAATACATAATAAATCGTGCATTTTATTCTAATAAACGTGAAGATGAATTTGTAGATATTGTGATAATTACGTGTAAAACATAAGGGTAAAAGAGACTAAATAATATACTCATTAATTTATTTAAAAACTATTCAGAAAACGTTTTTTATAAGCTTCAAATTTGAGCTTCTTAAAAAGTTATATTTTGACTGTAAAAAAAAGTCATATTTATTAACAAAAGTGCTTTTTATTTTATAGGCAAACACTCATTTTTCTTAAAAAAGACTTTTGTAACTAAAAAAGTACTTATTGACCTCTTAAAAGTCTATCTAAACCGGTGCTAAATCGGACCGAACTAATTTTATCATTTCTATTTAAACTACCCGGCATTATAAAAAAGGTTAATTTTATAAATCACGCAATCAGTGGAAAATAATGCCTAATTATTTTTGTCACTATCAGATGAAATTTTCATATAATTGCTCTGTAATGATTGCACTAAACCAACACAGGAATTCATCAGACTAACATACGATAAGAAAATCTTATGGTCTAAGCAAAGAAGCGTTCAAAGGACTTTGGTGGATTTTGAACGTTTCTTCTTAGGTTTAGTGACGCATTCCTCTTTGAATGGGTTGGCAAAGTCTCTCGACCTGATCTGCCCTGACCAGAAGTTAATGAAAAAGTTGGAATTGATTGAATTTCAGCGCCTATTCTAATTTAATTTTTTTAAAAATAAAGCGACCATCTCAAGTGTGAGCCATGCTTGAGCTTGAATATAGATTCTTAGGCTCGAGTGAAATAGATAGTGGTTGTTTCCGTTTTTGTGAGTCCCTCTGTGTGCAAGATTATCCATTTATTCATTAAATATTAATGAATGGATGGATGATCCTAAACACGCGAAAGTAAAAACAAGAGAATTGATTCCGCTTGAGTAGGCTCAGAGTCTCATCCGGCCCTATTGCCAAGCCTATAACATGTGGATTTTATTCTAACATGTTTAAAATGGTGTAATAGTTATTATGATAAGGTGGTAAGACTTTTCATCCATTAGAGTTTGGCTTGAGTGGACACTAAGTATATATGTGTGGTTGGAATTAAGATCGGTAAATTGGGTTCGGTCTGACTCTGCGACCTGAGTTGAATGAGTGTAGGTATAGGGGACTAGGTGATGTGGACTCAAATTGATTGAGCCATGTCGGAACAGGTTCAGATCTCTCTGTCTGTTGTATATGATCAAAAGCCTTTGAGAAGAATAGTGCACTAGTAGTCGCAAAGCATTGCAGTTTACAGGATGTGTGCATAGTTTCGTATAAAGTGTTTTCTTATAGAACACTCCCAAGAGTGCATTTTTGTTTGTCATTAGAACTCATTGGGCATCAAGGCTTTGACAGTGACTTTGGAACTATTTTGAGGCAAATGGAAGAAACAAACATAAAGTGGAAGGTTATATGTGTGCAACAATGATCTGAAGTTACACTGTTTTGTGGCATTGATTGTTCAGCTGACCTTAATTGTTGTCCATTTGGTTTCATGCCAAGTAGATTGAAGTTTTGTTGGATCTTGCTTACTTGTACTCAAGGTGAGGTACTTGGTGGGTGTGCCACATGATTGCAAGCTAAAAGTATGAATCCACTGTTCACCCTTCATCCAGTTTTTAACAACTTTCTTTGGGTAGTTTCCACTTGATTTGTAATATTCATTTAATGTCCTGAAAGTTGATTACTTTAGCAGGCAGGCTTCTTGCACATTACCATGTTTCCAATTTGCAATGGTGTTCAATACAAGCTAAGCTTGAGAAATTATACGTAGAAGGCTTTGTTCAACAGATGATTGGCAAAAAGTGAGCCGGAATATAGTGTGGAAACACTGGAATTTCTTGCTTGGTTTGGTTTATTTCATTGTAGATTACCTTTTCTGCAGAACTGAGGGATGAGGTAGAAGTCTGATAGACATTAGGATTAGTAATAACTACCGTTGAACATAATTAGTTGGGCATCTTTCTAAAAGAACAGACCTCTCTGCATATTTTGGTCCACTGAAATAGGTTCTGCAGATGATAAAGGAAAGCAACTTTCAAAGCTAGCAATGAAGTGCCACTATAGGGATGGCATTGGAAGACACAGAAAAAACAGCTGAAACAATTGGATAGTATCTTCCTGTCAAAACTGTGAGGTCACCAAAAGGTAAAATAGAGATTCAACAGCAGAATATATGCTAGATTAACTTAGAAACAAAGTAATAACATAAGGTTTAGTTATTTTATTTCAAAATTACCAGTATCATATTGGTTGTATTAGACCAGATTGAACAAAATATTCACACAAATATGACTACTGGTTTATATACACCATCCAATATCCTGCCATGGACACTTATAACAGGGAAGTAGTAAATCTGGTTCAGCATCCTCCACTTGCAGGTTCAATTGAACTCAGCAACCCATTACCTCTCAGCTGCATGCAGTGTTCTTCAGCATCAGCCTGAGCACAAATGATCACCACTGACAAACCATTGTAGTGAGCTTCTTGCATTATGTTCACTGCATTGTCAAGTGTCATCCCCGGAATGACCTTCATCAAAACCTGAACTACATATTCCCGCTTATTGTAGTTGTCGTTATGGAGTATCACACGATAAGGCGGAGAAGTTTTCCTTGATTTCCTGAAATTTTTTTACATCAACATGAAAGGAGGAAACAGAACTACAACAGAGGAGATGCCAGCTTAACTAACTATTGTCCTGAGAAGACACTATCCTACAAGTCTGATCAGCACTCGTGGTATCAAACTGAGACTTGGAATAGCATCAACGCAAAATTGCCATATCAGGAAGATAAGATGGCAGGAATGGTACAATACATGCAAGCTAGAATTATGCAGTTTCCAGTTTGTCTTTTTTCTTTGCATGTTTCCAGGAAAAGACTGCATCTTTGAAGATCTTATTTGATGTACATCACCATTGAATCTGAATAAGAACCCTATTTTCATTCAGTTTTCAATGGCAGCATAGGAATCATACGATGAGATTATGATGTGCTAAGTCATCAAGTTAAGAGTCACAAGAGCCAACTTTATGACTTAATTCATGTAGTAAAGTAAAAATCATCTCGCAAATTTCAGAAACTTAAAAAGAGTATCTTGGCAAATTTTTTCAGACGGATTTTTATAAACAAGCACAGACAAGCAATACTGAAAGAATCATATTGATAGTTCAAAACTTAAGAAGGTAAGCATGTACTTCAAATCGAACTCAGATTCGCGGCCAGGAGTGGTTTTCTCTATTGTTGGCTTATCCAATAATCCTCCTCCTTTCCCCGATCCTGTCGTAGATAGAGCCGTGAGGATCCCACGGTTGGGACATGTTCCTCTACAAAGAGAATGCCTTTCTCCTGTTGCAAGTACTTAAACATATTATAATCATTTCGATTAATATACAAACAATGTACAATATGAAGAGCAACAATCATCTAACTTGTACTTTGCTCACAGCAACATTGCAAGTACTTAAACATATTATTATCATTTTGACTAATATATAAACAATATACAATTTGAAGAGTAACAATCATCTAACTTGTACTTTGCTCACAGCAACATTGTACTGAGAAGTCAACTAAAATGTACTGGCACAAGAAGGAAACAGAATAAAGACTAAGCATTAAGATTCTTGTCCAGCATTATAAGTAGAACTGAGTCTACTACACTGAGTTTAGACAAAAAACTGAAAATTTGGTGAACCACCAGAAGAAATGTGCAATTTTCACATATGTTATCTGTCAATAATATACTGTTAAAGAATCAATAGTAAATAAAGAATGTGAATACCAAAAAGTAATTCCATACAAATTCTAATGCATTTCCTTTTGGAGCATACAAAAGCAATGATGATTGAACTCCAAAAGCATGGTCTTGATACTTGTTCACTGGTACATGAGGTCAAGATCTCTAGTCTACGCAAAACCCAGGAGCTTCCACGTAACTAAGTCTTAATTAGTGATGTTCCATGAGTCACCAGATTTAACCAATATGGTGGTAAAATCAGAAAGGGGACTTTAGCAATTACCAGTAATTGGAACAAACAAGTAAATTAAACAACTTGATGAGGCAATGCATTTAGCCCAACTTCATGAGCAACGACTTTTGTTGGAAAAAGGAGTGGGTCGGACCAGCTTGGGCACCACTAAACCATTACTCCCTAGCCCAAAGCCCTATCGGTCTTCATTTCCCCCTTCTTCTCCAAACACTCTCCCGACAGCAACCTTACCAGGTGGGTCGAGGGTGCCCTTCCGCCGCCTCTCGCCGACTGAGGCAGCGCAACGCCGTGCCCAGGGCCTTTGCTACCATTGTGATGAGAAGTATTCTTGGGATCATAAGTGCAAGGCCAAATCCCAACTTCTTCTTTTGGAAGAGGATTCTGAACCTCCAGATCTCGGTGACCCTGCGTTGTCCCTACCGTTCGTTGCTCCAGACCCACTGCTACCGAAACCAGACACTTCTCTACCACCTCACTCTACCATTTCTTACAATGCTTTGGCAGGGGGTGTACCCATTCTACTTTGCGTTTTCAGGGGACGGTCCATGGCAAATCTGTCCAGGTTTTGCTTGATGGCGGCAGCACCCATAATTTTGTCCAGACAAGGGTGGCCAAGTTCTTGAATCTTCCTATCACTGCCACTCCTCACTTCTCTGTCTTAGTGGGTAGTGGGGAGCGTTTACTGTGTACGGGTATGGTTTCTCAAGTTCCACTGATTATTCAAGGTCGGGAAATTAAAATCGATTTTTTTGTCTTATTGATTCAGGGCTGGGATATGGTGTTGGGTGTCGATTGGTTATCGACTCTTGGACCGGTTGTGACTGATTATCGAATGTCGATTTTTGAGTTTGATTATGATGGGCAGAGGATTCAGTGGAAGGGAGATACATCGCATCTAGCCCAACAAATTCAATTTAACGGCCTTCGCCGTTTGCACCAAATCAATGCCATTGTCGAGTGCTTCCGGTTAGACTTGGTTCATCATCAAACTGATGGCTCCGCTCCTTGTGTTGAGATTACGGAGATTTTGACTCATTTTGTTGATGTTTTCACTAAACCGCACGGCCTACCTACCCCTCGTGCCTGTGATCACTCCATTTCTCTCTTACCCAATAGCACTCCGGTTAATGTCAAACCTTACCGGTACCCACATTTTCAAAAGCAAGCCATGGAGACACTAGTTTCTGAGATGCTACAGGATGGGATAATTCAACCGAGCAATAGTCCCTTCTCTTCCCCGGTTTTGTTGGTTAACAAATAGGATGGCACTTAGCGATTTTGTGTCGACTACCGCGCCTTGAACGCCATTACTGTTAAGGATCGTTTCCCTATCCTTTCGATCGATGAATTGTTTGATGAGCTGTTTGGGGCACGCTATTTTACTAAGCTGGACTTGTTGGCGGGCTACCACCAAGTTCGGATCCGCAAGGGCGATGAGGGCAAAATGGCGTTTCGTACTCACGATGGTCATTACGAATTTCTCGTAATGCCATTCGGCTTAACCAACGCTCCTTCCACATTTCAGAGCTTAATGACTGATGTCTTTCGCCCGTACCTACATAAGTTCGTTCTCGTTTTTTTTTATGACATTCTTATCTATAGTCCCACTTGGGACTCCCATCTGCAACATCTCCAATTGGTTTTAACTGCCTTGCGACACCATCATCTGGTTGCAAAGAAGTCCAAGTGTGTCTTTGGCCGCGAATCTGTTGGCTATTTAGGCCATGTAATATCACTACAAGGGGTTTCGGTGGACTCCGACAAAATTATTGCCATTCAAAATTGGCCGGTGCCTCGTTCGGTTAAGGACATCAGAGGATTTTTGGGACTGGCCGGGTACTATCGACGATTTATTCGCCATTACGCTTCCATTGTTGACCCTTTGACTGACTTATTGCGCACAGACAATTTCCACTGGACTACTTCCTCTGCTGATGCTTTCGCCCAATTGAAGCAGGCATTGAGCAGTGCCCCAGTTTTAGCACTGCCTGACTTCTCTCAGCCTTTCATCATTGAGACTGATGCGTCGGGCAAAGGGATTGGTGCGGTGCTTTCCCAAGCCAAACACCCTATTGCCTATTTTAGTCAACAATTGAGCCCAAAAATGCAACAAGCCTCCACTTATCAACGAGAAATGTTTGCTATCACTCAAGCCGTGGCTAAATGGCATCAATATCTCTTGGGGAAGAAGTTTACAATCGTTACAGACCAACAACCACTCAAGAACTTGACTGCTCAGGTAATTCAAACTCCAGACCAGCAGAAGTGGCTTGAAAAGTTGATTGGTTACGACTTTGACATTGTTTATCGGCCAGGGAAGTTAAATAGTGCGGCTGATGCTTTGTCCAGGGTCCCTATGTCTTAGTTTTTGGCTATTTCAAGACTGGAATTCGATCTTGTCGCTGATCTTCGATACGCTAATCTGGCTCATCCTGAGTTACTGGCTATACAGCAAAAACTCCTCCATGATCCACTTTGTTTACCAGGTTTTTCATTTCGTAATGGCTTGCTCTTTTTCCATGATCGCTTAGTTCTACCTGCGGATTCCCCATTAAAATTGCAGCTTCTTCATGAGTTTCATTCCTCCCCTATGGGCGGCCATGCTGGAATCACACGCACACTTCATCGCCTCTGTTCTAATTTTTTCTGGCAATCTATGCGCAAGGATGTTAAGCTCTTTGTTACTACTTGCCAAGTTTGCCAACAGATGAAGATCTCAACTCTCCATCCAAGTGGGTTGCTTCTCCCTATCCCCACTCTGGTATTTGATTGCATCTCTATGGACTTTATTATTGGCTTGCCATCCTCCAAAGGCAAGACTGTCATTCTGGTTGTTATTGATAGGCTCTCTAAATACGGGCACTTCATTGCTTTGCCCACCAACTTTGACAGCATTTCTGTAGCTTCTGTCTTTGTTCAGGAAATAATCAGATTACATGGTATTCCCGGGGAGATTATTACTGATAGAGACTCTCGTTTCTTGGGTGACTTTTGGAAGGAAATTCATCGCCTTCAGGGTACTACACTGAAAATGAGTACAACTTACCACCCCCAAACTGACGAGCAGACCGAGGCCCTGAATAAATGTGTGGAGATGTATCTTCGTTGCTACGTGGCCGACAATCCTTCTTCTTGGTTACAGATGCTCCCATGGGCAGAGTTTTGGTACAATACAGCCTTTCAAACTGCTGCTCAAATGACACCATTTGAGGCTCTCTATGGTCGTGTTCCACCCACCATTCCTCGCTACATCCGCGATACTAGTGGTCATGCCTTGATCGATACACAACTATTGGAACGCGACAAAGTTTTATCACTTCTCAAAACTAATCTTCGCAAGGCTCAAGCTCGTATGAAACATTTTGCCGATCGCCATCGACGGGAAATTTCTTTCAATGAAGGTGACTGGGTCTATGTCAAGCTTCAACCTTTCTGACAATCATCCGTAAGGCTCCAGTGCCACAGTAAACTTGGTCGCCGTTACTTTGGTCCTTATCAGATTGTTCGCCGTATTGGCGATGTTGCTTATAAGTTGGCGTTACCCAATTCTGCTTGCATTCATCCTGTGTTTCACATTCCTTGCTTAAGAAATGTGTTGGCAACCCTGATCAGCAGATAACACCATTGAACTTAGTTGATTCTGCGGCTTCCTTAATCCTCCAATCTACTGCGATTTTGGGCAAAAGGGTGGTCCAACGCGCTACCTTTATGATTGAGCAATGGATGGTGCAGTGGGAAAGCTTGTCCGTTAGTGAAGCTACCTGGGAGGACAAAGACCATATTCTCAAGTTGTTCCCTACATTGAACCTTGAGGCCAAGGTTCCGCTCGATGGGGATGGTATTGTTATGGACAGAGTCGTGCAACAATCTGAGCTCATGATGCCAGACGAATCACAACAATTGAGAAGAAGCTCCAGGCCAAAACTAACTTCTAGAAGGTTGCAAGGTTTCGTTTGGGGAGACACATCAGCAAATGACAGGACAAACAAGGAATAACAGTTTGTAATCATGAGGATAGTGACAACTATATAGGAAGGGAATTTACTGGGAGTTGGTTATGCTAAAAATCTGTTACGTTCATGCAATTCTCTGCTCATCTCAGATTCTCTCTTTTTACTCATCTGTCATTCTCTATTCTGTGTTTTCAATTAAAGGATCTGTAATTTCCGGGCAATCAATACAAATTCCATTCTGTTTTCTTCATTTTGTGTCAAATCACTGTTACATTAATTCAATCCTTACAGCTTGTGTCAAGTTTGATTTAAGGAATCTTACACACTCAAAAGAAAAACGTTAACAGATACAACTTTGCACTTACAATTCCTACTATATTACCTAAGCAAAACCTCAAACACAAGCTTGCACAACTTCAAGCTTCCACCAGACGAGAATAGATAATAATGCAATCCATGAGTTGTGAGTGATAAGACAACAAAAAAATCAGCAACTCCTCATTCCAATGACCGAGTCAGAGAAAGCTAAACTGGACTACATTTCCTGGGAGGGAAGATCTTGATAGTTGTTCCCCTATAACTTAAACCGCCCACAAGAAAATAGTTAAAACGTAACATCCTCTAGTCTCCTATCCACTGCACCATTGAAACTCAACTAAATTAATAAACAATAAATGAAACAAGTTCAAGCTTGACACGCGAAACACCATTCTATACCCTCCCTCCCACTCGACCCACAAAGAAAGTAACGATCTTTACAAGAAAACAAAAGAAGAAACAGAGAAAGGGAGCTAATTTATACAAACTCAGTTTCAAATTACAAGCATCCATCACCATCACAATTTATTTCACAGAGCAAAGTGGAAGAAAGCAGAGAACTTTCTGAACAAAACCAGAGACGAACTCAGAAATTGCAAAGTGACAGGAAAAGGAAAACAAAACGAGAGTCATGGGTAAGAAGCAAAACCTTGCTTTGATTGGAAAACATGGTTAGGTGAGAGAGTTAATCTCCCACAGATGGCACTCTCCATCTCTCCCTCTCACTCTCTCCCTCTCTCCTCTCGGACTCTTCTATGTTTGCCCTGTGGTCTCCACCAACACACGCACTCTCTAAAATGAACAGTGGCTATTTATTTTCTTTTGTTTTTGGGTTAATTTCCAATTACTTTCTTCTCTGTTCCTGCTTTCTGGTAAAGATTTTTGCTTTTTCTCTCTTTTTAAAGAGAATGAAATAGAAAATATTACAGAAAAACTGGTGGTGGGAAAAATATACAGAGAAAATCTAAAGATGTCGTTTTCACAAGATGGAGTCTGGAGAGCAATATATGGAAGGAAACGGTGTGCCAAGTTGAGGTCAAGTTGATGGCATTGAGTATGAATTATTAAGCCTTAGTACATTATGCATTACTATTTTGGCAGCTATCTAGGATGGCAATGATGTCGTTTTGATCAAAACTTCCGGCATATTATCCCCTATAGGTAACATGCCTAAAACAACCAAAGTGAATGCTATCATAATAAAGACTCCAGCAAAGATGGAAATCTAGACATGATAGAAAACGAGGAGCTTTACTGAAAAACTTCCAACGGGTAATTGTTAATGAAGATTTTGTTCGGGAAAGTGATGATCTTTTTGTGTAGATTTTAGTACCCAGTTGATGAACCACTTTGGTGCTGAATCTACTTTGTTTCTTGATTACTAGCCGCAAGAATTCTCATTATGCAGACCAGCCCCTTAAATATAAAATATGACGTCGGGAACAAAACCAAATCCCCGTAAAAAAAAAACCAAAATTTTCCAGAAACTGATAAAAAACTCCAATGAACACTGTGATTGCTGCAAGATTTCACAGAAATTCTTGTGTTGCCAAAAGCTTCCAACTAACTCCCATCGTAACAGACAAAATCACACATCCTTACATTGATTCTCAGAGTCCACAAAGTTAACAAAAGCTGTACATAAATTTAAAGGCCCCATATGCTAGTTATTCAAAAGTACATGATTCTACATCACCTTACTAGTAACCAATAAATAATGCTGCAAGAAAATCTTTGCTTTGATGTCTGCAACAACATTAATACAGCCAATCAAGCAGCACATTCAACAATCCTAAAATAAAGTCCCGGAGGGCAAATACTAGTGAATGTATTTCCTTACAATTTATCCTAATAACTTTCCTTGTTCATTTTACAATTATTATGATAGGGCAATAAAATTTAGGGGCTTATCTTCCTGCAGTTTCCTGCAGCCAAAGCCTTGCTAATGCTTTTTGATTAACAAATGTTTTCCCTGAGCTCAAGTCCTCATTAACACATAAATGGCCCTCCTGCCATAGTATTTGGCCCATGGGATGAAACCTGCCCCTGAGAAACTAATTGTGATCGTCCTGGCCCTTGAACATAAGCTTGACCCATTCCAGTCCCAACCATTTCTTGCTGCGGAGGAAGCTGCTGTTGCTGCATTAGAGGAAGTTGTTGTTGTTGCATTTGAGGAAGCTGCTGCTGTTGCTGCATTTGAGAAAGCTGTTGTTGCTGCATTTGAGGAAGCTGCTGCTGTTGCTGCAATTGCTGAAGTTGCTGTTGTTGTTGCTGCAACTGAGGAAGCTGTTGCTGTTGCTGCAGTTGGGGAAGCTGTTGTTGTTGCTGTAACTGTGAAAGTTGCTGTTGCTGCTGTAACTGTGGAAGCTGCTGTTGTTGCAGCTGCCGGAGAGGCTGTTGCTGTTGTAACTGCAGAAACTGCAGCTGTTGCTGCAACTGCGAAAGCTGCTGTTGCTGTTGAAGCTGAGGAAGTTGCTGCTGTTGCATTTGTTGATGATGCTGCTGTTGTTGCAGCTGATCGGATATCTTTGGCTTGAAAACAACCATATCCTGGTTCCAGATGAAGCAGAAATAAGCAAAATGAAAGTTAAGTGCAAATTCCAAATTGAACTCATTGATTCATTGCCATTTTATGTACCCTAAACCAAAGGCATCAAGTCTACAACAAATCACAAGGGAAAAAGGCATCAAGAAACAAAACAAGGCGAAAGGAAAATACAGTTTCTTACCTCAGGCAAAAGCATCGCTATCAAGCGGCAGGTTTTGTCTGAAACTGACAGCAGCAGTGTCTGAGATGGCAATTGGATGACTGCACACTGGTTAAAATAAGATTTAAACCATATCAGAAAAGCTCATAGAGCTAAGCTTATAGACTTTTTAAAATAGAATCTCACAATAATAGAAAGAAAATAAATCAACACCAGGTTCACGGAAATTGTTTTCACCAAGTTCAATCCAATTTGTTTGGAAAAACTAGGCAGTCATCAGTTTCTTCTGAATAGAGGCTTTAAGAACACAACATTCAACCATATTAAAGGAAGTTAAGAGTGGTGTACTGTAAAAAGTGGTGAGAGTATACTTTATGGAACAGCTTCTTGTTTTTGTTCGTTCAAGTTAACTTTGCAAATCTCGAAGAATGCCTATGATTCAGGATGCCACCTAGATTATTGCTTCAATAGCCATATTGCATAACAGGAAAAGATTTTCATGATCTCCTACGACTCCTCGTCACCCATGCTAGAATGTATTAGACAACTTTCTTAATCCGCCAAGGTGATATGCATAATCAATGTGATACTGAGCTATACCGGAAATTGTAATGTGTAACACGCCTAGCATAAACGAGATGATATCCCAGTATAACTACCAATTATTATGCCTTGTGCTGCGACACCAAAAGTGCATAGTGGGCCTATTTAAGAAGGAAAGAACATAAAAACAAAGGAAGGAAAAATAACCGGGGGACTAAAGGTGATTAGAACACTATCTTCACATGTAATAAGAAGGTAAGTGTTAATTGCTCAGGAAGGAATTCTGCGCCAAAGTACTACCTCCAAGGTAGTACACATAAAACTTAACCAATTTGATACTGAGCAACCTAAAAATCATAACGGCTAATAGGTCTAGCATTACCTTAGATTATATCCCTGTAGAAATAGTAATGATTATTCGTTTGGCTGACACACCAAAAGTGTATAGTGGGTCTACTAAGAAAAAGAAACTGAGGCGAGAAGAGAAGTAAAACACTATCTTCACATGTAATGAGAAGGTGAGTGCTAATTGCTTCAGAAGGAATTCTGAAGTCTTATTTGATACGAGTGCTTGGAAAATTCAATCCATGATAACCTGATCTACTTGCATATAAAGTAATACTTAAAATAATATTTCCCAGATTGTTGTCCTCAATATTTAATTCACTGCTATTTTTGTCAATGATGGAAACCGAGAAAGACAAAATATTCAAGGTGAATCTAGATGCACAATGGAAAGTAGAAGAGCTGGATAATCATCAGTCAAATATTGAAGAAAAACAAAATATTTAATGACAGTTAAATACATCGAAAAGAACAATCTTGTAGACAACTTACTAGTTTTTTCTATTGTAGCTGTCCAAGAAATCCATGCTGATTCATTGCCCGAAATACCAGGGGAACAGCATTCCCAACATATTGCCTACGTTAAAAACAACAACTAGAGAGGACCACGAATGTTTGCAATAAAGGCAAATAGGAAGAAGTACGTATAAATTGCAAAACAAAAGTGGAAGTTGATTCATCAAGCAGCAAGTACTTGTTATTCATGTGGTCTTGGGATATCAACCGAACTATTTGCATTGTATTTGGCCAATTCTCTGCAAGCCTGAGAATGACATGAAAAGATAATCAAATGAGTCCATCGAAACACTAACATAGGTCTTCACACACTTGGAAGTGATTGTACGTGCATATTCCTTTTCATTGACCAAAACCATCAAACAGAGATGAATTTTAAATGAAGCACAGTGATATATTATCTAAACATGAAATCTAGTTTCAGAATAGTGTTCTGGGAGATGATGAAAATCACTTGTCAACAACAGCATCAAATAACTTGGGGAGGCCATATACAATTTTAAGCAATGACAGAGAATGCGTCTCAAAAGGTAATTTAGGATACTCAGATAACAACAAACTTCATTTTGCTAAGTTGCAGATTTCTTGATTAAAAGTCTACAACTATGCAGCAAATGAACATTAGCTCAATGGCAGAAACCCATCAGTTGCAAAGATTTGATTCAAGTTGGAGCCTTAACAGTATAAAAACCAATGGCTACATTACAAAGAATAGTGATGAAAAGAAAAAATTAAAAGAAGAACAAAAATAATCTCAACACCATAAGCAATAACCACAGCAATGGCTCCCATAAAACAACATTATCAGTGAAATTTGGCCTCTGTTTCATAGACACTATTTTAGTGAGAGGGATTGTTTGTTAGGAGTGAATTTGATATTTATTACTTGCAACAGAGCAAACAATTCGAAGCATAAAGCCACTTTAATACCAAACACTCTTTCTAGTTGATATAATGAAGCCGATCTTGACCATATAAATCCACCTACGAAGTAACTTAAGTATGAAGAATTGAGTAATCCTGTGACAAAATTTACTGTCAAACTTACGTCTCAGAAGCTGAAGAACTCCTATAACCCTGTGATAGAAAAGACAACAAATGAGTATTGTTGATAAAGGGAAAGAAGAGAAGTGCATAGATTGATAACAGTGAGTATTAGAATGAAGATTCACAGCAAGAATTAGAATCATAAAGAAACAGCAAATATTTAATCAGAAGTTTTAGACATACCTCCAGTCCGGTGATGAAGACAGGCTGTCCATGCCTTTGGCCATAGAGATCTCCCTGCATGAGTTTCCAACATTCAGAGATAATTCGCACCTCTCAGGCACACTCCACATCCAGAGATGCATAAATAGAAACAGAGAATAAGATGTTGACATCAGCAATTTGTGAAACTATTTAAATTGCCCAATATAAGAAGCCAAACTTACCTCCCAGACTTTGATATATTTGCATTGTGCTGTTTGCAGGGTACCTGACGTCTGTTGTGACAAAGGCATGTTTACCGTGGAGTTGTTGACCCCAAGTGCTTGTATCCCACTCTGTACTTGTTGAGACATTCCTGGTGTAGGTATCATCGTACCAGTACCAGTAACAGAAGAAACACCTGATTGACCAAGACCATTCACCACACTCTGATTCATGCTAATTCCACTTTGGACCATTTGAGTTCCTGAAAGATTTCCTTGGCTCATGCTTGGTGCTGGCTGGCCCATGCTAACACCTCCTTGACTATTATTACTCATGGGTTGTGAAATCCCAGATACGTTAGAAGTTGCAGAAGGGAAAGAAGTAAGCCCCGAGTTCTGTGAAACAGAGAAAGAGAGCTAATTTATACGAACTCAGTTTCAAATTACAAACATCCATCACCATAACAATTTATTTCACACAGCTAATTGGAAGAAAGCAGAGAACTTTCTGAACGAAACCAGAGACGAACTCAGAAATTGCAACGTGACAGGAAAAGGAAAACAAAAAGAGAGTCATGGGTAAGAAGCAAAACCTGGTTTTGATTGGAAAACATGGTTAGGATCTGCTTGTTGGTAGGAATTAAAAAAAAGAAATGAGTATAGAATGAAAGATTGGGTTTGGCAAGCAATGCTTATGGAATGAAAGATTGGGTTTAGTAAGAGTCATTATTTTGATTATTTATTTTTAAATAATACCTTATTCTTTTAAGAATGGGTATCATTGATATATAAGTATGTATTTATTATAATTAATTATAATATAAATAAATAATTAAAATATAATTTATTCATTATTTAATAATTATATTATAATTAATTAGATGTAATATAATATAATTAAAATAAAATATAATTAATTATAATAAATTTTTATTTCTTAATTAGTATTTTTATAAACCAACCACTATCAATGATAATGATAATTATTTTTCTTCTTAATCAATCATTATAATTATAATAATAATATCTATTCATCTTTTTACTATATTTATTCTTATTCTTATTACTTTTCTTCTATCTGAACCAACGACCCTTTAATCTCCACATATGGCACTCTTCGTCAAAATGCCAAATTTTGGTATAATAAATTAATACTAAATCTTGACATCAAAATAGTATAATAAATAGTAATACAAGGAAGACACCAAATCTTCCAAAATGGTGTAATAAATAGTAATACAATGGATTTATTACATCAAAATACCAAATTTATGCACTTTTTAACATATTCCTTTTATGTCCTTCTCATAAATTGATTCATTTATATAATTTACTAAACAATTAAATTTAAAATATATATTACTTTATACAAAACATATCATTACAAAGATTTCATTTAGATATTTAAAGCTAAATTAATATTGAATATAATATTAAATTTATTTTAATTCTTATTTTAGATGTTATAAATTCATTAATAAAATATGTTAATAATAAAAAGTATAAAATTTAAACCACACCATTGATTTTAAAATTAAAACTCAACAAAATATTTGAAATTACAATTAAAGTTTTTTTTGTTGCAAAATATTAAATATATTTTAATTTAATATATAAAATATATATATTAATTAAAATAATGATCTTATTTTAATTTTTAATAAATAAATAAAAGTTATTGTATAAATATAATTTAATTTAATTAATAACTAAATTATTGTGATATATTTTTGAAAAAATTTTGGTGTAAAAATTTAGCATAAAATAATTAGAGTAACACTAAATTTAGTGTAAAAAAATTATTAAAATAATCTTTTTTAAACCACGTCAAATTTGATGTAATAGTTGGAGATGGTCTTAGGACGTTATACATTACTATTTTGGCAGGCATCTAGGATGACAATGATGTCGTTTTGATCCAAAACTTCCGGCCTATTAGCAACCCTAGAGGTAACACGCCTAAAACAACCAAAGTGAATGCTATCACAATAAAGACTCCAACAAAGATGGAAATCAGGATATGATAGAAAAAGAGGAGCTTTACTGAAAAACTTCCAACGGGTAATTGTTAATGAAGATTTTGTTCAAGAAAGTGATGATCTTTTTATGTAGTTTGTACTACCAAGTTGATGAACCACTTTGGTGCTGAATCTACTTTGTTTCTTGGTTACTAACCGCAGGAATTCTCACTATTCAGACCAGTCCCTTAAATACAAAACATGATGCGGGAAACAAAACCAAATCCCCCTAAAAAAAAACCAAAAATTTCCAGAGACTCAGAAAAAACTCCAATGAACACTGTGATTGCTGCAAGATTTCACAGAAATTCTTGTGTTGCCAAAAGCACAGAAAGCTTCCAGCTAACTCCCATCGTAACAGACAAAATCACACGTCCTTACATTGATTCTATGAGTCCACAAAGTTAACAAAAGCTGTACATAAATTTGAAGGTCCCATATGCTAGTTATTCAAAAGTACATGATTCTACATCACCTTACTAGTAACTAATAAATAATGCTGCAAGAAAATCTTTGCTTTGATGTCTGCAACAACATTAATACAGCCAATCAAGCAGCACATTCAACAATCCTAAAATAAAGTCCCGGAGGACAAATACTAGTGAATGTATTTTCTTATAATTTATCATAATAACTTTCCTTGTTCATTTTACAATTATTATGATAGGGCAATAAAATTTAGGGGCTTATCTTCCTGCAGTTTCCTGCAGCCAAAGCCTTGCGAATGCGTTTTGATTAACAAATGTTTTCCCTGAGCTCAAGTCCTCATTAACACATAAATGGCCCTCCTGCCATAGTATTTGGCCCATGGGATGAAACCTGCCCCTGAGAAACTAATTGTGATCGTCCTGGCCCTTGAACATAAGCTTGACCCATTCCAGTCCCAACCATTTGTTGCTGCGGAGCAAGCTGCTGTTGCTGCATTTGAGGAAGCTGTTGTTGTTGCATTTGAGGAAGCTGCTGCTGTTGCTGCATTTGAGAAAGTTGTTGTTGCTGCATTTGAGGAAGCTGCTGCTGTTGCTGCAATTGCTGAAGTTGCTGTTGTTGTTGCTGCAGCTGAGGAAGCTGTTGCTGTTGTTGTTGCTGTAACTGTGAAAGTTGCTGTTGCTGCTGTAACTGTGGAAGCCGCTGTTGATGCAGCTGCCGGAGAGGCTGTTGCTGTTGTAACTGCAGAAACTGCAGCTGTTGCTGCAACTGCAAAAGCTGCTGTTGCTGTTGAAGCTGAGGAAGTTGCTGCTGTTGTTGCAGCTGACCGGATATCTTTGGCTTGAAAACAACCATATCCTGGTTCCAGATGAAGCAGAAATAAGCAAAATGAAAGTTAAATGCAAATTCCAAATTGAACTCATTGATTCATAGCCATTTTATGTACCCTAAACCAAAGGCATCAAGTTTACAACAAATCACAAGGGAAAAAGGCATCAAGAAACAAAACAAGGCGAAAGGAAAATACAGTTTCTTACCTCAGGCAAAAGCATCGCTATCAAGCGGCAGGTTTTGTCCAAAACTGACAGCAGCAGCGTCTGAGATGGTAATTGGATGACTGCACACTGGTTAAAATAAGATTTAAACCATATCAGAAAAGCTCATAGAGCTAAGCTTATAGACTTTCTAAAATAGAATCTCAAAATAATAGAAAGAAAATAAATCAACACCAGGTTTACGGAAATTGTTTTCACCAAGTTCAATCCAATTTGTTTGGAGAAACTAGGCACTCATCAGTTTCTTCTAAATAGAGGCATTAAGAACACAACATTCAACCATATTAAAGGAAGTTAAGAGTGGTGTACTGTAAAAAGTGGTGAGAGTATACTTTATGGAACAGCTTCTTGTTTTTGTTCGTTCAAGTTAACTTTGCAAATCTCGAAGAATGCCTATGATTCAGGATGCCAACTAGATTATTGCTTCAATAGCCATATTGCATAACAGGAAAAGATTTTCATGATCTCCTAGGACTCCTCGTCACCCATGCTAGAATGTATTAGACAACTTTCTTAATCCGCCAAGGTGATATGCATAATCAATGTGATACTGAGCTATACCGGAAATTGTAATGTGTAACACGCCTAGCATAAACGAGATCATATCCGAGTATAACTACCGATTATTATCCCTTGTGCTGCCACACCAAAAGTGCATAGTGGGCCTATTTAAGAAGGAAAGAACATAAAAACAAAGGAAGGAAAAATAACCGGGGGACTAAAGGTGATTAGAACACTATCTTCACATGTAATAAGAAGGTAAGTGTTAATTGCTCAGGAAGGAATTCTGCGCCAAAGTACTACCTCCAAGGTAGTACACATAAAACTTAAACCAATTTGATACTGAGCAACCTAAAAATCATAACGGCTAATAGGTCTAGCATCACCTTAGATCATATCCCTGTAGAAATAGTAATGATTATTCGTTTTGCTGACACACCAAAAGTGTATAGTGGGTCTATTAAGAAAAAGAAACTGAGGCGAGAAGAGAAGTAAAACACTATCTTAACATGTAATGAGAAGGTGAGTGCTAATTGCTTTAGAAGGAATTCTGAAGTCTTATTTGATATGAGTGCTTGGAAAATTCAATCCATGATAACCTGATCTACTTGCATATAAAGTAATACTTAAAATAATATTTCCCCGATTGTTGTCCTCAATATTTAATTCACTGCTATTTTTGTCAATGATGGAAACCAAGAAAGACAAAATATTCAAGGTGAATCTAGATGCACAATGGAAAGTAGAAGAGCTGGATAATCATCAGTCAAATATTGAAGAAAAACAAAATATTTAATGACAGTTAAATACATCGAAAAGAACAATCATGTAGACAACTTACTAGTTTTTTCTCTTGTAGATATCCAAGAAATCCATGCTGATTCATTGCCCGAAATACCAGGGGAACAGCCTTCCCAGCATATTGCCTATGTTAAAAACAACAATTAGAGAGGACCACGAATGTTTGCAATAAAGGCAAATAGGAAGAAGTACGTATAAATTGTAAAACAAAAGTGGAGGTTGATTCATCAAGCAGCAAGTACTTGTTATTCATGTGGTCTTGGGATATCAACCGAACTATTTGCATTGTATTTGGCCAATTCTCTGCAAGCCTGAGAATGACATGAAAAGATAATCAAATGAGTCCATCGAAACACTAACATAGGTCTTCACACACTTGGAAGTGATTGTAAGTGCATATTACTTTTCATTGACCAAAACCATCAAACACAGATGATTTTTAAATGAAGCACAGTGATATATTACCTAAACATGAAATATAGTTTCAGAATAGTGTTCTGGGAGATGATGAAAATCACTTGTCAACAACAGCATCAAATAACTTGGAGAGGCCATATACAATTTTAAGCAATGACAGAGAATGCATCTCAAAAGGTAATTTAGGATACTCAGATAACAACAAACTTCATCTTGCTAAGTTGCAGATTTCTTGATTAAAAGTCTACAACTATGCAGCAAATGAACATTAGCTCAATGGCACAAACCCATCAGCTGCAAAGACTTGATTCAAGTTGGAGCCTTAACAGCATAAAAACAAATGGCTACATTACAAAGAATAGTGATGAAAAGAAAAAATTAAAAGAACAAAAATAATCTCAACACCATAAGCAATAACCACAGCAATGGCTCCCATAAAACAACATTATCAGTGAAATTTGGCCTCTGTTTCATATACACTATTTTAGTGAGGGGGATTGTTTGTTAGGAGTGAATTTGATATTTATTACTTGCAACAGAGCAAACAATTTGAAGCATAAAGCCACTCTAATACCAAACACTCTTTCTAGTTGACATAATGAAGCCGATCTTGACCATATAAATCCAACCACGAAGTAACTTAAGTATGGAGAATTGAGTAATCCTGTGACAAAATTTACTGTCAAACTTACGTCTCAGAAGCTGAAGGACTCCTATAACCCTGTGATAGAAAAGACAACAAATGAGTCTTGTTGATAAAGGGAAAGAAGAGAAGTGCATAGATTGATAACAGTGAGTATTAGAATGAAGATTCACAGCAAGAATTAGAATCATAAAGAAACAGCAAATATTTAATCAGAAGTTTTAGACATACCTCCAGTCCGGTGATGAAGACAGGCTGTCCATGCCTTTGGCCACAGAGATCTCCCTGCATGAGTTTCCAACATTCAGAGAGAATTAGCACCTCTCAGGCACACTGCACATGCAGAGATGCATAAATAGAAAAAGAGAATAAAATGTTGACATCAGCAATTTGTGAAGCTATTTAAATTGCCCAATATACGAAGCCAAGCTTACCTCCCAGACTTTGATATATTTGCGTTGTACTGTTTGCAGGGTACCTGATGTCTGTTGTGACAAAGGCATGTTTACCGTGGAGTTGCTGACCCCAAGTGATTGTATCCCACTTTGTACTTGTTGAGACATTCCTGGTGTAGGTATCATCGTACCAGTACCAGTACCAGAAGAAACACCTGATTGACCAAGACCATTCACCACACACTGATTCATGCTAATTCCACTTTGGACCACTTGAGTTCCTGAAAGATTTCCTTGGATCATGCTTGGTGCAGGCTGGCCCATGCTAACACCTCCTTGACTATTATTACTCATGGGTTGTGAAATCCCAGATATGTTAGAAGTTGCAGAAGGGAAAGAAGTAAGCCCCGAGTTCTGTGAAACAGAGAAAGAGAGCTAATTTATACGAACTCAGTTTCAAATTACAAACATCCATCACCATAACAATTTATTTCACACAGCTAATTGGAAGAAAGCAGAGAACTTTCTGAACGAAACCAGAGACGAACTCAGAAATTGCAACGTGACAGGAAAAGGAAAACAAAATGAGAGTCATGGGTAAGAAGCAAAACCTGGTTTTGATTGGAAAACATGGTTAGGGTGTGCTTGTTGGTAGGAATAAACAAAAAGAAATGAGGATGGAACGAAAGATTGGGTTTGTCCACCCATCGGGTGCCATTTATTCCTCATCGAGGATATGTCGGGAACCCGCTTTTCGAGACTTGTCCTGTAATTTCGTTTCCTTTCCCTTATATATATATAATTATATATACAAAATGATTGGGTGTGGTAAGCACTATAAAAAGATTGGTAAGCAATGACTACTGATCGAAAAATTGAGTTTGGTAAAGGGTATAATTATAGAGTTATTATTATGATATTTTAAATAATACCTCTCTTTTTTTAAGAGTTGGTATTTTTATTATGTAAGGTGTATTTATTATAATTAATTAAAATATAATTTATTTATTAATTAATAATTATATTATAATTAATTAGATATAATATAATTAATTAAAATATAATATTTGATAATAATAAATTTTATTTCTTAATTAGTATTTTACAAACTAACTATTATTAATGATAATGGTAATCATTCTTTTTCTTAACCGACCATTATAATTATAATAATAATATTTATTAACGTTTTTACTATATTTATTATCATTCTTATTACTTTTCTTATATAAGAACCAACGGCTCCTTTAATCTCCCACATAGGGTACTTTCTGTCAAAATGCCAAAATTTGGTACAATAAATCCACACTAAAATAGTATAATAAATAGTAATACAAGGAAGACACAAAATCTTCACACCAAAATGATGTAATAAATAGTAACACAATGGATTTATTACACCAAAAGTTATAAAAGACAACTTTATCCATTTACTTTTAACATATTCCTTTTTGTCTTTCTCACAAATTGATTCATTTGCATAATTAACTAAGTAATTAAATTTAAAATATATATTACTTTACACAAAATATGTCATTACAAAGATTTCATTAAGACATTTAAAACTAGACTAATATTGAATATAATATTAAATTATTTTTAATTCTTATTTATAGGTGTTATAAATTTATTAATAAAATATGCTAAGAATAAAAATATATATAAATTAAAACCACACCATTGATTTTAAAATTAAAACTCAACAAAAATATTTGAAATTATAACTAAAATTTAAACCACACAATTAAAATTTTTGTTGTTTCAAAATATTAAATATATTTTTAATTTAATATGAAATATATATATATATATATATTAAGAATAATAATTTTATTTTAATTTTAATAAATTAATTTAGTTAATAACTAAATTATTGTAGTATATTCTTTTAAAAAAAATTGTGTAAAAATTTAGTACAGAAATTTTGGAATAATATCAAATTTAGTGTAAAAAATTATTGAAATATTATCTCTTACACAACGACAAATTTGAATTTGATGTAATGGGTGGAGATGGCCTTATTACATTATCCATTACTATTTTGGCAGCTATCTAGGATGGCAATGATGTCGTTTTGATCCAAAACTTCCGGTATATTATCAACCCTAGAGGCAACATGACTAAAACAACCAAAGTGAATGCTATCATAACAAAGACTCCAACAAAGATGGAAGTCTGGATATGATAGAAAAAGAGGAGCTTTACTGAAAAACTTCCAACGGGTAGTTGTTAATGAAGATTTTGTTCAGGAAAGTGATGATCTTTTTGTGTAGATTTTAGTACCCAGTTGATGAACCACTTTGGTGCTGAATCTACTTTGTTTCTTGATTCCTAGCCTCAAGAATTCTCATTATACAGACCAGCCCCTTAAATACAAAATATGATGTAGGGAACAAAACCAAATCCCCCCTTAAAAAAACCAAAAATTTCCAGAAACTGAGAAAAAACTCCAATGAACACTGTGATTGCTGCAAGATTTCACAGAAATTCTTGTGTTACCAAAAGCACAGAAAGCTTCCAACTAACTTCCATCGTAACAGACAAAATCACACGTCCTTACATTGATTCTCAGAGTCCACAAAGTTAACAAAAGCTGTACATAAATTTAATGGCCCCATATGCTAGTTATTCAAAAGTACATGACTCTACATTACCTTACTATAGTAACTAATAAATAATGCTGCAAGAAAATCTTTGCTTTGATGTCTGCAACAACATTAATACAGCCAATCAAGCAGCACATTCAACAATCCTAAAACAAATACTAGTGAATGTATTTCCTTATAATTTATCCTAATAACTTTCCTTGTCCATTTTACAATTATTATGATAGGGCAATAAAATTTAGGGGCTTATCTTCCTGCAGTTTCCTGCAGCCAAAGCCTTGCTAATGCTTTTTGATTAACAAATGTTTTCCTTGAGCTCAAGTCCTCATTAACTCATAAATGGCCCTCCTGCCATAGTAGTTGGTCCTTGTGATGAAACTTGCCCCTGAGAAACTAATTGTGATCGACTTGGCCCTTGAACATAAGCTTGACCCATTCCAGTCCCAACCATTTGTTGCTGCGGAGCAAGTTGCTGTTGCTGCATTTGAGGAAGCTGTTGTTGCTGCATTTGAGGAAGCTGCTGCTGTTGCTGCAATTGCTGAAGCTGCTGTTGTTGTTGCTGCAGCTGAGGAAGCTGTTGCTGTTGCTGCAGTTGGGGAAGCTGCTGTTGTTGCTGTAACTGTGAAAGCTGCTGTTGCTGCTGTAACTGTGGTTGCTGCTGTAACTGCAGCTGCTGGAGAGGCTGTTGCTGTTGTAACTGCGGAAACTGCTGCTGTTGCTGCAACTGCGAAAGCTGCTGTTGCTGCTGAAGCTGAGGATGTTGCTGCTGTTGCATTTGTTGATGATGCTGCTGTTGTTGCTGCTGACTGGATATCTGTGGCTTGAAAACAACCATATCCTGGTTCCAGATAAAGCAGAAATAATCAAAATGAAAGTTAAAATGCAAATTCCAAATTGAACTCATTGATTCACAGCCATTCTATGTACCCTAAACCAAAGGCATCAAGTTTACAACAAATCACGAGGGAAAAAGGCATCCAGAAACAAAACAACGCAAAAGGAAAATACAGTTTCTTACCCCAGGAAAAAGCATCCCTATCAAGCGGCAGGCTTTGTCAGAAACTGACAGCAGCAGCGTCTGAGATGGTAATTGGATGACTGCACACTGGTTAAAATAAGATTTCAAACCATATCAGAAAAGCTTATAGAATTTCTAAAATAGAATCTCAAAATAATAGAAGGAAAATAAATCAACACCAGGTTCACGGAAATTAGTTCACCAAGTTCAATCCAATTTGTTTGGAAAAACTAGGCGCTCATCAATTTCTTCTGAATAGAGGCATGAAGAACACAACATTCAACCACATTAAAGGAAGTTAAGAGTGGTGTACTGTGAAAAGTGGTGAGAGTATATTTTATGGAACAGCTTCGTGTTTTTGTTCGATCAAGTTAACTTTGCAAATCTCGAAGAATGCCTATGATTCAGGATGCCAACTAGATTATTGCTTCAATAGCCATATTGCATAACAGGAAAAGATTTTCATAATCTCCTAGGACTCCTCGTCACCCATGCTAGAATGTATTAGACAACTTTCTTAATCCGCCAAGGTGATATGCATAATCAATGTGATGCTGAGCTATACCGGAAATTGTAATGTGTAACAAGCCTAGCATAAACGAGATCATATCCCAGTAAAACTACCAATGATTATTCCTTGTGCTGCCACACCAAAAGTGCATAGTGGGTCTATTTAAGAAGGAAAGAACATAAAAACAAAGGAAGGAAAAATAACTGGGGACTAAAGGTGATTAGAACACTATCTTCACATGTAATAAGAAGGTAAGTGTTAATTGCTCAGGAACGAATTCTGAGCCAAAGTACTACCTCCAAGGTAGTACACATAAAAATAACCAATTTGATACTGAGCAAACTAAAAATCATAACGACTAATAAGCCTAGCATTACCTTAGATCATATCCCTGTAGAACTAAGAATGATTATTCGTTTTGCTGACACACCAAAAGTGTATAGTTGGTCTATCAAGAAAAGAAACTGAGGCGAGAAGAGAAGTAAAACACTAACGTCACGTGTAATGAGAAGGTGAGTGCTAATTGCTTCAGAAGGAATTCTGAAGTCTTATTTGATATGAGTGCTTGGAAAATTCAATCCATGATTACCTGATCTACTTGCATATAAAGTAATACTTAAAATAATATTTCCCAGATTGTTGTCCTCAATATTTAATTCACTGCTATTTTTGTCAATGATGGAAACCAAGAAAGACAAAATATTCAAGGTGAATCTAGATGCACAATGGAAAGTAGAAGAGCTGGATAATCATCAGTTAAATATTGAAGAAAAACAATATATCTAATGACCGTTAAATACATCGAAAAGAACAATCTTTTAGACAACTTACTAGTTTTTTCTCTTGTAGCTGTCCAAGAAATCCATGCTGATTCATTGCCCGAAATACCAGGAAATCAGCCTTCCCAACATATTGCCTGTGTTAAAACAACAATTAGAGTGAATGTTTGAAATAAAGGCAAATAGGAAAACGTATGTATAAATTGCAAAAGAAAAGTGGAAGTTGATTCATCAAGCAGCAAGTACTTGTTATTCATGTGGTCTTGGGATATCAACCGAACTATTTGCATTGTAGTTGGCCAATTCTCTGCCAGCCTGAGAGCGACATGAAAAGATAATCAATCAACTGAGTCCATCGAAACACTAACATAGGTCTACACACACTTGGAAGTGATTGTAAGTGCATGTTCCTTTTCATTGACCAAGAACATCATACAGAGATGAATCTTAAATGATGCAGAGTGATATATGACCTAAACATGAAATCTAGATATCAGAATAGTGTTCTGGGAGATGTTGAAAATCACTTGTCAACAACAGCATCAAACAACATGGAGAGGCCATATATAATTTTAAGCAATGACAGAGAATGCATCTCAAAAGGTAATTTAGGATACTCAGATAACAACAAACTTCATTTTGCTAAGTTGCAACTTCTTGATTAAAAGTCTACAACTATGCAGCAAATGAACATTAGCTCAATGGCACAAACCCATCAGCTACAAAGACTTGATTCAAGTTGGAGCCTTAACAGCATAAAAATAAACGGCTACATTACAAAGAACAGTAATGAAAGGAAAAAATTACAAGAAGAACAAAAATAATCTCAACAACATTAGTAATAACCACAGCAATGGCTCCCATAAAACAACATTATGAGTGAAATTTGGCCTCTGTTTCATAGACACTATTTTAGTGAGGGGGATTGTTTGTTAGGAGTGAATTTGATATTTATTACTTGCAACAGAGCAAACAATTCGAAGCATGAAGCAACTTGAATACAAACACTCTTTCTAGTTGATACAATGAAGCCAATCTTGACCATAAAAATCCAATCATGAGGCAACTTAAGTATGGAGAACTGAGTAATCCTGTGACAAAATTAAAGTCAAACTTACGTCTCAGAAGCTGAAGAACTCCTATAACCCTGTGACAGAAAAGACAACAAATGAGTCTTGTTGATAAAGGGAAAGAAGAGAAGTGCATAGATTGATAACAGTGAGTGTTAGAATGAAGCTTCACAGCAAGAATTAGAATCATAAAGAGACAGCAAATATTTAATCAGAAGTTTTAGACATACCTCCAGTCTAGTGATGAAGACAGGCTGTCCCTGCCTTTGGCCAGAAAGATTTCCCTGCAAGAGTTTCCAACATTCAGAGAGAATTAGCACCTCTCAGGTACACTCCACATGCAGAGATGCATAAATAGAAACAGAGAATAAAATGTTGACATCAGCAATTTGTGAAGCTATTTAAATTGCCCAATATATGAAGCCAAACTTACCTCCCAGACTTTTATATATTTGCATTGTGCTGTTTGCAGGGTACCTGATGTCTGTTGTGACAAAGGCATGTTTACCGTGGAGTTGCTGACCCCAAGTGATTGTATCCCACTTTGTACTTGTTGAGACATTCCTGGAGTAGGTATCATCGTACCAGTACCAGAAGAAACACCTGATTGACCAAGACCATTCATCACACTCTGATTCATGCTAATTCCACTTTGGACCATTTGAGTTCCTGAAAGATTTCCTTGGCTCATGCTTGGTGCAGGCTGGCCCATGCTAACACCTCCTTGAATATTATTACTCATGGGTTGTGATATCCCAAGGTTTGAATTTCCAGATATGTTAGAAGTTGCAGAAGTGAAAGAAGTAAGCCCCGAGTTCTGTGGAACTTGAGAACTACCAGTAAGAGTTCCTGAACCTGTTATTGAATTGATGCCTGGTTGGCCAGATGAAAATACATTTTGAGTGGCAGGTACAGACGATGCCATTCCACTGGATATCATATTTGACATATGCATTGCTACAGGTGTCTGATTAATTGATGGAAGGCCTATAGACGTTCCTCCAGATAAGGCTGCAGAATTCATCACCCGTGCTTGTGAGAGATTGTTCAATATGCTCACATTTGCAGCAGCAGGTGGCACAGGACGTCCAGATTGTGCCATACCACCAACATTAGGCTTCAATTCCTGCATGTTTTCACCACTTGTTATCATCTCTTGATTCGCTGATGGAGGAGAAGAAGTCTGCAAACTTGCAGTTGGTTGTGAAATAGGACGCTGAACAGGTGGTATATGAGGGAAAGTTGGTCCAGTTGTCACTGAAGTGACAGTGCTTGGCTCCTGAACATATGCAAGAATAATTTTATAACCGTGCCCATAATCCATCCCACAGCATATCAGAAGCAGAAATTAGAGTATAAGATAAGATATATGACACTTACAACTTTTACAGTTGCAGTAGGAATGTTTCCAACGGAAATTGGTGGCCTGTTCAGGATAGATCCGTTCACTGGAATTTGAAGAAAGTAAGCCATCCAAGGGGTAAAATACCAAAAGCATATGCATGGTAATGACAAAATAACATGATAAGCTTATATACGAACACTATTGCTTCTACATCTTGGCAAAGTACTACTACTGTTTGATGGTAGATCTCTCACATTTCAAGGGAAACTAAAGTCTAAAGTCTGCAGATTAGAACGAGAAACATTTGCTCTTGCATAGCAACCACTCAGCAAAAAGCATGCTTTAATCTTATTCGAAGCTGTAATGCCATGGCAATTAAAAAAAGATATTTGACACTGATAGTTGTAGAATGTTTACTCTACATGTCAACATGTGTAAGTTGAAAACCCAAAACAACCAATTGAAGTTATGTTTGTAGATGTGTTATAACCAACTTGGGCCAACCTACCAGTCAACTCTACAGGAAATAGCAAATGACAAACATATATTTAGTAATGCAGTTGTTAGATCTCTAATGGATATTTTGTTGTCAGATTCTTGCCGATACAAAGCAAACAACAAACAGGAAAAAACCTGCTGGAATTGACGTTGGAGGTGGGCCTGTAACTGAAGTTGTTGAAGTTACATCCATTTTGACAGGACTCTGATTTGGAGGCAAGTTTGGAACTCCAGGACGACTTAAAGCAGAACGAGCTTCCATAAAACTCTCTGAGATCAGAACAAGACAATGAGGATTTTTCACATTGTCAACAGGTGGATCTACTGCTCGGGTGTTACGCTTTCCCTTCACAAATCCAATGATTTCATTAGTACGATGTTAAGCCAACAATGAGCAGAGAAAAAATGATGATTTGCATAAATCTAACAAGCAACTACAATTCATTATAGTAATAGTATGAAATGTTTGGATAGCATTACTTTTCTCATTTCTTCTTGTTTCTCTATTTGTTTTAAACTCTTTTGCAAAGTACATCATCTAAAATCATTATGGAGTTGACACTATACATAAAGATATCAATGCCGAAGATTGTTATGAACATATTATTAGAGGATTTGCAGCCATAGGCTTTTTATTGTGACAAAAGGTAAAGAGACCTACATGAGAAGAAATAGCAAAGTAATGAAACAAAGAAAAAATGTTATCCTTACCGCATTATAGATTGCTCTCAGTTTAGGAAGCTGCTTTGGACAAATGACAGACAGAGAAACAGAGCACTGTAATGCAAATTATGCACTTGATAGTGAGCAACCTCCTCAGAGGAAGAGAACACTGGAAAGTAACTCAGGAAAGCAAAAGAAGAAAAGCACCTGAATAAAGGACTTAGCGACTGTCTCTGCATCAGATAGACAACTTTCAGTCTGCGTTTCAACATTTTCGCTGTGTTCTGAATTTTGCAATTGAGGCCTATAGACTGGAGTTGGTAATGGGTGAGGATTACTTGCAGCAACCAGAATGCAATGCCTTTGCCCATCTAGATTTTGTTGAGCTGGGCTTCCAGTTGGGGCAGCAGGGAACATCTGGATGACCCAAAAGAGAACTTCAGGAATATTCTCGGCTACTAATATAACCCAATCTTTGAACAATAAATCAATATTTAATCTTGTGTTGGCTATAGAGTATAACATTAATAGATGCAGAACTATCAGTGCAGAAATTTGTTGTAACACATAATCAAATTACTTTATCATCATTGATATCCAAAATAATCATCAATTAAGTGGGCCATCTATTTCAACCTGCAAGACAATGGCCAGTTCTAGTATTGAGATGGACCAACATAACACCAAAGATTCTTATTCCGTTCTAACTGTCTTCAATTTGCCAACAAATAATACAATACCATCCAAAAAAGTATCCCCTGGTTTAGTTGCATGATTTTGTCATCATGTTGTTGAAAAGATATATCAAGTCCATTCATCAACTATTTGACACTTGTGATGAGATGATACATAAAAGCATTTCTGCTTGGATTTGATACAAATCAAATGGTGAGCTTCTAAAATAAAAGTTGCACTGAAACAATAAAAGATAACGTGTTTTTTTCCTATCAATGCCAGCATCAAGATAATCATTCAGCATTATCAAAAGCAACCGACTGGCGGTAAGTACTTCAGTAAAGAACACTGAAGAGACTTACCATAAAACCCAATGCATTATCAACGTGGAGTCAAACTTGAGCGTGTCCATAATTCCTAAGTTTTTGACGTTGGAGCACTAAAAAATATGGTGCTAGATTGAATTTTTGAGGAATAGCAGGCTTTTATTATTTTCTTTATGCAGAACAGTGTTTACTAGTACAAGTATATACATAGTAGATGAAATGAAAGAAAAAATGTGGTGCAGAAAGAAATAAATAGATCACAAGATGCAGAATGAATACCATTAGAGCTTCAGAAAGCCCTTCTGCAATTGCGGCATCACTGAAACCACCACCAGAAAAAGGTATTGCCAACAACCATTGTAAAAATGTGTCAACATCCCTTGTCCAGCCACTGCGCTGTACCAGGCAAGCTACATAAAGAATTATAAAAAAAGCAAGGAAGAACTTATCAGTCAGTAGCATACTCTATAAACCTGGAACAGTAAAACTTTGAGAATCAAGTATACTAGCATCATAGTATGGACGAAATGAAACACCAAATATTGCTTACTGTACCATAGAAATGAAATAAACTTTTGGTATCATTAAACAAGCCATGGTCATGCACAAATATAATATGCTGTAACCATTTCCAAGTTACAAGGGGCAGAATTTATGTTTCTGAAATGTTGTGGTTTTTATTTGGCTTGAGTATGAAATAAAAATATAGATTTGGAGATTCCTGAAGGAGTGATAGGTATAAAACGTGAAGATGTTAGCTGTGCAAGTATCACGCATGCAAAACTCTTTAGAGTGTGACTTCAATTGAAACAGCGATTTAAATTAGTTCAAAGTTCCTGAAAAGCTATCACCACAGAAACATCGAGAAAAAGCAAAAACATCCTATCATTTAACTAGCATAAACAGGCAAAAAATGTGAAGCAAGAAGATAATACAGCGCAATGTGAAACATAAGGAGATACAAAACCACATACCAGAATAAGATCCATGAGCATTAAACATGACAAGTGAGAGCTCAGCATTGGAAGAAGGCGGTTTCTGTATTTCAGAGAAGGAAACGTAAGTATAATACAACAAACAAAAAGTCAACCTCACATATATAGTCATGCATGTGATGACAAAAACTACAAAAATGTATTTTAGAAGACCATTTTCTGGTCAATCTTATTCTTAATCTGCACAACCCCAGAAAATGTCCCTCTTCAATTTGAGCCAAAAAAGAGAGAAACAAGAAAATTGCTTAAAATAAATTGAATAATAGAAGAACGATTATTCAAAATTTAGAATCAATTCTTGCTAAACTAGTGGACTAAAAATTTCAACAGAAAAAGAGGATGTTTGGCACATGAATTTTTCTTTAAAATACATGATTCAAACATAAGAGAGATAATTCATCATTTCCCCAAAATTATCTGGCTTTCTGATCTGTGAATCTATTTCAACAGCCCAAATGATTAGTCCCACCACTATATGGCATCTTACATGCCACATAATAGAGCAATATATATATAAGTTGTATACATATTCATAATGTATTAAACTTGTTTCTGAAGACAGATAAACAGAATCTAACGCAGATGGATCAATCTGCAAATCCAAACATACCACATGGTAATCAATTAAGTGATTTGAAGCATACCTGGCCAGCTAAATCATTAGCACAAAAGGCCCTGCAAAAAAAATGTTATCATAAGCAAAGTAAACACAAGTTACGTAAAAATGAAAATAAAACAGCAATAATCAAATCCCTAAATGTCAATTGGAGTTTGAACTAGGAAGCAACTCCCAAAGCAACAACTTTACGGTAGAATTAAGTAGAAAGTTTCAATCTTTCTCCAGAAAAATTTGATCACAGTAAAAAAACATGGTTCTTTAGCAAATTCTAACTACTAGTTTTCATGGTTCAGATTGAATAGAACGCAGATTATGGAACCTGATGATCTTTTCGAGGTATTCAGCGAGAACGGCCGACCAAAAGGGACCCATAGCGGCAGTGCCTTCGATGGCGACGATCAATTGTTTCTCCCCCATAATTCCACGCGCCTCCTACTCCTCCGCCCCACAAAGAAGGAAGCGCCAACGTTGACAGCGAGCGACCAGCGAGAGCTATTCAGAGATGTGGAGAAGCAGAGAGAAGGAAACTTCGAACGACACCGGATTGGACAAACACAGAGAATATTGGATATGTCTTGGATAAAAGCACATCTTTTATAGTGGATTTGATCCAATTTGACTTAGGATTTGTATAGAATTAGGTTAGGCATTCACCATTAGTTTCAGAATTATTAAATTCAATATTACTTAAATTATCTTTTCATATCTATAATTACTTTTGTATATAAAATAATATTAATTATGAAAAATTTTATAATTAATTTCTTAAATTATTCATTTCAAAATAATAAATCAATTTAAATTTTATTCTTTATTTTTAAATGAAATCAAACTTAAATTAAAAATCAAATTTTGAATTTTTAATCTTATTTAAAAAGTTTATGAGGCCATTATCAATATTAATAATCTTTTATAAAAAAATTATAAGTTAATTTAACTTATTTTATGTTAGATAATTTATAATTATTTAAATTCAATTTGTTATTTGACTTGAAATTACAATTTGGTCATTTAATTTATTTAAATATATGATTAATAAATTATTATATTGTTTTCAAACCCTCATTATTTATTACAAAATAATTTAATTTTACAACAATTATTTCATAACCAAAAGTTTCGTCTTTTAATATTTAAAATTTTAAAAACTTTTAGTTTTCTATATTTTAAAAACCCTTTCTGTTATATTTTAATTAAAATAATAATAAAACACCCGTGACATCGACGTAATATATAAACTAATAAAATATTATTGATATAATAACATAATTTAACTTTTAAACAAGGTTTAAATTAAATTTGATTTAAATTAATGTATTATAATTATTAATTTAATTTAGTTTAACTAATAAGAATTGAATTAAATGGAAATATTTGATTTGTTTTCGTATTTTTCCATTTCGTCATTTTTAATTTTAAGTAAAAGATTTTTAAAATTAACAAAATTTTAAAATGTTTTAAACTATCATGAAATTCTACGAAAAACTTTTTTTTTTTTAATCTAGTACGCTAGTACTGAAGTGTCAAACTCCCAAGATTCTTGGAGTCAACAGTACTACACAGAGCACAACAGTTCGTTACAGTCAGGCTCAGGAGGACCTACAGAGCAAAGTCACGAACTTACGATCGGTAAACTTTTGACATGTGGCAAAATCCGAACCATTCGAGCGCCTAAGATTCATTACGAGTGCACGAGCAACTCCAGGAATTGGCGGGACGCAAACGTCCGAACTTTACTAGAATACACACTACTTCCCTTGTAATTGTCTCTGTATAGATCGTTTTTATGGCTCTCGGATGAAAATTTCTTCTCTGTGATCCCTATCTATGGATCCAGACCCTTATCTCCCATCAGGCCATTTTCAGGAAACCTCACTTTCGTTTCCTCACTATGGTCCCATCAGCTTCAGTTCAGGCTCACTTAAACCACCAACAAACAGGTTTTTCTGTTTGTTTGTGTTAGGGTTGCAGCTTTTAATGCATGCATTTACAGGTTGAAGAAGGCTGTTTCTGCTGTAGTTTTCGAGGAAAGTTCTGTTGGGTCCAGTTCTGCTGGTATTGATGTATTTAAAGGAGGTGATTTTTCCTTTTCTAGTTTTTTCTTCACATTCTGGTTTGATATGTTGCTTTTGTTTTGTTTTTCTTTGGGTAATAGTTGGTTGTGGGAAGTGGGTAAGGTGAATCTTTTGGTTGATCCAATTTTAGTTGGTAACTTGGATTTTGGAATTCCCTGGCTTTATGGTGCACCTGAGAAGTTCATTAAAAGTTTCCAGGTGCTTATTGTTCTTGAGATTGCCATTTCAGGCTTTATGTTGATTATTGTTTTTACTTTTCTTGTAAGCTGTCATGCTTGTGGTCATAAAAAACTTGTAGTTGATTGATATGAGACCATCAACCTGGCATGAAATCCTTATTTCCTGACAGGAAAAGGTTTCGTGGCTGGCAATTGGTGGGCATCGGTGATCATCAATTCCGGGAATGAAAGTGATGGTTAGAGTTACTGATCTTATTGTAATGCAGCTTGATGATCTTCAACAGCCGGATTGCCTATTGATAACGCAAAGACTTGAAGATTATCATCACTTAAAGAGCTTAAACGACTTTCTGAAATGAACCAAAATGTTAAAAGGGTCATAGCAACTCTTACTGCTAAGCCTTTGCTGGATCACACTTTATGACAATGTAAGTTCAGGCTGATTCGTGTGACCCTGCATATATGGAATAATGTCAAAAACACATTTCTCTACGTTCTTCATCGATGCAAGAGCCGACATATCCGTTGCCTAGAGTCGTTTTCGGTTGTATGAAGCAATGCATCACCTCCTGATCCCAGGGCTTTGATAATATTTGCTTGATCTACATTTCCATTTAAGTTTCATTTCTTTAAAGTTGCACTGACATAGAGTCCCATTTCACTTCTGCCTGGTCTTTGGGTAGAAAAGGTCATTGGCTATGCAAATTCTGAATTATTAGTAACTGCAAGTTAAGAAGCCATAAATCTGATGCTTAGGAATTTAAGTAAATGGTTTTGCAAAACAGCTATAGTGGATACGGTTTGATCATGCTCGTGCTTGAGACTATGAATTTTTCTGTAACTTTGTGAGGTTAGGCAGGACGCATTGACATTGAAAGCTGTGTTCAGCCAATGATAAATACTTTGTCTTTAAACGTTTACCAATGTTAATTCTCGTGATTAGTATGAAAATGCATAAACTTTTGTATGTGCATCAATACTTCAACATGCTTTTCGTGTCATCTTTTCTCAAGGAAAGAGATGAGCTTTCGGCTAAGGATTGGCAGTGGGCTGAATGGAGCTCAAGTCAGGCTCAAATTAATCGGGTCCAGACTCCTTCCAAGGCTTGCGGCCTGAGTTAGAGCCTGAAATGAGTAACTAATGATATAGGAATGGGAGAAGTACAGAGGATCGTACGAACTTGAGGAATGAGACAAGTACAGTGGGATGTCTTATGTAGTACGCTGTACGAAAGCATTTTCTGGTGAGTTAGGTATACTACCTCCATCACATCACACCAAATCAAAGTTTTTATTTAGTCTGTTCCAATCCTATTTCATTAAATCTCATCCATATATTTATATGAAATTCACATATATATGTAGATAAAATTTAATAGAATATGATAGGAGCGTCATAATTGAAACAGGAGATGTAATCCCCATTCACAAGCTTAACGTTGGAAGAAGGACAGCTGGTTTGGCTGTCGCTCGAACAGGGTAGGTCCCTTGTAAGAGGCAAAGCTTTAATCTCAAGTTTTAAATTGTTACATACATGAGGGGGTTCAAACCCACAATCTCACTTAAGTCAAAAGAGTCCCTTACCAACTCACATACGCTCTAGGAATATAAAATTATTTATTTTATTGCACACAAAAAATAATTTTTAATTACTACAAATTATTTTTAAGTTACTTATACCAATTTTCTCTTTGTTCACTTTAGTCCTTAAAGTTTTAGAAATATCAAATAATTTGAAACAACATTATTTAGGAAAACATTCTCTTTATTTAAATGACTGTTTTTACAATTTATTTTATACTTACTCAACATGCAATGTCATTCGGAATTATCACAATGTCCTATTTTACTTTTTATTAAAATTAATTAACAAGACTAAAACTATAAATACATAAGAGTATTTGTTAATTTTAAAATTTAAGCAATAAAAATAAAAGAAAGTAAATCATGTATTTAACCAAATCTAACTAATTCGACCAGTTCAACTGTTAAAACTTTGAATTGTTCGATCTTTAGGTTTGATTTTCAACTTTCTCATTCGATTTATTTTAATAAATATTATTATTAAAATTAATCAGTTAGTGATTAATCAACTATTTTTATAAATTAATAAGTTTTATAATAAAAATGAATCAATTAATTTTCATTTAATTTTTAATTAAACTTCAAATTCTTTTATAGATAAAGACAATTTATTTCAATTATATTTCATATTCTTTAATTTTATTCAATCTTTAGCTAGTTTTATGACGTTTTGTTATTTGTTGGACCTTTTAAACCTTAAACCTCTTATCTTACCAACTTAACATTTGGTCGTGTTTTTAAAATAACGTATTTAACTTTTAATTTTATGAGAATTACTTTTAAATAATCAAATTGAGATTGAAACCTTGTCTTTAAAATGAATAGACAAAAGAATATAAATTACCATTTAGTTAAATTCGTTATTATTTTTTAAAAAGGATTGAAAGGTAAGGTGAAAAAAAAAGTGTTCAAAGCAGAAAATAAAAAAAAATCCATTGGCATATACAATTATCTCATCAAAGTCTACGACGTCGTATTACACCCATTTTTATTATAAAGCAAGTATATTCCGAATCTAGTCTATTTTCAGGGAACGTTCAAGGTCGGTCGTGATGCTTTGTTCAGAAACATTACAAGCACCTCATGTCTTTTTTATTTATCTCGAGTCTTAAATTTAATAATGCCACATTTTATTAAACTACTATCTTATTTACATTTTTGTAAAACTATTGTAAATTTAATTTTTTTTGTTAAACCATTCGATATCCGGCTCCACGTGAGCAAGAGACTAATTCGAATTCGAGCCTTGTAATATCCTTTTGGGTGACAAAACTCTCTCCCACAAGTTTTAAAGCGATTTCATTCATAAGACTCGAAATCAAGATAAGGATGGAGAGACCGTGCCACTCCACGACAGATTTAAAAATAAAAAAGGCAACAATTTTATAAACAAACCGACCCTAAATGAACTTTGGGCCATTTGTATCAAAACGACCTCCGACATTTAATAAAATTATAATCAAATTAGGATTACATCTAATAAAAGCATACCATTGGCATCTTTGCATATTCGAAGAATGATACCAGAATCTTTTGATTTCTAATACAACTTGTTCAACTAAATTAAGAATATTAAGTGGTCTTTTTAAAAAGTAACGTCAAAATTAAAGCGATAAGACAATAATTTTAAAGTTTGAAAGTTCAGCCGGTATTAAAGTATCATAAAACTGTTTAAAGATTGAATAAAATTAAATAATTGAGAATATAATTGAAAGATATTATTTTCATTGATCGAAAAATTTGAAGTTTAATTAAAACTAATTATAAAATAAAATAAAACTAATTAATTTATAAAAACTGACTGATTATTTATAAACAAGTCGAATTAAAAAATTAAAAAAAAATTAAAAGCGAACATATCAAACGATACGAGTTTTCAATCAGTGATTGATTTAAAAAAAACTAAATAGTCATATGACTCTTTTGGCACTTGAAGAGCCGTTTAATCTTTATCACTAATCACTTTGGTTTGCCCCTCTCTTATCAACTAATCCTTGTCTTAGTCATATAGATTATCTCAAGAGAATCATGATTTTCACGACACTTAAGATTCTTAAGTTGACAAACATTAGATTAAACCATCCCAAAAACAAAAACCCTTTTTTTTTCCCCCGTCTTAGTCTTATAAACCTCTGATCGTCCTGTGCTCAATTAGGACAAATCCTATGGCTATTAGTGTTGACTAATTATCAATAAGCTCTGGCACGTGGGACTATAGTTGTTTCTAGATCGTATAATTACTATTAAATCAAATAAAATAATATAATTAAGGTAAACAATAAGTTGAGATGATCCTAGTGTGAACCGATGTTTTATGTTTCATTCAAATTCGGGTTGATATCAAAAAAACCATTATTTTGGTTAATTATATTATTTTAAAGTTTCAACATCGCTTCAAAAATTTCGGAATGAAAATTTTGATTTGCGTTGCATTATATTTTGATAACTCGATTAGTAGTAACAAAATTAGTTTGACCCAAATATTTAAATTAAAATAATGTTATTTTGATTTAAATTGATGTTTTGATAACTTCATTGGCATTGTAGCATAATTCTAATCATTTGATTAGTAATGTCGTTTTGCTATTTACATTGAAAAAGTCAAAGGCCTAAGCGACATTATTTTAAAATAAACATTTTAAAAATAAAATTAAAATGACATCATTTCGAACCATTGAGATGAATAAAGTTTTGGATTTGTTATTTTTATTATTGTTATTAGTACTATTATACAAATTGCACTTAAAACGTGGATCTTAACATAGTATATTTTATTGATAAAAAACACGAGGTGATCCAAAGGACCAGGAAACCAAGTTGCCATGTGAAGATTGTCAATATATTGGAGACTATGGCTATGTTTCGACAAATAACGGATTCTATTAGTTGTTAGTTGATTCTATCAGAGATTAATTGATAGTTGATTATATTAATTGATTTGACCAACAAATAATATCATTATTTATTAAAGATGTTTGATAAAATTAAGCATTTAGTATTAACTATTGATGTATAAAATAACTTATAAAAGCATGATTTTAAAAAATATAAGGACATGAATATTATATTTTTAGTATTTCATTAAATATTTTATAAGAATTTAGAATTTAGATATTTAATTTTACAAAAATTAAGTTTATAACTTTAATAATAATAATAATAATAATCCAATATTAAATTCTCTATTAATGTCAACGATGGAGTGAGATACATCATATTAGTATTTTTTATATAATATGTAAGAAATTTATTATTTAATAAATTAAAATATATATAATTATAATATGACACAAATACGACATATATCATAATTCAAAATTATAAAAGAGGGTATAATTGGTTTTTACCTATTAGTTTTGGTTGATCATCCAACAAGCTTCTCTTATGGAGCTTTTAGAAATCAACTTATTAGGGTTAAATAAGCTAACCAATAAGTTTTTTACTAAACACATCAATAATTTTTAAAATAGTTAAAAGGCTAATTTTTAATTATTAAGTTAAAAAATAGCTGATAAGCTTTTTGTCAAAAACCTCCTATATGATAATCCAGGGATCCAAGTTCCAAGCTGGCTCTGGTTGGCTTGAAGTTCAATGGCTTCTAAGTGCCATCAATCTTAAAACTCCATTTTTGAATCTTTGAATCTGCGGACACTACATGCACTGTGGTTTCACCGTCAGCTTCAAAGTAATACTCATTCTGTGGTTATGAACAATTACAATAATTACGATCACTAGTAATAATTTTGCTTGGATTATACAGTAAGAAAATGCAGAGGAATTTGCGGTAGGAACAGATGAAAATTAAGAACGATGACATCTGATCAAGAAATATCTAACAACAGTAATCGAAAGTTGTTCTCCGATGTCCAACCAAATTCATCTGTTTCTGATGTTCATATTATTAAACAGACTCGCTGGTCAGTCCATATCCAGATTTCACAATTCACAAAGGAACAAGCTGGAAAATTAAGTTTTGATGGATTCAAAGGGATGTTCTAGGCCTGAAAATTTCTTTAGTCGTTCTTTTGTTTGCTTACAAAACTTGGTACAACCATTTCCTTAAGTAGATCACACACGCAATGCCGGTGAATTGGTGGTTGTGTGAGTGGAAGATGATGTTGCAGGTGAATTGGAATGAACACCACCACCCCCTCCTCCTTCACTGTGGCTTCCTCTTCCTTCTGACTCTGAAGGTTGCAGTTTCTGTATTAAAGATGTTGATACATGTTTAGGTGCAGGTGAATAGATTCCGGCAGTTGCAGTGGCCACGATTTCCGTTTCGGTTCTGGTTTTGACTGTGGTTGCTGCAGCCATTGCTGCATATTCAGGTGGTTGCATCCATATCCCACCAACAACTACAAATTGAGGTGTTTGAGGATTGCCAGTGTTCTGAACTGGAGGACTTGGTCTTCTTGTATGTAATCGATACTTCTGCGAGTAGTTCAAAGGAAATGAAGATCAACTCCCATTTTTGATCATAATTGCAAGCAATTTAACTCAGAATCAATCAATCTAATCATTAACATACAGTCCAAGAACATTCACTACAGAGCTTATCATCAACCTGTAAATGGCTCTTCACTTCATCGTTAGTAAGACCATCCACCTTCATTAGCTCCCTAATTTGCTTTGGAGTTGCAGCTGAAACAGATTCAATCAAAACCACCCTTTTAGTAGAGCATATAGATTAAAATTTGCTTCCAAATTTGAACGAAAAGTGACATACCATGTGAACCACCGAGCTGTTGAAGAGCTTGCAAGAACCTTCTGTGCAGCTCAGGCGACCAGCAACGTCGTTGCTTCCGTTGAGATTGTTGTTGATCATCTTTCTCATCTTTCTTGTTCTTCTCACCATTAGTATTCCCACATGTCACCGTCTCCGTCGTCGAACTCGTCGCCGGAGCGGGTACCGGAGATGTGACTTTAGCTACTACTGACTGTTTATTACAGCCCTTATTTTCAACACTTTTTTCTCTGTGAAATGGCTGAAATGCACCGCCGCCGCATCTAACCTCCGTCACCGCCGCTTTTCTGGGCACAACCTGAAACAACCATGAAGCCACGATAAAAATCAAACCCCATATTCAATTTCCCTCCGTTTCCTCACCAGAACAAACCAAAACGTTCACTACCTCTTTGGAAGGTGGATCTTGGGATTGATTCCATAACTGGACAGAGCTGAGCCAATCAGATTTCGTGTTCTGATCACTATTGTTCTTGTCTTTAACATTGTTGCTGTTACTCTTATTTCGCTTATGTGATTGTTTTTCCTCCTCATCACAACAAGTGTTAGTCCTTTTCTTGATGGGAATAAACTCCGCCAACACAGGGCCGTCACTCGACGTCTGCTCCGAGCACTCCGACTGCCCATGCACGTACTCCACCGTCGTACCCGACAGCTCTCTCCGGCATGTCTCAATCGCTGAAAAAAACAAAACCCACCAAAAGAACGCATCTTATTACCTAAAAACCCAAACAAGCACGAGAAGATCTGAAAAAACAAGCAAGAGCACCAAAGGTCCCAAACCTTGAGTAACAAGCTCTAAACATAAAGGAAGCTCTCGCTGAAAGACTTGAATTTTACGCCTTTCTTCTTCTAAAGCTTCCACATACTCGTGACACCTCTGTAACTTCTCTGCATAATCCATTTACTTGCTTTCCTCTCTGTTTCTTCTTCTTATTGCTCAAAACTCATTAACAAAGATATGGGTTTAGCCAAGCTTGTGAAAGAGAGGACGATTATAAGAGAGGGGATACGGTCCAAAAGCATAGATAGATCCGAAAACACACAAGAGGACATGGAAAAATGGAGAAGAAGAATATGGGATCTAAGAAGAATCAGAAAAAGGAATAAACTTGACAGCCAAGACAAACAAGATTAAAAAAAACAAGAAAAACCCACAAAGAAAATCGAGTAACAATTAAGCAAAAAGTGGCGGAGAGAGTTCAAATCGACGGGACTTGTTCATTTCAGGGGGAAAAAAAAAAGCTCAAAAAAATGTATCTAAGTCGGGTCGTCGCGTACAAAACGAATCTTTGATGCTTGTGGTATGTGACTAAATGTAATTCGGTGCGCAATGATGACAGCGAAGAGCGAGAGGAAGGGCTTGAATATTCGAGGTGTGATTCGCTTTTCGTCGCATCTGTGGGCTGTCAGTGACGTCAGCATCTGTCCGCCATTATTATTTTCTTATCAGATAAGATCAAAGAGCTTGCCTTCTCCTGCTCTTGACTTTTGGCCTTTTCCTTAAGCATAAGAACTTATATTTTTACTCTTCCTTCTAGTCTCTGTTTTTAGGTATAATAGGGATTTTCTACCCATATGATCATATCTAGAATTTTAATTACTTTTTTCACTATTATTCATGAAAATAATAAAATTAAAATAATTTTAAAATAAATTAATTTTATTCAAACAATTTAAGTTAATTAATATAAAATATAATTAAAATTGATCAATTCTATCTAATATTTTCAAAACAGATCCGAAGTTAAACCAGTCAAACAATAGATTTAAGGTTTAACGAGATTAGACAAATCATAAAATCATTCAAGATTGAATAAAATTAAAGAACTTAAAATATAATAATAGGTTCTTAAATAAAAATTAATATATTTATTTTAAATTATAAGAAATTAATAATTTTAAAAATTGAATGATTAATTAATAAATTGATTAATTTTAACAACAAAATTATTAAAATTAAATTAAAAATTAAAGGATTCAAAAGTTTTACGGTTAAATCGGCCAAATTGATTATATTTTTAATCATTAAGTAACCAACTCAAAATAATTCAAATAAAATAAAATTATTTTGTAAATATGATTAAAAAATTAATTGGATTTTAATCCCAATCTTTATGTATTTAAATCTTATCCTTTGAAGTTTGGCATCTGTGTCATGTCCACGGAACAATCAAATCATTAGTCTGATCATACTTGATTGCATGTATGATTACCTTGTGTGATATTACGTGGAAAAACATATAAAAATATTCTGAAATTTATATTAAATATTATTTAATTAATTCCTTTTATATTTTAGGAGGCAAAACTTCATTTCTAGGTTTTTAATTATCATTTTATTATAATACATTAAATTATGTTATCTATCCAAGTTAACTTTATTATATTTCTTATACAATTAAAGTAAAATTAGATCTTGTAATACGTCATACAGACCTTATTACGTACTCAAGATTAACATGAAAGAATTATAAACGAAAGTAACGCGGAATACCTGATTTCGGTTTCATCTCTAACTCCAATATCGATTCCGAGCTCCAAACGATCACGAATCTCCCAAGATATTTACGGAAAGTGTTTCTTGACACAAGATTCAGGACTTTCTACAATTTTCTCAAAACGTAATTTCTCTTAATAGGTCGGAGACAGAGCTGTTCTCGGTATTTTATAAGCCCTAGACAAAGTAAAAAAGTTCTTTTTTTACTTATTTTTTGGCCTTCATATAGAATAAAAATAAACAAAATATAGGTCCTTTTTTAAGTTAAGAGTAGGCCCTGTTTTATTTCATTTTATTTTTTATAAGAATAAAAAAATCTTATTTTATCATTTATAAGGATGAGTCCTGAGCAAGTTCCTACCCTGCCCTTATTAGGGTCGACACTGGTCAGAGATTCTTTATACTTACGATTGATATTAACAATTGCAGGAGACCTTAACCTTTATATAGCTTTTATATTAGGCTTTTCATCACAAGGTCAATATAATTCTGGTTTATACTAATTGTAATTCATTTTCTACGAGGATTTGGACTCATTTATTTATATCGTTTATTGAGTCGCTTTATTATCTTTATCTTGATTAAATTACACAACTTAACTAATAATTTATTTACAAATCGAAAAATATAACTAATAATTGTCCAACTTTATAAAAATGACAAAATTATCCAACAGGTTCAACTTAAACTAAATTATAAAATATGATTATAAAACTTATGACTAAAATTTTTTAATATAGCGAATTCAGGAAATACAATAAAGCGAGAATAATATCACTAGCGTAATTAATTATTAATTATTGCATATAAAAAGTCAAAATATTTATAAAATGTTGTCTTAAATTGATTTATATTAATTAGTATATTAGTGGGTGCCATTGGAATTTGGAATATACCTGGGGTCTGTCAAATGAGTGGATAGGGTTGGTGGAATCTCGTGAGCGTGAGTGCCACGTGTCGTGTGATCAGGTCTCTGCTATGCTGCCTTTTCACGCCCTGAAAGGTCAGCCTTCTCCTCCTCTAATCTAATACCTAACTTTCTTATTTATTGTTTCTTTCACCCGCTCAAGGTGGCGCGTGTATTGACTTCCCTCCCTTTAACTTCAAATACAAATTTTTTGGGATAAATACTTTATTAAAGTAATAACTTAAAATTAAGTAGCATTTTTGTTCTAATTAATATTTACATTTATAATATAATTCGATTTTGAAGAGATTTAATGGTAATTTTATTATTAAATATTAAGTGTATGATAAACTATTACTTACTGTTAAGTAATGTTTTAAAATTAATAAAATAAGTGTTTTAAGATTTAAAAGGTTCAATAAATATTAGACCGTAATAAAACTGATCTAAGATTAAATAAAATATTATTAAATGAAACTGTACTTACCCATCGAATAAATGAACTTTAATTGAAAAAGAAAAATTTTATTAATTTATTTTAGTTTATACAAATTAATTAATTTAAAAACCAACCAATAAATTAATAAATTGATCAATTTTAACATTAAATTATATTAAAATAAAAAATAGACTAGAAGTTAAACCGATAAGACAAAAGATTTAAAGTTTTAAAAGTTCAATCGGTATTTGGCCGTCATAAAATTGATTAAAATTGATTAAAATTAAATAATTTGAAATATTATTTAAAGAGTCTGGCCTTATTTATTGAATAATTTGAAGTTCAATTAACAAAGATATTGTTAAATAAAAATTAATTGATTTATTTTAGTTTGTAAGAACTTATTAATTTAAAAAATTGACAGATTAATTAATAAACTAATCGGTTGTTAACAATAAGAGTTATTAAAGTAAATCGAATCGAAATATTAAAAAATTAATTACTTCATAATTTTTATTGTTAAATCGAGTAAACTGAATGAAATTGAAATTAATTACTTTAGTGGGCTTGCACTCATCTTCGTCGGCAGAAGGATTTTCGACACATGCTTTCACGGTTAATTCTTTCGGCCACTGTTTACTTTCTTTAGTATGAGAGAAATAACTGCATCTTTAGTAGGCAACATCAATCACCTGATAATATTATTGAAGATATCTTCGAGCTCATCCATTCTCAGCTTCTCGGTCTCGAGACTCGTCTTCAGATACCTGATCTTCAACGACATATCTAGAGATTTTCCACATAGTTATTTTTGTTTTATTTTGAGAGTCGCCTGTGACTTATTTGTTTTATTTTCGAGGGTCGCCTGTGACTTATGTGCTTAATTTGTATATAGTTTTAGAGTGCTTTTTTTTGGCGTCTTTTTTCTTGTATGAACCCTCCCTTTTATTAATGTAGTTGTTATTCTCTTTAAAAATAAGTGTATGAGTTCACAAACCCCCTATACATTATACAATACAAATTCTCTATTGATCAAGTAGGCCTTTAAGTCCTAACTTTGGGACCAACTTACCAAGCCTAAAACATGAAAATGTACAACAACTTTTGAATATGATTCGTTAAGTCAATTCAAAATTAATAGATTAAGTCTGATTTAATCGAATATTAATCCAAACTCAGGCTTAAAAGGTCGGTGTAAGATCCGACTCTTAAGACTTAAATTTCGGGTCTAACTCATTGTCATTCTTAATTAGTATAACATTAGTGACCCAATGGATTGCCAAAATTTATATTCTTCAGTCTTTTTGGATGGCATTGCCTTTGCCTATTAGAGCCATTACGTTTGACCGAATCCAGCAAGTATAGCAAGAAAAGATGCTTGTCCTTCTTCTTGTTAAATAAATCAAATGCTTGCAATCATCTTTGTATATGATTCTGTCTCATGTAAAGATTATTCTGCGTATACTGCTTGCCAACTCTCTCAACTTTTTAGGGAGAAACTCAGTCAATTTAAAAGATATAGGTTTCATCCGCGAGTGGAACTTGAAGTTGACTCCTTGATTGTTATCAACATTCTCTCCCCGTCCGACTCACAAATGCCCACGAACATCTCCTTGGTGTAGGCTATTCATGCCCTACTAGCGAAACCCTAGATGATTCGAATTTGTCATGTATTTGGTGAAGAAAATCGGTGTGCTGATTGGCTAACGTCTCATGCGAAATTGTACAACCTCAGAGTTATTTAATCCATCCTCCATCGGGATGTCTTGCAATCCTTTATGATGATATGTCCGTGGTATTAACCTAAGGCCCACTGTTTAGGTCTTGCTTTTCTCTTTTTGTAATAAAAAAAAGATATAGGTTTTATGGTTTAAGAATTTTTAAGAAGATATAATTTTAAAAAATTCTCTAATTTTTTAATAAAAACATTATTTCTTAATCTTCGATTAAAAAACAATAACAAAATATACACTTCACGAACATTACACATGTATTAATCGAATGTTATTTACATAGTGATTTAACTCAACTCTACACTCGATCATAACTAATTAAACCTGATTTCAAACTAATAATTTATTATAATTATCTTAAATTATCAATTTAAAATGATAATTAAGTCAAATAAATTATCAATTTAAACTAAATTAAGCTGTTGTTGTTGCAAATTTCTTTGGAGAGGTCATTCTTTGCATGTAGCTACTTTGGCTATTCTTTATTCTTGCAACTACAAAAATTCTTATTCTTTATTGAAGATGAGGATGTTCTTCTTTGTTGCATTTCTTTGCGATCTTCTTTGTTGTTCTTCTTGATTGGATATCTGTGGCTTGAAAACAACCATATCTTGTTTCCAGATAAAGCAGAAATAAGCAAAATGAAAGTTAAATGCAAATTCCAAATTGAACTTGTTGATTCACAACCATTCCATGTACCCTAAACTAAAGGCATCAAGTTTACAACAAATCACGAGGGAAAAAGGCATCAAGAAACAAAACAAGGCAAAAGGAAAATACAGTTTCTTACCCCAGGAAAAACTATCCCTATCAAACGGCAGACTTTGTCTGAAACTGACAGTAGCAGCGTCTGAGATGGTAATTGGATGACTGCACTATTGAGAATTTAGACCTTCCAAACCCACACCCAAGGATATTTAATATACAAAAATATCAGAAAATAACAACACAAGATAATTTACGTGAAAATTCCCAAACTGGAGAAAAACCACGGGCACCGAGAAGAAAATCTACTATGTGAAAAATTCTTACAATCACACAATTTTTCCTCTAACCCAATCCCCCAATACACCAACACACTCACAAAGAAATACATAAGACAAACTCTCTAACTCTCACCTCAAAGGAGAAATTTAACTAGAGTCAAATTTATACTACAAATTTTTGATTTTGTTTAGTGCACTAGATAAGGAGACAATGTTAGCAACATTGTCAGTTTCTCCATTAACTGACCCAGAGCCTCTTGCCGAACCCGCTCTACCTCTCGGACAATTTTTTTTCACATGCCCAGATTGTTCACAATTCCAGCATACTATATTTTTCTTCATGAAGTTCTTCTTCCGATATCCAGCTACCATCAAAGTTGAGTTTTCAGGAACATTTCCACCACCCAGTCTTCTCTATTCTGAAAAGAGTTTTTCGGCAACTTCAGAAAAAACTATCTTCTCCTTCCCATGAATCAAAATCGATTTCATGTGTTCATATGAAAGTGGAAGAGACCAGATGAGTATCAAAACTTGATCCTCATCATTTATATGAACTCCAATTGCCTCTAGTTCAGAGACGATCTCATTGAGAACACTTAAATGATCTAAAATTGTAGTACCTTCTTTCATCCGCAGTGTATGAAACTGCTTCTTTAGGTACAACCTTTGTTTGATACAACTCCTCGAGCTTGTCCCAGAGCTCCTTTGCTGTAGCTATTCCATGCACATTCGCAAGGACATTCTTAGCCAAACACAATCGTATCCCACTTGTTGCTCTCAAATCTAGATCCTCCCAATCTTCATCGCTCATACTAGATTTACCTGTGCTGCTATCAAAGATCTGTCTGCCTCTCAATGCCTTGTGTAACCCCGACAGAATCAAAATATCCCTGGCTTGTACTTGCCATAAGCCAAAATTGATTCTTCCGTCAAATTTCTTCACCTCAAATCTAAGAGAATTCGAAGCCTTATTTCCTGACATTTTTCTTGTGCTATTCTGCCTTGATGAATTTTACCGTAAAAATGAATAGTACACCAGGAAAGTTTCCAGGAAAGAGAGGTGGGTCACAACGGACACTCTTAAATATCAAGTCTTTCCTTAGCCAAAACTTTCCTAGACATGTACTACCACACTACCACACGAAAACTCCACCGCACTTAATAAACCTTTCTCAAGAAAATCTTTCTAATATGGAAGATCAGTCAAAATTGTGACTACAAAGCATACTTAGAATTTTCAAGAAAAACATACCTTGGCTCTAATACCACTTATTGGAATTTAGACCTTCCAAACCCACACCCAAAGATATTTAATAGAAAAAAATATCAGAAAATAACAATACAAGAGAATTTACGTGGAAACTCCCAAACCGGAGAAAAACCACAGGCACCGAGAAGAAAATCCACTATGTGAAAATTCTTACAATCATTTAATTTTTCCTCTCACCTAATCCCCCAATACACCAACATACTCACAAAGAAATACACAAGACAAACTCTCCAACTCTCACCTCAAAGGAGGAATTTAACTAGAGTCAAATTTGTACTACAAATCTTTGACTTTGTTTGGAGCACTAGACAAGGAGATCGCCACCTTCTTATATAGGTAAGAGACTTGCCCCAATTGTTGTCTCCAATCAATATGGGACAACAAAGGAGCCAACCACTTAACATGCACACTGGTTAAAATAAGATTCTAAACCATATCAAAAAGCTCATAGAGCTAAGCTTATAGAATTTCTAAAATAGAATCTCAAAATAATAGAAGGAAAATAAATCAACACCAGGTTCACGGAAATTATTTTCACCAAGTTCAATCCAATTTGTTTGGAAAAACTAGGCGCTCATCAAATTTTTCTGAATAGAGGCATGAAGAACACAACATTCAACAATATTAAAGGAAGTTAAGAGTGGTGTACTGTAAAAAGTGGTGAGAGTGTACTTTATGGAACAGCTTCGTGTTTTTGTTCGTTCAAGTTAACTTTGCAAATCTCGAAGAATGCCTATGATTCAGGATACCAACTAGATTATTGCTTCAATAGCCATATTGAATAAACAAGAAAAGATTTTCATGATCTCCAAGGACTCCTCATCACCCAAGCTAGAATGTATTAGACAACTTTCTTAGTCCCGCCACGGAGATATGCATAATCAATGTGATACTGAGCTAAACCGGAAATTGTAATGTGTAACAAGCCTAGCATAAACGAGATCATATCCCAGTAAAACTACCAATGATTATTCCTTGTGCTGCCACACCAAAAGTGCATAGTGGGCCTATTTAAGAAGGAAATAAAATAAAAGCAAAGGAAGGAAAAATAACTGGGGACTAAAGGTGATTGGAACACTATCTTCACATGTAATAAGAAGGTAAGTGTTAATTGCTCAGGAACGAATTCTGAGCCAAAGTACTACCACCTCCAAGGTAGTAAACATAAAACTTAACCAACTTGATACTGAGCAGCCTAAAAATCATAACGAGCAATAGGCCTAGGATTACCTTAGATCATATCCCTGTAGAACTAGTAATGATTATTCGTTTTGCTGACACATCAAAAGTGCATAGTGGGTCTATTAAGAAAAAGAAATTGACGTGAGAAGAGAAGATAAGTAAAACACTATCTTCACGTGTAATAAGAAGCTGAGTGCTAATTGCTTTAGAAGGAATTCTGAAGTCTTATTTGATATGAGTGCTTGGAAAATTCAATCCATGATAACCTGATCTACTTGCATATAAAGTAATACTTAAAATAATATTTCCCAGATTGATGTCCTCAATTTTTAATTCACTGTATTTTTGTCAGTGATGGAAACCGAGAAAGACAAAATATTCAAGGTGAATCTAGATGCACAATGGAAAGTAGAAGAGCTGGATAATCATCAGTCAAATATTGAAGAAAAAAAATATATTTAACGACAGCTAAATACATCCAAAAGAACAATCTTTTAGACAACTTACTAGTTTTTTCTCTTGTAGCTGTCCAAGAAATCCATGCTGTTTCATTGCCCGAAATACCAGTAAATCAGCCTTCCCAACATATTGCCTATGTTAAAAACAACAATTACTCAATTAGAGAGGACCACGAATGTTTGCAATAAAGGCAAATAGGAAAAAGTATGTATAAATTGCAAAAGAAAAGTGGAAGTTGATTCATCAAGCAGCAAGTACTTGATATCCATGTGGTCTTGGGATATCAACCGAACTATTTGCATTGTATTTAGCCAATTCTCTGCAAGCCTGAGAACAACATGAAAAGATAATCAATCAACTGAGTCCATCGAAACACTAACATAGGTCTTCACAAACTTGGAAGTGATTGTAAGTGCATATTCCTTTTCGTTGACCAAGACCATCAAACAGAGATGAATCTTAAATGATGCAGAGTGATATATGACCTAAACATGAAATCTAGATTTCAGAATAGTGTTCCGGGACTTGTTGAAAATCACTTGTCAACAACAGCATCAAATAACATGGAGAGGCCATATACAATTTTCACGCAATGACAGAGAATGCATTTCAAAAGGTAATTTAGGGTACTCAGATAACAACAAACTTCATTTTGCTAAGTTACAGACTTCTATGCAGCAAATGAACATTAGGTCAATGGCACAAACCCATCAGCTGCAAAGACTTTATTCAAGTTGGAGCCTTAACAGCATAAAAACAAATGGCCACATTACAAAGAATAGTGATGAAAAGAAAAAATTACAAGAACAAAAATAATCTCAACACCATAAGCAATAACCACAGCAATGGCTCCAATAAAACAACAGTATGAGTGAAATTTGGCCTCTGTTTCATAGACACTATTTTAGTGAGGGGGATTGTTTGATAGGAGTGAATTTGATATTTATTACTTACAACAGAGCAAACAATTCGAAGCATAAAGCCACTTGAATACAAACACTCTTTCTAATTGATATAATGCAGCCGATCTTGACCATATAAATCCAATCACGAAGCAACTTAAGTATGGAGAACTGAGTAATCCTGTGACAAAATTAAAGTCAAACTTACGTCTCAGAAGCTGAAGAACTCCTATAACCCTGTGACAGAAAAGACAACAAATGAGTCTTGTTGATAAAGGGAAAGAAGAGAAGTGCATAGATTGATAACAGTGAGTGTTAGAATGAAGATTCACAGCAAGAATTAGAATCATAAAGAGACAGCAAATATTTAATCAGAAGTTTTAGACATACCTCCAGTCTGGTGATGAAGACAGGCTGTCCCTGCCTTTGGCCACAGAGATTTCCCTGCATGAGTTTCCAACATTCAGAGAGAATTAGCACCTCTCAGGCACACTCCACATGCAGAGATGCATAAATAGAAACAGAAAATAAAATGTTGTCATCAGCAATTTGTTAAGCTATTTAAATTGCACAATATATGAAGCCAAACTTACCTCCCAGACTTTGATATATTTGCACTGTGCTGTTTGCAGGGTACCTGATGTCTGTTGTGACAAAGGCATGTTTACTGTGGAGTTGCTGACCCCAAGTGATTGTATCCAACTTTGTTCTTGTTGAGACATTCCTGGAGCAGGTATCATCGTACCAGTACCAGCACCAGAAGAAACACCTGATTGACCAAGACCATTCATCGCACTCTGATTCATGCTAATTCCACTTTGGACCATTTGAGCTCCTGAAAGATTTCCTTGGCTCATGCTTGGTGCAGGTTGGCCCATGCTAACACCTCCTTGAATATTATTACTCATGGGTTGTGAAATCCCAAGGTTTGAATTTCCAGATATGTTAGAAGTTGCAGAAGTGAAAGAAGTAAGCCCCGAGTTCTGTGCAACTTGAGAACTACCAGTAAGAGTTCCTGAAGCTGCAACTTGAATTTTACGCCTTTTACGCTTTTCTTCTTCTAAAGCTTCCACACTCTCGTGACACCTTTGTAACTTCTCTGCGTAATCCATTTACTTGCTTTCCTCTCTGTTTATTCTTCTTGTTGCTCAAAACTCATTAATAAACATATGGTTTAGCCAAGTTTGTGGAAGAGAGGACGATTATAAGAGAAGGGATACGGTCCAAAAGCATAGATAGATCCGAGAACACACAAGAGGACATGGAAAATTGGAGAAGGAGAATATGGGATCCAAGAAGTATCAGAAAAAGGAATAAACTTGACAGCCAAGACATACAAGATTTAAAAAAACAAGAAAAACCCACAAAGAAATTCGAGTAAGAATTAGCAAAAACCGGTGGAGAGAGTTCAAATCGACGGGACTTGTTCGTTTCAGAGAAAAAAAAAACTCAAAAAAATATATCCAAGTCGGGTCGTCGCTTACAAAACGAATCTTTGATGCTTGTGGTATGTGACTGAATATAATTCGGTGTGCATAGATAGACAGCGAAGAGCGAGAGGGGTTTTTATAGCAGCCTTTTCTATCGTAAGATGAATATGTCTCCGATTTATATTAATTAACATTTATTTTTGCCTAAATTTTAATTCATTAATTTAGATTCTTTATTAGATCATTTTATTATTTTATCTGAATCAAATTATATAAATTAATTGATAATTGATTCAAAATTAAAATTTTAATTAAAAATATTGTTAAATAAAAATTAATTAATTTTTTAGTTTATAAAAATTTATTAATTTACAAAATTAACATATTAATTAATAAATTAATCGGTTGTTAATAACAAAATTATGAAAATAAATCAAATCGAAATATTAAAAACTAATTACTTCATAATTTTTATAATTAAACCGATTAATATTTTTAGTCTTGAAATTAAAAGTTGGATATGCATCTTGACCAAGCAGATGGTCATTACTTTTATTAGATATATGTTTCATTCTATCTTGTATGAGTTCACAAACCCCCACACATCATACAATACAAATTCTCTAGTGTTCATGTAGGCCTTTAAGTCCTAACTTTGGGACCAACTTACCAAGCCCAAAACATGAAAATGTGCAACAACTTTTAAATATGATTCACTAATTTGATTCAAAATTAATAGATTAAGTCTGATCTAATTGAATATTAATTCAAACTCAGGCTTAAAAAGTCGATGTAAGATCCGGCTCGAAAGACTTAAATTTTGGGTCCGACTCATTGTCATTCTTAATTAGTACAACATTAGTGACCCAATGGATTGCCAAAATGACTATTCTTCAATCTTTTTGGATGGCACTGCCTTTGCCTTTTAGAGCCATTACTTTTGACCCAATCTAGCAAGTATAGCAAGAAAAGATGCTTGTCCTTCTTCTTGTTAAATAAATCAAACACTTGCAATCATTTCTGTATATGATTCTTTGTCTCATTTAAAGATTCTTCTGCATATATTGCTTGCCAACTCTCTCAACTTTTTAAGGAGAGAGTCAGTTTCTTTAAAAGATATAGGTTTTATAGTTTAAGAAATTTTTAAAATATAATTTTAAAATTTCTCTAATTTTATAATAAAGACTTGATTAAAAATAATAACGAAATATACGCTTAATGAACATTACATATGTACTAATCGAATCTTATTTACATAGTAATTTAACTCAACTCTTACACTCGAATCGAACTAATTAAACCTGATTTTAAATTAATAATTTATTATAACTATCTTAAATTATCAATTTAAGTTAAATTTAATTTATTTGAATCGGGTTAGGAGTTAAGTTGTGTTGCTATATCGGTAACATTTAATTTGTCAACGTTTGATGTTCATTCTATGTATATTTTGTTGATATTTTCAATGAAGTTTAAGACAAGTTTTTTTTTAACTGAAAACTAGAAGAAATTTTTTTTATAATTTTATAGACTAAAGGATTTTTTTCAAAGTTTCTTATACTATAAAAGAGTGCAAATTTGAAATTCCCAACCTAATTCAAGCCCAAGCCTAACTTGATTATTTAAAAATTTTAAATACTATGCAATTCAATTAAATTTATTTGAATCGAGTTAAGAGTTGAGTTAAGTTGCCATATTGTAGTGAACCGATTATAACAATGGTATATTAATGATAGCTCAACAGAGAAAATAGGGAACACTGATATTTAGTATTGATTCAACGGCATTACAAGGTTTAATTATAGTAAAGAACTGATGAAATAGAAAAGAAGAAGGAGATGAGAAACAAGGAGAATTGGGTGAGAGAAAGAACTACAATCCGCATAACAATCTTCATGATCTATTCTAGTGCCTAGCTCCCGTTTATACTCAAACTTGTTAGGCTAATTGGGCTGACTTGGCACTCTCTTTAGGCTAACCGTGGATGGGCTCGGTCTTACTAATGGCCTATTCTTTTGGAATCATTCATAACATTACTTTCCTTCAAAAGAACCTTGCCCTCAAGGTTCATATCGAGAATGACTTCAAAGGTTGTCAATCGACTTTTAACACCATTGCAAGAAGCACGCAAGAGTTTGTGATCTTGTATTGAGTGTGCTATCGGTAGTTTAGTAGTGCTTCCAAAGCTTCATTGTGTTTTCAAACTGCAAACGCTTGCAATGAGACAAACTTTCTTCTTGAATATGCGTGAAAGAATTCCTTTGACAAGTCCTCAACTTTATATAGCTTCCTCCATCCAATTCTAGTAGTGGAATGCAATATAATGAACAATGCGAGACTTTACACGTTTTGCACCAAATGTCCCAGTAGATAGTAACCAATTTGTCCTTCTTTAATGTCACAACAATTAGCATGTTCTCAACTTCATTCCTCTTGCTCTCTCTCGAAGATTGATCATTTGACGTCTCCATATTTTTTAGGTCTTTAATGCATCACTTTTTGTTTCAAGAATCACAATGATCGACATATTTTGCTTGTCTCAATTGTATCAAACAAACGAAAGCGTAGTTCACTTCGTCGCTTTAGTTTTGGAAAGGCTCCTATTGTGACAAGAATAGCTACCACACACAACTTGCAACCATACAAAGAAGAGGTATATCTTGATGTCAAACTTGGAAATGCAACATTGACATCTTTGGACGAACATAGCATTGGTACAAAAGATGACAAGCTATGTACTTGCCAAGAAAAGGATCACACGACAAGCTGTAGCCAAAGGCTTATATTTTCTGCCCATAGGTAATAGTACCACTCTCGATAGATAATAGCAAACTCGGTAGTAAATTGTGTCTTCTTAGCCATGTAACTAACATCAATTATAGGCTTACCAAAGCTCGCTATGAAATGGCCACAATTTAATATCACTTAGATCAAGAAATACATTGAATCTACATCCAATCAATATCATTGCATCGTCGAGGAAATACCAGGTCAAAAGCTTAGCGGGTAAAAGCATGAGTTAGGAACAACCTTGCCTATTATGTAAATCGAACTCATAAATGACCTTTCCAACCCGTTCAGAATCTCCATAAACTTAGACGAATAATGCAAATAATGTGAATTCAGAAACTCATCCACAATAGGAAAATTATAAAGCAGAATCCTCAAAGAATTCGAGTTCATCAGAGTGAAATATGAAAAAGCTTCATACCTTCCTCCTGGATCAAAACCTATGAGAGTAGCACGAGGAGTGTATTCACCAATCGAGTCATTGCAATACACATTCTTCAACGCTAACTGATTTTCGGATGATCCACCTCCATTAAAGCATGCGGTATAATCCGCACCATGATCGCCTCTCATTTTGAAAGACTTTGACCCAATCTGGTTCCGTGGTGGCCGTCAATCTGAAGTGACTCTTAACACTTATCGATTACCACCTCTGAGCTCGTTCAGCAATGTCTCTTGTGATTCAATAGCCTTGTCTTCAACCTTCCCCTCCAAATCATCCTTGTCCTCAAGGATGAGGGACGATAGTTCAGATGAAGCCATACCGGAAACATCATCCGAACTTTCATCGAACACCTTGTCTGTAACATAGCTTGCGTCACGAATAGGTTCAATCTTCGTGGTGACAGTGTCGACTCTTTCCGGCATTTCATCGAACACCTCGACGTCAACAATGGCTCCTATTGTATGGAGCTCAGTTGAATCCAATAAGGCCTTAGGTTCTTTATGGGATTGGTCGTGGTTTGTGAGAGGTAGGAGGAGATTCAAAATCTCTTGAAGAAGAAGCTTAGTTTCTACTAAAGAAGAAGCGATTGTGGTAAAACCTCGATGTAGTGCGGATGTTGAATCAACGAGGGCAATAAGATTATTTTCAATGGAGTCAAGAAAAGGTTGGTTTTGATACTCTGCCATCTATGCAGAGTCTCAATGAAAGCACCAATGTAGTGAACCGATTATAATAATGGTATATTAATGATAACTCAACAGAGAAAATAGGGAACACTGATATTTAGTATTGATTCAACGGCATTACAAGGTTTAATTATAGTAAAGAACTGATGAAATAGAAAAGAAGAAGGAGATGAGAAACAAGGAGAATTGGGTGAGAGAAAGAACTACAATCCGCATAACAATCTTCATGATCTATTCTAGTGCCTAGCTCCCGTTTTATACTCAAACTTGTTAGGCTAATTGGGCTGACTTGGCACTCTCTTTAGGCTAACTTCGTGGATGGGCTCGGTGCTACTAATGGCCTATTCTTTTGGAATCATTCATAACACATATCAGTAACGTTTGATTAGTCAATGTTTAATGTTCATTTTATGTATGTTTTGTAGATATTTTTTAATTGAAGTTTAAGAAAAGTTTTTTAAAAAGAAACTGAAAACTAGAAGAAATTTGTTTTGATAATTTTATAGATTAAAGGATTTTTTTTAAGTTTCTTAAACTATAAGAGAGTGCAGATTCTACATGCCCAACCGAATTCAAGCCCAAGCCTAACTTGATTATTTAAAAAATTTAACTATTATGTAATTTTTCTTGAAACTTTATAATTTTGAGCCGGTTCAAGCCATTCAGCCTTAGCTCAACCTAAAGTCTAAAACTTATAAGAGTGAGGATTGCAATTGGCAAACTCAAGTTTGAGTTTGACTCAATTGCTTTTATTTTAAAATTTTAAATATTACATGATTTTTATTGAATCCTTCAGGTTTTGAATTAGTCTAAGTTAGACAGCTCGAACTAAATCCAAAGTAAATTTTAATAAAACTCAAAAAATGCTCAAAGCTTGGTCGAACCGAGTTAGTTTATTGACTTCGAGTTGGACTTAATTGCCAAACCTAATGAGATGTATATCTTTTGATTAGAAATTACAAGTTCTTGAACAGTAGCTGAATTTGACTAAGAGTGTATGGGATGTTACTGAAAACGAATTGGGTTAAAAAACACAGATAGAATCAAGTCAAGAAATGATTAGACTTGACAAGTAAGAGTGACCTAAATGGTTTCAGCTTCTCACTTAAGGCTCTCCCTTTTAGGAGGTCTTGAATTCGAGTCACGCTAAATGAGAAGAAATAGGAAATATTCCTGTTGATGATCTTCTAGCCTCCTGAGTAAAGCTATTTGATCAGATCAATTACGGACACCTCGCTCTAGTGGCAGTGTGGGAGTTGAAGCTACTAGGAAATCTGGGGATTGATGAGAACCTGATGCTGAGCAGGGAGAGGCCAGTGATCAATCATCAGCTGAACAATCAAATATGTGAAGACTCCTTATACGCAAAAGTGTACAAGCTACGTAGGAACTTGAGGGATCTTGAGATTTCAGGTTTATCTTCTTTAGGACTCTTGGGGTGGAGTTTTAGAAACTTAAGATTAATCTGCCTAAATTGGGATATTTAATGTAATAAAAAAAACAAAGAAAGGATTAGACTGAACGCAGGAGGAAGGAAGCCATAAGAGGACGTACGAACTGTGTAGAGAGAGAGAGAGGACTGGCAGTGACACAGTCTCAAGTACGATCTGTGTGACAAATCAAAGGGGCGGCCACGAAGTCTCATTACGAGCTTTCTTATCTTTTCCAAGCTTTCCTTTCTCATACAACACGAAGAATTTGCAAGCTTTGCTTTATCTTTCCTACATTCATGTCACAAATGTGCCAAATATCACAAGGCACAGCCATGCGTGAGCTACAGTTGCTTTTTCGTACTTTCGTGGGCATATGTCATTCAATAACAGATACATGCATAATATATATAATAAAATTTAATTTATTGAATTTTTCTAATAATTTAAGATAATTATAATAAATTATTAGTTAGAGTCATATTTAATAATTTTGATTTGGGCTCAAGAACTGTATTAGATTATTACGTAAGCAATATTTAATTAGTCAACTTGTGATGATCGTATTTTATTATTTTAATTGAAATATGAGAAAATCGTTTGTAGAAAATTTAAAATTTAAAGCACTTTCTTAGGATTTTATAAATTAAAGGGTTTTTCTAAAAATTTTAAGTCACAAGAGAGTTTTATATATTTTTACTTTGGATTTAAATATTAAAATTAAGTTGAACAGGTGAATAATTATAAGTTGTGCGTTTTAAACTCAAAAGTTAAATATGTTAATGTATAATATAATAAGATTCTTGAAATTGATGAGATGGTTTTCGTATTGTCTTTCCAGTGAATTTCAACTTCGTGGTTATGTCTATTCAAATTAAAGTTTCTGTCCAAACATGAATTGATTAAGAGTTTGATTATAAGGTATAAGAAAATTTATGATGTTATCTCCTATGTTACTTTAAATTCTAACATAGTTTATTTTATACCTTCTTAAAGACTAAGTTGATTCATATTACTAAGAATGACAGGAGTTTGTCTAGACTCACTCGACTCTTTTTTTTTTTTTTTAATTTGGAATATGCAACTTGAGGTTGAACCCAATCGAGCTTAAGTATCCTAAAATTTGGCTTGAGCTTAAGGCCAATTAGGTTTAAACGACCTCAAGTTTTACCTAAACTTGAATTTTCATTTTTAATTGAAAATAAAAATAATATCGTTTAATTCAAAATAAGGTTATTTTCTTTATAATTTTTGAGCCGTGAGTCAGATTAAACTTGGACATTTCTAATGTGAGAAATTCAAAATTTTTAAATAAAAAATTTATGTTTGACTCATCATTGACTTTGGATCAGACCGATCACGCTATATGCTATTTCTAATCACAAGTAAAGTTGATGATTAAATTATTAGAATTACTCGTATTAACATTAATATGAAAATATTAAAAATATAACATTATATTATAGAAAATAATACAATTTTTTTAAATTCATGTTATCTTGGTAGGAACACACATATATATATATATATAAACAAGTAGGAGTGACCATATTGGTTTCAACTCCTTATTTAAGACTCTTTTTTATAGGAAGTCTTGAGTTGGAATCACAAAAAATAAAGAAAAGGGAAAATTTTTCCTATTGATGATTCTCTAGTCCCTTGGGCATGCTCTTTGGTCGAATCAATTACGGACGTCTCGTTCCAGTGTTAGTGTGGGAGTTTGAGCTATTAGAAAACCTAAGGGTCAGTGATCAATCATCAGTTGAATAATCAATATGTGGTAATTCTTTGTGCACAGAAATGTACAAACTACGTAGGAATCTGAGAGAACTTAAGGTCTAAAGAATTTAGGATTAGTCTGAGAAATGTTGGAATGCCTAATGTATATATATAATTATGTCAGTTATAATATTAACATTATATGAAAAAAAGTACTTTTGAATTGATCTCATCATTTAATAATTGTCATTTTTCTTTATTTTTCTTTATCAAGGAATAACTTAAATCCCTCAATAAAATACATCGGGTAAAAATGTCAATACATATTTAATTCTATAATTTTGATTGCGAGAAATAATTAAGCATTCTTTTATATATATATATATATTTTGGACTAATTTTAAACCTCTAAAATCAAGATCTCTCAGATTCTTACGTAACATGCACACTTTTACGTACAAGAAGTCATCACATGTTGATTATTCAGTTAAGAATTGATCATTGACTCTGCTCGGCAATCAGGTTATATATATATCCATTTCTTGAATCAGCAGCCATTAATGACACTCCACAATACAAACTTTTTTTCTCTCTTAGCTCCAATTTTATTGGAAATTTAGCTTTTCCTTGTCACTGCACTGTTGTTGCCTGTCAACTTCTCTGTAAAAACAAACAAAAGTAGAGAGGTTTTCGAGTCACGCTCACGCCTTCTCTCTACAGTTAACGTTGTTTAAATGTCTCATGTCTAAACTCTGAAAGTCTCTTATCACTTTTGCTTTGGTAAGGGAGAGAGAGAGAGAGATAGAGAAAGAGAAGGCACAGAGAGTATAGTAAGTGACTCGAAAACCGATCGTTGAGTTCGATAGTGAGAGTAGTGTCTATGTTCATGTGTTGGCGATGTTAGGTTTTTGTTAGTTTTCCCTCCCAACTCTCCTTCATTCACGCTCTTTTGTCGTCTCCATTTCTTTCACTTTCTTTCTCGCTTTTTCCTAAGAAACAAACACCACCTTGTAATAATCTAAAGAAAATAGGTTGAAAAAGCATATTCCTCTAGTTTAAGAAAGTTAAGTTTAGTTACTATATTTATTTTTTAATTATGTCTTAAAATAAGGATTTTTAAAAAATAGAAAATTTTAAATTTTGAACTTAAAATAAGGATTTTTAAAAAAGAAAATTAGAAAATTTTAAATTCGAATATAACAAATTAAATTAAATTTTAAATAATAATTATAATAAATTAATAATTTAAGTCAATTTTAATTATTTTAATTTGAATTTAAGGATTGAATTAAATCAAAATGTCATCCAATGATTTAAAAACTCAATCTGTTTAATCAATTTAACCGTAAAATTTTGAATTATCTAACTTTTGTTTCATTTTTAACTTTTATTTTGATTTATTTTAATATCTTTTATTATTAAAATTGATTAATTTATTAACTAATCGTTTAATTTTGTAAATTAATAAGACCTTATAAATAAAAATTTTATTTAATAATCATTTTAATTAAATTTCAAATTTTCTATAATTAAGAAAAACCTCTTTTAAGCATATTTAAATTTTTAAATTTTATTTAATCTTTAATCAATTTTATGAGAGTCTAATACGTTTGAATCTTTTAAATATTATTTTATAGTTATTTTAAATAAATTAGGAGAAATATTTAAAAGAAAATAAAAAATAAAAAACAAAAAGTAAAAACCTTAGCCTGCAGGTCATTACTAATATATAATCTTTCTCGTCTGCTCCTACTTATATCCCAGAAGCAATCTCTCTTCTCTTACACTCTCTACCTTTGCTTTTCTCTATAATCTTACACAATCACCATGCAAACTCCTCCTTTTTCTTGCATATCCTCCAGTGAAAGCGGCTTTTTAGAAGCTGACCATGAAGAAGAATACGAAGATTCTCTCTTTCTTTCTCTTGGTCCTCCTGGACAATACAGGACCAGATTCTCTAACTACCGTCATGTCAACTCCAACCAACAGACTCGCAACATTAATGTTAACCTCCACGAAAGCCATGTCAATGAGAGTGGTGTAAGTGTAACAGTTGCTCTTCATCTTGGTCCTTCAGAATCTGGAGCTAGTTTCAGAGGCAGTGATCCTCAGCTCAAGAAAGGACAGTACTGGATTCCTTCCCCGGCACAGATACTTGTAGGACCGACACAGTTCTCTTGCACTGTCTGCAACAAGACATTCAATAGATACAACAACATGCAGGTTGCTTAATGATTATAATTTATTTGATTCACTCCATCAACATGTACATATAGGTCCTTTTTTTTGGATTTTTTAAGGTTAAATACATTTTGTGAATCCGTATCGTTTGGTTTATCTGCAGATGCATATGTGGGGACATGGGTCACAATATCGAAAAGGACCAGAGTCATTAAGAGGAACAAAACCGGCTTCTTCTTCGTTAAGACTGCCATGTTATTGCTGTGCTGAGGGGTGCAAGAACAACATAGATCACCCAAGGTCAAGGCCATTGAAGGACTTCAGGACTCTGCAGACACATTACAAGAGAAAGCATGGGGTGAAGCCATTTGAATGTAGAAAATGCAGCAAGACATTTGCAGTTCGCGGGGATTGGAGGACACACGAGAAGAACTGCGGTAAGCTTTGGTTTTGCATTTGTGGGTCTGATTTTAAACACAAGAGGTCTCTGAAAGACCATGTTCGAGCTTTTGGAGATGGTCATGCTCCTCATACTTTTGAAACACGTGAAGTTGAAGAAGAGGAAGAACAAGAAGAAGAAGAAGAAGAAGAAGAATGGCAATGACTGTGTTCTTCTAGTTAGTCTAATGCATGTCTATAATGTGTGTGAAGAGAGAGTGGTGTTGAGAGAAGAAGAAGACAAACAGTACAGTGAAAACCATGGTTGTCCTATGGCATTATTGCATTAAATGTTTCAAGTGCTAGTTCGATTATCTAATTAAAGAACGTCTCACTTTGGTTCTGAATTCTGATCTTCAACTTTTCTTTTCTATGGTTAAAGAGAAGAAGGTGGTCAAGTAAGTAAAATTCAGAGCATACAGACATGTACAGTAAGTCACAGATTCTACTGTTCATACTTCATAGCTTTAAAACTCTTTTTCACAATCAAAAAGTTCCATACACATCACACCGAGAGAGTGCATGAGATCAGAAAGAAAAAGGGAGAAGATAGAGATGGGCTTATCAGTGTCTCTAAGTCTGAGCTGAGTTAATACATAACACTTTTGATCGAGTCGAGCTCTATATATGTCAGATCAGTAGAGTGAGTGAGTGAGTGAGTGAGAAAGTGAGCTTAAAGGGACCACTGATCTGTTGCTGCTTTTGGGGTTTCACCCAATGAACTGCCTTTTTCTCGATTTTCAGACCAACAATAAACCAATATTTACAATACAGTTTCAACCCATCTGATCTTTGCTAATTTCATCATCACCCCCCAAGCTTTTCTGTTTGGCCTTTATCTACTTTCTATCTCATTTTATATCCCTTTTTGTGCAGTCTCCCATTTCTCTCTTTCCATGCATAAACCATGCATAGATCGGACTTGGGTCACCTCTAATTCAGCCTTATCTTGTTTGGAGTCAAAACTAAAATGATAATGATATGATTTAGTTTAATGGACTAAAACAAAGTTGTTTTGCAAGCTAGATATCACTACAAGAAAAATATACATTAGGGACGGAAACTTAGCAACAGAACAATTTTCGTTGGCAACTAGCGACGGAAATATGCTTTCCGCCGCTAAAATTGAGTGATTTAGCGACGGTACTAATATTCGTCGCTAAATTTGAAGGGAATTTGTCCCGACAAAATTTGCAATAGACATTAGCGACGGAACAGTATAGCCGTCGATAATAAATTACCGACGAAAAATGATTTCCGTCGCTAAAATTGAGTAATTTAGCGACGGTACTAATATTCGTTGCTAAATTTAGAGGTAATTCATCGCAGCAAAATTAGCGACGGTACATGTTTCGTCGCTAAAAATAGAGGAAATTTTTGGAGGAATAAAAAATTTTAAATTTACCTACGAAAAATTCCGTAGGTAAATTCCGTTGGTAAATGAATTTAGCGACGGAAATTTTTTTTCCGTCAGTAAAAAGGGCGAAAATTATTGGTGGTATAAATTTTTTTTGAATTTACCTACGAAAATTTTCGTTGGTAAATTCTTTTTAAATATAAATACATTAGAAATCTCCCTCCCTCTTCCATCTTCTTTTTCCTTTCTTCTTCTTCCTACATCTTCTCTTTGATTTTCTTGGAGCCCATTTCTCTATTGTGGAATCCTTTTCTACTCGACAATGTTGTTTTCTCCGGCTATTGTCATCGTGCCCTTCGGTAGAGGTATTTTTGTAACTACTGTCATGTGTTTTTTCATATATTAGATGAAAGTTAATTTAGGTATTTATTACTTTCGTTTATTTGTGTATTTTATTATTGGAAAACAACTTTAAGGTATAAATGTTAATGATAGAAGGGACAAGACGTGATTTTAGTTGTGATGTTAAGATAAATTTCTGATGCATGTAAAGTGTTTGATGAAATGTTTGTTATTTAAAAAAATGATTTTAGTTCTTTATTTTCAGTTCTGTTTTAGTATGAATTTTAATATTTTAATTATTTTACTTGAAATAATGCAAGTCTCTACATGGTGGCTTCTAGAGAAACTAAACACTTTGCAGGTTAATTTTTAAAAAATAGTTTTTAGCAAATTTACCGTATATTGGATTTTACCGAAGGAAAAAATTCCGTCGCTAATTATTGACTAAATTACCAATTACGTTGGTAATTTTCTGACAGAAGAATTTATCGACTGAACAAAATAACCGTCGGTAATTTTACCGACGAAAATTTTTATCGTCGGTAATTCTGTCGGTAAATTTACCAACGGAAAATTTACGTCGTTAAATTTAGTAACGGCCATATCTCCGACACCTTTTTTCGTGAATAAATTCCGTCGCTAAATAAGCTTACCGACAGAATATGTACAAATTTTGTCGGCAAATTTCGTCGCTAAACTCTATTTTTCTTGTAGTGTATTACTACTCAAATTAAATCAGATCTAAATGTTCGAATTAAATTAGATACATTCTTCGAACCAAGGTTGAACGTAAGGTTATTTTTAGTTGAACGTAAGGTTTTTAAAAGAATGAAATATAATATAATGGTTTATAATGGAAAAAAATATAAATAAATATAATATTATAAAATTATTGTTTAGGAACGATGGAAGGGCTGACAATGTAATATGGTAAAATATTATTTGGATGAAGGGTTTGTAAATTAATATAGTGTAAAATTATTTATTATTTTACATTCTATCATAAACTTCTCAAATCGTAAATTTTTCGTTTATACTGTTTATAGTGGAATGAAATGTAATATGAAACTCTCCTCTTCCATCTGATTCCATTTCATTCAATTATAAATCCTCACTTTAAACGATCAAAGAACACTACGATTTATTTCATTAATAAACTCTAACTAAACATAGCCTAAGTCTAATCAATTTGAAATGGGTACGATTGAATGAAATTTTCTAACCGAACAATTATATATATACACAAAAGGGTAACAAATTAAAATAACTAACCTTTAAGGAGTTTTTAATTTATTGCTAAACTTTAAAATTTTATAATTTAGTGGTTAACATCTTAAATATTCATTTGTTTTCACATTAATAAAAATAATGTTTTGACCTAATTTGTGCGAATTTGTAAAGTTAACTATTAAATTAAAAATTTTATAAAATTTAACACTAAATTGAGAAAATCTCAAAAGATTATACATTTTTAATATTATATCTCTATATAAAAATATAATGACAAAATATTAACATACTTTGTAAATACAATGATTTATATTTATGTAATTGGAGGAAAATAAAAGTCTTAAAGTCAAAGCAACCTTATATATAAAGTTTTAGATTTTATGTATGCTTGCCTGTATGCTTCCAATATAAAGTTTAAAGTAAACAAATCATTTCCTCATTATCATTAAAAATATACATATAAGTCTACTAATTGCACTTATATATATATATAAAAGTCACCAATCTAAAGAACTCTCCGATTGGTGGAAGTTTGAGAAGGTTAGGTTTATAATGTTCACAGAAATTGTTTTCATGATTTAAACGTGTAATTTTATAGTCATAAAGAAGCAATTAGTTTATATATATATATATATATGAATGTCAATGAGTCGGACTGATCTGAATCAAAAGTACTCTGGGCCTAGCTCATCCAATTAGTTTTTAAAAAAATTAAAAAATGACATCTTTTTTAACAAAATAAGCCGAGATAGGTTGTGTTCGATCTAGCTCTACCCATGACTCCAAAAACTTGAGCCGGCTAAAATTGACATCCCGTAATATATATATATATATATTAAAATTTTAGCACATTAATTTTTTTTAATTAAATTATAAAATTGTGTTTGATAATTTTTAAGACTGATAATTAAACGGTCTCTTTTATTCTTCACAAAATGACGTAGTTTTAAACACTTCGATCAGATCATTAGTTGGGGCAAGATGGGCCGTGTTCGAACTAGCTCGACCCATGGCCTAAAAAACCTGAACCGATCAAAATTGGCATCCCTTAATATATATATTAAATTTTTTAACACATTAAAAAAAGAGTTTTGTAATTAAATTATAAAATTATGTTTGATAAATTTTAAGATTGATTTGAGTCTCTTTTTACTCTTCATATTTTGATTCCTAGTTCATCACTATTAATTTAATCACTAAAGGACATGAAGCCATCATGATTAGGGTAGTAATTATGTACTTCAATATGAAATATAAACAAATAAATGGTGCCGACCTCAAGGGATGTGACTTGGTGGTTGAGAGCGGGGCTTGATTTTGGTTACGTCCCAGGTTCGATTCCATGCTAGCTTATCTTGTAAGAGCCTGAGACAGCCAAAATTTTACCTGTAGATGGAGAACTAGTTGGGTCGCCGATGATGAAGTCTTGCTTGCTTGGCCAAATTTGTGAGGTGGTGCGTCAATTGGTAATCGAAATGTACCGCTTACGCACTTCTGAGGTTTCCTCGAATCCAAAAAAATAAAAATAAAAATAAATAAATAAATGGTGCCAACCTGTGTAATTATTTATTAATATTCCCTTAATCACACACTAATCTCCATCATTAAAAAAACAGTAAAAACAAAAAAGACATGATTCTTGAAAAAAAAAACGAAACTTTGCTAATTCCAGACCATAACCATCAATTAGTAAAGTTTGGAATAGTCCCCTGAGGCTCGGTGGCCTTGGCCGCCGGTGCTGGTTCAACGGCCGGAGACGGTGGCACTGGAGTTCCCAGAAGCTCAGCCGGCAAATCAGCTATGCCCTTCAAGTAAAAAGTGTAGAAAAGCTTGAAAGGGAACACAATTTGATGCAGCTTCACTTGACCGTACACACCTTCAAAGATCCCAGAACCTCCGGTCACAGCCAAGTACGTGTCTTGATATGTCAGATACGATCCTTGTACTGATATGTGACCATAGTCACCGAAGTAGAAGCTGTAGATTGCCTCGTACCTGTCACCTTTCTTTTCTGGTACGTGTTGGATTAGTACACACAGACCAGCAGTTATGCCTAGACGTCTCTGTAAGTCTCCCGTGTAGAGCTTGTTCGTAAAAGGCACAAGATCGCCGAGTGAGTTCTGCTGTTTCTGACTCAGTTTCAGCACTGCTGGGCTGCCTCTGTCCCGCTCGTTGATTTCGTACACATTTAGTTCTTGAACTTTGACTGAAAAAGATTCAAACTTTCAAATGTTCGAAACCGAAAAAAGGAAAAAACTTGATAGGATGAGTGGTGTTAAGAAGATTAAACATGGGTTCTTCATATTGATCTAAGAGAATAACTTACTCGGTTTTGGAGTAGATTCTGTTGGAGTCTTGGGCTTGTTAAAGAAGAAAGCTTTCGTTGAGTTGTATCTTCTGCTGGAGCAAAGAGTTTGATTATTAGTTGCAGAGCTCAGTTTTTGGTTCTGGGTTGTTGCGAAAGCTTCTGAATGAGTGAAACCCAACTGCTTATGGGATTGAGATTCTGTGGTTTGGAGTTTCAGAGAAGAGAAAGTTGCTTTAACAAAGGTTGCAGAAGCCATTGGGAGACGATGGGATTTGGGAAAGTTGATGGAGAGGTGTTAAAGAGTATAATGAGACGAGGGACAACTCAGAAGTAGAAAGTATGTTTGAGCCAGTCTATGTATGACTTTTCAAGCATTTCTCGATGATCACGTGTGATTTTGTAGCTTTTTTTTATGTTACAGGAGCAAGGTTTGGTGGCTAAAGTGTTCAAATGAACCTAACAAATCTAGAAAATGAAGTGTCTAAATCAGTGTATATAATGGTATATTTACTTATTCTAACATTAACGTTAGGAAATCAGCCATTGTAGCTTTCAAGATTGCAACAAGAAGGTGACTAAAGAGGTGTAAATTCGTTAAAATAGCTTATTTAAAATACGTAATTTACAACAATAAAAGCTTTTCTCAAAATAGTTGTTCTGGTTTGATCGTTCATTTCCATATAAAAAAGGTCTCCGGATCCCTTAATCAAGACTAAAAAGCAATGTTAAGTCTCAATAATACTTGGATCATTTACTTAAGAACTCATAAACTCATCGATAAAGCACATGATTAACGAACTATTACGTACTTCCAAAGATTTAATCCGAATAACTTCTGTTGATTCTCCTATCAGAAAAACTTAAACGATGATAATCTGAGTGAAAATATGAAAAAAAAAAAGGACGACTGGAAGGTGAAGAATGGTTGGCAGGGACTCATCGATTTTCTTTTACATTCTTTTATATCAATCAACTCCTAAATTCTAACCTTGAAAGAGTCCAAACCCGACCACCTACCTTGTGTTCCTGTTGAAAGCTGAGCCTTAGAGAGACCTCAATTTCAGTTTTTTCAGAATTTTGTTAAAAGGAAGGCGGTTTCTACTATTTCTTGAATAGACAAACTCAAGGGACTAGGAACTGATTTGTCATGTGTTGGTACAAGACTTTAATAAACGTTCAGCTAGAGTTGAAGCCGACCTAGTTGCCATTTAGAATCAAAAAATTAAGACAAATGCCAAAAGTTTCCAGGAATGCTGTTAGAATCTTCATACAAGGATCAACTGTGTAAAGGCATTCACTCTGAGCAAAACTACAGTAACAAACAGTGAAATCCTATGCTATATAGGATCCAAGACTAATTCTACATGTGCTACATAGGATCGAAGACTAATTCTAAGTATCACAGTATCAGTTAATGTAACTCAATGAGATGATTCAGTTGCAATATACAAATTCTATGGATCATAGTTTCAATGTTCAACTTAAACTTGGTTAACATTATAAACAAGTAATCAGTGCATAAAGGACGGCTAGAATATCGAAAAAATTACAGTTGCTAGATTTGCAAAAAGAATGAAAATCATTAGCTAGCTTGGTTAGGTCGTGATGGCTTTCTCTAATACTAAGGTAAGCCACATTCAGAAGGAGACATGTAGTTGCGTTGCGAAATCCAACTTAGAACTCCTAACAGTAAACTCGAACAGGGATAAACTGATGCTGCAAGCAGTAACATCAGCCAATACGATATGCAAATCCCCCGAAACAAGAACAACAGCGAGGTAGAACAGAAATAGTTGCAGAGGTATATATCTTGGATGTGAACCAACAGCTCAATAAAGTTCGCGTATGCTGAAACTAATCATGAAACTTTAACAGTTCACAATAAGAATGGTATGCTCAACAATTGAACAAGTATATCTATTTTCAGGTTAATTTTTCAGTTTCCCCTTTAAAATACCAGAAAACGATTTCTAACACTAAAGCATATGTGATTCAAGAGAAGTGCTGGCATGATGTAAGTTGACTGTGTTTCAAATGCTTTCTCCTTGCCAATTATATATCGTAGCATAAGTAATGCTAGCTTTTCTTTGTTTGTTTTCAATCTTGTGGGATCCATAAGTTAATAGACTAAAACCCTAATCTCGTCCCTTGATGAATTGCAAGAACAACAGAACTCAAGCCTAGATTTTTGACAACCTTTCCACCAGACGACACCCTTTACAAATCGAGGAAATTACTGTGAACTTGTGTGTAAAATTTTTAATGTTGAACTAATTGGTTTAGAGTAAGAAAGTCAACTTCAAAATGGTATGTCCCGAAAATCCTACCAAAACCTGAGTAGAAATGCATACTTTGTAAATAGGAATTTGTGGAGTTGCTGCATGTCATGTTCTTCAAATTGCCTTTTGAGGCAATTCTGTAATGATGGACAGTTCTGTTTCACATCTATATACATAATGCATAAATTAAGTGTAAGAGAAACATGGAAGTGAGCACCGCAAGCGCAAAAATGGGCAAACAATGCATTAATGATCAAGGCCAGAACTGTTTACCGACATAATGTTAACATTTTGTTAAAATTTCGGCACCAGTTTTTGTAATTAAAATGGTATGTTCAAACTGTGCGGCAGGACTGCCATCAGCTGTCACAGTCGTCCAGTTATCAGGCCATGTAACACACTCAATGCTTCCCATTGTAAGAATAGGTTCTGCAGTAGAAGATGTAAGAGAAAATGATATTTCGATATAAATGTCAGATATAGCAACAATTTACTTTTAAGTATTAACGGTGAATGAAAATGTGGAGAAAGAGGAGGCACATCCTTATGGATTAATGTCTGCAATTTGTTTACTAAAAGTTTAGAAATGTCAATAAGCTTCAATCAAGTCAGACAAATAACAAGAAGCTGAGAGACAAATGAAAGGGTACCAAATACTTGATGTTGGAGTAGCTATAACATATGTGATAGATTGGTTGCTCCTTCATTGTCATCAAAACACTATGGGTCTTTTTACATGGAACATTTGTGGGGCGTTGACAAGAACCTTGTCAGGGAGGAAATATTGCATATAAAGCTTTATGCAACTCAGATATTTGGAAAACAAAAACCCCTCTAGAGAACAATCCTCATCAAAGATAGTAAACTTCATTGATGCTGTGCTAATACGATTTTAGCTTATCATTATGCTACAGAACTTAGTCAACTTCCAGTGGAGAAATTTTACAAGTTCTATTTACTTAAAGCAACGAAAGTAGAGAGAGGGATTTACTTAAGTGATCCAAAGGTCACATATGCACTCTTGTGGAGAGCTCAAAACAAGAAAGAGGGAGAAGAAAATGGAAAGAGCTGTGAGCATGTTTGTCTCCTAAAAAAAAAAGCTTTTCAGGGATAGAAAGACTAGGATGAACTCACCAATCGTAAACGTTTGACCTTCAACCATAACCCCAGGTCTTTCATTACCTGTATGAAAAATCATGAACAAAAATAGCAATCAACTAACAAGAAATAATAATAAGTAAGAAGTAACATTCAAATGTAATATCAACAATTGGTCTATTGCATAGGCAAATTTTTTGCACTTCAAAAGTATCAAGATCAAAAGGAAAGTACAAAGTGAGAGTAAATAAATCATACTTACGATGATGTATGATTACGGGTTCAGAATGAAATATAGGCCCTACACCATGCCCGACAAACCGCTCAACCACTCCATAACCATATTTTTCAGCATGCTCACTGTGACAACATTACGATGAGAGTAATAACATCACAATGAGACAATCATCAGAATCCCGTAATCTCGTTATGTACAATGCAAAGAAAACAAGTTTCACCAAATTTTAACTACATGCCAAGCTCTTTCCACAACACATATCACAAAGAATGAAACGGCGAGAATGTATTCAGATAACTGCTCTACTTTATGCAGCAACATCAAGAATATATTCAGCTACCTGATATACTTGTTTGATATCTTTATACATTCCAGAACAAGAAGCTTTATGAGGCCTTCTAAGTAACCCTAATGTCCTTGAACAACTGAGATTAAGGTAAAGCGTAATGTATAATCAATCTCCATTGATATGTGATCTGAATTTATCCAAGTATTTGAACCACTTATCAATTAGATGAATACTTCATGGAAGTACAAAAACTTCGAAAATCATTCCCTCATTAAGTTGGATAGTTTAGCTAGGGTGCAATCATGGTTGCCCTTGGCAAGAGCAAAATATACTTTCTCACCTTCACAATTTCATAGCTAATAACAAAAAGACAGAACTACCTTATTCTCTTTCCAATTTTTTTGAAACTAGCGCCATCTTTGCAAACAGCTATGCCTTTTTCCAAGCACTCTTCAGTAGCCTGCCACGACAGAAACCATGAAGTCAGAGAGTGACAAGATTTCGGCAAAGACATGGCGAATATCCACATAATCTCTGCAGAAGTTTGACCCCTCCCTCTACTTTTTTTTTTCTTTGTTTGTGTTTTCCAGGATAACTTCTACTACAGAATTGGACAATTACTCCAAAAGTATATTTGAGCATATCAACTAATTATGAGCCTCCTTAAGAAGGTACAGAATCAAAAAAATCTTCACCTTTACAAGTCGTTTACGTGCAGGACTAGGATTCCCACACAGAAATGTCTTTGACGTGTCTCCATGATAACCCTAAGTGGGAAAAGGAAGCAAGTTGCATATATGGGAGTTAGAAAGGCATCATTTACAAAGTTAAAGCACAGCTCCGAAGAAAATTACAACACCCTAATTCCAAAGGTACTTTGTGTCGGTAAGTATAGAACTTGTAGTTCATTCAATTCAGTTACTTAGGCAAAGTTAAATGCACGCACTCACATGAATTATGTTAACTTATTCTATCCTACCTCAAGCAACTGAATTCTTAACTTTCACATTTTGTATGGCAACGCCAGGACCTCAATTCAATTTCGTATGGTACAAGGAAATACTAAAACAGCAAGAACTGTTCATTGTATCTACGGTTTCAGTTCAAAAGCATAATATAAAATGGCCACTAACAACTTCGGTATCCAGAATTACCGAATTTATTGAACACATTTTAACTACATGTATTCTTGTTCCAAACTATGTAAATATTCAGCACTGAATGTCAATGTACCCAAACAGAAAATGAACACTGAAGTGTGCACAATTATAGTTGAGAAAAATAGTTAATTTAACAGCAGCACATGAAATTACAAAATAAATGAAGAAACAAGAACTTACATTCAAGTAGACTGTCACATCAATGTTTATTATATCACCATCCTGCACCGGGGTCGATAATTACTAACAATTCACAAGCATGTCAAGAAACCATCAACAGACAAACCTGCAGCTGACGGGAATCAGGTATCCCGTGGCACATGCACTCATTAACTGAAGTACACACACTCTTTGGAAATCCTCCATAACCAAGAGGTGAGGGGTAAGCACCAGCCTCGATGATCATCTGGTGCACAGCTTTGTCGATCTCATCCGTTGTCACTGACGGCTGTTAGGATGTTAAAATGGGTAAATGCAACATAAACACATATGCTCATAGAAAAGCTCATGGTATCATCTGATAGCAAGAACTTCAAGCTTGCCAAAGGACAAAATTACAATCTTCAGCTCATTCAATGGCATCCACCACAAGAACATTATCCAACTCATCATTCATCTCACCAAAAAAAAGCGTTGTCATTCATGAACTATACAGATTCCTTGCCGCCCCAGATCAAATTACATTAAGAGAACACAAAATTCTTACCTTAACCAATGTTCCAGCGAAATTCAAAACACGAGCAGCAAGCTCGCAAGCAGCTTTCATTCTCACAATGGCTTCAGAATCATGAAACTGATGCTCACTCGAAAGCTCCGGCAACTCCTTGGTATCAGCATAAGGAGGTCTAGGTATGTGGTCGGGAACAGGTAACGGCGGCGACACCCTTCCACGCCTCAAAGGTGGAACCTTTCCAAACTTCTTCGTACGTTGCATCTCTCGCTCTCTAGTTTTCACAATCGAACAATCAAAAAAAGAAAAAGAAAAAACCAAAGCTTTTTTCACGTGAATTGCAATATCCAATACCATTTACCTCCTGATTCTCATTGCTTCTTCTAGGCCCGATATCTTCTTCGAGTACACAACAAGTGACCGTGGTCTATGCAATTGGTTTCCTGAAGTGAACACATAAGTACGAGCACACAGGTACATAAGAACATACAGAAGCTGTATCTGGTAATGGTGATAAAAAACCATAGGAAATGTTGAGGAGTGAAGAAAGTGAGAATCTTTGACAAAATTTACCAGAGACAGTAGGATAGAAAGTAAGTGGAGCTCCCATGAAAAGGGTCGACTTTGGCCATGATGATGATAACGAAGACTGGCTAGTTAAGGAACATGAGAGCTTTAGAGAAGCAGAGTTGAGTGAAGTACCGAAACCCATTACTCCTCGTAACGCAAATCTTCAAGAAAGACGCAGTAGGAGGGAAATGTGAAGACGAGAAAGACATTGAAGAACAAAAAATCTACGAGAACTGAGTCTGGGCTTAGGCTCGTGTCTTTCTAGGCCTACTCTTCTCGTTTTTCTCCGTCTTGGACTTCGGCTCCGAACCCAACTCAAGAAAGAGATTTGTTCGTTTGCTTGAGTTCAACTTTAATTAGTTTAAATTATTAAAAATAATTTCATTTGAAAATAATTTTTAAATTAAATTTGTTTTATTTGTAATTTTTAAAAAACTTATAAACTAAAATTATTAATTTTCCTTCAAAACTTCAAAATTTTCTTCAACAATATTTCAAATTATTCAATTTTATTCATTCTATAATCGATTTTATAATAATATAATATCAGTTGAATTTTTATATCTTAAACTTTTATCTTACTAATTTAACTTCCGATCCAATTTTTAAACATTGAATATAACAAAATCAAATTGCGTAAAATTTAAAATTGAATTGGAAAAATATGGCAATTATTGAAAAGTCAAATGGGTCCGACCAATTTAATTACAAAATTTTGAACCAATCAAATTTTGGTTTAGTTTTTAACTTTAATAACCTTTGTTATTAAAAATTAAGCAGTTTATCGATTAATCGATCGGTTTTCATAAATTAATTGATTTTCATAAACTAAAATAAAACAACAAATTTTCTTTTAAAAGTCTTTTTAATTAAATTTTAATTTATTTAATAAGTAAAATAATTTATTTCTTTAATCTTATTTCAAATTCTTTAATTTTATTCAATTTTATTAAATATCAATTTTATAATAGTCAAATACTAATTAAATCCTTAAACATTACATCTCTTATCTTATCAATTTAATTTTGATCTAATTTTTTAAAAATAGCAATATAATGAATTGCTTGAATTAATTTGAGTTATACCCTGCTTGGATTGTCTAAATTTATTATGTAATAGAAGGTTGAAAAATAATTCTTAACTTTTCGCTCGAGATATTTTGTGCATAATTTTTTCGTATAAATTTTCGAACTTTGCCTTTTAGGCAATACATTTCTTTTCTTACTGATGTAATTTTTAGTGTAATTTTTTTAAAAAAAGTAATATAGTGAATAGTTTGAATTACTCTAAGTCATACCGTCTTTGAAATTTCTAAATTTATTATGTAACAGACGGTTGAAAAGTTATTCTTGACCTTTTGTTCGGAAAATTTTGTGCATGATTTTTTCGTATAAATTTTCGAGCTTTATCCTTTAAGTTTCTCGTTAAAGGAAAGGAATGAAGAACAAATACACTTCAAACGACACGAAAAATCCCCCACGAATTGATTGTCGACATAAATGTGTTTTATCTCCTGAACTAGAGGCGGATCTGAAGACAATTCTATGATTCAGAACAAACAAATTTACAGTCAAATGTGGGTTCGATAGTTCTTAAGCGTCGAAGCAGACAGATCCAACATCGACGCTTGAATTTTCAAACTTAAACTTTAAGGAACAGGTCAATGTCCATAACTTTGGCAGTGATGATCAGTCAATGAAAGAAAAGTAAACGGTAGAGATGAAAGCGGAAGAAGAAACAAAAAACACAAGCACGACACATTGTCACCGACAAGTATTGTCAAAAGGAGAAATTAGGAAATAAATACATTTATAATTTAAGAAATATTTAAAAAGAATTTTAATTTTCTACAAAAATTTTAAAGGAAATTACAACACCTATTTATTATTAGTATTAGTATTTTTATGTATCTTTTTTTATATTACTTTTTTTTATATGTATATACATATATTTAGAATTTTGTAATATCTTAATAACACATTTGTATGTGGTCTATCGGAAACAACATTTTACCTAGTAGAGATAAAGATGAATACTATCGGATCTTTCTAAAATCGGATATTTTCATTGAGTATTGGACTATGAAACTTGGGCAATCAGATAATAGTTATATAACAATTCAACTTAATTTTAAATTCAGGTTGAAATAGTTGGATAGGATCAAAATTAGTATTTTATTATAATTAATTTAAATTATTAATTTAAATCAAATTTAATTAGCTTAGTTCAGTTTTAATAAATAAATTGAATTATCATGTCAGTGATATTTGAGTAATCTATATATGATATTTATGATAATATTTTAAAATTGAACCAAAAGTTAAATTAAGAAAGTAAGAAATTTAAAGTTTAAAGATCCAATGATATTAAACCGTTATAAAAGCGGCCAAAGGTTTAATAAAATTAAAGAATTTAAAATATAATTAAAGGTAAAAATGAGAGTTTTAAATGAAAAATTAATTTATTTTGGTTTATAAAATCGATTAATTCATAAAACATATCAATCAATTATTAAACCGACTAGTTTTTAACAAACAAAATTTATTGTTGAAGGCTTGATAAGTGTTACAAAACTGACATTATTTGGTTACTTTTCAAAACATTGTCATTTACATTAATAGTTTGAGTTTCACGACGGAAGATGATGTACAATTGTCGACTATATTATTGAATACCGACAAAAAGGTTTATCGGTAAATATCCTTTAATTTTTTACGCTTTTTTTATTTTCCAAACAACTTCACCGACGAATATAATATTTTCGTAAATAATTGGCGACGTTTTCTGTTTCGTTAGTATTTCATACTTTTCTTACGGTGGAAGTCGATTCGGAAAGTAGATAGTGTTAAAGTTTTTATGGTTGAAATGGTCAAACCAATTTAGTTTATAGATCAAGCCCAAATGTTATTATTCTCAAATTACTGTTCAATCTCGTTAAATTAAATCAAGTTGGTTTTAAACAAAACGTGATTTAAAGCAACCAGAGATGAGAGACAGCTAACGGAGGCTTAACTGTTAAATCCATAGATTCCTGTACCTTTGGAACTTGCCAGGAAAGAGCTGATTGTCTGAAGAGAACAGACTAGCATCTGATTATAATATGGGATGTTGCTTGCAGGGGTGACTTCTTGGTGCTGGAGAGACGAATCGTTAAAACAAGTTATCGTGTGAAATCATCTTTGACTAATGAGATTAATGAATATTCCTTGACATTGCAAGCTCATGTTTATCAAGTGTTGACATTTTGTATGAAGATGACTGACTTTGGCATGACAAATTGCATGTCCATAACGTGTGATTATGTCGTTAGGCTTTTCATTAATGCGGTCATTATCACGTGTCTGTCATATATTATATATTTTTATTTTAAAGTTTTGATATTTTAATTTTTACATAATAAAATTTTATATAGTAAAAATATAATATGCGGTAATCATGTGAGAAAACATGAATTGAAAATTAAAACATTTTAATTTTAGCATTACTTTTAAAGTTCTGATTAATATTACAAAATTAAGTAAAGTTTTTTATAATTAACCTTAAAAATATTAATTGATAGATAGGTATTTAAAATCTAATACTAATAAAATTAACTCTTTGTTTAATAAACTTTACTGAGGTGGTACATTTTTTATTATCATATTAACAAAATTTCAAGTTATTAGGAGCCTCCTTATCTCCATTTTTAAGTTTTACAAAATCTCAAGTTTTTGGTAAAAGGATTAAATAAATTATAAAATGTTAACTTAAATTCCAATTTAAATTAAGGTTTTTAAAAATTTTAATACTATTTTAGTAATTTAAACCAATAAAAACTTAAATAAATGAACTATTTCTCAATTGGTCCATCCCCCTTATGATGAGATCACCTCCAAGTCCATAGCACATTAATTTATTAATTTGAAGTTGCTTTTGGTAGGAAAGCAAGTACATGAATATTAAATTAAAAACGCTTTTCTCTAATTAAATAATTAAATCATGGTTAGTCTTTAATTTTGTTCTTAATATCCATGCTAGTTTAATCTCCCACTTGCATTGCAAATATCCAAAAAGATACTTCAAAAGATGATCTTGATCTACTCATAAAAATCAAGTTAAAGCGTTATTCGAATTGAGTTCGTCTTACAGTTAATTATGAATCATTAACTGGTTAATATATAATTTAAAAATGATTATGTATGCTTGATATTTTACTTAGTGCGCATTTTCTTTTATTGAAAACATATTACCATCATTTGGTATTTTGAATCTTTTATGTTCTTTTTAAGGTAGGTTAAAAGCAATATGAACATGCAATGAAGATTAACTAAAGTTATGCACTTTTTGCTATGTATATATGTGAGATGAAGAAGTGTTGTCACCCACTTGGCCTAACCTTTTAGAAGACAAAAAGCTTCACTTCACACCTCCTCTCCACCTCATGAGGACTTATTTTGTCAAACACATAACAACACGAATAATTAACAATTTCAATAATACACAGTCTTATTGTTAAGATGACATATATTGAGAATTAATTTCTAAGATTATTTTTTTCTTCGTTGAATTTGTTACGTATCCAAATTAAGTAAGAACATAAACAAATTATGTAATTAAAGAAGAACACAAAACAAATTGAGAGTTACCAAATTCTAAAATGGCTTTTTTCCATTGATTTTGTTACATATCCTAATTATTTTGATTCTTTTTCTTTTTTTTATTTCCCTTTAGTCTTGTAATATACACTTCACCTTTTTTGCAACTTGAAACTACACCACCTTGCCCCATTTCCAAACCTACTCTCCTCCTACAAACCCTTTTGTTAACATTCACAAAACCTAAAAAAGAACAAAACTCAAAAAAAGGAAAAGATTACAAATTAAATGCTACAAAGCTCCAATGATCCTCTGCTTTTTGGTGCACTCTATTGTCAAGAGCTCCATTTCTCTGTTCCTTTTCCTATTACACCCACCTCCAATGGTAGTACTATCCATTGATGGCACATTAAAGATGTTGACTCCAAACAACCTAAACATCGGACCCGGTTGGACCGGCCTGCACATTTGGTTCGACCCGGTTCTGGTCTGCCAATCAATATAAAGCTGCTTAACCGGTCCGGTCGATCTCTGAAAAATAACAGTATCACCGGCTTTCAGGTTCTTCTCCTTCACGAACCGGCTCCACCCTTTCGTCAACACATAGCTCTGGCTGCTGTTCCAGTAGGAGTACCGGAACCTCCACACTTTTCCTGTAACATCCTCGAAGTTCAACAACAATCCTTTGGTGCTATTGCTAGTTCCGCTCTGCAATGGAAAGTGCTTCTCTGCGTGTTGTTTTGGTATCACCAACCGGTTCAACTTTCCGACGTCGCTCGGTGTCACGGTTTTTTCGAAGAGCTGTTCTCGTTCTTTGCAGACGCTGTCTGAGAAACCGTAGATCGCTCCGCCATTGTTATGAGCTCCCGGGGTTCTGAGCGGTTTTCCATTGTAGTTCCGTTTACTCTGCTCGAGTTCATCGTTGTACGTGTGCTTTCTCAACATGTCAACGATTTCAGCTTTGGAATGGGAGTTCAAGAACGTGGCTTCAATCTCTCCATCCTCGTCGGACACCTCGGCTGCTTGTTTGAAGTTGGTGACAGCGTCACGGCCGCGAAACCTCTGTGCGGCGATGTCATAGGCTCTGGCGGCTTCATCTTCTTCGTTAAACGTCCCGAGCCAAACGCGTTGGTGCTTCTCGTAAATCTGAGCACCCCAACGACCGTTAGGCTGAGGAACAACTCCTTTGTACTTGGAACTCGGGAGTTTTCGGGACTCCGCTTCAACGCCGGACTCCGAGTCGAGAATCACGCTTGTTCCACTTCCGACGCGGCAGAGAGACACCGGAGACTTGGTCTGAGGTGGGAACGGAGAGAGGGTCGGTGGGGAAACAGAAATGGAGTCGCTTGTTGTGCTCTCATCTATACAACTTCCATCCATTTTTTCAGAACTTAGAAAGCTTAAGCTTTGGAAAGAGAAGGTGATGAGGTGTTTTTGTTGACTAAAAGAGAAGGGTATGAATTGTGTTGCATTACAACATTTGAGTATATATAGGAACTTGGCCAAGCTTAAGCATTTATTATATTATATATTATATATATTTATTTTAATATGGAGGTGTAAGGATTGGGGAGATGTGGGATTGTGGGTAAGGTGGGTCAACACAAGAGGAAGAGGCATGGTAAGTCACTAGGAAGATTCATCCTTTTCTTGGGAGATATAAACAACTAAATAGGAAGATTCATACTTGGAGATCAGATGAGAAGGAGATAGGACCTACAACAAGTTGATGGGTTCACATGACTGTGGACCTTGTGTTTAGTTCAAGTTCATCCCCCCTGAGCTTTGATGCTTCTTCTCACTCCTATTCACTCACATACATCTTTCAAATGTTTATTAGATAAATCATCAAATTTATAAATTATATATATTAAATAACTAAATTTAAGTGATTTATTATATACAATATGTCAATACATAATGTTTTATTATAAATTTAAGTGACAAACTCGATTTAAGTATAAAATTTATAAAACATATTTATATACACAAAATTAACGTATTCATTGCAAAAGGCTCTCGGTTTTATCATGTATGTTGGATTTAAAGCTAATCTTGTCGTTTATAACTCTAATCAAAATTATAATAATAAGTGCTTACTTATGTTTCTATCAAAATCCAAATACATATTATTAAATGTTGTTGGCTTTTATTGCATCCAATCCAAGTAGACATGGGAAAGGAGTTTACTCCCTCCTCCCACTAGATCGGTAATGGGGTCCTTTTGATGAATGAATAGATAGATAGATGGGTGGATGGATGTGGATAGACATACATGAAGGACAATGAGGCTCATCAAACAAGAAATTCCCTGTATAAAAGGGTTATATATATATATATATATATACACACATATATGTTAGTACTTGGTTTGGATTTGATTGGTTCTATTTCTACTTTTGTTTGTCTTATTGGCTAGGTTCACCCTAGCATCTTTCAAATCAATTGAATCACACCTTCCCTCACCTTAAAACTCATCAACCCATCTCTTGTCCATTAAACACTTGACATTTTCTTCCTTCCCCACACAACTTGTTATTTTTTATTATCTAAATTTTATAATTTCCTTTAAATTTTAATTTTGATATAAAAAAACAATATTAATAACAATCAATAAGAGTCTCAGACAAAAATTATGAAAATTTAGTACTACTTAGTCTTATCTTACTTAACAAAGATATTTTTAAGATAGGCTATTCGTTTATAATATATTCATTATTATAAAATATTTTAGTTTTATTTTAATAAAATTTTAAAATATATTTAATTAATTTTAAAAATTTTCATGTAAAAGGAAAATTCTTTTATTACAATATAGATAATGTTAATTATTCAAAATCAAAGACATTTTACTTTTATTAAATAATTTCACAAAATTTGGTCAAATATGTTAATTATGAGATATCGTTTAGAAATAAAATATATATTTTTAGAATAAATACAATTACACTACAAACTTAGATTTTCTTGTTTTTTTCAAATGTCTCCATCATTATTTTGTTCATGCATTATTATTATTATTATATTTTGTACGGACAAGTCCTGGATCTCTAGTGGCAGTGGGTCCACAAAAGGGCAAGTTGATAAAACCGAGTACTCTTCCCAGGTTCCTATCTCATACTCTATGGGTTGGATTATTATAAGCTAATGGGAAAGAATATTTAATTATTTATGCAATGCACGTTCTTTGTTCATATTATTTAACACAAAACATTATTCAGAAAAGGAGAAATTAAAACAATAGATGTAAGGTATTCTTGGTTCTTATCATACGGATCAGCTGTCTGTATTCATAGTTGTCCTAAGCAAAGTTTGGATTGTCCACAATCACAAGAAAGAGAGATACAATTTATTTTAATTAAATTGAACTCGATTCTAAATATATGTTCAGTAACTAGTAAAAACCACCTAATCATATGGCCGTTGATTTGTTGTTATCCTCGTAACCTTCTAGTCAAGGTTTTCGGTTACTAATTAATAATAGATGGAGCTACTCACTATATTTATATATTAGTTTTCTTTCATTTCTTTTTACAAACTCTCACATTTTATATTTAAACATAATCGATTATGTAGAGTACATCTTACATAACTAATTTTAATAAATGATTTAACAATTTCACAAATTTTAATTAATAAATAAGAACTTGTCTTCATGTCTTTAACATTTGTATATATTTTCAAGAACTTGTACGTAATTTCATAATTAATAACGAATTAGATATAATTTAAATTTAAGTCTAATTTTAATTAAAATAGTTGGATAATTTAAAATTGACTAATTTTAAATAATTTAAATTAAGCCAAACTAATTATTTAAATTTAAATTTAATTAAAATATTTGAAAATAAATTGAGCATAAATAAAATTCAGGTTTTTTTTAGTTGAGGAAAAAATAATTTTGAAGAAGTCTATCACCTTTAATGGACCCTACCTTATGAATGTGATTGTAGATGTGATTTCTTTGATTTTTCAGATCTTATGATATGATGGATTGATGACAATTTCAACTCTAGCAACTGCTGGAGGTCATTGCACTTATAGCTGGGTCTTATAACACAGCATATTTGCTGTTTAATAATAATAATGCACTTAACAGTAGATATGAAAGCTTAAAGGGACAAAGTTAAAGTGCAACACATCACAATAATGTGTTTTTTAAGAAATTTATTACATGAATTCCACATTTTGAGTAACACATGTTTTGTAAGAAATTTAAATTAATAAAACAAGAAGTTAGAGATTCAGTTGATATTAAATCATTATAATATTAGTTAAAAATCAAATAAATTTGAATAATTTAAAATTTAATTAAAATTTGTCCTAATTAGTTAAAAATCAAATTTTAATAAAATGAAACTATTAAGTAAAAATTAATTAGTTTATAAAAATTAATTAGTTTACTAAAATTAATCGTTTTAACAACAAAATTATTAAACTAAATCAAACTGAAAAATTAGTTGATTTGAAGTTTTTATCAATTAAACGGATCAAAATGATTTAATTTTTAAAAACTATCCTTTTCTTTTTGGTGTATCAAAATTGTATTAGAATTAAAAATGTTTCGAATCCCCCTACTTATACTTTTTTGATCGAGCATATCGTACAGGGTTTGTCTAGTGCAGAGTACCTAATTAGCGTGATTTGCAGGCTATTATGTTAATCTGATGGTTTATCCAGTGCGTATCTAAAGGATAACAACTGCGAATTCTTAAAAAAAACTCTTTATTTATCAGACAACTTATTTGGTTATAAACCGATTCAGACAATTCAACCTAAATGCTTAAAACTGACCAACTTTTCGGTTGAGTTTTTAATTTTTCAATTAAAATTGTTTTAACAATTTTTATTGTTAAAAATCGATCAATTTATTAATTAATCAGACAAAAAATCAATCAATTTATTAATTAATCAGTCAATTTGATAAACTCGTCGTTTTTTATAAACCAAAATAAACCAATTAATTTTTATTTAATATTCTTTCTTTTCAATTAAACTTTAAATTAATGACACTCTCTTTTAATCTTATTTCAAATTCTTCCATTTTAGTTAATCTTTTACCGATCTTATAATTCTTGATTGAACATTTTAAATCTTAAACTTCTTGACTTACCAATTTAACTCTACGGTTGGCTTTTAAGATATAACTTTTCATTCCCTTGTATAAAATATACTTAATTATCATTTGGCTTTCTTTCACTTTTCTTCCCTTTATTAATTAGTATATTAATTAATCCCCACCTCTCAGCTTTCCCTGTATAATAACACAAAAAGAAATCCAGATTGATTTTGTTTAGTGACGTAGGGATCCTCTTCTTAAGATTCTTGGTAATTAATAGGTTTAGCCACTTAATTATAAATTAATTAATGAACTAATCCATTATGATAGCCAATAAATGCATCACTTATCAACACTTTTCCTATCTTTTTTTAATACTACAAGATTAACTTACCAAGTTTAAACTATATTATCTTCTTATCTTAATACATCACCTTCTTATTCCCACAAAACAACTAGCTTATTGGTCTACACTCGTAATTGATCATCAAAATGTTAGTGAAGAGAACGCATAATTAGCTACTTAAATTACATAAATAAACAAAGAACTTTGGATAGAGCTTAATCACTAAATTAATGACAAGTTCTTTTTTTTTCCTTTTCTTAATCATCATCTTCGTTTAGAGAAAAGATAATATATTAAAAAGTGTAACTTTTGAAAAATTTTAAGTTAATCATTATTTTAAAAATTTACATATCTTAACTGATATAATTACTAAATAAACATTTTCGAGATATTTCATAGATGCGTCACATTAATAAAAACAATCTTTTGGCTTAATTTATATAATTTTAAAAGATTACTCACTAAATTAAAAATTCTAAAAGGTTGTGTTTAAATTTTTTTGTTTATTTAGATAATTATCTTTTTTCCCCTTCATTTTTTAATGTATATTAGCTATCTCAGTGTTTGCTGGACTAATCCTAAGCCCCTACCCTAAGAGCCCTATAGGAGGTAAATCTGGAACTTCAAAATTTCTTAGGTTCTTACGCAGTTTGTACATTTTTTCACACAAGGAATCGTCACATACTGATTGGTCAGCTGTTGATTGATCACCGACTCTGCTCAGCATCAGGTTCTCTAGTAGCTCTAACTTTTATACTGTCGTTAGAAGCGAGACGTCTGTAATTGATCCGATCAAGGAGCATGTTCAGGGAGCTAGAGAATCATTAACAGGAAAAATTTTCTTCTCCTCTCCTTTTTTGGTGACTCGAACTCAAAAACTCCTACAAAGGATAACCTTAAATGAGGAGTTGAACCAATTAGATCACTCCTACTTGTTAAAAGATGTCAGTGAGAGGTGTGACTTTTTTTTTTGTTATCCACGAGATGTTCTAGGAGGAACCTAATTATAAGAAAACACTTTTAAATCATCTATACTTAGACTAATTCTTACTCGAACTGAGTAGGTCTCTTACAAAAGACAAAGCTCTAACCCAGATGCAACTTTCCATAATGGGATGTGAGGTTGGTTGCTTTAATCATCCATTCATCTACGGAGTTTTTCATCTCTCACTTTATTTAATTAACCATGCTGAGTAAGTTTCTTTTTGCTTTTCCAATTCAGCAAGTTCAAATCAATGGTTTGAAAGGTATTGCTACATGATGAAATTCCAAATTGCATGTCACACTCTTATCATAAGACCAACCAACCAATATATGGGAGTGGGTTTCTTCTATATACAATAGAGAAATTGTGAATTATAATTCACACATGAATTCTAAAAATGATAAGTAAAATTTATAAACATTATTTATAATAAATATATTATTTAATTTTAAATTATTGATTTATATAAAAAACATAACGAATAATTTTTAAAATTTAAATAATTAATTAAATGCTTGATAAATAAACCTACAAGTCATTTTAAATTTTTTTTGAATCACCCTTTAACCAATAATATAATTTTAAAATCATTATATATATTCAACGTGCATTAAAAGATATTAACTACAAGCACTAATATTTTAAAAAATACAAAGGATTGTGACGAATTTGGCAAGAATAAAAGCTAGTTCTTCTTATATCAGCAACCTCAATAGAGTTAGTGCCTAGTATGTATACCTACCTCAAAAGCAAAAAGCATATGTGTTCATCTATTTCCATGACCATGTCCATGTCCCTTTTTTTTTTTTTCCCACTAGCCAAGCAAGCAGCCTCTGTGATTATGATTTATGAAGCCTAAGATATAAAAAGTGGTATGACATGTTACCACTTCTGCACTCCCTAGGGTTTTCAGTTGAAGATGACTTAATATATGACTCAAGATTGCTGGCTACATCGTGACATGTCACGTAGTTGCATTGCTTTTATATTTTTTGTACATGCTCATTTTTTAATAATCAATTGGATGATCAGATCATACTTTCATACGTTGGATCGGGAATATTGAAGATCGGACAGATAATTAAGAATTTTTATATTCTAAAAATTACTTATAATATTGCCTTTTTAACGATGATTAAAATTTTAAACTAATTTGATTTTATTAAAAAAAATTTACGTCTTCAATGTCCATTAGGTACTTTCAATCACTTCGTATATTAATTAAATCCAAACTTGTTTCTTGCAAGTCTGGTCCCTAATCAATTGAGCATCTCGTGCTCTTTTCCATAGTGGTAAGATTCTTATATCTTCTTTTATCTTTTCGAACAAGATAAGCTATGGATCGGAGGTGAATGAAAAACGCCATGACTTGATGTCTTACGTGTTAGAGATTAATTCCACATGCCGTATCATTTGGTGGGTCTCTCCTAGTGCTCATCATCATATCTTAATCTCACTTTTATGATAAATCTTAAAGACTAAGAAGAAAAGTTGCCTCAACGGATGAATAAGAAATGATTTAAGAGTAAAAAATATAGAACTTTCTTATAATTTAAGACATTTTGAAAAATTAATATTACGATAAATTCATAATTTTGATTAAAATAACGATAAAATACAAGTAATATCAATATTAAACATGAATTAATCAAATATTCACTAATATGATAACTTAACTATATTTTTATACCCGACAGGATTCAATTAAATTCAACTTGAATTAATAATTTAATTATAATAAATTATTAGTTTAAGTCAAATTTATTTAACATAATTCAAGTTTAAGAGATGATTTGAATTGTTATATAAATAATATTTGATTAGCTCTCATGTATTTATTGTCATTTTAACTAAAATCTAGAAAAGGATTTTTGAAAAACTTAATATTGTTAATAATTTTTAGGAATTCTAAAATTATAAAATTTCTTAAATTATATTATTAAGAGGGTCGATAAAAAATAAATAACCAAAAATAGAAAAAAAAACCTTATCTTGATGGGGCAAGAACTAAGAAATAGACCATTTGGAGGTTTTTGAAACTTTCCACAAACGTCAACCACACGCTTGTACACTATTGTTGTCAATCTCCTTTACACTCTTTGTTTCTTTCTTCATCTTCCAACTTGGGTATAACGCGTTCACAATCAATGACACTCGGTGTCATTATAATTAATTACTTATTAATTATTTAATTTTAAATAATTATATGTGAGTAAATAGTTAATTAAATTAAACAAATGATTAGTAAATCTTTGACCGTTGCCTCATCCTCTACCGACGAGGATGGCGGCGACCCTTCTTTTGGGGTAAATCCACGTGACTGTAGCTATTCTCTAGGGTTACATAAACTTGAGAATGATTTGTTTTTCAATAGAGAATTATGTATTAGTTGATATGATTTTGTTTAAATTTTAATACTTGTGTTAATTATAACATATCTCGTTTAAAAGTAAAATAAAATGCACATACAAGTTTCCTCACCTTCATTTCCTAACTTTTGTATGTAATAAAACCATTAATCAACTATAATGGAAAGTGATTAGGCATAATATCATGATGTGAGAAAAGGGTATTTTCTTAAACTCTTATAATCGAAGTTTTCAAAACTAGATCGAAAGTTAAATCGTAAGACAAAAATTTAAAATTTAAAAGATTCAATCGTTATTAAACAGTTATAAAATTATTTAAAGATTGAATAAATTTGAAGAATTTAAAAATGATTTTCTTATTGAAAATTTTAAGTTTTAACTTAAAAAGAAATTAATTAGTTTATTTTAATTTAAAATGACTAATTAGTTTGCAAAATTGGACAATTAATTAACAAACTTATAGTTTTCAACAATAAAATTACTAAACTAAATAAAACCAAAAATTAAAAACCGAATCAAAGAATTGACCTATTTAAAATTTTTAGTGTTAAACCGATCAAACTGGTTCGATTTTTAAAACGTTGTTTATATATATATATATATATATATATATATATATATTAGAAGTGACAATGGCATACAAAATATGCCAAAAAAAAAATCAAAAGACATGCCTAATTTTCATTAATGGATAGAAGGAAGTGTCCAAGAAAAGAAGAATCTTGGTCAAAAACAGTATAATTCTAGAGATAGTTTGTATTTGAAAATGCTTCTCTAGTTTGTGTATAAAAAGTCTTACTAATTAAGCAAAAGACCAAACAACAAGTAGGCACTTATTTTCTAGAAAATCAAAGAAAAATAGCACAAGTGTGGGACTGTGGATTGCTTGAAGTAAACCAAAACCATCAAAACAAAGCTGTAAAGGACAGGAAGGCCACTTTCTGCGATAACCTACCAGCTGCTTTTGTTGACCAGACACACACACACACTCACACAAAAGTCATTCCTATTGGCCATATCACAAGAACCAACTGGCTCCTGCATGCCACAGAACTCTTCCTATTGGTTCAGATGTGGGTCTATGTCAGATAGAGAAATCCTTAATCTCAGGGTCTCTCTCTTATCTTGTGATCGTATGGTTCACACTTACATGTACAGTTTTATATATGTCAGATAGAGAAATCCTTAATCTTAGGGTTTCTCTCTTATCTTGTGATGGTATGGTTCACGCTTACATGTACAGTTTTATATATTATAAAACTGTACATGTAAGTGTGATGGTGTGAGAGAAACCCTAATATATATATATATATATATATATGCATACTTAAAGATGATAGAATCATCCAAAGATAAAAAGAAGATAATAACAATCTTTGTCCATATGCTACAATGGCACCAAAACTTGATATTTGTTGATTGATTAGGTCTAGATCTTTGTTGATTGTCACAGATCGAGAAAATTAAAGGAATCCACTAAATCACATGCAAAATTAGGGCCAACTTGGCAAGAAATGTGACATTTTATATAATAAAAACACTCAGCCGACAAGTTGGCAATATGTTGCCGACATGGCACTCATAAATGGAGAAAAATAAATAAATAAATAATATCACAAAGTCAAATAAAAAAATGTCCACTTGGATGTGTAGTTGGCTAGCAATAGCAATTTGGCATAGTTATTAATTTTGTTTTCTTCTGCTTTGGAAATTCTCTCCTTTATTACGTTGGAATATCCTTTTCATATTAGGGTGTTCTAATCTTGTTCTAATTAATCTGATTCACATATTTACGTAAACTCCGTAAAAATGTATGAACAAGATTTAACGGAAGAAAATAAAAATTTATCCTGCTTTATTAGTCAACCTGCTCGTCTCCTTCTCCTGTTCACAAGCACGGGTAGGTGCCTGCTCAGAACCTGGAGAGAAATATGGAATCATATAAGACTTTGATGCAAATATCGAGGTCAACGAAGTCAATGGTTTTTTGTTCTTCTCCAAAATTAGGTGTCAAAAATCCTTTTTGTGGCTTGCTTCGAGAAGCTGTTTCCACTTTTTTCTTGTAAGCTTTGAAGAATTCTACATTACAATTACTACAAATTAATTGATTAGTTGCTTACTTAAAGAGCTAGACGACTTTTCTACTTATTAAAGATAAAGTTACGTGTTATTAAACATTTTCAAATTTTACACTTTAGCAAGATTTTAATTGGATATTGACGATGACGATGATTATTATTCTATTTAAAAGGATGTCGGTTTAATTTAATATAAATTTTATATTAGTAATAAATTTAATTTTATTTATGATTAGTCCTGTTAAGAAATAATTTTTGGATTATATAACCTTTGTTTCTATGATTTTAATTATTTGATAATTAAACTACATAATTATGGCCACATATCTAAATTAATATCTTTTAAAATACACCAAAGCAATAATGATTTAAAAATTCAACATGTTCGATCGATTCAATCGTAAAAATCTTTAACTGCTCAAATTTTTGATTTGATTTATTTTAATATTTTTGTTATTAAAATTGATCAATTTATTAATTAATCGGTCAATTTTCATCACTAAAATAAATAAATTTATTTTCATTTAACAATCTCTTTTAATTAAACTTCAAATTCTTCAACAATACCTTTTAATTATATTTCAAATTCTTTAATTTTATTTAATCTTTAAACAGTTTCATGACAGTCCAATAATAATTGAACATTTTAAACCTTAATTCTTTTATTTTACATATTTAATTTTCGGTCTAATTTTTAAACATTGATTATATTGGCTTTAAGTTAGGGTTTGATTGCTGAAAATGATGTTAAAAGTATATAATTACTTCTCAATGTTGTGGTTAGAACTTATATGGGAGTCGATGGTATTTGACTACGAAGTAAGCTTATTGTTGTGTAATTATATATTATATTAGCATTAAAAACTGAGATTAATGAGTCATATTCAAAAATTAAATAATACTTCTTCGTATCTTGACTTGGCGGTGCCTTGAGAGCCTTCGTGGCCTTACTTAAACCTCATAATTATTCCTCAAATGGTTGATTTTGATTAGGAATATTTTAACTTAAATTTATGATGTGCAAGTAAAGCATATGAGGTGGTAAGATATGAACCCTATAAATCTACGTTAAACTATACTCAAAAGTCAAAAATGGAATAGTCAAAATTGACCAATCTTGAAAAAAGGAGAAACATTATTTGATGATTTGGATCCTTATATTTATTAATTTAAAGCAATAGTGCTTTAATTCTATTAGTAAATTAAAATTAAGAAAATAATAATATTTAAATTCGATACAATTGAATCTCGAACAATTCCATATTTACTAAATACGATATTCAATAAAATTAATCTTAGGTGATACTGAATTAGCATTTTGAAGATTCCACATAATCTATTATGTGTTAATTAAGCATATGAAGGCTTTTTATTTGAATTTAATAAAGTCTAGTCAAGTTTAGTGTTGGTGGAAATTAATGAAGTAAGATTCAAGGGTTAGACAAATTTAATAATAAAAAAGTTTCACGCTAGTGGTATTATTTAAAATGCTCGAAGGGTCAAATTAGTCTTTTGTTTAATTAATTAATAAGTTTAACATATGTTTAATAAAGTCAATTTGTAGTTTAGGTGTTACCTATGTTGTGACTTTGAAGAATAACTTAGTAGCTAATTGGTCTCTTAATGACTTAAACTCATGAAATGTAGAAAATTGAAGATATGTTTTGACTCTTAAGTATTAGAAATAAAATCTCATTTTCAATTTGAATCAGATAATTTTTAATTCGACTTTTAACTTTTCAGTTTATATTATTTGAATAATTCTTATTGTTAAAGATTAATCAGTTTTGTAAGCTAATTAGAATTTTATAACTAAAATAATTTTATTTAATACATTTTAAAATTAAACTTCAAAATTTCAATAAATAAGGACGATTTCATTTAATTTGATTTTAAAATCTTCAATTTTTAATCAATTTTATGATGGTCTAATATCGGTTGAGTATTTTAAGCTTAAATTTTTTTTTATCTTATCGATTTAAGCTTTGATTCGATTTTTAAAAATTGATTTTAGTTACTCACAATCCCAGACTAGAGATGGCCCAGGTCCAATCCGGGCTGACAACTTCTACTCGAGTTTGACCCGTTGATCTCAGGTTGGACTGAAGGTCGGGCCCAAATGCTGTCCCAATCCTATACAAACCAAGAGTGAAATCAATCCGGTGTGTGGAGACATTTTTGGGTAATATACAAAATCGTAAGCATTTTTTGGTACAATTCCAATGCGAAAAGATAAACATCACAGGAGTTGAGTACAAATTGTACTGCTGCTTCTGCTTCAATCATGCCATGCTCTAGCACACAGATTTGTTACAAAGCCGCGTTGGAGCTGTCGTTTGTGCCAGAAAGTATTCATAGTCCCACTTTGGAATGGTCTTAGTCGAACCTTAAATTATATATATATATATAATCGATGAAGTCGTCATCACATCCAAGTCTTGCAATAAAGCGAAGTCTGAAAAAATCCGATAATACGCTATTTTATCCTTATATAATAAAAAGATTGTTTTCAATAGACCCACGTGTGTATATATATATATATATAATATTCTATTTATTATGTAAATATCAGAAATCACGAGAATCATGCAAGACTTTTGGTTGAAGTGTACCTTTTAAGGTACAGCCCTCTTTTGCTTTTTGCTAAAGGGATCTTAAATCATATGAATATAGAGGGAGGATGGTGCAATTCCTCCAAGATAAGATTACTGTCAACATCAACACTACCAAACTGTGAAAGCAAGCAAGTTAAAATCACAGTTCTTTACAGTACAAGAAGCCATAAAAGACAAGTGTTATAGTCCAACATTGTTGGGGACAACAGTTAGCAAAAGAAATAGGATCTGGTAATGCTTTATCCCTTCTTTTCAGAGGAACAAAATACAGGAAAAAGGGTATGAATATGATACAGAAATGGAGAGGCTTATCTTGTTTTTGTGTCAGTAAGAACAATAAGATGAGATTCATTGCATTTTATGGACATTGTGTGACTTTTTCTGAGAGACCATTCTATTTCAGTAGTTGGAAAGATTCCAAAAAACGAGCAATAATGGTCATCGATGTGAAATAGCCATGAAGCTCCTATCCTGTTTTTTGGGTATCTGGAATTGTCATATCAGGGTCCCCTTTGTATATGGTCTCTCTCTCTTTTTCCCTCTCTATTAACTGAGCTTGAAGAGTATGAAGATGGAGATACTGTCATTTTCAAGTGACTGTCAATGGGGACCATATGGTGATGGCAATCCTTTGGCATGTTGGCTCTCCATTTCAAGAACCATCAATGACTTCTGCCTCTGGTATCTGTTTCTCTTTGCAGCTATTGCTGAAAAAAAAAAGATCCAAGTAGAATCAAATCATTAAGAATTCGATGATGAACTTAAAACATATGAACACTAGATTAAGAACTATTAAGTTGTTTTAAGAACTCCACCGGTTTTAACTTCTTCTATGATAGGGTTGACAAAACTACAGATGTTTTTAAATTATCATTTCTTAAAAGAGGTAGGAATGACAAGAATAATCTTTGAACCTTTTGAGGGGTTAAAGAAATTGGGAAAGGTTTTGATCAGCTGTGTTTCAGATATCATAACTCTACCATACTAAAAGAGTTACAGGAAAGGACTGTTAACTTCTTGCTAGTAGTAAAGGGTAGCTACAAGGGCACAGAGAGGAATTTGGAGTCGTTTCATGATAGGAGGATAAAACTTAGACAGGATAAAGGCTTTCTTTGTCTAGACTGGGAAAAGGATGAAATTGAATGTTCAGGAAGAATGCTCGGCGTAACGCCATACGTACAATCAGTCTAGCAGTGAGTCTATCTGTGTAAGGTTGAGGAAAGGTGAGATTTGAAGAGCATATACCATCGCCTATGGGATGATATTGTAGGTTGAGGCAGAGCGATGATTTAGCTCAAAAGACATTATCAGAAGAAGTCATATGACACACAGTGTAATTTAACAGCAAATATCAGAAAATTGCAAGTATTGAACAACTTGTAAGCACAGAAATTAATGGGATGCACACATAACTAAATGAAAGTTTGTGCTCTCCTACTAATCCTACCGATCATGATTAGCTTGTTCTAATGCATTTTCAAACTCTGAAGTAACATCTCAAGTATCCTAAACTAAGATGTAGGTTTGCTGCCGTATTTTCAAGAATCTATCAACTTGGATTTGCAACCGAGTTTCAAAGTAATGCTGGCATATGATAACTGATAGGTCAGTGTGATAACTGAATTCAATGGGCCAAGTGTCCCTTGAATTTCAAGTAGTCTGTGGTAACTGATGGGTGTCTGATGACGTATTTCTTAAGGTGAAATCAGAATTAGATAGGATAGAAAACCTTACGTTGGGGAAATGATTATACACGTACAATTGACCAGGGAAAAAAACAAAAAATTGCATCTGTGAAATTGTACTTACACGTTAAATCGTGAGTTGGAGCAAAGTCATAATCATATCTGCCCCTCTTAATGTAACAAATGTATGCTACTGCCAGAACCACGCATAGAATTACAAAGCATGAAAGACCGATGGCTACTTTCCCGCCTTTGGATAAATGACCACTTTCCCAGAACAGGGAGCATTTTGGCAAAGAAGGTACGCCACACAAACCTTTGTTTCCTGAAAGACTATAAGGAATACAAACTTGATTAGGTAATGGAACAAAAAGATTGATCTTTTCAAAAGAACGTAATCGTGTTGTTGGAAGAGTAAATAAAACAGTTGAAAAACATGTAAAAATAGACTGATTTGAAACATGAAAGAGAATAGCCAATCAAGGGCAAAGAGTTCTGATAGCTAGAACATGAGACATACTCAATAGCTCCACCATGTACACCAACTGAATAAAGCTCCTCAGGTACTTGCCCTTCTAGCAAGTTATCATTCAATAGCCTGAAATTAGTTAAAGGAAGTCAAGACGGTAATTTTGTAGTCCATATTCAACAATCATGTTCGAGTTTTAGGGTCCGACCAAGCTCAAAGCCCAATATTAAAAAAAATTGCCCAAAACCAGGCCTGAAGTCAGGTCAACTTGGGCAGATTTCAGGCCGGGCATTTTTGCCATCCCTCGTAAAACTTATGTTGGTGTTACTGATTAAACCGGTTCTAGTAGGTCGTCTTTCCATTGAATTACTGAGCAAAAAGACCAGTGGAAAAGAAATACCATAAAATTTCTAACAGAGTAAGTTATGAAGGCAAGTAAAGGATGGACAAAAGCCACATTAAGGTTAAAAATACGTCCAGCATACTATCTTGGAGGCACAACAAGACCTGGGGTGGATGATAATGATCCTTGTACTTTCTATTAAACAAAACAAAATTGCATGAAACTGAACAGGTACTTGACTAAAGGACTGAAGAATAACGAGGTAGTAAAATACACAAATCACAGAAAGCTAATGTTTATTTCCCTGAAGTGAAACACCCAAGTACTACAATGCTTCCATTTATGTCAATAATAACAAGCCTCATTTGATCAAGCATTATTGCATATTAAATCAAAGATTCAGCTATAAATATTTTCTTCTTAATAAGTGATTCGATCAAAAACTTATCCAAAAATTTTAGATCCTTGGCGGTCTATTGTTCGAGTGCTGTGCAGCTAACCAAAGTTTTTTTCAGCTGGTATTTTGTAATTTAAGTCATTTCAATCAGCATCAGTTTGAAGATGAAGATTGAAAGGAATATTGTTGACAAAGCAGCAATATGGTCTGTTCAAATTCACTCGGGATTATCTATAGCAATATGGTCTATTCAAATTCACTCGGGATTATCTATGTCATAAGAAGGCTCCAATAATTTAAGAATTATAGCTTTCCATGATTGAATTTAGCACAAAAACACTGAATTTGAAACGTAATCTATGTTTATCAAAGAGTAAAATATGTTATTCACTGGATGAATAATCATAGATGCAAAATGCTTACACAAGCTGTAGACTTGAAGAAGTTAAACTTTCTGGTATAGGGCCTGAAAACTGGTTGCTTGACAAATCCCTACAAAATATGAATTAAAAGTAGTAAGACAAAATTGAGACATGTCTGCATGTTTCGCTAATAGTTGTCAAATAGAAGCTAGATGAGTGCAGTAATTCACATTTGAACTTTGAGAACAAAAGCATGACAGATTATACAAGTCAGGCACAGATCCACAATGAGTTTCTTGATGATATCTCAAGGTAAATGTCAAATCTAATGGAATGAATGAAGTTAACTATCTAAACTGATTAATCATATACTTTTTTGAGGAGAGGAATGAGGAATACAGGTCTAATTGATGAGAAAATCACTGGTTAAGTTAACTTGCAACACAAATCAATTTGAGTTCTGAGGGTTTAATGACTGGAAATAGCCATCTCTTTGAAGTTAAAGTAGAAAAAGGTCATTAATCGAGACCTCAAATGAGTGCTTCTCATGCACAGGTTCAGTATGCTAGAGTTTCACCTCACACTGGTTTCTGTTTTATACATGAAAATGATTGGTGAAGAAAAGTGTCTATACAATCAAGCAGTGATCTATACGGGAAGCAAAATGAAAAGCATATTTTCAAATGATAACTTGCCATATAAAACAGAAACTAAAATCACAATAATAGGCACAAATTATGTATTACTTACAGCCGTACAAGAGACTTCTGACCCAGACCCAAAGGTAGAGTTCCTTCCAAAAAATTAGAACTCAAATTCCTGCATGTTTGAACAAAACAAGGTGTTAATGGTTGAAGTCAGCAAAGGAAGGAAAGGAAGGAGTAGAGTGTCCTAAAGTCCAGAAGTAAGATTCAAAAACCTAGCAAATGGGTTGAACTGGAGAAACTACTAGTAGATTTGATTGATCTTAGGATAGATATTGAGATCAACTAAGTACTAAACACGTAGAATATATTCTACAAGGCCAGCAGAAAAATGACAGATTTATCAAGAGACACTAATATACCATTTTGACTGATGTCACATATCAATGAACTGTAATCTCTTTAGGTATTAGCTATTTGACATTTATCAACATTCAGTCGAGCCCCGTAGAGGTATGTATGTATGTGTGTGCCTATACATCCATCTATCTATCTATATATATATATATATTATAAAACAGTGATAAACAGGTTTTTAAGATATTGGAATAACTTAAGCATTGTGTTTTTAGTTGGGAACAAAAAGGATAATGCCTAAATCAATTAACTGGAGATTATATCAATCACCAGATATAGTAGGACAGTTGGAAAGGACTCATATCCAACAGCAACCAACTGAACTTTTATTATATTTCGAATGGTATTATCTTACAAAGTCCATAATGCATAAGACAGCAAATTAGTTGATACTTACACGCTTACCAAGTCCGTCAGAAGACTAATCTGATCGCTTATAAATCCTTTCAATCCTTGGCTTCCAAGATCTCTGAACAACAGTAAATGAGTAAGTGGCATTGCCTCAAATCTAGTGTGTGTGTGTGTGTCTGTGTGTGCGAGAGAGAAAGATATTAGGATTCCCCGCATAGAAGTAGGCCTTAAAAGAGGCTGCTGTAATAAAAAGTTTTTGCAGTCAATAATTTTGGTGTACTGTTTTTCTGAAAGTAGTAAAATGGTCTAATTCAACACAGAACATTCCTCATGCCTTGACCGTATCTAAATGAGTATGAATATCATGTACTGAAATCATGTGTAGCAATGCTTACATTTGAGAAATAACAAGGGCAGTCTCTCCTTTATTGGGATGGCATATAACTCCTTCCCAAGCATCCCAGTTAGTAGGTGCACAAGGATCACCATTCCATCCCATTCTACCAGGAATGCGAAGCGACTCTTTCATCGCTCTCATTGCAACAACTATAACAGAACAATACCTCAAGTATTACACATCAGATTGAACACGAAAGAGCCTAAGCAGCAAGATTTCAAAGCTATATTTCTTGGATATATGGCAAGACAAATAAGTAGCACGTCTAAGTAAGGACTGAAACGGCCAGAAGAAAATCAACTAATATTATATCCTTATCGTCATGATAGCCAGATGATTCATCAGTTGATACACAAATGTCAACTTTTAACTTTCAACACACCATTTACAAGCATTGCAATCAGATTCCGTTTCCAGAATGAGTTATCAGAGAAAAAGCTCCCAAAACTTATCCTACCAACCAAACTATTTAAAGTTTCTTGAAATATTTCAAACAAAGACTCCACACCAATCAAAAAAGACACAAACTTCATGCGCATATACTGATATACACACAATTCCATAATTCTCAATTACCTTGCTCAGGAGCAGTTGAGATGTCGTTCGGAACCAAAGCATAATTCTCAATACCGCTAATCAGCGGAGCACCGACGACCGGCAAAAGCTTCACATTTAACACCGTATTGCTCAGATTATGAGCCGTGTAATGGAAACTATAAGCCGCAAAGCTCCCGACTTGCGAGTATATATCAACTCTACTCACATTCTTCTCATTCACCCAAACGTCAAATACTCTCTGCCCTGTTTTGGTCACGCTTGAATCAATCTCAGCAAAATGAAACCACAACAAGTAATCCAATTTTGCGTCCACCGGTAATTCGAAACCCAACACTCCATTACCCGTCACCGCCGTCTGGTACAGCTTCATTGGGAAGTAATTAGGCGGCTGATTGGTGCCGGAGATTGTTTCTCGGGTCGAAACTGAATTGACTATCTTCGAGGTGTTCTCCGACCGGAGTTCCGCGTCGGACTGCCAAGAACGGCCAAAATCATCGGAGTCATTGCTAAACCCAGGGCCCCACTGAACGGAGCCGCACGATAATCTGCCGTAATTCACGAGAATGAAGTTGTCGCCAACGGTGGCGGCGTCATACGAGAGCGGATCGATTTGGCGGATTTCCAGTGATCCTATCACCGGCGGATCAGTAGCAATGCTGTAAAAACAGACATCAGCCTCGCCGTCTTTGACAAAAGAGAAGAGATCGGAGTACGCGCCGTCGCGCGCGAGGTTCTCTTGCCACGGGGACCGCCACGAGAAGACGACAGTTCCTTCGATGGAGGCGTCGAAGCTAGGAGAATGCGACTTGCCGTCGTAGTTGTCGTACACGGTGAACGTACGGACGTAGTAGCGGCCGTTAGGGAGAGGGACTGTGTAGCAGTTCTTTTTCCCGGAGGAGGCAGGGAAGTAGCGGAGTGTCTTCTCTTGAGGATACCGGAAGTGGAGTGGCTCGGACACGACGGAGGTGGAACCGCCGGAGAAGAACCGGTCGGCGAGCCACGTGGTGTTAAACGGGTCGGTTATGTTAGTTGACCCGCCCGAATCGATATAACAAGAAACGTCTGTGGAAAAAAAAAAAGCAACACCCGACAGTGAGTTCAGAGACAGTTAAAAAGTTCGTTAAGAACAATTAAACAAAAAACAGTACAATATAAGCTCACCGTAAGGGAAGGAGTGAACAGAAAAGAACAGTAGGAGAAGAAGCAGTAACAGAGAGAAGACAACGTGGGACGACATGTTGGTCCTGACCCCTTAGCTAGAGCGGGAGAGAGAGTGTGTAGTTAGTAAGGTTGCGAGTGATCTTAAACTCTTTTATGTTTGGTCGAGAGTGGTTTGTCTGTTTGACTAAGTGAAAAGAGAGGGAGTTGCTGCGCAGAGTAGGCGAGATTAACGGTGTGATGTTCACGTTTTGACTAAGATACTCTAAACTATGAACATGGCAAGTCCAAATTAGGAAGTTGGTCAACTGAGTAAGTGAAATTTTAAGATTATAAATTCAATTCAAGGAAATAATAAATTTGATAGAAATAAAAAACATACATTTTTATTTAAGAAGCTTTAAATATTCTTAATTTATCGATTTTTAAAATATTTTATTTTATAGAAAAAATTTAATTTTATTAAAAATGACAAAAAGCGATTTGAGTTTTCAAATATCACTAAATGATAATTTTACTTAGTTTTAAATCTAACTCAAACTAAAATTAATTACATTTAATTTAAGTTAATAATTTAAGATAATTATAATAAATTATTAATGTATGATAATTTTAATTCAATCGATTCAGATTAAATCATAATATAAATACCAATTGATTGGTACAAATGTGATATTTATATCACGTGAATTTTGTTTTTTAATGTCTAATAAAAGGTATTTTTAAAATTAAAATTATAAAGAATTCAAGAATTTTAAAATTATATATTTTCCTTAAGTTTCTTAAATTAAAGAAGAGATCATCATCATTAACACCCAAATAAAATTCCATTGAAAAGCGAAGCTTAATATAAAGTAGATATACGTTTAAATTATAAATGGAAATTATTAAATTTAATTTAGTTTATTATTTTAGATTGATATGAGTTATTATTTTCTCATTGTGAGTGTTATAAATTTTTAACATTTTAAAATTAGTTCATTGTAATTTATTTTATTTTATTTGACATATTTAAACTTCACATGTTAAATGTTCAATATGTCAATTAAAATAAAATAATCTCGCTTTTAATATGATATTATTTAATTATTAAATTTGATTAATTATAACTCCAAACTCAGTCCCACCCAACGTTATGAATATCAGTTCCAATTAAAGCGGTATAAAATAAAGGGTCGATCATACCATATTTAAATACTGGTCAATATCGCCCGTTTTAGATTGTATCAGTCAATATTCAAAACATTCGTCAAATCTTGACTGATATTGAAAATTTAAAAAATAGGAAGATTTTTTACAAAATTTTCAAAAAATTTAAAATCTTCCTCCTCTCATTCCTCTATTTTTTCAAATATTTTAATTAGTTATTTTATTTATTTCAACTTTTATAATTATTTTGAATTTTGAATTTTGTTTTAAAATAATAATAAATATTTTGATTACTAATAAAATTATAAATTAAATAAAACTTTAAAATAAATTTTATATAATATTTATAGATAAAATTTATTTTAAAATAAATAATTTAAATTTATTATTTATAAGCTAATATTTATTATATATATTTTAAATTATCATATAAAATTTTATTTGAAATTTATATATTAAAATATAATAATCATTAAATTAATTTTATAAATTAAATTAAAATTTTGTTTATTATTATAATTTTAGAGATAAGTTAAAAATATATAATATAACTGTATAATATGATAATATATTACTTTGTAATTTAAAAAAAAAGAAATTATTTTATAAATTTAAAATTATATTGATATCCAATATTAACTGTACTAATATAATTCCGTACCAAAATTTAATTCTGTACCAATAACATTGCTCCAAGCTCAGCCCCACCCCTTGTCATGTGAGCTACTTTTGACAAAGCTGCAGACACTGGGCCATGATTTGATATGTAATTGAGGCTTTAATTTTGGTATTTTCCTTTATAGTTCGTTTCACTGAAAATTATAAAAGCAGAAAATGGTTCACAGCTCGGACTGACGTCATTTGTTATCACCTTCTTGATTTGTACACTATTATTGGATTCCTCCCTCCCCAGACGTGCCGTGGCATCCATGCAACGGAGCGTTTACATTCAGAGCTTTTACACCTGCAAAACAAGTAATATTAATTATTACAATCGGAGATTAATTTATTTAGGGCAAGGTTACTTATTATTGAATCTCTTCAAATCTCGTATTTTAACCAAGCTTTTATTAAATTGTTGTTATATTTGGAGATGATAATATTTACACGTACGAGGTAGAGTAATGACTCATCAAATATGTGCATAGTCATATAAAGATACTCTATTAGATATTTAATTTTACTAGAAAATATAAGATAATAAATATTATTAGAGTATCTTATATTAATTAAACATAAAAAATATATTAAAGAGTTTATAAGTGATAAGGGCCAATTACTTAAATAACTAGTTCTAGTCATTTTGAGAATGGTTAACTCAAGTTCAATTCTTGTTAAAGGGTTCTACATTATATCCATATTAAAAATTCTAATACGACATTAGAGCATGTTTGATTCATATTATTAATTTCTCGATTATCCATCTAGATGTTCAAACTCATCAACCCGGTGCGATTACCACTGTATTTATTTCAAGTGATAACTGGATGTTTAGTCCCAGTTAAACTTGAGAGTATTAGAGTATCCTGTATTGATTAAACATTAAAATGTTAAAAGGTTTATAAATGACAATGGTCAACTATCCAAATGATTAGTTATAGTCATTTTTGGCAATGATTGACCCAATCTCAATTTTTGTTAATGGACCCTACATTATATCCTTTTTTTAGGAAACATTATATCCATATTAAAATTATAATAAATATAATAGTACAGGACAAATCAAAAGTGACTAATATTAATAAAAATAAAAGAGATAAAATTTAAATAGTTTAAACTTGTTAAAATGAGGCACTCGAACATTATAGTGAGTGTGAGAAGATTTTATTTATGAATTATAAGGGAAAAAAAGGCTTAAGAAAAATTGATGAAAGTGATTAAGAATGATATGATTATGTTGGAACTTACCAAAGATGAGACCCTTAAGAGAAAACTTTGACATAATTAGATACGAGTAAAAATCTCACATCTAGATGTCATACTTTTCTTATAGGTATTTTAAATATTTTCTTCGAGCCCTATGTTTTATATTTAGCTTATATAGATATATATATACATATAACCAAAACATTTCCTTATTATAAACATTTTCTTGACTTGTTTGTTTATTTATTTATTTCTTTTTTTCTTATTTGTATATTTATTTACATATCTTTTTAAAGTTTTATTCATTACTTTATTCTACATCAAAAGAGTATTTCTACTAATTTAGGGTAAGATTGTGTATTTTGAACTTTTTAAATTATGATTTCACCAAAATTTCTATTAGAATGTTGTTGTTGTTATTGTTGGGTTGAATTACATTCTTTGCACAATTTAAATTTAAGTTACTTGAGTTTCAATCAATTTAAAACGAAATCATTTTCAAATAATTAAATTACTTAAATTAAAATTAAATTTAGAAATTTTGAATAAATTGAACATAATTCATTAATTTCAATCTATAATTTTCACAAACTCTCATAATTTTTATGATTAAGTGAACATATTCTTAATCACAAGTTTATACAAATTATTTGATAAAAAACTTAAAATTTTAAAATTTAAATAGAAAATAAATATTATTATTTTAATTTTAGAAAATTATTACCTCTTGTACTCTCAAATCTGTAAAAAAAATTAATATTTTAAAACTGATATTATTTTATTATTTTTACTAAAATAATTAAATATTGTGATATTGGATTTTCAGGGCTTTTAATAAAAAATACAAACAACTCATAAAATTATAAATAGACTTATTTGAAATTACACCCAAAGTTTAAAGAATTCAAACCCACAAAATTATAAATTATTAAGAACTAAAATAATTAGTGTGTCTCAACTAATATCTCTGTCGTTTGTTACCGTACTATGTTTAATATATAGACAGACGAATACTGCTGTTGTGTCGTTTTCACTTGAAATGGACCATTTTAAGATAATGAGAACCGGACACGTACTTTTTCTATAATTAGTTGTTGAGGTGAGTTTAGGCATAAAAAGACTAATGCTTATGTCAAAACTAGGCCTAAAACTTATCAAAGCTCGAGTTTAATTAGACTTAGATGACCCAAAAATTGATTAAGTTTGAGTCTAATTTTTTTTTAATTTAAATTAAAAAAAACATTTTTTATTAATACTTTTAAATTTTTAGTTAGGTTAAGTCAGACACTCCAAATCTAAACTTAGTTGAAAGTTCAAAATTTTCAAGAAAAACTTTAAATCCCGTTTAAAACTCGATAATTTGGAATTAATCTCGTTGACTTCAAATTGAGTTAGATCGAATTGGACCGAGTTTAACCCCAATGCCATGACTAACTAGTAGATTAATTAAGAAGACTTAAAAATCATGTAATAGCATTAAAGTTAATTTTGGATTCATTTTTTAATATTTAGGCCAAGTTTAGGTTTAGACTCGTTTTTTTTTTTTGAAATTTCATATTTAATTCGGATTCAGATTTCACTACCAGAATTTAGTCTAGAGTTAAAACATTTTTCATATATAAAATGACATTGTTTGTATATACTTTTTATACATTGATAAATATATAATTCAATTACAAATAATACAAATTAAAATATTTTAAAATTATTAAATCACATTGCATAAACAAATATTCTTTATGGATCCAAGACAAAAGAATACTGGAGTAATTAAAAGCACAGTGGCCGATGGCTCCTCCTTCATCGAAAGCTGCTCGCCTTTAAGCTTACGTCAACGGAGTTTCGCACGGAGATCTCATCAAAGTTAAATTAGGTTGGCATAGTTAGCTTTATGCATTGCACGGTTTTCCATGCATTTCGGATCGATCCTTTCTTCTTCTTTTTTAATCCGTAAAATATTTTAGGAGGGTCCTAATTATAAAAAAATATCTTTAAATCATCTAGTCTCATATTAATATCCGCTCGAATCTGATAAGTTTCTTGCAGGAGACAAAATTCTGGCTAAGTTTTAAATGATTATATATATAAAAACGGTTCGAATTCGCAATTTCACTTAAGTCAGGAGAATTCCTTATTAACTAACGGGCATTTCTGTTTTCATATACTACCCTGTGTACTCTCCATCGCATCCATCCGTTAACAGCCTCTTTGTGCCCATGCATTCCACCCTTCTTTCCTCTGTCATACTGAAGATTGATAAGTTCTAGGCGAAATAAAAAGGTTTCAATAAATCAGCTAAAGTTTTAATAAATTGACAATATATAATTATAATATAATTGAACTAAAAAGAACAAAATTATTTATATAAGATTGAAAGAAGTATACAATTATAGCAGAACACCAATAGTTTGCCGATATATCATAAAGATATATTAATAATATTATATTTGTGACAGAATAAAAAATAAACAATAAAATTTAATATCTTATATCAAAATGAAAAATAAAAGCAAATTTAGTCTTACATGGTGAACTTGTACATCATTGTTCTAATCATTAAGAATATTATTTAGATTTTTAATTACCATATTTTTGGTAATTTAGTAAGTTAATTGAAAATAATGAAAGGTTAGGTACAAGCTACAGGGACATCCCGAGTCTGTTCTCTAACATTGCCAAAAATGACCCTCTGGCTAAATATATAAGAGCCGAACTTGCCACTCTGTACTATATTATTAGTTATTTATACGCTAACTTATCAAATCCTCATATTTGACTTTACTCGTATTATTACTAAATTTATGTGATCTTCTACAAGAATATAAATCTAACAATTATTACAATACTGGGGCAAAGTATAAAGACAATTACAATTATAAAATTAAATTATTTAATTATATTTAATTATTTTATAAATAATAAATAATTTAAAATAAAAAGAAGAAACATAAATAAGCACAATATCATTTAATATTAATGTTTTGATTTAAAATGGTAATATATTATTCACAAGTTTTTTTTGAAATCAAAACAAGAAAAGCTTCATTAAGAATTATTGTCCACAACTAACTTATCAAATCCTCATATTTGACTTTACTCATATTATTACTAAACTTATGTGTCTTCTACAAAATACAAATCTAACAATTATTACAATATGGGGCAAAGTATAAAGACAATTATAATTATAAAATTAAATTATTTAATTATATTAAATTATTTTTATAAATAATAAATAATTTAAAAATAAAAAGAAGAAACGTAAATAAGCACAATATCATTTAATATTAAAGTTTTGATTTAAAATGGTAATATATTATCCACAAGTTTTTTTTTGAAATCAAAACAAGGAAAGCTTCATTAAGAACTATTGTCCGCAGCTAAAGTTGAAGAAATACAAGGAGGGAAAGATAAATCCCAATAAACAAGACTTGATGTAAAACTAACATTTCTCGCAAGAGCGTGAGCAGCACCGTTCGCAGATCTTTTACAGAAAATGAAAATCTTTTGTTACAAATTTTAAGTTGGAGTATTTTAGATTCCTATGTTGATGGATGTTAAAAAAAAAGTATAAGATACCTTAAATGAATTTATAAGTATAAAAAGCTAAAAATTAACGTTAGTCTTTGGAGTGTGAAAAGATTATGTAGTAATATGGGAATTATATCTGTTAGTAGTGTGCCCTGGGTCAATGAACATTTGTGATTCATGTATTAATATTATGATTTGTTAATAATATATTATGAGGTATTCCGTTTCATATATGCATGTATTTCATTTATGTAATGTGATTTACATTCCATGAATGGTATTAAACTTATGTCATCAAGTATGTGACTTGATAGTAAAACCATAAGTGTTATAATACTATTCTAGACTGTCCCTAGTCGATCATTATTGGTGGAACAATAATGAATTAAGGCTAGTATGTGTTCTGATTGATGATCACGTTTTACTAACCATGGATATGAGATATCAAATCAGAAACATAGATATATGTTAGAGAACATATATTGGACAGACCCACATAAAGAATACTACATGGTTTCATGTCATTAGTGATTCTTAATATGGTTTGACTATAGTCCTTTGACCTGAAGTCATCATGGTTCCCTGCATGAGGAATTCGGTGTTTTGATATTAGACTAAGTTATTTTTAACCGAATAACAAATAGTCTTATGTTGGACATCAAATGAATCATGCGGAGGGATGTGAATGACGTAGATGGGATTTGTACCTCTCTTAAGTAAGAGAGATATCATTTGGGCCTCTTGACAAGTGTGACTGAAGAAATGCATGGCCGTGTTCAAATGAATTGATGAAGAGTCATCAATGCCATTTGTTATAATCAGTCAACTTGGGGATCAAGAAACTATGATTAATCAAAGGTTAACATGTACCATGCCTGTGATTAATCTTGATATCGTGTTACAAAGGATCGAGCCTATAACCATAGTTACAGGTTAAATCGGATTATCGATCCTCATTTGATTTGGGTAGTCATAATGTCTTGCTAGAGGCCGCTTATGACTTATGGGCCTTAAAGTGTAATCAAGCCCATTGCCAACATCAAATGAGCCTACAGGGTCGCACACAAAGAGTGATGTAATCTAGGCTTATTCTCTTGGGCCTAATTTATTAGGTGTTGAATAAATATATTTAGATATATTTATTGAGCTAGATTTAATTAAATTGTCGGGCTTTTATTATATATGATATAATGGGCCGAAACTTAATAGGACCTAAATGAGATTAGGGTTTCTCTATAAATAGAGAAACTTAGGTCTCATTATGTTAAGGGACTCTATTGTCAAGAAACCGTGGCCGCCATCAAAGAGAAAGATCGTGCTAGCACACTACAGCCGCAGCCCGGATCGTGCATGCTCGTGTGGATACCGGTAGAGGGCATTAGCGATTTGCAGTGTCTTGGAATCCGAAAAAGAAACAATCCACCCACGAAAATAAGGTATTTTCGTTAATCCTTCGTGTTTTTGATTATACGTGATATTCTTGTATGATCTTTTTTGCAGCGTATTGTGAATACTCGGACCGTACGCGATCCAACAGTGGTATCAGAGCCAGGTTTAATCGTTAATCTTGGATTAGAGGCTTGATTTTATTGTTGATTTGTTTTGATGCTTCGGAAACGCACTATACTGAAGAAAAGGTTTCTGTTTTAATGTATATCGTGTTCTGGAAATAGTTTCCAAGTGGAAATTATTTCCAATCTGATTTGTGTTAATCGTTGATGCATGATCTGGACTTGTCTTCTAAAGCATATACGGTGCTAAGTGGTTTTTGAAATCATTATTATATGATACATATTTTGTGGTGATTCTGGATTTTTCATCTGTGGTTATGCGATGACCATGCTATGTGCTTAGGGATTTCTTAACTCTTTACGCTAGTTGCATTTAGATTTGAAATCCCCAATTTAATATATGCTTGCTTCTGAAATCTCTAATTTCTTCCCTAACCCAAATATGCGATGTTTGGCTTCGAAAATTGCTTGTATTTACTGTTGAATCACATGCTTGAGTTTCTGGAAATTGTTTCCAGATTGTTTACATGAATTCTCTCTTGTATTTATCTGCAATTGCGTTTTTGTTCTCCCATTTGTTTTGCGTTTTTTCTGGGTATTTTGGATCTGCGTTTTCTCCCCTCCCTTGTGTTTTTTCATGAGTTTCTGGAAAAAATCGATGGGTGATTAACATCCATCGAGTGGCGACGTGATACCATCACTAGATGATGGTGTCGCCGGCGTTGGTGGCATCTCCGGTGACTCCACAAGCTGCGAGAACCGTCGGGTGGAGACCCACGGTTGAAGGTTCGCTTTTCCTTGGAGACCCGACATGCGTAGGATCGTGTGGGAACGTGGTTGCGGTTGATGGGTCGTGGAAACATGGAAGGATTGGTAGGGAAAACGTGGGAGAAATCGAAAAACCAGAAGAAAGGAGACAGAAAACGTGGAGAGAGAGGGAAGAAGGTTGGGGAAGACGACGGGCGCGTGTGGGATACGCGCCCACGCCTTCCAGGAGCGTGGACACGCTCCACGCGTGCCAGCTCTGGCGCGTGCAGTGAACGCGCCAGACGCTCCCCCCTTCCGATTTTAAATTTTAAAATTTTTTAATATGTTTTTAAAATTGTTTTAAAAACCCTAATTTCTCTTTTATTAATTTAATAGATATTAAATTAATAAATACTCCTAATAATAATAAAATGTGTTTTATTAAAATTTGAAAAATTGTTTTTCAAAGGATTATTTATTAGGAAAGGGTTTTTTGGAATTTAATTTAATTTTTCAAGAGTTGAATTATTAAGTTAAATTTTTTCAAATCAACAATTAGAATCAAGCCATGGTTGTAAAAAGCGTTTTGTAATCTTCCATAATTCTTTATAAGGATTAATAACCTTCATAATGTACTAAGAACGACCCTTATCGTAATTTTAAGTTTATATGCCTTCCATAAATCTTTACCAATGTTTATCTCTAGCTCATCCTTATGTGAGTTTTTGCCAAAGCAAGGCATGTGGGGATTATATAGGGAAGACATTTGAATAATGATGCTATTCATAGGTAAAGTATGGTTAAACTTAACTAAGCTATCAAAACGGTTTTGGGCTTAGGGCATAAGATTGGGTTTATACATACATGCAGTACATAAGATGTATTTTAACATAAGCCCATCAAGAATTACATGTGATGTAATTGAAAAGAGTTTTCTACCTAAATAACTAAGTTTTGAGTGTTAAGCCAAAGCTTTCTTAGGACTTAGTGAAATATGGATCTTGTTTCTCCCATTTTTCAATTGAGGGTTATTTATTTGAGTGGGAGCTAATACCTCATAATAATAAGAATGTTGACCCTTATTGCATAATTTTTGTAGATTATGGCTACTCCATCCACAAACCTTTCTATGCGATCTATCATTGAGAAAGAAAAGTTTAATGGAACAAATTTCCTAGATTGGTATAGGAACTCGAGAATTGTTCTCAAGCAAGAAAGAAAGGCTTTCAAGGAGAAGGGCACAAAGAAAGGACAAAGGTAAAGTACCTAAGTCCAAGCTCAAGCCCAAAGCTAAGACTAAGGCACCTAGGAGGAGTTTGCTTCCATTGCAATGAACCCGGTCATTGGAAAAGGAACCGCAAACTCTATTTGGAAGAGTGAAAGAGAAGAAGAATAGTGCGACTATTTCTTCAGGTATGTTTGTTATAGAAATCAATTTTACTCCTTCGCATCTTGGGTATTAGATAACGGAGCTGCAACTCACATTTGTACTAATGTGCGAGTCTAAGAAGGACTAGAAGATTGATGTCCGTGAGATCGACTCATGCGTGGGAAATGGAGCAAGAGTTGCTGCTTTATCCGTGGGGACTTATGATCTTATTTTGCCTCTCGGGCTCATTTTGGAACTCAAGAATTGTTATTATGTACCTACTATGAGTAGGAACATTATTTCTTTTGCTTGTTTAGAGAATGATGTATTTAAATTTTCTATTAAGAATAGAAGTATTTCCATTTATAAGAATGATATTTTATATGGCATTGCGCGTCAATTAAATGACATTTATACTCTAGAAACTGAGTTTGTTACAAATGAGCCAATCTATAACATAAATACCAAGAAGTTTAAATCTAACGATTTAAACCCAACCTATCTCTGGCATTGTCGCTTAGGCCACGTAAATGAAAAACGCATTTCAAAACTCCATCAAGATGGATACATTGATTCTTTTGAATCTTTTGACACGTGTGATTCTTGTTTACTGGGTAAGATGACAAAGGCCCCCTTCACAGGTAAAGGGGAAAGGGCCAATGAGCTATTGGGTCTTATACGTACCGATGTATGCGATCCTTTTAGCACATCAGCGAGAGGAGGTTATTTGTATTTCATTACTTTTACAGATGACTTCAGTAGATATGGGTATGTCTATTTAATGAAGTATAAATGTGAATCTTTTGAAAAGTTCAAAGAGTATAAGAATGAAGTACAAAATCGACTGGCAAGAATATTAAAATCCTTCGATCCGATCGAGGAGGTGAATATTTAAGCCAAGAGTTTGATGATTATCTTAAGGATTGTGGAATCGTTTCACAATTGACTCCTCCAGGAACTCCTCAATGGAATGGTGTTTCTGAAAGGAGAAATCGAACTCTATTAGATATGGTTCGATCAATGATGAGTCAAACTGATCTTCCAAAATACTTCTAGGGCTATGCTTTAGAAACCGCAGCATTCATATTGAATCGTATTCCTTCAAAGGCTGTAGAAAAGACACCTTATGAGATATGGACTGGGAAGTGTCCCAATTTATCTTTTCTAAAGATTTGGGGTTGTGAAACTTATGTGAAGCGTCCAATTGCCGACAAGTTGGCACCCAAATCTGAAAAATGTTATTTTGTGGGATATCATAAGGAAATAAAGGATATTACTTTTACATCCCAACAGAGAACAAAGTGTTTGTTGCTCGAAATGGTTTCTTCTTAGAGAAGGAATTTGTTTCCAAAGGAAACAGTGGGAGTAAAGTACAACTCGAAGAAATTCAAGTTTCACAAAATGACATTGAGCCTGAAAAGGAGATTGGAGCGAACTCACAAGCTGTTGATGAGCAGTCTTCAACAACACAAGGCCTACGTAGATCTGATAGGATTCGTCAAGAGCCCGAGAGATATGGATTTCTTGTTACTGATGATGATAATGTGATGCTCATCGATCATAATGAGCCCACAACCTATCAAGAAGCTATGGAAAGTCCAGAATCTGCTAAATGGTTAGAGGCCATGAAAGCAGAGATGCAATCCATGTATGACAATCAAGTTTGGACTTTGATTGATCCGTCTGATGGCTTGAAGACCATTGGATGCAAATGAGTTTTCAAAAAGAAACTCGACATGGATGGAAATGTGCACACTTATAAAGCAAGACTTGTTTCTAAAGGTTATCGACAAGTTCATGGAATTGATTATGATGAGACATTTTCTCCAGTGGTCATGATCAAATCCATTAGAATTCTTATTGCCATAGCTGCATACTACGATTATGAGATATGACAAATGGATGTCAAAACGGCTTTCCTTAATGGAAACTTACTTGAGGATGTATATATGATACAGCCTGAGGGTTTTGTCCATCCTAAGAATTCGGGAAAGGTGTGCAAGCTTCAAAGATCCATTTATGGATTGAAGCAAGCATCAAGAAGCTGGAATCTTCGTTTTGATGAAGTTGTCAAAGAGTTTGGATTCATCAAGAATGAAGATGAACCTTGTGTTTACAAAAAGGTTAGTGGGAGTGTTGTTGTCTTTTTAGCTTTATATGTTGATGACATAACGCTCATTGGAAACGATATTTCGACCTTACAGAGTGTCAAGATTTGGTTAAGTAAATGTTTCTCAATGAAAGACTTAGGTGAGGCTGCCTATGTTTTAGGCATTAAGATCTATAGAGATAGATCAAGAAAGCTTATAGGTCTAAGTCAGAGTACATACATAGATAAGGTACTGAAAAGGTTTAGTATGCAAGATTCCAAGAGAGGATTCTTACTATGTCACATGGAATCAAGCTTTCTAAGAAGGATTGTCCTACTTCGGATAAGGAGCTTGAGCGCATGAGTAAGATTCCATATGCATCGCAATTGGATCTATCATGTATGCCATGTTATGTACTCGACTGGATGTCTCATATGCTTTGAGCATAACAAGTAGATATCAATCTAATTATGGTGAGAGTCATTGGATAGCGATTAAGAACATCCTTAAGTACTTGAGAAGAACTAAGGATATGTTCTAGTCTATGGAGGACTTGAAGGAGAGCTAGTTGTAAATGGTTACACCGATGCTGGTTTTCGATCGACATAGATGATTTCAGATGGCAATCAGTTTTGTGTTCTGTTTGAATGGAGGTGCGGTGAGTGGAAAAGTTCAAAGCAAGACATCGTTATCTGATTCTACAACCGAAGTCGAGTACATTCTTGCCTCGGATCTTGCTAAGGAAGTCAGTATGGATCGGGAAGTTCATCACGAGCTTGGAATTGTTCTTAGCATCGCAAGTCCTATAGACCTTTATTGTGATAATAATGGGGCTATAAGACGAAGCTAAGGAACCAAATTCGCATCATAGATCCAAACACATACTCAGACGTTTCCATTTGATTAGAGATCATTAGAAGAGGAGACGTGAAGATATGCGAGTGGACACAGATGACAACATTGTTGATCCACTTACTAAGCCTCTTCCACTGACTCTAAACATGAGAGTCATACGAGGTCTATGGGTATTAGATATCCGATCGATTGGGGCTAGTCAAGTGGGAGATTGTTAGTAGTGTGCCCTAGGCCAATGAGCATTTGTGATTCATGTATTAACATTATGATTTGTTAATAATATATTATGAGGTATTACATTTCATATATGCATGTATTTCATTTATATAATGTGATTTACATTCCATAAATGGTATTAAACTTATGTCATCAAGTATGTGACTTGATAGTAAAACCATAAGTGTTATAATACTATTCTAGATCGTCCTAGTCGATCATTATTGGTGGAACAATAATGAATTAAGGCTAGTATGTGTTACGATTGATGATCACGTTTCTTGACCATGGATATGAGATATCAAATCGAAACATAGATATATGTTAGAGAACATATATTGAAGCCAACCCACATAAAAAGAATACTACATGGTTTCATGTCATTAGTGATTCTTAATATAGTTTGACTATAGTCCTTTGACTGAAGTCATCATGGTTCCTACATGAGGAATTCGGTATTTTGATATTAGACTAAGTTATTTTTAACCGAATAACAAATAGTCTTATGTTGGACATCAAATGAATCATGTGGAGGATGTGAATGACGTAGATGGGATTTGTACCTCTCTTAAGTGAGAGAGATATCATTTGGACCTCTTGACAAGTGTGATGAAGAAATGCATGGCGTGTTTCAAATGAATTGATGAAGAGTCATCAATGCCATTTGTTATAATCATCAACTTGGGATCAGAAACTATGATTAATCAAAGGTTGACATGTACTATGCCTTGTGATTAATCTTGATATTGTGTTACAAAAGGATCGAGCCGATAACCATATTCATGAGTTAAATCGGATTATCGATCCTCATTTGATTTGGGTAGTCATAATGTCTTGTTAGAGGCCGCTTATGACTTATGGGCCTTAAAGTGTAATCAAGCCCATTGCCAACATCAAATGAGTCTACTGGGTCGCACACAAAGAGTGATGTAATCTGGGCTTATTCTCTTGGGCCTAATTTATTAGGTGTTGAATAAATATATTTAGATATATTTATTGGGCTAGATTTAATTAAATTGTTGGGCTTTTATTATATATGATATAATGGCGAAACTTAATAGGGACCTAAATGAGATTAGGGTTTTCTATAAATAGAAACTTAGGTCTCATTAGGTTAAGGACTCTATTGTCAAGAAACCCCGCCGCCATCCAAGAGAAAGATCATGCTAGACACTTCATACCATGGCCGGATCGTGCATGCTCGTGTGGATACCGGTAGAGGGCATTAGCGATTTGCAGTGTCTTGGAATCCGAAAAAGAAGCAATCCACCCACGAAAATAAGATATTTTCGTTAATCCTTCGTGTTTTCGATTATACGTGATATTCTTGTATGGTCTTTTCCGCAACGTATTGTGAATACTCGGACCGTACGCGATCCAACAATATCAACCCAAAAATGTCTCTTTCCCAATTATTAATGGCATTTAATAGCCTCCAACTATTAAAAGCATCAACGTTGGAATGATGCTAAAATGTAAGTGAAAGTGGGCCCTTAGAATGACCATGGTAGTGACAATGGCCCCTTAATGAGGGGCTTTAGGCAGGTGCCCTACTTGCTCCTTCCTAAAGTCAGGATTGGTCATATTGAGTCGGGTTTGATCGAGACTTGATGGAGATAACAACCAATTTAGAATCGAGTCTAATTTGATCCTAAATCAACGAGATAAGTTTAGTTAAATCAAAATTTGAGTAAAGCTCGAGTTTGATTGGTTCTCAAATCATCAACAATATTATTTTAGTGTTAAATTTAAGATATTAAAACTATGTAATTTTAGAAAATTTTCTTAAAATAATGTCATTTTAGATAGTTCAAATAAGCTTAGACCTAAGAAAACTCAGTCAAACTTTAAATTGTGCCTTTAAAAGATCCAATTGAGTCGGGTTGACGATAGATCTAACTCATTTCTATGTTTAGGAGGCTTCAAATCCTCTGTCCTATTTACTCAGGACCTACTCTGTTCCACTCATCCACAACCTTAGATATAGATTTTGTTGAGGCCCACTAAAATCTATTGTTGTGGATGGGTAGAACAGAGTAAATCCTGAGTAAATGGGACATAAGATTTTTAGTTCCTATTTAGGAATCTCGAGTTAGATCTTACTTAGATGTGAATACCTATGTTTAAATTTGTTGATATGGGCTTGGGCTTAACAAGGATGACAAGCGGCTTGGAGTTGAGCTCTTTTCAACCTGAAATCAATGCAACACAAGCTTGACTAGGTTGAAATGACTATATACTTGACCTGATCCAACCCATTATCATATTTAAGACTAGAGTTTAGTCACAATGACACATGAATACTTAAGTTTAAAGTAGGTTACTTGAGTTTGAGAAGCCTTCATTTTAATAAACATTATAAACATTATAAGTTCCTTTTAATCAAAGGGATAATAGATTTAATATTAAAAATTTAAAATTTCAATTTAATAAACTAAAATTTAAAGTATTTTATAATTTAATTTAATAATTATTAAATTACTAAATTAAAAATTAGACTTGAATTTTAAAAAATCTAAAAAATCCGTACACTTTTTGTTATGTCAAGACGGAGTAGCTAGCATGTGATGACTCAGACAATCTACGTGCCGCTTGTGGTGCATATCGCTGATTAATCCTCTTGCAGCCATTTCCCTCCACAAAAAGTACCTGTAATAACCGTCATTGCCCGAACCAAGCTCAAAAAAATCAGAGAAATGTAAGAATAACTGAAAAAGGACAAAAGCAGAACTTGTGGTCTACGTTGGACGCAGGTTTGACTAAAAAAACTTGTGTCTTTACGAACTATCAAACCCGGCTTCTGTTCAGCACAGGCATGGCCACTGTGGCTTCAAATGGAGCTGGTATAGTGCCACTCAAGCTCAATTCTCAGCCCTTTTCTTCTTTTTCTTTCTTTGGCAAGAAACTTAACGTCAAACCCTCCCCAAGATCCAACGCTTCAAAAGCTGGAACCCTCGTAGCTCTTGCTTCAGGAGGTGAGTTCCTTAAAGATGCTGTTCACAACCTGTTCTTGGGTGTTGGGGTTGGGCTACCATGTACAGTGATGGAGTGTGGGGATATAATTTACAGAAGCACTCTGCCAAAGTCTAGTGGGTTGACACTTACAGCACCTGGAGCTGTTTTGGCTTTGGGTGCTCTTTCTTACCTCTGGGCTACTCCTGGTGTGGCTCCTGGGTTCTTTGACATGTTTGTTTTTGCTTTTGTGGAGAGATTGATTCGACCCACCTATAAAAAGGTTTGTGATTCTGATTGGGTCTTGGTGATTTTGCTATACACAGTGCTTTTTGTCCCCTGTTGAGTATTTTTGCTATTGGGTTTTGATTTTGCTGGCAGGATGACATTGTTTTGGGGAAGAAATTAGGGGAAGGATCATTTGGGGTGGTTTACAGAGTTTCTCTAGCAAAAAAGACTTCTTCCAAGGTATTTCAAGTGTTTGAAACAAGGTCTTACTGATTCTAGGTTCTTGCTTCCACTTTTTCTATCTGTTTCCTGATTTTTTGTTGGTTCACAACATGCAATTTTATTTCAATTGGTTTCCTTTCTTTTGGTGAATTCTGATATCGATTGTGCATTTATGTCTTGGATATCTTTTGATTCATTGTGAGACCTATAATTCTTGGATATGAATAGAGGAGTGAGTCAGAAGCACTCACTCATCTATTCATGAAATCTTGTGTTGCATCAGCAAATGGGAAACTAGATAATGGCAATTCACTTTTTTCCTTGTTCCTTTTTGTTACTTTCATTTAATAATAAGTGAATATGAGATATGAACGACTGAGAAAGACTAGAAAACAAATGTGGGTTGCTAATTTATACTTTTTACTTAATGCTAGAGGGATGACTTAGTTTTGAAAAAGGCCACTGAATATGGAGCTGTGGAAATTTGGATGAATGAACGTGTTCGAAGAGCTTGTGCGAGCAGCTGTGCCGAATTTCTGTATGGATTTCTTGAGGTGTTACTCTGTTATGACTAGTGTTATCATATAAACTAAGGGTATCATTATCTCAAGATATTTAGCTAGTTATATTGTAGATCACGAGTTTCAGTTTCTGATTTTGTACTTAAATACTGAGACTCTGGTCTTGAATCTACTCGCAGAGTTCTTCGAAGAAAGGTGCTGAATATTGGCTGTTATGGCGGTTTGAAGGTGGAGCCACATTGTGTGATTTGATGCAGAGCAGAGAGTTCCCCTATAATGTTAGTTCATTCAATCACTTATTCTTCTGATACCAGTTTTGCTTCAACTGTATTTTACGCATTGAACTATAATGGGAAATTAAGATTTAAGAACAATCCAAAATTGAAAAGGGTGTGTGTCTTACTGAGACAACAACATCTTTCAATTAGTGATGGATGATACTTTGTCTTTTTAGACCCATTGTTTCAATCAAATAGCTGACTTGATTTTTGGAAATTTGGAGTGTCATCTTTTATTTGTTCTAGTCAATTTCTGCAGTTTTAATCTTGATACTGTTCAACTCTCAATACCTAGATGTCTGATGGTTATGTAAGTTTCCAGGTTGAAACTATGATTCTTGAGGAGGTTCAGGATTTGCCAAAGGGACAAGAAAGGGAAAACAGAATCATACGGACTATCATGAGACAGATTTTATTTGCATTGGATGGTCTTCACTCTACAGGAATTGTACATAGAGACATCAAGCCTCAGAATATCATTTTTTCTGAAGGTAAGGATACCAAGAATATAGTTTTATGAATGTAAAAGTAAGCTTTAAGTAATATATGGACAGTGATTTCTTATTGATAATACTGTCCGTGTAGAGTCTCGTACTTTCAAGATTATTGATCTTGGAGCCGCAACAGATCTGCGAGTAGGAATAAACTATATCCCAAAGGAGTTTCTTTTGGATCCAAGGTACTTCCCTTCAAACCATGGAAAATTGGTAGCTTCATGTAGTCTGAACAACTAAAACTGACATGATAAAACTGAAATTTAGGTTTGAGAAGCCCTATATGGTTCAAGAATTAAATTGATATGAAGTTGATTACATACAAAGTTTTACTTGATGTAAATGATTATCTTGTCTTGCTCACACCCTTGTTTTGGGATCACAATCATTTTCTCTGAAAACCCTTTTCAGGTATGCTGCACCAGAACAATATATCATGAGTACACAAACTCCATCTGCACCTTCTGCTCCAGTGGCTACTGCACTTTCACCTGTGTTGTGGCAGGTAAATACATGGACTTTAAACCCTATTTATATTGAATACTAAAAGGTGACGTATAATCAGTGAAGATTAACTTTCCCTTTCATCTGTTTGATAATATTGCAGTTGAATTTGCCAGATAGATTCGATATTTATAGTGCTGGTCTGATCTTCCTGCAAATGGTGAGTAACATGAAGTTTTTGATTAACTTTGATTATCATGTTTAGCATTTACTGTCCTCATCTTGAAGGCTAAATATAAAACTTAGTTCTTATTTCATGCCCCTGTATACCAACATTTATCAGTAGTATCCTATGCACTCATCGTTTAGTCTTACTGCTACATGCTCAGCAGCAGTAATTCATACAAGACTTAAGTGTACCTGCATGGTGATAAGTGGTTGTTAGGAGTAAACTTTACTCTTTGATACCTGCCAAAATTTTAAAGAAATATTCGAATGGTCAAATCTTAATCAATTCAGGTAATTTAAAAGGCGTTTTAAGGCTGCATCCGTCTAGATTCAAACGAATCTAATTTTTGAGTCATTTTGAGTTATTTAGAGAGAGTTGTGAAGAAATAAAGACAAAGTGATCAGTTTTTTCTGTTAAACAAGTATTTTTGTGCCATTAAAAGTAATTTTCTCTTTTATTCTAATATTAAGTGACTTTATATTGGTGAGTTTAGAATTATTCATTTTCTCTGTAAATAGTTAGGTAATGTTTTTTTCTCGTGCAAAAGGCAAGAATAAAATTTATAATACAAAGACTTCATCCTTTTCTGTTTGTGTTAGTATGCAAGTATTTGCAAGCCTATTATTTTTCCGACACTGAATGCCTACGGGACTTGGAGAAAACTGAATTTGAGGTATTTGGAAGTAGTATCACATCCAAGTTTTACTTTTGGTCCTCTTAGTTCAAACTTAATTATGTAATTTTACCATTTATTCCATCTTGTAGACTTACGTTGTTAATTGCAGAATCTTAACATTAATCAAAGAACAGATTTCAAAAGTTCATGATGATATGGAAATTTCCATGAGTCTAAGGCACCCTTTTCTTGTTCATTTGCTTTTAGAATGCAGCATGCTTGTGACTTATGCAATTAGGTCCTATTCTGTTTTGCAGTAACCGGTCTCAATTTTATGAGATATCTTCTTTGCTGCTTATTATCTACCATTGTGTTCATGATCAGTCTTACCAAGTTGGCTTTATTCACATCGTAATAGCTACCATGTCACAGGCATTTCCGGGGTTACGAACGGACAATAGCCTAATACAATTCAATCGTCAGCTTAAGAGGTGTGATTATGACTTAGCTGCATGGAGAAGAAGTATAGAGCCACGAGCCACCCCTGATCAAAGAAGGGGTTTCGAGTTACTGGATTTGGATGATGGGATAGGATGGGAGCTTTTAACATCAATGGTTCGATACAAAGCACGTCAAAGAATAAGTGCAAAAGCCGCATTGGCTCATCCATACTTTGACAGGGAAGGACTACTAGCTTTGTCCTTCATGCAGAAACTGAGGTTGCAACTCTTTCGAACAACACAACAGGATTATGGAGAAGCTGCAAAGTGGATCATTCAGCTAATGGCAAAGTCTGGAACCGAGAAAGAGGGCGGCTTTACAGAAGCTCAGCTTCAAGAACTTAGAGTATGTTCTTTAATCACGTTACATCTCTCCATTGCTATTAACTGTCATTAACCTACATTACCTCGTGACCCCATGTCTGTTCTTACTGTTCAGGAAAAACAAGAACCTAGAAAAAAAGCAAGTGCTCAGAGAAATGTTCTTGCATCAGTTCTTCGGCTTCAAAGGAAGATCATAAGAACATTGAACGAGAGCATGGACGAGCTAACTAGACGGAGGAAGAGCCTGTGGTGGAGTAGGTGGATTCCAAGAGAGGAATGAGAACTGTATAAACATATTGTTTTTGTGTATAACCAGACTATAATGGAGGAATAGAAAGATACATTAAAAATGGAAGAGAACAGCTGGAATTTCTGCAGAAACATACCTGGAATCGTTTGACATCACGTGTAAGGTTGTTCATTACTTATGATATTGGTGATGCACTAATGTGATTCATACGAGAGAATTAAATGAAGTGACACTGTTGCTAGGCATTGTATATTATATGTTAGGCTGGTCTTGCACTTTCCTCGATGAACACCAGAATTCAGAAACATGGAGGTTCCACACTTGATGGTCATCAAACCAGCTATACATTTCAACTGCAGATCACAGTTTCAGTTCAGTCCGTACAACGTTTAGCTGGAACAAGATTAACCATTTGTGCTTCAGAAAACAATACATTACTTCATGTTGATTTGTTGCAGATCCATTACTATACTGAATTATCACTAGTTAAATGGGTATAACTCAGCTTTTCAGATCCTGTCCCACTCAAGCACTTCATGAAAATTTTCTTCTCCTTATTCTTGGGAGTTGGAACTTCAAACTAAGCAAATTGGGTTGTAAATCACGAGAACGTGCAATTCTGACCTTCTTGTCCAGTACAACATGACATCAGACCTGGACTTGAACACTTTGATTATTATATTGCATTTATAAGCTTTGGGAGTCTAACACTAGACATTGAGGGCATTGAATTATGCACTTGATAGGGTAAATAAGTAAGAAAATGGCTAGCTAGGTATTGAATGTGTGCCTTTTATTTAATTTGTGATTATAAAAATTTCATATATTTTAATTCTTTTGATAAAATAAGGTTTGATGAACATATTTTAAATTCTTTTGTAAGTATGGTTTGATGAACATTTTTTATATTTAATAGGAAATTAGAAATTTTAATTGCAAACCCTAATCACAATATTTTATGTTGTATTATTAGACCTTTCCAAACTTCACACTTCAACGAGACTCCTACCAGATGTTATTTAAGAATCATTTTAATAGCTCGTAGTATACTATATTTTGTAATTTGTAATTTAAAACTTTAAGTAAAGAAAAATCTTTGAACTTATGTTGGAATCAAATAAACGGCTTTTTGATTTTCATATCTATTCTTCCACAAGATTAGGTGGAATATACCAATTTTGTGAGACACCATCCCATATTTTAATGGATTTGAAGGATCAAAACATATGAAGTATAATATAGGTTTACCCACATGATAGATTCAATCAACTAAGTTAGATGTGTTATTTACTTATTTTAAGGTCAAGCACTACATATAGCATCTAAATATCTTAAGTCCAAATATCTTAAATGTCATGTGTTAAATACTAAGTTAAAGGCCTACTTATAGCATCTAACATATCTTGTCCTTGCCTTAGAAAAAGGAAAAATAAAGTCCAATGGTAAGGGGACTCCTACTTGTGAATGCATAAGTACTAAATACTCGGTGATAATGCTAAGCGCCCCACGGGATCTCATAAGGCACGAGCGAGTATTAACCTGGACGTAATAATAGCTTAAGGTATCACTGAAAATTCGAATCCACCTAAAACACCTTATAGATTAACAAAAAAAAGGAAAATAAAAAAAGTTGAAAAGAAGCAACAAAAGAATAATAACTTAAAGATATCGTGATTTAATGTTTTAAAAATTAGATTGAAAGTTAAATCGGTAACATAAAAATTTTAAATTTTAAATAATTTAAATAGTATTAGAACGTTATAAAATGATTAAAAATTGAATAAAATCAAAGAATTAAAATATGATTGAAAAATATTGTTATTTGTTGAAAAATTTGAAGCTTGATTTAAAAAGAGACTGTAAAATGTAAATTAATTGTCTTATTTTAATTTATAAGAATTTTAATTTCTGAAAATTAATCGATTAATTAATAAATTTATTAATTTTAACTACAAGAATTATTAAAATAAATTGAACCGAAAAGTTAAAAATTAAATTAAATAATTTAAGATTTTAAATTTTTAATCAAGAAATTCGAGAGATTAGAATATAAAGTTAATGATTCGTTTGTTTATTAATTACGATGACGTTCAATGGCAGTTTCTATCAAATGGGGAGGAAGGAACACGAGACCTGGAAAGTCGTAGGTTTGCTTTGTGGTGTGGACACTGGACAGTAGTGTAATATAAAATTTTAAAATATGATGTTTTAAATAATTTATAGAATAATATATAATTCTATAAATTAAATATAAGTTTGTAGATTGTGTTTAATTTTAATAAATATATATTTAATCGACTAAGAGTTTATTACATTTTTACCAAATGGCTCAATTATCTTTAATAACAATAATTCATATATATTTGTTTTATTACTAAAATTTAAATTTTTTTAGAAAATTAGGAAATTTTAGTCAAACAAGAAGAAAAGAAAAGCACTAAAAGCGGGATTAGATCTTCTGTTCTCGAAAATCTGTCCCTCATATTCCAAAAGTAATCTCATCCATTCATTGCAATAAATAAATCAAAATTGAATGAATGAGATTTCACGGGAACTGAATATTTGGGAACAGAAGATTTTGTTTGATAAAACCGGCCTCATAATCATTACGGAAAAGACTCCTTAATATGTAAAGAACGATTAAATTTTTTAATCATAGTCAAATAAAAATATTGAAATTATTTGACTAATTAATATAAATTTAAATGTGGGTTCAAGCATTGATTAAAATTTTAATCGGCGGTTTAATTATAAAATTTTGAATTTGTCAAATATTTTGTTTGATTTACTTTAATAATTTTTGTTGTTAAAAATCGATTAATTTATTAATTAATTCATTAATTTTATAAATTAATAATTTTATAAATTAAAATTAATTAATTAATTATATTTAATAATCTCTTTTAGCCATATTTAAAATTCTTAAATTTTATTCAATTTTAACTAATTGTTGAACTTTTAAATCTTAAATTTTATTTTACGGTTTGACTTCGATACGATTTTTAAAACATTATAACAAGCAAAAAAACGCGGTCTCATATTCATCACTAAAAGACCGCTTAATATATAAAAAGTAATTAAATATAAAATTATTTTATTAATTATAATAAAGAAATTATCAATATTAATTAACTTCTGGGTATGACCTAATTACATAGCCAATTTTAATGGTCATTAGTGGTTATTATTATTAATTAAAAATTTATCTTATCAAATAATAATTTTATTATTTATAATAATAATAACGATTAACAATAATCAAAAGTTGGTCAAAAAGCTTTTTATTTAATGGGTAGTTTTCACTGATAATTACATCATCATCATCATCTTCATACTAAGAGTCGAAAGGCATCGAATAAAGTATAGAAACTTGTTACTCTTATTGAAGTAACGGCCGACCCATCTTGCCGGTGGTTGATGCCTACACGAGTTAGGATATAGATTGTGACAAAGAAAGAGAAATGATACATATGCATTCTTCTTCGTCTTATCATCACTTAATATAAATAAACATATATATATATATATAGATAGATTCCTTAAGATTAGGGTTATGGAAGCCAAGTGGGGTTGTGTGGTCAAGGCGACATTGTCTGGTGGTTTAAGAGACGCTTCACGCTCCTTCATGCTCGATCGTTGGCTGTTTCCAAGACCACAGTGAGAACAGGACCACACTCTTCTTGCTATATAAACACACTCTCTTCTCTACTCACTTCATCATCATCATCAACCTCAAGTTTATAATAACTCAAAAGCAAAACCTAAGAAACCTCTCTTCTTCTTCTTCTTCTTCTTCTTCTTCTTCTTCTTTTTGTTTTCCATTCAAAGAGTAAATATGAAGATGAGCAATGGAAGCTCAAAGAGAAGGCTATCAAGTAGAGGACTAGGAGCTGTTCTTAGAGAGCAAAGAGCTAGGCTCTATATAATAAGAAGATGTGTGGTCATGCTTCTTTGTTGGCACGAGTAAAAACCATTTTTGTTTCAGTTCTTGGTGGAGTGTACATAGCTTCTTCGAGATATATATGGTTGTTGGAGAGATTTTACAATTTTTTTTTTCCAAATTTCCCTTATGGGGTTTAGATGTAAACATTGATCGTATTAGTGGTGAATCGAAATTTCCAATCATGGTTCTTTTCATTCTTTCCTTGTTATTCTTCTGAGATGTGTTATAAGCTTGAGTGTTTAGCATCTTATTTCACTGGATTTATGTACTTCTTCAGGAATTTGAAAATGGATATGAACACAAGACCAAACTTATCATATGATGATCCCAAGTTTAGTTTAGCAATCAAGCACTAAGATTTCTCCTTTCTTTTTTTAATTTGGATCGCATTTAAGCCTTATAAGACTCGAGCTTAGTGTCTTGTTCATAATATGTTAAATAAACTTGACCTTAATTCTAAATTTGATTAAATTGAGTTGTTAACTAATATATAAATTTTATCGAGTTATAAACTAAACCAAAATCAAAATTTAGTTCGATTTTAAGTTTTATACTTTTGAATTTCGAGCTTTAAATTTTAAGTTGGATTTGTTAACTTTAAAATCTATAAAATTTTAATTATATTCAAATTTAATCTAAATTTCAATTAATTAAAATTTGTCCGTTGATGTTAAATTCGGGTTGAAATCATAAAGATAACTCCAGTCATATTTTGCAAGTTAAATGAGACGGGATGAGTTTAAATGCTATAAATTTTAAACTTTGTGAAGTTTTAAATGTTTTTATTTTTAGTTTTGAGCTTTAGTTTCAAGAAAATTTTGTTAAATTTAGAAATAAAAATTTTAATTATAAATTGTAAATTAAACTAAAATTTTAATTAGGGTTGGAACTATCCATATTTTACAAGTTGGTGTGATGGAATTTGTTGGCATGTTATAATGCTCACCTATTACTCATGACTACTTTGACCAAATAATATGTCCTTCATATTCGCTTTCTATATTAAAAAGGCATGAATTACCTATATATTTGCAATCATGAGTAAGAAGCATCACTCATGGGTTGTAATAGGATTTTGTAATTTTAGGTATATATATATATATATATATATATAATATTAATAATAATTTGTGTTGAATTAAACTAACATATATGGGTTTTATTAGAAATATTACTAAATAGATATGTTAAAGCTTAAAACTGAAAATTCAAATTATGAATTAAATTTATATAAGTGAATTATTTAAAACAGTCTCTTTATTAATTAAAAATAAGGCCCTGTACTGTTAGAATACCGTTAACCTCTCATGTCAATGGAATTATTATGGGAGTTGTTGTTGTTATGAATTGAACTAAATTATATTAATTATTTATATTTTTATTGATTATTATTTGTTGACACAGGTACCACTCATAAGAATTTTAGGATTTATAATTAAATTATTATGTTAAAACTAAAATTAAAAATAAAAATTGTGGATTAGCCTTCATTATATACGTGAGGATATTTTAAAATATTTAGGAGTAGAATAGATATAATATCCTATTGTCATATATGCATATTAATATAATGTAACTAACATTTTTAATTGCTAAATGCCACAGTTTCAATTCTTTTCTTTTTAAAAGTTTTTTCAATGTGTGTTAAATAAAAATTTAATAATTAGGTTAAGAAAAGAACATAGATAAAAATAATTATTATTTTGGACAACCTGTAATCATATGAACTAAGGTTGTCCAATTATTCAGGTTCATATGATTACAGTGAAGGTAATTACAGAATCCAGACTAATCAGCTTCTTTTAATAAATTTCTATTTCAATTTCACATTAAAAGTGGATGAAATATTCTAACACGTTAGCTTCGGTTTTGATTGAGAGAAAACTACTAAACTAACAGTTATTTCATCATCATCATCATCACCCAGTCTGAAATTCTGCAATAAAGTAAGGTCTAGGAAGGTCCGATAGTACACAGCCTTACTCCTACATAATAAAGAGGTTGTTTTCGGTGGACCCACAAGTAAAAGAGACAATAAAATAATGATGCAGGTAACAGAAACAATTCAAAACACATAAAAATAAATGAAAATACAAGTAATGGGGAAAACAGTACTAAATAGAAAAAAATAATAAAAATACTCAAAATGCAAGATATAGCTAAAATAAATACAAATAACACTAATAATACTAATCACAAATAATCGTAATACTACTACTACTACTATTACTAATAATAATAATAATAATAATAATAATAATAATAATAAGGGCAAAACTCAAAGGGGCTAATAATATGAAAAAATTAGTGCACAGTGATAAAAGTAAAGAAAATGTGAGGGTCTAAAAAAAATATGCAGAGACACTCAAGTATTGGGACGAGAACTCCCTCCACAACAGGAAGTATGAAATGGACGGAGAAGGATGGAAGACTTATAAGAGTCTAAGTTGAAAATAAAACTAAGAGAAAGAAATGTTGTATTAATATATGTTTAAAATTTTCTTAACCCATAGAAATGATATATATAACTAAACTAAAAAGGGGCCTAAACTAAACAAGAAATCTAGTTAACTATTAACTTCTGAGCTTAAGACATTTTGATTCAACGTTCATAAAACACATACTTTTCAATCAATTTTTAAGAAATCAAACAAGACTAATATTTCCATGATGAGATAGAAACTCTTTCTTCTCTCTAGGCATCTTCCTGCTTTTTGAATGACTTATGCTCTTCACCTTCTGATTTGCTTGCCCTCCCAACTTTTTTCCTCTCTCTTTTGCCTTTGCCTACCTTCATCATTCCTGGCTCTCTCCTATTTGGATCCGCTGAGCTGACTTTTGCTTTTTCCCTTACTATCATCTCATTTTCTAGATCCTTTACTTTTTCTTATTTGCGCCACGTCGGGCGAGAGGGCAACCAGTGTGCTGACAGACTCGCGGCCTATGCCAGTTTCTTAGATCCAGGCCTGTTCATTCTTCGAGAGCCGCAGGAGGCTATTCTGGAGCTTCTTCGACAAGACGCGAGCGGGGCTTTGTACTCCTGTCTTTTGTGATCTTTTTGTTCTCTTTCCATTGTAATCAAAAAAAAATTCTACTACTATGCTGCACTTAGACTTCCATTTCTTAATGGATTAAGATTCCCCCGCCCCCTCCCTTCACCTTCATCTTCCATCTCATCCCCTTCTCCTACTTCATCAAAACCAAATCTCAAAAATCCTAAAAACCATAACATAACAATCGATGCTCACTCCCCTTCCTTTTCAACAAACCAGCCTTCTCAAACTCCTACCCTCTCAACTCATACTCTCCATCTAGCAAACCAGCACTCCACATCCATAGTGCCCACCCATTCAAACCAAGCAGCAAATCAGAACAAAACTCATGTTGAATTTAACCTAAAAAATCTTGAATCATCTAATTTTTTAGGTAAGTTTTTAATTTTCATTCAATTTATTTTAATAACTCTTGTTGTTAAAATTGACTAATTTATTAATCAATCGGTTAATTTTTATAAATTAATAAGTTCATATAAATTAAAATAAATAGATTAATTTTTATTTAATAATTTTTAATTAAATTTAAAATTTTAGAATAATAAAGACAATATCTTTTAATCATATTTTAAATTATTAATTTTATTTAATTTTTAGTTAATTTTATAACGGTCTAATTTTGATTGAACCTTTTAAACCTTTAATTTTTTAAATTATTAGTTTAACTTTTGTTATAATTTTTAAAACATTACTTCTTACGACTAATGTGAAAATTGACAACGAGGGGTAGACCAATTGGTCCAGATTCCTCACTTAAGACTCTCCCCTTAAAGGAGGTCTTGAGTTCGAGTCACGCCAAAGGAGGAGAAATAGACATGTTCCTATTGATGATCCTCTAGCCCCCTGTGCAAAGCTCCTTGATCGGATCAATTACGGACAGCTCCTTTCTAGCGGCAGTGTGGGAGTTGAAGCTGCTAAGAAACCTGGGGCTGATGGGAACCTAATGCTGAGCAGGAGGAGCCAGTGATCAATTATCAGCTGAACAATCTAGAGTATGTGAAGACTTTTTGTGCGCAGAAGTGTATAGACTACGTAGGAACCTGAGAGATTTTAGAGTTCCAGATTTACATTCTCTAAGCTCTTAGGGTGGGGTCGTAGGGGCTTAGTAAAAAAAAAATTAGATGAGAAAATGACAATGAGTGTCTAGACAGATGTAAGAACACTAATGGCTGTAATTTCCAATATTATGTATGCTCTGTTGTTGTCGTAGGTGCCACCACGCAGAATGTCTGGTCTGTACCAGAGAGATAAAAGAGTGAAAGAAACTGGTCAAGACAGCAGCTTTAACGAAGCCCACGTGCGAGTCCTAATCCAAAGCCCCACCACCACCGCACATGGCCGATGAGAATCCCCAGTTTCTGTTCCTCAATCATACTATACAGTGTCTAGACCACCTTCTTGATGGGCCTGTTCTTCAATAATCTGACCAAGCAATTAATTATTGATTTTGCACTATTCCTAAAAGATAAGATCTTTTTGAAAAATTGATACTTTTAAAAAATTTAAAAATTCTAAAATTACTTAAATTATATGAAAATTCATGAAAATCTCTCTTTTTTTTTCAAATCTTCAATATGGTTGAAAAAAGTTTCATCCGAGTCTAAGTAGTAATATCAAGCTAAGTGTATGAACATTGAAGATCTTTAAGCTGAATCTCAGTTGAAATTTGCATTCTCTTTCTTGTTGGAATAGAATGGGAAGTCCCAAAACTGAGCCATGTTGTTTATTCAGGAAGTACCCTTCTGCTGTTTGGACAGGCAATAGAACTCTAACCTTAGGTGTAATAACTCTTTTACCAATAGTTGCTGTCCTGTTTCACCAACCTTTTCAGGCAGGGAAGGTCTCTTGGTTTCAATCTGCCATTCAATGAGTTTCTAGGATCATTCCAAGCAATTATGCTTGCCAGCAACAAGACAACTATAGCCTGGAACCTGCTAAAACATCCAGGTTGTTGGTCCATATGTTTGTCTCTTAATCCACTTTGACCAATCCGTAATGTTTCCACTAGCTCATGAAACGTTTCGATTTCAAGTTCCGACATTGTTGACTCGAGAATTGGTGCTGATCTGAAGACATGACACGAGTTCTGCTAATAATGAGATGGTCCATACTGCCTGATCCATTCCTGTCGCCTGTTCTTGATTGTACACGATAATCTACACCTTAGGATAATGTATCTCTCTTTTTCTTCTTTTTGACAGGTTCAAGGAATCAGGAATATCTGAACAGATACGAGTTTGAATCCTGTGTTAATCTTATGTTGTCCAAGTACTGCCTGATCAACCAGCTCCTCATGAACATTAATAATCCAGAAATTGGATCATTAATCACAATCTAAGTAACACTTTCTGAAAATGAAAACAGAAACCACATTTGCAATTCATGTCGATTGATCTTGGATGCGAGTTGCTAGTTACAAAGGAAACACAACTTTCCTGAAACCAAAGAGGCACATTGGACCATACAGTTGGATCCTTTCCACACAAGTGTGGTTACAAAACACATTGGAACTTTGCCATCAGGAATTACAGATCAAGGCATTCAGTACAAAATCATGACCCAGAACCATCACCACTGGGCATACTTTTCGCGATGATGAGTGCAAAAGTACAAAACTGTTAACACTGTACCGTAATAAACATCAGTCAGGCATCTTAATAAACATCAGTCAGGCATCTTTACACCCCATGAAATGTAGCTATCCTGCGATCCAAAGTCCTGTAAGTATATAAGGAATATTGCAGTTAGCAAACCGTGAAATTATCAGAATGAAGAATTATTTCATATGCGAACGTAAAAAAAAATGAAGAAAAAACATACTAGCTGGCTTAGTCTGAACTCTGGAGGCGTATCAAGATCTATGTTTGCCGGATCAAGGACTAGGTTTTGGCATTCCTCGAGATCTTTCTTCAGGTTCTCTGGTCCTAACTTGGCATAATCGGAAAGACGAGGTTTACCATCAGTTCTTTCATTGTCATTTCCATCCCGGTTTGGAGATTGACTCTGAAGGAGATCATCACATAAGGATAGCCCTTCCACTAGTTGCTGTGAATCCATCAAGTTTTGACTGTCCCACCACTTTGGAAATTCCTGAGAATTTTCATTAGTTTCAGCCACTTGATTGCAATGAGTATCTGTCTTGGGCGGGTCACCGTTGTCCAGAATCTCACATTCAGGTAGATCACAATGATTTCCCGACTTGGGTTGGTCATCGTTGTTCGGAATCTCAACCTCAGGTAGAAACTCATCTTCTATATCAGCAATCTGAAGAAGCACCAACCTTAGACGTCAGTATCTCTTTCTGTAAACAATCTTTTAAAACAGAAAAGGAACTTGTTGCAACAACTAGCATAATATAGATTCCACTTAGTAATATATCACAAAAATATTCCACATATAACAAACGATATTTTAGTTAATATTAGCTTAACAAAACCAAAACATGATCAACTTGCAGTTAAATATTATTGGACATGTGACAGAAAATGTATCCACATAGTTCTTAGCTATGGAAATCTGCATTTGCTTGTCATAGTCTAAATGAAAATTAAAGCACAGAAACACAACTTTAGTTCTGCAGGCAGCAACGAATTGAAGAGGCAAAAAATGTTTACCTGAAGGAAAGGATCTTTGTAGATATTGGTAGTTGTAGGCCCTTTAACCAGGTTAGAATCTGGGCATCGTCTATCACTTCGAGGAGGATCAGGAGTCACTGAATTGGGAGTGACAGGGTCCACTTTTGCAACCATAGCATCACTGTTTTCAGATATTTCATCTTCATTTTTGTCACCCTTGTTGACCTGTTGCTGCTGATAAAATATCTTAGATATCACATATTCTCCGTCCCTCTCATCCTCTTCCGTACCAAGGTGATATTGATGCATCACCCAATTCGTTTTCTCAGCTTTACCTCCTCTGGCTGGGCTCATATATAGAACCATAATCTTCTTGCATCCTTTCTGGACTCCGTCCAAGATCACCGGCTTTGTTCTTCCAGTCTTGTGCCAGCGGACATCACCAAAATCATCCCCTTGAATCTTTCTACGCTTTCGAGTACCAGTGTTGTAAGCCTTGATTGCCCTATGAAAGAAGTGAGACATGCTTCCGTCTTGCTTAACGCCTACAAAATGCACGTGTTAGAACTATAACAAACTAAAGATGTGACCAAAAAACCATACTAACTTGACCTCTTGATAGCCAACCTGGTAAATTCCTAGGATGGGTGTAACAGATCCCGTCATCCTTTTCGACAGTAGGGATGAACTCAGGAATGAAAGGATGGGGGTTTTGACCCCCTTCACCAACTTTTGCTAGTAAATGCCATATAATTTCTTGATCAGTTGGATCGAACTTCACACCTTTTGGTAATCCAGGCCAATCTTGAGTAACCTGGAACAGGTAGAGTTCAAGACTCCAACTCTATGTCACTCTTGCTATTCCAAACTTCATTCAGGTAAAAGATGAAAAGAAAAGTTCATTGAGAAGGAGAGTAAGTACAATCTCCATATTTGACATGTGTGAGATGCTAATATATGATCTCTGAGCATAACAGTATCCATTACTCAAATTCCAGACGTGAAAAATATTAATATCAACTCATGATAGACATGCCTCCATATACAATACACGTCTAGAAATTCCAAAAATAAAGTCATTATTCCTCATAAATCGAAAAAGTAACTATGGTCAAAGCAACCATGCACTACAACAAAGTGCAAAGCAGAACCCACACTAATCTGATGCAAATCACACAGAAAACTGATTATGTAATCTTTTTATTTTTTAAGTGATTGTCAAAGCTAGAGTGTGAATCAATTCAAAAGAATGAAGAAAATGTGTTGGAAAATCATATTAACAAGGTTCACATTTATGTAAATGTACTTTTTATCAAGTTCAACTTTCAACTCTACACAACAAACAAGATTTTACTTATGCGTCCAATTCTAACGCTCAATCGTACAAGCCCTTCTCTACAAGCACAATGATCATGATAAACTAGTTGAAAACAACTATAATGTGAAAGACAGTTTAGATCCAACGTATCACCAAATAATAGTCCATCCACCAAACTCATTTTCTTCAAGTGACTGTGACAGCTACAGTGTGAAACAATTCAAAGGATGAAGAAATGGGATGGAAAGCCCTATTAACAAGGTTCACATTTACGTATATACATTTTGTACCAAGTTCAACTTTACCTCTACACAACTAACAAGATTTTACTTATGCTTCCAATTCTAATGCTCGCTAGTAAAAACCCTGGTCCAACTTCACCTTTACACAAGGATGCTGATTTGGTACCTGAAAAGAGCTACAATGTGAAAAACATTGAAGTTCCAGCCTATTATCAAATAATAGTCCATCCATCAAACTCATTTTGGACCACACGCATAACAAATGGCCTCTACAACCCAAAAAGCCTCAACTTAGGTCAGTGTCCCACGTGCATATGAATGCAGAAGTGCACATCAAACAAATGAGAGGAACATATTTGAGCATACATCACTATTGTCAATAACATGCTGGCAATTTGGACAAGCCTTTGTAGGATTGCTCCTCCATGCAACTTTTCCAGGATCACACGCACTCTTGATTTTTGTTGCAATCCTGTTGCCATCCACCAGCCATGATGGACTGCATCAATTACAAAACATCATAGTAGTCAAGAAAAAGTTATTGTGACAGAGAAATGTAATCGAACATAGGGAGAAATGTAATCGAAATTACATCCCATACTTGAATTATCTATTTCATCTCAACAACCCATATGCTGACATGATTTCACAACTTTTAATAAACTTTAGTTTCAGTACCTATTTGGTAGTTCTTACTTCCGACACTATGGATCAAAACAAAGCTGCATAATTCAGAGCGACCAAAGGGAAAACCTTTCAAGCATTCATAGAAAATCAGATTTTGTCGAAATATATTACTTGAGCAATCAGCATCTAAAACTTAGCAGCTGGGTATCCCCAATAAAGACAAGGGCAAGACAGAAAAAGATGAAAGAATCTACAGCCAATCAGCCATAAATTCCTAACAAATTTTCTACAAAGCTTTACAATTAGAGTTCTAAATGAACGTCAAACATATATACACGAAAGTCAAGCCTTCTACTATTACTTCCAGTCTTCCCCATGTCACTTTTCAAATAAACATCACAACATAGTGCCTTAGATGGCACTAAATTAACTAAAGAAACAACTTTTATCTGCCATTTGTTAAAGAATTGCATCTCTTTTCCAAATACAAGTTCTCATACGAAAATCAATACCTCAAGCCAGTTCCCTTTCCTCACCTAGTTAACACTGATCGGATTACTTCACCATCTCCAGTACCCAACCCAACCCAGAAAAGAAATCACAACGCTATTACCAAGATACACTCAATACACTAACAAACCAAGGTACATACTTGACGAAACGTGTATATTATCATATTCACAACTACCCAGATGATGAAATCGATGGAACTACTTAAAAATGTAATGAAAATAGCCGAAGATCAGAAGGGTAAGTAAAAAGTATCAATCTTTACCGCAATCGGAACAAATCCAAGTAAACCCATACAAAACAAAGTCAATGCAATCTCCAAGATGATCCAAGAAAGCTGGAAAACGAAGAATAGGGTTACTTACCCAGCCATGAGAGAGCTGCGAGGGCAGTCAACAAATATGATTCAAAATCACTCCCCAAGAAGTGAACTTTAATTGAAGAGAGCCAAAAAAAGGTTTCTTTTTTCTACAAACCTTTTCAAAATTCAAATCTTAATCAATTTGTTCACTTCGGTCTTCGAGATTTAAAATAAAACAACCGTGTTCACTCTTCACTGTTCGTTCTGTACGGTCTGCTAATGGAAAGGCAGACAAAAAGAAATGGAAATAAGAATTCAAATACTTGGAATGTGAAACGAAAGCGCCAGTCTGACTATGGTGGTGACTGGTGAGGGGGGATCGGGTACTCGACCGTTTACGTCTTGGTCCCATGCTCCCACTTGTCAAGGGCCATGAATTGTCCTGAATCTAATCGCCACATAAAATGTTCAATCCACGATCCGCTGATTGGAAGAGAGGAAGACAAACGATCAACTCAGGATAGGCATAGGCCCTAAGCTATGATTGAACTGGACTTGTCCTGTCATGAACATGAATGCATACTCACCAGTCTTGAGCCGTTTCAGTTGTCGTTTTTAAACCAATTGTTTTAGAATTAAATGCTATAACACCTTTTTTAATATTTTATAAAATTTGAAATATTAAATATAATTATTTTAAAACAATTTATTTTAGTTAGTATAAAAATTATGATTAAAATTTTAATAAAATACTGATATATGTATACAATATCTTTGTAAATTTTACAAAAGAATACATAAATGACCCTCTTTGACCCTCGTAAAATGGGGATCTCGCATATGTAGTTAATTGACTTTAACTTTATATTATACTATAGAGTAATGTTAATTTGCAAAATTTTAAAATAATAATTATACCAATCATCAACAACTTGTATGTTTGTCAATTAATTTCAATTTTAATACTTATTCTCTTAAAAATATAATATTAATGGAATATTTATATTGTTAATATTAATAGAATATTAATATTTTTATTTTCTTCACGTGAGTAATTTAAAACCAAGTTTTCTATTAATTAAGAATAAGATTGTGTAACTTTATGTTTTAACAAAATTTTACTAAATTATTATTATTTCTCAAAATTCAATTTTTCTTACATTCAAAGATTCACAATTCAAAACGTACCATTTAAAACAAAAAAGGACTCATTTGGTCACATGCTCCTAATTTCCAATACCATTGGGTCAAGCTGGCTAGTAGTTGATTAGGCCAACCTACTCAAGTTAGTGACAAAGGAAGCGGTTGAACAAAGTATAAAGTTTTGGTTTAATTTATTTTAATAACTATTATTAATAAACATTGTTATTATTTATGTCTTCTTATGCTTTTGGGAATAATCCAAAGATTTTCCATTTAAGATTTAAAAAAAAGAAAAACTAAAATATGTGTAATGATATAGTTCGTAGTTTGGTAGACTCGTAACTTCATAATTAATGAAATGGTTCTCTTCTCCAAGTTATGTCCTACTTTGATAAGTACAAGCTAAACATCGAGACAAGTACAAGCTAAACCATTATAATTGGTGGTTAAAGATTCTAATCCATTGATCTGTGTTCTTAATGCTAAAAGCTTAAACCTAATCTTTGGAGGGTTACAGATCCTCTCACGAACTTGGAAAACTCTCCATGGCTTAACCTAAAAACCAGATATGGTTTTTTTAATGATAGTCATATGAATTTGGAGCAGACTTAATTATGTGGCAGGTACTCATTCATGGGACCAAAATACAAGTCAAGAACACCAAATCATGTGAAAAAGCAACGTTCCAATGAAAAAAAAAACAGAAGGGTGAATGGGAAGTTTCGATACTCAAGCTGTTAGTCAACGTTATTAGACAAGTGAAAATTAATTAAGGTTGTTGTTGACACACAGATAGGATTGTAAATTTATTAGGTATGGGCAAAATAGATTTGTCAATGATCTTGTAAAGTTGGAAACAAATGCTTTATGTACCAGTTTCAAAGTAAAACATTTTTTTAAAGTATGTAATTAAGAATGGGCAAGAAAAATTACCAGATGTAATATTAAGCTAAAGGGCTAAACTTGTTCGTGGATCGGATCAAGTTCAAACCTTTTATTATAAAAATTTCGAGTTTTGAAATATATTCGGTCAATATATAAATATTTAAATGGAATAGAACTTCAAATTGTCCAATTAAGTTTAAATTTAAAGTCTCAACATACATCGAACTTTAAACTAACTGAGCTCAAAATTTAAAACAAAATTTCAGGCTGAGTTCGATTGGAGATCGATCAAACATTCTATTATTCTATTATCATGAATCAAAAATTTTATTTTTTGTACTTTTGAAATAATTGGAAGAGAAAATAATGGATATAATTAAGTACTTACGTTAAAAATCCTCAATTTTTGGCACTAGACAGGATCTCTTCTGTTAGATGTACCAAAGTGTCGGCAACTTTAAGAAACAATAAATTATGTGTACATGAAGTTAAATGTAGGGGACCCATTGAATTTAAAAATTTTATCATTATGTGTTAATTAAATTGGTTTTGAGGATTAATTTTCATAAATTTATAATAAACATTATCACTTTTTTTTTTCCAAAAGTCTCTTTATTAGTTAGAAGTAGGGCTATGTACATTAAGCTTATGTTTAGTTTGGCTTATACCAGTAGAGCTTTTATCAGTAAGGTTTTTTTCAATAGATCTTTTTAAAAAAAAGTTGTTCTAAGAAGTTAATTGACTGTTTAACTATCATTTAAAAAAGAGTTTTTTTGAAAGAGCTTTATACAATAGACTGTTTGGTAACATAAAAATAAAAGCGTTTTGTAATAAAAATTATTTCGCATATAAATATTATTTAAAACATATTAAACAATATGTAAAGCACAATATATTAATTATTATATAATTTTAAATCATATGAAACATAAATAAAATACATGAAACCAAATATTTTATATTGATTATAACATAAGTATATTAATATAAAAATACATATTAAAATATATTTAAAAGTCAAATAATTTTATATAAATCTCAAAATAAATATTCAAGTTGAATAAATACTTAAATACATAATAAAAGGAAAAATGAGTTTGTGAGTATTGTGAAAATTATGTAAAATATAAAGACAAAAGGGATTAAAAAGCTCAATAATTGATTTGAAAATTTTACCAAAAAATCATTTGAGATACTTTTTTAGAAGCTCCAAATTTAAATTTTTAAAAGTTATATTTTAACTATAAAAAGTCATATTTATTAAAGAAGTATTTTTATTTTACAATTAAACACCTATTTTTAAAATAACTTTTGTGATAAAAACGTACTTATTAATCTCTAATCCAAATAAGGACTAAAACTCTTTAGACTTTGCGTTTAGCGGAACTTTTTATTAATTAGTTATTGTTACGTTGTTTGTATTATCACACTTTAATACCATGTTCAAAAGATACATTTATAAGCTTATAAGCGTAAAATTTTAAACGTTTTGAGTACTTGTTAAGAGTAGAGATATATATTTAAGAACATCTTCAAATCTTAGGACAGAGCAGGATTGAACTAAATTGTTGTTATCGTGAATGTTATTCTTTGGTTATTCCAACAACTCGTGCACCAGAAATTCAACGTCACTAATTAGTAATTAACCACAATGTGAAATATAGACAAAAATCATACAAGCAAACAGTTTCTTGTCTTCCTTGAAATAGTAATGGTTATTTGAAGTTGTGACGTTGAGTGTCATGAATACCAAAGCACTAAACATTATCGTATCAATGTGCTCATTTTGTCTCCACAAGAAAAATGATATATGTTATAATATCTAAATAATTAATTTTGACATTATTTATTAATTGAGCATATAAGATATTAATTAGATAATAACCTGATTCAAAAGCTATATCAATAATCTTGTAGTTGTGATAGAATTTTATCTTGAATTGAAGTCTATTATCATTATGGTAATTGATTTGTGTTTTGGGTGGATTTGTAGGTTTATGGATAGATGAAAATAAAGTGACTTGGATGTTGTTAGGCTAAAATAGAATTCTCCTTATTTGAGTGTAAGTGCACGTATTTATCTAGAGCTGAAGCAAATCTCATGTAGGCGTAGAATTACGACGATAGATGGTGTGTTAATTGTTATTGGAAAAATACAGCTACATATGCAGATTTTTCTATAACTGCGGAGTTCAAAAGTTGTGTAGGTGTTCTTGTTTATAGTTGAGGAGTGCATTGGACGTAGGTGTTCTTGAAAAAGAAAACAATGCAGTGGACTTGAGTATTCTTGAAAGAAAAAGAGTGTAATGGGTGTTTGTAAATTGAAGTGTGCAGTGAGTATTCTTGAAAGAAAAAGAGTGCAGTGAGTATACGTAAATTGAAGTGTGCAGTGAGTGTGTGAGAATTAAAATAATTGGTGGGTGAAAATGTGTTGATGTTGAAGACGTTTTCTCTATTTGGAGTGAATTGAAGTGAATCTCTAGGTTTCATGAAGTGTGGCCGTGGGTATGAATTTATGAAACATGGGTATGAATTTATGAAACAGTGAATATTGTCTACGGTGAAGTGTGCACTGGTTATTAAATTGAAGAAACATTGCGACATATTTTTGTGAAGAAAAAGTTGGTTATGATGCAAAGTTTCAGCTGGATTATTTCGAGAAGATAAAAATCATAGGGAAGTCTTTCTTTTATCTCAAGTATATTGTTGTTCAATTTTTAGTTGATTAAATACTTGAGTTATTTTTTTATCAATTGTTGTTTAATTAAAAGTAGTTTAGAAAAATCCTCAGTTGAGGTTAGTATGAGGCGGTCGTACTATTGAGTGTGAAATTCTTTCATAAGAATCGAAGCTAAGAGATAGTGTCAAGGATTGAATGGTGTCGGCTCAGTAAAGCCTTGGGTAAATCTATTGTATTTTGGTGAAAGTTATAAAGCTGAGTGAGGGTCTCGTAGATGTAGGCAAGATATGTCGAACTGCATTACTACATTTTTTATATATATTTATTTTTAATTTTCTTAATTTTTGATTTTTTTATTTGCTAAAAACAAATGGAAAAATTTACCAAACTAGTACCCTTTAGTTTTTCAATAAGAATACAAACGATAATGTTTACTACGTAATTTGAAGATAAAAATATTTTAATCACCAAATGATTGAAAGTATATTCTTGTTCTTTATATTACCAAATGAACAAAGAATTAAGGGACCATTTCACGTATAACCTTAATTATGTTGACATTATTTCAATTCTAAAGAACATAAAATGCATAGAATACACAGATTTACGTAACAACTAAGTTGTCTTCTTAATTTAAGAAATCAAAGAACTCCATTAATGGTAGGATTCACAAGCATCAGATCCAATGTATAAGGGCAACACTAAGGCACAAGAATTAGTTGTAGACTTACGAACATGCTCTGAGCTTATCACCAGAGATCGAGGAGAAATTAAGATATGGTCAAAAGGGGGTCTTCAAGCTGGAGTGATTCGTACGTTGTTAGTACAGGAATCACTAAATCTGGCAATAAAGTTTGATGATCGTCGGTTCTTACTTCGTTTGACAGAAGTGAAAGAGGAAAAAGATGAAGAAAGACGATGTAGACGTTGAATCAACAGGATTGAATACCTACCTCACCAACCAATCAATCCACTTCCTTGCAGAGTCTCACCAACTCAAAATCTTTAATTTTTCCCTTTTTTTTTAATAACAGAACTTGCGCAGCCACCCACCAAGAAGAAGTCATGGAAGGACGTAAGTTTGGAGTGATGATAGTTGGAATAATGCTAGTTTTGTTGTTACGTAAGAAAAACAAGTTTACTAGGTTTATCTATCATTGAGTGGAATACCAAAGCAATCAGATTTTGTAATCATGTTTTACTATTAAATCTGATTGCTTTAGTATTCTACTAAATGATAGGTAAACCTAGTAAACTTGTTTTCTTAAGTAACAACAAAATTAACATTATTTTATCAAATTTAACCTGATCGACTGGTTTAAATATAAATATTTTGAATTGACCTTTTTTTTTTCAGTTTTTATCTTTCAATTTGATTTAATTTAATGATTCTTATAGTTAATTTTATTTAATAATATTTTTTCAATTAAATTTTAAATTTTCAATAAATAAGGATAGTTTCATTTAATCATATTTCAAAATTTTAATTTTATTCAATCTTTAATCTGTCTAATTGAACTTTTAAACCTGAAATCTCTTATCTTATCGGTTTAACTTTTGATCCGGTTTTTAAAATATCTATTATAGGCTCATCTTGTTTCAACAATTTAAATTATTCTAACGAGCTATAAGTCTATATAATTGTAATTATAGGATAAAATAATTCTTCCACTGAAAAAAGATGTATACGAAAAGAAAAGGGAAAGATGCTGATAACCATGTAAAACTTACATATAAAAAAATTATAATCTTTAGCTACGGGATCACGATTAGTTTATCTTGACAAATGTATGGCTGATAATCATATGCCTACGTCTTTTTTCTTAGGAATGTAACCGACATTAGACTTGCCCCCTAGTCTATGCAAGTTCCTTCCAAATGTAGTTATAGAACTATGAGTAAACAATCCTTAAAGGCTCCATTACAATGCAATATTTTTATTATGATGTAAATGGCCTTGAAAATTTTAGATGCCTATAGTTTGAGATTTACGAGTGAGAAGAAGAATTTAGGTAACGTGAACTAGAAAGAGTACGAGAGGGAAAAGGGTGATCATGTGTCACGATAAATAAGCTTAAGAGGCTTTGTACATATGCCTAGGGTGGACGATTCTACCTTTGAGTGCAAAAGAAGCTTCGTACATAATTTAGTAGATGAAGTATGATCAGACTGACACTTTGAGTGATCGAAATAAGCTGAAGAGAGTTTCAAGCGGTGGAATGACAGAGACATTGATGCCAGATGTGTGGAGAAGCTTGATGAGCATTTAGTGCAATGAGATTTGTAAAATGGATAAGAATCTTCAAAGGAAAGGATAGAGACTGTCGTGGATATTTCCTGTAAGAAGCGAAATCTTAATTAAAAGCTCCTTTATAATGGAATCGGAAGAATTAAATTCAATTAAGTAAGAATTATTTTTATCAAACTTTGCAACATAAAGCAAATTAACAACAAATGAGGGACAATGAGGTTATTCTGTAATTGTAAATATCTATGCTAAGTCGGTAAGGTTAAGTAGACTGTTGAGAAGATAGGAAGGGCGTTATCATTGCTGACAACTATTTGGTCAGTAATTTTATATGGTTGAACTGAGTTAGTAAGATCAGACTTGGTGTCACGAAGGGATGAGATTATTTGTTTCATTATTCCTGTCTCAATTTTGTTCTAATCTATCTTAAACATTCATTTATGTAGGACAGAAGATTTGAGGGAATCATGTAAGATGAAGTAGGTGTATCTGAGCTTTACCCTATCATCTTCACGTTTATTTCAAATCTCGATCCGAAAAAGTTTGATAATAGGTAACTTAAATACATTTAAAAAACTAAAAAATACTTAAAATAAAGTAATGATAAAGGCCTAGATGTTAATAGGGGTGTATTGTGTTGAATATTTACAGGTGAAAAGGAGTAGAATCATGTTAAGGGGTTAATTAATTATTTCTAGATTGCATTAGACTTAAAATAGTTCGATGTTAAGACTCTCTATTAAATATTAACAGAGTTAAGATGGCAAGCTATATCAGTTATAATAATATGTTATACATGGTTGCTAAATGTAGTAAAATATAATCGTCATATATTAATTTAATTAATATTAAAAGATTGACTTATTTGGAAGCAACCTCTTCAATAATTAAGAATAAGGTTGTATATTATTGGACCTCCTTAAATCTTACGTGTCAACAAAATTTTTACTGAATATTGCTATTGTTATTGTTAAAAATATAAACTTATGCTTTCTTCCTCCGTCTGCCTATACTTATGGCAATGGGTTAAGCTCGGACTCAAGATTTTCAATTTGAGTCAAGCTCAAGATTTATTGTTGGGCCATAGCCTGATGCTCCTAATCTAAGCCTGAGCTTGAACTTGATTAGACTTAGGTTATTTATTTAAAAATTTTAGACTTCAAATTGGGTTAATCTTAACCCGAATCTAACTCGAAACTTAATTAACTCGAATTGAAGACATTAAGTTAGCCAACGCTATACCCGATTTTCAAACTGAAACAAATCATATCCCTTTTGCTTTACATATAATTTAATTGGTTAAGACAATGATAGTTAAAGCCAAAATCACGGATTGGGTGCTGGTCATTGGACATGCGTCCATGAACATTGGAAAGCAAAAGTACAGGCACAAGCACAAGCACAAGCACAAACCTAACTTCAAAGAAAGAATACAACTTTAGGCATGATTCAATTAAACTTCAAAATACAAATACCTTTGTGATTTGGACATATGTTCTAAAGTGTAAAGTTCAAACAAATCAAAAGAGGACACGGATGGATTACGTGGGGAAGACTAGTTAGGCTTGAAAGTACTGCTGAAAACTTAAGAACTTGGGAGGAAGTATAGCGGTTTCTCAAACCGGGGTTGGTAGCTGTAAGTCAAGCTGATCAATTGACACAAGAGGTAGATAGAAGTAACAACACTGGACACAGTGTCTGAACGTGTTCGGTAAGTCACAGCTACATACATCAGACATCTCATAACCAAAGAGAAACAAAACAAGTTGTAAACAAGCTCTTGAAGGGTAGCTGAACGCAGCATCCTATATATAACATAGACTTTACTCTCTATGTTTCTCAGGCTTCGTCAACACACTGATCTCAGCCTCCACCTTCTTATATTCTTAATTTTATTATTCTATTTCTCTTACAGCTCTTACTATGACCATCTCAACTCCTGTTCGTCCAGCCAAGACTCGAGTCCTCATCGCCGGAGCCACCGGCTTTATAGGGCAGTTCGTGGCAGAAGCTAGCATAGCTTCTGGTCGGACCACCTATGTTCTTGTCCGTTCAACACCAACTTGCCCTTCCAGGGCCAAAGTTGTCAAGTCTCTTCAGAACAAAGGGGCCACCATCTTGCTTGTACTCTACCTAACATTTTATACTCTTTTTTTTTTTTTGCATGCACACATCACTAAGAAGATTATGAATATGAGTGTGTTTGTGTTCAGGGAAAGATTAACGACAAAGAGAACATGGAGAAGTTACTGAAGAAGCATGAAATTGATGTAGTGATATCAGCTGTGGGAGCTGAGAATTTGTTGGATCAACTGGTTCTTGTTGAAGCCATTAAAGCTGTTGGTACTGTGAAGGTAGCTTGAACTCCATATCTTAGTTCAGACATATATAGTTAATTTATTAAGCAAAAATTGAAGAAAAATATTAATTTCTTTTAGAAATTATTTTTACTGAAAAGGGTTTTTATCTTAAAATATTAATTTCTTTTAGAAATCATTTTTACTCAAAAGGGTTTTTAGATTTCAAGTAATTAATCAAAATTATATACCGAATCTTGAGGGTCGATGTGTATATATACTATTGTGGCCGCAGAGGTTTTTGCCGTCCGAGTTTGGGCACGACGTCGACCGGGCTGATCCAGTGCAACCAGGCTTAGATATGTATAATGAGAAGCGACTAGTCAGGCGTTCGATTGAGGACAGCAAAGTACCGTACACCTACATTTGCTGCAACTCCATTGCTTCTTGGCCTTATCACGACAACTGCCACCCTTCTGAGGTTTTACCTCCACTTGATAGGTTTGGAATCTACGGTGATGGCAACGTCAAAGGTACCATAACATGTTATGCAAAACACACAGTAATAATAACAAAAATAAATTATTTAATTAATTTTAAATTTATAAAAATTATTATTTTATATTATATTATATCACAAAAAGTCTTTTCTAATTTTTGCTCAAAGTTTTCACATGTATAATTGTTTTTCTTGATATTTAGGTACACTATTTTCCAATAATTAGTAATAAAATATAGTTGAAATAAAAATATTTTTAAAAATAATTATTGAGATTATTCTTGTGATTAATTGAGTAAAATTTCATATAAAAGAGCAATTTAGCTAACATATTTTCAATTATTTTCTTAAAAAAGCCTCCATTTTGGGTGGAGTAGGGTTGGTCCCAAGTCATCATGTAAGGTATCATCTAATAATAACTAAAGGACAAAATGTCATATGTTAGTGGGCCTAGGTAGCTTTCTATACAACTTTTCTTTAATTCACATTATGAAGATCATTAACAAAAGTGTTAATATAATCTATATAAGAATAGGTTACCAAAGAGAAATGGAAGCCAATGTTACATAATCATTAAAAGGAAATAGAAAGTAATTATTTTTACTCAAATTTAAGCATATATTTCAATTATTTTTTTAAATTACGACAATAATTTAATAAAATTATGCTAAAATAGAAATATAAGAAAGTTTAGCGTTACACAACCTTATTAATAAAGAGCTTATTTTCGAATCTTTTTAAGTATTTTCCCATTTACATAAATTTTGAGACTTCCATAAGAGTGATTTATTAAATATAAATTTTGACCTCAAGCATATATATACCTTGGAATTTCCATTTTAAGAATAGGAGGGCTGGTTTCAAGTCACTATCAAAGGTCCTAGGTTCCTCTAAACCCATATATAGTCGGCCATTAGAAAGTTACATTATTCAATGTGGTGTATAATATATGGTTGTTTTGAAGTCATTTTCAGTAAAATAATGGAATAGCTAAAAGACAAATGACGGGTCGCTTTATATACATTTTCAGCGAAGTTAGTTCTGATTTTTATTTTCCTTTGATTTACGTTTAAATGATCATTAACAAAATTGTTTTTTTTTTAAAAACATAATTGATGATGTCAACGTAGAGAATCCAAAGTTTATGGAATTGCCTAACAAGGTAGGAGAATCCAAAGTTTATGGAATTGCCTGTCATTGTTCATGCAGCTTACTTTGTTGCTGGTTTTGACATTGGAAAGTTCACCATGAAAACTGTGGATGATCTTCGAACCCTTAACAAGTCGGTCCATTTTCGACCAAGCTGTAACTTCTACAACATGAACGAGCTGGCAACTCTCTGGGAGAAGAAGATTGGAAGGACCCTTCCTCGTGTTACAATCACTGAGGATGATCTTCTAAGTGCAGCTGCAGGTCTGTTTCTGAACAAACTTTGTTGAGTGTAGTTCCATCTATCTGACAAGCTTTAACGCTTCAAACATTCTTATACATGGGCAGAGAATCGGCTGCCAGAAAGCATTGTTGCATCATTCACACACGACATATTCATCAAAGGTTGTCAGATCTTTTCTATGAGTGGACCTGATGATGTCGAAGCAAGCAGTCTATATCCTGATGAGCCATTCCGTACGTTGGACGAGTGTTACGGTGAGTTTGCTCAGCAAGTGAATGAGAAACCTCTCCATAGCAATGGAAATCCTCCCCCAAAACCTGTTGTTGAACTTCTGACAATTACAGCAACCTGTGCTTGAAAGTGTGTGATCCCATGTTCCTGCTGGTTTAGAGTATAAAGGAGTTAATATGTTGTGCTGTTCCTAATCCTGGTACATATAGCTCGTTGAATATCGATTATTTCGGTTCGTGAAGAGTTCTCAAGGCGCTTAAAGTTGATCTGAAGGCTGCACTTGTTTTTTGAGTCGTCCATTGGAGAGGAAACTGATCATCATTAAAGTATGCTTCATGATCATTTGTGGGAGTTTTAAGATAAATTAAATTTGTCTTGTTGTCTTTATTTTGATCTTTGCAAAATAACAATGCAATATGTAATAAGAAAATTCCTTTGCTTAAATTATTGCTTTTTATGTCATCGTCTTTCATTATATCTAAAGAGTGCAATCCAGTAGATGAGTGAAGAGGTCCTTACTTTAAAAACCCTCTCCTCCTCCATGAGAGTATCCTTTCAAACAGAAAGGAAAGTTTCCAATATCATTCAAAGCATGCAAAAAAAAGGACAATCAAGAAATGCAGCCAGTTGATTCATTCAAGTTAGTGTTATGCATGTCAGATCTCGTCAAACAACAAAGCAGTAATCAGAATCCGCAAAATGCTGCAACTCTTAGCATTTACTTTTTAAGTTCCATATTCAGGAAAAGAAATGATCGCGGTGAGAGACACACGGAGAGTGAAGCCAAAACGAAGATGAGAAGGAAGTCGTTTTATGGACAATGAAGCTTATATTTACAGGTCTGGAAAATGGTTTTGGATACAGAAGCAGAAGTAGGAAAAGAGAAAAGAAAGGTCACCAGCTTCTGTTTGCATGCTTCATCCAAAACTACAAGCTGCAAGGAAGCCTTTCACCTGTACACAGCTCTAAACATAAACTGGACTATACATCATATACGGGCAAACGCTCTTCAATAATGACTCGGCAGATGGGGCACTTCTTACACTTTTCGCAGCAAATGCTAAAACAGTTTAATACTTATGTTAACAACATTTTATGAAACAAAAGTACGTTAAGGAAATGATCAAAACATAACACAAGATTCCACACTACCACATGATAACACAAGATTCCACACTACCACATGAGAATGAAGCGAGAAATGCCGGAGTGTTGTCCCATTTCTGAGGCAAAGAGATAACAATATCTACGCATATGCTATTTATATGCTTTCTAAATTTACACCTCAAAGGTATTACTGCAAGAAGAGACTATCCTCTTCATCTAATATCATTTTTATGAGCTCAATTAGTGCCTCCTTTTCTTGTTCATTTTTATTATCCATTAATACTTTACTACTCTGTGAACTAAGAGTAAGAAAAGTGCATTGGAAAATTGGACAAGTTACCTGCAGAGTGCGTGATGCCTGCACGGGAGGAGGACAACATTAATTTGCTCTTCAAAGCAAATCCTGCACAGAATTTTCTCCTAATACATTGATTACATTAGAAGTGTTAGTTAAAAGAATTAAAGGTCGCGAAACATTATTGATGAGAAGTAACGTAATTGCAGTACATTTTGAAGTCTTTCACATTCCTGCTGGCTAAGCTTTGAGATTTCTGTCTGCTCACTAAGTGCAGTTTGCAGTCTCCAGATCTGAGATGAAAAGATTGCGTAATGTGCAATTTACAGGGCGAAAGATGGTACAAATACCTCTAGAAAAAAAAGAATCTAATACCTCCTCAACAAGTTCAGATTTAGGCATCTTCTTAACAATATCGGGTGAGAAAGTGTTGTAGCTGAACATCAGCAATAGGAGAACCATCAAACATAGAACTTAAAGAGTATATTGTTATCAACAAAGATATATCCGCATTAATATGCAATTAAACATATCAGCAACCTAATAGCGAACACGAACAGAATGGGGCATATACTAAAGTTAACATGCCTTTAGTAGATACGCACAAAAATACATTTCAATGACAAGACGCGGAAAAAAACATACAATGGTAAAAGTAGTACTGTAATGTCAAAAACAATTCATTTCAATTATTGACTTCCGATCCTAAAAAATTAATGTGGGAGAAACAAAACCATATGGAAGAGAGCAAAGCAAAGGTCAAATAACTTGAAACAACACCACGTAGAAGCCATTTCTATTCAAACCATTGTGATGAAGAATTTCATAAATCCAACACATAGTTCTCAGGAAACCTTCATAAATGATTCCCCATGTTATTCATCAAGGATTGCAGTGTTAGCCAAAGGAATCCTTAGGAATTGCACAGTGGGTACACAATGAAATATGGATAGATAATTAAAAACAAAAGCTTAACTGTAGAATAAAATACGAACCTTGAACCTCCAGAAAAATATAATCTAGCCTGCTCCTCCTTACTTTCTTCATCAATTGACCACCAACCCAGTAACCTATCAATAAGAAGAAACCATAACTAAAATCAATGCGGCTTATCATCTTGGCCAATACTGTCAGGGGATAACCAATAGACATACAGAATTTTTAACAGAGGAGACTACTCTACCTTGAGCCATGGTGAAAAAACCCGAGACATTCCTGAGCTTTTGCTGCAAAAGCAAAATATCCACTAGAACCAGATCCATTATGCAGAAGGAGTACAATTTTCTCAAACAGCCTATATGCAGCAAACAAGACCCCAGTTCCTTGCAGCAGCAAAAGTGGGGAAAAAATTACCCTAAATGGTATATGTTTAGCAGCAGGTGGTGTACCCTTCAGTGAAAATGAGAAGCATATGGATCAAGCTTCAAAACAAGTACGTATGTAAGTCATACAGCACTCAGGAAAGGTAACAAAACATCCATTATACCTCCAAGTGCATAAATAGAATTATCTGGAAACATATAAAGGGAATTTTCATAAAATGTCCACCAATATCCTCTAGGTTGCAAATTCTAGTGCTCTGATATTCATCTTCTTGTGAAGAAACTACCAAGCCTCTATTCCAATCAAGATATCTAATCGTCGTCGTAGATGAACTAGACTCCACAGCAAGAGACTGCCTATGAATTGCTGGATTATTCCACTTTGTGCATACAAGAAAGGCAAAGCCCTCAGCAATACTGTAGGTGGAGACATGAGATTATCTAAGCAGAATGAAAGTGGAAAACAAACAACAAACGTTTTATTAATCAAAATGCTGCTGCAAACAGAAAGCAACTATACCCGTAGTTTATAAATAAGTCCCACCAACCAAGAGCTGCCACATCACCTGCTCGTTGTAGGCAAAGTAAAATGGATGTTAAAGGAAGTGCACCGGAGCAGTTAAAAGCAGATTGATAAAAATGAGGTTGGTTGCTGACACGTAAAAGTTGTTTCAAGAATGAAATGGAAATCTATCAAGGTGATATAATAACAGCTTATATCCTGCTCTTACTTTTTCCGCCGATTTCAGGTTAGTAACAGAAAAATTGTTTTCTAAGTGCATAGAATGACTTGAGCTTATCATTAATCAAGAGATAGGAGAACTTGCATAGCACATCAATGTGTTGAATAGAGTTATTAGAATTGATTTTGTATTAATTAGGATTGATCTTGTATTGATATGTTTATTATTGCTCCTATAATCTCTCCTATAATTGAGAGATTTCCTATAGTTAATAGCTAGATTATTTCCTAAATAGTCATAGGAAGTTTGTATATAAACCTAGCCATTCTTTGTTCCTATGTACAGAAATATAGTGAATACAAATACACTTTCAACATGGTATCAGAGTCCTATCTAATTTAGGGACCGTTGTTTTTATTTTTCCGGCATTTCTTCACCGGCTGAGTTTGTACTCGCCCCAACTAACAACCATTTTTTTTCTCACCACCCTCCTAGATAGCCTCAGCAGTGACCGGCGAACACCACCGTGAAAGACCCGACGTCAACGGGACACCCACGCACCGCCACAACGTCATGCCGGAATTTACAAGTCATTCTTTCTCCATCAGGTTCGCCGGCCTCTTGCCTCTCCTTTGGGGGTGTCACACACAACATTCAGCCATCTTGCAGTACCCTTGCTCTCTTGTCTTCTTTCGGTGATTTTTTGTTCCTGGTATTTTTCTGCCCACATACCCTATTTTTTGGAGATTCTGATTAATATTGGAGAAGATGGAGGGAAAGAAGGTAATTATGTCGAGTTCTGATAATCCTTCACTTCAAATTAGTCCCGTAAAACTTGATGGAACTAATTATCTTGCTTGGTCAAGATCCTGTTTGTTGTTCATCAAAGCTAGAGGATTGCAGGGTTACATTATTGATGATGATGAAGAGACTCGACGTCAATACTTGGATTATAATCTGGAGTCCGAAAATTCACTCGTCATGTCTTGGCTCATAAACTCAATGAAACCGAGATTGCTCGAACATACTTGATACTTGATACAAAGAAGAAAGATATAGAAAGTCGCTTTCCGACCTATTCTCAAATAGGTAATAAAGCTCAAATTTTTATCTTCGTAATAAATTGCATAACACGAAGCAAGGAGATATGACCGTATCACAAGATTTTATGGAGTTATGTGGTACGTGGGTGAATTAGACTATTATCAGGACTTTCAAGCAGAATGCTCAAAAGACGCTGCTAGATTTCAGAAAATGATAGAAGAAGATCGGGTATTTGATTTTTTAGCAGGTCTTAACCCTGAGTATGATCATATCCGAGGAACAATTCTTGGGAAAGATCCTTTTCCATCTGTTCAGCTTGCACATTCTTTAGTACAGCAAGAAGAAAGTAGGCGAAATGTTATGCTACATACACCTGTTATGGAAAAAGCAGGATTAGTAGCAAGTTCCACCGAAAAGGCGAAACCTGCAAATACCTCATCTAATAAGGATCACTTACATTGTGATTATTGTGGAAAGTCAAGACATACCCAGGAAACCTGTTGGAAATTGCATGGAAGGCCTAATCAGAGTCGTGGGAAACGAGGTGGCTCCGTGGTAAGGGGTCAGGCTCATTTGGCTGATGGAACTGAAGTGTCCGAAACGTCGTTAGCAGGGGGATTATCCAATGAGGAACTTCAGGCTTTAAGACAGCTTCTCTCAAAAGCAGACTCTGCTTCCACAGTTGGTGCATCAAACCTTGCCAAATCAGGTATTGAACACTACAATTCTAAAGATAATCCTTGGATTATAGATTCTGGAGCTAACAGACATATGACAAGCTCTCAAAAGAATTTCTTCACATACTCTCATGGAAACAACAGAGATAATGTTAGAATAGCAGATAGGTCTTTTACTCTCGTATCTGGTACAGGTTCTGTTAACTGTACTCCCAATATTACCCTATCTTCAGTACTTCACGTACCTCGTTTTCCTATTAATCTCTCTCTCGCCGGCCCATCACTAAGGCTCTTAATTGCAAAGTTGAATTTTTTCCTGATTATTGTGTTCTTCAGGACCTTCACACAGGGCAGAGGATTGGAACTGGTAGACTGCAGGATGGCTTGTATGTCTTGGAAGAAGAGCGCCTAACAGTTGCACATCAAGTGTCTTTTGGAAACGATGTGATTAATAAGGAAATCCTACAATGGCATAGGTGGTTAGGACATCCCTCGTTTTTTGTTCTAGCAAAACTTTATCCAAAGTTGTTTAAAAGAACTTCTTTTGATTCTTTGTTTTGTGAAGCATGTGAATTTGCTAAACATACCAGAAGTTCTTATCATTTATCAAGTAATAAGAGTTCTGTTCCTTTTATGACTATTCACTCCAATGTTTGGGGTCCTACTCAAACTCCCTCTCTTTCTGGCCATAGATGGTTTGTGACTTTTATTGATTGTTGCACCCGATTGACTTGGGTTTATTTGATGAAAAACAAGAATGAAGTTTTTTCATGTTTCCAATCTTTTCACAAAATGATTAGTACTCAACATGATGCTAAAATCAAGATCTTACGGTCAGATAATGGAATGGAGTATATGGATGGAAAATTTCGTGCTTATCTGGATTCTAATGGAATAGTTCATCAAACTAGTTGTGCCTATACTAGTGAACAGAACGGAGTTGCGGAAAGGAAGAACAGACACATTCTAGAAGTTGCACGATCACTTATGTTCACAATGAATCTTCCAAAGGGATATTGGGGTGATGCAGTCCTTTCAGCCGCCTATCTTATCAACAGAATGCCACTTCGAATCTTAGATTTTAAAAAAACCCTGTTGAAATATTACAAGGTACAAACTCTTACACTGTACCTCCACGAGTTTTTGGGTTTGTTTGCTTTGTTCATAATCGGAATGTTGGCAAGTTGGAGCCAAGAGCTTTGAAATGTGTTTTTGTTGGATATTCTCCCACACAAAAAGGATATAAGTGTTATCATCCCCAGTCTAAGAAATACATTGTAAGTATGGACGTCACTTTTCTGGAGTATGAGTCCTATTTTACCACATCTGCAACCCTTCTTCAAGGGGAGAATGAGATTGAAGAAGTGTTGCTTGACTCTAGAGATAATGTGACTCAAGGAGAAAGAGCAATTCAGGGGGAGATAACTAGTGTTGTTCAGGAGGATCAAAGTCAGCGCTTAGATAGACCAGACTTAAAGACATACTCAAGACGAGATAAGACAGAAAAAGCCATCATGCAGTCTGTGCCAATGCCGTCCTCTTCCCTCGAGAACACTGGTGAGCTAGATAATGATTTATCTGATGATTTAGATAAGCCAATTGCTCTTCGAAAAGGTGTTAGAAGTTGCACCAAACACCCAATTTCTAACTTTGTTACATATGACTCATTGTCTCCTGCCTATAGAGCCTTTGTCTTGTCTGTTTCTTCTGTGTTTATTCCACAGGATTGGAGAGAAGCAATGAAAATTGTCCAGTGGAAAGAAGCTATGATTGAAGAAATGAAGGCCCTAGCAAAAAATGAGACTTGGGAACTTGTCACTGCCCCAGAAGGAACACGAACAGTTGGCTGCAAATGGGTATTCACACTAAAGCATAAGCCAGATGGGTCCATTAAGAGGTACAAGGCAAGATTGGTGGCTAAAGGCTTTACTCAAACATATGGAGTGGACTATCAAGAAACTTTTGCTCCGTTTGCTAAGATGAATACAATCAGAATCTTACTCTCGTGTGCAGCTAACTTGGATTGGGACTTACAGCAGTTTGATGTTAAAAATGCATTTCTTCATGGGGATCTGGAGGAGGAGCTGTATATGGAGATTCCTTTAGGGTTTGAAGATGAGAGGACACAAGGGAAAGCTTGTAGGCTAAAATGGCCTCAGATGGGTGAAACAATCACCACGAGCATGGTTTGAAAAGTTCAATCGCGCTATGATCACTTTTGGTTATCAACAGAGTAATGCAGATCATACCCTATTCATCAAGCACTCCCACGGTAAGATCACGCTTCTTATTGTCTATGTTGATGACACTATTGTAACTGGAAGTGATACAGAAGAGATGGCGAGGTTGAAGAAACTACTTGCTTAAGAATTTGAAATTAAGGACCTAAGAAGATTGCAATATTTCTTGGGAGTTGAGGTCGCTAGATCAAGAAGAGGAATCTTTATCTCCCAGAGAAAATATGTCCTAGACTTATTGGAAGACACCGGTATGATGGGTTGTAAACCAGCTGAGTCTCCCATCGAATGCAATCACAAACTGCAAGCAGGAACGGGTACATCAATAGACATGAGAAGATATCAAAGGTTGGTTGGGAGACTCATCTATCTTTCTCACACTAGGCCAGACATCGCATTTGCAGTTAGTCTGGTAAGTCAGTATATGCATGATCCACGAGAACCACACTTACAAGCTGTGTTTCACATTTTGCGCTATCTAAAGTCTGCTCCAGGAAAAGGCCTTATGTTTACTAACAATGGTCATTTTAAGTTAGAAGCATTTACAGATGCTGATTGGGCTGGACCTCCAGATGACAGGAGGTCAACCACTGGTTATTGTACGCTCATAGAGGAAATCTAGTCACTTGGAGAAGCAAGAAGCAGAATGTAGTTGCTAGATCCAAAGGTGAAGTTTAATATAGGGCTATGGCTCAAGGTGTGTGCGAATTATTGTGGGTAAGGAAGCTGATGAATGAATTACAACTAACAGATGAAGGAAGTTCATCTCTCTACTGTGATAACAAAGCTGCCATTAGCATAGCTCACAATCATGTTCAGCATGATCGAACGAAACACATAGAAATTGACCGACATTTCGTGAAGGAGAAACTTGTGAATGACTCTCTACAATTATTTCATGTGGGGTCAAATGAACAATTGACAAATGTCTTCACCAAAGGACTCTACAACAAACAGTTTCATAACCTTGTTTGCAAGTTGGGCATGTGTGATATCTATGCACCAACTTGAGGGGGAGTGTTGAATAGGGTTATTAGAATTGATTTTGTATTAATTAGGATTGATCTTGTATTGATATGTTTATTATTGCTCCTATAATCTCTCCTATAATTGAGAGATTTCCTATAGTTAATAGCTAGATTATTTCCTAAATAGTCATAGGAAGTTTGTATATAAACCTAGCCATTCTTTGTTCCTATGTACAGAAATATAGTGAATACAAATACACTTTCAACACAATGAATGACAGAAGCACAAATCAGTTACAAGAATCCTGAATAAGGTTTATGAAATAAAAATATCCTCTCTTCATAAGTAAAGGATGCCACTACCATTGACAGATCAAATGCTGCAGATGAACAACTTACCACACAGTTTGAGAAGAGTGAATACTGTTGCAGCAATGATGAAGACCATAGATATTGCAACCCAGAAGTGCTAAAACAAAGAATATCAAATATGATGTCAACAATTTTGTGGATGCAACATATTTACCAAATTCCGGAACAGTTCATACTCACAAACTATACATCACCTCTTGTGGACAGCAACACATTTACTAAATTTCTAAAAGCATTACATTTAAAAACTATGCATCGCCCTTATCTAATGTAATAGTTGAACTAATAATTTCCCTTGGCTACACTTTCTTCATTCTTCTCCAACAACAATGAAGAGAGGGGAAATGGACTAAAAACTTAAGCCCTGCGGGCACATACATTATATCCACATTTTAGATCGTTAAAGCTAGCTTCATATATATGGATGCTGAGTCAGAAGCCAAATTTTGTAAGTCCTGTAACATTACCAATAACAACATAAAACCTGGTTTGAGATGTGGTCGGCCAAGCGTCAGTATACAGTACTTCATTCGTTTGAGATTTTGTCTGCTATACCTAGGACACTTTTAAATATAGTTCGCACCAAAAAGTCTTGATTAACTTCTCTTAACAGCAATAATCACAGTAATTGTATAACAGAATAATCAGGAACAGATACAGAAATTGCACCAAGCTTAGTTAAGCAGAAGAGTTAAAAACAAAACTTCCATAAATACAGTTAAAGTTTAAACAATTTAAGATATTATAGTGGACACCAATTCAATTTGGAATGAAAGTTTTAAAGCTTTACGTCATTTCAACACTCCCCAAATAATAAGTTTTAAGTTTACAAAACTGTTAATTGAATTTCGCATTCGTCGTTCCTTTACCATCATATGCTCTCCTTGTTTGTCAGTCAAATTCTTAACTTCCTGTAGTCTAAGTCCTCCTGAAGTATTTCTTTCATCCCTAAAGGAAGTATATCAACTTACAGGAAGTGTCTCCCATATTGCTTCGTCACTCAAGGTTTCTTCATCTCCAGGCATTAAAGCTCTACACATCCTATAATAGCAAAAGCATTTCAAGCCCTTAAAGAAGAAATGAAAAAATGGTTTACTAAATAGCAATACTGATTTCTAAACAAATACAAATAATAAGACTAACGCCAGAACAGTGAAGACTCCAAACTTTTTTAGCAGAACATTATAATGCATGATTTTTACCTTTATCAGGTGCATGCAGAGTAAAGAACTGCAATGATGCAACATGCTTCTGTATGCATGTGCAGCATAAGAACAAGAACACACATTTTCACATGAAGCTTGTACCCATTATGTTGTAGGATATATCAAAGTTATCCTGCAACAATTATAGATTGAATCCAAACACGTTTATATAAAGGCCAACAAGAGTGCCACCACCTCAAAGTACGATATTCAGAATAATATAGAACATAATAACATGCCTAAAGGAAAATAAAGCAACTTTTAGCTGGTCAGACCAACCCTCAAAGTTCATAAATTACTCCTACCCCCATATTGAAAATTAAGCCCTGTACATTTCCAATCCTAATGGGCAGATATCACCACTAATAAACAGATATCATCACCAAGTATCCTTTAACTTTAAAATATAGAGGAAAACAGCATAATAAGTTGCTATGGAAGTACAACACACCAAAATAAATAATCTCAATGGACTCTAATTTTATTCAAATTCAATATAACTAAGTGAAAAAACGCTGATGGTTAAGGTAAATCATGTCAATGGACTCTTGCAAATTCAATATAACAAAATGAAAAAACAATAATGGTGAAGGTCATCAAATTGAAGAGTAAAATTTGGAAGTTCTTTAGGAAAACAAGTTCAGGAATTCTAATCACCATTTCATTTTGTCTTCTATATGAGAAACAGAAGTCTTGCAACCTGTTAAACCATATGAGAGTAACCAGAAATACTTATGATCCTACTTTGTTCTCCGTATGAATGCGGGAATGTACAGAATAATCAAGATAAGTTTTCAGAGAGGAAAGGAGGAATACTTGAATGATAGGAAGTGTACCTGATATTATCGACCAAGATTGCTAATTCAAATGTCAACAATGGCAGAAAGACTACCTCCAAGCTCATAACTGCTAACATATTTAAACATATAAATAAAATAAATTGACAAGCACTTCTCCTTGAAATCATGACCCAAAAATGTTGTGTTGACATTCATTAGCAGAGGAAGAAATTATAAAATAGGTTTTGCATATTTGACCTCCATAAGACGTAACCAACATGGTTAGCCAAAAATGACGAAAACCAAGAAGCAAAAGGGAAAATTTTGAGAGGCAGTATCCACATATGAAACAATCAAAGGATCCGTTGTTGTATACCATTCCTGCTCCCTAGATATATGCAAAGAAGTAGTTCAAAAGCAACAATCAATGGTGTCGCCAAAACAGCATGACATGGTGCCCACTGTTCATGAGAAGAAAGTCTTAGTTTCGTTATCCTAATTTGGATGAGAACAAAATCTGATTACTTCCAACAACAAAAGAATTAAACTTGACAAAGAAAGAGATCACTAGAAACAGATTGAATATGTAATCTCATACATGACGATTATGAGGCATTGACGGAGCAGGTAAGGAAAATCGGCCACGTGCTACAACTACGTGAAATAGCCAAAGAGGTGCGAAGATAATCCTGTGAGATGAAATGAGAATTAAAAGCAATTATCAGAAGGAATGGAACATTATCAGCCACAATCAATTCAATTTCGTTGTATGATATGAAAAGTGAATACATGACTTCAAACTGGAAAGTTGGTGAACCTTCTATGTGATTTTGATAAGTACTTTGCATGATGATGCTACATTTCTTGTCATTGCACCATCAAGAAACAAAACAGAACAACCAAAAAGGGGGAGATAAGCATGCATAGAGTAATAACATGATTTAAAATTCATCATTTAGTAAATATGCAGTTATATCAATAGATTTAATACAGTCATTTAGATATCTCATCTCAATAGTTTAACAGCTCAGCAATGTTATTCAAGTGATGAAATTACTTGCATTCAAACCAACAATTACAACAACAACATCGTAGTAGAAATCCCACTGGGACATAGGGACTGGGATTCAAACCAACAGTCCAAGTTCATAATGTCTAAAGCATATCATAGGCCCTCAAGAGTAAAAATATAGCTTAGCATTTAATTTCAAATTCAGTTCATTGGTTAGGTGGAATCTCATCAAAGTATAATTAACCTCTAAAAGGGAAGCATTTTCTTTCAATTTCTTGGCCGCTATATCACTCACCTCTAAAATAATTTATCTGAAACTCTATCCTACCACACCATAGTTCTTATGTTATTGAGATGTCATGTTCTTTTAGCTTACATATCAACAAAGTAAAAGAGTTGTAATTTGGAAGACAACGACCAGACAACCCAAAATTATTCCTCAAACTACGCAAGTCACTCAAACCCGACTGAGACAGCACCGTCAACTTTCCTAATTCTTCCTAATTTCTGCATTCTAATCGTTCTAGAAAAGTTTTATCCTATCGTCAATGCAAGACATGGTTAATTCTGTTCAACCTCCCTAACACTTACGCAACCAAGATATTCAAAAAACAACAAAAAAGAAACAATCGTAATATCACCGAATGGATCTTCCATCTCAAGAAGTCTAACAAAATGCGAAAAACTAAATAAAGTTCAGAATTTTCACTTTCCTTTTACTTACTTTTGTCCACCCAGCTCTAGGAAGCTCAAAATCAAGATTTAAAAAGAAACGAAAACCAAAACGAGAACACTGAGAACCAATAATCGAGTAGGACACTCACCACCAAGAGTAAGCAACAGCATGGTCTAGCTTGAGAGCGAGCAAAAGCGTGAAAGAGAAAAGCAACCCATGTGCCACAAGAGCCTCTAAGCACATGGCCACTCTTCTCCAGCTGATTACAACTCCTCTTGCAACCAACATTTCGAGCCAAAAATCCCAAAATTGAACAGCCCCACCTTTCCCTCACTTCTAACAAAGACTTGTAGTTATGCAGAAAAATGGAAACTTTTTCTGTGGGAAGGAATTGAGACACAGAAAAAGAGATGGGGATTGAAATCCAACGAGAATTACAAGGAGGGTGACAATTGAAACAACCAAGAGCTAACGTTTGCCTTTACGACTTCCTTTCACGCCAAAGCACAAGAGGGAAAGCAACGGAAAGATTAGATATTCTAGTTTGTGTTTGTTCGATGAGCTTTTGATTGACGAAAATGGACATCAACACAAGACTATTTGTGTTTATCCCTCAACAAATTTAAATTTTAATTAAAAATTAATTAATTAATTAATTTTAATTTAATATAACTTATTAATTTAAAAATTAAACAATTAATTAATAAACTGATGTTTTAAAACTAAATTGAAAATTAAGCGTAGAACAAGAAATTTAAAGTTTAAAGTATCAATCCAGATTAAACTATCATAAAATCTGTTTAAAATTTTAAAATTTAAAATATAATTGTTTTAAAATAAAGCTTAATTGAAAAATAAATTGTTAAATAAAATTAGTTGATTTATTTTATTTATAAGAATTTATTAATTTATAAAATTGATCGATTAATCAATTAATCGATTAGTTTTTAACAATAAAATTATTAAAGTAAATCGAATCATAATTTAAAATTTTTACGATTAGACCGATCGGATTTGTTAAGTTTTTTAATCATTATAATAAACTGGACAGTTTTTAATAATAATTATTATTAAAATAAATCAAACAAAAAAGTTAAATCTAACTCAAAAAATTAAATAATTTAAATTTTTTCGATTAAATCGATTTTTTAATCGTCGACTTATAAAGGAATTGGAGGGGGTAATTTGGTAACGTAGTCAAAACAGAACGTGTCCCATTGTCCTCTAGTTGCAAGTTAAGTATTGTGTCTGTAGGAATAATATCTAAAGCTAAATTGTGATTAATTAGTTGGTGCTATCTTAACAACCTTTTCCTTGTTGGACGTTAGGTAATAAAAAAGTATTAAGTAGAGTGTAACTATCTTCTCCGCATGTTCATTAGGTAAGTTTCGGTAGGCATCATGATGAAGTCGGATTTGTTTTTATTTTAATTCAATTCTTTTTTATTTATAAATCAAAATAATATTAGTTAAATTTTAATAAGTTCCAATAGTTAAGATTGTATTTCAAGTCGAATCTCAAGCTCGGTATCAAAGTTTAACTAATTCAACCGATTTAACCTTAAAAATCTTTAAAAGTTCAATTTTTCAATTCGATTTGTAACTTTTCGATTCGCTTATTTTAATAACTTTCGTTGTAAAAAGTAGCAACTAATCAATTTATTAAACAACTGATCAATTTGGGTTATTAATAACATAAACATATTTTATGTTGATCTAATGTTTATTGAATATTTTAAACTTTGGACATCTTATCTTATAAGTATAATTAAATCGAGCAAACCTTATCATTCCTTAGTTTAGGAAATAAGAGGGTTCAATTCAAACTTAACTTTATAAAATCTTGTTACTTCAAAATATACAATGAATTGTAACTAAATAATTAAGTTTTTACTTGAGTAATTTTAGTTAATCTAAAGTTACAAAATTAAACTCAAATCATACCATTAAGGTTGATAAAATGACTTGCATCCGATCTGATTCAACCAACAAAAAGTTAAGTTGATTAGATTCTAGTCCAATTTAGCTCATATCCCTTGCTCCTTGCAATTAATAAGTATATGACAATTCATATCCCTTACTTCTTGCAAATATCAATAATGATTTACTGGTACAAGAACAACTATATCCATTAATATATAATTGATTATCTTTGAGATATAACCATAGTAATGATTTTCATACTGTACCAATTGAAAAATGGTACAAAATATAATGTTTTAATGTCGAGTTTAAATATCGGCCTTTTTGGCCTAGTACCGGGTAGTATCTTCGATATTTGGAATATCGGCCGTATGTTAGCCAGTATTAAAAAATTTTAAAAATCAAGGACATTTTTATAAAAATGAAAATTTTTAAAAACTCAACCTAAAGAGATAATCTGACTCTACTACCTTCTTCTCTCTATTTTTCCTCAGAGTCTCACTCTCTTTTCTTCACCATCATCTATTTTATTATTAATAATATAGTATTTAAATTCATATATTAAATCATAGTTATTTTTTCTACAAAAATAATTAAAACATGTTAAAATAAAATTTAAGAGGACTCAAATTTTGTATTTCTTTTAAAATTGTTAGTATAAATATAACATTATTTTATTATTAATAACAATTACATATTAAGCTAAAATGTATATTGTTACTATTGAAATTAAATACTAGGATAGAAATTACATTTTATCATTGATAATAATTATTTTTATTTGATATTTTGATATAATTATTATTTATTATATAATAAAATTATAATATTTAAATACTTTGTATTGTTCTTAATTTTATATTTTATGATCATAAAATAATATTTTCATATTAATTATGATTATTATTTTTATGTGAAATACATGAAAATAATATTTAAAAATAAATAAATTATTGTTATTTTAAATTTATATTATTATGATTTTTAGACAGGTTGATTTAAATTATATAGTATAAATATTGAAAATTTATTTTGCAATGTTTTAAAAATTAAAATTATTTTATAAATTTAAAAATTGCATTTAAATAAAGATTCAGTATTGATAAATATCAATACAAGATCGTACTAGAATCTAATCCAGTGCCAACAACTTAGGATCATATTATGGGGTATAGTTGTGTCTTCTCAATTATATTACAACTTTAATTGTAAAACATATTATAATATTTACCATTTATTTATATTTGGATAATTTACTATTTCCATATATAAATCTCTTTCTTATTTTTCTACTTAAGATGAAAAAGACATTTAAGTTATTAAGAAAAGACCCATTAACCAACGAATTTGGAGCCCCTACTCATCAGTAGCGTCGAATCAATCTACGTGAAAAGAAGAAGTTCAGATCTCTTGTCTAATATTATGTTGTCTTATTGTGTTTAATAAATTTTAGCCATTTATTTATGTGGGTCTCACGTAAGTCCCGTATGAACCTCACAAAATGAATAACTAAGATTTTATAAGACGACAAGATAATATTAGACAGAGAATCTCGAAAATAAGAAATGTGCGACTACGAGATATCTTTATAGTTTTTTATTGTTTCAAATGCTAGAGTCATATAGTTTTATTCTTCTCAGGATCGCTAGGTAAGTTTAGGTAGGCACCACAAAAGGACAAGTCAAGACCAATTAAATTTGTAAAATAACATTGTTTTAATCTTAAATTTCTTTAACTTGAATATTAAAATGACGTAATTTTAATTGGAGAGAGTTTAAGTCGTTCGAGCTATACTTTAAACTAAACCTTAGATCCGAATGTAATTTAGCATCATATACTTTAAACTAAACCTTAGATCCGAATGTAATTTAGCATCAAATCAAATCAAATCAATTTTGTTAATTTTGATTAAGATGAAATCAATTTTATTTTTCTAATTTTAAAAATTAAAAGGGTTTAATTCAAATTTAAATCGAGTAACTTATAACCAATCCAAACTTATAAAATTAAACTTAAATCATAGTGTTAGGATTGACTTAGAATATGTTTGGTTAACTTTTAGAGAATGAATAAATACTTTTTTCTGTAAAATCCAGAAAAACTTTTTCATAAAATAACTTTTTGGAAACTAAAGTACAACTTTTGAAAGTTTAAATTTGAAGTTTTTCAAGAAAGTACTTTTAGGTAAATTTTCATATCAATTAATGAGTCTATTTTTAGTCCCTTTTATTTTTATATTTTACACATAATTTCTACAATACCCACAAACACATTTTCACGTTTATTTTGAGATTTATATAATATTATTCGATTTTTTTAATATTTTAATATTTATTTTGATATTAGTTTTATTTATATTATTATTCACATAAAAGGTTTGGTTAGATATATTTTCATTTATGTTTTATATGATTTAAAAGTATATAATAATTAATATATTATGTTTTGCATATTGTTTAATATATTTTAAATAATATTTATATGTATAAATAATTTTTATTACAAAATAAAATATAGTTAAAATTAAAATTACTTTTTATTTTTTCGTCAGCTAAACAATCTATCAGATGTTTCTTTCAAAAAGTTCTCTTTAAATAATGTACCAAACAATAACTAATTTATTATAAAAGCATTTTTTTTATAAAAACTCTACTGACAAATGCTCTATTAATATAAGTCTATCCAAACATACAGTGACAAATCCAGGATTTTAGTCTTGGGAGGTAAGGAACTTAGTTTTGTAGGGACTATAGCCCCACTTAATTTACTATATATATACACATATTCTTAAAAAAAATTAATTTTATAGAGGCTACAGCCCTTGCTACCACCTGTGGATCCATCCCTGCAAACATAGACTTAACTCGAATCTGCAAGTTTCGTCTTACCTTTCAAAATAAGTAAGGTCCAAATCACAAATCACTAATCTAATGTCCAATGTCAAACAAGTACGATCATCTTGTGGGGTTCATCGTGTCTGCTCAATTATACTATATATGTCTCTATCCATATATAAACCTCTTTCCTATTTTTCTATTTAAGATGAAAAAGACATTTAAGTTACTAAAAAAGAAATATAAGATTATGAGATATCTTTATGGGATGAGATCTTTTGTTCAAAATTTGTAGCCGAAAGAAGATGACAAGGAATAGAGACAGAAGGGGATGGAACAAAGAATCTCATACCTATCGTTAGTGTTGGATTCAAATGCTAAACTCATGTATCAATCTAGCACTTTATTGACTGATGCGTACTTAGTACTTACCTTTAAATTTACACGATAACAAGTATGAACTCTTGCAATTCCAATAAGAATTTTAAGAGTACTTAAAGTTTAAATGTCATATAAATGCTTATAACCGTCGACTTGAGGTATTAAAAAAGAAATTAATTATATGATTGGATAGACTTTTGAAAGGTTAATAAGTATTTTTCTTCATCACAAAAGCCTTTTAAAAAAAATATATGAGTTTTTGGCTGTAAGATAAAAAATCACTTCTTTAATATATATAACTTTTTTTGGCAAACAAAATGCAGTTTAAAAAAAAACCTTTCAAATAATTTTTTTGATAGAATGAGCCTATTTTTAGTCCCTTTTATCCTTATATTTTACACATAATTTTCACAATGTCCACAAATCCATCTTCACGTTTATTTTGAAATATTTATAATGTTATTTGACTTTTTTTACATATTTTAATATTTAATTTTGATATTAGTTTTATTTATGTTATAATCCATATAAAAGATTTTAGTTAGATATATTTTCATTTATGTTTCATATGGTTTAAAATCATATAATAATTAATATACTGTGCTTTGCATATGTTTTAATATATTTTAAATAATATTTATATGCGTAAATAATATTTATTATAAAATAAAATATATTTAAAATTAAAAGTATTTTTTATTTTTATGCTGTCAAACAGTCTACTGCATGAAACTCTTAAAAAAATTCCTTTTTAAATGACAGTCAAACAGTCAACTGACTTTTTAGAAAAGTTCATATAAAAAAGATTTATAAAAAAAAATTTACTGACAAAAATTTTACTAAGATAAAGATAAGCCTAACCAAACAGAGGCTTAACAAAACGATATAATTTTGTTTAGAATAGTTGAGTCTTAGACTAGTCTGAACTTGAGCTTGACCTATATTGACCCATTAAAAAAGATCCATTAAGTTCAAAATAAACAATTTTTTTCATCTCTATCCCTAAATTTAGCGCTATTAGTCAAGAGCATTCACAAACTCCTCAATTATAGCATGTAATCAGGTTATTCTATTTTGGGTCAGATCAGATGTAATCTTCGTAGTTAATAGTTAGCACATTCTTAGCATATAATTAGTTGTCAGAATAGCATAGCTTGAGTTTAGGACCGTGATTAGATATTATTAGCTAGATTGATGCTCTTTGTTATTGTATATAATGTTTGATAAACTCTCAATACAAAGTGTGAAAAATATTCTCCATTTCCATTCAAACGCTATTATGGTATCAGAGCCTGAATCTGTAATGTCCTCCAAATCACCTACCATGACTTCTTCTTCTTTATCTCTTCCTTCACTCACACCAACGAATCCATCAACCTTACCACATGCACAATTTACTTTTGCTATCAAACTGAAACCTAATTTCCTGATATGGAAAACTCAATTCAACCCAATTTTGAAGGATTATAATCTTATGTCTCATATTGAGGGGACAGCTGCTCCTTCAGCAACGATATTTGATCAAGAAACAAAAGCCACTGTTTCTAATCCAGAATTCCGGAACTGGGTCTATCAAGATCAGCTACTAGTTGGCTGGATACTTTCCTCTCTCATTGAGGAAGTTTTTCCATACGTGATTGGACAAGAGTCAGCCTATGAAGTGTGGGAGGCCCTCAAAGACGCTTTTGGTGCTCAATCAAGTGCGAGACAGGTTCAACTTCACATGGAGTTACAGAACCTATCATCAGAAGACAAGCCTATGGCTCAGTTTCTTAAAGAAGCAAAGAATATCAGAGATCAACTTGCATAGGCAGGAATGCCAATTGGAAATGCTGAATTCAATGCCAACATCTTTCGACTTCTTCCAGCAGATTATCACCCTATCCTGGCTGGAATTTCTGCCAGAAAAATATAAGGTTAGCTTCTCTAAATTATCTGGAATGTTGGCGGATCGATCGATTGTTTATCCTGAAAGTGTTTTAGAGGATGTGCTAGTTCAAGTTAATGGATTTATTTTTCCTGCTGATTTCTTTGTTCTTGATATGGAAAATGATAATTCATCTAAATCTTCTGACATCTTGTTAGGTAGGCCTTTCCTTAGTACGGCTAAGGCAAAGATAGATGTGCATAGTGGTTCATTAACTTTAGAGTTTGATGGTGAAGTGGTGAAATTCGATGTTTATGATGCCATGAAACGTGCTGAAGATGTGTCTTGTGTTTATAAGGTTGATATCATTAAAGATTTGACTCATGAGGTTTTTGCTTTAAATTATGATGATGAGTTGAATTATGCTTTGTGTCATAGCATGTCTGTTGATAGAGTTAGGAGATTTGCTGATCGGTCTGAATTTTCTGATGATATACTTGACGTGGTTTACGCTCTGGAAGCTCTTAAGACTACAAGTATGAAATTTATGCCTGTTAAGCTATCACGATCAGAATCTACTGTTACCTTCGATTTTGCAGCCCCAAAGTGGAGCTCAAAAGCTTCCGAGCATTTGAAATACGCATATTTAGGTGGTTAACATCGAGACGAAGATCGTCGAGCCTAGGACATTAAACAAGGGCGCTAATGGGAGACAACCCATATTTTTATTTTTATTTTTCTTTCTTTTCTTTTGCTTTGTTTTGTGTTCTTTTTGTCTCGTTTGTTTCCTTCCCTTTTTGTTTTGATCTTTTCCCCTCATTCCTTATGTCTTTCAGGTGGTTCGGTGTTGGAAAAAAAAATTCGGAGAGATTGGAGTTGTAGCTCTCGTCCCTTACTATACTAGCTACACCCTACTGGCGGGATGCCTAAAAGAGCTCACGTATAAGCCCTCATCTTCACCAGCAGACCAGCCCACCGACGACACCGCCAGCCCAGCGTCATCGCTCCCCGGATTAAGGGAAGTCCACAGTTTACCCTTTTCATTTACTTTTATGTTGAGGACAACGCATACTTTAAGTGTGGGGAGGTGATTTATCGCTTTTGAGATGCATGCTATTTTTGTTTGATGCATTACTTTGGGTTGTGCCCTCCGTTGCCTTTTGGTATTTTTGGACTTTTAACTGTTGATGCCATGGCAGACTCGAAAAAAAAACCTCTTTTGCTCCATTTTGCTCGATGAATTGCTGTGCCTTAGGTAATGGTGGATTGTTTTAAAGGAGTCGAGAGTATGATTGAGTCCCTTGTTACTTAATGTTAATTAAATGTTAATGATTTTGTCCTATGTGTTGAAGTTGCGAGCCTGAGTTAATTGGTTAGAATTTTAAAAATTGTGTGATTAATCGGTGCCTCTCTTGTCTAGAGTCATGTTAAGCTTAGAAGTTGAGTTAGTATATGTGTTGAACTTTCGATTGATGATGGGAAATTATGGTGTAGAAAGGAAATGAAGAATGAAAATAAAAAAGGTGTTAGATTCGTTCCGCCAATCGCCAAAGGTGATTGTGAGCGAAGCCAAAAATCTGTCTAAAGGTCGGACGAGATTGAGTAACCGGGCGACATTCATCACAAATGTTTGCGCTCTCGTAAAAAACTCTCGAACAACTAAGACGTGTGAGGCAACCAACTACTCCTCTGATTACTCGAAAAAAAAGAAAAATAATATATTTCAAGCATATGAGTAATTACGAGTAAGGCTAAAGCCACTTGGCATTGTGATTGACCGAGTAACCGGATGACATTCATCACAAATGTTTGCATTCGCGTAAAAAGGCCAATGACAATTCCGAGCAATTTATAACTAAAAACACCTAATTAAGTAATTAAGATTAACCCAATTTTCTCATGACTACCACATAAATTCGAAATTCCTCATGTATACTAACCACCTGATAAGTGAAGTGTGTTTTCTAGGCTTGATTGGTTTTTAATTAAAATTCGGTAATTCATGCATGCGCTTCAATTTGAGTTTAGGCTTGTGTCTTCTCGTGTAGGAAATTTGTTGCATTTCTTTAACATTTCATTGACATTGGGACAAGATTGCGTTCTCATACCTAGTTTACATTACCTTTGTGCATGTTTCATTGAGTAGAGCGATTTTTCATTGTGTCTTGGTCTTCTCTTATGCTTTGAGGACAAGCATCGTCTAAGTGTGGGGAGATTTGATAAGTGCATATTTGTCCAATATTTATGTTTTAATTATTCCTTTTTATTTCTCTTGTTGATGCAATTATTGAGACTTAATTTGATTTAATATTTTCTTGTAGGGAATTATAATTTTTGCATGATGTGGAGAATTAAAGGAAATCACACAACAGTAGGAGAGCAAGAGAACAGAAGCTGGCGTTTTTTTAGCAAACAACGCATAGGTGGAGCAGCCGTGTATGGAGAAGTAGCGTGAACCAAAGAGTGCAAGGATTTTAAGGAGGGTTTTGCTAACTTAATGGTCACATCATCACTAGAGACAAAAGGGCAATTAATGGGCCCAAAAATTAACGCAACTATGGAAGGTGGAGGGCTGACGTGGGAAAAGAAAAGGAGAGCTCTTAATTGACAACAAGGACGCACAAGACTGAAAATAGCAGCGGCGAGAACAAGGCAGCAAGAGAGGCAACACGTGAAGCACGCTAGCAGAGAGGAATTAAGAGAGTTTTACATTGACAAGTGACCTTTAATGGTCTTGTCATTGAACAACCACAAGAAGAAGAAACAAGAGGAAGCAGCGGCACTTGGAAGAAAGAAACACACGCAACACAAGATTCTGGGATTTTGCAATAGTGACGATAGAAGGAAAGGAAATAGATAAATAGCATCGTGACTTGGAGATGAAGAGTCGTACGTGGGGAGCAAGATAGGCAGAAACGACAGCAGCGTGACTTGGAGAGATTTTCTAGTTTTCCTTCTTTCCTTTATTATTTAGACTATGCTAAACAAGAATCTTGTTTTGTTTAATTCCGTTATGAGTGACTAAACTGTTTTAGTCGGAGAATTCCAATTGTTATGCTTTGACTCGTGAGACCTATTGTTATGATTATTTGGTTTATAATATTCGTACTGTTTTCGTTTTACTGTCATTGTTTATTAATTGATTCTGCGATTAGGGCCCGGTTGTAGAATTAGTTAATTAACATATCGCCAACTGATTTACTTGGTGGTGTTAACTGGGTGATTAGTGTTTGTAGCAATTGGCACTAGGACATATTACTTGTCTGATTTTGTGTTGAGAAACTTGCGATCTAATTAGATGAAGCACGAGTCAGTGCGTAGTCAGTTAGGGTTAGTGTTTCTTTGAAGTTTAATGCTGTTAATTAATAGAATCTCGGAGAGAGTCTCGAAAGGGTTATTAGTTAATTAGGGGACAGTTTAAAGGAGTCTCTTTGACTGTTCTAAAATTAAGAAGAAGCGAGGGAGCCAGAGGTAGTTGGTAACCATAGCTAACCTATTATTAAACAAAAAAAAATATTTGAGTCGATGATCGAGGTCTATGCATAATAATTAGGAATTTCCTGGCTAGTTGTCGTTATTTGAGTTAATCAATTTTATCTGTGTTCTTTGCTAGTTTAATCATAGTTGTTATTTTATTTGATATCAATTGCGTTAATCATTTATTAGTGGTTAGTTTAATTAGTAGTTTTAGCAGAAAACTCCAAAACCCCCTTTTTATTAATTTCATTCGTTTTTTGGCATTTGAATATAATCAATTTATTCTATTCTCTGTGGATCGACCCCATTTACCACCGTGCGCAATTTATTTTCGTTTGGTGTTTGGGAATTATTTTTGGTGGATTCGACACCCATCATTACATTTGCAAGCATTATAAGATTGATGAAACAAGGTTCTTGTATCAAAAAGCTTCACAGTCTAATAATTCAATTCTAGGATCACCACCAGCACCAGATTCTGATTTTGCCCCCTGGCTTACTTTACATGTGCAGCCCCCAATTCTTCCACAACAGTCTTTATTGTCAGGACCTCGCAATTCTGGTTCTCAGGTCACAATTACAGACCTTGAATCATCACAAATCACGAATTCATCAGACATATCAGGATCTTCTTCAGCTCCAAATGAGACCGATCACTTCAACACATCTCAGTCTTCATCAAATTATGCTCACAAATCTATTATTCCAGTTGACAATCCCAGACAACATGAACATCCAATGATTCTTAGACCTAATCCGAAGAAGAAAATTCTTTATGCAGCCACAATTGGCACTGATTCCGACAGCTCTCTTATTTTGGAACCCACTTCCTTCACACAAGCATCCAAGCACAAAGAATGGAGAGAAGCAATGCATAGTGAAATTATAACTCTCCTCAAGCATGGTACATGGGATCTTGTCCCTAAACCAACAAATGTCAACATAGTGGGAAATAAATTGGTCTACAAAGTTAAACGATTAGCAGATGGCACTGTTGAAAGGTTAAAGGCCAGGCTGGTAGCTAAAGGCTACACTCAATAAGAAGGGGTTGACTACTCAGCTACGTTTTCTCCATTCATCAAATCCACCACAATTCGATTACTTCTCACTTTGGCAGTATCACACAACTGGCATATGCAGCAACTGGATATTTCTAATGCTTTCTTAAATGGGCATTTGGAAGAGGAGGTCTATATGAGTCAGCCACAAGGGTTTGTTGACACTCGATGTCCAGATTATGTATGCAAGTTGCGTAGATCTCTCTATGGACTTAAACAGTCCCCAAAAGCCTGGTAGTATAGGCTCAGTTCTTTTCTTCTTCATTCAGGGTTTCAGTCTTCCCACACAGATGCTTCTTTATTTATTTTGAAGCAAAATTCACATGTCATTTATCTCTTGCTCTATGTGGATGACATAGTTCTGACAGGTAGCAACAAAGGTCTCATTCAAAATATAGTTCAACAATTATCACAGGAATTTGAGCTTCGGGACTTAGGAGATCTTAAATATTTCTTGGGTATTGAGGTTCAAAACAGAGGCGATGGTTTGCTTCTCAGTCAGTCCAAATATCTCACTGATCTTCTCAAAGTCACACATATGGATGGTGCCAAGGCAGTCAAGAATCTCATGTCTGTCACGCATCAGCTTGATCACTTAGAAGGTGAGCCTCTACCTGATCCCTATATCTATAGACGATGCATAGGAGCATTGCAGTATGCCTGCTTAACAAGACCAAATTTGTCCTATGTTGTTAACAAGCTCAGTCAATATATGTCTACTGCAACAGACATATATTGGCAAGTTTGCAAGCGTGTTCTCAGGTATGTGAAAGAAACACTCACTCAGGGACTCCTACTTGTTCCTAGCTCTACAACAAGTCTGCAAGTTTTTGCTGATGCAGATTGGGCTGGGGATAAAGCTGACAAACGATCCACCAGTGGATTTGCAGCTTATTTGGGAAAAAATCTAATCTTATGGAGCTCAAAAAAACAACGAACAGTAGCTAGGTCCTCGACCGAAGTAGAGTATAGATCAGTTGCTAATGTCACAGCAGAAATAATGTGGCTGCAGTCCTTACTCAGTGAGATTGGTCACAACGTGAGCTCTCCTATTGTTGTTTGGTGTGATAATTTGGGAGCTGCATTTCTTTCACTTAATCCTACTTTTAAGGCCAGGACTAAGCACATTGAATGTGACTACCATTTCGTCAGAGAACAGTGTAGTCAAGGAAAATCACAGTTCAATACATCTCCACCAATGAACAAATCGCCGATGTCTTCACTAAACCCTTGAGCACCACAAGATTCTCAGCTCTTAAACGCAAGCTTCGAGTTATCTAAGTAGATCCCTCTTGCTTGAGGGGGGGTATTAGTCAAGAGCATTCACAAACTCCTCAATTATAGCATGTAATCAGGTTATTCTATTTTGGGTCAGATCAGATGTAATCTTCGTAGTTAATAGTTAGCAAATTATTAGCATATAATTAATTGTCAGAATAGCATAGCTTGAGTTTAGGACCGTGATTAGATTTTATTAGCTAGATTGATGCTCTTTGTTATTGTATATAATGTCTGATAAACTCTCAGTACAAAGTGTGAAAAATATTCTCCATTTCCATTCAATCGCTATTAAGCGCCTTTAATTTCCCACCCTAAAATCACATGTAAAAGCAAAAATGAGAAATCTTATGTTTGGATTCTTCTTATTTAACAGAATTAGATTTACTTGCAATACCGAGCAGGTCTATATGCCATAGTCTGTGAGCACCTAACACTGCCACAAGATCACGAAACTGAGTCAAAACAAGCAACTACAAGTTACCAAACCCTTATAAAACTACGTGAAAGTCGTGCCAGGTCTAGTCAGTGCTTATTGTTGACTGTCACCGCTACTTCTGCTGGTACATACATGTCCAACTAAAGGTAATTATATTGTATCTCCATACGCATCATGTTGCTTTCTGTTTCCCTTCTTCTTCTTCTTCTTCCATAAATTTAGCAACAGATGGCAAAAATGGTCAGGAATGAGACTTGCCAGTGTTGGTTTGTTTATACTGAAAATCTTTCAGGTTAGTGTCTGCTTAATCCCAACCGTCTAACAGATACCATTGTTTGTCTACTGGAAAATAACTAAATGCACATTTCTGATTTCAAGGTCTGGCTGCTTGTTTATAGTATGGTATAGTTCTTCCGAAGATAGAAATCCCAAGAAGATAGACATTCTATAAGTAGAAATCTCAGTTTTACTGACATGAACATGAGCTAAAAACAGCAAAAGGGGACTTCACTGTGAATATCTACGATGATCAGTCTACCATTAAGGGTTCATTTTCTGAAAGTGACGATACAGAGGAAAGGTCCTCAGGAGTACAATATATAGACTATTGTGTAATGCATTTAAGACTTTTCTTGCAAAAAAATTTCAAATCAGTAGCAGATTATAAGGTAACACTGTCTTCTTTGTTCTATTCTACCTGTAAAGGTGAAAATCTAAGGAAAAGAAAAAGATAACGTATGATTGTTTGTCCTACAGTTTAGAGCTGAAAGTACATCGACAACAAATTAGGTAAAAAGCAATGTCTAAGAAACCTAAACACCATTATAATTCTGATCTATCTAAGCTGACAATCATAATTCTGAACTAAGAATAATGACTCGTACCTAACCACCACATTGATGTAATCCTTCCGATTGCTTATGTATCGATCAGATTCAAGGATTTGGAATATCTCCTCCCAATTGAGGATCCAATTCCGTCTAAGTAGGGTTTGGTTTGCAATTAATGTCATGAATCCAAAGACGAAGAACATCTCACCACCTTCTCCTCGTGTCTTTTAGGTCATCTTCCAGAAACTCATTATTAACCGATTAGAGTACTTAATTTTCATTGCTGTCTTCATCTTCTGTCTCTATTGCACCTGTCGTCAAGATCATATCCTCATCGAGTGGGAGATCTTAATACACCTAACTCACTTTTAAAAGTTAGCTTGAGAAGAGAAGTTTGTAAACTATTAAAAATTACTGAATGTACTCGCACTTATTTGATATAAAATTCTTGACACACTCCCCAACTCAAAGCAGGACTGAACATTTGTTTGACATATTGAACAAAGGAACAGAACTGGATACCGCTCCAAACCATCGAAACAAATGAGTTCTGATACCATGTTAAAAGGCCTAACTCACTCTCAAAAGTTAGCTTGAGAGAGAAAGTTTACACACTATTGTAAATGACTGAATGTACTTACACTTGTCCGATGTGAGATTCTTCACAAAAAATCACTAAAAATATTAAAATTGCCAGAACATGTTTTTTGATTTAAATTAAGCAATTTTTACGATATTATTTTTAAAAAACTTTATCAACTATTAAAAATTTAAGTACAATTTCGTGAAAATTGTAAAGTAAAAAAATGTCCCTTTTATTTAGAGAAGCATTTCCATATACGATCATATTAGTATTTTGTTATGATTGAGAAGCGAATTAGTTTGAGTGATTTAATCATAAAAATTTGAATTGACTAAGTTTTAATTTAGTTTTTAAATTTTAGTTCGATTTACTTAATAATCATCATTGTTAAAAATCGGTTAATTTATTAATTAATCGATTAATTTTAATAAACTAATTAATTTTATAAACTAAAATAAATTGATTAATTTTCGTTTAATAGTCTTTCCTTTCAATTAAACTTTAACTTAAGAGCAATCTCCATCAATCTTATTTCAAATATTTTCTATTTAATTTTTTCTTAAATTTCTTTCTTATTTTTAATTATTCATTAATTGCTGATATAATTGTTCTTAATTATGTTAACTGTATAAAACTTCTAGTAAATTGAATATTACATGGTAACTGTATATTTTTATGTAGACTATATTTTGTAAAATGGAGCATTTAACATTGCATTGAGCTATAAATCTTGGAAGATGGATGATAATGAATTACTTTGAGAACATAATAAGGTAAGCATATCCTTTCGTGTGTAGGCTACGCAAGTGGTAATAATTAAATACACTAAAATTTGCATTTATTTTAATAAAAGATTTGTGATCAATTTTAATAGTTATTATTATTTATTATCATAAATAATAAAATTATTTTAAAATAAAATTATTATAAATAATAATAATAATAATAATAATAACGACTGATAACTACTAAAAATTGACTATATAATAATTGATCCAACTTCTGAAAATGACAGCTTTAAAAGTAAAGCAGATTGGACAATGAAAGAGAGCCTCTATCTTTCACAACTTATTATGTTTTCTGTTTGAACCAGTAAAACACATAAAGGGTAATCATTACATCAGCCATAGGAGCAGACTAGTTTCATGAAATATTACAGGTGATCAAACTACCAGATTCTTCCCTACCCTTGTACTCCCTTATATGGTGCAGACGGTAGATGCACCCGTTTTTTGTATGCCATCCAGTGGTCAAGATCAGTCATTCATTCATTAAAACAGAAAGAAGAACAGGAGAATTGATCCCTATATGTTGATGCTGAGTCCTAATTATAGTTAAAGGGCATAAGTTGCATGCAGTACTACAATCACCGAAAAGATTCAAAACTACTACACTTGGTTGCTACTTCAATTTCGTAAGTCTTGATTGTAGATTTTGGAACAAGTTACAAAGTTGTAAAACTTTTTAGATTTGTTTCCCTCAATATTTTGTTAATAATTTATCAATATCAAGTTAAAAGAAAAAAGTTGACATTTGTGTTGACGGATCATAATTTTATTTATCACAATTTAATTCATTACCCCTATAATTTTAGTATTATATAAGAGTAATTATCATTATTAATTTCTGATAAAAAGTGTAACCATCATTTGGTAGGATGTTCAGCAGAAGCAAAGACATTAGATTTGGAAGACTGAGAGTCAATATATAATATGATTTTTCTACTTGCTAGCGAAGAGTCAAGGTAGCAATGAATATCTCTTATATAGCGATATACTCAAGTCATCAATCACAACTTAACATCATCAATAATTATCATGCTACAATCATTAGTTAACCCTAAAACTCCACCGTTGGATCATGCAATTTTATTTGAATCTAGACAGATAACTTCTGAAATCACTTATACTGAATAATATTTAGCTCTTGAACTACTTTTTCATAGATATTATATAATATTAGAAGTCAAGTTTACTTCATTCATTGTTGAATCATTCCCTAATTTTATCGTCACTAGTCATTTAACTCAATGTCAGTCGACTCTCCCATTTTGTTCAGAGGATTCAATTCGAGTCTCTAACCAATTAAAGGTAAAGCTATGTATAGATTAAGGTCAGCAGAATCATTAAGATGGTTAGGGTTAACTTGGAAAAAGTACAGCACTGATGTGTATCATTTCTATGGTTAACACTAACTGCAAAAGTAGACAAAGTTCGAAGCCTATACGTACCTTCATCATTAATAACATAAAATAAGTAGATGTCATGATCGATTTGTTACACAACAATCAATTCTGAAATAACCCTTTTGAATTTAAAGTAAAGAAGAGCAGCACATGACAAGAAATCAAGAGTAGGTGGGATACGAGGGAAGAGGGTTTAGGCTTTAGATATTATGAAAATAAGCTTCCATAGTTAACAGGAATAGGAAATGGAGGCCATTGGTTGTCTATGAAGTGGGGATGAAAACCACTGGAGTTTGAGCTAGAGGGGATGGGAACTGGGATAGGGTTTTGTTGATCGGTATTCAGTAAGGAAACTGAATCAGAATAATGGTCTTGAGAGGTTAGTGCTGCCATTAAAGCAGAAGTAAGGTTTTGCTCTTGGGCGAAGAGGCTGGAACCAGTGAAAGGAATGTTAGGGTTTTGTAGGTTGACATTACCTCTAGCATTACTGATGTCCCAGTTGACAGGAAACCCTGTAATCTCCTTCTCGAGGTTAGGGTCACTAGGAACTGCAACTGTGGGAGTGAAATCGTTGATGGAATATGACCTTGGTACTCTAGTTACACGCAAGAATTTGTTACTGATCGTCACAGAATCCTTTTGATGTTGCAGAAAGTAAGTACTAGGTACTTCAACTTCCACTTTGGAGTTCGTTTCTTGGTTTACAGAACTCAAGTTTTTATTGTTTTCTAGTGAGGTAATAGGCTCTTTCTGGTTCAAAAAGTTAGGGTTTGCTTGTTCTGCTTTCTCAAGGACTTTGATCTTCGTCTTCTCTCTTGTTCTCTCCCTTGCCCTTGCTCTTGCCTTGTCCCTCGACTCTCTGGCGAGAAGATTCAAAGCTGTTTTCTGGGACTTTTTGCGCTTTTTTTCTGTGGGAATCTTTCTCACATACGGGCTCGCCTCTGCTAAAACCACTGATCTCTTGCCTTCAGCTTGTGGTATCAGCTTCATACCTGACACAGCACACTCTGGAGCAGAACCAACAAAGTTTCCACCAAGACTATTGCTTCTCTTCACTCTAGAAAAATTATCTGTGACTTCTTTAATTGCAGACTTCGACTTGGAGAGCAACCACTCAATGGTTTTGCTTGCTTTATCAAATCCCAACGTGTCCTGAAGATCAAAGAACTTCCTAGCAATCTGGAGAGACAACCTCATTCTCCTATCTCTTGGTCCTTTGGCAGTGTGGATTTTGCTGTGCCTGTCCTTTTTACCTGTTCTTCTTGGTTGTTTGACAGTACTAACATTACTTTTCTTCTTCATATTGTTAATTCTCGTTCCCTCCTTTGAATCTGCTGGGTTAATCTCTCTGTGATCAGCTACCAAACCAGTTCTGCTCGAGATGTGTTGTTGAAACAGGAACTGGCTAACAAGTAACTCATCATCAACCGATGAGAACTCCAAGAATGGTGAAGCTTGATCTGCATATGCCTGCAATGGAATGATAGGGTTTTGAGAACAGGTAGTGAAAGAGATTTGATTCATGATATGGTTAACCTAGAGGAAAGTGTTGAAGCTGCTGTTTGTTGTAGAGGAGTACAACTATAGGCACTAATACTATTAATAGACCTTACTTTTAAAAGACTATCTGAGGTATGAATAATCAATCCTGAACAAGGTAGAAAAAACAGTAGAAAAATTTAACTCAAAGAACCAGACTTACATTACAGTACACAGAAACATAGGTTATTCATATGAATCTTGTCTTTTTCAGAAACGAAAAGATAGTGATAAGTTTTGATTCATTATGACTTGAAAAATAGCAACACTTCACGTGGCTAGAGTTGGGTTTCCTGATAGCAACCACACATAATGTTTCTTTTCTTGCTTAGTTGGGAGAGAAAGAAAGGGACTGCAACTAGGGTTAGCTCTATTAGGGGGCAGAAAGTAGTAGACATGGACGCCTCTCTAGGAGACCTAAGAGAAGAAGGACAAGTAATTATGTGCACAAGGGAGAGTGATATGTGAAATATTGCATTTACCTACCATGCTGGGTAAAAACTTTCTTTGACTGAAGACTGGCGTCTATATATATGATTCGTCATGTATATTGTTTATCATTTCTTATTCCCATACCCTAGGTTGGTCTAAATTCAAGTCACTTACTTGTTGTACAAAGAAGGATAAGAAACTAAAAGGGTTTAATTATTTTGAATTTTTTAATTTAATGTCCATTTTAAAAAATTCATTAAGTATCGAAATTTTAAGAAAATTAGTCAACTTAATTAATTATCTCTATTAATATTTTGCTTATTTGGTTATATTCACTTCATTCTTAGCATAATCATATTGAATGAGTTATGGCATGAGAAGTTTCACATTATATATATATATATGCATGTATGTATATATCTTTCTACTTCTTTTGCACGAATTCCTATCACAAAGACACAGGATTTAGAGGCCTAATAATCCGCAGTCTTACTCTTAATATATATATATATGCAATAACAATATTTAATAAAAATTTCGTTGAGACACAAGATTTAGGAAGGTCCAGTAATATAGAATCTTAATGGATATTGTATAAATTAGTTCCTATGTTTTCATAATTACATGCAACAACTGGCATGAAAAATTGGGAGCTTTAGGTTCACTTTTATTTACACTTTCTCCAATGACAAGTGGCTAACTTTCTGAGTATGAATCCATATGCTCAAATTGGAATGGTGGACATAGTCTCAATTCTCAAACTTAAAGCACATAGAGCTTGGTAGATTGAATTGTTATGCAGTTATGGTACTCGAAGGAATGGAAGTTTTTGTCCCAATCTGGATTTCTTATTTATGCAGTTGTAAATTAGTGCAAGTTCTATATATTAAGTTAAAGCACTACAAACTAGTTGTGTAAATTATTGCTAGGTAGCTTGAAAATGTTCTCAATGTCTAATAAATTCTTGACATGAAAATTGTCAAAATTAACATACTACATAAGTGTCATTTCTCTATATTAAACAGTATATGCTATTACATGTAACTAGTTGATAGGCAAGTTGTACCCTAATAAATGGAGCCTAATCATTGCTCCTTTGTTATTGTTTTGTACAGGAAAGTTCCTCAGGTCGGTTGATTTATACGCATACATGATAATTGTTGAATATGTGACTTTGAAACAGTCAAAAATATTATTAGAGATATTATTGGGATAGCCATCAAATAAATTAGATTTTATTTTATGCTGATTTAGATTAGATATTATCTGATTTTTGAATTTTAGTTAGAAAAAGACTGTATAAATAGACAAGCTTCTATTCAATAAAAATTGAGAGAACCTTCTCCATATATCTCTTCTATACATAAAACAAACCAACAATTGGTATCAGAGCTCTCTTGATCTTAAGGGACCTCTAAACCTACAAACCTATAACTCATAACTCATTCTACGCTTTCCCACACCACAAACAAAAACCACAAGACAATGGATTCAGAATCATCGTTCACTGCCATTACTTTGCCAGTGTTTGATGGAAGAAATTATCTAAGTTGGGCTATTCGAATGGAGGCCTTCCTTGAAGCAAATGACTTGTGGAAAGCTGTAGATGAAGACTACGACATCAATAACAAAAACGAAAGATCAGATTTTGAAGGGTCGTTGACGCTTCAATTTTGGAAAAGAAGATGTAATATAAACATCAACAACAATGAAGATGATAAAAATGACAATCTTGCACTTTGTTTATCATCTTCTGAAAGCAGTAGTATTAGCAATATTGCTACTACTACTTCAAGGAACAACAAAAATATCAAAACCATATCTTTTAGACATACAACTCTCATTTTCATTGCCAAACCCAATACCTTCACCACAAGATATCACTGGACGACAACCAGATGTAAGATGCAACAAGTGTGGACAACTAGGATATATTGAAAGGATATGTCAAGAGCAACAAAATGTGAGAGAAGCCAAATAAGCAGTAAACGATCAACTTGAGGAGGAGGAGTTATTTGCAGCATCATGTCTAGCCTAACAGCGAAATTATGGGAGCACAAACAAAAAAAAAGATACTTGGAGTTTGCAGTATCAAAGTCAAGGAGGAGTGTTGAATATGTGACTTTGAAACAGTCAAAGATATTATTAGAGATATTATTGGGATAGCTATCAAATAAATTAGATTTTATTTTATGCCGATTTAGATTAGATATTATCTGATTTTTGAATTTTAGTTAAAAAAAGACTGTATAAATAGACAAGTTTCTATTCAATAAAAATTGAGAGAACCTTCTCCATATATCTCTTCTATACATTAAAAAACCAACAATAATGATAACAAGAACAAGAATAAATACCGCTTATTTTCATTTTATACATATTGATGTCTTCCTAACTCATAAATCAAGCATCCCTTAAGTATAATTATACAAAGGCTAAATATGCAATTTACATCTTATAATTTTATAAAATATTTAAATAAGCCTTGATGTTATTTCTGATACTATATTCGACCTTATGTTATTAAAAGATTTTATCATACTCTGAACAAAATACAAAATTGTAATAATTAGAGTTTAATTAGATCTTTTATAAAATATTAAAATGAAAATTTACACTTTTGGTTAACATTTAAAGATATTATTTTAATCTGATGCCAGCATCTAATGAATCTAAATTATTTAACAACAATGCCATATAAAATAAACTAACGATTTGAATAGTAGAAATTGACATAAATTTAATTTTATTATAGTTTAGAGTACTACTAATATTAATTTTAAAATGTTAAAATATAACAAGATATTATAAATAAAGATATAGGCATAATTAAATCTTTAAAAAACCGTTCTGAGTGTGATTAGGACTTTCAACTTTACAGAATTTAAGGTCATTTCGTCAACATTGATTGAAACAGGCCAAAATGTAACTCGAATCTTCGTCGGCAGACTCAAATTATGAAACTACAAATTAATGTACACCTCAGATTAATTAATGCCCTGTAGCTACTTTGTACTAGTATTATCTTGTACTTCCCATATTTAATTTAACATCATATTTATGTACTTGGACTGTGGAAAGGTGTAAACTGAGGGTAGTAAATCATTAATTTGATCTTGAAGATAAAGGGTTCGTGAACTGTTACTGAACAAAGCTAATAAAGCTGAGAAGAATGCAGATAGTACTTGAGCTTAGGATGATCATAGGTTCAATTTTACTGTTTCAGTAAATACTGCAGGCACCAAAAAGTTGAAGTGTCTGGTGATCTCAGCTTGCACGAACATTGGAAAGTAGTTTAATTGAATCAATAGTTAGGGTAAAAGATAAGGATTCTCATTTGTGATTAAATTAACCTTAAAGTTTTTATTTTTATATTTTTTTTCAAAATTTTTATAAAATATTTTTTAGAAAAATAACAACAAAAAATATATTTTGGTCAATACACGTTAATCAATCAAATACTATTAACACGATTATCTGATCCAATTCTTAAACTCGATTCTAACCAATGTTTTAAAAACCGGACCGGACATTAAACCGGTCGAAGGAAAGGTTTAAGGTTTAGAAGTTCAACCGGTAGTGAACCGCTATAAAACCGATATATAATAAATAAGAAGTAAAACTTATAAGAATGAGTAAAAATAAAATATATTATTGAAACAAAAATACATCAATGTCTATTATTATATAATGAATTAATAATAAATAAATATAAGTTTAATATAAATATTAAAATAATAATCAAAATTAAAATTATATTTCTGAACCACACAAAATTTAAGCTCACGGATTCCGGATCCTTCCATTTCTTCTTTCACCGCTCCTCACTAAACAAATCAAAACTAAAAAGAAAATGTTATTATCTAAGCTCTTGGTAGTTGTGACATCAGTGCTGGGCAGGCATTTGAGGAGCCAAGGAGAGTAATAACATTTTCTTTTGGAAGTCTACCATCTTTTGGAAGAGCTTCCTCAAATGCCTGCCCACAATAATCTCATCCTCGCATCCATTGCCCACCAAAGAAGAAGATGAAACCTCAACCATGACCAAAAACTTCAACACTGTCTATGACCTCTCCTCTACCTCCACCTCCAAGTCCCTCAGCACTCACTCAAGCAACTCTTCCTTCTCCTCCGACACCGACACCGACTCCGACTTTGACATCGACTCTCCTCCTGATCTCGCCACCATCTTCGCCTCCCAACACTTCTTCTTCTCCTCCCCGGCCAATCCAACTCCATCATCGAGTCGACGAACACGCTCACCTCAGCTCCCGAGCCTCAGTCGCCGCTCAACGGAGGTATAAATAAAAACCGGACCGGACCGGACCGTCCGATCTGACCGAAAAAGGTTAAACCGGCGGTTTTATCTGAGGAGGTTAGTAGGTAAACCGAACCGGACCAATGAGCAGTTCAGAGAGGTTTCGATTCGGACGAGACGGTCGAAGGGTTTTAAAACATTGATTCTAACTAATTAAACATAATCATAACCGATAGTTTAAGAAAATTATAATAAATTATTAATTTAGGTTAAATTTAATTGATCTTGATCAAGTATAAGAACATAGATAAAGCTTTATATCAACAATTTTAGATTGGTCTACGTGTATTATTCATATCATACGTACTTTGACGTTTTCCTAAAACATTTTTAACAATGTTATAAATATAAAAATTATTAATTTAAAAATTAAAAGATTATCTTAAGATTAATTAAGTCACGGAGAAATCATGTATCTGTTACCCTAATAGATAAATATTGGGAAGTACACCGGTTTCTTGTTTGGGGAATTTTGCTGGTGATGATGTATTCACAGTTAGTGCAATTAATTCATCCAATGCGTTTTCATCAATGCTGAAAGGTACTATGCTCTGTAGAAACAGTAACCTTTAGTTTGGATTTGTATGGCATTGTTCATAATAAAATAAATTTACAACCTTAAATTAACTCATTTAACTTCTGTTCAAGCGATGCTCTGCTCTTACATGATCGACATGTTCTAATAGATCTAAAGATAGTTTTAGCATGGATCGATGGTGGTTGAGGCTAAGGATCAAGGCCGAGCAATCCAGGCTTACCTTCTACAAACTAATGGATCATGTTGCTTCTTTTATTTCAATTATTATCAAATTTAAAGTATTATTTAAAATTAAATAAAAAGACATGAAAATTATACATTTATATATTCTTATTTGGTTGAGTTATTATGCTATAAAGATTTAAGGGTTAATTAACAAAAAAATCCAAACTTTCGTCAAATTTTTAATTATAATTTTATCTTTAAAAGGTAGTAATAAAATATTAAAATTTGTATTTTTTTCAATTATGACTCAAACTTTAAAAGTAACAACAAATACTCAAACTTATAATTTTCTTCATTTTTAACCTGACATTATTTGTTGGCATTTTATTTTCTGTTTGTTCTTATGACGTTTCAAACTACTCTGACATTATAGCGTATTGTACCAGTAAGTTCTTTATTTTTCAGTTCATTCTCTTGATGCTCTTAGTATGAGAACGTCAGGACTACATAATTTGATAATCGAAAGATGAGGATATCGAGAGAATAAACTAAAAATAAAGAAAAAATTGAAATCATAGCATAAGATCTTCGTGTTGCCTAATCTGATTTAGGTCATTTTTAAATAATGAAATTGTTTTAATTACGTGATTAAACATTGTTTCATTAATCTTCATTTGTTGCATAAATTTTGGTTGATGTATATTAATAGTTAAGGTTTTTTGAAACAAGTGACAATTGATATCAACAAACTTAACGAAAATATTAACGTCGGGCTGGAATTGAAAATTTTTGAAAATTTGAACATTTTATTGCTATCTTTTAGAGTTCAGGTTATAATTGAAAAAAACTGAAAGGTTAGACATTCTATTGCTACTTTTTAAAGTTCGGGCTATAATTGAAAATTTGATGAAAGTTTGAAATTTTTTTGGTAATAAACCCAAGATTTAATAATTCCAATTATGACCTAAAATTTTGTATATATATTAAGGATAATTTAATTTACCTTCGATGAAAAATTTAAAATTACCTAATAATAAAATTATTTTTAACATCTTCCGAATTCTAGAAATATGAAACAATCTAAATTCTAGATTTGTTAGATATTATAAAAATATCTAAACACAATGATAAAATTCATTTTGACACCATTAAATTCCATCATTTTTGGTTTGCTTTTATATTTTGTGATATGTAATGTTATAACATGAAAATTAGGATATATTTATTAAATTTCTAAAAGGACCAAAATATTGTCCTTCTCTTCTTAGATTCTTCAAATTATAACTTGCTCTTTGATTTATGATTTCTTGTTTTATGCTGCTACATTGTAGTCTAGTTGGTCGATTAATAATAAAAGTAAAAATAACATATTAATATTGAAGTGAAATTTAACTAATAAATATTTAATTTAGTTAAAGACTTCGTCAGTTTTAGTTGAATTTAAATTATTTAGACGTTTTAAAAAATTTTAAGTATCAGAAATATATTTAGTACAAAATTAAGATTAAAATTGTACCTTTTGTTCCCTCAAAAAAAAAAAGTACCTTTTGTAATTTAAAAATTGAAGCTTAAAGATAAAGATGATGAGGTCTTATCTTTAGCCTATAACTCAAAGGAAACAAAATTGAACATGATACAAGTTGTGGGGCATGTAAGAGAAGCTTTCTTCTCAAATAAGGGCCTTTCATGTGGAACAAAACAACATCATGACCTACAAAGTAAGAACAATGGGACATGTCCTATAGACGATTAGTTCATCCTTGATTTGTAATTAAAAAACTTGATAAGTTGTCAGGAGTATCCACCCGGAGCTGACATTGACTTGGTCACTTGGATACTGCGTGTCATTATCGAAGTGAATTTTTTAGAGGTTATTAATCTTCTCTCCTCTTTCAATATTGCGTCTCCTGTAAATTTTGTTTTGTTGACAGATACCTGTGCGCTTCTTCAATAAGATTGAGAAATCAACATTCAATATGTGTATCGAAAAAGTAACCGGTGTGCAAATTACCTAGTCGTTCTCTCAGCTCTTATTGGCCCATGTCTGCATTATCTGCAGGAACCACCGCTGTCGGCAGTGAAACTACTCCATCGAGATCAACACGGAGCTCTGCTCCACAGATCGTTGCATTAAATCTCTTTTTGTATTTTTGAGTTTTCCTTTATATATAAAAAAAAACTTGTTAAGTTGAATCATCGTCTTCTTGTTCATCTCAACTCTATATATTTGACGCATTGTATATGTTATTCCCAACAAATGGGAAGCTAGTTCTTTTGAAAATTAAGCAAATCGGAAAAAGATTTTAGACTAGTTCGATCCATTGCCATCCTAACATAACGCGTAAGTCTTAAGTTCGATCCTTATACCTTTTTCATTGCTCTAAGATTCTTCCATTTCAGGTCATACGATCTACAGATAGCCAACTTTAGTGGGAAATCACCTTTCGGCTTAGACTTGGAGACAACAATAATCACTTAGATTTTTTTTTGGAAAAAATCGCACCGTCCCACTTTAGAAACACCATCTTGGAAATATGGGTGCAATTCGTTGACTCTAAGAAGAGACATAACTAAAAATACTTAGCTTGTCTAAATCCATGATTAAGACACAACCATATTTCATAACTTGGTTTAACTTTTATGTCATAATGTGACCTTCCAAATCCTATTCTGCTCTCTGAAAGGTGCAAAATCTATATAAATTAAATGTTGGATGTAAAATTTGAGGTTTAAATGGTTCAAATTGAACCGTTATAAAATTAGTTAAAAATTAAATAATATAAAATATAATTAAAGATATTATCTTTTATTTAAAATTTAAAATTAAATTAAAAATGAAAATTATTTGTCTATTTTAATTTATAAAATTTATTAATCTATAAAATTGACTATTAATTAATAAATTGATCAATATTTTATAACAAAATTATTTAAAATTGAACTAAAAATTAAAATTTAATTAAAAAATAAAAAATTCAAAATTTTATAATTACTTGATCGAAGTGACTGAATTTTTTAATTATTAGTTAGATACTGAAGTTCCTAGACCCTAGGTCTAATCTTTGTTCCACTTTTTTGACTTGTTTAAATTGGTATTTTGTGTGGAGCTTGGTAGATTATGTCCCTGTAAAAAGCTAACATGGCATGGTTTTAAAAGGCTGTAAGGCTTTATAAAAAAGCTATATACTGCTAAATTCGAAAGCTGAAATTGGAGCAGCTAGCCAACCAGGCTTTTAGTCACTTCAGTGTGTCTCTGCTATACCCATTACTCTGATTTACACTTTTCAGTTGTGTATATACACATTAGTACAGACAAATGCTTACATGCCTGTGGTCTCACGTTTTTGCTTAGGTTCCTCTTAAGCTTTCTTGCTCATAAAAGGGTTAATACATGCCCACCAATTGTGGTATTCAACCTCCTTTTGTTGAAAAAGAAACCCTAGACAAAAATATACTTGCCGGCTTAAGCATTGCATCTTTTAATAGTCATTGAGATGGAACTTATGGTGGAATCAAGTAATATGTTCTTCACAAGAATTTATTTTAACTTTTACTTTTTTATTGGATTATTTGAAAGGTAAGAGAATGTCCCACATAAAAAAGACATATAAAATATATAATTTAATGTATTAAAACTTTAAATTGAAATATAACCTTATTTTTATATTATTTTAAACATCTCTCATACTTAAAGGAATTTTAAAAACTATAATTTTAAAATTCTAAAACATTCTTTAAATTTCAAATTTTCATAAAAACATTTATGCTTAAACTTCAATTAAAAATAACTATGAAATATAAACAATATAAACATTATACATGGATTAATCAAATATTAATAATATAGTAACTCAACTTAACTCTTAAACTTAACTTGAGTTAATTAAATTAGACTTAAACTAATAATTTACTATTTAAATTTGACTTAAACTAATTATTTAAAACAATAATAGAAAAATTCAAAATTAGTTTTTTCTTAACAATATATCTTGGAATAAAATAAAAATCTTTATCAATATACTTTTATCATAAAATAATGAATTCTATACTAAGGTTTGAGCTAGAGTTTATTAATGATCTTTATTGATCTAATTTGCTCTAAATAAAACCTTTTCAAAGCAATCTTTTAAATTAAATAGTATAGTTGCAGCATATTTTGATTTATATTAATACAAATATGTATTTTAAAACCTTTTAATATAAAAGATTAACACTTTTTGGCAGTGCAGTGGTCCAAAGAAGTTGCTTTGATGTCTTACTGTTTTTAGTTTTTTTAATTTCTCCTCTTAGGTTCCGATTAAAATTAACAATAAGATAAACATGGTATAAAATTATACTCGTTGGCCCAGAATATTTTTATATTGTTAAACATAATTTAATTAAATTATGAGGCCTTGATAGATTAATTATTCTTGGGATTAATAGATATGTTAATGTTGGTAGGATTTTAATACTTTGGTCAATTGAATTAAAGTAATACGTTCTCGTTCTATGATTATGGAGTTGGACTACGAAAATGAGTCCAACATCTTGTGATGTCAGAGTTTGAAGATGAACTGATATTGACTAAGGGTGATTTTTTGAAATAACTCTACAGGATAATACATTCACGTTGTATGATTCCGAAGTTGGATGCCAGAAATGAGATCCAACAATACTTATATCAATTAAATGTTATTTATATGTTAATTCAACTCGGCTTTTAAATTTAAATAAAAACTAATAAATTTGACTTAAACTAGTAATTTATTATAATTGTTTTAAATTATTAATTCAAGTCAAAGTTAATTAATTTAAGTTGAGTTTTAGAGTTAAGTTGAGTTATCATATTAATAGCATTTGATTAGTCCACTTCAACGTAATATCATATTTTGATTGAAATATAAGAAAATGATTTTTCTAAAAATTAAAATTAAAAGATTTTTTCCAAATTTTTAAAATAAAAAGTTTTCAAATATTTCTTAAGTTATATGAAAATCATATAGCTTCTAACTTAAATTATATTCATTACATCCTTATCTTTTTATTTAGGTACACCCTAAAGCAAACCATTACTTCACCATACACTGTCTTCTAAATGGAGACACTTTCAGTTCTTCCTTATGTAGTACATGCCGTCAGCGTGGAAGGAAGAAGGAAAAAAAAAAAAGAATGTCATAACGGAGTGGGATTGATGTCATCATAAACCCCACAAACCCCACTCGGAAGGGTTTATGATAGTAGTGGCATAGCTATCATTAGTTGTTTGAATAAGCTACTTTATAAGAAAAATGCCAAATACATACAAGAAAAGGGTTTACGAGAAAAGAAATGGGACCAAAGGAAGCCATGCGTGTGACCATCTACAGTTCATTTTATATATAAGGAGACCTCTTTCTTTGACCTTCGCCTTATCCACCAAACAGTAACACCACTGAGCCAGCAGTGCCTAGTGACTGACCCGATAAGTAAAAGCAGATCTATGCATGCTTGCCTTCGTACCAAAGGTATAGGTAAGGAAGGTAAAAAGATGAAAGGGGACTCCTAAAGGTTACACTTGCTATTGTAAAACAACCATCCGAACTACGATCTAAAGTTTAAGAATTGACATGCACTTTCTTTTCCTTTCTCCATCTCCATTTCCACAATTATTCTAACAAGGTCGGCTAAATGATTTTTGTACACCATGATCCAAAAGAGGTCATTGAATATCTTTGAAACACAAGCAAACATAAATGCTAGAGACGGCAAAAACTAGACCTCGTGGCTTAAATGATCATAAAAGAAAGACGTGATTAAAAGCTCTATGGATTACCGTGCCTCAATGTTAAAAGTGAAAGAAACAGCTTCTATTTTTTCCCAACAAACTAATGTTTAATTCGAAAAGATAAGACCAAGTATCACTAAACCTTTCTTATACGACGGATTAGTACGGTTGTTGTTAATCAAATTTATAATATATTTTGTCTTTAAAATAAGAATGACAATGAGTTGGATCGAGTTTGAGTCATTTTTTACTCGAGATTATAATATATTTTGTCTTTAAAATAAGAATAACAATAAGTTGGATTGAGTTTGAGTTGTTTATGGCTCGTGGTTGAATTGTTTATGATTTAAATTTGGTATTTTTCAACATTTTCAAATTTTTAATTAATTCAAAAATTAAATTTAAGTCAATTTGATAATTCACTTACAATCGTATAAATAACTTAGAGAATCAAATTTGGGATAATTTGAAGGTAATGGCACGAGCACTCCAACCCTTGATCATTATATACATATGATTTAACGTGCTCAGCCCACAGGGGTCTCCATTTTGTGAAGATCTGAGATCGGTCCGTAATGTATGCAATATTTTTTTTATATTTTTACAAAGAGATTATTTTTGTAAATTGAATATGTAACTTTATGATAACAAAGGAACAACTTTACTAATTATTATAAGACAAAAAAAATAATAATTGCAAAATGGGAAGGTCAATGACTTTTTAAACTAACTATAACAAGCTTGAGACCTAAGGTTCCATGTATAGCAATAATAATGAGTACATTCTTGCTTTCACTTTAAGGCTAATTTTACAAGTATTGAGTATGTTTGGTCATGCAAGAGAGTGAAGTGGGGAAGGTACACTTTCCATATTGAAATGGCATGGCATGTCTATTATATGATATATTTACTGTAAAATAGGGTTAATTACTTGGGGAAGTAAAAGGGATTATCTTTCATTTATTTACTTTAGGAAACAATATCATATCATTTTAATTACATATCATATTATTTGAATTAAATATGAATTATTCAAATATCGAAATAAATTTATACTTAAAATGATCCGTTCAATAATTCAAATAATATAATATTAGTTTATTAAATACAATATCATTTTAACTCTTGAAATTTAAATTGTCAAAATTGGATTGACCCAAATTGAAAAACACCGAACCAAACCTATTATTTAGGTATGCAATCGAAGTTGTTCAGCTACCAAAAACTGAAAGGCCTCTCCAAAGCCACACACATGTGAACATCTTAGCTGAATACACATACGTGAATTCAAAGTCAAGAATAAGATCTTACGGCTAGAGAAGAACCTATCGAGAGAGAGAGTCGGTCGTAGAGAAGGAGTGTGTTCCAAGACATAATCATTACACAGTCTTGGGGAAGCAGAAAGGGTGGCGTGGTAATACCCAAGAGTGTTGGAGAACGTGGAGGCTCGAACGAGGTAATGAAAACATAGATATACTAGGGTATAGAGAGAGTAGCTAGCTATAGCTTTTGCTTACAGTATTAAAGGATTTACAATACAAGAGCTTAAGGAAATAGCTCAGAAAATTAAGGATACTTTTAAGGATAATAAATATAAAAAATCAAAATTTTGCAGTTTTAAATTTAATATCAAATATTTTAAATTTTAATTAATTAACTAAAATTTGAGAATTTTAATTATTCGATTTTGTTACTATTAATAAATATAAAAATTTCATGCCAATTAATATATTATTCTTGACTTTAGTAATAATTTATACTTTATAAATATTAACCTATGAAATATTTATGTGTTACTCAAATTTTCATGTGAATATTTACATGTTAATTGTAATAATTTAAAGTAATTTCATTAATCTCACACTAACAAAATAAATATTTTAGTTTGAGTTATTAAAATTTTAATTAATTACAAATTTTAAAATTGACATTCAATTAAAAATTAAAAATTTTTAAATTTCAAACTTGTTGTTATTATTATTATTATTATTATTTTAGTATAAGCTTAAGCCCTTTTATCATCATTATATTACCAGCCTTTTGGGGAGTTTGGTCGGTCGACAATCTGTGTGTTGTGTCTTCACTATGTTTTTTTGTTTCCCATACCATACCATCCCTTCACTTTCTTTCCCTAAGCACTAAACTCACTGTATGTAATTATACAGTTTGAACCAATCGCAGATCAATAACGTAATGTAATTTTTTTTAATTATACACAAAAGGGTTTCATAACTACAGGGTCGAATAAAGAATGGCGTGAGAAGAAAGGAAAAGAGAGTTACAGTACTTGGAAGCTCTATATATTCGTATAACACTTGATCTGGTTGACAGAGAAAGATCGTCAAGGAGTGATGGATCAGTGTAAATTATGAAAACAATCTGAAGCCATTAGGGTTCTTTAAGCAGAGACAAAGGTTTGGCAGCCATGTGTGGATTGAAAGAAGAAGATCATCAAGGAGAGTGTTCTCAAACTATCCATAACCTACAAGGGTATCCGGAACAGCTTCTTCTTCAACACCATCAACACATGCAACACCAACAAAATGGTGACACGTATGGAGGGATTAGAGGAACAGGGTTGATGTTGCCAGAAGTTTCACCAATCTTGCCATGGCCAATCCCTCAAGTCCACACCTTCAACGTCCCTCAACCCCATTTCAACTCCAACACTACTGCCCGAGAAGTTCACGACCCTTTTTTAATCCCTCCAGTTCCAAACTCGTATGGAGGTTTGTTCAACAGAAGACCTCCTGCTCTGCAGTTCGCATACGATGGTTCATCAAGTGACCATCTGAGGATCATATCTGACACACTTGGTTCAGGTTCAGCTCCTTTTGGACTGCAAGCTGAGTTGGGAAAAATGACAGCTCAAGAGATTATGGAAGCTAAGGCTCTAGCTGCTTCAAAGAGTCACAGTGAAGCTGAAAGGAGAAGACGAGAGAGAATCAACAATCACCTCGCTAAACTTCGCAGCTTACTTCCCAGCACGACCAAAGTAAGAAAAAAAAAATCATTGTATCAATTCATTATTCATCAATCACCAATCGAACTTACAAAAAATATCAGTTGATAATTGAAACCCTTCGAAATATTAATCTCACAAGATCACTTCTTTGAAAAGATCTCTAATAATCCATCTATAGATGCTAATGTCGCTTGCTTGACATGAGAAAAAGGAACCAAATGCAGTTGGAAAACTTCCATGAAATAAACCCTTTAAAGCATGCAATCAAATCTACTGTTTGATCATAAAACTTCTCGAAAAAATAGTAAATTAAGCATGATTTCTTTGTTTGTTTTCTTGGTCTTGGCTTATGGTTTCAGACGGATAAAGCTTCATTACTGGCAGAAGTGATTCAACATGTTAAAGAACTGAAAAAACAGACATCTTTGATAGCTGAAACAAGTCCAGTGCCAACGGAGATTGATGAGCTAGTAGTGGATGCATCGGACGAAGATGGAAAGTTTGTGATCAAAGCTTCACTTTGCTGTGAAGACAGATCCGACCTCCTTCCTGACCTAATAAAAACATTGAAAGCTTTACGCTTAAGAACGATAAAAGCTGAGATCACAACTCTTGGTGGTCGTGTAAAGAATGTATTATTCATCACTGGAGAGGAAGATTCATCGAGTAACAGCAACGACCCTCAACAACAACCTCCCCAATATTGCATTAGCTCAATTCAAGAAGCATTAAAAGCAGTAATGGAGAAGACTGGTGGTGATGAGTCTTCTTCAGCTACTGTTAAGAGACAAAGAACCATTGTCCACATGCTCGAACACCAACACCACACTTCTCAATGATTTACTAAAGTGTACCTCCCTCCTCTCAACTTATCTTCTTTACAACGATCTTTCTGGGTTTCTTAGTGTGTTTACTATAATGTCAAAGGTAAAGAATGATTTGGTGTGTTTTGTGTACTTGAATCACTCCAATATAGTTAAGGAAACAACTTTTGATTATGGTTACTATGGTGGGTCTTTGATATAGGGTTTCTCTTCCCACGAAAAAGATCTTGTTCTGTCTTTCTGTCTCTTGCTTTTACTGTCGTCAGCTTGGTGGAACTATGCATCATCATAAGAAACAGTGATGATGTTTGATTCTTGCTTCCATATCAGATCAAAAGTTATGAGATAAAACCCTCATGAGGCATGCATGTTCTGTACATATGCCGAACAGGGATCGAATTATAGAATCGGAAACTTAAATCAAATGATAAGAAGAATTTGGAAAGTGCAAAAAAAGAGAAAAGAAAAACCTTGCAGATCAAAAGCTTGGAATTTCAGGACGAGCGGAAGACGACGACGAAGTAGAGGGATTGTGGGCCGGGTCGGTTCAATTCGGGTCAAATGGGATTGGGCCGAGTCAAATTACAGTTAAGACGGCTCAGCTCAGTGTTTTGTTGTCAGTTTGGGCCCAACTTGTGGGGAAGGGTTGACGGGTGGATGGGAAGTTAGCTACCCTGTCAGCGGTTCACGGGTCGGGTCTGACGATTTATATCTAGTCGGATCAGACAATTAGTCGGGTCATTATTCGGGTCGAGTCTCTGCGGCGAGCATGGGAGATGCTGGATTCGTTTCTGTTTCCGATTACGGCGAGAGGAAAGGAACAGCGACAGGAAAGGGATAGGCGAGAGGGAAGTTGTGTTAATTATATGATAATTGATAAACACAATCGGTTGTCACTGAACGAAGCCCTTAGATTGGCGAAACTTGCTTCAACCTTATTCCTTCGAAGCTTTTAATGTGCTAATGGAGTCCTGAACAAGCACTTTATGTACTATTTACCTGAGCAACAGTTTGTCATGTAACATCTGATTTATAGTAACTTTACAAGTCAATAATGGGCTAAGTTCAAAGGAACTTAGAAGTCTTGGTTGAAAGTTGAGAGGAAGTTCGCCTTTGATGTCTGAAAATTATAGTTTCAATCAGACCATGTACAGATTAAGAACTCTTTCAGCTCGGTCCGGCCTAAACCGACCCCCTAACCTGCATCTCGAGCTTACACTTGAATAACGAAATTGGTTTTGGCAGAGGGTTGAGCCATTAAGATCTTTAAGATTGGTTTTCGGAACTCGAATCCAGCTTGAAACTCGATCAATTCAGACCTGATCCGTTGACTTATGAAACTTGATGAGTTCCTCGTGCAGTTGAAGTATCTCCAATGATTTCCTTATTCAGAAGCTTTAAGATGTCCTTGATTACCTTAAATGAACTCAGGAACACATGGAAATGAGATGACCAACCGCTACTAATGTCTTCCTCAAAACTTCTCACATTTGATCAAGAGATCATTGAATATAAATGAACTTTTGATGATGAATTGGTTGGTGAAAAATCTGAATATACCCAGTTGTCACCTTCTCGAAAACAGAGGTTTGCCTAAAACACGCCAAGGTTCCATTCTCAAGATTTTATTCAAACCAGATAAAGAACAAGAACAAGAACAAGTCTACCTCATTGATGAAAACTTCCTGCGAGGCCAAATGGAAAATGGAAACACTAGGAAGGGAAGGCCAATCCTTGTGAGGAGGCTTGAATCCTCCAGTGAGTAAATTTGAGACTGCAACATCAGTTTTGAAACGTTTCTTATCTATCGATCATTGAATTTGAGGATGACTCCGAGAATATTTACGAGTCATTTATTATCATATGCAAATCCTCTTCCTGGTGTTAGAATGAATCTGCAAGCGTTTCTCTCTCTGTCAACCAATGAATCACTTCAAAATGATGATCCAAGCAAGTGAAATAGGAATAAACAACAGATGTTTATCTGAAGGTAGTGCAAATATTTCAGCATCCTCAACCTCAAAGTCCTCAGTCTCTGAGCCCCATAAATGTAGTACTGGGTAAAAGTGAGAAGCCCTGTGAGTGTTGGTCCAATACAAATAATACAAGGATTTACAAATATTTACATATACTAAAGTGTGCTCTATCACACCCCCAAAGTTGAAGCGGAAGGATACCATATGCTCAGGCTGGATCAAAATTCCTGAAATAACTGAGCAGGAGGATACCAGAAGGAACGTGGAGAACATGAATGTTGCGAACAAAATGTATGTTAGTTTTAACATATTTGGTATGCTGACGCTGGACTAGGTTGCATGAGAGACACATTGGATTGACATTGTCGTCACAATAGATAAGGGATTCTTTTAAAAGAGGACAATGAAGCTCGAAGAGTTACTTATGCAGTCAATAAGTTTCTGCTATGGCATTGGTAACAGCACGAGATTCAGCCTCACCACTGGAATGAGAAATGGTGCCTTGACACTTAGAAGACCACGGAATCAAATTATCTGCAAGAAAAACACAAAAACCGGATGTAGAGCATCTAGTATCTGGGCAGCCTGCCCAATATGCATCTGAGTAAGCAACGAGTCCATCAGAGAATTGCAGTGCATTCACAATTTTTCAGCAACTGCCTGAAGGCCGATCACATGCAGATTTCATGGTAAAGCTCACAAGAAGAGTATCACAAGTCAGAATTACAAATTCAAGGTAAAGAAGGAATCACTAAACTTTGTTGCTCATCATATTGAGAAGGAGAATGCAGGATTTTTTGAACAAATCAGTTGTCAAGGGGAATCAAATCATCCATAAGAATAAAAACCAATCATAGAACTCCTTACAAATTACATCCCAAGTTCTTAAACAAACAGAAGTTCTCAAGAATTACACAAACCCTAATTAGTTATTGTAACAAGCATCAATTTTCACCAACGTTACCTTATAATCAAGATGCTCTGATCTAGTTTCTTGGCCCTTTCCCCCAAAGCATGAAATTCGTTCAATCCAACCCACCCTGAACAAAAAACATATCTTCCTGGGAGTCCATTCGAAAGGTTTATATCAGTTATCAGCTCTAGCGACGGCGGCGGCGGCGGCGAGGAGAGAAGACTGTATACAAAGTACAAACGTAAAATTCATCAAAGTCATCCAAATCACTCAGTCTTTTCAGTAACAAAAAAAGACCCATTTGATGATTTTAGTAACAAGACAAGACAAGACATTAATACATACCGTGTGTGGTCGGAATCAGAACCAGTGTAGTTCACCAAGATTCAGGAGGAAGTGATTATGTAATAAATACTGAATTGTGCATGCGAGATTGTGTTGTGTGCACAACAGAACCAACCGAACAAACTCCCGCGCTTAACAAAATATCATTTGGGCCAGGCCCATTCTGTCTCAAAACAATTAAAAATAGTTTTTTGAGTTAATTATAAAAAAAATCACAACTTCAATAACATGATTTTTAAAAATTAGAGTTGAAAATGTTTCAACTTTTAACTTTTAGTAAAAATAATCTAATATTAAATTATCTGCTAAAGTAGATGACATTAAATTAGTATTTTTACCACATGACCGTCCCATTTATGACACATACAAATTTTATTGTTTAATAAATTAAAATATCAAAATCTATAAATAATTATACACTTCTTAATATGTTTTACTTCCTAATCATTTTATAGTTTTGATATCTTTAATTTATTAAATAATAAAATTCATACATAACACAAATATAATATATGACAGTCACATGATAAAAATAACAATGTAACGTAACTTATCATATCACCCACCTTAATGAATAATTTAATGTAAAATTATTTTTGTTAAAAATTGAAAGTTTGAATAATTTAATGTTATTTTTAAATTTTGAACTAATATTATAAAATTAAGTAAAGTTTCAATTTTTTCAACCTTATTTTGTAAAATAGGAAAATAAGAATAGATGGGTTGAATTTTGGAATTTATAAATTTTCCAAGTAGATAATTATAAAAAGTGAAAAATTCCATAAAATATATGACAGATAAATTGATTCACAACCTTCCACCAGTTAGGCCAACCTACTTGATCTTTTAGCGAGCTTATGCCTATGTACTTAAATGTTTATATAGTCTTTAATATATGTATACAATAATAACAATAACCCAGTAATAATTTCACTATAAGCAGGATTCGAAAAAGTTCAGTAGTACGTAACTTTACCCTAATTAATAGAAAGATTGTTTTGAAAAACCATAATGTATATGTCATCTGATAAATTGTTTTACTAGGAAGTTATCATTCAACAAAAATTTCACTAGATTACAATAAAAATTTATAAGGTACATGATTGAATAAACATGACTCTTATATCATTTAACTTTTAAAAAATCATTAATTTTAAAATTATTATAATATTCTTTATGATTTTGAATTTATTATGATTTTTTTCTCTATGGATCTTTGCTACAAGAGTTAACAGTAATGTACATGTGATAGGCAAGATGACAGGTGAACCAACGACAAACTACTAACGTGGCTTAATTATTTAGATTCTAATTAAATCATTTAATCTTTGATCCCTAAAACACTCGATTCATTTGTTGAAATTCATTAAATAAGATCTAGTAGTCAATTATATAATAATTTTATTAAATTAATTAGACTTACTTTAACAGAATGTTGATTTGTAGAGTTTCATAACATAACATGTTTTCTTAGGTAATTTAGAATTATGAAGTTATTTAGAATTAAAAAAACCAAAAAATAAGCATATGCTTCATAAGTGGATTAGTGATCCACTTATTATTTAGTATTATATTTCTATAAGTTCATGTGTCATGGTATTGCTTAAATGGATCATCCCTCTAGTTTGTGGTTTTCTTCACAAGCCAAGAGTTACTATCCTAACTCTAACTCTTTGGGGTAATTTCTAGTTCAAACAAAAATGATGCTTTTTGCAACTTTTCTTGATGTGAATGACAGATATCCATCATGCTTGCTTTATTTCCTTTTCTGGTTGATCTTTAACCAAACTGTTTCCCTCTAGTCCAAATCACAATAGTCTTGACAAAATAATCTACAAATATTTCACCAAATTTTAGAGATATATTGAACATAATTGATTAGCAAATATCAAAGTCTTAGAACTTTTTTTCAAATTGGTGTATATATTTATTTAATGTAGCATTTTGGAATAATTAATCGATGTTTTAAAAATTGGACCAAAAGGTAAACCGGTAAGAAAAGAGGTTTAATATTTAAAAGGTTCAACCTTTATTAGACCATCATAAAACTAGTTAAAATTGAATAAAATTAAAGGCTTTAAAAATGATTGAAGAAAACTATCCTTACATATCAAAATTTTAAAGTTAATTAAAAAGAAACGTTAAATAAAAATTGATCGGTTTATTTTAATTTATAAAACTATTTAGTTTACAAAATTGACTGATTAATTAATAATTTGATCGATTTTAATAACAAAAATTATTAAAATAAATCAAATTGCAAAGTTAAAATCATATTGAAAAATTGGTCGATTCAAGGTTTTCACCATTAAACCTATCGGATTGGTTCGGTTTTAAAATATTACAATTAATAACATATTTGAAAACTCCCATATTTCTTTTTAAAAATTTAAATTCTTTTGATTCTTAAAACTCATTTCTTTTCATAAATGATTCGGTTTACACTAAATTATCAAATAGTGTAACTTCTAACATCACTAATTGGGACAGTTAATCGTAATTACTAAGTACCACAATTTTCAATTTTTCTTCATCAATTCATATTCTTCATTCTAGATTTGGATTTGGATCCAACAAGAAAGAGACATTATAGTATTCATAATTAACTTTATGTCAAAGTTCATGTGGGATGATTCTTTTGTTGCACTTACTTTTCATACATTGCTTTGCTCATTGAGAATGTGTATGGATCATATTCCCCACTCTTTATTCAATTGCAATTCACTCAAAATCTGTATGGATCTTCCCTACCATACCCCATCATATATGCTTCTAGAGAAGAGTATTTTTACATGTACAAATAGGTTGCTAATATACAGATTTAAGAGATTATGAACAAGCATAATCAACCCTGGTATAATTTGAAGTTTGACAATTGTTATAATGACTCTTTTTGTTACTTGATTTCTAAGGAACTTTCATTGAGAAAAGGGGTCCCTTCTTCATTTCTTTTTCAGCAATAAATTGACATAAAAAGGTGATGGCAAATCTCACATGAAAGGCCAAAAATACAAAACAAAAGAACAATTCTAAACAATCACATACATGTCAACCTTCTTCTACCTTTTTCTTATATTAACACATACATAAATCTATTTTTTGTTGTCAAGATTCAGAGTCTTCTTCGTTTTAACTTCTGAGATATTGATCCTTCCCTATAGCTTCCCTCGTCTTCAATCTCATGCTCCATGCTTCCTCTTCTAACTTCCCTTCTTCTCCTACTCCTCCTCCATGGCCATGAAAACTCCTCAAACCATATGTATTGTTCTTTGGCTCTTTGTTCTTATCTTCCTAATGTTTCATGAATTGCACGCCTTCAAGTTCCGCAAAGAGGTCACTGACATGAAAAAATATTCTGGAGTTATCTCTTTAAATCGCCATTATCGTAGTAGAAAAGTTCTCACTAGCAAATTCGACTTCACCTCATTTCAGAAAAACCATCACCAACTCGATGAAAAACATCCACCTGAGGCAGCAACAGAAACAGCAGCAGCAGAAGAGAAGAAGATTGATCCACGTTATGGAGTTGAAAAACGCCTCGTCCCTACGGGTCCAAACCCTTTACACCATTGATGATGGTCTCGTTTCTTGCTTAAGATTGCTCTAAAAAGATGGGGTTCGGTGAGAGCTTCCATTGCTTCCGTGATATTCTTCTAGCTTTGTTTCTTTCTTATGATATACACTCTCTTTTACTTTTTGTCCCTGAAACCATCATGCATGACTTGTAATCTGTTGATGATGGTGTTTGATATCTTGAGCTTGAGCCTATACATACATGTACGAAACTTTGTAATAGAAAACTATACTCATCAATTTTGTAGGGTTAAAGAATGCATCATGATTCGTAATGATAATGCTTCATTGATCAAAGCAACAAACTAATCATTATTTTTCATTATTGTATGGAATTAAATATAAATTCTTCGTAATTATAATTTATGTTTTATAATTTTTTTTATTATGATTAGCTTTAACGACACGGCATGATAGTAAGATGTTAAGCTACATCGATCTTAATAATGATAATTTATTAAGGGACATTGGCTAGCTTATCATTTGCTGTATGTTTATATCTCGTATTTAACTAATTTATCTTTTCTAAAAACGTTTTGTGATTATTGGTTTGTTTGATGAAAAGGACTAAACAAGAATCTAAACTTTATATGCTTTCAGGCAAGTCATGTGTTTGGAACTTTTTGGCGAAGACTTTGATCACAAGTTCATCTTCTTAGTATCCAACTACTTAACTACTATTTTGAAATTTTTTCCAAAATTTTCAAACTGAAATGCACTTGTCAATGATTTTTAGAGCAGAAAGTACCAAAAAGAAATGGTTTACCATTTAATGGTAATAATGATTGATTTTAATTTATTTCCTTATATATATATATATTAGATTTGTTAATTATTATTTTAATTATAAAACATTCTTAAATAATATCTTTATTCTACTTGATTAATTAAAGACCATTCTAAACTTTGAGCTCCAGATTGAAAGAAGACTTGTTTAGAACTCTTAATTAACTACAAATAAAACAAGTTATACAAGTTAATTTAATTAATTATTGACATGTTATAATCACTTAGTTATATGTTGCAATCACATGAAAAGAAACGAAGATAATGAACTATAAGAAAATGAGTAATAATCTAAAAGTGATAATCTAATTGGTAAGGAAAAAGATAGCTTCCTTTTCTTGTTAAACTTGGCTTTGATTCTTTTGGTTTCCTTAGTGTATGGTTTGACAAAGTTGCAAGTTATATAGAATCAAGTTGACAACAAGTAGATTGATATGTTACTGTATTTCAAGTTGTATATCTTATTCTTTCTTTTCAGAATGGAATACGAGAACTAACAAACTCATGTTTCAAGTTGTGTAACTTACTGCTTTTCCAAGCTTATGGACATAGGATTTGACACGCTGTGTCCCAAATCTGATCTTGTTTTAGAAAAAACTGTATTACACCAACACTTCCATTTTTAGCCCTTTGTCTTCACCTTGCATTCTTTCAAAGAACACATCCTAGAATATTGTGTGTCGGGCCATATTCATCTAAAAACTTTCAAAAAATGTCCATTTTCTTCCAAAAGTTTTAAGATTGTATGTCTGTGTATATAAGCTATAAATAACAATCTCTAGCTTGATAAATATGTCTTGTTTAGCCAACACACTATAAGAAATGCCTACGAAATTACATGCCCATATATATGACTCGCATAACAATCTTTTATCTTGACGAACAAAACTCTATATAAGTTGGGTTGAAACCATGTTTAATACCTTGAGACATTAATCTAGTTCAAGCAATGCTTGAAATTCTCCGTTGTAATTAACTTTGTCAATCTTTTAATTGTATTTTTCAAAGTATGAATCTGTTTCAACAAGATCGGATCAAGTGTAGTAAATTCTTGATCTTGTGAAATTTTATATCCTTTATTATAACATCGAGATAAGTACGAAATACGTCTTATAAAGGTACAGATATCTCTTTCTCATACAGGCATTTTTTCGGACGCAAAAATATCAAAACTGTGAGGGCCTTAGCCCAATAGGCAACCCAAAACGGACAATATTTGTGGGTGGGTGATTTGGATTGTTATAAATGGTATTAGAGTTACGTTCCCAACCCATTGTGCCAACGAGGACGTTGCGCCTTAAATAGGGTAGATTGTGAGATCTCATATCGGTTAAAGAGGAAAACGAACTACATCTTATAAGGGTACAAATATCTCTTTTCCATAGACGTATTTTTTCAAGTGCAGGAAGGGTAAAACTGTAAGGGCCTTAGCTTGATGGGCAATCTGAAACATAATATTTGTGAGCGGGTGGTCTGGGTTGTTACAGTATATTTTTGAATTCAAAAGTTTAAACAGGAGAAACTGGTTACCAATTCTAACACATTCTTTCTTACTATTAATAAATTCACAATTGCTAAATAAATTTTCAAATATTTGCAAATCATGTAATCTAAATATGTGATAGTGAATAAAGCAGTTTTAAATCTTTTTGGATCTTTTATTTCACTATTCAATCTTGGGTTAATTACAAAAAAAGCCTAAACTTTTTACAAAATTTCAATTATAGCCCAGATTTTAAAAAGTAGCAATAAAGTGTTTAAACTTTCAATTTTTTAAATTTTAACTTGACGTTAGTCTCACCATTATTTTTGTTGACGTGATACTATCATGTTTTAGAGGACCCTTATTAATAAAATGACATTGTTATTTTATGACAATAAAACAAAGTAAATTTGACTAGGGTTTGTAACTTTCTTAATAACTCTCTTCATTGTCTTTTTCTTTCTAAATTGATTAATGATGATGGTTCACTAGAAACCAATGCTGTGAATACTGTACCAACCATGGTATTGGATTGAATTTTGGTACGGTTTTGTACTAGTACCTGTCAATATCAGATACTATTTTGGGTAATTTTTTAATTTTATAAAATAGTCATTTTTTCTAAATAATAAAATAGTCTATTGTTATATTATACAGTTGTATTGTATATTTTATAAGCTTACATCAACTATGTCTCTAAAATAATAATAATAAATAATAATTACAATTAATATGAAATAATAATAATTTTCATATATTTCACATATAAATAATAATCACAATTAATATGAAAAGAAGACAATCATTATCATACAAATATAAAATTAAAATAATACAAAGAATTAAAAAGATTACAATGTCATCATATAATAAATAATAATTACATCAAAACATTCAATCAAAAGAACAAATAAAATCGTTGACTATCAAATTATTACAATTTACAACAAGAGTTTGTGATGAGGAAACAACGAAGTAGATGTAAAACTTGAAATAAAAACATTTACAATTACATTACATATATAGAATTTAACAAATATATCAAATATAAGTAAAATTAAAAGAAGAGGAAAAATAAAACCTAGAACTTCATGCAATCGTCTACGGGATACTCATTATAACTAAACTGACCCTGGTTATCATTTAGTACAAAATATTCATCATTGAGAGGAGTCTCATCATCATTATCATTCAAATTCAATGGATCAAATGACACCTTTCTCACTCAAGATTATCTTCTAAGTCATCCTCATCTACCAAACTCATAAATCCAATCCGCCAAAAGATCTATATTATAAATGGAAAGAGGATATGTTAAACTGCCTGTGCTATTAAGAGTCATAGTAAACATTAATTATTTAAAAATTATTTCAAAATTAATAATGATAATAACATACCTTTCTCGAAGCTTTAAATTGTAACGAATGAATACCAAGTTATTTAATCTCTTGTGCTCCAATATATTCCTTTTCTTAGAATAGATGAATTTAAATATGCTCTAGTTCCATTCATAGTCTGTTGCATTCACACATTGACTTAAAATCTGAATTGTAAACCTTTGCAATTATGGAACCAACGTTTTGGGTTATGTACCGTTCCGACTTGATCTGCGGCGGAGAAGGTATCGCATCTACGGAGACCGATACACTGAACCCAACCTCATCTTCGCAAAATATCGACCAAGATCTGAGAATTTTTCCGTGGGTACCAGCTGGTACCCAACGTACCAAAAAATTTCGGTACATTTCGCAAAATGTACAAACTCGGAGGACTTATTTGCAAAAATAAAATTTTAACCAACCCCTCCCCCCCCCCCGGCGCCGGATCCCTACCTCGAGTCTGCTACCCCTCTTTCTTCAGTCTTCTAACTCTCACCCTCTTCTCTCTAACTCTCACCCTCTCTCTCTCACTCTCTCGCTCTCACCGTCTCTGTCGCCGGCATCTGGATCGTCTCACCACCGCCGACGCTTGATTGCTGTCTCTCCCCGGTTGTTCTCCTCCTCGACCTCGCCTCATCGTGTAGATCTGGCCTCTGGGTTTGCGAAGACCGCCGCACCACCGCACGACCACCGACCCTCCGACAACGACCGTCGCACCTCTCTCATGCACACTTCCTCTTCTTTTGTTTTTTACCCAATAAGTCTGAGTCTCTCTTCATAACGCCTCTGTTCTTGTGTGGTGGGAAGACCGAAGACAATTCATATAAATGGTGAGACAGAGAAGAAGGAGAATTCCAGAAATATGGAGAAATCGGAGAAAGTTGGTCAAACATTGGTGTCTTGTTGAAAATTTTAACAAAAGTGAGTAGTGGAGCCCAATAGTCAAATGAGTAGTTAAGTAATACATTGGATTCATTGGAATTTGACAATCAGAGATTCAGAGACCATTAAGAAAGGTATGGGAAAAAGAAAAAGCTGTCAGAAACTCATAACTTTAAAATGCTTTTTATTTTTATAAATAATTATTTTAAAATTTAAGAAAATAAATATTAAATAATTCAATATTATTAATATAATAATTCAAATTGTTTTGAAATGGAATTTTCACAATTTTGGAATAGAATTTTAAAGTTGATAATTTGAAATTGATGGATTGAAGTTAAAGAATACCATAGGTAAGTAATTTATGTTATTTTGTTATGAATTTGTAATTATGTAAAGATTGTAAAATGGAATTGTAAATTAGAATTGAAAATTTGGAATTGAAATTGGAATTGTAAAATGGGGTTAGTAACTTGGTATGTAATTAATTAATTATGTATTATGCAAAGATTGTTAAAACTTAAAATTGAAAGTTGATAATTAACATTTAAACCTAAATGTAAAATTAATAATCAAATGTAAAATTGATAATTAAATGTGAAATTGTAAAATTGATAATAAAATTTTGTAAAATTGTAAAAACTTGTTTGAGCATAAAGAAGTGATGTATTGAATGTTTGTTGTCAAATTGTGAATATGTTGTAAACTTGTAATTGTATATTTTACTTTCATATTTACATTTATTAATGTCAATTAAAATTGTAAAAGCAACATATATATTTAAAATGAAAATGAAATGGTGTATATAATATTATGGTTTGTTAAAAATTATATCATTCAACTTGATCTCATGTTATGAATAAATCTTTGAACTTGATGATTGTGTATTAATATATGTATATGAACAATTGTATAAGATATGTTATGCATTGTTTGCCAATTATGTAAATCATATTATGCCCTTCAACTTAATCATTATTTTTCAAACTTTGAATTGAAATTGTTAGAAATGGAATTGAAAATTGTTGAAAATTCAATCGAATTATGAATGAAAATGAAGATGGAATTATGATTGTTTTGAGATTGTTGGAATTGGGAATTGTTGTAAATGTAAGAAAATGAAAATAAAATTGTGAAAGTTTTGTGATTGTTAGAAACTTAAAATGGAAATTGTCGTAAATAGAAATGAAATTATGATTGTTTTGTGATTGTTGGGATTGGAAATTGTTGGTTATTATTGGAAATTCAATAAATTAAAATGTCTATTATTAATTTATTATTCATAACATTATTAAATTCGATATTATTATTAACTGTTGATATTTATGTAATTATTTATTTATGGATTTATAATAATAAATTAATAATGATAATAATAATAATAATAATAATAATAATAATAATAATAATAATAATAATAATAATAATAATAATAATAATAATAATAATAATAATAATAATAATAATAATAATAATAATAATTTATTATTTAATAATTATTATTATTATTATTATTATTATTATTATTTCTATTATTATTATTATTATTATTATTAATGAATTAATTTGTAATATTTTAAATACTTTGTATTATTTTAAATTTGATGTGTGTACGCTGCTAATTATCTTTGTTTATATTAATTGTGGTTATTATTTATATGTAAAATATTTAAAATTATTGTTATTGACTTATTTCATATTAATTGTCATTATTATTTATTATTAAAATTTTTGAAAGCATGTTTGACGTAAACAAGAACTAGTAAAGTATACAGTACAACTGTACAATATACTAATATGGATTATTTTGCAATTTTTAAAAATTTCAGGGACTATTTTATAAATTTAAAAATTACCGAACGATACCAGTCTTGATCGATGCAGGTATAGTTCTGCTTCGAACCCAATCAGTATCAAGCCCGGTACGGTATTCATAACATTGTCTAGAACACCACCTCTGAATTGATCTCACCAAGAACTGTAAGTTATAAAATAACAAAAGTAGTGTTATAAACAAAATTAAATCATAATTAATTTTCAACAAATAAGAAAAAGGAAATAGCTAATACCTAGAATTTTTTTTACTATTTTTCGAATAGAAATCGACAATCTAAAATCTCCAAAAGACAGTTTGTAAAGCTCCAATTGTGAGCTTTAGACATCTTGCATCATTTCATGGGCAACAATTGTTGTAATTGCGAATATCATTCCTCTACTAACTTCAGCTTTCTTTATAAAATCCGGTTTGAAATATACACTAGGATTAAAAAATGCCCTAACTGTAAACAATAGACAAGAAAATTGTCTTTCCCATTTCTTAATGATAATTGCAAGATACGGTATGTACAAAAAAGACTTATGTTTAAGAATGATCTTGATTGTTTCCTTTTCCCTTTCTATAGCATAAAAAAAAACCTATTGTTGACTTTTTTTATTATCAACTAAGCGAAGCACCCTTACCAAAGGCTCACAAGCTCAGATAACATATTGTCATTGAGACCAAAATTCTCTATCTTTCGGTGTAATGTTTAGAAATCTCCAATCCAACATTAGACCTGACATGCTGAGATGTAACCCACTTATCACTTGTAAGCATTTATTTTAACTCTTTCTTTATTAAAATAAAATATTGAAGTGATAAAAAATTCATTGCAAATCTTGTCACACTAGGACGATACAAGTTCCTCTTTTCTTATTAAATTCAACACCCATGCATGATTATAGATGAACTTGATCATCTTTTTAACTTTCTACTTGGTCTCATCGATAATATGAAAATACTTAGGATTCGCTATATTCTTCATCATTTTGTCAATGAAATGTGCAGTACAAGGATTTAAAAGAAAAGAATTATACCTATTATGTAACCTTCTTCCTGCCATTTTATAATCGGAGTCATTGTTAGTAATGAACTGAACAATATTTTCTAAGCTCACTTTATTCACAACTTCATTAAATATCTCAAATAAAATATCATCATTTCTACTAAGGCTAAATGCATCAATAAACTTAAAAAATATTGAGCTATTTTTAGAATAAACCAAAAAATTAATAATAGGCTCATGTCTCCTATTTGTCCAATCATTACAGATGATTGAACATCCAAAAGTATTCTAATTCAATCTTCTTTTAGCCAAAAAAAATTTAATTTAAGGAACTGAGTAACTCAAAAGTTTACTTCTTAAGTCATCAATCAAATGAGCTTTGTATCCCGAACCGTAAGAAGCTGTTGCATCTATCATAGGCTGATAATAGTAAGATTGGGAAACATTGAATGATAAACCTGTATTATATCACTATCTAGCTACTGTCATATCGACATTGTGAGTCACATCTCTTGATTGCATTACACTACAAATTGAAGGTTGGGCTCTAGGAGTTGTTCGTGGTGTCAAAAAATTATTCACCTGCCCTCTTCTTTTCCTAGCATCAGGTCCAGGTGTAACATTCACTTTTTGTTGGGCTTGGAATGGAACACTGGCACTACCACCTTAAACATTTCCACAATCATCACAAAAATAAACAATGAACTTTCACTGCTAATTTCAAAATTCAACATTTCCCTTCTATCTTTCTCGTGCTGATATTCTTTATGCAAAGTTTTCATCTGCTACTTTACATCATGATTTATTTTTATATAGGGTTCCACATCATCTTTAACCCTAATTAAATGCTTTTTTAATCGCGTTATTCCTTCATCTTTCAAATGCTTGTTACAAAGTAAGCAAATAGTATGGTTCCTTATACCGGGAACCAATGCAACATGAGCCCAAATTAGATCATTGTATCTTCCTGAATTGGTTTGATTAGGAATACTTGAACTTCCTTCTATTTATTTGTGAAAATAAATGAATGCATATTTCAAGATAAAGAACACATAATTTCATTACATAATACACATGTCTAGCTTATATAATATAATTCATACATCATACACAATTTAATTCATCGTGCACAATTCATCATAAGTCAAAACTAACAATTCAATTGTTTAACAATTATAATTTCATTAAAACATACATAAATAATTTCTATTTATAACAATTTTAATTCAAAGTTTCAAACATTAGGATCAAGTGAAGGGTATGATTTACATAATGACCAAATAATGAATGATATATCTTATACAATTGTTCATACACATTTGTTCATAACTTGAGGATCAAGTTGAAGGATATAACCTCTTTGGAAACGCTTTTTTTTCTTCTTCAAAGCTTTAAATCTTCTTTTCATTTCTAACAATACATAATACTATATCCACCATCCTATATTTGGTTCTTTAATATATAAGTTGCTTTTACAATTTTAAAGGACATTAATAAATCTTTGTATAAATGGTTGGAGTTTAGCCTACAATATGTTCACAATTTGAAAAAAAATCCCTTTTGACACATATACACCACTACTTTCTCACATTATCTACTATAAATATTTATGATATCGCATACATATATATTACAAATAATTAAAATATTTTACATATTGATTAAATGGAAAGAAATGGTTATGTTTCCAACTTTCTAATTTCAATTCAAAGTTTGAAACATCACAAAACATACATAAATAATTTTCATTTCCAAATTCCAACAATTTTATTTTTAACATTTTCCAACAATTTCAATTCAACCAATTACAAGACATACATAAACAATTTCCATTCTTAATAATTTCCAACAATTCCATTTTCATCAATTTTGAACAATTTCAATTCAAAGTTTCAAACATCACAAAACATACATAAACAATTTCTATTTCCAAATTTCCAACAATTTCATTTCCAACAACCAATAATTTCAACCATTACAAATTCACAATTCACAAAATAATGAAATATACATAAACAATTTGCATTTTCAACAATTTACATTTCCAAATTTCAACAATTTCCAAAATTTCATTTCAACAATTGCAAAACATATATAAACAATTTTCATTTCCAATAATTTCCAACAATTTTTATTCCAATAATTTTCAACACTTTTCATCATAAGACATACCAATAATTTCCAATAATTTTCATCACAAAATATACATAAACAACCAAATACAATGAAGAGAGGAAGAAGAAGAAGAGTAGTAGGCGTTGGGTGGGAGGTTTTAAGATTTTTTTTTGCATTGAAATTTTAAATTTTCATGTATCGACTGATATATAGTTGATATTCTGAATACTGACAATATCGACCAGTATTACCCGAAACAAGCCGATACAAAAACCAAGTATCGAAGCATCACCTTTTTTATTATTTTACTGTACCAGTCGATACGGTACGAGATTCATAATCACACCAGCAAATTTTTTTTCACCTTAACCTAAAATAGGACCCTTTGAAGATCCCACATCTCTACCTTTTGTAAGAAAAGCATTGGCCACACCAGAGTTATCTTGGTCTTCATTAACACAATTTTGTGGTAGGCTGGACTCTGGAACCCATTTCAACTTGATCATCCTCTCTGAGACTTCTACTGCTACGTCCATCTTTCGTGCTTCACGAAAGCCACAGAGCAAAGTTTTACAAGTATCAAGACTTAGCTTAAATCCTAGCTTTTCAATTTCATCAAGTGATTTTAACAAATCAGAGAAAAATGTTAGGGATTTTAGGTTGAGAACAACATCGTTTAACTAATCAGGCTGAATTCTTTTAATGACATTGATGTGTATGATTACTGAGGGTCTATTGACACGTGACAGTGCTACATCAACAAAGATAACGATAAAATTAACGTTGGGTTATAATTGAAAATATTGAAAATATGAGCATTTTATTGTTATTTTTTAAATTTCAAGCTATAATTGAAAATTTGAAAAAAGTTATTTAGGCCTTTTTTAGTAATGAATCCTTCAATCATTTAAGTTTTGAATTAAGTGTTTTTAACTTTTAAAAATCAAAATGCTCACTTTACAAGGTTGCCTTTGGTATCATTTTGTTATGTCGTCAACAAAGTTACATAAAGACTGATATTTAGAAGGGTTACGTAACTCGTCAACTTTTTCAACATAGTTTTGAATCTTCTATAGCAAATAACATTGGTGATTATTTATTTGAAATGCAATTCCTTTTTCATTCTCAAAAACTATGTAGTTAAGAAGATGTCAATTAACCCCTCAAATATTAACTTTACATTTCTCCATCATTCTCATCTATATTAATAAAGACATCTTTTGAACTAATCAGTTATTTAATTTCTAAAAGTTTAAGCACTTGATTGAAAATTTAACAAGTTCAAACACTAAAATTAAAGAAATCTAAAATAGTCCAAAATTTGTAATTTACTATCTTTTAGATAAATTATTTAAAAACAAGTACTAATTTACAAGCATTTGGTCGGTACGAAACACTATTCGTACCTACTTCTTTAGGCCCACATTTAATTTTTTCATCTAATACTTGACAACAATTCACTCTTACACATTGAATAAGACAGGAAAGATCTTGATACAGTTGTGGTTATTTTCAACCAAGTTGTTGTCATGTTCGTAGCGTACAATTTCCCAACAACTTATTAATCAGAAGCTTTCAAGTTTAAAAGTAATTAATTTCCCAACTACTCTATCATATCTATGAATAAAAATGACAGGAACCAAAATATTAATTGTCAATGATCTGGCCATAGTGTCTATGGAAAGATGTGTTACCTAATGAAAAGACTAATAAACTTTAAGTTTGTATTTTCACGTTATTATATCTGGGAAACTTTTAAAAAATTTAATCAATTAAATTCTCTATAAGCACTCCTTATAATTTAATTTTTGTGAAGTTTTCTTATCTTAAAATTCACTTAAAACGTACATAAACCGTAACACTATACTCAATAATGAAATCGGCATATCGAATGTTATTATATTCTTAAATACCTAATACTTCAAACTACAACATTTCTTCTATATGTAATTAAAACTTTCTGCAAGAAACCTCAATATACTTCTCATGCATATTACTCAACTATTCATTTTTATATCAAACTCTGTGAAACATAAATAAACTAAAACACAATTTAAGTCCTAAGTGCCACTATTTATCTTAGGATATACTATTTACAACCTAAAAAGTTATATTTATGAAATCGAAATTTTGGGACATTACATAAGCTTGCTAAAAAATTTTGGATTGAATATGAGCCCTGTAAGGTCTGATCCACTACCAATTCTTAATAGCTGGGGACTTTTGTATATATTGCAAGGTTTGTCTGACCTGATCAGCCTAATTTATCCTAGTTTTAAGTTGGGTTTAGTTGAAAATTTTCAGATTTGAATCGAGTTTAAGTTTTGGTATATTGAAATTAAAAAATGACATTATTTTTTTAATTAAAAATATATTTGAGTTTGGTTTGGATTCTAACTTTGTCCTGTATTAGGTTTGGACCTGAACATACAATTTCAAGCCAAGCCCGAGCTCGTCTCACTGCCACCTCAGTTATATACATGGTCAAATATGAAGCCTGAAGAGAAATTATGAACTGACCGAGTATTTTATCTCTGAAGAGAATGTGGTTGATTAAGGTGAGGAAAGGAGGATTTTAGCGTAGTTCACACAGAAATTTTGAAGGATCAGCAAATTCCTGTTTCTTTTATGTGATAATTTTCAACTTAATGCGATTCTAACATGAAACCAAATTGGAATATTCTCATTAAATTGGTTTTCTTTTACTATTAGATCTCAAAACTGGTCATCTTGTTTGATGAACTACAATCTATGAGATGTGATCTATACAATCAGAGAATAAGAAGAGGAGTATATAAGAATCTTTCTTAAGGTCAATGCTTATGCTGCTTCTAGCTTGTTTTCTTCACCCATTTGTGAATGTACACGGCTTCTCAGTTCTTCAAAAGCTTTCATACTATCTGCATCAAAACCTCCAGCGAACTGGGAAAAATAGAACAGATAGTAGAAAAGTTGGTAAGAACTAGTCGGAAGTCTCAGGTTTTGAAACTGAAAAATGATTGAATTTGCAGGTTTTTTCTGGATCTGAACGTACCTGATGAATACGGAAAGCGAAACGAACACCTTGCAAAACCAAAAACTCTCTGCTGGGTTCCTTGTCAGGTCCTGTCAATGCATCAAGTTCTGATGATACACGTTTCATGTACTTCCTTGCAAGTTGCACGGACGAGAGCTTTATCTGCAATGGCAGATTCAAGGTCAGAGTTTAGTTCAGGTTTTTTTTTTCCTCTAATTCTATTATGAAACCTACCTTTCCAACAACTCCTGAATCTAATAACCAATCAACCGGAATCCTGAACTCTTTGTATCGTGAAACTGCCATGTCCCTGGTACGTAGCAATGCATAAACACTGTTTTCCACTCTGTGAAAGTGTGAGAAAACATTAAAAAATGATCAGAAATCGTGTATGAAAATGTCAGGTTCTGTTAAGAAACAAGAAAGCAGATGAATATGCGTACTTTTCAAGCAATTTGTACATCTTCTTCAAAGCAGCCTCGCATGGGAGGTTGGGGTCATCAGAAAAACTTGAAACTTGCTTCTCCAATTTCATCAGGTCCTGATATTCGAAAGCCGCCTCTCTCAGCGCATCGGCTTTGCTTTCCGGCCAGTCAAAATGCTTAAGTACTGCACGTTCATCAACCTGAAGAGAAGAGTGGTATGATCAGATGGGTCTCAATAAGTGCATTGAACAGAAATCATCAACTGGATGCCTGTTCAAGTTCGATACTGTCATCTTTCATAATCTTTAAGTGATTGTTAGCCATGAAAATTGAGTAATTTGTTACTGCTGGTAAGAGGTAGAAGGAGAGACCAGGAAAGAGAGCTCTTCATCGAGCCAATTTACGAAGGCCACCAGGTCATCTATGTTAGTGAAGGAAGCTGCTCGAACTTCAGTAGCCAGTGACTGCACAAAGTCGCCTTGTGTTTCTACGTCAGCTTTCACCTGCAAGCCAGGAGATATGGTTAATATAATTTCTACTGGTGCTTTACTAAAAGTGAAAACTAAATGAGAAGATTTAAGCACCGCTAAGAGGAATGATGATCTGTTCTCGATTTCCCCGATCATGTTGTTCCTAGCTTCTGCGGTATTTGATGCTGATGATGATGAAATCAGAGATGGCGTGTCCTTACTTGTCTCGCGTTTCATCAATTTCTGATAGAATTCAACAAGTTCAGGTGATCGGTGAACTTTATCACCATTTCCTGTCCCTCTTGGCAAGCTTCCAGGTAAAGGAGGTGGCGGAGGTGGTCCACCTGGTGGTGGCGGCGGCGGAGGAGGTGGTGGTCCACCTGTAGAAGTAACAGGTAGGAATCCACTTTTACTGCTAGGACCATTACCGGATGGCTTAGGAGGTGGACGAGGAACTTTAGGAGGCCTCTTCTCGATTTCTGCAAGTTTCACCTTGCTTATTGTCGAAGTACCAACATTTTTATCATCAACAGGTTGGTCTCCAGGAGTGCTTGAACCCACTGTTTTCTCTTTAATCTGAGCAAGTTTCGTTGGTAAACTAACAGGTGACATTGGAGCAGATTCATAGCTTGATTTTCCTGCAAACCTTGCTGCTCTTGCTTGCTCAGCTTTTTCTTTAATATGCTTCTCCCTCTCCAAGGCCAACTTATGTCGATCTCTATAAGCAGGATACTTCTCTTCCAGAACTCCTCCACCTGATTTGGAGATTAAATTGAAAGATGAAGCTATAGAGTTCAGAGATTCACCAGGTGAAGCTTTAGTTCCAGGAGAATCAGGAGACTCCTGTTCCATTGCTCCAAATGTCGTGATCGCTACACTATCTCCTGCATTCCTCAACATCAATGATTCTAACGGACCTCTTGATCGATGACTCATGCTTTTCCTGATCGGTGAACCTCCAGAAATGGAGATTGAAGATGGTGAAACAGGGCTCAAGTCATCTTTGCTTCTTCCCCATTTCTTCAACTTTTGGATTAAGCTTTGTTTCTTACTGTATCTGCTACTGGAACTATCAATGGAAGCATTGTCAAAATCCTCACTTCCTGGAGAAGATGGATGTGAAAAATTGCTCTCCAGGTCTGTGTCTCCTTGTCCACGTTCTGATCCTGCATATTCTAACATCAACCTTTTAGCTTTCTCCTGAGATTTGGGACTAAGACTAATGTTCAGATCACGAGCTGATATTTTTCCAGGAGGTGCTTGGTAGTTTCGAAGCTCATATCTCAAGCAAGCATTGACCCATCGAAGGTACACTAGTTCTTCAACTTCACTGAACCTGTTCATCTGAAGTCCTTCCACTTGTTTCAACAGGTCTTCATTAACATGTCTCAGATGATTGAGATCTTCTCTTGCCTTGACAACCATTTCACTCTGAACCATAAAAGTAAGGCAGAACATATTTAGTAGAACACAAATACTCTAGTTCTGTAAACTTACAAGCACGAAACAAAACAGAGGAAAAGATAAAGAAGTAGTTTCTATCTTCTCAAAATAACATCGTTATGGTCTTGAGTTTCTAAGATTTAAAAACAAAATAACGTCGTTTGAAAATTATAACTAAAATGATGTCGTTTTGGTTGACTAACCCAAATCCGACCCATTATAGCTGTCAAACTTTGAACAAAATTTCAAGAAAAACTTCTCCAATACATCATCATCATTATTATCATCACACCCAGTTTAAAAGTCTTGCAATAAAGCAGCCTTACTCTTACATAATAGAGAAACTATTTCCGATAGATCCACGTGTAGATGTGACAATAAAAGAATAATACAGGTTACATAAAAATTACAAAACTCAAAACTAGTTACCTCAGTCATGTTGGAAAGAGCTCCTAATTTAGCTTCACAAGCATCCAGTTTAATAATCAACTCTCTCTTTTCATGCTGAAGTTCTTTGTTCTTCCTCTTAAGTTCCACTACTTCCATCTCCAGTTCCTTGACAGCTTTCACTTTCTTCTCAAACTCCACCTCCATCTTCATAGCTTCTTCCTCTTTCGCCTGAAGACCAGAAACCTGTTGTTTCAGTAACAACAAATGCCCTTTCGTCTGGTTCGCATCAACCTCAATCTGCCTCTGCAACTCTTTAATTTTGCTCCTTGCCATCTCCAATTCCTTCTTCACAGAAGCTCCCTTAACTACCTGCTCTTGAAGCTTCTTTCGTTCAGCCTGCAATGAACTAATTGTAATATTCAACATGTCAATCTCCACCATCTTGATCTTGAGTTGCTTGTGGAGTTCATAAACGTCTGATTCTTGTTCCTTCAATCCATAATACTCGAGCAGTTCACCTTCAAGCTTCACCTCTCTTTCCTCCAATTCCTTGACAAGGTCTCGTAGACTTTTCAGTTCACTAGCATTGTTTGCCATTGCAGTTTCGTATATCACATCTTTGTCTATCTTGTCAAAATCTCCACCCGGAAACGGATGATCAATCTCCCCAGAAAGAAGCTTTTCAAATTCTGGTAACATGTCTTCGTCTTCTAGACCAGGTTGAATCCCCTGAGCATGGTTAAATATGCTGCTAATCAGTTTGACCTCTTCTTCATCTTTTTCCTCCTCCTCCTTCTCCCCCTGCCCCTCCTCCTCCTCCTACAACAACAGTATAAAACATGAGTTCAAGTCCTTAAAAGCACATCAACTACAAAAATTTTAAAGTAACCAATTTTCAGTTCGGTTTATATTGATAATCCTTGTTATTAAAGCTAGTTTTCGTAAACTAATCAATTTTATAAACTTAAATAAATCAGTTAATTTTAATTAAGACTTCAAGTTTTTTCATGACTAAGTAGCCTCTTCTTCTTCTATTATATTTCAAATTATGTGATTCTGATTATCTTTATTATATAACATTGTTCTAATACCATTGATTCTTTGAACCTTAAATTTCTTATCTTATCGATTTAATTTCCGACCTGGTTTTAAAATATTGTGAGTCACTACTATATACATAAAGAATCTATAAATAATTATTTGATTTCTATGAAATGTGAAGAGTTATGACTATACATATCAAGCGTCTAGACAAAGTTATTTAATTTCTATGATTCACTCACAGTTCTATATCTGAGATTGTCATCGGAATACAAAAGCTGCTCATTGCCTTCATCTTTTGTCTGATGTTGTTCCAAGCTTGCTTCACCAGTTTCTGTATTGAAATTCACCAGATTAAGCACAGAGACAAAGGTCGAAGTTCGGTATACAAAAACAGAAACCAAAGAGAAAAAAAGAGGATACAATTCCATACCTGAAGACTTAACTAAAGGGTCTGATGACCTAGACCCTCTAACGTTAAGCTGCTTAATACCATAAGCTGCAATGGAAGCAGCAACCAGAAAGCCGAAACGGACAATCATGGAGGCACTTTCGATATCAGAATCATAACCTTCGACTCACTCATTTCTCTGCAGCGTCATACCTTTGTTTGGAAATGAAAATTCAACCAACACTCAAACAAATAATTACCACCTTATCCTGTTTATGGAATGACAGACTTGGTTCTGAACATAAGAGGTCTCGATGAGCAGACTTTTTATCGCACCGCCTGTCAAGCTAAGAGTTATTGGAGCCACCAATTAACAAGTGGCCATTTTTTGCTCCAGGAAGATGTTGACAATGGTGGGGCCTAGTGTGTTATTATTTTGTCTCGAAGGAACAGATTCACTGTTAAACAATCAGGGAATGAAAGAAAGAAGCAGACATTATAGATGATGTAAATTTATAAGAAATAGAAACAAAAAGGAGACCTTTAGTTTTTCTTAAAATATTTTTTTAATATCCAAATTCTTAAAATTATTTAATTGATTTAAATAAATTTAAAAAATTTATTAATTGTTGTGATTTACAAGTTATTGTATCAATCCAGAGATTTACTCGGTGCACATCCAAAGAATAACAACTACGAGTTTTTCCGTTTAAAAAAAAGATCAAAATAAATTTGTATCAATCCTAAGTCAATAAATTATGTTTAAATTTACCAAATTTTAAATTAAACTTATGCTTTAAAAGTTGGTTTGAAGGACTTAAACTTTTTCTATATAATGATATTATTTTAATTTAATTTTAAAATGATATTATTTTAGTATACTAACTTAAAACTAAAATAATATTATTTCAAAATTTTTAAAAAATCCAATTTAAAATATTTAAAACTCTGATTTCTGAAACTTTGTAGGTAATGGGTTGAACTTGGATTCCATTATATGGTTTTCTTTGCCTTATTTAATGGGTGTCATTGAAGAAAGGATTAAAATAAGAAGCAGGTCAAAAGTCAAAGAACCTCACTGCCTTCTTCCTGATTCATTATGAAGGACAAGTAGATGGAGCAAGCTTTGAAAATATGACTGGTTGCTCCCTGACTCAACACACATGTTAATTCTCTTTTTGACTTTTCTGGATTTTCTGGGGTTGGTTTGAAGATAACTAAAGATTAAAGCTTCAGGATATGAAAGCACACATAATTAATCTCACTCAACAAAAGTGAAACTTCTGTGCCAATGACTGATTTACATGCATGAGGGATAAAAGATGGAGGAATCCTTTTACTTTAAGTAACTTTAGAAGAACCCAGGGTACAGGTGAGTTGATAAGAAGTTTTTTTTGGCTTAAATGAAGTCGTAGATTCAAACATTCTTCGTGTATGCAGTCGTTTAAAACTTGGGGCCAGAACTTTGTCTCCCACAAAGAACCTACTCAGCTCGAGCGGGGATTAGTCTGGATGTGGATGATTTAAAGATGTCATCCCATAGTTGAAACCTTCCTAAAACACCTCGTAGGCAACAAAAAAAAATAACTTTAGAAGATTTTTAATATTTTCAAATTCTCAAAAAAATTGTTGTTTTCAAATTTATAAAAAATGAATTTAAACTTTAAAAAAATATATATAATACACGTTTTTTTTTACGAAAATCATAAAACATAACTCATAAAAGAACGCTCGATAAAGAAAGGCTAAAAAAACTATCTCAAGCCAGCAGGTTTACCCAGTACACCCAGAACCTACTAGCCTTTCCCTATCAGAAGCAACACACAAAGATTGTTCATAACGTAAAATAGAAGTTAAACGAGGAGGAATAGAATCCCAGAAATGGAGATTTGCATGTAATAAGGCTGGAGGTTTGCATGTAATAAGGCTATCATCGCTAGGGAATGAGCCACCTTATTGGAAATCCTACACGTCCATTGGAAGGACAGATGGGGGAAGTGTCGCTTAAGAGCATGACAATCAAAAGCCAACATTCCAATTTCCGAAGAATTAGACGGAAAAGAAGTGATTGCTTGAATCGCCTGAAGGCAATCTAATTCCACTATGACATGATCAATGTGTTTATCCTTCAACCACGAAAGAGCTTCTCGGATTGAAATAAGTTCTGCCAGAACATGATCTAATAGAGATGCATAGTGGCCCGAAATTCCAGCTACAAAGGAACCCTCAGAATTTGCTAAATATGAATATTTCGGTGATACCAAATGCTCCATAGAAGAGTTAATACTCGGGGTAGCAGAGAGGCCGACATGTTAACCAGGAAATGCTCAAGTAGAATGTCGATCCCCTGAGATGAAACTTGCAAATTCGTCAACGTCTAGATATCTTTAGCTTTGGGGCATTCCAAAAGTACACGAGTCAAGTCTTCCTCGATATCACAGACATCACAATAAGAGGGGAGCGTGATGCCTTTGCGCCGAAGACGAGGCTTGCATGAAATAAACCCCCTAAAACACCGCCATATAAAATCTTTAACTTTGGGGGGATAGCCAATCCCCACAGCCTATTCCAAGGTTTGCCAACGATAAAGTGATCGACATCCGTACTTAGTCTACACGCTAGTTGGTAGCCGGATTTAACCGAGTACCGCCCGTCCTTGCTATGATGCCAAATCAGCTGGTCAGGAGGTTTTGTAAATGCAATAAGTACTCTTGAGATGTGTTCAACATCATATGGCGTAAGCAGCCTATCAATCAGCTGCACATCCCAACCTGACCCCAACTCATTAAAAAGTTCATTCACTTTCATGTGCTCCAGAGATGGAATTGAAGGGGATGTGATAAAAAAATTATTCACATCATTAATCCACGAATCCTTGAAAACCTTAATAGAAGCGCCATCTCCAAGTCTCCACTTAACGCAATGACTCAGTATATCTTTGGCGGCAATAATGCTATGCCAAATAAAACTGCCATTCGCTCGATTCTTCACTTCCAGAAAACTACCTGTAGGAAAATATCTTGCTTTAAATAGTTTGCTAGGAAGGGAGTCCGGGAACACAAGAAATCTCCATACTTGTTTGCAGAGCATGGCGAGATTAAAACAGTGGAGATCCTGAAAACCCATACCTCCATATTTCTTGGGCATGCAAAGTCGGTCCCAACTCGCCCAATGTTTGGACTTCCTATTAGCTGTACCAGAACATTCATCAGTTTTTGTAACTCATCACATGTCCCTCTGGGAAGAAGGAAGACACTCATACAGTATGTTGGTAATGCTTGGGCGACCGTTTTTATAACAACTTCCTTTCTCGGTCTAGATAAGAGTTTGTTCTTCTAACTCGTGATCCGCTTGTTTAAACGATCCTTGACAAAAGCAAAAACCTGTTTTTTCTGCTTCCCAATGAGAGAAGGAAGCCCCAAGTATCGTCCATGATCAAGGGGAATATTAACGCCCAAGATAGTTTCGACCTCATTCCGAGCAGATGAAGTAGTGTTAGAACTGAACATGATATCTGATTTTTGATAGTTAACTGTCTGTCCTGACGCTGCTTCATAAATAGCGAGAATTCGCTTAATATTTTGTCCCTCCCTTGAATTTGCTTTGAAAAAAAGGAAGCTATCATCTGCAAAAAATAGATGAGATACACTGGGACTGCCGGAACAAATTGTGGCTCCATGTATATCTCCTCGGGCCTCGTATCTCCGCAATAAAGTAGATAACCCTTCAGCACATAAGATGAATAGATACGGGGACAATGGATCTCCTTGTCTCAGACCTCGCTTAGGAATAATCAGACCAACTTCAGTTCCATTTAAAGCAACTGAATATCGAACTGTGGTAACACAAACCATAATAAGATCCACCCATTTCCTATCAAACCCCAGCTTTAATAACATGAAACGCAAATAATCCCAATCCACACGATCGTAGGCCTTGCTAATATCGATTTTAAGCGCTGCTTCACTGAACTTACCCTTTCCTTTGTTCCTCATATAATGTATAATTTCAAAGGTCACCATAACATTGTCAGTGATGAGCCTCCCTGGGACAAAAGCCGACTGCATGGGAGAGATGATTCTATCCAATAGGGTTTTGAGTCTATTCGCTATTACCTTAGCTATAATCTTGTAGATGACATTACACAGAGCAATTGGCCGAAAATCTTTCATGCAACTCGGATTGTCTTTTTTCGGAATCAAAACAATCAACGTATCATTTAAATTAGCAAGAAAATCATGTTGTTCCATCCAGTTTCGACAATGGTGAAAAATATCTGACCCAACAATGTGCCAGCATTTTTGAAAAAACACCGCGTTCATGCCATCCGACCCTGACGCTTTATCCGGATGCATATCAAAAATAGCTCTCCTGAATTCCTCCATCTGTAAAGGCGCTAAAAGAAAATCATTATCCACTTGGTTCACCACCGGATGAATGGAATCAAACTGATGAAAGCCCGATCCTCCTGACGCCGAGAAAAGCTGGGTAAAATAAGATAAGGTGACCTTGCTCAGCCCCTAGAAGAAATAAGTAGAAAAGAGAGACTTTTCTTTTCATTCAATATTGAAACGTATGGTGTACAGGAGTATAAAAAAGAAGAAAGTGACAGCTACAATTAAGGGCCTACAATTATGATCCTAATTTTATGGTTTCTTTATTTACAGAGAATCTCAATCAAATCTTTATAGTTAAGCCTCGAATATCTCAACACTCCCCCTAAGTTGGTGCATGGATATCACACATGCCCAACTTTCCAATGAACTTTGAGAAATTTTGGTTTGACACTGCCTTGGTAAGAACATCCGCCAATTGATCCTCTGATCTGATCTTTGATAACTCTAGTATTTTTTCATCCAATTTCTCTTTGATGAAGAACCTATCAACTTCCACATGCTTGGTACGATCATGCTGCACTGGATTGTGCGCAATATCGCAAGCAGCCTTGTTATCACAAAATAGTTGAATTGGTTGTATAGACTGATAACCCAAGTCTAATAAAAGAAGTCTGATCCACAAAACTTCACATAATCCGAGTGCCATGCCTCTAAACTCAGCCTCCGCACTTGATCGAGCGACAACATTTTGTTTCTTGCTTCTCCAAGTAACAAGATTGCCTCCTACAAAAGTAAAATAACCAGAGGTGGATCTCCTATCATCTACAGCTCCAGCCCAATCCGCATCAGCATATGCCTCCACACTTAGATAATTTTCATTTTTTGTGAACAAAATTCCTTTTCCTGGAGCAGACTTCAAGTACCTCAAAATGCGCATAACCGCCTTCAAGTGTTGTTCCCCAGGATTATGCATAAATTGGCTCACAACACTCAGAGCATAAGCTAGGTCAGGTCTTGTGTGTGCTAGGTACATCAATCTTCCCACAAGTCTTTGGTATCTCCCTTTATCAACTGGAACTTGATTTAGTTCAACAAATAACTTTGATCCCTCTTCAATCGGAGTATCAGATGGATGACATGCTAACATACCCGTTTCCTGTAATAGATCTAAAGTATATTTCCTTTGAGACAAGAAAATTCCTTTAGTTGATCTTGAAACTTCAATTCCGAGGAAGAACTTTAAAGGGCCAAGATCTTTCATTTCAAATTCCTTTGATAAGTAGTCTTGAAGTGCTTTCCTTTCTTCAGGATCATTTCCAGTCACCACCATGTCATCAACATATACAATAAGTGCAGTGATTTTGCCTTGTCGTTTCTTTATGAATAAAGTGTGATCTGCATTGCTTTGAGTGTAACCAAATGCCTTCATAGACTTCGTGAATCTTCCAAACCAGGCTCTTGGAGATTGCTTCAGCCCATATAATGATTTCTTTAATTTGCACACCTTTTTACGGTATGCTTCAGGTATCGTGCATCCTGGAGGAAGATCCATATACACTTCTTCTGATAATTCTCCATGTAGAAAAGCATTTTTTACGTCAAATTGTTGTAATGGCCAATCTAAGTTTGCCGCCAGGATAACAAAACTCAATTGTGTTGATTTTAGCTTTGGTGCAAAAGTTTCAGTATAGTCAATCCCATAAGTTTGCGTATATCCTTTAGCCACCAACCTTGCTTTAAATCGCTCAATCGTACCATCAGCTTTGAATTTGATAGCATATAGCCATCGACATCCAACTGTTTTCTTTCCAGGTGGACAGTCAACAAGTTCCCAAGTATTATTTTTAGTCAAGGATTTCATTTCCTCTGTCATGGCTGCTTTCCACCTTGGATCACCTAAGGCTTCCTGCACACTATTAGGAATAGATACAGCAGATAATTGATTTACAAATGATTGGTTTGACCCTGACAATCGATGGTTAGACACATAATGGCTCATTGGATATTTAACCTTACTAGAAATTTCAGGTTCATATGTGGATTTAGGAATACCTCTATTATGTCGTGATGGTAGTTGTCTTCTGGATGGTTCAAAGACATCCTCGACTGACAATTGGTTTGGTACTTCTGTTGCTTGTACTACATCAATTGAATGTGGTGTATCACCATCTAGCTCCTGAAGTTCAAATGAATCCACATTACCTTTCAAATCTTGATCTTCATCCACATCTTGGCTCACTTCTTGGATGGGCAAGAGAACTTGTGTATTACTTGGTATGTGGACATTATACTCTAGAGTCGAACTTCTTCCTTGCTCTCCCCCAAGATCTCAATCAAGAGAAAATACATGTAGTCTTCATGAAAAATTACATCCATTGTAATAAACATTTTTGAGTGGGAGGTGATAACATCGGTATTCCTTTTGATGAGTAGCATATCCAACAAAACACATCGTAAGGCCCGAGGTTCTAGTTTGCTACGATGTCTTGCTTATGAAGGTGTACATATGCTACACACCCAAAAACATGAGGAGTCAAACTTAGGACTGTTGGTGCCATCCCTACTTTAGTAAGAGCTTGAGAAGGAGTTTCAAATTTAATAGTACTAGATGGCACCCGATTGATCAAATATGTTGCATTGGTAAGTGCTTCTCCCCAATAGGACAATGGCATATGAGATTCTATCAATAAGGCTCGAACAATTTCCAATAAATGACGATTTTTTCTCTCAGCCACTCCATTTTGTTGAGGTGTGTTAGGACAAGTAGTTTGATGAACGATTCCTTGTATTCTCAAGTATTGTTGAAATTCATGACTCAAATATTCACCTCCATTATCGCTACGTAACACCTTTACCTGTGCATTGTACTGAGTAGAAATCATTTTATGAAAATTCTGAAACAATGCACTTACTTCATTTTTAGACTTCATCAAGCACACCCAAGTCATCCTGGTACAATCATCAATAAAAGTCACAAACCATCGTGATCTACCCAAGCTGGCTACCTTGGACGGACCCCAAACATCAGAATGTATAACCATAAAAGGGGTTACACTTTTATTCATGCTCGATGGAAATGATGCACGATGGCTTTTTGCAAGTTCACATACTTCACATCGAAAACTAAAAACATCAAGTTTTGTAAATAAACTGGGAAATAATTTTTTAAGGTAACTAAAAGAAGGATGCCCTAAGCGTCGATGCCATAACCAAATATCATATCTCTTCCCTCTTTTTTCAGGATTGTCTACCGTTAGTGCTTGCGCCAATTTATTTGAGCTATGAGCCTCGAGATCTAGGTAGTATAGTTTCTTCCGTTTAGTACCATAACCAATCGTCCGCCTCGTTTTGATGTCCTTAAACACACAAAATTCAGGCCAAAAAATCACAATACACGATAAAGCGTTAGTAATTTGAGAGACTGCCAAAAGATTATAATCCAATGTTGGAACAACTAAAACAGAGTCTAAATTTAAATCATTATTAAGAGATAAGGACACTTCTCCAATGACAGAAGCAGAGGAACCATTAGCAGTGGAAATAAATTTTTCTGAGGAGGATTTAAGGGTTAGTCCTCGCCCGTAATCAAATATCATATGGTGTGTGGCACCGTAATCAATTATCCATGTATTATTATTAACAGGTACATAAGAATTTAAGGCCTTACCACCTTTACCTCCTGTAGTGACTAAAGCTGAAGGTTCTCTAGCAGCAACGTCTTCATTCTTCTTTATTTTCATTACTGTAGCAACAGAGGCTTTGTTTGATTGCCTTTTTCGTGGATCCCGATTATGATCCCACCATTCAGGGTACCCAACAAGTTCGAAACAACGGTCTTTTGTATGACCAGGCTGATCACAATGGGTGCATTTGAAGGTAGATTTGTTACCCCCTATAGGGGTTTTAGACTTTGTTTGTTTCGGAGAAGACCAGTTCAATTTATTTTTACTCACCATGGCTGAAGCTTCAACTTTTTCCAGTTCTGTATTCATTTTTGCAATTCGAATAGATTCTCGGCGGACCCATGAGTAACATTCTTCAAGTTCCGGAACTGATTCCTTCCTCAGTATCTCCCCACGAACTTGTTCGAACTCGTCATCTAACCCAGCAAGGAAAATATGCACCCTTAATCGCTGGATTGATTTGCGATAAGATTCAACATCTTTCTCACTTTCCATAATCACCCTGTCACGATGATCTAACTCACTGAAAATTTCAACTAATTCTCCATAGAAAGCAGAGAGTGATCTACCATTCTGTTTGGTGGAGAAGGCTCTTTGATTCAAGGAAAAAACCTGCAGTTCATCAGCTCCATCATAAAAGGCTTTTGATAGAGCCTTCCAAATCTCTTGAGCTGTGGGCAAGCGATAATATCGCTTCATAATTTCAGGGGACATGGACATTAGCAGCCATCTCTTCACCTTTTGATTATCTGTATACCATCTTTCATAGCCATCGTCTTTTTCTGTGGGAGGATCTCCTCGGATGAGTGCAAGTTTTTCTTTTTCTGCAAGATGCATTTCCATGATTTGAGACCACATATCATAATTTGTTTCATTGAGAATAATCCCAGCATTGAAGGTTGAATTTTCAGATTGAACAATGATAGGAAAGGACTTAGCTCCAGAAGCTTCAACTTTACTCATGGTCCTAAGTCCAAAGCAAAAGCTCTGATACCAAGAAGAAATAAGTAGAAAAGAGAGACTTTTCTTTTCATTCAATATTGAAACATATGGTGTACAGGAGTATAAAAAAGAAGAAAGTGACAGCTACAATTAAGGGCCTACAATTATGATCCTAATTTTATGGTTTCTTTATTTACAGAGAATCTCAATCAAATCTTTATAGTTAAGCCTCGAATATTTCAACACCCCTCAATATCAGAAACTTGTTGTCCATTCTCATCAGTAAGCTCAATGACATGATTTAATCTCCTTCGTTTGGAAGCCTGCGCGTGGAAGTACTTGGAGTTAGCCTCCCCATATTGCAACCACAAAACCTTTGAACGTTGCGTCCAATATATTTCCTCTTGAGCGAGCAAGCGATTAAGTATAGTTCGTTGACCTTCCAAAAGCGAATACTGTTGATGTTCACGTGCCTCATTTCCTAAGTCTAGGCAGAAGATTCAGCTCACGATGATCAGTCCAAAACACTGAGATAAAATCCAGAAAACCTTCCTCCGTTAAACAAGCATTTTCAAATTTAAAACGTCTAGTCCGCTTTGCCGGAAAGTGACGGGCAACTACTAATTTAATAGGAGTGTGATCCGACGTAGCGCTCACCAAATTGTGTAACCGATGAAAAGGAAAAATGGCCAGCCATTCCTCATTAGCAAAGGCGCGATCAATTCTCTCTAGTGTGAGCTCAGTTGCGTTGCTGCCTCTCTGCCAGGTGTACCCAAAACCAAGTAGAGGAATGTCAATGAGGTTACAGTCCAAAATGCAATTGCGAAATCCCTCAACTAGGTAGCTAGGGTACGCCCCTTCGCCTAGTTTGTCATTTATGAACATGTTATTAAAATCCCCAAAACAAACCCATAGCATGCTATAAAGTCTTGATAGAGACCGAAGAAGCTCCCAGCTAACTTGTTTTCTACGCGCCTCCGGAAAATCGTAAAAACCTGCAAGCCGCCATTTGTGATTGTTTGAGTCATCAATCAAAAGGTCAATATGGTTATTAGAAAAATCCCCAACTGTAGCAAAAACATCCTGATTCCAGAACATGGCTAAGCCTCCACTTTGGCCTACCCTTTCAACACAAAAACAAAAATCATACTTTAACAAAACCTTTATTCCATCAATCTTCGTAGAGTTCGCAATAGTTTCACACAAAAATAAAACACGAGGCTTATTGACCCTAACTAAGTCCTTCAGTGCTCGAACTGTCCTGTGGTTGCCTAAGCTACGACGGTTCCAGGCTAAGTAATTCATGGTTCTCGGCAGGTCTGCATATCCAGACTAGTCATTGGTAAATAATGTGAGGTTGGAGTCACCTCTGAGTCACTCATGTACATCGTTTCTACCGAGTTTTCTGCATTTTATCCTTGTTGAGGTTGCTTCTTATTTTCCTCAACCATCATGACGTTAGCTTCTTTCTCGTGTTGTTCAAAACTACTAATTGGACTTTTCCCAATCAAGCTGCCACCAATAGTGCTACAATTGTGGCGCAGTTGTACTCCTAAATCAGATGAGGATTTGAACATTGATTTCTTAGAGATAAACGAGAAATTGTTGCCTATCTTGCGGGAGTGATGAGCTGGAGATTGCGCAGATTTCATCCCCTGATATTGTGCCACATAATCAACTCCAGAACCGTTGCCCAGATCTCTTTTCCACTGCATCGTTCGCCTAGCGTTTCGAGCCCGTATCTCTTCCTGAATATCCTCCGGCCACTCACGAACGATGTCCCCCTCCGATCTTTCTAAAAGCTTGTAACAGTGAGTTTCGCTATGGCCAATGATCCCACACACATAACAAATGAGCGGCAACCTCTCATAGCTAAAAGTTATCGTAATTGGTTCTCCACCCTGTTTGCGAATACTCTTCCGTCGCATCAGAGGTTCGGTCACATTGATACGAACCTGCACCCGCATATAGTTAATCCATGAGTTGCGACACTGAGTGGAATCGTACTCAAGGAACATACCCATCAGATTGCCTATATTTCTTGCTAACATCTTTGAAGCGAACCCCCGTGGCAACCCGTGAAACTGCACCCAAACATCAGTATGCGTGAACTCTATGTCAGCTGGGTTCTCTCCTTCCTTCCATTGATGGATTAGCATAATGCATTTGTTGAACGACCACGGTCCTCCGGCTATCATCTTCTTTAGATCCACATGGTGATAAAATTGTATTATATAAAGATTGTTTTGTTCCAGCAGTTTGATGAAAGCTCCTCTCATTGGGTGTCATAGGCTTAGCAGAGTCCTTTCCAACGCCTCTGGATTAACCATCCGTTCACCAACCAATTTGCCCAGCAAACACAAGTCATGGTTAATCTCATCAGTTTGAAGCTCTTCTGTCGGAATCACGAAATCAATGTCCTCCTTCTCTCGAATAGAGAGGTTCTGAAACTCCTAATCTATGCTACCGAACCACAAATCACAAAAAAACGACCCAAAAAGCTTCACATAAAACAGACATGCATGAAAATCGCCAGACGAAAACTGGCACTCTAGAGAGAAAAAGAGGCAGACATAAGAGTATAACATTTCTATAAAAATACACGTTATATGAATAACAAACATTAACTAATTAAATATTGTTGCCACATTGAATGACCTCAGTTTTTAAATCTAATAAGAACCAGTTAAATTCAATTCAAATTAATAATTTAGGATAATTATAATAAATTATTAGTTTAGATTGAATTTAATTAGTTCAGGTTGAGTTCGAGTCGTTATGTAAATATCATTTGATTTCAATGAGTTTATTGGAAACAATTTTTTACTAATTAAGAATATGACTGCATACTTCTAGATTTTTCCAAATCTTACGTCTTTGTAGAATTTTGTTGAGTTATTATTATTGTTGTTTTATTATTTTATATCAATATCAATCCATTTTCATATATTATATATTTCATTATCTTTTGAACGAGATTTAAAAAATAGTATTTTAAAAATTTAAAACTACATAATTTTTTCAAAATTTTAAGTTAAATCCAATCAGTATTAATTAAATATGATTCAAACTAAAAATTTAAAATGATTATAATAATTTTTAATTAAATTTAATTAATTTGAGTGGAATTTAAAAGTTAAATCGTTATTAGTTCATATATAATATTTATATCACATTTTTTATTATTTTAAAATTTATAAGAAAGAATTCTTCAAAAAAATTAAAATACAATACTTTTAAAATTTTTAAAATTAAGATATTTTTCAAAATTCCTTAAACCACAAAAAAACTATTCTATTCTCTCTTGTCACTTCTCTCATTTCTTTTTCACAAAGCAAAGAACCAGAATCGATGAGAAAGGTGACTCGGCAGAGTCTTGGAGCAGACAAAACATGACAGAAACGCTTAATCAGTATCATTGTCTGGCCGAGGTATTTGATGAAAATAAGTGGAAGCAAACTAAGAAAGCTGAAAAATGGCCATCCCCTTTCAAGGTTCTTTAATAGAGTGGACCCTCCACTCGCCAATTATCACAGTAACAGCCAAAGTATTATCTAAACCAATTCAGTGGCTGTGCACCTCTTCATTATTATCTTACTGTTTTGGAGATACGTGATGAGGTACTCCTGTTAGAAATTCACAAGTGTAGCTATCTTACAGTAGAAAAAGATATAAGGATAAAATGAATTATATACAAAACTAGGGCTCATAATTCATTGTCTTTAAGTTTTAGATTGAGATATGATATCTCAATTATATATGAGCTCACTTCGATCTGGTCAATTTTTCTTCAATTTCTCAAAATCTTTCGTTGCTATCAAAACTAGGGTGATGAAGTCCAATAAATAGAGAATCATAGATCTAGATAAGATGAATAGATAATTCATGAATAGCTCCTCAAAATCCTTCATTGATATGAGACCTTGAATAGAGATTCATAAATTTAAGTTATTCCCAAACCCCCTCAAAATCTTTCAATAACAATTGGAGCTTTAGTCCAACCTAATTGATCAAATCATTATCGTAAATAAGTTTAAGGTTAATAGGAATGACAATCAGGTCCAAAACAAATTTTTTAGACTCAAATTATGTTAGAAATTTGATCTGAGTTGAATCAAACCCTAAAACTAACACCAAGATATGTGTCAACTAGGATTAATATAGAACGTATTATCATTTAACAATTTTTTAACACTCGAGTTTGTTGGATCAAGTTGGAGTCAAACCTAAATCTGACACCAAAATATACATAACTACTAGTATACCAAAAAATATTATTATTTAATAAATTTAGTTAAAAAAACACCTTCCTATTGATCAGGTCTAATTTTAATTGTTTTGTTATAAAACAAAAATATTAACAAGCTATTTTGTCAGTACGTGCTTAGTGCTTAGAACTAAACCAGAACCCTTTTGTATTATAATACAATGATTACATAAATCTTTAGTGTCAAATGTTATACATAATTGAACAGAAACTGAGTGTATTTCATTTAGTTTATGTTTGATTAAGTAAGAATTGGAGTTGTTGTTCTCGATTTCTTATGCATGCTTTTCAAACTGGTACGAATTAAATAGAAGTAATTAAGCTTTTATTATTCTCGACTTCCATTCTCATGTCGGAATAAACAGGAAAATGTAATAAAAATATAAAATATTGACTTGTTTAATTGTGTTGATTAAAGATAGGATTTCAAGTTCAAGTTAATGAATCATATTCGAATATATTGGGTCAAGATCAGATTTGGAGTTCCAACCCGAACTCACAGAGAATCAGAGATTGTTGAACTTGATCCGATGTAATATGCTTCCAATCCTAAGATCAACACGAATGAGTGTGGTTAAGAGAAAGAGAAGGAGATAAGTAAAACTTTGAATGAGAAAATTACTTGATCATGGCTTTAAATCATATTATAATTTTGCAGGCCTTCCACTTCATGATAGAATCAGGAATTTATTTTTTCCAGTCAAAAACCTGCTGATTTCACCTTATGTGTTTTGATGCATGGACACAAGTATATAATAATCTCTTTACTAACCACACATTTTCTATAAAAATAATTGTTTCTTTGTTATATTTATAATCTTTGACTAATTGGTTTAAGTGTTGTCAGCTCATAACTTAATAGAAACTTAATACAAATGTCTTATTAAGAGTTAGGTACACAAAATCTTAGAGATGATTAAAAGAAAAAAGTTCGAATTGACCAACTTTCAAACTAAGTTTAAATTTGGAGGTGCCCGATCCAAAAGACTTGACTCTTTTTATTAAAAATGATATCATTTTAAACCAAATTTCTAATCAATTTGAATAAACTCCGATCCTATTTGAACCGATTCATTGTTATCTTTACATGTTTATTTAAACTAGTGAGAAACATAAAAGAATACTTTTTTTGTTGTGTCTTTAATTGCAAGTGAAAAGTGTAGAAGACATAGGCTTTCTTTCTGCGTCTGTGTGGCTGTTTTTATTGGTGAACAAAAGGGCCAAGATGGAGGGGATACCGTTGCCATATCCAGGTGGTGGGACAAGTTGAATTCGAACGTGATCTGATTTCTTGTTTTATTTGTTTCACCTTCGAATTGTGAATCCATCACTTGGATCAAGTAGAGCTATAGCCTCTACAAAATTAAATTCTTTGGCGTCGCTATTAGTAGCATTGTTCTATCTCCTTGTGACGCAAGGGTCTTGAGTTCCTTTTCACTTGTCATTAGACTACTATTTTCATTCACATATTTTCTTGTAGATGGTGATGTAGAGCTTTCCAAAGTCTACGAGCGAACTCGTCTCTAATTCTAGTCCCACTCTCTAGTATCTGGTTATGTGTTTGTAAAGGCTTTGATAACGGTATTTCTATCACCGTCTAGTTATTTCATTTTTTTCTTAATACATATGTTCTGACTATCACTTTTAACTCTTGAATACATCTTTATTATGCTTATTTGTAAGGTTAGATGTGTATCGGTGTATGTGAATCCCTTGCTGTGTGCATCTTGTTGGCAAGCTGGGCATTTTATTAATAAGCTGTTAGTGTTTTATTTTATTGTTTTTATTTTTATTTATCTATTTTATTTATTTAATATTAATATTATTATTAGTAGTATTATTATTATTTATTTATATATGTATGTATTTATTTAGTTTAATATTACTAGTATTATTCGTTTATTTTATTTATTTATTTATTTATTTATTTAATTTTTTCTCTCTTTAGGTCATTTAAAAACAGTCTCTATATTAGTTGGGAGTAAAGCTATGAACTATTGGATCTCTTCATATCTTTTTTTTTTAATTTTTGTATCACATTTACATGTAAGTCTATAAAAAATAATCTCTCTGCTAGGTATTAGAAGTAAGGTTGCGTACTATTAAACCTCTCAAAATTTTGCGTAGATGATGAATTACTCCTGCAAGCAAGTTTAGAGAGAAATTGAATTATGAACTTTATTTTCATATATATAACTTAATTCATTCTTGTATATTATTAATTATAGAAGAAATTAGAATGCGAACCCTATTTTTACATATAATTAATTTGTGATTTTTGAACATCTTTAACATATCATCAACTAACACTACAAGAAATCAGTTATTGTTTGTCGGTAAACGGTCAATTTCTGTTGGTAAAATAAATTACCGACGAAAATCGAAGACGGAGAAAATCGTCGTTAAAAGGTCCGCAGTTAAAGTTACAGACGGTGATATTCTGTCGGTAATTTACCAACCCCTCAAAATATATTAACAATGGTCTATTTTACATCGGTAAATATTATCGACGAAAAAAAGTAAAGGAAATTTCCGTCGGTAACATTTAGCAACGAACAAAATATCGTCTGTGAACCGAAAGTAATGAACAAGAAACGTCATCTTACTTACTGACGGTGATAGTATTACTGTCGGTAAAAAAATATAAAATTTTTGACGGTATTTTTATTCCGTTGGTAATAACAGGTTAGAATTTTTTTTAATAAATTCCAGTTTCATGATATTGTGTTGAAAGGAAATGACAAGGACAAGCCAATGTCGTGGTGATCGTGGGTGCTTTGAACTTCTAGGCCTCTTCTTCAACTGTTCCATCTCCTGTCTAAGTTGAGTCATCTACTCCATCTGCTCTTTCATCTTAGTCATCTGCTTTATTTGCTCTCTTATCTTAGCTATCTACTCCATCTACTCTCTCATCTTAGCCATTTGCTCCATTTTTGCTCTCATTGTAACCATCCGCTCCATCTCTTCTCTCATCTTAGTTGTCTGCTCCATCTGCTCTCTCATTTTAGCCATCTGCTTTATCTGCTCTCTCATCTTTGCCACATGTTCCATCTCCTCTCTCATCTTAGCAATCTGCTCCCTGTGCTCCATCCGTTCATTCACGTTAGCCTCTTTCATGTGAGCTATCTGTTCCTTCAATATATCCACTGTGGCCCGAAGCTCGGTTACTTCATTACTGTGCGTTGGCATAACAGATGTTGTTATACTGGACAGGAAAGAGTGTGAATAACATGTATTCGCATATGAACCTAGCCCGAATATCCTTCCATGACGATCCCTACCACCCACAACATCAAGATACGTTTGAGTCTCATCTACAGGTTGTTCCTCCTGAGACTGTCGCTGAATGGTTTGTTATATTTGGTCCTATTAGGAAGCAATGTTTACATTAGTAAGGGATTATTGTTAAGAAATTATAAAAATGTATTAATTTCACATACATTCAGCACTCCGCATTGGGTGTTACTGAATGTTACACCATCATGTTTCTTCGTGTGAGTGTGCAAAAACAGCTGGATAGGTGTAGGCTTGATGCCCAATGACTTTTCCTACATGTATAACCTAAATTGTCAAAAGTGAACTACAATTTATAAAAATTTCGATCGAGTTTCCTCTATTTTTATGATATTTGTCCCCTGTTGAACAAAGAAAATAACTTAACACATCGATATATGGCACCAGACATTTATATCATAATCATTATGTACAATACAACAAAGCAAAATATATACAAAATAAGTGTCAAGTTTAGATATTTACAAGTCTCTGTGCATGCTCGTAGTGGGTAATTGATCCTCCCGTATGTACTGGAAGACTCTCACCCCCCGAGCTTCCACGTCTGTTGATAGAGTTACGCTTTGAGACGGACATTGCCGCAGGTGATGTCCAATACTCGGTCCAAAGACTCCAAATTTCCTCCAAAATATAATGCGATAACGTGTACAAGCTTTCTTTTCCCATACTTTATACATGCTGACGTCGAAACAAGAATTCCAGCAAAATTCGTTTTGAAATAAGAAGGAAAAAATTATATAATGTAATAATATTTATGTAATTTATGTATATAAATCAATATAACAAGAAAATAATTATTTTTTGTACCTCAAACTCCTGAAAGTAAAATTGTTTTGTGGCCTCACATATATTCTCCCACATATGACCCTTAGGTTCAATCCCTTTTAAATGTGGAAGTCATATTTTTGAAACTCGATCCAGACGGAACCAACCTAATATAACAAATTATGCTATCCTATGTAAAAACTGATAAACCTAAGACTTAATAACAAGCAAATAGTGAGTGATGTGATTTCACTTACTGTTCATTGACAATTGTTATAAACTTTCTTCCATCAGGTCCCTCAGTTGCAGGCTGGCAGACGTCTCCTCTATCCGATAAACAGGTATTGGATGATGTATGAGTTGGGGAAGGGGATGTTGTAGCATGAGGAGCAGTAAGTGATGCCTCATCTGCAACTGTCGGCCTTGGAGGCGGAGGAGGTGAGTCAGTGCGAGTTGCAATCTGTGACGAACCACCTTCACAGTATATTGCTCCGAACATGGCTCTACACCTCGGCCGCATAACCTCACGCTGTCTCTTTGGTCTTATTTATTTACTTGAACTTTAATTTTTTTGAATTCTCTACAAATATAATACTTTGAAATCAATATTTTACACAATATAAGGAGAAGAAAATAAGGCAATGCAGTTGAAAATTAACAAATTGTTAACAACAATAAATCAACTTTAATAATCATAAAATTATGCATTGTTTAACAAAGTCTTACAGATACAACAATAAATTAACTTGAAAGCTTAGTGTAATAATGTATTTCATCGAAAAATCACATTGATATAATTAATTTGTTTGATTCCATGTGACATAGGAATCGGTAAAGGTAAATGAGTCCCTAATGTCTAAATTCCCAATAAGGGTCTTAGCATGTTCAAACGCACCAATAGAAACAGTGATACTTCTTCCACCAAGTGTAGGCTTTTGAACACCTTCTTGTAATAGCTTTGAAGCTATAGTTATACTTCTAGAAGAAACAGTGAATGAGTTGCCACTCTTAGTATAGAAGACTAATTCTTTAGATGAACTACTAACGATAACATATTTACCTAAAACATAATCAGTTAAGAAGTTTTGAAATTGTGATATTAGAAAACCGTTAAACCAACAAAAACTGGATATTAATGCATACGTGATTGTCCATACGAGGTTTGAGGAATTGATGAATTTTCGACAAGACCCGATCTCCCTAATCTTTTATAGGCTGTTGTGACATCACTCTCACCTCTATCGACATACATGTCCTTTTCGAGTTTAAAGGAAGTTTAAACATCTAGGATAGACAATCAAATGAGAATATGTATAATAACTTCAACAAAGGAAATGAGATGTACATAATAAGGAAAGAGACGTTGTGTAGATCATACTAAACACCTTCAAGTAACAGATCATCCATGGAAGGCAAACGAATCTTAGTGTATGATGTAGCGATATTTTCTACAGTTTTGATTCCTTAGGTTGGGACAATTTTGCCACATTCTTCCCAACGGAAAGAATTACTACCATCCGGAACTAGTCGTCATGTCGACATTCCTTGAATAAAAATTTCAATGAAAGACTTTACATAATATATTGAAATGAAAATAATGTTGTTTTTTAAATTAAAATATTCAATTACAAACACAAATTAATCGCAATCAAAACTTAATTGTAAATTACAATCATCTTCTTCTTCGGAAGAATAAGAATCAAACTCCGGCTCCTCTTTAGATCTCTAACCCTCGTCATCCTCTTCAGAAGAAATATCGACATATTCATTAAATGGATTGTTCAAAGGTTCATTATCGTCATACGTGACAGATGTATTGATAAAAGTGACATCTTCCTGAAATGCCTCACTTTCAAGACTATGCTCTCCTTTTCCATGTGATTCAAAAACACCTCTAGGTTTTACTTTACAAACTGCCAACTAATCTATCTTATCTCGTCTTAAGCTTGGAAAAGGGACATAACAAACCTGTTTCGCTTGCACAGCCAAGACGAAAGTTTCAAATTATTTCAATCTTCTTCAGTAGTTGATTTCAACTAGATTGTATTGGCTATGCACTTTTGTTCTAACATTTGGTGCCGGGTCATACCTGTCACATTTAAATATCACAAATCGCTTCACTGGCAAAACAAGATACTCAACTTCTAGTATTTCAATAATTTTACTATAGTAATCCATCAATTCTCCTTATATCGAAACACCACTGTTTATTGTTGACATGCTATGCCCATGAGATTCTGTATGATATTTGTATCCATTCACGAAATACATCGGATACGATTTAACAGTTCGCAGAGGTCCCTTCGTAAAATCACAAATGAACTTGTTCTCTATTGAATTTTATAAGGCATACATAAATTAATTTATCATAGCAAAGAGTAAAATGCAATGAGAACATTTAAATATGGTTTTGAACTATAATTAAGAATATTTGTAAGTGAAAATTTACAAATCTCTCGAACCATCGAGGAAAGTGTTTTCCAACTTCTTTATTTATACCATCTTGTGTGATGCCCAACATTATCTCGCGTAACAATCTCTCATATAATCTAAATACATAATGACAATTTTTAGTAATGAACAACACACAATTTTAAATGAAGAAATAATCATGTTGAACTTACTGAACGAAAGGAAGAACCTTTTCACAGTTCAATAAAATGTAACCATGTGCAGCCTCAATTTCTTCCTCTGTTAATATTCTTCTTGTCGCACGTCCATATGGTCGTCTAGAATATGTAAAAATGGACAAGTTTCTATCAGCACCACTCGTTCCTCCCACATCGTCATTACGAGGAACTTTTCTTGCTCTTATATAGACATGTGGCTCAAAATAATGTCCACAAAACGTACTAGCTTCTTCCACTAAATAAGCATTACATATGGAGTCTTCAACTTTGGCTTTGTTTTTTACATGTTTTTTCAAGTGATGTAAATACCTATATTAGAGTAAATGGTTATTACAATTTAGTAGATAAAGCATGTAAAAATGGTTATTGCAATAATATTTATCGAGTTACCTCTCAAATGGATACATTAATCGATATTAAACTGGACCAGCTAGTTTTGTCTCATGTGCTAAATGCACAAATAGATGCTCCATACAGTCAAAGAAGTTTGGAGGAAAAATCCCTTCTAACTTGCACAAAATAACTAGAATTTCATTTTCTAGTTTTTCCATTTCATCCAACTTGAAAAATAAGCTTAACTCTGTTATAGCTTCCCATACCTTAGAAGGTAGCAACTCCCGAAATGAAATTGGGATTAGCCTTTGCATAAATACATGACAATCATGACTTTTTATCCCAAAACATTTGTACTTCCTAAGATCCACACACCTAGCCAAGTTTGAAATATACCATCAAGAAACTTTAGACTTTTCAACCATTCACATAAAAGCTCCTTTTGTTTCTTGTCCAAAGTGTAACATGCTTTTGGATATTTACCGGTGCGAAGATCTTTATGCAACTCATTTCTTCTACAGAAAAGTTGCAAATCAGCTCTATATTTTGCATTGTCTTTTGTCCTCCCTTCAATGTTCATAATGGTATTGAACAAGTTGTCAAAAATGTTTTTTTCAATGTGCATCACATCTAGATTATGACGTATCAAATTCGTTTTCCAATATGGCAAATCCCAAAATATGCTTCATTTTCTCCAACCAAAGTTCTGACTAATGCTTATATTTACTTCATTGGCTTCTAATTCTGTTACTTTCAGCAAGCCTAATTCCTCAATCTTTTGTAAAATCTCTTCACCAGCTTTTATAGGAGGAGGAGGTGTGTTGACCATCCTATTTTTAATGAATTTATGTTTATTGCGCCTAAACGGATAATCTGAAGGAAGAAAATTTCTGTGATTGTCAAACCAACATATTTTGCCTCCGTTTGGAATATAAAACGTATCAGAATAATTGCCACAATAAGGACAAGCCAATTTTTCAGCTGTGTTATATCCAGATAACATGAAAAAAGCTGGAAAGTCACTAATGATCCACATCAAAACCGCTCTCAACACAAAATTTTGTTTTAAGGAGACATCATATGTTTGAACACCATATTTTCAAAGCTGTTGCAATTCAGATATCAATGGTTATAAGAAAACATCTATCTTTTGCTTCGGATTTGTTGGCCCTGATACAATCACTGTCAAGAACATATATATCTCTTTCATACACATCCAAGGAGGCAAATTATAAAGAGTAATTATAATTGACCATGAAGAATATTGCTACCCAGATTGACCAAAAGGTTGGAATCCATTCGTCGACAATCCCAATCGAACATTTCGACTTTCAACTACAAAATCAAGATGGGTGTCATTTAAATGTTTCCATGCCAGTGCATCTAATGGATAGATCATTACTCTATTTTTCTGTTCGTGTTCAGCATGCCATCTCATGTGAGATGCAGTAACATCATAAGTATAAAGTCTCTAAAGTCTCGGAGTGAATGGGAAATAATACATCCGTTTCTATGGAACTAATTTCTGTTTCATAGAACGTTTTCTTGGCTTAAACTTAGGTTGACCACAAAATTTGCACTCTTCTAAGTTCACGTCATCTCCCTAATACAACATACATCCCAACCAACAACAATCAATCTTTTCCATAGGCAAACCAAGACCCCTAATAAGTTTCTTCATATTGTAAAAACTATCAACCATTGTATAATCAACAGGCAGTATTCATTATACCACTCCAGAATTTTATCAAAACTACGATCCGAAATATGTCTTTCACTCTTTATGTTCAATATTCAAGCAATTGAAGACAATTGGGTCATTATTTCACAATTTGGCCACAATTCTTAGTCAGCTGATTGTAGTAAGTCAACAAAATATTTTGTTTGTAGGTTAGGTTCTTCTTCAATATTTTCCATATTTGCTTCAAATATATAACCGACCCCATCGTTAACCATTTGCTTGTACGAGTTTTCAGTTTCATCAACATAATTTCTTTTAAATCCAACCTCCCCAGACAATTGTGCTCTATTTCTCCTTGAGGTGTTAGAAATCAAGGGTTCCCCATGTCATGTCCACTCAAAATAATTGGGGACAAACTGTAACGTCCCATCCCCGATGGGAAGGGTAAATTGGTAAATTGGGACAAGCTAGGTTGATGCATCACATATTTGAAATGCAATCATTCATTTTGGCCTCTAATTTTAGAGGAATGAGTCTCTTGTACATGCACATATAGGTACATGCATTCATGACATTTTCCCGGCGTTTGATTTGAATATGATATGAATTGTGAGTTGTGAGAGAATTGGATTTAATTATGATTTATTTGGAATTTTGGAATAATCGAGTTTGAATATTGAATTGGAAATGTACTAAAGTGATCACCAGTTGACAATGAACTTTAGGAAATTTTTCTGGAAGAAAATGTCCGGACCGAAAATTTTTCGAGTGACCGACTGATTGATTTTATAGGACTAAAATGGTTGTTCAATGACAATGGAAAATTAGATATATGATTTTAGAAATTAATTTGTTGAGCCATTAAAATTTGGAGACGATTTGGACTAGAAATGAATTAGAAAAGTGTAAGAGTTGTAATTATGTTTGAGGAGTGCCATGTGGCAAGTGTTAAGGATGAAAACTTGTTGAATATAAGAGGCCCTAAGTTCAAAATCTCCTCATTTTGGCAGTGAAAATTGTTTCTCTACTTAGGGCATATTTCTCTTCTCTTTCAACGATTTTCGACCCCCCTACCTTCGAGATTTTTCTTGCTCCTTCTTTAAGGTTGAATGATCAACTGAAATCGTTAAGAGAGTGATGATTTTTGGGAGTTTAGAAACTCACTGTGGGTGTTGGAGAAAAGAGGAAAGGTTTTTAGGATTTTCGGAGATCGGAGGGTTATGCTTAATTGGTAAGTAATTGGTTATATGTTGTTTATTATTGTGTTTAATGCATTCATGAGGTTAATTGTTAAAGATTAGAGTGTTTGTGTCAAGTTAGGACTGGTTTTAGAGAGATAAAATGACGAAAACTCGTCGGAGAAGACGACAGGGAGTTCGCACGTCGCGGCGAGAAAATTGTGTTCTCGCCGCGGCGCACGCGAAGGTCTCGTCGCAGCGAGCCTTCCTTTTACTCGCCGCGGTGAGCTTACTGAAGCGCGTCGCGGCGAGCCTCCAAGCCTTCCACGCCGCGGCGAGCTATCTTTGTCGTCGCGGAGAGCGCCCCTTGTCGCCGCGACGAACGTCCTCACGTCGCGGCGAGGTTGTTTTTCCTGAATGAGTATAGTTTGGTTTTTGGGGCATAACTAATGGTGTAGACCTCCAATTGAGGTGAGGTTTGATTCGTTATGACCTAGAGAAAGAGGTCTACAATTGAGAAAAAGAATGAGAATTTTAATTTAGGTCTTTGAGATCGTATTTAGTGAAAGACAGTTAAGAGTGATTGAAATTCAACCTAAGGATTGTTCTTGGTAATGGGGGTATATTTGTGAGGTCTATTGGAGATTAGAACTAAGCATAAAGAATGTATTCGATCTAGAAAATAGTGATATTGATTTTGAGGTAATATCCTAGTGAATATGACGTGATAAATTGACTGGATTTTAGAATCGAAATGGGAGTTCCGTCTTATGTTATTGAATTGAAATGAGTCTTTATGGATCAATGGAGTGAAAGTTCAAATTTGACAAAAGAAAGTAAAAAATGGGAAATTAGTACTGGGAAAGTCATGAATAGACATAGTACATCGTTTTAATTAAGACATGTGCATCATTAAATTATTTCTGATTGTGCATTTAAGTAAATGAGAAATTTGTTTGACTGTTTTAGAGGCACCGTTGGAACGACAATTCCACGGATATTGCTGAGACTTCCAGGCAGGCAGCTCGAAAGTGCAGGTGAGTAACCTAGTTGGTTTCTCAACCTTATGTGTTTAAGTAAATGGGAAATTTGTTTGACTTTTTTAGAGGCACCGTTGGAACGACAATTCTACGGATATTGTTGAGACTTCCAGGCAGGCAACTCGGAAGTGCAGGTGAGTAACCTAGTTGGTTTCTCAACCTTATGTGTTTAATATTATGCACCTATGCCATGTGGAGTTAAGGATGGATTTATGTGCTTGCTTTTGAGTGATTTTGGACCATCGATGTCCGAAATAAATGGAATTGTTATAGAAGTGTTAATGGTGCATAAAATTGAAATTGATTGGTTTAATTCGAAATTGAACATGTGTATGGCATATATGGATGATTAATTGATGTGAATGTGACCGAGAAATTGGTTCTGATTGCATGTGATACATGAAGTCCATAATTGATTGACTAATAACGAATTGTGACTAGAGCTGCCACTAAAAGCTACAAGCTCGACTACTGGAAAACGGGAATAGTGCATACCCAGAGAGCTCTCCTATTCCTAAGACGCGTGGAAAGTAGTGCATACCCAGAGGACTCTCCTACTTCCTAAGACGCGATTACTGTGTAATGAGATCGAAAGGGATTAGTGCATACCCGGAGGGCTCTCCTATCCCTACCGACACGTGGGAAGTAATGCATACCCAGAGGGCTCTCCTACCCCTACGATGTGTTTACTGTTTAAGCGCTCAGTCACAACTCAGAATAAAAGAATGAAAATAAATGGGAAAAGAATAGATGATTGAATTGCAAAGTTCTGAGTCCTGTGATTGCATGAGAACCTGATAATTATCATATGATGACATGAAATGTGTAATTTACTAAAACTGTAAATTGTTTGCAATATGCATGAGTTGAATGAACCATCGATGATGGTTTCTCGCTGAGTTCGCAAACTCACCCAACATTGCATTTATTTTTCAGGAAATTGAAGAGTACCCCGTGAGACAAACGGGAGTATGTTTATGGCAAGAGAGTCAGAGTTGAGATCGGGATCAGTGTTACGTCTGCATTTGAGTCTTTCTGATTTGTATGTAATTTGTAACTCTGCACATTCTGCAGATTAGTACTGTTGTTTTAATGGGCCCAATTGATAAATGTTATAATTGTAATGTGAGTACTGAAATAGTATTTGGTTTTCATATTGCGGGCCTAAATTGTTTAATGATTTTTGCGCACTCGGTTGCTTTCAAAAGTACGAAATTTTTTTACGAAATTTCTGAACGGATTTGAGTGCTCTAGTACACCACCCTCGCGGGGTGCGGGCTCGGATATCACCATCGATATCGAGTCTGGGCCTGGCGGGAGTGGGGTGCTACACAAACCCTTTTCTCAGCAAATGCAAATTAACTTCATCAATAGTAAGGAAGCATTTGTGTTTACACTTTTATATGAACACCTGATCTTTGACCCATCCATATATGCAGGTTGCGAAGATACATAATGAATAAACGCATCAACTCCCTCAACAAATTCAAGATTAATGAAACCATCAGGGGTTAATCGTCTATAAATCCAAGATCTATTGCGGAAATTCATTTCTGGAGAACTGTTGTTTTAAACCAGTGAATCCAAAGTTAGTCTGCTATGTTAGCCATATATAACAAAACATGTTAGATAAGACTTGTGATCAAACATCAGGTGTTCTCGATCTGAATCCTACCTAGGCTCCTAGTATATTTAAACTGAATGTCCAACATATATGTTTGTAATTATATATGTCATAAGATAATGATTGATCACAATTTGATATTTAATTTTGATATTTAATGGATATTAAATATCAAACAATTGCCAAATAAGTATTAATAAAAATATGAATATTTTTTATGAATACCTATTTTAGTCAATTCGTTGAACATATACAATTTCATAAAAACATGCCTTGCAAAAAAGTGCACATAACAAGTAAAGAAAACTTCATCATTTAAAAGAGCATCAATCAAATTATAGATTCACATAATTAAGGTAATTGGAACAATAACATAAGTCAACCTCGTCATGTATAAATTAATACATAACCAAAGTTTATACTACAAACAAGTTTCACATCGTGCAAGCCATATCAATAAAAGTTGTGGGAAGTTCAGATGAGAAGTTCGTATCGCAAACAAATAAATCAAGAGCAAAAAACTATAACAAAAACATAATCACTAACCTCAATCGAAACGCAGAAAGATGTTCCTGAAGTACGTCAAGGTAGATGATGATGATAGAGCTATAATGAAAACCAACAACAAAATCGTTCATAGTTTAATTAGAAAGCAGGATATATGAAAACAGTTGCCATGAAATATTATACTCAATGAAGGTCATTAATTGTACTCAAATAATGCAATCATCAGGTATTATCCTCAATAATTTGCATAATTATAAGTCCCCTCCATAATAAGATCATAAGTTAAAACTAATGAGCTTTTGTTTTAATTACAAAATCATAATTTACGAGGATCCTATTGAAATTTCGACAACATTTTTCCTATAAAATGGACATCCCCCTTTTGAAATAAGGGTCCCCTATAATAAAAATACACTTCTATATCAACCAGTAACCATAACACAAATTGAGTCCCCATACTACATGTCTATTGTCAATTCAATTAATGATTTAGGAACGTTAATGTCGAGTTATTTTTGCCACAAATAAAAATTAAGGTATTTAATCGCAAATTTAATTAACACTTAAATCGATAAGAGTTATAGTGTTGTCTCCACACCAACAAAAGATCCACAAGCACAATGATCACTAAAATGGTCTTGCAGAGAAGAGAAAAAAAAAACTATGCTTGGAATAGTTAGGTATAAATATTAATTAAAAAAATTACCTATCACTGATTAAGATGATGCATTATCGATGATCAAATATGTACTTAACCGTGTACCTATTAAATCAATTACTAAAACACTATATGAGTTTTGGACAGATAAGAGACCTAATTTACAAATTATTCGACATATGGTATCTATATTCACAATCCATTACATTAGTAAAAAATATTAGGTCATAGAGAGAAAAATAGTATCTTTAAAAGATATCTCGAGCATTCTAAAAGGTATGACTAAAGATGAATGAGATAAGGAGTAAGTTAATTTGAGTAATAGGATATCACATTTACTTCAAGTAGATTATAAAGTACGTTCTTTAATAGAGATCGATGACAAAATTATATGGAATAACTAATTTATTTCATTTAGAAGGACCAAGAACTTAAAGTTTTCAAATTGTTAAAATCAATATATACTCTTAAGCAATCTTCAAGGCAATGGTATATTATATTTCATATTGCAATCTTATTTAAGATGAAGAAGATAACATATGATTTTAGTATGATTCTCAAAGACCACTAAGTATATTTTCAAAGATTCATTAATAAACATTAAACTTTATCGTTATATATGGATATTTTTTGATAATTACTAGCATTAATTAGTTTATGAAGTAAATAAATAAATTAGTTATCAACTACATTTATGATAAAGAACAAGAATGAAGTTGCATATTTTTTAGGTTAAAATCATAAAAATTATTCAAGAAAATCATTGTCGTTTTACAAGTTATATATAAAACTTGAATTATTTTATATTTAATATTGTAAATAGTTTTTATTATGTATATTGTTAAAGTTAATGGCTAAAGAAATAGCTCGTATCCTTAGGCGCCACAAGAAGAGGAAGAGATAAAGAAAATTCTTGTTTTATTGCAATCAATAGTTACAATATATTGTGTATAAATAAGTGTATCAAAAAGTAATAATAGGAGCCACAAAAGTGAACATAAAACAAGACACATACATATAAAGAATACTTATATCAAGGACATAGTACTTCAAATAAAAATGAATATGGAGTATATTAAGACAAGATGATTGATTGTAAATTTGACTATCAAGCCAATTCCTAGATATGTATTTTCTATTCATGTTAGTTCATCAATTTTATGTAGGATTTAAATTTTAATATTGTATCATTTTCTCCACGTGAACATTCACAATGCTTGTTATCAATGAGGATTACATAGGATTTAAATATGTGAATACTTGACTTTTGGTTAAGTTTCATTTCTAGAATGATTTTTGGAATGTGTATTTAACAATCAATTCTAGATAAAAGATTTTGTTACATGGATATAAAAATCTTCCTATATAGGTAATCAACTTTGTTACTTTATACGAATGAAATGATGTGTTCACTCAATTTGTCTTAACATATCATGTGTGAGTTCTAAAAGATGAATTGATTAAGTAAACAAGTAAACTTAAGTTAGGTATTTAATGTTCTGCATTATCATCTATATTGTATTATAAGATAAGACAATTTTTTAGTTAAGTATATGTTAACATTTTAATCAGAACTAGAAATAAATGTCAGTATTATAATTAAATCCATGTACTAAGATAACCAAGTTAAACTATGTTTTAAGTTTTTTTTGGTGATATATCATTATTGTAATCGAATGTATATACAATGATCATACAATGAATTCAAATACGTTCAATTATGTCTCTAAGTTCAATTTGATAAATGAATACATAAACCATGAAATTTATGTTGCCAAGTTCATTGTATGTATACAATGATGCTATCATCATATATTGATATTATGATAATATATTATGTTTTGTTATAATATTGCTAGTTTGATATCAAAAATTAATTAGGAGATGATACCTAAGTTTCCATATTCATTTTATGATATCAATTAATTATGCAAATTCCATAAAATTTGAAGAAATTATAAAAGTATGGAACACCATCAAAAAGACAATTAGCATATGTTTATTATTAATAGTTCATACAATACCCTAAAACAAGACAATTGAAAGTATATAGCCATTTTCTTAGATCATAATTTACAAGTTGACCCATAACAATGATGAGAACTTCTACAGTAATATTTACTATTATTTGGTAGCTAATGTTTAACTCTTTAGTCTCTTTCAACAATAAAGCAATGTCAACTTTCAGGTTCTTTACTTTTCTTTTAAATGTCCTTAGTTTTCTTTAAAATAATAATTTCTAAATTGTATTATGGTTAAGTTAATATTTTACTAACCTTTGTTTCACCTCATTTTATAAAACATGTATTTATTTTTAATTTATAAATTATGTTAATAGTCATTTGAAGAAACTTCTCATAATACCTTATAAAGCAATTATATTTCATAACCTATAAGAAAATGAACTTATACCAATTAATGGCATAAACAACTTCAACTCTTATCTAAAATTTCAATAAATAACTACTTGATTAACTAGATAATTTAGGATAACCCAAAATTTCTTGCTTAGGTTATGATCACTGAATCCTCACTTAAGTATTTAACCTATACTAATAAATGAAACTTTATGCAATTTTGGTGGATATGTGGCCAAATTAAAAGGTAGAATTCATATATAAATTTTTGAACTCATAACATAAATGTAAACATTATAGAAATATGAACATCTTTTAACTAATAAAATAAGGATATATTTCTAATAGCTTAATGTGTAGATACGTATACAGAAAAAATTTAATATTGGCACGAAAACATTTTATAAAAGAGATAGGCAACGAAAAAATAACAAAAATAGCAAATATTATTTAGCTATGTTTTATTTTATCATGATTATAGATTATTCAGATGCGTTTTGATAATTTTATAAGTATGCATTTTAAACTACAAATGGGTAAATATGTAGTCAAAATTGTTTGCAATATTTTGCTTAGTATGTAATAATAAGCATTTTGCATCACTTTTATAAAACATCTAAAGATTTTTTCTTGCTGTTTTTAAAAATTAAGTTAAAGTTGTTATTATCTTTTATTTTGGTTTTGTGGTTGTTATTATTATTGATATTGTTATTTAGATATGTCATATTTTAATACTCATCATTAATTTTGTTCAATATTCTTATTAAGTTGAGGGCCAATAAAGCAAATAAATATTAAGTTAGTAGAAAGTTAAAAATAATTCAAATATCGATGCATCCAATATATGGTAATCCATCAAATTATATCAACAAAACTAATGAAAAATATAGCATATATAGTTAATACTTTATCTATTCCTTATAGTTTGTAAGCAAGCAATTAAAAATCCACAAAACAAGTTCATCACATATAACAAAGCATTCCATCAAACACATTGAGTGCACAAAATTTTCAACCCTATTTAAACACAAATTAATTAAATCTTCCCATTATTTACATGAAAAACCCTAACATAAGAACAATTAAACAAACCAATGCAATTAACTCAGTCCAACAAAACAAAATTTTTATTTCAACCCACTGCTTACCTTCGGCAGAGGCGAAGGAGATGACGCCCTTACCTCATTGCCGGAGAAGATGAGAAGGAAGGCCGGCCGGAGACGCTGCGCGTGGTTGGAGGATGGACGGCAGTGGATGTTGGGGGAGGAAGATGGAGGAGAGGATCGAGTTGCGTCCGAAGGAAGAGGAAAAGCTTGCTACGCTCGAGGAGAGCCGGGGAAGGAAGCTGTTGAGTTTTTAACTTAACCAAAACGACATCGTTTTGGTTAAGTTAAGACATTGGTTAACTTGATCGAAACGACGTCGTTTTGGTTTATCGTTTCGGTCAAGTTAAAAAACATTCTTGACTTGATAGAAACGACGTCGTTTTGGTTTAAAACCAAAACGACGTCGTTTGAGTTAATGTAAATAACTTTTTTTCATTGTAATGAAACAACGTCGTTTCGATTGAAGGAAAACGACGTCGTTTATGTTAAACAACGTTCTTAACATCACCAAAATGACGTCGTTTTATTTAAACTGAAACAACGTTGTTTAACATAATTGAAACGGCGTCGTTTCGATTTAGTTAAACAACGTTTTTAACTTCACGAAAACGACGTCATTTTTGTTAAACCAAAACGACGTCATTTCGATGAAGTTAAATAGCGTCCTTAATGACAACAATCCCAACGTTGTTTCGGTGAAGTTAAATAACGTCCTTAACAACAACAATCCCGACGGACATTTTTCTATCGCCAAATATCTCCTTAACCACGACAAGTTTACCTACCGATTACGTAATTCTGTGGCAATTTACCAACAGAATCACTTACATCGGTATATTTTCGTCGTTAAATTTTGCCGAATTTTTTTTTCTCCAAATATGGCAACGGACATCTGTTCCGTCGCTATATTAGTCAAATATAACGACGTATTGTAATTCCCATCGCTACTTTCAAACAATAAACATTCCGTCGATAAATTTCCGTCGCTACTTGACGGTTTTCTTGTAGTGTAATTAATTCCTCTCCATCCATAACTCATGTGAAGATATTTCATCACTCTCAAATCTATAAATCTATTATTTAATGGATTGGTAATATATTAAATCAGTTTCTAATGAATCCAAATATTTTAATTCTCTTTATCATTCATATATCAATTATTACAGTACACAAATTTCTGTTAAAATTTTTAGGTTATCATATTCGTTTGATATTTAATTTCTACGAGAATACCAAAATTTGAAGTTCCAACCATATCAAATCTTCTGTTTCTAATCTTATTCTATTAAATCTCATTCATACATTTATACTAGTCAATATAAATATGTGAATAAGATTTAATAAAACATGAAATAAGAACAGAAGATCTGATACCAGTTTCTAACCCCTAATGTAATCTTAACCCCTCATATGCCAAGCTCTTGCAAACATCGACTTCCTTGGACAAAACTAATGAAACAAGAGTAGGATTTGACACGATATAGCTTCAAGTTGGTGAAAAAACAAAAACTCCATAGTATAATTCCATTTTATGATTTGTCATTTGGTGTGATTGATCCTATGAACTAGCAATATTCTTATCAATGCACCAAGGACGGCTGTGTCTTGTTTCCAGTGTTGTGTAAGTTCTTGCTGTTACCATTAAAAAAATGTCTTCCTTCTTGTTTACGGCCTCCTTCTCCTCCTCGTAAACTTAGAAAATAATCTATCCTTTTTCTATTCAATGTAAAGGCAATTGTAAAAGCTGAATTAACATTTAAGCTGAGAAGAGAAAAGGTATAAGAATTAAATCGACATAAATTATTAAAATTAAATAAAATTAAAATAATCGGAAAAATTATAAGTATTTATCTAAAATTTAAAGTTTAATTTCAAATAAAATTAATCGATATAATTTAGTTTAAAAATTTATTAGTTTACTAAACCAATTAATTAATAAACTGATATATTTTTAACAACATAGATTATTAAACTATAAGCTAAACACTTGATCAAAAATATTAAGCTTACACTTAATATTTGTATTTTATTTTAAAATATCACTTATCTTATGCTTTAAGATTAAATATGTCATGATCTTTTAATTTTTTTAAATTTATTATTTTAAAATTATTGCTTTTCTTATGTGGTATTGTTTAATTGTAATATATCTCCTTTATTTTTTCACTTTTTCTCAAAATAATGTAATATTAAAATTTTAAAACTATAATACAACGTTCTTTTAATTATAAATAGATGAAAATTTAACAAAATATAACAAAAGGAATCCGTTTGATATTTAAACAATTTCATATTAAAGTAAAGGATAATATTTAAAATATGAAATAAATAAAATAACTAATAAAATAAGTATTATTTAATTATATAATAATCTTTTATTTTTTCCCCCTAATATTGTAAATAACAGAAGTTAAACAAAGGCATTTGGAGGCTTGACAAGACTTGGAGTTAGTAAAGAACAAAAGAATCTAATAAAAGACAGATGAAGAATCCATCGAACTCCTCAAGAACTAGAAACCAATTGAATATCCAATTTCCTGACATTATAAATAGAGTAATTCAGGCAATTACCTAAACAAAAACCAGGAGTTAATCATTGTCAGTGTTCAGAGATCAGATATGGAATTCTCATGCAAGGCCTTCAAGGTAGGAAAATGCGACGGCCAGAAGGTGGTGGACGGAGAAACCATGCCTCTTGTGCTACAACCACCGGAGGAGGCCCGAAAAAGCGATCTGGAATCACTTCTTCTGGCTCTGAGGAACAACAAGGACTGGTTCGAACAGATGATCATCAAGAACAGTGCTGTTCTGTTAAGAGGTTTCGAAGTAACAAGCGCTCAGGATTTCAATGAGATTGTTGAAACCTGTGGATGGGATGACATCCGCTACGTTGGACCTGCCCCACGAACTCACATATACAAAAGAGTCTGGACAGCCAACGAAGGTCCTCTCTCAGAATTCATATACTACCACCATGAAATGGTCCTGGTAAGTGCTAAATCTTATTAGCTATGGTTTCTTTTTCAGATTCTGCCGCGTTTTTCTGTTTCACTTTGTGTTCATCAAGAGATTTAGGGATCCATGAGCAGAAACTATAGAATTTGGATCCAGTTTGAGATTCTTGATGTGATTCCAGGAACCTCTATTTCGTAGATTCTTTAATTCCTTGCATCTTTTTCTTCCATGAATTCTCATGTTGAACTAACGAGTCTTGAAATAGATAAAGGAGTTTCCCAAGAAAGTGTTGCTTTACTGTGAGATACCACCACCTGAAGGAGGGGAGACACCATTTGTTCCGAGCTTCAAAGTCACAGAAAGAATGTTGAAGGAGTTCCCTGAAACCGTCGAGGAACTAGAGTCCAAAGGGTTGAAGTACAGTTTCACAGCTCCTAGCAATAATGATAAGTCCTCCATGAGAGGGAGAGGTTGGGAAGATGCTTTTGGGACGTCTGATCGCGCAGAGGCTGAGAGAAGGTACGTATCAAAAGAACTGAATCACTGAGAAAACTGTAAAAACGAGCTAAACAAACTCCAATGTCCTTAAGTAACAAGGCCATTAAATTGTTTTTGTACAGAGCTAAAGCTTTAGGGATGGACATGGAATGGCTTCCAAACGGTGGGGTCAAAACAATATTGGGACCGAGGGCATTAACAAGGGTGTTTGAGGGAAGAAAAGGGAGGAGGATGTGGTTCAACACAATGGTCGGCATGCATGGGAAGGAGATTAGCTCAGCTTTAATGGCGGATGGAACTGAGATACCAGAAAATTTTGTGAAGAGGTGTGAACAAATCATTGAAGAAGAGAGCATCCAGTTCAAGTGGGAAAAGGGTGATGTTCTTTTCCTTGATAACTATGCTTTGCTCCATGGAAGAAGGCCATCTTTACCTCCAAGAAAAGTCCTCGTTGCTACATGCAAGTAGTTGGAGAATTTCTGGTCTGGATTCGGAAGTCACCAAAAGAAACAGGTAGCACCAATAAGCACTATATTCAATCCTATCTTTAAGCCCTTCTAGCATGGTAGAAGGCAGTGCTGGAATTATATTCTCTGTTTGAACTGCTTGTTTCCCAAGAAAACTTTATAGGTTTCAAGTGAATAAAATGCCATGGCACTCTTGAAAATCCTCAAACATTCTTCAATGAACTTAGTTTTCCAAGTTCAGAAAGTTTGTCGGTTGACAGGACTAAGTTCTGCTAAAGGACAAGTTACCTTCTTGCCTTAAATTTAGAGAGAGAATAATTATCAAAGTTGAAATTTTTTAAATTAAAATTAATAATTTGAGGACTGAAATAAGAAAAGATATTAAATTGAAGGACTAAAAATACATTTATCCTTTCTTAGCTCTTAAAGTTCCGGACAAAATATGCACACTGACAAAGCAAAGTGACACTGATTGACTTCTGTTCCTCCTCTTAACCATTCAGGCATTAGCCAGGGAAGCATCTTACCACTTCCAAGGCACCAGTACTTGAGGAAACTTTAAAGTGACTTCGACAACTAATAATCTGGACTGACATCACTAATTTGGTTAACTGCAAAACAACTTACTTGCATCATTTAAATGCAAACTTAGCATAGCAAGGTAGAGATTGAGTTGAAAGGTGATTCCCACAGAGCATTGATCTGTAGGTACCATCTTAATGGCATCTTCATGCAAGATTCCATTAAATCACAGGCATCTTTTCAATAATATGCTGCTAAAATCACAAGTTTGATCTAATTATGAATAATTTTTCTTACGAACATGGCAGCTTCTGAAAACATCCTAAGGATAAGTAAAACAGATACCTTAGTAGGAAAGAGGGGAAGAAAGCAAAGACAGAAAAGCTGGAAAACATCTGAATGATAATTGATACCCATTCTACATCTGAGAAAATGCTTCTGTATTAGCTCTAGTAAAGAGCTGTAGAGAAAGTGAACGATGAAAACCGATAAACTAGCAGAAAGACAGCATACATCCTGGACAACTGAAAGAAAAACGACAAACACAGAGGAAGGCACTGTTTCAATATGTTGCTTCATGGGCTGTTAAACTCTCTTAAACAGACTAAAATTTATGACAACTGGAAGCACTGCCTAAATATTACGATGAGGTGCAACCCTCCCCCTGCCCCTCCCACCATAGCCATAGCCATAGCCATAGCCATAGCCATAACCTCTTCCATAATAAGATCCACGAGAACGACCACCACGTGGATGTCCATGCCCACCTCGACCTCCCCGATACCTTTGGAAGTTGCCAAAAGTCTGAAAATGAAAGCAAATAAATGACTTGATACAACCTAAGAGAACTATTTGAAGTTAAAAAAGTAATTAAACTAAAGGACTTTAAGCTAAAAGACAGCAAGGAGTGAGAAGCACCTCAGTGTCAATTTTCATCTGCTCAGAGAATCTAGTCCTTCCATTTTGGGAATCATGATTAAGTGTGTTGCAAGAGAGAGTATCAAAAAAGTCATCCTTGTTATAAACAGACTGCAAAGGCAACATGAATATTAGGAAAAATAAGTCAGAAGAACATGAAGCGTTTATAATAAGGAAGCTTCTTCCCGTATAATTCAACCAAATATAAGAGACATGCACAAAATTACCTTAATATCAACCTTAGCAAATTCATCAACAACTTCATCTTGGAAATCATCCTCATCACTGAGTTTTCCTTCTTCTTTATCCTTCAGATGAGATTTATTAGTCTTACCAAGATGATCCCATACTTCATCCTTGTTGAACTTTTCATTCATTGCTTCAAAATCAAAATCCTCAGTAAAATTTGTTACTTGACGTGAGCTCTGCACAGGAAAAAAATTGTAACCTATGTTAAGAAACTTCAACAATCAGCATTTTAACTGTCAAATTATTCAGCTGACAATTTTTTTAAGAATAGTGAACTTGTTCTACCAACACAATAATGTTAGAACCATATGCAGATATACCTGCAAAATTTTCATGTTCAGATCCACCTATTTAAATTGTACTACATAATACTGTCATTACCAATTTTTGGACAAGTCAATTCCATAATGTTAAGCTATCTCATAGCCTAGCAGCAAATGTACAAATATGAAGATCAGTGAATGCAGAAACGATCAACATCCTCCTTACCAAAAAGTTCAGGCTTCAAAGTGAATTTTCAAGTGGAAAGTATGAAGCTAATAACATGAATCTGCACATATAAAAGCAAGTAAGAAGTTACCCCAGTTCCTCTTCCTCTTTCTTGTCCCCTGTAAGCAGGACGAGAATGGCGTGGAGCTCCATTTGGCTAGGAAAAAGAGACAGAAAACATGTTAGAATCCTTGAGAACATATCAAATAATTGTATCCTAAATTGTAAGGAAAGTTTTGAGGGAGACGACAGTCAGTCAACTAATGCCGATAATAAATAAGATTCAAAATAGTTATCACTTGTCAATATTAAAAGATGCATCTTTTGCTCCGTGATTGAACAATTCAAAGTCAATTCACACCATCAACAAATTACACTCCTCAGTGTTCCAGTTAAGTCCAGAGGAAACTGAACTTCTATCCACTTATAGTGAACTTCCTTCAAAACACAGGGCGCTTTGATGAGTTTATCTCACAAATGTGACAGTTGTTTCCCTCAGAAAATTATAAAAAGTGTCATTTATCTCCCAAACTCAAAACAAAATAGGGAGACAATATTACTACTAATATATCAACTTAATTATGTCTGGAAGGCAAACCTTATGGCTTGCTCGTGAAGGAACAGGTAATGGTAGTATTGGTGGCTGAGCTTCAGTCGCAACTGGTACTGCTGGTTCTGGAGATGCTGGTGACAAAATCTCTGCAACCTCCACATCTTTATGAGCCGTTTGGATGGGTTGGGATGAAGAGTGAGTGGAGGATCCGGACTGCAACAACTGGCCCGGCGTAATCAGTGAAGGTGTGGGAATTTCTACGTGAAGAGAATCAGACACATCAATAGCAGAAGAGGTAGGTTGTTGTGAAGTCTGATATGGCATTGTTGGACCAGAAATTTGACTAGGCTTATTGGAAATTGGTGGAACAATGGCATTTAACTCAGAGCTGGATGAAATCAATGGAGACAATGTTGATAAGCTAGTGTTCAATTTGGTTGTAGGAAGTGCCACATAGGGAGCCTTACTAGGCATTAGAGTTTGTAATGTCTCAGAAGCAAGAGTTGTAGAGGGAATAGGAGATAAGTTTGAAGGCAAAGTAGATTGTGAAGAAGATGTGGATGTCAAAATAAGGGAACTTGTACTTGAGGAGAGACAAGTAGATTGAACATCAGGGAATGAAGCTGGTAAGTTTGAACCTGGTAATGTTGGGGCCCCAGTGGGTACAGTAGCATTGAAATTTGGGTATTGCATTTGCTGCGGTATAGAAGGAGGCATTGACAAGCCAGGTGGAGGTCGAAGCAAAGACTGCTGGTGTAGATGGGGTGGAAGCCCATTCGGCGCATAATAACCTGGCCAATACATGGGCAAGCCTACCCCACTACCATTTGCACTAGGGAGAGGAGGTGAAGCTCCCCACGTTCCTAAACTCCCTCCAGGTTGATACAATGGCAGTCCACCTTGGAAATTTGAAGCAGCTAGTCCCATTTGTAAATTCTGTGATCCAGGATCAGGCAAAGATCCACTAACAGCAGAAGGCAAGCTCGTAGTAGTGGCAAGTGTACGAGGATAGTGAGACTGCAAAAGTGATTACAACTATAAAAAGACTAAGTGAAAATGATATACATCATATCAGGAATTTAAAGATCATTTACATACTTGTATAATGGCTGGATCGTTGTCTATAGGCGGCATAGGCTGAACTGGTGGTGAAGACTTCACCTGCAAGTCCTGTGAGAAGAAGCAAAAAGAATAACTGAGCATTTAGTAACATGAGAATACCGCATTATTCAATAACCCACAGAAAATAATACTTGTTCATAAATCTGGAGGAGCATACTGACTTTGAAGCAAGCCACAAAGAAAAACAAATGCTATAACAATTCTCCCAAGTCAGTAAAGGAAAAAAAAAAAAATCTAGTTCAATTTAATTGCAGTGCATTCATTTAAGTAGCTTTTCTGCATCCTTATATGCACCAATATAACACCCACAGAATCAACCATGCAATGTTATGACCTTGCTGCTATTTTATGACCTAAAACCAATGTTTTAAAAAGCGGACCGGTGATTGAACCGGAGAAGCAACTGATTCAAGGGTCAATGGTTCAACCGGAATTCAACCGTGGTCGAACCGATGATTAATAAATATATAAAATTTTATTTTATATATTATATATATAAGAAAATTTTTAAACATACTATTTAATTATTTATCTAATTGTAAGCTTAACTTAAACCTTCAAACTTTTAAATATACAAGTTTTTTTTTAAGTTCACCAACAAAATACAAAATTAGATAATAAAGCTCACTAATCATATTTCATCAAAAAGATTAAAAAAAAGATCACTAATCATAATATTCATTCAAGCTTAAATCATCAAAATCAAGACATTTTAAATGGACCCGCCGGTTCTTTCTTTCACCGGTTCAACGGTTTTTATCGGTCTGATCGCAAAATGAACGGGCCAATCACTCACAAAAAATACGGGCTAAACCGGACCGTTTCATGCTCCGGGTCACCGGTTTTCCGGTCCGACCGACCAGTTGGGTCTGCCTTTTAAAACACTGCCTAAAACTATATCAAAATTTAACTATTAAATTCAAAGGTCTTAGTGCTGAATTAAAATTTAGTACCGTTTATTACTCTTTAAAACGGGAGTGAGCAAGCAAAGGACCTGACCAGCCCTTCTTCATCCACAATTGTTTTCTCATAACCAAAAGTAAATATGTTTTCAAATTCAATAACAAGGGGCAATCAAGCTGACTCCTGGCTGAAGATTTAAGAAAAGTAGAAACTTCACCCAAAATAACCAAGTAATCCATAAGCACAGGCAAGTGCTAGCAAATAGCTTAAGTGCAAATTGGAAACTGAGCAGAATATACTATTTACATTTTGCCTAATATACCGATCCAGAATGCATGCCTAACATCAATATACAAAGAAAAATGACAATAGAAAATTTAACAAATTTATTTAAATAATCAGATGCACCCAAAAACAAGAAACAGTCTTACATAATACCAAACACACAAAAAGATGTGCATCAAAACAACATAAATCGCTTAGTGAGAAATCCAGTGGCTATATGTTACCTTGATGTCACTTCCCCGAAACAAAATGTATTCATAAACTCTGTCACTTGGTGGGATTTGTGGACCATCTTTTTTCCGCCCCTCTGTTCCGAATGACCGCACTGCCAATACAAATGCAGGTTAGCAAATACGTCAGACTCAAAACCATAATAACCACGCCAAAAGCACTGTTTCTTTGTGAAGGATTTCTTTGTTAAACTTTGGTATTGAACTATATCCACCGTCTCATGCAGAAAACCATTGCATTACCATTTCCTTCATAAATCAACAATCTTGCCACACATTAACAAAACGTAACGATAACCATAGAGCATAAACAATTACAAGAACACCATCACATGTGGTTCAGTGCTTAAATCGTCCCAGCCCATTACCAACAATCTTCAAAGTAGAAAAAGAAAAAAAGAAAAGGTAAATCCCAAGATTCAAACAGTGCAACTAAGTCAAACCCACTAACCAAAACCAACAGAAAACTCGTACACAACCTAATAAACCACAAAATAAAAAGAGTCAAGCAAGAGATGCAGAAAACCACAAATCAATTACAGAAAGGTACCATTTTTAAGGCCAATACTGGACACTTCAGTGTTGATATTGTACAGAACACCCTCGTAACGGATCTCACTCTTGGATGTCAAGCTTATTAAACTCCCTATGTACGAGTCCGCCGTCGAATTCGATCTCGACGTCGATGCCGAATTGGTACTATTCTCAGCCGCCATAACCTAATCCCACTTTTAGCTCCAATCAGAACGCAATCTATACAGACACTGATACGCACTGCCTACAAATCTACCAATCTATTCCTATAGCGAAGACTGAGAGCGAAAGCCCCCAACTTGTATAGAGAGGTAATAGAGAGAGACAGAAGTCAGGGTTTAGATTGAGTTTTACGATTAATCGGTTAGGGGAAAATTGGAGAAAAGAGAAAATCAGGGGTCTTTTGGTAAACTGGTTGCAGATTGCAATACAGGCAATAGGAAAGCGCCACGTGGTGAAATATGGACATTTTAGTTTTTTATTAAATTTGAGAAATCATGATTGGTCTTCTCCTTTCTTTCATTTTTTTTCTATTTTCTTCAAAAAATTATTTTATTGTAAATAAAATATTAAGATTTTTAAATATTATCAAATACTTAATACAATTATTATTTTCCTTCATTCTTATTATTATTATTATTAGTATTTTGTATTTGTATCTTTATTATTTGTGTTAAGTATTTTTTGTATTATTATTATTATATATGTGATTTATTATTCTTATTTTCTTTTACTTATTTATTTACGTTAACTGCATTTTTTTTTCATCGCATTTGTATGTGGGTGGGCCACTCAAGAACTCTTTATTATGTAAAGGTAAGGTTGTATACTATCAGACCTTACTAGATTTCGCTTCAATGTAGGACTCCAAATTGAATATAATGATAATGATGATGATCAAATATTTAATTTAAATTTAAATTCTAATGTAAATATTATATTACGATTAAAGTTTTGTAATACCTAAAACATTTTTTTTGTCATTATAAGTTAAATTCAAACTAACGTTTATAATAATTATAAATCAATTAAATAAAATTAATTAATTTATTAATAAATTGATAAAATTTTAAAATAAATGATTTAAAAATTTTAAGTTGAACCGTTTAGGTTTTTAATGATCGGGAAAAAAAAAAAAGTAAACATGATGCTAAATCTTTGGGGGCATTGTCGTGATTTCACTAACCAAACGGTAAAGATTCAGAGGAAATGACACTAACGCCTTGTTTAATATCGAAGGTGTCGGTTCCATAACTTGACAAGTTGGGGTTTAAAACGTCAATTCGTAGCACCGAACAAAATTAGCCACATTCCCTGAATATCCCCATTGACGCAGGCGAAGAAACAAAAATCTAACAGTAGACGCCATCCATTTCAGTTCGTTGATCGGACGATGTTCACGCCGCAGAGGAAGTCGTCCCCGGCGCTGGCTTTCTCGCCCAGGTCCGACAGTCGCAGACCGGTTATCGGAAATGCGTTTGCTGGGGCTTCAAACCCTAAATTTGGGGGCGGGAAAGGGAAGGCAGTGGCTTTTGTCGACGCGCCGCCGCTGCCGCCTCCGCCGGTTGGGTTGATAAGTGATGGTGGTGCGGTGGCGGAGGCGGAGGCGGAGGATATGGAGGATTGGAAGCGGTTTAGGGAGGCGGGTTTGTTGAACGAGGCGGAAATGGAGAGGAAGGATCGTGAAGCGCTTCTTGAGAAGGCCTCGATGCTTGAAAAGAAGGTTCTTTGATTTTATTACTGCATTTTGGTTTTTATGGAGTTTATTGAAATGGTCAAACCTTTGCTTCTTGAATCTTGATTGATATTTATTGCAATTTGTTATCCTTTTTACTTTCTGTTTTCGTTCTGTAGTGACAAGTTCCTTATTGACGGCTTTTAACGTGGCAAATTGATTCTACCTTGAAAGTTATATGTGTAAATATTGATCTTGAGTGAGTTATTGTTCGGAAACATAATTATTTTCTGCTTGCTGTTGTTTTATTTTCCTTTTAAGTTGTAGCATTCCTTACCTTCGAAACCCTCATTCTACGTTTTAGACTGGTGTGTCGAGCCGTTTTATGGGCTTGGAGAGATTGTACATTGTGACGGCAGTAATTACAAAATTGAACACAGGAAAACCGTTGCATGGCATGATTGCACTTGGAGAATTATTCTTTGTAGGAGGGTTAGTTAGTACGTGAAAAAGTATGGATGACTAATGTTTGAACTGGATCAATGTTGTGATACCACCGGCAGTTTGTTCCATAAATTGCAGAATTAGATTGAAATGGTATATAAATCTAGGGTGCACCACCGCACCAGGTCTTAATTTCTTGGTCTTTAGTTCTGTGGTGTATACGTTCATTTGCGCTTATGATGTGTTGAGATTTTCAAAATATCAGAATACCATGTTGAGAAACCGTGTTGGATAGTATTTCATCATTTTCCTCTTTGCAGCTTTTTGATTACCAGTACAACATGGGTCTCCTCCTTATTGAGAAAAAAGAATGGACTTCAAGATATGAAGAGATGAGGCAAGCATTGCTAGAAGCTGAGGAGATAGTAAAACGTGAACAGTCAGCACACTTAATTGCATTATCTGAAATCGAGAAGCGAGAGGGAAATTTGAGGGAAGCCTTGGTTTGTGAGAAACAATGCGTGGCTGATGTATGAGACATCCTGCTAGTTAGTTTAAGCTCCTTGCTATATATGATCCATTTTATCTGATCTAGGTGAACTGAATAAAGTGGCAAGAAGTAATATCTATGGAAAATATTTTCTTGCATGTTTATTTGATAAAAAAAAAGTGGAAAATTTTTAACTCACTTGTCAAATATCTGTGGGATTTAGTTATATTCAGATATAACCATTGTGAAAAGTTGTCCTTCAAAAGTTATCAAAAAACAACTTCCTTTTGCATAGGTTTATGTAATTTGTTGTTCTTATTAGAATAGGGTATTGCAATCGTAATTTTCACTGTAATTTGTTTCCCGTAAGTGCTGATAACTGCTTGTTTGGACAAGAGATTTTTGTATAATAAATAACCATAAATGTGAATGCTGTTGTTTCTCTGAACATATTCTTCACATTATTACAGGGCATATCTCATGCTTATCTTTAATGTTTAGAAGCTGGATACTTTCATGGATTGAGAATGTTATTTTGCTGTAAAAGAAAATATCCAGTGGTACTTGCTTGGTTTTCTTGCTAATAAATGTAAAGTGTTTTGGTTGATATTGGTCGTCTTGCATCTCAATACTACAGCTTGAAAGGGCTTTACGCAGCCTGCAAGAGGAGCATTTGCAAATTAAGCAGGTTTCTGAGAAAAAGCTGGCTGATGCAAAATCTTTGGTCGATAGAATCGAAGAGAAATCTTCGGGAGTGGAGGAAAAAGTGCATTCTGCTGAGGCCAAGCTTGCTGATGTTAACAGAAAGAACTCAGAAATGGATATGAAGCTGCAGGAGCTAGAAACTCGTGAAATTGTTTTGCAAAGAGAACGGCTCTCCTTAAATACTGAGTATGTTCTCTTTCTTTCAGTGATGATGATGATATCTACATGTGCATAAATAATAGGTAATTTATCCAATGGTGTCTGGTTGACACTCTTTAGGCGAGAAGCACACAAGGCAGCCCTGTATAAACAAAAAGAAGACCTGAATGAATGGGAGAAGAAACTAGAGAAACAGGAAAATAGGTTGTGTGACCTTTGCAAAACACTCAATCAGAGGGAGGAAAAGATGAATGAAAGTGACAGGTCTCTTAAACAAAGGGAGAGGAACATTGAGGAAGCCCAAAAGAGGATTGATCTTTCTCTTGAAAAGTTGAAGGAGAGGGAAGATGATGTAGATAATCGGCTATCAGATTTGATCTCTGAAGAGAAGGTTTACTCCTATTTAACTGAGTATTGCATTTAAGTTTCTTTCCTACATCTTATTTCTTTTTTTCTCCAGAAAGTGGATTCCTTAAGGAGCACCCTTGAGATGAAAGAGAAGGAATTACTTCAAATGGAAGAAAAGTTGGTTGCTAGAGAAAGAGTAAGTTTATAATATTTAACTTCCAGTTTCTAAATCCCACTTGATAAAGAAAACCTAGTTCTTTGACCTAACTTGCATACTGGCCTTTTGTGGTGAGCAGGTCTTTACTGCCTTGCCAGTGAACTTGGATATTTCTATGTGGTGACTAGCATACATTTAACTATGTTGTATACCAAATAGACACAGAGAAGATCAATAATCAAATTGAAGTACATACTTATACTCTGTAATCCTTGCCTGTTCTTAAACACTTTAATTATGACATTGTAAGCGGTCAAGACTGTAACTGTGAAGCACCTATGCAGGACAGTACCATGATGTGTTCTATTTGTGAAAAGCTTAGTGGTTATAGTTGACACTAGAAATTATGTCACATCCATATGAGTTTCTGTTTGAGTGCATGGTTATTATTTGATGAATCAAATTTTAGCTAACGGTTCCATGCATGAAGAGATCAGTAGGGAGCTTTGCTGGTTTTGAACTGGAACTGAATTAGTTCTTACCGAATGAATTTTCTGACAAATTCTGTTATTCCCCATCTACAGATGGATTCTCAAGAGCTCCTTGATGAGCATAGGGCCAGTCTGGAGGCAAAAACTAAGGAATTTGAGTTGGAATTAGAAGAGAAACAGAAGCACCTTGATGAAGAACTGAAAAGCAAGGTAGAAGCAGTGAAGCATCAGGAAGTCGAAATCCTGCACAGGGAAGAAAAATTAGGTAAACTAGAGCAAGCATTTCAGAGGAAGTCAGAGAGAGTGAAGGAGAAGGAGAAGGATATTGATGCTAGGTTGAAAAACATAAAGGAGAGGGAGAAATCTATGAAATCTGAGCAGAAAAAGACGGATCTTGAAAGGAAACAGTTACTTGCTGATAATGAGAGCTTGCAGATTCTAAAAGATGAATGTGAGAAAATAAGGGCTGAAATTGCTCAGCAAGAGATGCAGATTGGTGAAAAAAATGAAAGTTTGAAAATAACCAATGAAGAGAGGTTAGTCCATGTACGTTTGCAGGCAGAACTGAAACGAGAATTAGAGAAGTGCAGGATTCAGCAGGAGTTCCTCTCAAAAGAAGGTGAAGATTTGAAGCTGGAAAGGGATAAATTTGAGAAAGAATGGGAAATGCTAGAAGAGAAAAGAGCTCAAATTAGTAAATCCCTAGAGGAAATTGTTGAAGAGAGAGAGAACTTAAAGAAGTTGCAGCTTGCTGAAGAAAAAAGGCTGAAACGAGAGGAATGTGCAAAGCAGGACTATGTTCAACATGAGTTGGAGACTATCAGAATGGAGAAAGAGTCGCTTGAAGCCAGAATGAGAAATGAGAAATTAAGGTTATCTGAAAGAGCTAAGATTGAGCATGATCGCATGCTAGAAGAATTTGTATCACAAAAAAACGAATTTTCGACTGGTATGATTAATAGACGGGAAGAAATGGAGAGATGTTTAAAAGAAAGGGAGAGTGCATTTGAGGAGCTGAAGGAAAGAGAATTTGCAAACATTAATCAGTTAAAAGAAGTTGTTCAGAGGGAACAGGAGGAAATGCAATCTGAAAAGCGTGCTCTGGAAAAAGAAAAACAAGAGATTGCCAAGGACAAAGATAGGCTTGAAGAACATCGAACAGGAATGCAGAAAGACATTAATGAACTTGAGATGCTCAGCAAGAAGCTTTGTGTCCAGCGAGAACATGCTGTGAGTGAAAGGAATCGTTTTCTTGCTTTAGTGGACAAACACAAAAGTTGCGACAATTGCAGAGACATAACAAGGGAGTTTGTCCTTTCTGATCTTCTTCCACCTAATATTGGAAATAGTAAGGTCCTTCTTACAAACCAACCTGACAAATCTCTGAAGAATAATAAAAGTGGCCCAGATATTACTGTAAGAAAGTCTGCAGGTGAACTTGACCATTCAACTTCTCAAGGGCGAATGTCTTGGCTCCAGAAATGCACCTCAAAAATATTTAGCATATCGCCAACCAAAAAAATTGAGCAGTTTCCCGTTTCAGCTTTGGATGGAGAGTTGCATTCATCTCAACCACATGTCAATGCTGAGGAAAAATCTGAATACATGAGTTTACTTGTTACCAAAGAGACTTCATGCACCAATGCTACTGGAGATAAACCACGTCTACCCTTAGGTACTGCTGGTGATTCCCATGACACTCAACTGCTTCAATCAGAAAGCATCAGAAAAGATGAAAATAGTGCATATTCTATGTCTGTTGATGATCATAGCTATATAGATAGTAAGGGACAATCAACTCCAGATGATTCAGAGCCATCTGAACGAAAGAGTAATCTTAATAAACCTGGTAGGAGGCAAAAGGCTGGTCCACTTCGAACAAAGTCAGTTAAAGCAGTAGTTGAGGACGCAAAAAAGTTTCTTGGAAATGAATCTCCAGGGCCAGACCATAGGGCAAGTGGGCAGGCTGTCGAGAAAGCAGCTGGCAACACTGCAAAGAAAAGACAACGGGTACCTGCTGGGATTGAACAGGATAATGGTGAGAGTGAAGGGCGTTCTGATAGTGTAGCAACTGGTGGGAGGAGGCAGAAGCAGCAAAAGGTGGCTTCTGTTGCGCATACACCAGGACAGAGCAGATACAATCTTAGGCGAGCCAAGATGTAAGTTTGGATTTTCATTTTCATTGTTATGAGGAGTCATGTTGGGCAGCCACTAGTAATTTGAATGTGACCTGTTGAATGGAGTTCTGAAGTGGAGAATAATGAAGTGCCTCGAAAGTTTTTTACACCTCAAAGTTTTTAGGTTGGCTGTTCCGTTGATATTTTTTTGGCAGTTCCATGTTAATACACTTAAGCAGTCCCTTTGGATTGAGTGGTCTAACTGTCATTCCCATTTCCATTTTTTCTAGATGCTAGTTTAATCATGATTTCATCAGCTGTTTATGTGCTGTGCAGTTTTCCATTTTGTTTTTGGATTGATTGGGAAGGGGTTATTCTCCAAAACGTGACATGCGAGGAAACTGTTTTCTGGATTTTGTCATGGTGGATATTGATCCTATATATACATTGTGATGGATAAGGACAAGTTTTATGCAGGAATATAGCATCTGTGATGGTTTTGAAATTCTGTTTCTTTCAGAGCGGGTTCATCATCTATGGCCCAAGCATCATCCGACTTGAAGAAGAAAGCGGAGAAAAAAGCTGATGCCACCTCTGACATGGATCCTGGGCCAAACCCTGAAGCAACTTCTGCACTTTCTTTTGGATTTGGTGATGAGCCTGGCAAATCTACAGATTTGGTCCAGGTCACAATGCAAAAGACACATGAGTTCTCGCAGGAGAGGGTTGAGGTAGCATCATAGTCTTTTTTTCAACAAGTTCCACTATTGTTTTCATTCTGTTTTCTGTATCTGTAGAAAGTTCTATTATTGTTGTCGTACAGCTCAAATCAACAGATGTTGATGATCCAATCGATGCAACAAAATCAGTTGAGATTACAGTGTTGAGTGAGGAAGTGAATGATGCACCAGAAGATGGGGTTGAAGATGAGAATGGCAGCACAATGCATGAGGATGATGAAGATGAATATGATGATGATGATGGGCCAGAGCATCCTGGTCAAGTTTCAATAGGAAAGAAAATATGGAACTTCTTTACAACATAACTTCCAACCTTTTTAAGCTCTATGTTATTGTGTTCTTACAGTCTCTCTCTCTCTCAGGGTAATTCCTAGATAATGTTCTAGTTTAGGTTTCCCTTCTGTTTTTGGTTCTTACGAAACTTGTAAAGTAAGGACTGGAAGTACCATGGCATGCATGTGATTGTAGCAATATTTTGATCCATTGCCCTGAACTGGTCTGTATAGGAGTAATCTTTTCTCTTTATAAACACCACCAACCCACTTCCCAAGTATTCTGAATTGTGGGGTGAAGAAAAAAAAAAACCCCTTCGTTGTTGTGACAATAAACTAGCCTGTAGGGATTTATTGAATTAGTTTGTTCCTGATTTGAGTTGTTCTTTGTCCTCGAAATTGATTTGAAACTGATACTGGAAATATGTTTTTCAATAGGCAAGAAATTACACTTATTAAGATGTTTTTAGGCAAAAGGGTTGCTGCCTTCAATTGGAAAAGTTGTCTTCATCTCTTGTTTCATTACTCTGAGGATAGGACTTCTGCAAGTTCAGTAAATGTCAAAATGATTTCTATATGAACAGTATTTACATCACATATTTTTAAGCATTCTTTATATATTCATATTAAACACTATTTTACTCTTTAAAGGGTCGTCTTTTTTTAATTTATCTGAGCTAATGTGAGTTCGAAAATACAAATGAAGGGTGAAAATGAAGAGGACCAAATCTAAAGTAATGTGCAGTAAAAAGTGAACAGCTAGAGACTATGGAAGCCACTTTTTTAGTTTCATAATGAATGAATCCTAATCTATCCATAAACAGAGTAGACTTCTACTCATCTAGTGAATATAAAGAGATGGATTAGTGTAAATGTAAAGGCTGAGACACTACAAGTATTACTATTATTACAGTAGATTTAGCTCCTAGCTGCTAAATCCCTCCAAGGACAAGCAATGCAAGGCACATCACGAAAGGCAAATATAGAAAAGGACATGACATACTGTGATAGGCCTGCAAGAAATTTAAGTATAGTTGTGGGCTATGCCTATGCTCTGTATTAGTCTCTTTAACCCTCAATCCCAACAGAGCAAAGTGGTCCATATCCCCACTACTGCAGGCTCCAAAAGTCAATTACTGAATGCTTGGCCGTTCTGCTCTGTCTGTTCTGTTTCTGTTCTGAGCCTCGCTGTTCTTCTAACACCTTCATTGTTCATATGAGTTTTTCTTGGAAACATCGTTCATCTTTTGGACTTTGTTGGGTTGCACCATGGACCAGCTTCTGACACATCCTAATTCCTAACATTTATTTTGATGCCCTTCAGCTCCAAAATCACATGTCACATAGATTAGCCTTGAAAGCCATTCCATATAATATGCAAGTGATTAAAAAGAGAAGGAATCATTGGCCTAACTAGACAGAAACACAAATATGTGGATGAGATGAATTAGAACAAGGCTGGAACAACAAAACTGAACAGGTGATTTCATTTGCTAACTAGACACTCATTGTTATTGTTATGTTCTTTAGTATCTCCTACCATTACTTCTGGTGCTGCCATTAATCTCAAGGTTCATTCTGATAGCGACAAATATATTTATCTTCAGGATTCAAGTTGAAAAGAGAAAATCTTTCTTGGTCCATTACAGGGATGACACCAGATGTGTTCTTTCTATAAGCAGCAGCTAGATACAGCAAGTAAAATAGTTAGTCTGCAGCCCAAACATGAGAAAATGATAATGGAAAGAACTTATCTTTCTAGTCAGCAATTGCAAAAGCAGGGGTTATGCCGTAATGGATTACATTTTAAGGACAAACATTAATTTCCAAGCCAAACCAAACTGTTTTGAGGTCCATTTGCAGAGTCTGAGCATCCCAACTTTTTAATCACCTCAATGCTTACGTTCTCCTTTACTGTGACTCTCTGGGAATCTGTTAAGAACTCAGATATACAGCAGCCCAAAAAGAAAGAACAGAAGAGCAAGAGATAAAACCCAAGTTTGTCTTGCATGCACACTGTTCTTTTGCATGGGAAATGGTCCCCTCGTCACCAAAAAATGGAAAAAGAAACATAATAACCCAAAGCTAACTAATCCCATGTCTTTGTCTAGCCTCTTAAATCCATAAAATCTTCCAACTACTTTTTAATTCTTAACCATTTGTGGTAAACAATTCAATGGATGTAGCTATCATAATAACCCACAGGTTGTTTGTTAAAGGTTAGACCTTTTTCCAAGCCTTAAGAAGAATTATCTCAATGGGTGCAAACCAAAAACTGTGTAAAGGCTGTATCTTTGGATTTCGCTTTCAGGTAAACACTACTCAATGCCCTTCAGTTACTACCGTGCAGAGATCCTATATTATTGTCATTACTGTTATTACTTCCACAGCCTTGAGAACTGTGCTTATATCTTGTATTCTTTGCCCTTTCCTTGTTTCCTTAGCTGTTTTCTATAAACATAAGTAAGCGAGTGTTCATTTTTTTGCTTTCTAGGCTCGGCTTCTGTTTTCACTTCCACTTTCCTTCTTCTTACTTACCATTCTATGCTTTATTTCTCCTCCCAAAGTTGGTGATATCTGGTTCTTCTCAAAGGGAGCGGGTCCCATCCTATGATATGTTTCTAAAGATCTTTCCACAAGTTTTGGTGGTGTTTTGAGTCCTTTGTTGCTTCCAATTTTGGTTTAGTTCTGTATACAGAAACCTTCATTTTCTAACGAGTTTAAAGCTCCCATCTTTTCTCTTACGACTCAGATGTCCACCATGGCTCAATCCAAGCATATCTACGCTAGTTTTTTCAGTTCAGTTTTTAGCAGATAAGCTTAGAAATATCCCCACAAATCTTCAAGAACTCTGCTTAAGCTATACCTCAATGGCCATGAAGGGTTTTGTCTCAATCAGTCGAGTTGTTTTGGTGCTGTGCCTGTTGTGGTTGAATGCTTGGTGCCTTGATGAAGCAGATAACGATGTAGCTCCAATGGAGAAAGCAGAGCAACAAGCACTTTACTCCGCAATACAGGGCTTTGTGGGTAACTGGTGGAATGGCTCAGAACTTTATCCAGATCCTTGTGGCTGGACTCCTATTCAGGTACCTTTTAAGTTTCTTACTTCATCTGTTTTCACTGTTACATTGCAATACTGAACCAAGATTATCATATGTTGTCCTTTAGACACTGTTCTCTATTATATTTCCTTTCTTGAAAGACAACAGTGGAGTGTTAAGCTTAAACGTTTTTGTTTCAAGAACCTTTTGGACTTTCTTTCTGCATCTGGTTCTGAATTCATATTAGAACTTGGAGAGCTTCTTCCAATATTTTCTAATCTAACTTCACTAACTGTTAGACCCTTAACTATAATCCCATTCCCATAATCCCATCTGATAATCTAAATGTCTTAAGAGGATGGTATTGTTGTAACTGAGAACATTTGATATGAATAATGAATAGTCATTATTTAAGATATTGCAGAAAAGTAACTTTACAAAATTGGAACTTACTCTTTCTTATTTTCAGAAGTCTCATAAGTTGTGATGTTGAAGCTTTAATTTCGTTCTGCAGGGAGTGTCCTGTGATCTCTTCGATGGTCTATGGTATGTCACCGCATTAAGCATTGGACCTATTCACGACAACTCTCTTGGTTGTGCTCAAAATGTGAAGTTTAGTCCACAGTTGTTTCAACTCAAGCACCTAAAGTCTCTTTCCTTCTTCAGTTGCTTTATGTCACCTAAAAAACATCTAATGACCATTCCTAACACAAGCTGGGCAAACCTTGCAGAAAACTTGGAAACTCTCGAGTTTCGAGCGAACACCGGCCTTGTTGGAGAATTGCCCTCCATCTTAGGTAGCCTAATCAAGCTTCAATCTTTAGTGATACTTGAAAATGGATTAACAGGTGAGCTGCCAAGAAGTTTTGGTAACTTAGTCCACTTGAAGAGGTTAGTTCTTGCTGGAAACTTGTTCGGAGGCAGCATTCCAGACACTTATGGTGGGTTAACTGAACTGTTAATCCTGGATTTGAGTAGGAATTCATTGTCAGGGTCTTTTCCTCTTACTTTTGGAGGTCTAACCTCACTCCTGAAACTTGACTTAAGCAACAATCAGCTAGAGGGAAACCTGCCAATGGTGATTGGTTATCTCAGAAATCTGACACTTTTGGACCTAAGAAACAACAAATTTTCTGGTGGATTAACAGAATCCCTTCAGGACTTGCATTCCTTGGAAGAGATGGCCTTGTCCAAAAATCCAATAGGTGGAAGCATAATGAGCATAAAGTGGCAGAACTTACAGAATTTGGTCATTTTGGATCTCTCTAATATTGGCTTAGTTGGTGAGATTCCTGAGTCTATTGCAGAGTTGAACAATCTGAGATTTTTGGGTCTCAGTGACAACTATCTCTCAGGCAATCTCCCGACCAAGCTAGCAAATTTACCTAGTCTTAATGCTCTATACCTTAGTGGAAACAATCTGACAGGAGAACTTAAATTCTCTGAACTGTTTTATGGGAAACTAGGCAGGCGATTTGAGGCTTGGAATAATCCAAATCTGTGTTACCCTCTTGATATAATGTCAGCTAACCATGCTCCATCTGGGGTCAAGCCGTGTCAAAAGCAGGAGGTCACATTGCTTGAACTCAACTCAAAGTCCAAGTTGGTTGGTGCCAGTTCCAATCTGAATTCCGAATTTGCGGGCTCTTTTGGATTCTCAACCCACGGAATCAAAACACTTCCGTTAGTTTTTCTCCAACAGATCTTAACAATGGTTCTGCTATTGAATTAGCATATGCCAACCCTGGAAGTTGAAGATGGTTAGAAGCAACTGAAATGCACATGCCAACATTCTCTCCCTAATAACTTAACCTTGGATCTAACATGTATTGTTCTGCAACAGAAACCAGTTTGCTGATGTAGTAGATAGACTATATGTTAATGTTGGTAGTTCTCCAAGTAGTCTGGAACTACGTATAATACAAGAAAGTTTGAATCTTGAGGGATGAATCTTTTACTTCTTGTTCAAGTTCTTGTTTTTAACTCTTTGTTACACATAAAAGCTTAAGCAATGTCCTGACAAGATTTAGCCAGTTACTGCCTAGTGCGTATATAGAGAAGGCCACCGCAAGTAAATCATAAATGCTGGAGAATTTTCACTAGTTGGGTAGTCATGAGTTTGATGGCTTGAAATGGAGATGTTGGATTGTTTTTGGTATCACAGAAGAGATATAAAGGCATGGCAGTTGGGCAGTAAAAGCTTTGATAGTGAAATGCAATGAGAAGGTGTAGTATGAACAGACAAGTACTCTTTATCCATGGAAGGAACCTCACGTCAGGTATAAAGCTGATTGATAAGGAAAAATAAAAATCATAAATAAAATGATATTATTTTGTCATTTTTAAATTAAATAAAAACAAATTTAAAATTTGCAATAAAAAATAAAATTTGGGCTTGGCTAGATCATGATCGGGCTCAAGATAGGCGTGAGTCTTAGTCCTTTACTCAAGTTCGATATCATCAGGCTCATTGTCAGTCTACTATAATTTCATTATGATAGAATTCACAAATCTAACCTTAGTTTAATTGGGCTTATACTAGTAGAATTTTTATTGGTAGAGTTTTTTTTTATAGATCTTTTCTAATAATAATTTTTTAAAAAAATTAGTTAACTGTTTGACTGTCATTTAAAAAGAGCTTTTGAAAAACTTCATACAATAGTTTGTTTAGCAACATAAAAATAAAAATCACTTTTAATTTTAACTATATTTTATTTTGTAATAAAATTATTTATACATATAAATATTATTTAAAGTATATTAAACAGTATGTAAAGTACAATATATTAATTATTATATAATTTTAAACTACATGAAATATCAATAAAAATATATCTAACCAAATCTTTTATATAGATTATAACATAAACAAAATTAATATAAAAATAAATATTATAATATATATAAAATGTCAAATAATATTATATAAATTGTAAAATAAATATCAAGTTGAGTAAACGTGAAGATGAGTTTGTAGATATTGTAAGAATTATGTCTAAAACATAAGGACAAAAGAGATTAAATAAATTTTGTGTCAAACTCGAGCCTGAGAGTAGGTTTAAAACCTAACTCTTTATTTGCTTTCGGGCCTAAATGACCCATTTTGGTCTGTTCATTTAAAAAACTTAAGACTAAGGGGCTGTTTGTTTATGTTTTTTTTCTCCGTTTTTTGTTGTCGTTTTTGTTAAAAGAAAAACAGATAAGTAAAACGTGTTTGGCTTACTCTGTTGTGATTTTTTGTTTCTAAAAATAAAAAAAAAAACCACAACAGTTTTACAGAAACAAAAAAACATCGTTTCTCTGAATTTTGACAACATATTTTTTTCTACAAAAAATCAACATAATCCTGATTTCTATCTTGAAATAATAATAATAATAATAATAGTAATAATAATTAATAATTAATAATAGTAATAAGATAATTAATTTGGTATAACAAAATTAATAATTAAAAAATAATATTAATAGTATTAAAAATAGTAAGTAGAAAATTTATAACAATAATTAATAATAATATTATTATTATTAACAATAAATAATAATAATAATAATAATAATAATAATAACTTATTAAAAATTAATAATAATAATAATAATTAATCATAATAAAATTAATAAGAATAAGAATAACTTAATAATAACTACAACAACATTAATAATAATAATAATAATAATAATAATAATAATAATAATAATAATAATAATAATAATAATAATAATAATAATAATAATAATAATAAGTTTAATCATAATTAAAAAAGTAAGTAGAAAATTTATAACAATAATTAATAATAATATTATTATTAACAATAAATAATAATAATAATAATAATAATAATAATAATAAGTTTAATCATAATTAAAAAAGTAAGTAGAAAATTTATAACAATAATTAATAATAATATTATTATTAACAATAAATAATAATAATAATAATAATAATAATAATAATAATAATAATAATAATAATAATAATAATAATAATAATAATGAGTTTAATAATAATAATAATAATAATAGTAAGTAGAAATTTTATAACAATAATTAATAATATTATTATTATTAACAATAAATAATAATAATAAGTATAAATTTTATAACAACAATTAATAATATTATTATTATTAACAATAAATAATAATAATAATAATAATAATAATAATAATAATAATAATAATAATAATAATAATAAATTTATTAGAAATCTCAACCAAACAGGTTTTATTTTCGATTTTATATTCAAATCTCAACTAAACATGTTTTCGTTTTTAAAGTAAAAAATAGAAACCAAAAAGCGAAGCAAAAAAAACAACAACAAAAAAATAGAAGTAGAACCAAACGGACCCTAAAATGATGGCAATCCGAGTAAATAGAACTGGGCTTCGGGCCGGTAAGCCCGGTTTTTTGCGGATGCTTAACAAGTCCAAGTAATGATAGCCCTGCTGACTGTAATGGGCTCAAACCCACGGAAGTTCTCCTCAGACAGCTCTTGTGGTAAGTAACAAATCGTAATTGGACATTTGAGTCTCATGAAACTCGTATATGTCGTGTAACATGACTCATCTTCTAACATCACTGTCTAAATCTACCAACCCCACAAACACTTGGAATTAGCACTTGTTCTTGAACTAGTCATATGCCTTAATTTTTGGATAATGACTTAGTAGAATATATATATTATAAATTTTGACTCAATTAATTTTAATTGAATTAGGTTTTTTTTATTTGGTATTTTTATATTTTAAAAACTATACTGAAAATTAAACCTGTAAAACAAAAGATTTAAAGTTTAAATGGTTCAACCGGTATTAAACTATCATAAAATCAGTTTAAAATGAACAAAATTAAAAATTTTAAATATGATTGAAGGAAAATGTCTTTATTTATTGAATAATTTGAAGTTTGATTTAAAAATCGCTATTAAATACAAATTAGTTGGTTTATTTTAGTTTATCAAAATTGATTACTTTACAAATATTGAGCAATTAATTAATAAATTTATTAATTTTAACAAACAGGATTAAAGTAAATTTAATAAAATTAAATTAAAAATTAACCAATTTAAAAATTTTAAATTTAAACTAAGTTAATCTGTTTGATTTTTCAATATTTTTAGTTGACTTGTCGTATCTTTTTTCAGTATGAACTCTTTTATGGTAAGTAATAATCATTCACTTCTTCATGCCAAGTGGAAGTTGAGAATTGGAGCAATAAAGTCTTACCTTGGATTCTTTCTTCTTTGAGCAGCCATGGATGAGTCAACGCAAGATATGGAAAAGTCAACAAGGTCCATGTTTATATTCCTGGTCTAATGCCGGTTTGTTTGCATGAGATTTGGTTGATAGCTATTGACCTTGAAAACTTAGATGACAAGTTTTGACCTTGGAAAGTAACATAACATGAATTTTTGCTTCTTAGTCTTTGGTTTAGATGGTAATTGACCCACTTTGCTTAAAGTCAAGGGTTAAATTCGGATTGATTTAAGTTTTTGATTAAATTTGAATTTTGAAATATTGACTTGATCAAAATAATTTAAATAAATTTTGTCATTTTTTAATAATTTATTAAAACAATAAATCGAAAATTTTTGAAGTGTCTAAACCCGATTGGATAAGACTCGAAATATTTGGCTCAAGCTCAACTAAGTTAGACTAACGACTTGATCCAACTCGGTGTCATCTATAATTAATCCTAATTAAATATTTTATAGAGCTTATGTGAATTTTTGTCAAAGAAAGGTGGAAGTAGGCTAAACCCTAAGTCAAGACGATGGTTGAAGTTGAGCCATAGAAATTTCCATGTTGGAAATTCTAATGGTGCACCAATGGATTTTTATTTTATAGAAGTTAATTACACTAAAACTTTTTAATTTTAACTTTATATTTTAAAAGTTATAGTAAAAGAAATATTGTTTATATATTATGTAATTTACTTTATCATATTTTATTAATCAAAATTATAAATTTAATATAATGTCATTTGAAATATACATAAATAAACAAATGGTTAATTATAAAAAAACTCAAGCTTTAAAAATGACGTTTAACTTTTAATTTTTGCAAAATTAATCAAACGTTAACTTCATTATTAATGTAGATGAGGTGGCAAGTCATATTATTTAATGACAAGTATTATATAAAAGAGTGTATATTTATTTTTACTAATAATTAAAAGGTAGAATATTTTAGTATTATTTTTAATGCTCATAATTGTGTTACAAAATTGAGTAAAATTTTGGCTCTTTTTTTACAATTAACCCATATGAAAAATTATGTAATAACTGAAAAATAATATAAAATTGAATAATAAATTTTAAGATAGTATTAAAATTTAGAAAATCAAATCATAATAATAGATTTCTTGTTTCTCTAGATTGTCTAATGTTATACATGCATTGCTACGCATTATGTCCTTGGAATGATCTCAACATCTTCATTTAACTTAGACCAAAGATATTACATGCCATCGACCTTCAACATTCAATTCTGACATTGTTTGAATTCCTCGAATATAAAATGCTCATTAATGTGATCTTCAATGCTTTGGTATAGAAGACTCAAGTCAAAATATCTTACATGTGTGTTTAGTTTTAAGTTTTAAAAAAATTAATAAAATTATTCGTTTGAGTTTCTAATTTTATTCTTAATTTTGATTTCTTCCCATTTTATAATTTATGAGAATTATATGAAATTCTTGTTATTAATATAATTTAATTTTATAATTATTTATTTTAAAATAAATAATTTTAAATTTAATAATTAATTTATAAGTGTAATTTATATCTAAAATATCTTAACACACATAATAAATTTAGTTTTAATAATTTAAAATATATAATAAAATATTAATTTATAAACAAACTTTTTACTTATTAAATTATTAGTAAATATTATATAAGAGATTGAAACTAAATTGTTTAATTAACTTAATAATATTATTTTATTAATATTAACATTAACAAATAACAATAAAATAAATTATTGCTTTTGTTTAAGAAAAATAGAAAATTAAAATTAAAAATCACAATAAAAAACAGAAATCAAACCAAAAGATCCTATACACATGTAAACACCAACTAAAACATGAATTTGGAATGGATGCTGGGGCTTGTGTAAAAGAACTTGTGCATGTTTTAAATTCGTCACACACGCACACCACAAGGTCGTGGTAAGATAGCTCTTCCCCGTAACATGACTAGGGTGTGTGACGCTCTGTAGGGTTGGAGGCCACAGTGTGTTTCACACACAGAAGCAGCACTCACGTCAGGAAACCTGGAAATTGACACCTTCGTTCGAGCTTGGAGGGGTTGTCCTGAATCAATGCTCAACCAACTTTGGTCCACACAAGTCTGACCGTTGGTTTTTGTTAATGTCCTCTTAATTAAGACACTCTTGTCCTAATCCTCACTGCCTAATTCTTACTCTTGAATTAAAGATCATCAGTTCAATCACATTGACGTTTGAGAGATTCCTGAAGATGGATTCTCACCCAACTTCGCAATTGCTTGTTCATTTGTGGAGTACGTAAGTGTTTGTTTCTTCAAGGTTATGACAAGGTTGCTTGAAGTTCTTACTCTCTTGTTGCCGTAACGATCTAACTAGCTAATCAGGATGTAATTGTCAACTTAAGTTTCAGAAACAAATTCCATCAAAGTGTAATGTACATTTTAATGTTTTACTAAAACTTCAAGTATTAAATGATTAGAGTTTAAAGGTTCAATTGGTATTGAATTGTCACAAGATCGATATACAGTAAAGATTGAATAAAATTAAAGATTTTAAAATAAGATCGAAGGAATTCTCCTTACAAAAAAAATTGAAGTTGAATTAAACAAATTAATTTATAAAATCGGTCAATTAATTAAAAATCAACGACTAGTTTAAGATGTTTATGATTGAACCAGCTCAATCGATTTGATTTTTATAATTATTAATATTAACAGTTTAGATAATAGAAATTAATTAAAATTTAATTTCATTAGAATTTAATATGTTATTAATGCCATTTTAAAATGTAAAATGATACTATAAATAGTATTAAGAATTCACTTAACCTTTTTAATTGTGGTGGCAGTTAAGTCATTAAGGTGGATATAATAAAATATGGAGTTAGTACTGAGATTTTATACCAAATACAGGTATCTGTCAGGATATGAGTGGACCCATAAAACCGGTTTCTTGCTAGACTTTGACACGCAAAACATGCAACTCTGGAAAATGTGAAACTGAACATATGGGATTAGCTTCTTAATCCATAATTAAGCACTTAATGTCGTTTGACTTAATTAAAAACTGAACAGACCCTTTTTGCAGAATCCAAATGGCAGTAATTACCATGACGTAATTTGCTGGCCTCGCTTCTTTAATCTTAGGTTAAAATTTTCTTAATACCCTAAGAACATGGTTTGTAAAAATTATATATAAAAAGAAAAAGTTATGACATGGATCATTGTAGAGATTCCAAATGGCATTGAATCCCTGAAATATTTTTAAAATATTTTCATTATTTCAAACTATATAAAAATTTACTCTAAAAATATAAATTTTGGTCAATATTCTTATATTATATTATAAATTATTGAATCATGATAGGTTTTTTAATCCAATGATTAAAAAATACAACCGATTCGATTGGTTCAATCTTAAAATTTTAAACCGTGCAATTTTTATTTGATTTTTCACTTTCCAGTTTTATTTACTTTAATAATTCTTGTTGTTAAAAACTAATCGATTTATTAATTAATCGGTTAATTTTTGTAAATTAATAAATTCTTATAAAATAAAATAAATCAATAAATTTTCATTTAATAATCTCTTTTTAATTAAACTTCAAATTCTTCAACAATCTCTTTCAATTATATATCAAATTCTTTAATTTTATTTAATTTTTAGTCTTTTTATGACGGTCTAATACCGATTAAACTTTTAAGCCTTAAATTTTTATCTTTTAGTTTAATTTCTAATCAGATTTTTAAAACATTGATGTAATCATTTTAATCATAATTTTAACAATGGATTATATTAAAATAACCAAATAACCTTGGTAGATTTTTCATTCTTAATAAAGAAGAGAGTGTTAGAGTTTCCAAAAGGGTTTTTCATTTTTAAAGCTCATTTGTTTAAGATCTCATGGAAAAAGAGACAGTCACATTTTCCATATATTTGGAAAAGGCCATTGTCAATGGGAGTTGGCAAGAACAGAGAACAGAGTATTGTGTTTTTATTTATTAGTATCTCTATCAATCCCATCAAAATCTGCCTAGATATTCTTTGCAAATATATTGCTTGCCAAACTAGATAAACTTCACTTTAATTTTGACATTATTAGACCCACTGGAACCCAAAAAAAAAACCCATTTTTATCCTCAAATAATTACCTAAGAAAGACCATATTCTAATTATCTAACATTTAAATTGTAATAATAATATCTCAATTTTGCAATAGATGATCATATATATTTGAATCGAGTTTGTCATTTAATTTTGATTTATTAATATATTAAATGAACGCAAATAAGATCAATTTATCAGTGCCCATATGTAATAGATGGATGAATAGAGAGAGGCACAAAGTGGTATATGAAAACGGATACAACTATCCCGTGCCGGACATAAATTCTTTGTGTTATCTCGCGTCAAACTTCTCTAGCCCACATGTTTTACAGTAAATAAATGGGACAATGTGAAATATGAGGATAGGAGACAGGCAATCCGGAACAAAAGATATCAACTCCTGTTAAATAACTTACTGAGAAGACATGATTTATGGAGTATTGCAGATACAGTATGTAACTTAATTAGTCATACATCTAATCTAACTAACAATTGGACTGACATTAAAGAAGATGTTTCAAGATGATGTTTTATCCTTCTAACAAAGTCTAGTCTACAACATAAAGAGAATCAAGAGTCCATTTGCTAGTTGTCAATTGTACAAAAAGTCTTAGCCGGCACCAAAGAATAGTTTCTGAAATTTTTATATAGAACCGTAGACAAACCAGAGAAAAGAATGAAAGAGTTCCTGATACGCTTGCGTGTGCTTCACTTCTGTCCCACAACTCTTTCCTCTTCTTCACACCCTAATTTTCCATACCCATTTTAAGTTTCTCCGTGCACATTTATATATAAGGGGATATAAGACCATCTCTCTGTAAAAAAATCGTAAAAGCTTGTGCTTTCTCTCTGAAACCCTACTTTAGCTTGCCTTTTCACAAACGCGACAGCCATCTTCTTCAATGGCTTCCTTTTCTGCTTGTTCTCAGTCCAAACACTTTTCATCATTCAAAATCATTTCTCTTCTTCTCTGGACCCTTCTGCTTCTTGTCACTTGTGCTACTGCCGCTAGACCTGGTGTGTCACTAATGGGGGAGGGTCGAGCTTTGCAGGAAGCAGAGGCTGAGAGGAGATTGTATGAAACTGGCTTCTTCTACAGAGGTCAGATGTTCAACTTCTTTCCAAAGGGTTCTCCTATACCACCCTCTGGTCCTTCGAAGAAGCACAACTCTGTGGAGAACTGATCAACCAGAGTAATTCACCAGCGCTCTCATCATATATACTTCTTTATACTTGTTCTGAAAGTTTTGGGTTCTTTAGATTCTCTTGATTAGAGGATTTTATAGGTATTTTTGAGTGAGAAACTGTTAAGACTTATGAGATCAGGTCATAAGAAGATGATTCATTTTTCTGTGTTCATTGATTCTTATTCCCAATTTCACTGTATAGTTTGTTATGTAGAAGATGTTTACATGTTCAAACGCTTCTATGAGTATATATTTACATACAATCATTCCAAAATGATTGGAACTGCACAACTTTTTCTGGTTTGTTAGTGCTGTAATGATCATAAACTATCGTGGTGATTGAGTTTACTGTGTTCTTGCTCCTGTAACTACAAGTTCTTAGCTGTCCCCTAAGTTACTCCTGGTGGCTCAAATTTCGTGTATAGTTTCTGCATTTTCAGCGCCAGCTCGGAAAGAACATGTTCTTTTGACTTTGTTACGATTCAACAAAAGCCAGCATTTGGATTTACTTCAGAAAGATCCAAGTTTTTCAACCTTACCTTAAAGGTCACTCGAACATGGCTCTGTTTTTCATACTAGACTTGCTGTCCACTACATAAAAATCCAATTAGTTTTGGACCTAAATTTGGGATTCCTTTTAAATCTAAATTCTTATCCACTCAAACTACCGGTACATCCAACCTGAATTCTCGTAATAAAAAAAAATAGAGATTCTTTAATTTTGAATTTTTTAATTTATACTATAATTAAGTCGAATCACATTGTTTATAAGTTATTCCTAATTATATTAAAATAGTAATTAAGAATTTCTTCGATGTTTAAAAAAAAACAATTTTTGATAGACGGAATGATTCATCGTTGAGTTTCTTTATTTCTTAATCAAATTTAGTTACCAACCTAAAAGGGTTGATTAAAGCTAAAAGAAACCATATATCTTATGGTTTATAATTAAAAATAGGCCATGTCGGTCTTATATGTGGCTATAAAATACTCCATCTTTCAATGACCCTTTACGAGTTTTAGTTTCATTTCTTAGGTTTAGTTGTCCGTTTAACAAAGTTGATGCTAAACATTAAAAAAGAAGCAACGATTAACAAATCAATGGTGTTCTTGCTCGAGCAATTAAATGTACAAAATAAACAATATTCATATGCATGAAACTGATCTTGCGTCTTGAAGTCTTCAAAGTAAGCAGGTCTCGTGCAAGGCATGTCTCTTAATTCAAATCCTATAATCCAAATCCTACTCTCAATGTCCCCCCAAAGGCATGTTTGTCATCTTGACCACATAGATCTTACCTCATTTTCCAACTAACCCCGATTAAAATATGAAGATTAGATAAGTAAATTAATTCGGGGAATGCCAACTTTGCAAAATTTGAGGACCATGTTAGTAAAAAGGATCGTTGACTCCGAGAAAGTGATTGTTTTAGATGTTAATTTATGAGATTTGTACAATATAATACAAGATACTTGTGATACTTTGTTTTTCAATGCGTTATAGGATTAAAAAAAACGAAAGACTTTTTGGTTTAATCTATCCTAAAAATAATTTAATCTTTAAGTTATTAAAAATTAGTTGTGATTTCTAAATTTTTTGAGATTTTCATTAGAAAAGTAATGATAAAATACATTGTGATATGTAATTAATGTTTTAAAATCGAACCCAAAGTTAAACTGAAAAATAAAAGGTTTAAAGTTTAAAAAGTTCAACAGTTATAAAATTGGTTAAAGATCGAATAAAATTGAAAATTTTGAAATAAGATTAAAGGAGATTGTTTAAAGTTTAAATTGAAAAAGAGATTATTAAATGAAAATTAATCAGTTTATTTTTGTTTATAAATCTCAATAAGTTTATAAAATCGACCAATTACTTAATAAATTGATCGAATTTTAACAAAAGATTATTATAATAAATCAAACAAAAGTTAAAATCAAATTGAAAAGTTGACCAATTCAAAGTTTTCACAATTGAATAACCCAAATTAGTTCAATTTTTAATCATATCATGTAATAATACAAATAGATTAATCAAAATTATTGATATATTCATTCAATTCGCTAGTTAAACTGATTTATAATAATTTAAATTGATCTAAATATTATACATAAAATTTTTAAAAATTTATTGGTCATAAATAAATTTAAATTATTCGTATCTAATTTTAAAAAAAGTATTAGATTATGATGTCAGCAACTTTTGATCACCAAATTTCTTTATCTTATCATGTCAATGAGTTTGAAGTTTGAACTCTATGTAACAGACAAGAGCAATGTAAGTTTGAACGTTTCTCTCCTACATTAGTCAATAGTCTCTCAAAGAAAAGTAAATTACATCCACTGCATCTCACTCAGTTCGTGTAAAAAGGGTTTCGTCTAACAGTGGGAAACGAAGAGTCCAAGGTTACTAGAATGACAAAGTTGAATTTGAATAAAAAAAAGTCATTTCTCATGCACTTGTAAACCCTAAACGCATGTAGAGAACAAGAAGAAGACGATGAAGTTGAAGCAAAGATGAGGAAGATGAAAACAACTTAGTCAATGCCTTGCGTCAGATACATGCTTCGAAGTTTCTCAGACTTTCCTTGTGCAAGAATTTTCAACGTCGAAGCACCAAAAAGTCTCAACCCCCCAACTGTTCAATCACTTGCAGCTTAGCTTCTCCACCTACCCAGTTCAGGGAAACACCACTAGCCTTAGAAATCTGCTCCTCCTACTTGTCTTTATTTGGAACATGCCGTGTGACTCGTCGGTGGTGGCCAATCATAGCTTGCGAATTTTACATAGTAATAAAAAAATATTTTATATCTGTAAAAATAATCAAACCTATAATTTTTGTAATTTTTATTATATTATAAAATCTGCGAGACACAAATAATCACTAATCGCGAACCAATAACACGATAACTCAACTCAATTTTGAAATCCGACTCGAACGAATTAATTATAAAAATTAGTTATTACGTCGGATCTAATTATTTTGATTTGAGTTTAATAATTGTATTATATCTTCATATAAATAGTATTTAAGTATTTTATGTTTAATATTTATACCCAATGTGTTTTTTAGTCATTTTTTATTTGAAGTCTAAAAAAATGGACACTATAACACAAGGGAGATTTGGCTATGCCATCGAATTCCTAATCGTCACTGAAAGCACGATTCATCGCCCAAAGTAAGACATTCAGCGACGTTTCACCAAACCTTAACCTGGATTTTTTTTTAATTTTAATCCGGGTTTTCTGAAATGAGTTTTTTTTTCCCCGAAAATCTTAACCATTAGAGTATGACAGGAGAAGATTATTTATGTCTTTTCTCTTTTGCCCTACTAATATATACATATATATGCCAGATTCCAGAAATAATTAAGACTTTTGATGGATTCTGAAGAAGATTTGAGTGGAATTTGTCACACACTCGTGTTGGCTTCTCGTGACTTTTTAATTAAGTTCCTAAGACATGGCCAGCATTTAGAAGATCGGTGAAGAAGAAGAAGAAGAAACAGAATCTAGCTAGACTCCGGAATCCAACTAATTCTTGGAGAAAGAAGAAACAGCTGCCAATGACTGGCACTTCCTAATTATGTTCAACAGGTAGAAAATATATAAAAACAGAACTATTCCCAATCCTGACTAAAAGGTTGTTGTTGTTGCCCCTCGTGAGTGTCGGTGTAACATAAATCTATATAGAACCTATCAAGAGAGTTGACAATATCATGATCATGAATTCCAGGGAACAAAAGCCAAAGTATGCGCCAAGTTTGTCTGCGATTTTCATGTTCCTTGCGCTGAAAAATATGAGGAATGCTGCTTCCATGTTTTCCTGAGTTAACAAAAGGGGGAACTTAAACTTCAAACATAAGTTTTGTTCTTCAGTGTTGTGTTTATACATACTTAATTAGTTCCTGATTACACAAAATAATGGCTATTTTTTTTAGCTGTTAGAAATAGGGTTTGCTTGTTAAACAAGCACAATCTTATCACGATGGAGCTGGTTTGGTACCCGGCCTGAATTATTTTAAAATTTTGTCATTTTTAGTAAAATAATATTTTCTCAAGTTTTAAATTAAAAAAGATAAATTAAGAGCATACTACATTCGAGCTATCTCTAATTTGATCAAATTTTAAGATGCCCACATGGATAGCCCAGTTGGTCATTGAGAAGGAAAGTGAGTTCAAGATTTTAAGATGGGCTCAAACTTGGGCATTAATTTTTTGTCCGAGTTTGAACTTAATCCGACTCTTTTTTTTCCCCCTTTTTAAGATTGGCATAAAAATAAGTAATTTTCAAATTGGATAAATTATGATGAGATTTTGTAGGAAAAAAAGGATTTTTTAATTTAATATTTTTGAAGAAAATATTACATAATTTAATAAAATTTTACGATAATAAGTACATTAAGAAGTGTGATTGATTGATTTCAAGTAAAGTTCAACACGTTTTGTGTATTATAATTAGGAATATAACTTTTGTTAATTACCATTCTTTTAGTTTACATTTCAATTTATTAAATCAATCGTATTCAATTGAATTCATGTTTTAATTAATAAAAATATTTTAATTCATATATATATTATTTTATTTTCAGAAATATATCTATGGATGAATTTGGAAGTAATTTTATTATCATTTTGAGAACATGTATAAAGTTTTGGGTTTACGTTTAAAGTCGATGTTTTAAAAATTGGACTACAAATTAAATCGATAAGACAAAAGATTTAATGTTTAAAATATTTAATCAACATTAAATTGTAGTAAAATTAAAAATTTTGAAATATAATTGAGAAATATTATTCTTATCTATCAAAAAATTAGAGTTTAATTAAAAAAGATATTTCTGAATAAAAATTTATTTATTTATTTTAGGTCATAAAAACTTAATAATTTATAAAAATTAATCGATTAATAAATAAATTAATCGTGATTTAACAACAAGAGTCATTATCACCATCATCATCATACCCCGAATTCTCACAGTGAAACAGAATTTGGAGGATCTGATAGTACGCAGCCTTACTCCTATATAGTAAAGAGGTTATTTTCAGTAGACTCACATACAGCTATGACAGAATAAGAATAAATACGTAAAAACTGGCAGTATATATATAAATACCTGATGGTCACTATAATCTAATATTACCTTACATCCCTACAAAGATCGGCTTCTCTTGTTGCTAGTTGCGCTATGAGTCTTCTCATTGCTTGTTCAAACAAACCAAATAATCGTGAAGAGGTAAGAGAAGATATGAGATTGTGAGACTACAACCAGATCTAAAAGATTTGGTAGCTACAAACGACCAGAATAATTAAAACAAATTGAATTAAAAATTAAAAATTTGAATTAAATTTTTAGTTAATTTAAAAATTTTATGATTAAACAGGTTGAAACAGTTAGATAATTAAATCTTTTAATCATTCTTATTAATTTGCTCGAATAAATTGCGTACCTCTTGCTTCCTTTCCCCAGTTTTGATATTGTAATGGCCTGAAATTGGTCCATATTGCCTGTGGACCAATTTCAGGCTTGTATGGGTTCAAACTCTGTTTTATAAAGTATGGACATTGTTATGAGCCCAAAACCTAATAAAAGAAAAGGAAAATGAAATAATAATAATAATTATTATTATTATTATTATTATAATTATTATTATTATTATTGTTATTATTATTATTATTAAATAAAATATATTTATTAATTTATGCATTGTTTCAAAATATATTTAAAAACAGATTCTTTGAATATTAAATTAATGAGTTTTTTCTTCTTTTTGGGATAAGCGTATATTAATGGGACTAAAAGTTAACAACTGGAGCTATTGTCTTGATTCTAAGACTATTTATATATATAAAAAAAGACTAGTCAAGAGAAGATTTCTACAAGAATCAAAGCTTCTTATTGTAATTCAAAACTTTATGTGTAACTGATTCCAATACAAAGCTTCAATTTTGAAATTGTTCCAAAAACAAACAAGATAAGTTCAAAATCTGCAATGTTGAAGTGCACAATCCTTGAAGCTTGTGAGAACATATATTCTAGAGTATCTTGCTTATTGAAATGTTTTAAAAACCGAGTCAAGTTAATTCTACGGTAAAAACTTTGAGTTAAACATAGCAATTGAGTTTTAGGTTACTCCAAAATTAACAAGTCTAATCCAGTTTGATAAGGCCCTAAGTCGAGCCTAAGGTCCGATTCTTTTTTAAAATTGAGCCTCAGGCTAAACTCGGCTTTACCTTATGATGATCCTTATAAACAAAACGATGTTATTTTATTAAAAACGATATTATTTTTGTATTTTTAATTTTTTTAAAAAATCATATTAAACCAAGTCAGGCTCGAGTTTCCTCTGGCCTTGTTGGCCTCAGACTAGACCTAGGCCCTAACAGCAAAGGTCGATTTTTAACTTTCTTGTTCGATTTAGTTTAATAGTCTTTGTTGTTAAAAACTGATCAGTTTATTAATTAATCAATCAATTTTCGTAAACAAAACAATTTTTATACACAGAAAAAAAAACCGATTGTTTTCATTTTACAATATCTTTTAGTTAAACTTTATTTTTATGGACAAGGATATTCTTCTTCAATCATTTTTTGAATTATTTAATTTTATTCAATTTTAACGATTTTGTGATGATTTAATCTTGATCGAACCTTTTAAATATTAAACTTCTTATCTTGCTAATTTAATTTTTAATGTCGTTTTAAAACACTGGTAGTTGTCCTATCTCAAAACTCTTCACTTTCTTGCTCTTTTTCCAACATATTTAATAGTTTAGATTATTTAAAATATTATGAGTTTTAATAATTTATTAAATATATCTTTTTTGGTAGTACTATGTTTCATAATTTATAAAAGAAATATATTTGTATATTAATTGTAATATTATTAATGGCAAACTTTAACACTGTTCAGTTATTGTATTTGAAACAAAACTTACAATTTTGGCAATATTCAAACTTGTTTTAATAATTTAATATTTTCATCAAAATTTTGAAATTTTTCCTACTAAAAATTTAATATTATCAACATTTGTGTAAAATTTTAAATCAAAATTTTAAGTTTTAATTTTAAAAATTAATAGTTCAACACAATTAAATTTTCTCATTATCTTCAAAATATGAGTATATATTTTTATAAGAAATATTTCTATTATTAAGAGTTTAAGAAATTTTCAATCAAGACTTTTAGTATTTGAAAATATGCTAGCTTTTTTAATATTGCTACTTATTAAAAAATTCAAAATTATACATTAGATGAACCATAGTTAATTTATTAAGAGAAACATTAAGTTACACAAACAAAATGACAGAAGGCTATTGAAAATCCCGAAAGATGTAGTTTCGCATTATATATGCTCGACCGTAGTTAGTTTGAATTGTTTATGTTGATTACTTAATACAAAGCAATTGTGTTAACAACTGTCCATTTTTTCATATTTAAAATGCATGCAGAAAAATTAAATGTGTAGCAAATAAATTGTAACACTCTACTACCATAGATTAAATACCAGAATATAATGTGAACATTTCAGTACATAACCTATAATAATGACATATTAGAGCAAACACTTATCCAACTTAATCATGGCATCATCTATTATACATAAAAGTCACTAAAATTTAAAACCAAACCGCATTCCCCATTCATTTCATAAAAAACCAAACTTACATTGTAGCTTTATAAACCATCCGGATATATACAGTATTAAAACTAAATACATTACATGAGGAATTTTACAAAAACTTATATCTAATCATTCATTCTCAATTGATTGACCTTTGAGTTATTTCCTCACAACAGTACAATAATTAATTTTCTTGTATCGTCTCCCTTTTACTAGTATCCTCTCTCGGACCTGAAAAATCAACGTTATAATTTTGATGAATTTTGTGAACTCAATGATGTAACTATTCTCAATGGTTCACCCAATTCATACCACATAACAAATTATATAAGCAGATAATTTCATATATTTTCATTTAGCAAATTGCACCACGTATCATTTACTTCACTTACCCAATTTCATATAAATACATGTCCACATTATAATTTAATCAATCAATCACACTTAATAAGTGTATATGCAATGCTTGTGCGACCCACTTTTAATTATTACGTTGTTGCGATTGAGTATCTAAACTGTCATGTATCTATTTTGAATATGACTCATTGATATTGTCCCTTACCCACAAGGCTTATTGTACATATCGAGCCTTTGACTCTATACCACATTTCAGAGTTTTAAGCTCATATTTGGTAGCTACTCATATCACAACTATCATTATCTGATCATGCATTCTTATATGAAACGCATCACATCCATATTCAATTATTCATTATTTCAAACATTGCCATTTACAATCCCATTCAAACACATCTATAGTCTCATTTTCATTTATCATCAGACGTTAATCTGGCATTCAACAAACATGTTGTAAAATATTTATTTTACGAAATTCACATTTAAGGAACACTTCAATATCACATTCATAAATCAGAATCTTCGGACCTTCATGTCCGGAATCGGTACAAACAATCCACATTCAGAACATAATTCACAATTTAAATCACAATTATCATCGGACCTTGGTCTGACATTCAACAATCATGTTCAGTAAACACATAATCAATCCAAATTTACATTCAAAGAGTACTTCAAATATCACAATCCCAATCACATTTTTCATAGGACCTTCATTATTCGAAATCAACACAAACAATCCACATTCAGAACATAATATATAATAGACAGATATTAAGTGAGACCATCTAGGTTACTCATAAATCGCTTACGAAGCTATTGCCTAAAAGTCCCTGCAATGTCTAGATGTTGACGTTCCAAATGCTCCTTTATATCATGCAATAAATATTTACACATATCACAAATTTGCACAATTATACACGTACTCATTTATGTACATATATATACATATGGATTATGTACAATACATGCTCAATGACAATCCAAGGTATATTTCTACTATTCTCATCACATAATCATTCATATATCAACACTCACATAAGTATAATTTGTACTTAGGGTTTGCACCTTCATAAAACAATTTGAATCTAATTTCATAACTCGTTTGATTATTCCAGTTTTTTCTAAAAACAAACTCTCAGGTCCACTTTGCATGATTATTCTGACAAGAAAAATGGAGTAACTTGGCCACACTTCTTTCTAGAAAATTGTTCTCATATGTCTTAAGTTTCTAATGACATTAAGATCATACAATTTGGTTCAGTATTTTGAAAGTTATACTCAAAATACTTTGGACTAAAGACGTTTGAAATTTTAGCTAGTGCATGATCAAGCACTCAAAGTTGTACAACTCATATCTCTCAATTACAATATCCAAAAATTACAAAGTTTATACCAATTGAAAGCTAAGTGAATAAGCTATAACTTTTGTGAAGACAACTTTGTCTAATTCGGCTTACATCAATACAGTTTATTTGATAACCATAGGACATGATTTATGTCACGAGTAGTGCTACAGTCTAAACCAAAACTGAACTTCAAGCTAAATTTCAAGACCCTTAAGAACATAATTCAAATTTAATTTCCTCTTAAAAATTGTAACCGTATGTCTTTAGTTTAATCTAAATAAAAAATCATTCCATTTGAAAATCTACAAATCAAGTTATGACTAAAATACAAAAGCTTAATCAGTGGAAAATGTTATAGCTAACATTTTCCAACACCCTCTTCATTACCATTTAGTCTCTCAATCGTCCCTTAAAACAACTCATAAATACCATTAATACATTAAAACAGACATACATCTATTTATTGCGACATCAACGTTACACATATCACAACTCCTCTATCATGATCATTAAACACTAAGCTATCATCATATATGCTTCATTTAGCAAAACCATGAAGATTAATAATAATACACTTACTTATTTTGACTCCAAAGTTGAAGATCATATAACCCTAACTCCCAAACATCCCAAGATCCTTCATTTATGAAGGGGGATTAGGTTTTTCTTGTGACAAGATGAAGAGCACATTGAGAGGGTGAGAAATGAGCGTTATGGATGAGAACAACTGTAAAAGAGAAAGAAGGTGAGAACATTTGGCCAAAGAAGTCATATGAAAGACCAATTAAAAGATGGTCTTTCAAAAGTTACATGGGTTTAATGCTTGGCTTGACAAATGACACTTGTCATTTGTCACTTGTCCAATTTATAAGGTTTTAACCTACGTTTTCTTATTTAACTAGTCTAATCAATTCTAATTTCTACTCCAATTATCTCTTAATTTTTTATGACACTTGTCAATAAATCACAAGGTCATTTATCAAAATTTTTATTGCCATTTGACAGTAATTTCTACTATCATTTATCAATTGTCTTGCCACTTGGTATTTTTCTAGTCCAAAACTACCCAAAATTTCAAACATTTCTTAAAATTTACCAAAAAATTCTAAATCAGTAAGTATACTCTCCACATCAATTTTCAATACAAATAAATCACAATTCTCAATAAAATCACATTTATAAAATCAATCATACCTAGAAAATGTCAATGAATGCATGTACAATCATTTTAATATGCAAAAAATCAATATTCAAGTGTATGTATATGTCAAATTATGCATGAACATGAAATGCACTTTTTAAATTTTCACTAAACTCTTATATACACTATTCTAGGGTCTTAGCCCCTAATATGGGATAACGGGATGTTACATAAATCAATAACCAAAATTTAGTAACACAGTTCTGCACATACAGCTTAGGTCTACAGGGTCCTCACTCAGCTTAATCACTTTCACTGAAGTACAATAGTTTTACACAAGACTTTACTGAGCCAACATCACTCACTCCTTGACATTATCCACTCTTTCTCACACCCAATGAAAGTATTTCACTCTCGATAACACGACCGCTTTGTGCTTGTCTTAACAAAAAATTTTTGCAACAACGAATGTTAATAAAGAGGAAAATAATGACCCAATGATTAAATCAATAAAAAATATAAACAAAAGAATACTTTGAGTCAAAAGATATTCCCTTATATGTACAACCTCATCAATCTGAAATCATGAACAGTTGTCCAACAAAAATTCTATTGTGAACCTTCAAAATAATCACTGAAAAATCCCACGCCTAGCAACCACAAAGATCATCAAATGAACATGTGTTTCATCACTGAAAACTACAAAAATCAATCGATGGACTATTGTATATGTTATAATCACTCACGAAAAGAACTACAAAAACCAGCAACTCCAAATTGTCAATCAAATCAACAATCTCAGATTATTATTCTAATCAACAGCCTCAAATCGTCAATCAAAACTAACACCAAATTGTCAAAAACATAGCCACACAAATCATCAATTGAACATATAATTGATCATCAAAGTTCATAAAACTCAGTTGCAATTAGAGATGAATAAATCACGTAATTGTTCACCTAAGCATCAAGAAAATGCAGCTACAATCAATAGTCAATCGATTACATATTTTTTACAAATGCAGCTGCCAAAGATGATGGATAGATCATGTAGTATTTACTCACTTACCCACTCACTAAGAATACACAGCTACAAATATTAATTAATTGACTTTCTTGTTTATTTTAGTTTAATAATCTTTATCGTTAAAAACTGGTCACTTTACTAATTGATCGATCAGTTTTGTAAACATATTAGTTTTATAAACAAAATAAACCGATTATTTTCATTTAGTAATTTTTAATTAAATTTTAAATTCTTCAATAACTATGAATAGTCCTCTTAAATTATTTTTCGAATTCTTTAGTTTTATTCAATTATTAACCAAATTTATAGTAATTTAATACTAGTTGAACCTTTTAAATTTTACAATTCTAGCCTTACCGTGTAATTTTCAGTCCTATTATTAAAACATTATTCATTGTTCTATCTCAAAACTCAAGATTTTGATTCACTTTCTTGCTCTCGTTTTTTCCAACATATTTAATAGTTAGATTATTTAAAATATTATGAGTTTTTAATAATTAGTTAAACATATCTTTATTTTTGTTGGTAATACTATGTACCATAATTTATAAAAGAATTATATTTTAATATTTTATTTCAATATTATTAATGATAAAATTAATATTGTTCAATTAGTATTTAAAACAAACTTTAAGGTCCCTTACAAATTTGGCAATATTAAAACTTATTTTTGTTTTAAATAATTTTAAATTAATCTTTTATTCAAAATTTTGAATTTTTGCCTACTGCAAAATTTAATTATTATTAAATTTTAAATCAAGATTTTAAGTTTTACTTTTAAAAAGTTAATAATTCAACACAATTAAGTTTTATCATTATCTTTAATAAATGAGTATATATTTTTAAGACATAATTTCTATTATTATAAAATTATAATTATAATATAACAATATTTTAGTCTTAATTCAAGATATCCTATTATATATTAAGAAAAATAAAATTGATTTAAATGGACATAACTGAACTTGAATTTAAGACAATACTCTAGACCATTAATACAAAGTTTTAAAGAGTTAAAGAAATATTAAACCAACTTAAAAGAAAAATAAATATTAAGCCAAGACTTTTAATATTTGAAAATATGTTGTTTTTTAATATTTCTACTTATTAAAAAATTTAAAATTACACATTAGATGAATCGAGTTAATTTATTACAATAAACATTAAGTTACTCAAACAAAATGACAGAAGACAATTATTAAAAGACTCAATCATATCAACTAATTCAATAATAAAATTTTGAATCAACTATCTTTTGTTCAATTTTTACTTTTGATTTGATTTACTATGTTAACTTTTATTGTTAAAACTGATCAAGTTATTAATTAATCACTTGATTTTCTTAAATTAATAATTTGTTATAAATCAAAATTAATCAATTAAGTTTTATTTAATATTCTTTGATGTGTAATGATAATCTATTTCAATAATATTCAAAAATTTAATTTAATTTAATCTTTAATCCATTTTATAATATTCTAATATCAGTTGAATCTTTTAAATTTTAAATCTTTTTTCGATTTAACTTTCAGTTTAATTTTTAAAATATTGACAAAAGGTTATTATAAGACACCCACAAAGAAGAAGCATGCTTCAAATTGAAGTTAAGTTTGTAGAAAAAATAGATAGTAGTTTGGTATTTCATAGTTATTGCTTTACATATTAATGATTATCATGTACCCGAGTTGCTTTCACTTCACTTGAGTTTATACCTTAAAAAGGTCTAAACCTTTTCAAAGTTGTAACTTTTTTTTATATATATAAAAGGGAAAAAGCACAGCCTAATTCGTGTCCTGGGATATCTATCCTGTACATATTCTCTAAGAGGAGACTAAGACATCCTGAAGGAGGAGAAGTAAATAATGAATGCCGAAATCAAAACGCCCCGCATGAGTCGCTAACCAATTCGCGCAACGATTTCGTTCGCAACAGATGTGGTGGTATTGAATCAACCATGCTTGGTTAAAAAGAGCTCGAATGGCTTCAATCTCAACTTGTTGATTCAGATAAAAGCTTTATCAATTAACACTTTCAATGAACCAACCCAGAGAGAACAGAGAAAATGTTAATACCATCCTCGATCGATCCGATACCGAATTTAGTTTTAGTATGATACAATATTGACAGTAGTCAATACCGAGTATCGTTTTAGATAAGAATAGATCGAAGCAAACAAAAAGCATATGAGCTTGAATAGATTATAGATACCAAATGGATGCTTAATAGTTAACACAGACTCTTCTGAGTTCTGACACCCAAATAACACTAAACTCTAAGCAGATAAACACTGAGTTCAGGTCCTCCAGACCCGTCAGGATTCATCATGTAAAAAGCTTCCGAGTCCTTGGACCCAACAACTCGCTCAAACCTGGCTCTCATGTACATGAGTTCGCCTAACTCGGACCCACCTCCATCCCCTGGTAAAACTCCAGCCCCCATTGAAATTGGTTGCACAGCTTTCAGAACCTTCAACTCTTCAACCCCACACTCACGTCTCATTGCATACCCGCATTTCTTTCCATTGCAATACGTCCTCCATAGAGGCTCATCCAGCAACTTCTTTGGTTTCTTCTCTGATTTCTTCTCACATTCCAATGCAATCCTAACCAACCCAGAAGCCATTTCACGAACTAGTAAGCTTGTTGGTGTTGCAAGCTCGATGAAGAAAGCTGGACCGAGTTTAGCATCCTCTTGGAATGCAAAATGGACATGGCCTCGTCGATACCCGAAAAGGGTACCTATCACTTTGGTGCCTAAACCCGGAGTGTTGGTCGATCGGTTTTTACTGAAAACAGTAAGAGCTGATCTGAGCTTGGAAACAGACACCATAGCCAGCTTCTTTCTTGGTGCTCTCACTGAAGGAAGACATTGAGTAGGGAATGTGATTCTGAGCTGTTCTTCATTTTCCTCCTCAAAATGAGGAGAAGAAGAAGAAAGAGTGTTGAAAGCAAGGATTTCCAAGTCACGATCTTCCTCATCTTCAACAACTTTCTTCCTCCAGTTGAAGTATCTCCTGGAGAAAGAGAAAGAAGAGTCATGAGGGGTCTTCGCCATTATTGTCTTCATCTGAGTAAAAAACAAGAAAAAGCTAAAGAGAACAAAGAGATGGAAACAAATTGTTTCAACAGAAGATTTGGATTTGAGAGAGAGCACAAGAGATGGAAAATAATGTATGGTTTGGTTGATTTATTCTTATTCTTTGCACAGATTGATTGTTTGTTTTGAGGTCAGCTTTGTGCGACTGAAGGGACTAGCAAAAGAGAATCCTGACAAAAGGAAGGTGAGCAGACCTACCTAACTGGAACAAGAACAAAGAAACTGAGAAAAAGCTTTATAGAGACAAAAACTGAGAGAAAGAGAGAATTGGAAATAGACAAGAGATCAGATTTTTCAAATGGAATTGACAACCAAAAACAAAAAAACCAGTGGAATCTCAGCAGACAGCAACAGGATTGTGTTATTTCTTAATCAATGTGTGGGGGCTCAAGCTTCAATCTTGGAAGAGGAGTGCTTCTCCCCTGGAAATCTTTTTTTTTTTACATTGATAAGAAATTAGTTTATTAATAACATTGTCAATAAAAGATATAAGAATACATTGCATTTAAATTTTTATAATATTTAATTTTATAAAAATCTTCTTTTAATGTTAATTAAATAAAACACATATAACATAATTATTATATATAAATTAATCAAAATTTATTACATAATAATTTAATGCAAATCTTAAATTTGGCTTGAATCAATTAAGTTCATATAAATTAATAAATTAATACAACTATAGTAATAATTTTTTCAAAATTTCTTAAATTATAAGAAAGTTCTTTATTCAGGTTTGTATGTGCAAACCAGGTCTAAACCTTGAGCTCTGACTTAGTCTAAAACCTGAACTAGATTGCGCTTGAAGTAAGTTCGACTAAATTTTTTAAAAAATTTAAAATATTATTATTTTATTTAAAAATTGGATAGTTCAAGCTTGAATCTGACTCAAAATTTATTTTTTTTAAGATCCAGCTCGGATCGAAATCTAATTAACCCTCGTGGAATTCATTAACTTTGAATTAAGCCAAAAACCAAATTAAGCAATTTGTCTCATTCTTAATCCTGACAAAATTGGTCTTAACCAGCTGCGTTGGGAACATATCAGAGCAGGTAAGGCTACACCAAACCATACCCACCAAAAGCTATACCAAAGCTGCTTCTTCAGTCACTTCCTGCTTCCTACTAGACCCAAAAAAAGGCCACTCAAGCCACCTATGCACATGCACCCATGAGCCACCATTAGCCACTATGAGCCACCATTGAGTTCTGTGTTTAGACTTTAGAGCTCTCTGTCTTATGTTTCCTTTCTGTGAGTGAGTGTGAATGATTAGCCAGATATAGTTGCAGCTAATGTGAAATTAAGAAGCTTCTTTTGTTCAGATTTGTGTCTTGTCAAGACTAGTGACTACTGCCCTTTTCAAACCTGACATCTCCACTTTTTTTTTTATGACAGAACACAACAAGTTGCATAGTTCCAATGAATTAATAATATTAAAATTATTTATTTTAAAATATTATTAAAAATATTCAAAATAGCTCCATTTAATTTTATAATTAATTAAAATTTTGAAAAACTTACTTAATTTTAAAGTGTATAATGTATATTACTTAAAACTATTAATTGAAATATTAAAATAATAATTTTAAAATTAATTAAAATTCAAATATTTAATAATATAATAATTTATTTAATAAATTATTCAAAATATATTATATATTATTTTATATAAACCTATAAGGTCAAATTTTACCGACCAGAAAAGAAAGGAGACCCTACCGACACATTATGATTAACTGTTCACAATAAGTGCATCGATGTCAATTTTGTATCTAATCATGATGCCTAGAACCGTCGAGCCAATAAACTCCTACAACATATTGTGCCTCATAGTGTGGCTTCTATGATTAGTTATATACGTTAAATTTTATAATATATAAAAATAAAATATATTATTTTATGTACCAAGTTTGAGCTGTCCATCTTATTGTAATATAAAAATAATAATATCATTTTGAGTAAAATTTATTATTTTAAATTTTAAATTAAAATTATGCTTTATTAAATTTTGAGCTTCAAATCTATTTAAAATTTAGGTTAAGCTTAAATTCAAATAACACGAACCTTACCCTTACGATCAATTCTATCTACAAACTTTGGATGCCACGTTTTATTATCTTTAAAAGTTTAATTGTTTAAATCTAATTAAACTCAAATTTGAATTGTAAATTTCATGATCATTCTCATTTTAGATCAGGCTCGAAAAAGATCCAACCTCTTACCAATCCTATCCTGTAGACTTTGGATGTCACATTCCAATATGTTTGAAAGTCCAAACCTTAGTTGAATTTTGAGGTACCATCATCGTCAATTGTTGGGAAAAAGCTTTGTCTTAGTTGTTCCAAGTCTTCTGATACAAGAAACCGACCAAAGCCAACTAACTATGGTCGAAAACCCAACAACTTGGGAAAAAATTTAACACGGATTTAGGTTTATCCTTCAGCCACAACCTCAGTAACTAATCCCTCACATGAGAACTATTAAAAATATGATTTGGGTTTTTAAGAATTGAGTTAACTAAGTCAAATTCCAACAGCTCCTTACCAGCCAGAAATACTTGTGCATGGAAAGTTTCTTTTGGTAGGTATGAGTATAAAATAGTAAAATACAAAGACAACAATACCATTATCAACAACAGCATCTATTATAACCTTACTAATATTCAGATTACGAAGATGTTTAATAATACACAATCTTATTTTTAATTAATAGAAGTTATTTTTATAAAATAAAAGGGAATAAGTTAAAATATTCTTTAAATTTATTTTCTAATTTTAATTTTCTAAAAATTTTAATTTTGATTAAAAGTAACGAGAAATTATACATGTCATAAATATCACACTTCTATCAATCAAATATTATTTACATAACAATTTAACCTAATCTTTAAGCTCAGATGGAATTAACTAAATTTAATTTTAATTAGTAATTATTTTAAATTATTGATTTTAATTTAATTTAATTTCTTTAGATCAAGTTTAAATATTGACTTGAATTAATATATTAACGACCTTTTATTAATCCACAATTTTTTTAAAAATAATTTTGATGAACTCCTCCCTTCTAACAAACCTACTGAATCAGGAGACTGCTGTGGATTGGTGAGAGTTGAGATGAACAGGTACAACTAATGATATTGGTGTCACTATCTCTACCATAAGCACGAGCATGGCCATAACTAATCATCGCTATGATAATCAAATCTTAAGGACCACTCGCTCACTTGCTCACTCTTTTACATGTAGGAGACAGCGACCTTTCACAGCTCGTGCTGCTCCTGATTTTCAGAATTGAAAGCCATTGTTGCTCTTGAAATGATTATTCATGGTGGGACTAACTTTGTTGCTATCCATATCCATACACATTGTAAATTCCATTTGGCCCAAAGAGTCTATTTAACAGAGAGTTTGGGATTCGTGACATGAGCTCGAACTAGATGGGATCTCGGGTGGTTCGAACTTCGAAGTCTAATGGACTTGGGCTAAAATTAATTATTTTATTTTTATTTAAAGTTTAAATTATTTGATTTAATTTAAAAATGACAAAATGATTTGGTTTTTCTTATCTCACTCTTCTTTTTTAAAACAAAATCAATTTCGATAGCATTAATCAAAAAGTCAGGGGAAAATCCTAACTACAACAACTAGCATATAAATATGAGACCCTTGTTAAGTTACAAGCCTTTACATTGGCTTGCCGACGAACTCAATAGACCTTGATATCAAATTCAACGCTTAATAATTTTTTACATTCTAAGATAATTCCACTAAATTCAGTGCAGTTATCGTTAAAATTATTTATAATAGAAACTAGTTTGTGGGCATCTGAGTAAAAAGCCCATCGGTCATGACAAAGAGGCAAGACTCAAGTTAATGATTCCCGCAGTACTGCAGCCTCAACCACATCTGAGTTACAATGTCTTACAAAATGACCAGATATTGCTCGCACGATGTTTCCTTCCCCATCTTAGCATACAACCCCATATCCATATAGGCATCTCTCAAAAAAAGTTCCATCGTCAACAAAGCACAACCAATTAAGTTGTGTCTCTTCTCCCAGCCCTTCCACTATCCCACTCCCCTCCACTGTACAGACTTGCATGAGTCTGTGTCATATTGGCTTGTTACCAATCATTAGTATAGCCTAACGCCATGCAATATAAGCCAAAAGAGGAGTACCTTTTGGCTGCTTAAATCCAATCATTACCTGCCTGTCATAGTTTTGAAACTAGTGAGCACCATTGAATCATCCGTACCGTCAGCTCCCTCTCACACACTTCCGCAAACCACTGATTAAAATCCACCCTCACTTGCACAATACTGCCACCTCCCCAATGAGCCCACACTGACTGAGCCTCCGTACAAAAAAGTAAACATGGTCAACATCCTCCGCTTCCTCGCATTGGACACATTTAACGTTGATGTTTATATGTCTCTGTATCAGCTTGCAACAAGTGGGTAAAATGTCTCTCAAAGCTCTCCACGTGAAAATTTTAAGATTAGGAGGCATGGTCAATTTCTATAACTTCCCCTCAAAAATCCCCCTCCACTCGCCCATGCACCCTTTCCGCGTAATTCAGACGCAATTGGTAGTCTAACTTTGTTGTATAACAGCCATCACAGGAATAATGTCAAATACGACAATCATCATGATGTCTCCTCCCCACTGGAATGGTCAGGATGGTTCGAATATCCTCAGTTGAAAATAACTCCTACATCATATCCAAATTTCAGCCCCTCCCATTCAAAAGAAACAAGTCCTTCACTATTAAGATATCCAACGTGGCTTAATCCCCTACAACACATAATTCCCCATTCTCCCTAGGAAGCCAAGGATCATCTAGCACCCAAATGAATCTCCCATTCCCAACAGACCATCGAAAATCATGCTTCACCACATCATACGCTCGGAAAATACCTCTTCAAGTGAAACTTGGATTGGACTCCAATCTAACTGACAAAACATTCTCCCCTAAAAAATATCTAGCTTTGTAAATCCGATACAGAAGAATATTAATATGACAAAGAAGTTGCCATATCTGCTTTCCAAGAAGTACAATATTAAAGCAGTGTAGTTTTCGAAAGCCTAAGCCACCTTCCTCCTTCCGCACATACATACGCTTCCATGAGAGTCAATGGATGTTCCTCCGCTTATCCTACTTTTTGCCCCACTAAAAAAAATTCATTATCTGTTGAATCTCGTCACATGTAGAAATAGGTAGCATAAAGACACTCATACATGGACTTTAAGATGACACAAACTAAAATTTGTTCAAATTTAGCAATTTTAAATAGTTCGAAACTAACCTAAAGTTTAGTCAAATCAGATTTTAGATGGTTAGAAACCCAATTGCATACGAATCAAAAGTAAGATTAATTTAAAACGAGACATCGTTTTGTATATGATAATTTGAGTTTTAAGTCAACATGAACCTAAGTTTACTTTTAAGTTTAAAACTTTAAAATAACATAAATTTAACTTAAAATTCGATCAAATCGATTTAAATATGTTAATTTCGAATCGAACCATAGCAAGAAAAATGCCTTGCTTATTGGATAATTTTGTCATTTTTCGTAAAGTTTGACAACTATTAATTATAATTTTTAGTTTTTTAATAGATTATTGGTTAAGTTACATAATTTGATACAAATAAAGATAATAAAGTGGTCCAATAAATGATCTAAATCAATAGGTAAAAGTTTAGACAAAAAATAGATCTCAATTAGTCTGGACTAGACCCATATCGATTTTATGATGAGGAAGCCCTATATAAAAACTATATATATAGGTTAAAGTCTCCTGCAGTTGCTCATATCAATCGTAAGCATAAGGATTTTTTGATTCGTTAAGAGAGCTTACGTTTGAAGAAAATTGTAAAAAGACTTTACTCATATCCCAGAGATGAGTTATCGTAAAGACAACGATGAATTCGCGCTCGTTTCGGCTTCGTAAAACTCATTCGAAGTTATGAAGACTAAAATTAGGTATTTATGTATTTTTTGTTTCTTACCATTTCACATTCAATCCATGGTACATAACTAAGGTATTACGTATTACAGTGCTTACTAACGAGAGGATTGGAACGTGCAGAAATCTATATAAGAATATATGTAAAGGTGGTAATAGGTCGGGTTGAGTCGGGCTCATCCAAGACTAAAACCAAGTAGACAGCTTTTGCTTAGGTCAAAATAGTCAGGTCTGAGCCTGAATCTAAGCTCGACACTACCTGATTTGATTTTTTATTTTTTAAAATTTATAAATAAAAATAAAATTATTTTGTCTTATAATTATCGAATCTCAGGCCGGACGACCCGATTTTAATTTTTTGAAAAACATCATGTCTGCAGTCTGCCTATTGTTCTCAGGAGGGGGCGGGCCTGGGGCCATCCTGCGTTCATGGCATGTGGGATCTGATTGTGTATTTGGAGTTGTGGTCATATAAAACGTAAATGCTTCCTTTTAAGTTTATTTGTCAAGGAATAGGTGATAATTTATTAAATAATTATAGAGAAAATATCTATATTAGTTTCCAAAACTTTTCCGCTTATTATTTAAATAATTTCCTAATTTTTAAAATTGTTGAAAAACATTTTGTAATTCACACTTTTCTACAATAATTCCATTAGGCCAATAAATTTTAATTAATTTTAATATTTTCAAATTTTGACTGAAATTTAAATTGATAAGAAAATTTAAGTTTAAAAGATTCAATTAGTATTAAATCATTAAAAATCAGTTAAAATTGAATAAAATTAAAAATATTGAAATGATTAAGAATTATTGTCTTTATTTATAAAAAATTAAAGTTTAATTAAAAGTTTGTTAAATAAAATTAATTGTTTATAAAAACTTATTAGTTTATGAAATTGACCAATTAATTAATAAATTCATCCATTTTTACAACAAAATTTATTAAATTAAATCCAATCAAAAAATAAAAATCTAACCAAAAATAACTAATTTAAGGATTTCATTGTTTGAATTAGTCCGTTTTTAACGATTGCTCAATATCACTACAAATGTCATTAATCGACCTAAATTCAAAATACTCAATCCATCTAAACTTAAATTAAGGACATCTATGAAATCTTGATAAGTACTGTCAACCATAAACTCAAATCAACTCACAGTGATTAAGTAGGAAAAGGGTTGAAGCCAGTCTTCACCATTTTCTCCAATGGCCAAAACAAAGGTTGTGGGAGACTGTCCCAATTGAACCAATCCCAACCATAGCACTTGTCTGGTTCCAGATTCTGCGGAACTTGAGTAGGATCAGTCAAAAACGCGCGAACGAAAACGGTGACGTAGTGAGACGGTTTGGGTTCCTCCAAGAAGACATTGTTCGTAACGGTCAAATACTCCGTTCCGTTAACGTCCAGCCCTGTTTCCTCCTTACACTCACGTGCAGCGCACGCCTCAAAGCTCTCTCCTAAAAAATATATATTTTTTATTAATTTAATTAATCAATGGTGTTAAATTAGGGAAATCTAAAACGTCTTATTAAAATGTGGAGTTACCGAACTCGAGATGACCCCCGGGAAGCGCGAAAGTTGAATCACCAGTAGAGGAGCGGCGCTTCCCCAACAACACCGACTTCCCGTTCAGCAAAAACACCACCACCGCCACCCTTGGCTCTGGTTTCCGGCCACCACTCTCCATCTCTCTCTCTCTCTCTCTCTCCAATTTTACCACCAACTTCTCGTCGAAGATGAAGAACCGGCATATTAAGCCATTTTATAGAGGGAGCTGCAACGACGTCGTTGCTTATGGATCCCGTTATGTACCAATGGACTATGGCCACGTGTAAGGAACAACAAGTTACGTGGCTCTATTGGATTTGCTAGGAACAAGTTCTGTTAAGCACTTGGCCTGCAAGTAAAAGACGGTGGACCAAATTAGTCAAGTCAAAAAGTTAATTTTTCATTAAGCTTTTCTCTTACCATTTTGACAATATATACAAATAGAATTTAATCCCAAGAATTTAAAAAAATCATTTACAACAAAACATAAATTTAGGGACTGTTTGTTTGTTTGTTTTTTTTTTTTTTTCTGTTTTTGTTGTCATTTTTGTATAAAAAAAAACAGGAAGTAAAATATGTTTGGCTTATTCATTGCAATTTTTATTTATGAAAATAAAAAAATCACAATAGTTTTACAAAATAAAAAACATCGTTTCTATAAATTTTAACAACATGTTTTCTTCAATGAAAATCAACATATCCTCGCTTTTATCTCTAAAATAATAATAATAATAATAAGTAAAATTTTATAATAATTAATAATAAGATAATTAATTTGGTATAATAAAATTAATAATAAAATAATAATATTAATAGTATTAAAAATAGTAAGTAGAAAATTTATAAAATAATTATTAATAATAATATTATTAACAATATAATAATAATAATAATAATAATAATAATAATAAGAATAACTTATTAAAATTAATAATAATAATAATAAATAAATAAATAAATAAGAATAAGAATAACATAATAATAATAATAATAATAATAATAATAATAATAATAATAATAATAATAATAATAATAATAATGATGATGATGATGATGATGATAATAATATAATAATAATAATAACTTATTAAATAATAATAATAATAATAATAATAATAATAATAATAAGTTTATTAGAAATCTCAACAAAACATATTTTATATCACAAATCTTAACTAAACAGATTTTCTTTTTTTTGAAAAAAAAAACATAAAACAGAAAACAAAAATAAAAATAACAATGAAAAGCAAAAGTAAAACCAAACGGTCTCTTAATTGTTTTCAATAGTAGGCCTCTAGATAAGGCTTAAGTTCAAATTGACTGGAGAATCAATTATTTTAAACAAAATAACATCGATTTTTTTAAAAAAATTAAGTTCGGACAAACTTGAGTCTAGATAATTTAAACCCAAATTTAATTAAAAAAAGTTGTTCTGCAATTTTAATTTTAAAATTTATTCTAAAAAAATTGACGATGACTCATGGGTCAAATCATTGTCATTCCTAATTATAAATTTTTTTAATAATCAAACTCTTTTTTTTGTTGAATAATAGTTAAAGTAAATTTAGAATGTGATTTTTCGTTACATTAATTGAAGTAACAATCCATATGTGTCTTTAGAGCATGTTGGGTTTATAAGTCCAAGTTGATGTGTATGTTATGGGCTTTGCGGTGTTAGTATGTGATAAGTGTCAAAGTCTCATGAGCCATGGCGACCGAAAAAAAGAAGAAGAAATATTTACTTTTATATGGTATTTGTTTCTCTTTTCAATTCTTATAGGTTGAGACTAAGTTTAAATTTTTAAAAACTTAATTAAGAATTGAATTTAAATTTGAAAATAAATTCACAAAATTTAAGAATTAAATTTAAATTATAAAACAAAATTAACTAAATATGAAATATTTATAAATAATTTATAAATACTTTAATATATAATCGTTATTCAATATTTATTTAAAAGTAATTAAAATTAATATATTATTAAAATGCTCAAATCTTATTATAGTAAACGTTTTATAATTGTTTATCTATTTTTATGAATCATGATTCATATTTTGCATGTATTATTCTAAGATATTATATTCTTATTTCAAAATAGTTTTATATTTTTATTTTATTTAACACATAATTTATAACAATAATAACATCTTAATAAGAATCTTGCTAAGGTACAAGATTTGAGGAGGTTCATAAATATATTGTCTTATTCCTAGTTAATAAAGACGTTATTTTCAATAAACTCATATAAAAAAGAAAAAATGAAAAAATATTTTGAAATAGTTAAAACAATTGCCAAATACATAAACAAATAATTGAATAAATCAAAAATATATAATAAAATCAAAATAAGCATATACATACAAATAAAAGTAAGTAAATAAATAAATAGATAAAAATAAAATAAATAAATAAATCAAATAATCAATATTAAAATAATTAAATAAATCAATAAAATTATAACTATAAAACTCTTTGATGGGTTAACACTCCCATAAAATATAGTTAACCTAATTGTTAAACAAAAGAATTTATCTTTTTACTTTAGGAGGATTCTCTTGTCACATATACTCCTGAAGTGTTGCTCCATTTAAGTTACCCTAATTTAACACGGAGAATTATATCATCAACTTCTCGTTATTGCTTCGGATGAAAAACGTAAGGTACTTAAAATAATATTTACGTGATATAACTTTTGTATCAATCTTTATCTTTGCATTGAATGCAACTATGTGACTTGAAAAGTTACATTTTAAATATTCGATCTTAACTTTTAATTGGTCAGGTTTATATTAGTAGAGTTTTGTCAGTAGAATTTTTTTTGTAAATATTTTTGAGAATAATTTTTAAAAGCTAATTAACTGTTTGATTGTCATTTAAAAATAGTTTTTTAAGAACTTCATATAGTAGACTGTTTGACAACATAAAATAAAATAATTTTAATTTTAACTATATTTTATTTTGTAAAAAATTCATGCATATAAATATTATTTAAAGTATATTAAAATGCAAAGAATAATATATTAATTATTATATAATTTTAAACCATACGAAACATAAATAAAATATATCTAATCAAATCTTTTATATAGATTATAATATAAATAAGACTAATATAAAAGTAAATATTAAAATATATAAAAAAAGTCAAATAACATTATATAATTCTCAAAATAGACGTGAATATGAGTTTGTGGATATTATAAAATTATATGTAAAGCATAAGGGTAAAAAACTAAAATATACTCATTTATTGATATGAAAATCTATCTGAAAAGTCATTTGATAAGTTTTTTTAAGACTTCAAATTTGAGCTTATTCAAAAGTTGTATTTTGGCTGCTAAAATCTCATATTTATTAAATAAGTTTTTTATTTTACAGTCAAACATTCATTGAAAAAAGGCTTTGTGATTAAAAACAATACTTTTGACGTTAAAAAGCCTATCCAAATAAACATTTAGTCTTACTTAATTTTAAAAATCTTATATTTTAATGTAAGCGAATAAGTACTTATTAAAAATTTTATATTTTAAATTAAACAAATCTAGTAGTATCTAGAGTGAATATACCCATTTTTGACTCATCTTGAAAAGAATATTATCTTATTAAAGAGTCGTGAGCAAGCTTGCAATTCAAAGAAACGACAAGTACTTTGCGGGTCACTTGAAGAACGAGTTGGCTCTACCGCCCAGCCTAGAGACCAGCAATTCAAGACCAAGCATATCCCATCCAATCCCGTTTCATAATCAATTATTGTTTAACGAAAAATTAAAATAATTATTTAATAAATTAAATAACATACTTAATTTAAATAATTGTTACACTTCAACTCCAAAACGTAGGAGAGTGGGTAAGGGGCTCTTATAATTTAAGTGAAGTCACGGGTTCGAATCTCCCTCATATATGCAGCCATTTAAAACTTTGAACTAGAATTTTGTCTCTCATAAGGGGCTTACTCGACTCCAGCGGAGATTAATCTAAATATGAATGATTTAAAGGTACCTTCATATAGTTAGGATCCTCCTAAAATACCTTGTGAGCAATCAAAAAAAAAAAAAACACTTCAACTCCTTATCATTTAATAAATTAAATATATAATTCGATACAACTAATTGTTAGGCTTCAACTTCTTATTTTTAACATTAAGTATACCAAAACTCTTGAAAGTAATTAGTGATATTTTTTAATGATTAAAAAACTCGACTAGTTCAATTGGTTCAATTATAAAACTTTGATCCATTTAGTTTGAATTTCAATTTTTTAGTTCGATTGACTTTAATAACTCTTGTTGTTAAAATTAATTAGTTTATTATTTAATCAATCGATTTTGTAAATTAATAAATTATTATAAACTAAAATAAATCAATTAATTTTATCTAATAAGTAATATCTTTCAATCATATTTTAAATTATTTAATTTTATTTAATTATAGTCAGTTTTATGACGATCTAATCTTTGTTAAATCTTTTAAATATTAAACCTCTCATCTTATTAATTTAACTTTTAGTCAGGTTTTTAGAATATTGTAACTTTTTTTTAGTTTCAAACTTATGTTACTAATAACGTTTTCGCTTTAATTTTATATTTTAAAATTATTATTATAAGCTGATTTTGATATTATTTTTCATCAAAACTCAATAATAAATAGTGAAATAATGCCTTGTGTCATTATTATGTGAAACAATATTTATATAATACTTATCTTTTACGCTACATAATACAAATAATGCAATGTCCTTCACTATTTTCTAACAAAATTGATGATAGAAATACACTTTAAGATCAATAATAATTCTTAAAAATAAAAATTAAAGTACAAAATTAAATTATAAAAGGGTATGATATAATTTATAAAAAAGATCTTATAAAATTAAATTTAAACCATAAATTCTTTAAATTTTTGTAAATGAAAATCTCACATCAACCTCTAACATACAATAATATGGATAATCTTTTTAGCCCTAAGGTCCCACCAAACCAATAGATATATCCTATGGAGTATGTGGACCTAGTAAAGTATTTAAATGCATGGCGTGACACTAACAATTATGTAATATCTTTACAAGTAGGAGACAAAGTGAGTGGAAGATGGTGAAGGCGTTGGCCATTGTTGTTGTGACATGCTTTTTTTTATTTTTTTTTTGGGTTTGCTAAGCTTGTCTCGTATAAAAATCCTTAAGCTCATAACTTCATGGGACCATGTTGCCAACTTGGTTACTTCAATAATTTGCAATTCGAAAGCGACGCGCGCGCACACACCTATGTATATTCGTACGTATCATATCATATGTTACATAGAAAATGTCAAAAAGATACTATTTTTCGAAAATGAAAAAATATATAATAAGACATATTCCTCTTATTTTTATTGATTAAAAAACTTACAGTTCAAATTATAATTAAAAGAGTATAATTCACTCTTGACAATAATGATTAAAAATTGAATCGATTTGACCAATTTAATAATGAAGATCTTGAATGATAAAATAATTATTTTTAAGAACACGGATTATTTAAGCGGTTCAATTTATTTTAATAATTTTATTATTAAAATCTAATCAATTAATTGACTAATTTTGTAAACTAATTGATTTTTACAAACAAAAATAAACAAATTAATTTTTATTTAACAATTTTCTTTTCAATTAAGCTTCAAATTTTTAATAAGTTAGAATAGTCATTTTCAATCATATTTCAAAATTTTTAATTTTATTCAATTATAAACTGGTTTTAGACGGTCTAATATCAATTGAATTTTTAAACCTTAACCTCTTGTATTCTTGATATAACTTTTAGGTCGGTTTTAAAACATTGTTTGAAGATGCATTAAAATTCATAAATACCAATTAGACTAAAATTAGTATTTAAATTCAAATTATTAATTCATCAAATAATTTATCAAAACACATAATCTATAGTTATTATGTACATTCAAATTTTATTTAATATAGATTAAAAGAATAATAGCAGTGAATCATATTATTATAACATTATAAAAGAATTACTTATGACTCCTCCCTTTAGTTTTATAGTAATTCTTCCCAAATTTAGAATTATTATTATGAATTCAAAGTGCACTTAAATATCATTCGTGTTCATTCATTTAGACTTTTAAGATTTTGCACATTGGAGAATTCAAAAGTTTTGCATTATCAATTACTTAAATATAACATGTCACTTCACTTAAATTTACATGAACGTATAATTAATAAATTAGTATATAAGTTAGTTTAGTTTATTCCTATTTTTTAATGATGATGTACGATCAATTTTCGGTTTAAAAACATAATTTTAAAATGATAAAAGAAAACTAACAAAAAAACAAAATATAAATTGAAGTCCCTTCTGACCAGGGACGGAGCTGTCTTCAAAAATTTTCACATGAAAATTATTATTTTATGTTTTGATCCTATAAAAGATAAAATTTTGCTTTGTTAAAATTTTGCCATTTTAAAATAAAATTTTGCCCTATTTAAAAAATTTATGGATCCATCCCTGCTTCTAACTACATTCTTAGTCTTATTATTATTAATTATTATTCTTCTTCTTCTTATTATTATTTAATTTTATAATAATAATAATAATAATTATTATTATTATTCATTATCATGATCATCATCATCATCTTCTTCTCCTTATTATTAATTTTTATTATTGTTATAATTAATTTAATAATAAAAATAAAAATAAAATATGTTATTATTATTATTACTATTATTAAAATTAAAATTATTATTATTGTTATTGTTGTTGTTGTTATTTACCACTATCTTTTAGGAATAGCTAAAGATAGAGAAGATGGTGTCTTTAAATATTATGCAAATTCGAGAATAACTGCATCTTATGATTATCTATTCCTTATAATTTTTTTTCATTTAAACAAAGTAACAATTTGTTTATCAACAATAGATGAAGAATGTAATAATCATTACTTTGGACTAAACACCCCATTAGTATTAACTATATGTAGGGATGTTAATAGGTTAGGTCGGGTACGAGCTGCTCTTGCCCCAGCTCAATCCGACCATGAGCTGACTAGCCATGGTCGTAATTATATGACTAGCCTGTGACTAGGCTCATTTTTAATATTAAAAAAAACGACATTGTTTTTGTCTTATAATGAGGGTACAGGTCAAGCTGGGCCAAAATTAACACTCGTAATTATATGATAATGATAAATTAAGACTATAATAAAATTGTACAATTAATCAATATTTTAAAATCATACCATAAGTTTAATCGGTATTAAATCGTCATAAAATTAATTAAAGATTAAACACAATTTAAGAATTTTAAAATGATTGAAAAGATTATACTAATTGAAAATTTTTAATTTCAATAATTTTTTTATTTTTTATAAAACTAATTATGTTATAAAAGTTAGTCAATTAATTAATAAACTGAATTTTTAACAATAAAATTATTAAATTAAATTAAAAATTAAAATTGGTCGATCTAAAGATTTTACTATTAAATTGATAGAATCAGATTAGTTTAGTTTATAAAAGATTAAAATTAATAGAGTTTGAAATAATTTAAACAATCCCAAAAATAGAAATAGTAAGAAATAAGAAAAAGGCAAAATTTTCCCGAGAAAATTGAAACATTCACGAAGAGATCCGAGAATCACAGAAAGGATTTTGGGTCAGTACTAAGGACCTGACCGTGACTCACTCTCCTCTCGCCACTTGTCTTTCTGTTGCTGGTTTTATAAATTGTAAAACGAAGGAAAAAATCAGTGTACTGGGTCCCACGTCAGCATACAAATGTCCGTACAAAACAAAACAAAACAAAACAGACACTCCTCCGTTCATCTTCTTGCTTTTTCGTTTCACCATCACTGTGCATGTAGTTGGAGTATTGTGTGTGTGTGTGAATAGGTGGTGTGATCGTTGCTATTTAGTGGGTTTTGCTCTTTTTTGTTTGTGGTTCGTACAATGACGGACACGACTGACGATATAGCGGAGGAGATCTCTTTCCAGAGCTTTGATGATGATTGTAAACTGCTTGGGAATCTGTTAAACGATGTGTTGCAGAGAGAAGTTGGTGGCGGATTCATGGAGAAGCTTGAAAGGAACAGAATCCTCGCTCAAGTTTGCTCCTTTTTCCATTTCCCACTTCAATTTTCGTGTTGGACTTCATGTTTTTAGTCAGTGCTGTGGCGGTGGTTTGAGATTGTTAGATGCTTATGAGCGTTTTTTTTTCTGAAAAAGGTTCTTTTTTTTGCAAATTTTGTGTTTTGTGATATTGCTCTTGCTCTTTGCATGGTTTTGTTTGGTTGCTCAGGAAACAGAGAAAATCGAAAATATGAGACCTTTCTTAAGTTTTGTGACGCTTTTCTGTAAAATGTGAAACTAAAACATCTTAACAAAGTTCTCTGTTTTTTTTTTTCCTTAGATCATTCCTCCTCCTGTGAAGATCGCACCTTTTCTTTGAAATCTCTAGTTTTTACCTTGTTGATGTCTTTTATGTTGATTGTAGAAAAAGAAGAATCAGTATGGCCAACTAGATAATAGGAATTCTAGTAAATGATTGATGATAGTGAGTCTTGCTTAGGGTGCTTTTCAAGCGTTCTGTATTTATTATGTAATCCAGAATGATCGTGAGCATTATGATGATATCTGCACAATAAACGTGGTAAATGCTTTTCCATTGTATTATAGAGTGCTTGCAATATGAGATTGGCCGGGATCGAGGATGCAGCTGAAATCCTGGAGAAGAAACTGGCATTGGAGATATCGACTATGACACTAGAGGAAGCCTTCACCATTGCTCGAGCATTTGGCCATTATCTCAATTTGATGGGAATTGCTGAGACTTATCATAGGTTCTTGTTTATGAGCACCTCTTCTTATTAGTTAGCAGATTAGGTTATTAGTTCTATTGTATAATGCAGTGACTAGTTTCATATAGTGTCAAATTAAGTATTTTAGCTAGGAAATATATTAATGCATTATTTTTAATAAAGAATCTTTTGGTTTCTATATAGTGTTATAAGGCAGGATAGCTAAAATCATGCAGAAAGTTTGCATTTGTTGGTTTTCTTCTTATACATGTAATAAAAGGTTAGGAAGTTGGTTGATGATAATTACTGATAAAGTTGGGATTTTGGTTGTATTTTGTCGATACTGTTTTTGGCAGGGTTCGTAAAACACGAAGTGGGGCACATATATCGAAGTCTTGTGATGACATATTTAATCAGCTGGTGCAAAGTGGTGTATCTGCTGAGGAGCTTTATAACACTGTCTGCAAGCAGGTATGTTCTCTATTGTACTCTTCTTGGGGATTGGTTGGTTAGCTGTGTAGAAATTGTGCGAAGCAACTAACAATTTCTATAATTCAACTTATATTCTTAAACTTAATTTGCTAAAATAATACCTTAAATTGTCCAAAATAACAAAACAAGTTTTTAATTACTCAAATCTTTTGCCATGAAGTCTTGGAAAAAAATTGATCTAGGAGCAAGTTGTGAATGCGACTTTTTTTCAAGGCCTTGTCTGTTCTTCTACTTATCAAATCTTTGCTATTGCAGGAGGTTGAAATTGTTCTTACAGCACATCCTACTCAAATTAATCGTCGTACCTTGCAATATAAGCACATTAGGATTGCTGTAAGTTTTTGCCAGCTGCTGTGAGTTCTACTGATGTTTTGAAATTGATCACCTAAGTTACATGGGTGTATGATAAATCTGAAGGACAAATTTTATGCAATATGCAGCATCTTCTAGAATACAATGACCGACCTGATCTTACTCATGAAGATCGAGAGATGTTGATTGAAGATTTGGTATGTTTGGAACAGCAAAAAATCCATGATCCTTTCTAACAGACCTGGAAATTTGGATGTATGTCCAGTAAAAAGCAATGCTCCCTGGAATTTTATATTATTTTTTCTTGTTTTTATAGGTAAGAGAGATTACTTCAATATGGCAGACTGATGAGCTGAGGCGGCAAAAACCAACGCCAGTAGATGAAGCTAGGGCAGGTATTCTTCAAAATTCTAATGTGTTTTCATCAACATGTTTGGTACTTTTTGAGAGTTATAACTTCATTGCAGCAGAGAGGTTATTTATGAGAATTGCAGCTTGACTGTAGATAGCTGATGGTATTTAATACTCTATTCAGGCTTGAACATTGTGGAGCAGTCCCTATGGAAAGCTGTACCTCATTATTTACGCCGTCTTAGCAACACCCTAAAGAAGGTTTACCAATCATTTCTTCTTTCTTATTTGTAGAACTTAGAAGGCATGTAATGGAATTGTTGACTTACTCTCATTTATGATTTGGACTAAAGCATTTGTGCTTTCTAACCTTAGCATACTGGAAAGGCTCTCCCATTAACTTGCACTCCAATAAAGTTTGGATCTTGGATGGGAGGTGATAGAGATGGAAATCCAAATGTCACAGCAAAGGTGAGGATTCCATACACAATGTTTCTTTTGAGTTGAATTGTCCTCCTGATTACTTGAAGGTTAATTTCATCAAGAATCGGTATGTTGTCATCAGAAAATATTTCATGTTTGAAGACACCCGTGACGTGAATCAGTTTCTTAACTAACTTATGGTGAGTGAATCCCACGAGTATGGAAGTGCTGCTAAATGGTGAACGTAGCACGATGTTTAAATACATTATTTCAAAGCACACTTCAATTGATGCCTTTATTCCATTTGAAGACCAAAGACCTCATCACCTTATTGAAGAGATGGTGAACAATCAAGTGCCTAATGATAAGCTTTAAATTCAACATCATACTTTCCCTTTCAAGCAGAGATAGTTGCCTGCTTATAGAAGTCTAACAATTAATATTGAGGCCTCCAAGTACAATGTAGAAATCCCACAATTAGAACAGGTTGTAGTGATGGTATACTTGTTGCACTTTCAGCTACAGATGTCTTTTTTACCGTTGAAAGTGAATAATCATATTTGCTTTCCTCATGTCTCAAATGAATCTGTTATTACAATATTATATTCTTTTCAGGTAATTCTTTTTAAAACTATGAAGGCAGTGTAATTCACTACAACTTGTTTTACTTCCACACTGTATTGCTACTATCATGGACATATTTCAGCAAGTGGTTTCTTTTTTTCTGTTTCAGGTTACCAGAGATGTGTCACTTTTGTCTAGGTGGATGGCTATTGATCTTTACATACGGGAAGTTGACAGCCTTAGATTCGAACTATCCATGAGTCACTGCAGTGATAAGCTATTAAGAGCGGCTCGTGATATTCTAGAAGCAGGTTAAATATGTCCGGTGCTGTAAAAAAAAGCAATTTTTAGAAAAATCTTCTTGAGCAATCAATAAGAAACTGCCTGCAAAGATATATAAAGTTCTGAGTCTATTAAGTTCAGTCAGTATGGAAAAATAAATTTTTTATATTTATACCTTCACTTTCTGTACTAAGGCATGTATCTTGATGTGATGATCCATGCACATGTCTCATGAACGTGGGATTTATTTTTCATGTAAATCGATTTTGTGTCAGCTGAAGCTCATGTTGCTACACTTTCAGGACTTCTCTTATGCTTATATAATCTGACTGTGAGTCGAATACTTTACAGACAATTCTTCAGATGATCGGCATGAGAGTTGGACTCAACCTGTTAGCAGAAATCAAATCAAGTTTCATGGACAACCAGTTTCATCCCTTCCTACACAGCTTCCTGCTAGAGCTGATCTCCCTGCCTGCAGTGGTGAGGGAAACTACTATTTTAATTAAAATTTTGTTCAAGTATTCTAGACATTATAATATTAAGTGCATGTTGCATTTTGGTATAGAAAAATCATGAAAAATTTGAACTGTGGAAGTCCTGGTCCAATTCATTGAGTAGGGAAATTTAGTCCAAGTCTGAATTCATCTAGACAGACCCTAATCCTAGTCTTAATAATCATAAACTTTAGTCAGTTATTTCGTTTTTGAACAAATGATATTTTTACGGGCCATATTGACTATATTGATTTCTTTTAATGTATCTCTTCATATAGAATGTGGTGATGGAGCATCTCAGTATCCCAAGCTGGAGCTTCCACGGACTAATTACATGCCTTCGAATCGTCAGGTCAATAAAGTTCTTGAAATTGTTGTCTTGTAGCTAATTAAGTAATCTTGTTGATATTGGATGTACTTAACTTCCTACCTTCTTTTTCTTTATGTACATATTATTGGATCCTCAGGTTTCTTCAAATTCAGAAAATTCGGCTAACGATTGCAGTCATGGTTTACATAAATCACCTTCAAATGGAAATGTTTCTAGTCCTAATGATTCTCCATCTACTGGGGCTCCACGTACGTCTTCGTTCAACTCCAGTCAACTTGTTGCTCAGAGGAAACTCTTTGCAGAATCCAAGATAGGGCGTAACAGCTTCCAGAAGCTTCTAGAGCCAAGTTTGCCTCAACTTCCTGGAATTGCTCCCTACCGAGTATTCCTTGGAAATGTGAAAGATAAGGTATTGTTTCTCTTTAGACCTCATTATGAGTTGTCAACAGTATACACTTGCCATGAAGTTGTAAATGGGGAATCTAGTAGATGGTAGAGCTGATAATAATTTACACAGGCTTGATAAAGCATCGTGCTAGTTCTTATTTTAAATGTTTTTCATAGTTTTGGTCAGTTGAAACCTTTCACTCACTTTTCCTGACTCATAGGTGTTCCCCCTTTGGAATCTAGAGACTTCCATTTCATTAATACGGTGCTAAGGCAACAATGGTAAATTCCTTTAATAATAGGAACTGAGTTTACCACCGGAAAGCATAGATGTTTTCCATGAATATTAAGATAGGTACACATCAAGATGGATGTGGATTTACAATACAAGAAAACTTTTCTTTCGGCATAATGCTATTAGCCGACAAGAGGTTAAAAGTCAATGAATTATCAACAGGATAGGTTTGATGCAATATAGATGTGTAGACTACAGTGTTACCATGAATTGAATTTATTTATTAGAATTTCAATACAAACCCATTAATTTCTTAGCCATTTATATAGATCCAATTAAGGTGCATTTCTTTATCCAACAATCCAATTATTTTGTGCTGATATGTCCTCAGGATAATCGTGATTAGAGAAAATAGAAGTGAGAGAGTTACTGAAAAAGTAATCTTTCTTTTTTTGTCCTTTGATCAAAATCTTTTGTTAAATATGCTTTAAGGATCACATCATCCTATAATTCCTGAAAGGGTGATACTAATACCACTCATTGAAGATAAATTCCACATCAAGTGTTGTAGGGTTTTGTGATCAACTTCCTTTCAATAATCATAAATCCTATGGTGACACTGTCAAGGGTTTCAATCAACTCGTTGCCTCTGTTAGACAAACAATAATGAATGCTTGTACATGGTATTCTAAATATTTCAGCTTATTAAGACAAGAAGACGGTTGGAACTTCTCCTTGAGGATCTTCCTTGTGACTATGATCCTTGGGACTATTATGAAACTACCGATCAGTTACTGGAACCCCTGCTTCTATGCTATGAATCCCTGGTAAGAGCATTCTCATGCCAGTGTGTCCACCGAAAATGATCACTGTACACTAACAATGTGGAGTAATTGGAGGATTTCCTTTCATTTTTTTTCATTGATGAATTTTACAGCAATCATGTGGAGCCGGAGTCCTAGCTGATGGTCGATTAGTTGATCTGATAAGAAGAGTTGCTACATTTGGAATGGTATTGATGAAGCTAGATTTGCGTCAGGTGAGCCTGTTTCTGACTGTTAGCCAAATCCATGTACTTAAGGTGCCTGCTTTAATATAATATTTTGTGATGAAACAGGAATCTGCCAGACATTCTGAAGCACTTGATGCAATTACCAAATATTTGGATATGGGAGCATACAGTGAGTGGGACGAAGAAAAGAAACTGGAATTTCTGACAAAAGAACTGAAAGGAAAGAGACCACTAATTCCTGTTTCCATTGAGGTATGTATTTAAACAGCATCTGTGAACAAGTTGTGGCAATATAAGCATGATACATTTAACATTATGCTTTAAAAAATGAAAGTTCTTTGTTTAAATATGTAGGAAAGATTAAAGAGAAGGAAAATGAGGAAAATTTTCTCTTTGATGACAATGTCATAACCTCTGCAATATTCTTTGGATTTTAATTTTTTCCTTCCTAACTAGGAGACGTCACCATGGCTGTTGACATAATGTGTAATAAACCCTTGGTTTTTGATAGTATCTTTCTTTCTGCTTCTCTAAGTATGATGCTGTTCCTTACTGAGCCTTTGCAGGTACCGCTGGATGTCAAGGAAGTCTTAGATACCTTTCATGTTGCTGCTGAGCTAGGGAGCGACTCACTTGGAGCTTATGTGATTTCTATGGCATCAAATGTGGGTTTTTTCTTAAAGTTTTCTTCTTAAAGAGAGTTTTGAGGAGTTTATGATATCATGAAGTGCTATAACTCGTATATATAAATGTTATTATTGGCTCTATTCCTGTGTTTTGGCAGGCAAGCGATGTCCTTGCAGTGGAGCTTTTGCAGAAAGATTCCAGACTTGCTGTTAGTGGGGAGTTAGGGAGACCGTGTCCTGGTGGATCGTGAGTATATCAATTCTATGTTCAGGTTTTTGTGAATATTTTTGCATGGTAGCTCAGTAGAATCATAATCAATTGAATTTATCATCAGAAGGTTGTCAAGCCAGAAGGTAGGCCACTTAATGCAGAATATAGGATCTGTCTTTTCTTCTTCTACAGTTGGAAAATAACTAGAAGCACATTGATAGTGCCAAATGGGGAATCCCTTGACCACAATCTTTTTTGCAATGATGCCTTTGGAAATGGAGAAAACATTTTTGCTTGTTTTTAGTCTAAAAGTACCATCGATGAAATATTCTGACCAAATCTGTATTTATCCTGTAAAAGGTTGCGGGTAGTTCCGTTGTTTGAAACTGTAAAAGATCTGAGAGGAGCTGGTTCAGTGATCAGAAAATTACTGTCAATTGATTGGTACCGTGAACACATTATCAAGAACCATAGTGGGCATCAGGAGGTACTTGTGAATCTTTTCTCAAAACTCCTTTCAGTTTGCTCTGAGGAAATTTTGAAGCTTATGAAGTTTATATCATCATGACGATAGGTCATGGTTGGATATTCTGATTCTGGAAAAGACGCGGGGCGTTTCACTGCTGCATGGGAGCTCTACAAAGCCCAAGAAGATGTTGTTGCTGCCTGCAATGAGTTTGGTATTAAAGTAACTCTGTTCCATGGAAGAGGAGGGAGTATTGGTCGTGGAGGTGGCCCCACATATCTTGCCATTCAGTCCCAACCACCAGGCTCGGTTATGGTGAGTATGCTTAGTTCTTTGTCAGCCTGATCTTTCATTCTGCTCTTACTGATCACAGTCTGGCCAACTTTCAGTCTTCAGACTGATATATTTTTGTAATCTTCCATTGTTGTGGTTCTGAGTCCTATAACTATTCAGTATAATTTGTTCTTCCAATGGTGATTGTTTGCAAGTTGGTTTATACTCGACGAAGGGAAAAAGATGATTTATTGTTTAGGAGCTATAAATCTGTACAAGTTATCTGATGTAAATTCTGCTGACAGGGTACTCTTAGATCCACCGAACAAGGTGAAATGGTGCAGGCCAAGTTTGGGCTGCCCCAGACAGCTGTGAGACAATTGGAGATATACACAACTGCAGTGCTGCTTGCAACTTTACGTCCCCCACTTTCACCTCGAGAACAAAAATGGCGTAATCTAATGGAGGACATTTCGAAGATCAGCTGTCAGAACTATCGGAGCACAGTCTATGAAAATCCAGAATTTATTGCCTACTTCAATGAAGCTACCCCGCAGGCTGAGCTTGGCTTCCTTAACATTGGAAGTCGCCCTACAAGAAGAAAGAGCTCAACAGGAATCGGACATCTTCGTGCCATTCCATGGGTGTTTGCATGGACACAAACAAGATTGGTTCTTCCAGCATGGCTTGGAGTTGGATCAGGTTTGAAGGGTGTTTGTGAGAAGGGTCATACAGAAGACTTGAAAGCTATGTACAAAGAATGGCCATTCTTCCAATCCACAATAGACCTTATAGAGATGGTCTTGGGTAAGGCAGACATTCCAATAGTGAAGCACTACGATGAAGTGCTCGTGTCTCCTAGTAGAAGAGAGCTTGGTGCTGAAATAAGAAGAGAACTATTAACAACTGAGAAATATGTATTAGCGGTTAGCGGACACGAGAAACTATCTGAGAACAATCGGAGCTTGAGGAGGCTTATCGAGAGCAGGCTGCCGTATCTGAATCCTATGAACATGTTGCAGGTGGAGATCCTGAAGAGATTGAGAAGTGATGATGATAACAATAAACTCAGAGATGCCCTGCTTATTACGATAAACGGGATTGCAGCTGGTATGAGGAACACAGGTTGAGATGCAACTAAATCAATATACATATGAGAAACTTGTTCTCTTTGACAGTTTCTAGCTGAAGGGTGAATTTATAATTATATATGCCCCATTTGAGATCGTAACTTTTGTGGATTATGCAAGTAGATAATGAACTTGTTGGATTTTCATAGTTGGAATGTTGGTATGTCTCTGGTTCTTCAATTTTGGAACTCCTGAATTGCGCTAGATTGCTTATATGTTGTTGAATGAATGAGCATTCAGGATTTGTTCTTCTGCTGAACTGCTTACCAGGACAAATCAAGCTTGTTGGAATGCATTTTCCAGGTGAATATTGCATGATCATTCAAACTAGCTCATTTTTGGTCCTCTTTGATCCTATTAAGCTTAGGTATAGAATTTGATGTGTTTAGGAAGGACTACATGATGCTATATGATGATGGTTATCAATATTATGTTTTAGTATTTTTAATATTGCAAATTATTTTTTAATAAATAAATTTGGATAATAAAGTATTTTTAAAATTAGTAAAATAACAAAATAAGTTTGTGTATATATTTTTCAAAAGAAAAACAACTTTACCAAATTTATGTACGAATGTCCATGGGAGCCTCCCAATTTTTTTTTAAATTTAATGTGTAAAATGTATTTTTTTAATTAGGTTCGACCTTATTTTGCTCAGGCTCAAACTTGTCCGGGACTTGACTTTTTTAAATAAAACGATGTAAATTTACTTAAAAGAATTGGATCTTACGGCAGTATAGGTATAGGTTTGAGCTTAACTTAATAATTGACCAATTGAAAAGGATTTAATTTAGGCTGTAGGTTTAGGTTAGTTCATCCCTAAATTTATGTTGCTTAAGCTTGTGATCATAAGAAAACCATAAACCCCTTTTTTTTGGGATTTAATTTTACCATAAACTTTAGGTTAATCTATATGATAATGGCAACTTAAAGTCTATCCATAGAAGGCTTATAGTTATTTTTATTTTCCTAAGCTGTAAAAGAGTTTCTTACAAAATTTTGATACCCTTTTGTGAAAGAGCATACTATATAATAATTATGATTAATATTATTTAATTTATTCTTATAAATTAACAAATAATTTATGATATATAATTTATGATATATATATATATATATATATCATAAATTATTTGTTAATTATATATAAATGCCCTAGAACTCCTATAATTTGACATTTTAATATTTCGTTCATATTTAAATTATTTTTACTTAAAATAGCATATTATTAAAATTCTTAAATTCTAATATAGCGTAGTCATAAAGAGGTAAATAATAAAATTTTAAATATAAAGATTAAAAATCAGTTTACAAGAGAGTTAAAATTAATTAATCCTTTAATTAACGATAATGATAATAATTATGAGGTGAAGAAAATGGTGACTCATAATTTTTTCCTTTTAAAATGTTAAATAGTAAAATATGAACACACCCTCTAAGCTATTCCAACCTAAATATGTATAAGAACAAAAGTAAATACCATAAATAGTAGGTTTTCACTAATTATAGATTCCAATAATCCAAATATGTGTAAACAAGCCTCAAGCATTCTGAATTATCGTGTTTCTGTGCATTTCTAAAGTATTTTCCCCAAAAGAGATGCCATTTGCATCCAATCCTTTTCTTTGTTTTTCATCTAAAGTGTTGTCCAGCTAATGAACTGTTGACAAAGAAGAAGAAGTGAAGAACCAACTATTTTCTTAAACATTAAGAATTATAAGAAAAAGAAAGATTTTAATTGATATACTTTTATTATGATAATCTTATATATATATATAAGATTATTCAATGACTAAAAATTCAATTGATTCGCTTATTTAACTTTGAAAACTTTGAACATGTTAATTTTTGGTTCGTTTTTTAATTTTTAATCAACTTACTTTAATAATTTTTATTGTTAAAAACCGATCAGTTTATTAATTAATTGGTCAGTTTCATAAATTAATTAAAATAAATCAATTAACTTTTATTTAACAGTCTCTTTTTTAATTAAACTTCAAATTCTCCTATAGGTAAAAACGATTTCTTTTATTTATATTTCAAAATTTTAATTCTAATCAATTTTAATCTGTTTTATAACAGTCTAATATTAGTTGGACCTTTTACATTTATACTTTTTATCTTACTAATTTAACTTTCGGTATAGTTTTTAAAAAGTGGTATTAATCAATGCCTAGACTTGGATCCATGATCTTTCCAAACTTGTAATATTTTCACATGTTATCACATAATTAAGTACACTAAACTCTTAAATCTCAAAAGATATAATTCATGACTACTCATATATTTAATTTAAGTCTAAGATACTCATTTTAATTATTAATATTTAAATTTATTATAAATTCTGATGAACTTAGAATCTATATTTCTTCTTTTAGGATGAAATGGTGATGTCCATCTGGAGAAGTTCTGAACTAAATTGGGTCGTACATGTCTGTTAAGTGGAAGTCACTTCAGACTTTCATCTGGATTCTGCTGACATATCCCTGTAAGCAATTTAGGTGCAAAGACACGATCGGACTTTGCGTGAATTGGTTTAGTGCAGTCTCCCCAAACTTACTCAAAACCTATAATGTTTAGGTTCTATTTTGATAGATATGTATTTTAGTACAGAACATGATCATTACAGACACTTCTTGTCTATGTCAAATAGCAAAAATGGTTTCGAACAAACATCTTTGACCTGCAACACAAAAGGAAAGAATTTGTTCTTAAAAACTACAATGGGATTCGTAAGTTGGTCGTGGATTTGTAGCCAACCATGTCCTTTCATCAACAGTTTGGTTTGGAGCACATATACTCACTAGAATTCAACTATTTTTAACTAATATTTTAGAGATTGCGTGGAAAATTAAATTAATAAAATAAAAACTTTAATAATAAAATCAATATATAATAAATAAATAAAATATAAAATAATTAAAAATAATAAAATAAAATACTTTTTTAAAATATGAATATCTATTAATGTGAATAATAATAATAATGTAAGTCAATATAAAATGGATGAATCGGGTATACAATTTGGTAATCGTAAGAGGTAAGGAGAAAACTGAATAATCTGTTATTAATCTGTTTGGTTCCACTTCTGTTTTTTTGTTATTTTTAGTTTTTGTTTCTTGTTTCGGTTTCTGTTTTTTTGCTTAAACAAATGAAACTTGTTTGGTTGAGATTTGTAACATAAAAACTGAAAATAAAAACCTGTTTGGTTGAAATTTTAATAAATTTATTATTATTATTATTATTTATTGTTAATAATAATATTATTAATTATTGTTATAAAATTTCTACTTACTATTATTATTATTATTAATTGTTAATAATAATATTATTATTAATTATTGTTATAAATTTCACTACTACTATCATTATTATTATTATTATTATTTATTGTTAATAATAATATTATTAATTATTATTAATTATTGTTATAAAATTTCTACTTACTATTATTATTATTATTAAACTCATTATTATTATTATTATTATTATTATTATTAATTGTTAATAATAATAATATTATTAATTATTGTTATAAATTTTCCACTTACTTTTATTATTATTAAAATCGTTATTATTAATTATTGTTATAAATTTTCTACTTACTTTTTATTATTATTAAACTCATTATTATTATTATTATTATTATTATTATTATTATTATTATTATTATTATTATTAAGTTATTCTTATTCTTATTAATTTTATTATGATTTATTTTATTATGATTATTATTATATTGTTAATAATAATATTATTATTGTTAATTATTGTTATAAATTTTCTACTTACTATTTTTAATACTATTAATATTATTATTATTATTATACCAAACTAATTATCTTATAATAATAATAATAATAATAATAATAATAATAATAATAATAATAATAATAATAATAATAATAATAATAATAATTATTATTATTATTATTATTATTATTATTTTGAGATAGAAACCAGGGTTATGTTAGTTTTTTGTCGAAAAAAATATGTTGTCAAAATTCAGAGAAACGATGTTTTTTGATTTCTGTAAGACTGTTGTGGTTTTTTTATTTTCAAAAATAAAAAATTGCAACAGAGTAAGCCAAACACGTTTTACTTACCTGTTTTTCTTTTTACAAAAACGACAACAAAAAATGGAGAAAAAAAACATAAACAAACAGCCCCTCAGTTGTTCTATATGTATATATCATCATGCTTTATCTATTATAACTAGGTCATTTATCCAACTGCAACTAACTATACAACCTTATCTGACTTCAGCTGACTGAATAATTAACTAACTGCATACAATTAACATATTTACAACTAACTATCATTCACACCCCCCCCCCCCCCCTCAAGTTGAAGATGGATGAGTAATCAATCCCAACTTGACAGTAATGTGATTGAATTGAGGAGTCGCTAATGCTTTAATAAAAACATCAACAACTTGATCATGCGTTGAAACATATCTAGGAGTAACAAAACCTTCCTTAAATTTCTGTCACACAATGTGGCAATCAATCTCTAGGTGCTTAGTCCTTTCATGAAATACTGGATTAGCTGTGATATGAAGAGCCGATTGATTATCACACCAAAGACCAATCGGAAGTTGAACGATGATTCTAAAATTCTTGAGCAAATAAACAAGCCATTAAAGCTTACACACAGCAGTACCCATACTTCTATATTCTACCTCACAACTAGACCTTGATACAACATTTTGTTTTTTACTCTTTTAACTTATCAAGGAACTCCCCAAAAACACACAATAGCCACTCACAGATTTCCTAGAAATTGATCAAGATGCCCACTCACTATTAAAATATCCTGTCATTTTCAATCAACTATCACTTCTGTAAAACATTCCTCTGTCTTTAGTACCAGCAAGAAACCACAAAACATGTACAGCCCTTTCCCAATGAGCTTGTGTTGAAGAAGCCACAATCTGACTAAGTTGTTGAACACTGAAAGTAATGTCTGGCCTAGTCATGTTTAGGTATAATAACCTTCCAACCAACCTTTTGAATTTGTCTGCATCCTGGAACATCTCACTTTTCTCATCAAACCTATGATTACGAGGCAGTGGAGTTACAACAGGAGTAGAATCAACAAGACCACGATCAATTAGAATATCCACTAAGTATTTCCTCGGAGAAATAAAGGTAACTGTAGGAGTTCTAGTGATTTCAATACCTAGAAAATACTTAGCATTTCCCAGATCTTTAATGGTAAAGATATAGTGTAAAAATTTCTTCACAACAATGATATCTTCTTCACAAGTGCCTCCAATTAACACATCATTGACATAAATCCAGAGAGCCATAAATCCACCTTTATTTGCCTTAGTAAACAAACAATGATCATTCACCGACTGAGAGAATCCATACTGCAAAATATGAGTAGTAAACTCGGAATTCCATTCTCTAAAGGCTAACTTCAAACTATACAAAGACTTCTTTAATCTGCATACTTCTCCTTCTCCAACTTTTGTATAACCTTTTGATGGATCCAAATAAACCTCTTCCTTTAGATATCCATGTAAGAAGGCATTATTAATATCTAACTGATGAACATACCAGTTTTTCATAATTGCTAAAGCAAGAAATGTTCTGACTGTGACTAATTTAGCAACAGGTAAGAAGTTGTAAAAGAAATTGATATGTGCTTAATTGTTGATATTTTTAATTATTTTCACTTAGCAATTATCGATACAAAAATGATTAAAATACTCACTTTAATTCATATTTTATTTTAGGTACAATTTTGGAGCAAAGAAATTAAAGTGAGTCGAAAGCATTATAATTGGGTCATTTTCTGAAAATTTATTTTTACTTATCTTCGTGGAGCAATTAAAGGAAATAAAAGCCAAGGAGAAGATAAGAAAAATAGGAACAAAGGAGAAGAGGAGAAAACTTAATTGTCTGATCAGCTATAGGAATAAGGCATAGAGACAGAAATCAGTAGAGAAGGAACGAAGCGTTTTTGGAGAGGATCAAAACGGTAGCGTCCAGGGAAAGCAGGCGTGAGAAGCGTGAAGGAATTAAAGAGGTTGCAATTTAATTGTCACTGGAGCCACGTTCCACGCTCCACGCTAAAAGCGGTAGCAGAGGAGATGCGTCATTACAAGAGAAGAGAGGATTTAAAGGCTTTAATTGTCTAATCAATTAGCTATAGGAACAGGGACGTAGGCGTTTTATTCAAAACGCAGTGGAGAGAGAGCAGCACGCACAGTGGGAGAAACAAGACACACTAGGAAGCAACCATGCAGCGTCGTTTTTGGAAGCCACAGGGAAAACGCAGCGTGTAGCAACACAAGAGAAGAGAGGAGCAAAAGGTTTTAATTGATGTGGACCTTTATTGGTCCCATCAAGTAACAGTAGAGAGGATTGAAGAGGGCTGCGTGGAATTAAAAGCAAGGGGCCCATATCATTGAAGAAAAACAAAAAGACCTAGGGACTTGATGCGTGGAGAGCAACTTGGAGAAGGGGTGACGGCAGCAGCAAGAATAATAAGAAAAATAAAGCGATAGTGAGGAGAAGAGGAGGTGCGGCGCTGGAGCAATAACGCAGGAGGCTGGCGGCAGCAGCTCGCGTAGACGTTGGCACAGGCGTGAACTGGTGGCTGTCGGCTTGGCTGAGGCACGAAAGTGGTTAGGATTTCGGTGAAGGTTGAATTCTTATTTTAAATTGTTAATTTCATTTTTTTTAATTGTTAGAGAATAGAATTATGTGTGGCTAAGTTTTTAATCTAGACAAGGTACTTGATGTTTGATACATGTAGTTCGTGAGACTCTCGTGGTTTAATTGTTTTCTTGAATTTCTTATGTTTATTTAATCTCTGCGCTTAATCGATTTATTATTATTGAGTTTGTTGATTAATGAGGCCTGTTAATTAATTAACTTAATAATAAATTGCCGAATAGATTAGTTAATCCGTGATTCCTGTCTACGAGTGGCGAATTAATTTCAATTAAGAGGTTAATGGGATTAAATAATTTAGTCTAAATAGATTGTGGGTGCCCGATTCTGTTGGCTAAGACGAGGGTCCATTAGAATTTATTGTTGCCATAGATTATATTCTGCGGAGCTTTACTCGGGAATAGTCTAATTGGTTAGGAAATAATCATGAGCTTTACTCGGGATTATCGAATAATTACGAATGGATTGGTAGATTTGTGCTGTTCACTGTCTGTTATAACTTTGTCCATAGGAATGAACGAAATATATATTTTTGAGTCTATGATCGAATTACGATATCAAACGGAAGAGTACCTTGACTAGGTTTTTATTCATATTATTTTCAGTCTTATTTTTAATTTCTTCTTGCGTGATTTCGTGTTTCTAAAATTAATCATTCTCAAATCGAATTATTTTTATTTTATTATATTTTATTTTCGATTTCGCACAAATAAATAATTATTTCACTGGTCTCTGTGGTTCGACCCTATTCACCACTTTACTCGCTTAAGTGTTCTAGAGTAGGAATTTATTTTTGTTGGTTTGACACGCCATCAGAAATCAACCCCAACAGTTTGATTATATCCTTTTTGCCACCAATTTAGCTTTATACCTTTTCACAGTCCCATCTAAATTAAACTTTACCTTGTAAACCCATTTTGATCCAATGGCTTTCTTTCCTTTTGGCAACTTGGTTATCTCCCATGTCTGATTTCTTTCAAGAGCCAATAACTCCTTATTCATAGCTTCTACCCATTCTGTGTATTGTACAACTTGACTATAAGTCTGTGGTTCCACAATTTTGTTGACATTAGCCATAAATGTTGTATAGCTTGAAGCAACCTCATAATCATCATCAAAAGGGCTGCAATTTACATAATCTTTCATCCAAACTGGTAATCTTCTTTGCCTTGAACTCATTCAAAGTTGTTGTTCAGACATAATTTCTTCATGCATATTTTCTACCGTTTCTTCAATTATCTCAAGTTCATGTTCTGCATGTTCTTCTGCTAAATTAGCTGAAACCTCATAAACATGTCTATCGTCATCTTCCTTTGCATTATCAATAATCTCAGCAGATTGATTTATCTCCAAGTTGACATGATCAAAATCCGTCAAACTCACAATTGGATTTGACATGTCAGTAGCAGTAGATTTACTTTGTTCTGTTCCAGCAAAAGGAAATATCCTTTCATAAAAGACCATATCCCTTGAGCTGAACATCATATGATTTTCCAAGTCATACACTCTATATGCCTTTTGTCCAGTAGCATATCCCACCATTACACACTTCTGCATTCTTGCCTCAAGTTTATCTTTCTTCGGAGTAGTGTTTGTAGCATAACATAGACATTCGAAGGTCTTCAATCTCTCATAATCTGGTACTTTGTTATATAACATCTCAAAAGGAGTCTTCCAACCAAGTACAACAGATGGTGATCGATTAATGATTTACGCAACAATTAAGATAGCTTCTCCCCAAAACCATTTAGGCATTTTTGTTTGAAAAATTAGTGCTCTAGCAACTCCCAACAAATGCTTTTGCTTTTGCTCCACCTCCATTCTGTTATGGAGTATATGGGCGTGTTTTTTGATGGATTATACCTTTTTCAACAAAGAAAATATCACTAGTTTGATTAACAAACTCTATCCCGTTGTCTGACCGCACCTTCTCGACTTTACTATCAAATTGTTGCTCCACCATAGTGACAAAACCTTGCAATACTTCAGGTACTCGAGACTTGTATTTTAACAAAATAGTCCAAGTTGCCCTGTTAAAGTCATCAACAACAGTTAAAACATAATGACAATAATTGAAACTTGCCTGTTTATATGGTCCCCATATATCGACATGTAAGAGCTCCATTGCTTGTTTTGCACTACCATCTGCCATTGGAAAAGGCAATCGTTGATGCTTTGCCAAGTGACATGTGTCACAAGGATCATTCAACTCTTTAACATCAACACAACCAATGTGTTTTAACACCCTTAATGAAACATGCCCAAGTCATGAATGCCAAAGTTCAGTATTTGTATTTATTCGAGAATGGGAAATACAAGAATTGGAAAATACAAGTTTGGCTAAAAGGGTACTGTCAACTCTACTCACATGTATATTATTTACATAAGTTTTCACATAGCTATTGATTACAAAAGAATCAAAAGAGTTGGATGTGAGTATATACAAGGTTCCCACTACAGCTCCCACAGTAATGATGTTATTACTCTTTAGGTCCTGTATTATACAATGGGAAGGAAAGAAAGTGAAGTAAGCATCAGCACTTTCAGCTAGTTTCAGTACTGATAATAGGTTGAATTTGAATGAGGGTAGGTATAAGACATGTTTAAGAACTAATCTGGGGTTTAAAATTACACGGCTGGCATGAGTAGCTATCTTAGTACTAGAATCAGGCAACTGAACTGACACATTATGCTTAAGTTGTTTTTTGTGTTTCATGAGTGCATCATCATAACACATATGGTTAGATGCCCTTGTATCGATTATCCAAATATTGCTACCAGAAATGCTTAATGCATGTAGTGCTGTGTATGTAGAAACAACATTACCTGCAAAAGCAAAATTTGAAAACTCCTTTCCTGCTCCTCCAGTCACTGGCATCTTCCCTTTCACAAATTTAGCCAATTCCTGTTGCATAATCTGCATCTGCATCATCAAATGCCCAAGGTCTCTTCCTCGGAAATAGGTTAGGCATCAAAGGGTGTATCAGCAATTTCAGCAGCCATGTTAGCACTTGCTTTCTTAAATCATGTTTCTTTCTTCTTCCTCTACTCTTCATACTATTTAGGATGCCCATGAAGCTTGAAACACGTGTCCTTTGTGTGTCCCACATTGTGACAGTGGTCACATTGCTTATCAGACTTCTTCCCATAATCCTTCTTCTTGCTTCCAACTTTATCTTCTCCTTTGGAACCATAAGTATTAGCAAGCAAAGTAGTATCTGGACTTTCAGTAGAGAAAGTTAGATGCACTTCTCTTTGACTTTCCACCCTCAATACGATACTATAAGCTCTGTTAATGTCAAATGCTGGATCTAGATTTAGGATTTGACTCCTAACATTATCAAAAGTCTTGTTCAATCCCATGAAAAACTGCAGCAGCTTAGAAGCATATGCTCTCTTCTTAAGTTTTTCAGTCATTCTTGCACAACAAGAACAACCAATACATCCACAAACAGGCAGAGGCATGAGCCTGTCAAACTCATCCCAGCATTGGTTGAGTTTACTAAAATACTGAGTAACCGAACTATGTCCTTGCTTAGTAGACATCATTTCCATGTGTACTTGATACATTTGGGGTGTGTTACTAACCTTAAAATGTTTATCCAAAACTTCGCACAGATGCTTAGCACTAGGAGAATATACAAAGCTATCACCTAAATCCTTAGAAATGGAATTTCGAATCTAAGACTTAATCATTGAATCAACCTTCTTCCATTTCTTGTATCAAATTGTATCTGTGGGTGATTCTAGTGTTCCATCTATGAAACATAGCTTATCTTTAGCCTCGAGAGAGGTTTTGATAGCTGTGCTCCAGCTGAAATAATTGGATCCAATTAATGGCGTAAGCACCAGCATCATCCCTAGATGATCAGAAGGTTGCAATAAATACGGATCATCATCAACAATAACGCCATGATGAGGACAAATCTCTTCTCGTTCTGCCATTGATGAGATAACTTTCACCAATCAAATAGTAATATCGACGTCGGAAATGCCTTCGTCCTTCTAGACTTTGTCTTTTTGGAATCAAGAACCATAATTGGCTCTGATACCATGTACAATTTGGTAACCGCAAAAGGTGAGGAGAAAAGTGAATAATATGTTATTAATTCAGTTATTCTGTATATATACATCAACATGCTTTATCTATTACAACTAGCTGATCTATCTAACTGTAACTAACTATACAACTCTATCTAATTGTATAACTAACTAACTACATACAATTAACATATTTACAACTAACTATCTTTCACACAGGCAACACAGCCATCCTCGAAGTTTAATATTTTTAACGTGAATATCCTGTTTTCCCTCTTCTTTTTTGTTTTCCCTCTCCATTTTTGTTGAAGTTTGTTACAGTAATGTTTTCTTTCTAGCTGTCTTTGTGTACAAGTGGCTATAAATATTGGCCCTTCATCATTTAATAATGAGTGGAGAGAAATACCTTTTTTTTTCTTTTTACCCAAATTACAGTTTTTCAAAATTGAATAATAATTCTCTTTCAGCCATTTTTGTATTTCTTTGTATTAAGATTATTAAGATAATTATGATTTTTGATGAATATCAACACTCAAAAGTAATGAAATGAGAGTAATTTGACGAAAGAATGGATATTATTTGAAGTTTAATTAAAGAAAAGAAATTGTAAATTGCAATTTAATTGATTTATTATAATTTTGAAAATATATTGATCCATAAAATTAATTGATTAATTAACAAATTAATTGATTTTATTAACAAAATTATTAAAATAAAATAAATTAAAAAATTAGCTAGTTTAATATTTTTATAATTAAATTGGTCAGATTAATTCGATTTATAATTATTAAGGAGGACTACTAACTCTAAATTAATTCTCAATAATGAAACGTCTGAGGTGAAACAAATTCTCAATAATGGAGTTTCTTAAAAGGAATGGTTGCTTGATGCTTGAAAGTTTTTGACCAGACCATTATTCTCCCCACTTCGATCTTCCGTCATTTCATGCCATTACAGTTTATGGAAGAAAGTCAGCAAGCACATTACAGGATGCCAAGAGTACACGCATCAAGAGTCCAAGTTCACGTTCTTTGGATACCTTGAAATGGGTTTTTAATAGAACACGAAACAAATAAAATATTGCTCGATATTGGCATAAGTAGGAAAAAAGAAATATGCAAAACATGCAAACCTTGATAAACACGTAAATGACAATATATAACTATAAATGCAATGTTTTAAAAACTCGATTGAAAATTACGTCATTATTATAATAAGTCGAATCGAAAGTTTAAATAATTTAAAATTTTTACGATTGAATCGGTCAAATCAATTGTATTTTTAATCATTGTATATAAATACTAAAAGCACGACAACTAGAAGAATTTTTTGTAAATATATCATGTGTAATATATTCTATTCTTATTTAACTTATAATTTTATTTTACAGATTTAGAATATTCCTACATTTTCAGATTTATAAAAAGCTGGAGGGTATAAAACAAAGCATTGCCCAATATTGTTAACTCGTTGAACTTGAAAAATTAAATATTTTTAAACTTTTTTAATGGTGAGAACTTGTTTACTATTAATTTTATTGAATAAAATTATTTGTATAATAACAATTGTTGCACTCTTTTTAATTAAAGTTTGATTGTTGGTCTATCTCTTTATATTAAAATCAATGTTTTAAAAACCAAATCGATTTGACCGGTTTAATATTGAAAATTTTGAACTGATCAACTTTTCAGTTTAATTTTAAAATTTTGATTTGATTTACCTTAATAATTTTTTGGTTAAAATCGATTAATTTATTAATTAATCAGTAATTTTAAATAAACTAATCAATTTTATAAACCAATTAATTTTTATTTAATAATTTTTTTCAGTTAAATTTTAAATTTTCAATAAATAAGAACAATCTTTTTAGTTATTTTCAAATTCTTCAAATTTATTTAATCTTTAACCGATTTTATGATGGTTTACTATTAGTTGAACCTTTTAAACCTTAAGCATCTTTTCTTATAGGTTTAATTTCTTATATGGTTTTGAAAACATTGATTAAAACATGTGAAATAGGTCACAATATTGCCAAAATTAAGATCAAGAAAATGTTTTCTGACTTGTCGAAAATGATCAGAAAAAAATGAGAATAAGAGGTCTCATACATTAAAACTCAATTAAAAAAAGGCCAAACCCCAATATTTTTGTTATTTCATATATTATTATACTAATTCTTTTTGCAAAAATGGGATAAAGTAGTTCTTACGTCCTTCATAACCATTTACACATGAAGTTCCTAGTTCTTATCCCACCTGAGTTGGAAGTAAAGCTTTAAGAAAACGTGACCTAAGAAGCTAACAAGTTAATGTGATGGATAACAAATTAATTGACATACACTTTAATTGATTTCTAAATAGAGAAGGACACAAACCAAAGTCAAAAAGTGGATACTTTAACAATTAAATATCCTTCATTCGGTCCCCTAAAGTGGTTTAAGTGGTTGATGACACTCCCAAAAAATCTCTAAACATTAGGTCTTAGATTTGAGTCAAATTCAAGTAGACTTTATAATAATTAAGTGCTTAATTTGTCGCATGTTAAAATATTGAATCTTTAAATTAACTTGTTAATTGATTTTAAATTATTAACTCGTTAAATATTTCTAATTTATGAATTAATATGTGTATTTCAAAATTTATTAAACACACTAAAAAAATAAGGATTATGACTTTTTTTTGAAAACAAAAGGAAATTTCTCCGTTATTTACTTGTCTAATTGCCATCATTGTACCTAAAAAGTAAACTGTTTTTGATATAGGAGCACAAATTTATAATTCTTTATTATCTTACTAGTTATGTATGAAGAAAAAATAGTATAAGTCAAAATTTCATGAACAGGAATTTTAAAATGTTTTTAGTTACTAAAATACAAGAGTTATAATTGAAAAGGACTTTGACAAGTACAATTATTAGGGAACACTGACATGAAAAGATCCTAGTATATTAAATGTTTGAACATTTTTTAATGTATATCTATATTTTTAATATGAATATAATTAAAGTTACTTTTGTAAAATAAATTATATTGCTTTCTATCACTCATGTCACTCTGCATCTTTACATTCTAAAATTTAGATAATTGCACATTAATTAAAACCCTTATTCTATACTAGAATTCAAAACCAGAGAAATAGGAAGATTTTTTTGGTCAATGTGCGATAATAAGTCTAATGATAATATAAGAAAAAGATATAGAAGTCCCTTTAATTTAAAAATTCTTAATTTTCAAAATTCTCAAAATTCTTTATAATTTTAATTTTTCAAAACTTATTTTCTTTAACTTTAGTTAAAAATAACGTTGAAACATATATATCATGAATATCTCACTTGGATAAACCAAATAATGCTTATATGATATTTTAATCTAACTTTTAATTTCGAATTGAAGTAACTAAATTTGATCTAAACTAATAATTTATTATAATTACTTTAAATTAATAATTTAAGTCAACTTTAATTGATTCACATTAAGTTTAAGAGCTAAGTTGGATTGTCATATCAATGACATTTGATTACTCATCATTAATTTAAACCCAAATTTAAGAGAAGTTGTTTTTCTAAAAAATTAAATAAAGATTTTTAAAATTTTAAAAATGGATTTTAAAATTTTCTTAAATTATAGAGGAGATATATGTTTTTATCCAATGATATATTGTAAAAGTTTAAACAATCTATTTGTCAATTTTAAAATCTTAATAAAACTTTTAGTATTGTTTAGTGTAAATAAGAAATGATAAGGGTCCAAGACGACCATTTTTAATTTTATTAGGGTTCAAATTTGAGCCATATTTATGTGGAGAGGTTATTATATCATCTAGCCCTAGCATAGTAGCGCATAAATAATTCAAAGAAGGGGAAAAGTTCCAATTCTCCTAACCTTTTCCACCAATCTAGCAGGGACATCGGATGAGAGAACATAAAGTGAAAACTGAAAAGTACTTCTTCTGTTCGTGACAAAAGTCCCAATAAACAAGTTATTGTCGTCACATTGTTGTTTTGGCCAAGCATCCAATTATGCAAAAGAAGAGGAATGTTTTCTTTTGCTTTTTTTTTTTAATAAGAGTGAAACTTAACGACTATCTTAAATAATGTAATTTAGACAAATCACTACACGAATTAGCAATTTAAATTCAAGTAATGTGTTTAATTTAAATGATATTCATATGTCATAACATGTTTTAATGTGTCTTCACTCTCAACCAACCATTCTTATCAAGGTTGAGATGAATCAGGTTCTTTTTTATAATTAATAACCCCAACTTTAAACCCCTTAAGCGATTTAAACTCAAGTAATATGTTCCACCTAAGTGACACTCATAGGTTATAATTTGTTTCTCTTTTAATTAATTATTCTTATTAAGATTAAAGTGAATTACATATACTTCGAGCTTTTAATGTTTTAAATTAAATTTAAAAAATAGATTAAGTAAAGCAAGAGAAATATTTGATTAGACACGTAAAATTAGCTAAGCATTTGTTAGTGGGCTAGTGGGAAATATGAACGCACATGTTTGGAATTGCAGGAACCTCAAGACACTATTGGAATACATATGTTTGATCAAATCAATTTTCCTTTACTAGGGAATTTATCCTTTGATAAGATTGAGATAAACTTGTGTTGGTTCGGCTTAGCTTCTTAGTTCCTCTCTCTCTTTTAGGATACATTTAATCTTCGGAGAGTTTCCTTAATGACAAGTTTTGTGGTTTATGGTTCGATGTATCATAAGTCGATGGAATGATCGTGGAGTTCTTTGGAGCTTGAAAGTGGATCGAAAAGGCTCTTTGCCAATATGCACTATAAAACTAGCTAGTGCCTTGAATCTAAGAAAGCTTTAGAATGCATGATCAAAGTGGATGCTTCCCTTTAACAAGACAATGACAAATAGTTTGTGGGATTTAGAGCATCCCATTTGAAGGTATTGATGTATAGTGGAGGCTAATTAGGATCATGAGATTCCAAGAGAAAAAGTGAGCAACAAATGTTGCATCTCTAAGCTCATCTCATCCCTTATTTATCTTTACCTCTTTTCTTCACTCTTTTTTCCTATTGTTATAATGTAATGGAAAAAAATTTCAATTTTCCTTTTGATCATTTCATCCGAAGATTTAATAGTGGTTTTACCTTTTTATTATGTCTAGAGCATTATCATAATTCCATTCAAGATTGTTTGGAGTTATACCAAAGGTAAAAGGTATAAGTAAGTGCTAAATATTTCCAATTTTTAAAAATAAACGTTTAAAATATGGATGCTAATTAATATTTTGATAATTTTATTGTTGTTAAATACTCATAAATTAATGTTTGACATATTAAAATTTAGTAATGCACTTTAAATTGTGTTTTTAAATATTAGGAATTATAAAAAAACTCTTAAGTTACTTTTAGATTATGTCTAAAGAATGTATATTCTATCTAAAGACCCAAACATCAAAGGCTGCTCAAATTTTAGGGCTTTTTTAAGACTTTAAAAATAAAACATAATTTTACAAAATTTTACTTTTCTTTTATAAATTCTATCTCATTTCAAGTTTGGTCAAGAAATAATTTCAATATTTTTATAATGATGAAATCGACAACTATTATTTTTGTGTACTTATCAAATAAATTGTTTAGTATGCTTAATAACTTACAATTTACATATTTTAAATAAATTATTTAACGAGTTAATGACTAAGAATTAAGTGAAATAATTGATACAACTAATGTTTGCAAGTCTCAAAACGTATCTTCACTCTCAATCAATCATATTGTTTAAGGTTTTAAGTGAATTTCCAACTCTCTTTATTACAACTCGATCTTACAAGCTCTTGAATTGAAATATTTTAAAAAGCGTTTGTTTCATTAATTGAACCACCCCTTAGAAGCAACTAATCCCAATATTACAAGGCCTATGGCACGTAAATTTGTTACTAAGATTTAGAGTCTTACATTTACATTTACATTTACATATATGTAGCTTTGACGATCCTTCTTGGATCAAGACCATGGTGTCATATATATGTATTGTGAAAATTCCTATAAAAATTAGCATAATACATATATATGACATCATGGACTTGATCAAAGCAGACAAAGGAGGAACACGACAGTTACCCAAAGTGACGGGTCTCCTGAAAGGGTGTGAATCTGAATGGCCACTAAAACCATTGTCCTGAGAAAGCTAGAACCAAAGGACTAACAAGTAAGAGCTAAGTGACCAATAAAAAAAAGATAAGAAAATTGATAGGTGGATTCTGTACCAGTAACTTAGCTAAGGTTGCTAGTGGGATTATTGGTGCATTCTCCATTAGTAATGGTTATCTATTTCATCTTTCTCATGTCTATCTCTACATTTTCTCTCATCCCCACTCTACATGTTTTAGTTTGCCTGTCCCATTCAATGGTACCGTGCATGATTGTTAAACCTTTTCTTTTTTTCTTTTGGCGTTTCCAATTTAATTTCTCTTATCTTCAAATTTTTTGAAGGAAGACTTAACCAAAAAAAAAAGTGTGCTTCGAATTTTATGAATAATATCAGAAAAGAAAATGTTGGAATTGATATTTAGAATTGGAAGTAAAATTATAATAAATGAAATTGCAAAATTAGTGAAAATTACACGAGTTAGTTTTAGTTAAAATTTGACGTGTCACAATTTTGGCCTATTTTTGTCATTTAATCCATAATCTTTTCTTAATGTGTTCAAATTTAGTATTTTTGACTTTATGTTAACTTTAGTAGGAAAAATGTTTTAATCGACATATTTTGATCAAATTATTAAAATCAAGTTAAAAAGTAAAGGCGTGATCTTAGGATTGGGCTAGTTGAGTAAAAATTATAACTTCTAGATTTGAATTTGCAGGAGAAAAACGTGCTAAAAATTGTCGAAACCTTATCTTGGCCAAATCTAGATAGAAGTAAGTGAAGTTATGGATTGTGGGATCCAAATAAGCATCACAAAAAGATCTCCGTATGGTATTAATTTTAATTGTGCATGTACAGAGAAAATAGAGTTGGAATTGAGCTGACCAATAGCAATTCTGATCCTGAAACCTTTAGGGGGATTAAAGCTAGCCCTTTGTTGCCTGGCAATGCTGCAACCAAGCCTAGTGTGAGAAGGAAGACATGTGAAAGAAATTGATGCATACACATTGGAAAAGAAAGCCACGAGTTTTTCAGCCACGAATTAGGGTTTCTAAAGCATGTGATATTTCTTCCGAATTTCCGTGATTTCATTGGCAGATGGAAGACTTTAGCTTTAAACATGGAGACCTTAGTTTTGTTTCCTTTTTCTTCAACTTTTCCTAATTTATAATTTAATAAAAAAATTTGGAATACATCCTAATACCATTACAACCTGTTTTTATACCGTTTTGTAGTAATACAAATACTATGACAATTACATGTTAATTTTGGAATAATCACATAAAGCATCATTCATTGTTCATGGTCATACAACAAAACTTTAAAACCATTATGCTGGATTTTCCTCCACCAGCGCCCAGGTTTCTTTCTTTCTCATCCAACACGAAAGCAGTGTGATGCTGCAGGTACTTAACAAGTACTTAACTAGTTGTTCATTTAACAAGTCAATCATGCCAAGATATAATTCCTCACTTATGCATACACTAATAACAAAACCAAATTCTCTAATTTTTATTCGAACAAGTTCTGTGATAAGTTTCTCAAAGATCGATCTCATCCCAATGAGTTGGTGAGTGGTAAAAGGAAGGAAAAAAGGTGAAGAAGATAAATATGAAGTCACTATTTGAGAAGTAACGTGTAATAGCCATTGGACAGTTGGCAAATTTCGATATGCAAAAAATCGAATAAGAGAATCCAATTAGTGTTAAGCTACAGTTGTTAAAAGTATGGATTTGTGGTATCGATCACCAAAATAGATATTTCCAGATCACAAAGTACAGGTATCCAAAGCCTACATGACTCCAGCAAATCTGACCTCAAAAGCTGCTTTCTTTACTCGTTAAGGTTGTGCTGATATATTTGTTTATTTCAAAGATTTGACTTTGTATTGTGTAGATTTGTCGTGACAAAAAGGTTTTATTTTTTCAAAAAATACATGATCCACTACTTCAAACTTTTTTCCCTTTTCCTCCTAATTTCAATTACCAGAATATATTATTGTAATTTTTTGTCGTTATATTCACATAACTTGTGGTTACACTTGTATCGATGCATTTTGCTTTATTGCTTCTAATCTCTTCTTTTATAGATTTTGACAACTTGGAAATTAACCTTCCCCTTTTTTGTTCCGAATACTCAATATATCGTTTGGATTCAATGTTGCCCTTTTATTATTTCAATGGCTTATGACAAAAACCTTTGAACTCATTTTTATAGTGCTTTGATCTATATTAATCACATCTTGCTATACTAAAAATTTATGAAAATATCATTCAAATATAATAATTTTAATAAAAATATTTATTTTCATATTATCTGCGATTATAGTTGTATTATTTATAATTATTATGACAGTATGTTTAATAATAATATAATTTGTAATTTAAAATTTAAAATTTAAAATTTGACGTGAACATATTGTTTTTATATTATAAAATAAAAACTTTATTAACAAAATTTTAGAAATTAAAGATAAAAGATGAAGCCTCATTGAAAAGGTCAACAAATCAAACATTACTTAGTCGAAGTGGAAGTAACCAATATTCAATTTCTTCAACAAAAAAAAAAAAGTAACCAATATTCAAGATTAAAAAGAACAGGAGAGTTCGATTATTCCAAATGGTTGCCATTATCAAGAGTTGAGGTATCGACATTTTCCCAAAATTTGTTGCGTTACAAAACACTCTAATTAAATGCTTTTGTTCCCTAGAAATATAACCACAACCGACTCGAGGGGGTGTATGCTGTTTTATTTTTACCATTCCAACGTTGATCTAACTTATCTTATCCACCTATTTATATAGGTCTCACATAAATGTGTGGATGAGATAAATTGAAACAGTACTGGAACAACAAAAATAGAATAGATGATCTGATCCTACGATATTTTACCAACTAATATAAACTTATTTATACTTCAATAGCATGCACCCTTCTAATAAATAACAATTTAATATATCTTCATAATAAAGGCCAACATATATTTTTTAAATAATTTAACTTAATTTAAAAAGTTAAAATCAATCAAATTATCAATTTTATAATATTTAATCTATAAAAACTTTTTCTTAAATTTATATACAATACATATGAGTCAATTAAATATTCCTCATACAACTGTAAATTAAATATTACTCATACAACTGTAAAACTTAACTCTTAAGTTTTATTTTAGGTAATTATAATGGACATAATTTTCTTCCATTTTTAGTAATTAGTATGACATCTTACCAACTTATTCTTTTCCAAAACATGTTAGCCATGTTTTGTCGAACACGTAGTGCCGAGAGAACGTACGCAATAGACTGACGGCACTTATGATTAAAAGGCAATTATATATAATGTACATAATACATATATTATTGTTTAAAGAACAATGCAGGGGATAGAAGCAAAGGAAGATGAAAGGAAAAGATGGTAGAAAAGCACAAACCTTTCAATGACGTTGACGCCACCTTGAAGAGAACCTTTGATAGGAAAAACGACACAATCTCTTCCGCAATCTCTCCAGTTGAATGGAAATTTGCCACCTATAAAGCCATGAAAGAACCCACCTTTTCTTTTTATAAATTTTCCAGGGCACAGCCATTCTTAAAAAGGAGATACCACTATGCCTTCGTACAAGCCATCTGTCAAAGAGACAAAAGTATACTAGTTGGAATACTCGGGTTTGGTTTTAATGGTGGGAATTCTTCGAAGTTTAAGTTAACCATTTAAATCCAATGTTGTTGTCTTATTAGTATATTGAGTTTGGTAAGAAAAAGATAAAACTGTTATAAAAGATAGAAATAATATGGTGTGTCACTAATTGTTAATACACCACTTAATTGTTAATGCACTAAATGTACCACTTAATTGTTAGTGCACCAAATGTATCACTTAATAGTTAGTATACCACTTCTATTATCATGATAGTATTTTATTAGAAATTTTGCACTATAAATAGAAGGGTTAACTTGATGTAAAAGACACCAATTTATAAGAAGAATTCTCATCTCCTAAATATTCTTAAATTTTAGTTTCGGTTTTATAACACGTTATCAGCACGAAACTCTAATGTCTACAATTCAGCTTATTAACTTCAAGCAATCATAAGGTTCTTCCGTTTACGTACATCAAACAGACGTAAGGTTCTTCTGTTTACGTACATCAAACAAACGTAAGTTCTTCTATTTATTTTTTCATTTATCTACATTAATTCTACTTATGATATTATTAAAAAAATATAGACGACTCTCTATACCTTCCCTAAAGTTTTACCTTCTCTTTAAATAATGAAAAGGTAATACCACCTATAAATACTTAAGTTATTGTATAGTATACATCGCAATTAAAATAAATAAATAAAATATATTCAAGACTATTATATTTATTATACTCTAATTAATTTTATTACATATATCTTATTATCAATTACGTGTTTTAAATAAATAATTAAATAATATATATTATAACGGCTAGTTAACGGAAAAAACGGCTAGTTAACGGTAAATAATAATAATAATAATGAAAAATGATTCATTTTTTTTTTCTATAAATAGATACCACTTCTACATAATTTACTTCATCCCTACACATTATTTCTTACCTCAAAATATAATTCAAATGTTGTCCGCTACATTATGTTTTTGTATAATTATTGTCATTATGTATCTTTGTTTCATTCTTAGTGTAGAGCTAAATAATTCAGATTGTAATTTTTTTCTCTTAGTAATAGCATTTTGTATGATCCCTTTGTTGCTTATTGGCATAGCATTTGAGCATGGCATGTGATTTATTTAATGCAATATCTATGTGAATAACTGTATTAATTATTTCTCTCTATTGTATAATAATTGCCAACATGTCTAATCTTGCCAAAATTGAGTTCGCTGCTCTTGATGTTGGGGGCCATAATTATATGCTATGGATGATTGATGTTGAAATGCATCTTGAATCAATGGATCTTTTAGATACCCTTAAAGAAAATAATACAACATCAAAACAAAATAAAGCCAAAGCGATGATCTTCATTCGTCGTCATCTTGATGAGGGATTAAAAATAGAATACCTCACAATTAAAGATCCAAGTCATTTGTGGAAAAATTTACAAGAAAGATATGACCATCAAAAGGAAGTTTTACTTCCGGCTTCTCGTGATGAATGGAGCGCTTTACGCTTCTAAGATTTTAAAAAGGTCAATGAGTATAACTCAGCTATGTTTAGAATTATCTCACAACTAAAATTTTGTGGGCAAACAATCACTGAGGAAGATATGTTAGAAAAAACATACTCCACCTTCCACGCATCAAATGTAACATTGCAACAATATCGAGTGCGTGGATTTAAAACTACCCTGACCTGATTTCATGCCTCCTTGTAGCCGAGAAGAATAATAAACTTTTGATGAAAAATCATCAATCCCGCCCTACTAGCGCGACAGCATTTCCAGAAGCGAATATTGCAATTCGAAATAACAATGAAAGAAAACATCATCACGGGCCTAGTTGTGGTCGCGGTCATGGTCGTGGCCACGGTCGTAACTACATTCGTGGCCGTAGTCGTGGATGTGGCTGAGGAAGTTATCCATATAACTCCTTTCAAAGAAATACGAGCCACCACAATAACAAACACCATATTAATGATGTTCATGGAAGTTCTTATAGGACTTCAGGAGATTCTTGCCTTAGATGTGGTACAAAAGGACATTGGGCTAAAGTTTGTCGAGTTCCTGAACATCTATGTCAGTTATACAAAGCATCCTTAAAAAGGAAAGAAAAGGAAGTGAATTTTACTGAATAACACCCTTTAGGTGATTCAACTGACCTTGGTGCTTTTGATTTTGATTTCATTGAGAATCATAATCCTTCAGATGACTCTACATATCTGAATGCTTCGAATTATATTGATAATTTTGTGGATCAGGAAATTGTTGGTGGCAATAGCAATGGAAATTAAAATAATATACTTATGCTTGTGTTATGTATTCTTATGCTTGTTGTGGTACTCAGTTTCAAGTAAAGTATTGTAACATTTTTTTAGTTAAAATAACATCTTTTTCTCTTTATTAAAGTTCTTGTGCAATTTTCTCATTAGATTATTTATTTTTATGTGAAGTTTTGATATGGATCGTTCTGAAAGAGGAGCGAAAAATAATGATAATTTATGCATACCAGATAGTGGCACAACGCACACTATCCTGAAAGATAAGAGGTTCTTTTCAGAATTAAAACCAACAAAAACAATTGTGAACACAATATCAGGTCCTGCAGACTTGATTGAAGGAATTGGCAAGGCAAATTTTACATTACCAAATGGCATAAAGTTCTCAATACATGATGCCTTATTTGCGCAAAAGTCTAAAAGAAATTTGTTGAGTTTTAATGATATATATTCTCATAAATATGATACTCGATCTGAATCGAGGAAATATGAAATATATGTATCTTACAACCTGTAAATCAGGAAAGATAAACATATTGGAAAAACTACCAATGCTCCCTAATGGATTGCATTATACATATATAAATGTGATTAATAACCCCAAGATAGATAAAAGAGTTCCTTTAGAAACACAAGATGAGGATAGTGTCCCAGAAGAGACACAAACTGATATTAATCAAGAAATCACAATTAATTATATTCACACAAAAGAATTATGGAATCGAAATGATATGAAAGAGATTGATGAAATATTTTCTTATGTTATAGCATGTGATATCATCAATGAAAATGAAGATCTCAAACCAAGATCTATCATTGAATGTCAAAATAGACATGATTGGGTTCAATAGAAAGATGCTATTGAAGCTGAATTAAATTCTCTTAACAAGCGTATTGTGTTTGGACCTATTGTCCTTACACTCCAAAGTGTAAAGCCTGTAGGTTACAAATGGGTTTTTGTTCGAAAACGAAATGAGAAAAATGAGATTGTGAGATACAAAGCTCGACTTGTTGCACAAGGTTTTTCTCAAAGACCCAGAATTGACTATGAACAAATATACTCTCCTGTTATGGATACAATTACGTTTAGATATTTAATCAGCTTAACAGTTCTTTAGAAACTGAAAATGCGTCTTATGGATGTTGTTACAGCTTACCTGTACGGATCATTTGATAGTGATATTAACATGAAAATCCCTGAAGGATTCAAAATGCCTGCAGCATTAAAATCATAACCAAAAGAAAAATATTCGATCAAATTGCAAAGATCCTTATATGGACTAAAGCAATCTGGACACATGTGGTACAATCGTTTAAGCGAGTATCTATCAAAGAAAGGATATGTAAATAGTCCTATTTGCCCTTGCGTTTTTATAAAGAAAACAACATCCAGATATGTGATTATCGCTGTCTATGTTGACGATTTGAATATCATTGATACTGCTAAAAAAATCCAAGAAACAGTGGTATACTTAAAGAAGGAATTTGAAATGAAAGATCTTGAAAAAACTACATATTGTCTTGGTCTGCAAATTGAGCATAGACCAAGCAGAATATTTGTGCATCAATCGACATATACAGAAAAGGTATTGAGGCGTTTCAATATGGATAAAGCAACTCCGTCAAGTACACCAATGGTTGGTAGATCGCTTAATGTTGAGAAGGATCCATTTCGCCCTTGCGAAGAAAACGAAGAAGTTCTTGATTCTGAAACGTCATATCTGAGTGCGATAGGAGCTCTCATGTATCTTGCTAATTGTATTAGACCTTATATAACTTTTGCTGTTAATCTACTAGCAAGATTTAGCTCATCTCCTACGAAAAGGCACTGGAATGGAATTAAACATCTATTTCGTTATCTTCGAGGTACAATTGATTTGGGATTATTTTACGCTAAAAAAGCAAAACAAGCTTTGGTTGGTTATGCAGATGCAGGTTACTTATCAGATCCGCATAAAGCCAGATCCCAAACTGGTTATATATTTACGTATGGAGGCACTGCAATTTCTTGGCGTTCACAGAAACAAAAATTTGTTGCTACTTCTTCAAATCATGCTGAAATCATTGCACTTCATGAAGCAAGCCGAGAATGTGTATGGTTAAGGTCAATAACGCACCACATTTTAACAACTTGTGGCTTATCGACCAACAAAGAACCAACAATCATATATGAAGACAATGAAGCATGTATCGCTCAAATAAAGGAGGTTTATATGAAAAGTGATAGAACCCAACATATCCCTCCGAAATTTTTTCAATTCACCCAAGATCTCGAAAAGAGCAAAGAAATCAACATCCAGTATATTCAATCAAGCGAAAATACTGCGGATCTTTTCACAAAAGCATTTCCTACTACACCTTTCAGAAAGCATGTCCACGAGATTGGAATGCGACATTTAAGAAATTTATGAGGAAGAGCTCATTGTGTTAAATGAGGGGGAGCTTACGCAGTTGCACTCTTTTTTCCTTATCATGGTTTTTATCCTACTAGGTTTTTCCTGATAAGGTTTTTAACGAGGCAACACCAAATGCGTATCAAGGCCAGATAAAAAATAATTATATGGCACACCAAGGTGGAGTGTTATAAAAGATAGAAATAATATGGTGTGCCACTAATTGTTAATACGCCACTTGATTGTTAATGCACCAAATGCACCACTTGATTGTTAGTGCACCAAATGCACCACTTAATAGTTAGTATACCACTTCTATTATCATGATAGTATTTTATTAGAAATTTTGTACTATAAATAGAAGGGTTAACTTGATGTAAGAGACACCAATTTATAAGAAGAATTCTCCTCTCCCAAATATTCTTAAATTTTAGTTTCGGTTTTATAACAAAAACTAATTACTAAAAATTATTCATAAAGAATGTACCGAGTATAATAATATGAAAGAAAATAACAAGAAAAGGAAGAATTCATATAAAATTCGACTAATTTTAGTGTGTTTCTGTCCTAAAAGTAGAAATGGTTGTTTTTTAACTATTTATTATTAATAATAAGAATTAGATTAAATTAAGGTTACAAAAGATATTTATATGTAAACACTAGATAATTCAATTATATGTAAATTGTCTTTTACAATATTCAATCAATTTTAAACATAATTTTGATATGATCTAAAGTTTGTAAAAAGTAATTACACCAAAATTTGTGTTTCTAAATGAAGCAATGTATCACAAATACTAATTGAGAAATAATCATGTTTCATATCATATTTTACACTATATCTTCTGAGCAAAGATAGAAGTATAAATACACAAGAAATACTCTAAGATTGCATATTTGTGTACACAAGTCATATACAACAATTTCCATATTGATGAATATACTCCAAATAGGTTAAGTTGTAGCCATGTTTAATATCTAGAGATATTAATTAAGTCTAACCAATGCTAGAACTTCTTTGTGGTAATCAACATTATCAACATGTTACCTAGATTCTTTGAAGCGTGAACCTTTTTTTAAAAACAACTAATTAAATGGAATTAACTATCTTATTTTGTGAAACTTGAATATGTATACTTTAGTCTTAGGACGATATACATTTGTCAAATAAATGATACTTTTACTAGAACAATGCACTTGACTCTACCTTGTTCAATACCCACTTCTTTTATTATATCACTAATCCCTCTATCTTTTTCTTAATTGTCAACAACCTCTTTAAAAGTAGTTAGATCCACATTATTGATGATAAGTATGAATGAGACTGACCCATCCCATTTAAACATGTTTAGAGGACTAATAATATGTCTTGCTTTATATGTGACTATACCATGATAATGCTTTCACCTTACATAGTCTCTTGAATTAGAGTTTTTAACTCTATTAACATCTCTTCTAGATTATTCTAATTCTATTTGTGCCACCTTTGAGCATATACTACTATCTACTGAACCTAACACATCTTCTCCATATGTCCGTTTTAATATATTTTGTTCATCAAACACTACATACTTTCTAAAATCATTTTCTTTGATATTGGATCCTAAAACTTGTTTCCTTTTACACTTATAGGATATTTAATAAAGATATATATTTTTGAATTTGGATCAAGTTTTGATCACTAAAGATATGCACATAAGTGGAACAACCAAATATCTTTAATCAAGAGAAATCTAATTTACTTCTTGTCTATACTTCCTTTTCCACTCTCTCATCTAATGAAGTATATGGCAATATTTTAATAAGATAAAATGTCATACTAACTACTTTGGCTTTAAAATTTTTAAGGAGCCTTATATTCAACCTTAAATATTTGGTCGTTTCAGTTATGGGCCTATTCATCCTCTCTAAAATGTCATCATATTGTATTTTATGAACATTTCTTTCTACCATACTATCGGATCTCTTTACAAAATTTTTAGAATTATGAGTCTGTATACTCAATACCATTGTCTAATCTTAAGTACTTAATTTTTGTGCTCTTTTAATGCTTTACCTTAGACTTCTATGCCTTAAATTGAGCAGAAACTTCACATTTTTGTTTCATGATGTATACCTATTTTTTTTTCAAAAATCCTTGATGAAAGTAACAAAATAGTAAGATCCATCCAATGAAAACTCTCTAAAATGATCCCATAGGTTAGTATGCACAAAGTATGAAATTTTCTCAATTTTTTGCTTGTTCATCTTGAATGTCACTCTAGACTATTCTCTAAGCACACAAAACTTATAAAAATCTAATTTATCGTGCTTCATAACGTTCAATAAGCTCATATTATAAAATTTTGTCGTAACTTGTTCACTGGGATGACCAATTGCATGTGGCACAATATATTGTCTTCCTCTGAATCTACTACAATAACTTCTCCATTTATAATTATACTTCTTATTAGTATGTAGATGGTCTATGTTATTCTTGGTTTTTCATTACAATTAGCACAAACTTAACTATCTTAATATTGTCTTTATCAATTTCATAGTCAAAACCATTAATATATAAGATGCTTAAAAAGATCAAGTTATTCTTCAAATCTAGTACATTCTAAACATTACACAATATCCTAACAATACCATTAAATATCATAGTTTTGTCTTATCTTATTTGACGATTTCTCAAACTTTATCTTCTTTCAACCAAATAATGCCAAAGTTGCTTATCGTGTATGAAACAAACCAATAATTGTTTAGTATAATGTGATGTTAACGTCATATATCCAAAATTCATAAGTCTGTAAGTCGACTAGTTGAAAGGTAAATCATGTCTCTGTTGTCACAATTTGAGTCCTCATTTTGCATTATATTAGTATACCTTAATGACTTATTATACTTTCTTGAACTTAATGACTTATTATACTTTCTTTTGTCATCTTGCTTCTTCTTATTTATATATTCCCTCTTGATATGTCTAGTGTTCCTGAGCTTATAACACGAAACTATTTTTTTCCCTTAATATATTTTAGCTTAAATCTTATGTTAGACAAGCCATCTTTACTCTACTTACTACCATTATCCTAATTACCCCCCATATGCAATTTTTTACCTTGAGAGTTTTTACCATTGTTTAGTCTCTATTGGTTATAAACTAATAGCATAATTGTTATGTCTTCCACATTAATAGTCTCTTTGCCTTATTATGTGAGTATGTTTACCGCATATTTGTAAGAAAAATTTAAAAACCAAAGTAAGATCATCACTTATATCTTTGTCACCAATGGTTACTTATAGCCTTAAAAGGTTACTAATTATTTTTTATCAAAAGCATTGATATGTTGTTCTAAGTATGTTCGTTCTTAGATCTTTAGCTTGTATCATCTCTACTTCAAATACAACTTTTATGAGAGACATTAACACATATTGATTCTCTAACTTCTTTCATATCTCCTTAGGAACACAATATCTATGACGTAGTACATCAATAAATTCCTCACTCTTTGTTGCCATAATATGATATTTTTAGGTCCATTGAACTTACCTACTTCAAACTTTGCTATTGAATTCATTGTTACCTCAATTATTCTTTGATACTAATTGAGAAAGAATACAACAAGAATAAAGTAACATAAAATAAAACAGTTAAGATATTTATTTTGGGCATTATATGTATTTTGAAATATTTGGTATATCTTTTATGATAACAAGTTGACTTGGTATATGATTTCACTATATTGGATTATTGGAGATAAACTTAGAGATAGAATCCTAATTAAACAAGATAGGATTTATTAGAGATAAACTTGTAGGAGATTTATCATAAATTTACAAATTTTTGGAAGCTATGTTTTTATATATTTGTGTGGAAAAATAAGCAACTGAGATCATCAATTTTGACAAATGTGTTTCTTTGTGCTTTCGTGAACAATTATATGTTCTATCTATTAATTTGTGTTGTTGCGTTATGGGAGGTTTTGCAGTGATAGCATATAAATTCGACAGTAGAATTTTGTTTGTATAAGGAGTCTATTAGGTGAAAAATATACAATCCATCCATTTATAATTGCAGCCGCATTTTATGTGCTTTGATGATCAATTACACGTCAATTGATAATTTGTGTGATTGCATTTTTGTTGGTATGCTTCAGTGATTTATTATGATTTTGGCAATCCATGTTGCGTGAGATATTATGATTTTAGCAACCATGTGTTTGAGGTACTTGTAATATCAATTATATGCTTGATTGAAGATTGGTGGGGCTATTGTTCGTATGGGCTTTCGATGATTGATTACAAGGTTTTATTTGTGAAAAACATGTCATCTATCTATTGTTTTGAGTAGTTGTGTTTTTGAGTTTCTTCAGTGATTAATTATATGTTCTTATGATGGTTTTTATGGCTACAATATGTGGGTTTCTTCAGTGAAGAAACATATGCCTGACTGATGACTTTTGTGGCTGTTATGAGTGGGTTTCTTCAATAATTAGTTCGAAAGATTCTCAAAAGATTTTTGTTAGAAAACTTCCCATGATTTAGGTTAAATGAGATTGCACGTATAAGGGAGTGTCTTTTGACTCAAGTGTTTCTTTGTTTATGTTATTATTGATTTATTATTATTGATTTAATCACTTGAGATATTATTTTCATCTTTATTATCGTTCGTTGTTGCAAAAATCCTTTGTTGAAGTTAGCATGAGGTGGTCGTGCAATTGGATGTGAAATACTTTCATGGGGTGTGAGTACGAGTAGGTAGTGTTAAGGGGTAAGTAATGTCGGCTCAATAAAGCCTTGTATAAGACTATTATACTTCGATCAATTTTGATTAATGTAAGGACCTAAATTATACCCTAGTTGAAATGTTACATATTCATAAAAGTAAATGTGATAGGTGTTGAAATTGTGATATGATTGTGACTTATATATGTCTTGATCTTGGTTTGGTGGACCATGATTAGTAACTTAGAATTAATTGGTACCCTTAGGAAATTGATGTACATTTGGAATAAGAAAAATTTCAAGTGGCAAGGTAAGTTAGTACATGAAAATTAGTATGACTAAGCCTCTACATTGAATGACATTTGACAGCATTGGTTGAGTGACAATGAATTAATAGAATTGTGACATTTGGTAGCTTAAACGGAGGACAAGTGGCTCACTTCTATATGTGACATGTAGGTTGATTCATTGAAAGACATGTGCCCTTTCAAATTTATGACACCTAGCACTAAACAAGTGTTGAATAACTCTAGTCCATTTGATGTTTCTACTGCATTTTCACTAGTTTTTGCTCCTCTCTACCAAAACTTTCTCTTACTCTCACAAAATCTTGGATTTTTCTTCAATTTGGATGCTCATCACTTAATATCTTTGCAAGATGTTGCATCAAGGAAGCTAGATCTTGTTCTATTTTATGCTATTTTTTGGGTGTTGAGATCATCCTAATTTCACTTTGATCCTGGAAGTGTTCTGGTTGCATGAAGGCTAGTTTAACTTGTTCTTTAAAGAAGGAACTTGAAGTTAAAAATATAAGTGAATTCTAAACTTGATAGCATGTATTAATACAACTTCTATGATGATTGAATTGACATGGAATATGTGTTATGATGATGATAAATGAATACTGGAAAAGTGATCCTTGTATGGAAAATTATGTTTTGGTTTTGATGTATGAAAGATAATGATTTGTGAGTTGCCTAATGAATGATTTTTAAGTTGGATTGGACATGAATTTGATAAGAGCTTGAAGCATGAATAAGATAGAATTGAGGTGAAATTGATAAATTTTGGTGAAGGTGTGTTGGGTGGAGTATGAAGGAGTTAAATTTGGAAACAAAATGAAGATCATGGTTGAGTGAGGGAAATAAAATGAAGATCATGGGTGAGTGAACCTTCAGTTCACTCATCTCACTATTGTGGGATTTAGATGGCACCTTCCCACAATCGTGGAAAATGCTTTGGAAGGGAAAAAGGTTGGTTTTGTACATTTATTGAACTATATAATGTTAAGGCACTTTTTAATGGTGTAATTGGACTTGATTAAGGTGTAAAATGAACCTAGTTTAATGTGGAATTAGTTTATTAAATGATGAATAAAGTTTAGATTATTAATTGAAGTAATAACTTAAGGAAGGTCTTATTTGATAACAAAATATCTAATTTTGGAACTTATAAATTGTTAAAGGAATGAAGTTTACTTATGAGTGCTAATGTGATGTAAAGACCAAGAGTAATATGTTAATTGTGAATGTTTGTGAATTAGGAACTTGTGTGAATATATATAATGTGTAATTATTTAATGTATTCGTTGGTGCATTATTGCAAATGTTTATGTTTATAGGACATGCTAAGTTTAATCAAATATGAATGAATATGTTAAATTTGAGTAAAATGGAATAAAGTCATATGTTATGCACTACATCACTTACATGTGATTCTGAAATCCGAAATGTTTTATAATAAAAAACTGTTAAGTCCTAGTTGTAGGTCAATAGACATGCTTAGAAGGGTCTGCAACTGCTTCTGTTACTAGACACTTCGGTGTCTTCTATAACTAGACACTTTGGTGTTTTTTATATCTAGACACTTCGGTGTTTTCTGTACGTGACACTCCGATGTCTTCTGATCTTAGACACTTCAATGTCTTATATTTCATAGACTCAAGTCTCTTCTGTTTCTGAGATACCAATGATAGGTATCTTTTGTTTTGATCTCATTACCCACTTATGTAAAAAGGACTAGTAGGCTACTTTGTTTTGTGTTTTGATATGTGTTCTGATCTGATACAAGATAAGTTCTAATTTGATACAAGATATATTCTGATTTGATACAAGTTCTGTTTTGTTCTGACACAATTATATTTTGTTCTGAGACTTGTACATTATGTTATGAAGTAATGATGTTCTGTTCTGATACTTATATGTTTTGTTCTGATGCAAGAATGTTATGTAATGCTGAATTACATTTTGTTCTGAGACAAATAATGGTTGGATTGCTTTTTAATATGAACAATTAAAGATTGTTTATGATATAACCTGATTCAGTACACGTGACTGTTAGTCGATTGTTAGAAACAGTCACCATTATGTGTCTTGTTTAGTTATTCCCTACTAAATTATATGCTTAGCACAGTGGTTTTGCCTCTGTGTAGATTCTGATAAGAAGACTTAAGGCTGAGACAACCGCAGTGGCCAATGAAGGGCTTGATATGATTTTGAAAAATATTGTGTTTAAGTTTTAAGTTGTATTTCAACGTGTTGAAACATATTGTGTTTTGTATAAATGGTTTGTAATAACTATAATACATTACGCATTTGTATGTAAGACATGTATATGATGAGTACAATATATATATGATGTTTTGTATATAACTCAGCAAAGTATGAATGTGAAGTATGTTAACTTATTTTCAATGATTTTTTTAAAATATCTTGGTATGTTTTAGAATTGTTTTATGTGACATCTATATATCCTCTCACGGGTATTCGAGTGTTACAATTAATCTGAGTAAGAGTCCTGTAAACTTAAGTCTTATGTGCCGAACTATGTTAATAAATTTCATGTATTGATTTATTTGTTGCATATTAATTTTTTTTACTTGTAATTAAATTATGGAAAATTCATAGTTGTTGATTTACGCAATTTTTGGTAAGCAACTGTGAAATTCAATTTGAAACAATAGCACAAAAAGATTTTTAACAAAGTTCAATTAATTTTGGTATGTTTAGGTGCTCAAGAGCAAGAGAGACTATTTTTACTATTTAATAATAATATTGATTACATCAAACTAGGGTTAAAAAAGATATTTATATGTACGCCCCAGTTGAAATAATTTTATGTAAATTATCATTTAACCTTTCAAACCTATTTAAACAGTTCTAATAGGGTTTGGAGTCCTTCCACAAATAGGATTATACTACCAAAATCCGCCTAATCTGTTGTGAATACTACTTATGATATGAGTATATTTTAGATTTGTTTTATATTATTTTTGGGAAAAGACATGAATAGGAAAATGACTGTATCTTAAATCGTGTTCTTTTTGTGTGTGTGTATATCTGCAAATTGGCAAGAGGATTGATATGTTCGTGTTACAAGTCATGTAATTATTTAGAAACTCCCTTGCCATTTAAACGTGTCATTTGAACCGTGTGTGTTCTTGTCCATGTCTTCACCTTTGCATTACAAAGAAGAACACGTCCTAACATACGATCAGACTGACAGATTTATAAGAATGTCTATATTTTCTAGAAATTCTCCAAGATTGCATGAGTTTATATACGAATCATGCATAATAATATTTAACAAAAATCATATTTAAATTGGTTGAACCTTTAGTTTATTCATTTTAAGGATGGCGAACACTATAAAGTCCACAATGGACATGGAAATGGTGGTCCTTCAAGGACCACGATCGATCTTCTTGGGATTTTTCTTCATTACACTAGTTAGATTGATCGGTGCTTAATCAGCAATCGTACATCAAGCTCTTTGGAGTTTGGACCTCAACAAAAGGGTTATGTATGTAATAAGTGTCTTGCTTTTTAGTGAATTGACATTGCAATAATTGATGCTTAGGTTCTTGTAATGTCGTGTCTGTAACCACATGATCAGTAATAACTAAGATTCTGCGGACAGTTGTTTTGAAACGAAACTGATATTTTCTTGTTACCTTATCCATTAAGACTTAAGAGACTTTGATGACTTAATAAGACATGCTCAGAGCATTTTTAACATAAAAAATCATTAAAAAATCACCCATATATGAGGTTGGGGCTAAAAATCTGTAATTCCTGTTAAGAATTAACCTCGAACTCAAATCAAATTTAATTACAATTGAACTTATAAAATTTGATCAAACTCAAATTTATGGTGAATAATTCAAGTTCAATTGAAATTCTAGCTATCTCAAATATGAGAAGGGTCAATATCAAACTAAATATTTCTGGCTTAATCAAATTTTGTGAATAAAAGTAATCTTTTTTAATTATTTTTAAAATTTTTAATTTTTATTTAAATTTTTAATTAATTTTATGTAATATAATAGCTGTTTTAATCTTGGTTTTTGATTTGTTTAGAGACAATCCTGACTCCAAGTGAGCAAAGTAAAACTCCATTGTTACGTGAACTAGTAGTCTTCCACGTAGCCTAACACACTCACTTAAACAAATGCCTCCACTACACGTACCCGAGCCTAAGTAGTATAGGGCATGATCTATACGTACATAGCTTCTCTTGACTCTACACTTATCTCGTGCCTTGACACACTCTTCTCTCTATCTCTATCCCTGCTTGTGCGAGCTTTATAAGTACTCTTCACAAGAGTCTCTTCACTTACATGTGACCTTTACATCAATCTTGATTAGCCTCTTAAATTCTCCGCCTCCTCTTCTTCTTGTTCTTCAATTCACATAGTTTTTTTTTGTTTGTTTGTGTGCTTGCTCTCTATCTAAATGATGCCTCCTGATCAAGAAACCATTAGTGTTATTATGGGAAATGGTCCCTCTAATGTCCCCCTTACTGATAAAAGAGATTCTGTTTCCATTTCCATTAACGTTAGTCCTTCTTCACGAGATCATGATCAACAAGAACCCAAGTTCTCCATCTTCAGTGAATCTTTACGTCCTGTGACACTCAAGGTACACACAGTTTCACAACACCACCGAACATTAAAGAATTGATGTGATTGTAAGTGTTTTTGATGGTGTTTAGTGTTTTTTCCTTTTGTTTTCAGTTTGAAGATGTGGCTTACAGTATCAATCTGTCAACAAAGGGAGGTTGCTTTGGTCCTAACGAACCCAAATCCACAAGAACTGTGCTTAATGGAGTTAGTGGCATAGTTCGTCCCTGTGAGCTTCTCGCAATGTTAGGACCTTCTGGTAGTGGTAAGACGACTCTTTTAACAGCTCTCGCCGGCAGGCTTTTCGGTAAGTTATCCGGCAGAATAACGTACAATGGCCACCCTTTCTCTAGCACTATGAAGCGCAAAACAGGGTTTGTGAGACAAGACGACGTGCTCTATCCCCACCTGACGGTCCTTGAGACGTTAACATACGCTGCTCTTCTGAGACTACCGAGAGAGCTAACTAGGGAAGAGAAAATACAGCAAGCTGAGCTGGTAATTGCAGAGCTTGGACTCACAAGGTGTAGAAACAGTGTGGTGGGTGGACATTTGTTTCGTGGTGTGTCCGGCGGTGAACGCAAACGGGTCAGTATCGGGCAAGAAATGTTGGTCAATCCTAGTTTGCTTTTGCTCGACGAACCCACCTCAGGACTTGACTCAACTACAGCTCAACGTATTGTTTCAACTTTAAGAGGGCTTGCACGAGGTGGTAGAACTGTGATCACCACAATTCACCAACCTTCAAGCAGGTTGTACCGGATGTTTGATAAAGTTGTGGTGTTGTCTGATGGTTATCCGATTTATAGTGGCCAAGCAGGTCGAGTCATGGAGTATTTCGGGTCCATAGGTTACGTTCCTGGACATAATTATGTCAACCCTGCAGATTTTCTGCTCGATCTTGCCAATGGTAAGTTTCTTTTTCCTTTTCTGTCATAAATTCTAATCATTCATGTACTTGGTAAAAAACTGATACAATAACATTTACGTGAAAGGAAGTTGTTGCCAATGTAAAGTGAAGTCTTATCATATAGAACATGGGACATGACAGGGACTGAGTAGTTAGAAGAACCATTACTGTTGTCTGAGTTGTCTGTTCTCTTTTCTCTCTACTTTCTTCATTCGTAGTCTTCCAAATTGCATTAAAAATTTCCATATCCTGGCAGTAGTCTTCCATGTCAAAAACATTAATGTGATGTTGATTGTTTGTTTACACCTGTCGTGGCTGATTATTGTAATTTTATGATCAGGATTGAGACTTTTTAAGTACTTTCTCTAATCATGTTTAAGATAATGTTTAATTTCATGATGTTTTACTATGAAGGTTTAGTCCCTGATTTGAAACAAGATGATCAAATGGAGTCGAATGGAGTAGAGGTAGACCATCTTGATGACCTTGCAACAAAGCAGTATCTGATATCATCTTACAGGAAGAACTTGTACCCTGCACTGAAAGCTGAAATCCACCGAAATCTCCAGGGACCTGTTCTTCCTTCACCATCATTACTAAGTGTGTGCGAATTTCTCACCTCTGCTCTCTTTCTTGTCATTAATTGTATGAAATTTTCTGTTGGTAGTATCTACAGAATCCTGATAATTAGTCAATAATTTTTTTTCTCAGGTTCTGACAACCAATGGACTACCAGCTGGTGGCAGCAATTTAAAGTCTTGTTGAGAAGGGGATTGCAGGAAAGAAAGCACGAATCTTACTCAGGATTGAAAGTTTTCCAGGTTATGTCAGTTTCCATTCTTTCAGGCCTTTTATGGTGGCATTCTGATACCGCACACTTACAAGATCAGGTATTGTTTGAATCCTGCTTCCCAATTCTCTTCTTTAAAACATCTTCACTCTGATGATTGACAACTTTTGAACAGGTAGGATTGCTCTTCTTCTTCTCAATTTTCTGGGGCTTTTTCCCAATGTTCAATGCCATATTTACATTCCCTCAGGAGCAACCAATGCTTATAAAAGAGCGTTCCTCAGGAATGTATCGACTTTCTTCTTATTACTTTGCAAGAATGGCTGGAGACTTACCTATGGAGCTTGTTCTTCCGACTATTTTCATCACCATCACATACTGGATGGGAGGCCTCAAGCATTCCCTACTGACATTTGCATTAACCCTCTTAATCGTCCTCTTCAATGTGCTAGTTTCACAAGGACTAGGACTAGCTCTTGGAGCTATATTAATGGATGTAAAACAGGCCACTACCTTAGCTTCTGTGATTATGCTTGTGTTCTTACTAGCAGGCGGATACTACATTCAACAAATTCCTCAATTCATAGCTTGGTTGAAGTACATCTCTTTTAGTCACTACTGCTACAAGCTACTGATCGGGGTACAGTACTCTGCAAATGAGGTCTTCAGGTGTGGAATTGGGAAGCATTGCAAGGTTATGGATTTCTCTGGTATCAGGTACCTTGGTCTTGATCATAAATGGTGGGATGTCACTGCTTTGACACTAATGTTTGTAGGATATAGGCTTTTGGCTTATGTAGCTTTAAGAATGGGACAACCTCACTGACACATATCCTAAGTGAAAGTTTAGTTGCTACAACTTACATGTTTTGCAGGTGTGTTGGTTGATGAAATTATGGTACAATAGCATCTGCTGATCTTCATGGACTCTCGAGTGAAAAAAATTTTTATTTCCAGATTATCATGTACAAAATTTAGTAAGATCATCAGAGTTTGTAACACTTATAGTTCAATGACATGAAAAATGTGAGCAGAGAGCAGATCAATTGTGGATATTTCTTAAATATATATTTCCTTATGTAAATTTTTCCTAAAATATTAATAGCAAATATCTGTTTTTCTTTTTGAGGAAACATAAATTTTGATTTAAGAAACGTTGAGAAAAAGAGATCTCTATGAAAAAATCAATAATAACAAATACAACAACAACAATTCATTAAAAATTTACTTAATACGTGAATTTGAAGAGATCCAATAATTTGCAGTCTTATCCCTATCTAATACACAGGTTATTTTCGAATGTAAAAATGGGGACTAGTATACAAATGCGAATTACCAGCTAAAGAGTGAGCAACCTGATTAGCTTCTCTTAACAGAACACACACTGACATGTAATCTTTAGAAGAAAAAAAGTTCGGGTTTGGCTTAAAATCTGCTGACTAAACTGAAATTAAAAAGGAAATGACAGTTCAGGACTTGCTTATGTCAAGTTCCATATATCTTCCCTTTGTGATCTCTTCACCCATTGTACTGTTGAGCTCTTCTAGACATCCAAATGTCAGGAATATGATCAGAACAAAACACTAAGCATCAATACCTTGACACCTAAAAGGAATTCCAGAATGGAATTCTGATGATGTCACCTTTATATCTTTATCCTACAGTAACAACTTTCCAAATCAAGAATTCCATTAATGGTCCCTGTTTCCATATAAATGTCTACTGGTTCTTTTCACATTTTCACTTTATATCAAGTTGTAAGATATAATTTTTCAGGATTGGTAAATTGTTAGTCCCACGTTGATGAAGCACCAAAATCATCTCCAAGTTTAGACCAATTCAATGACAACAACTCTAATTCAATTAAAAAAAAAACAGGTTTAAAGTAATATTTTCAGATTTATAAAGATTTTTATTTCTCTACTTCTTTTTTATTTATATGAATTTCACATGATACTACACAAAATTACTTTGAGATTCAAATGTTTATTTTATCAAGCCAAGCTGCATGGAAATATGAAGAGTTTTGAGGAAGCTTAAAGAGAAATTAGACCAGGTTTGAGTGACATTAAATATAACCACAAACACCGGATCTCAATCCGACATCTTCAGGTAATGAATTACGAGCTTGATTTTTGTATACAACTCATTCCGTTCTTATGGCTCTTTCCTGAATTCACTTGTGAATTCTGCTACGGAATAAGCATCCAATACTGTCGATGGACAATCATGCATCCTGTGCTGCGCATCTCCACTTAAGTTGTGCTATTCTCTTGAAGCCACCATCTAATCTTACGATCAACTTGATCTGACCCATGATTCTGATTCCACATCATTTGTTATCTGACAAATCCAATCTATATATATGGACTCATAGGACTAGCTCAAGAACTCAGAGGTCTGCTTGGAATTCAGTCTTAGGAGCTCATCTCACAGAAAAAAAAATGGCATCACAGAAAGCTGAGAAACCCGTTGGCACTCAACCGGCCGCACCGGTCAAGAAAGAATGTGGAAAGTCCTGTGGACCAAAAGCTCCGGCCTCAAAGCCAGCCCCTCCCAAGGCTGATTCAAAACCCCGAGAGCCTAGGAAGAAGGTACGCTATCATTAAGTGTCTCAGACTTGACAATGGTTTTTCACTTGCATCGCATGCATGATTCTTTCTTTGCAGGATCTAAAGGGCTTTCCTTTGTTTCAACAGGCTACTGGAAGCAAAGCAGCAAGCAAATGAGGAAAGCAGAAGGACGGGGACCACATGAGAAGAATCCATGAACTAGTTTTGTTCATTGTCTGTGCTTCATTATGCTTGCTCCTCCTTTTCCTATGTGTCTCCTCTTTTCATAGACTTTGTCTATAATAAATAAAAATCATATACTTAAGCATAAAGCCTGTTTTTGGTGTATTGTTTCGTAAATTGTGTTTTATTGAGAAATTTTACAGCAAAAATAATATTATGAAATAAACAACACCGTAAAAATTTTAAAGAGAAACAATTGTTATCTTCTCCAATTATCAAGTAAAATGATGTTATATTAAATTATATATAGGGCTAATGAAAATTAAAATTTACTTAAAATTTTAATTATAGCAGAATTTTAAAAATGATAATTAAATATCTGAACTTTTAATTTTCATAAAAATAGTCTGACGTTAATATCTCCATTATCAAAGCTAGCATGATAAGATTATGAAAGTCAAAATGTTGTTCCATCTTGATCTTTAACTCTCCAACTACTCTGCACCAAACTGACAGGGGAACTTGATCATGGTGTAAGCTTGGGTCTTTCAAACTTCTAGTTCGACTAGTTAGAAATTTTGTAAAACAAAGATATTACTTTATATTTTTATGTTTAGAAACTCTTTTTAAAATTACCTTTTTAAATTTATATAACACTCGTATCTTTCTTCTTTTTAATTGTCTTTAGCATATTTATTATCGTGTCTTTCCATACCCCACCATGATAAAATTCAAAATTTACCAACATTTGGATAGCAAATAATTTGAGATGATATTTGATAACTACTACTTAATTGTGAGCCAAGAAAATGAAGCACATGTTGATTTGTCAATCATGTAATAACATCAAAGTGAAGGACTAATGATATATGTGTAAGATGCAGATATATTCAAGTCACTGTCATACCATATATGCATCTGCAAAATATTAGCCTTTTTTTTTAGTTTGAATTATAATTAAAAAGGTTAACTAAATTTTGAAATTTTTTATGATTGGCTCATTTTATAATTTAACTCAAAGTTTTAAAATTAAAAAATTAAATTTAATCAAAGCCTGATAAATTCAAACTAAAATTACTGACTTGGAATGAAACCTCAAGAGTTGGATACAACTTTATTTGAATGTTGGCTAATACCAATGAAACGTCGAAGGCTGTCAAATTGGGGACAAAATTTTCTGTTTAATTTTATGATGTTTTATTGTGTCCCATAAAATTTCAGTCATTTATTTATGCGGGATTCGTGTTTATTTATACGGGATCTACGAAGATTCACATAAATAAATGACTGAAATTTATTGAACACATTAAAACACCATAAAATTAGACAAAAAATAAAATAAAATCGCCAAATTATCGGCCGCCAAAACGATTTACTAGTTGCTACAGAAGATTACAAAGAAGTAGGTCCATATAATCGTCTGTGTCATTTGGTCCGTTCCATGAAGGAAAATCCAAAAAGAACCACAAGCTCACTTCAACCACAAGCTCGAATATAATACTATTGAGACGAATCGGGCAATACAACTGACAGACTTGGACGTTTCATTGGTATGGGCAGATATTCAAATAAAGTTGTATACAACCCTTGAGGTCCGTAAGGTGAAGCAGGAAAGAAGAAGCAAGTAAGCAGCAGCAGATATGCTGTCAACAGGAAGTCCGGAGCATGTTGCACCGCTGTTGGAGAGTGCAGGTCACAGTAGAGGATGTCAAGAACATCGAGGAACTTGGTTTGGTTGTATTACAAAGAAATTGCTTGATGTTGAGGAAGCCAAGAACCAGATCTTCTTTGCTCTCCCAATGATTTTTACTAATGCTTTCTACTACCTGATAAATCTGGTTTCTCTCATGTTTTCTGGTCACCTCGGAGAGCTTGAGCTTGCTGGTGCCACCCTTGCCAATGCCTGGTACTTCGCCACCGGTGTCTCTCTCATGGTATTTAATAGTAGTCGCCTCACTCTCATCTATCCAGTTACATGGAGTTGATAAATGTTTTGAACAACTGATTTCAAGCACAAGGTTAGAGCATGTTAGAAATCCTTCTGAATCTGCTCTCTTCTTTTGTCATTCTATGTAGGCGGGGTTGAGTGGATCACTTGAGACGATATGTGGACAAGGGTATGGAGCAAAACAATACAGAATGTTAGGAATCTATCTCCAAGCATCCTGCATTGTATCTTTTCTGTTCTCCACAATCCTGTCCATAATCTGGTTTTACACAGAGCCAATAATGATTATACTTCACCAAGATCCTCAAATTGCAAAATCTGCTGCTCTTTACTTGAAATATCTCATTCCAGGCTTGTTTGCATACGGATTCATTCAAAACATCCTCAGGTTTTTACAGACACAATCAGTTGTTATGCCTCTGGTGGCCTTTTCAGGAGTACCAACATGTATCCATGTAGGCCTAACTTACGTTTTGGTTCACTGGACTAAGCTCGGGCTCAAGGGAGCTCCATTGGCAACTTCCATTTCATTGTGGACATCAACGCTTGGATTGGCTGCATACGTGGTTTTCTCCAAGAGATTCAAGCATACATGGGGAGGATTTTCATCTGCATCTTTCAGTTACATACATACAAATCTGAAACTGGCTTTGCCTTCCGCAGCTATGTCATGGTAATCACAGGAAACTATACGATTTTTATACTCGTTTGTGATTACATTCTAATAAAAAAATTTCGTATGTAGCTCACAGATGAACTTATAAACTCACCAGAGCTTACGTTTCCATCTCATTCTTTGCTAGTTTGGAGTTTTGGGCTTTCGAGGTTTTGGTGCTCCTCGCAGGAGTCATGCCAAATTCTGAGATAACAACATCTTTGATTGCAACCTGGTTAGTTCTAAAATATTTCCTATTATACGCTATGAACTTGTTTTTACCCTTGTTCTTATGTTGGTTAATTGGATTTGTAACTTAGCGTGAACACAGAAACTATTGCTTACATGGGAGCATTTGGTCTTAGCGCTGCAGTGAGGTTAGCTGGAAACCGAAAATTCCATCTTTAATAGCAATTCCTTGAATCTCTACGCTCTATTGTAGACATTAAAGTGGGAGTTTTTTCTTTTAGCACAAGAGTGTCTAACGAATTAGGAGCAAGCGATCCAGACAGAGCAAAGAACGCCATGGCTGTGTGCCTTAAGCTCTCTATAGTCCTCGCTCTTATCATTGGTTTAGCTCTAGGTGTAGCTCACAACCAATGGGCTGGTCTCTTCAGTGATAGCACTTCTATTAGAAAAGGCTTCGCTTCTATGACAGCTTTGCTTGTCATCTCCATTACAGTAGATTCTTTTCAAGCAATTTTGTCAGGTTCTCAACATTGACCATCCATGCCTTTTTTCAGATTTTAGTACATCAATTTCCACGTTTTATAACTTGTTCTCGATACAGGCGTGGCTAGAGGCTGTGGTTTGCAGAAACTAGCTGTTATTGCAAATACTGTAGCATTCTACTTCGTCGGATTGCCAGTTAGTGCAATCCTTGGATTTAAGTTGAAGCTTTACTCTCAGGTAAATCAAAAATTTCAAAGAATGCAGCAGGGACTTGTTGCTCCAATTTAGCTTTTCTTTGGATGTTTATCATTTTGTTCCGTGGTACTAGGGACTGTGGATTGGTTTAATCTGCGGCCTTTCATTCCAAGCCTGCACTCTGTTCGTGATTTTGCAACGTGTTAAATGGGGTAAAATAGACCTCTCAGAGACTGCTCAAAAGGAAAAATCAATCATGGCTTAACAAGAATTCTGGACTGAGAACACTGGAGAATTGTTTAACGAGAGTGCTACATCATAATCTTGAAAAAAGAATGCATTTGTATGACTAATTAAAGAATAAGTCTGCGTATTATTAGAACTTGTTAGACAAAGCCTATCTTTTTTTTAGCTACGAAAGAACAATTTCATCATGTTTGTTGTTAATCTTATGCATGTTTATTTCACGAAGAACCAGTCATACTTTTGTTTTGTCAATCACAAAATATGGAATCTATAAATATAAATATTATATAAATTTTGAATTGAAAAATAAGATAAAGACAACTAAAGAAGTATTTAAATATTTAATCTATCCAAAATATTGAAGAAGGATCTAGTGTTTCTACCGAGAATTAACGAACATCACAATTTGAGATTAAATACTGTTAAAGACTGGGTCGGTTTATATGTTAAGGACTGGGTCGGTTAACCTCATGGGTCGGTTATCCTATGAACCAGACGGATCATGGATTTATACCTACAACCTTCACTCCACGCTTCACTTTTACATAAGTAGCACACAAACTTTTCACACTACTCAATAAAACACCATGCACCACGACTGAGCAGTGTCCTTTTATTCCTTTGCTTTGTTTGTTCTTCTCCTACAGCTGTAAATACAGTTATAAGTATAACAGACAAGTAGCCAATATAATTTTGTTCTTTTCTAGTATAAGTAGACAGTCTATGTACATACACATTTTGTGGTGAATTAAATAGAAGAAAATTTACATCATTTTTTCATGATATTAGAGCTTATGGTTTGATCCAACTTACCACCAAAAATGTTGATCATGGCTGAAAGTGAAAACAGCCACCTTGACTCCACAGACCTAGAAAAATATTTCATCATCAACACAAAAAATCCAGAAGCAGTCCTCGTTACCACCCTCTTCAATGGGAACAATTACCTAACATGGAGCAAGGCAATGATGATAGCTCTTTGTGCCAAAGATAAGCTATCTTTTATTGATGGAACATGCACTCAACCAACAGATGACAGAACTTTACTCACCAGATGGAAGAGAGCAGATTCCATGGTCAAGTCCTGAATCCTCAACTCAATGAACAAAGAGCTGGGAGATGCATTCCTGTCATTTTCTACAATCAAGGAGCTTTGGGATGAGCTGAAAGAGAGATTTGGAGAGACTAATGGTCCACTGTTATACCAGATAGAAAGAGAGATCAGTCAACTCAAACAAAGTAATCTCACAATCTTAGCTTACTACACAAAGCTAAACAAACTTTGAGATGATCTATATAGTCTAAGCCCAATACCCACTTGCACCTGTGAGACTGCCAAAGCAATTAATACGAAGGAGAACATACAAAGACTTGTACAGTTTCTGATGGGCCTGAAAGAAGAATATGAACATGTTATGAACCAAGCTTATAGAGCCTCTACCTATGGTGAACAGGGCTTATGCCATGATGCAGACAATTGAAAGACAAAAAACATTAAATGCAAGTAATGAGAACAACATGAATGTTGCTATGATGGCAAAGCAACCCACCTTTAACGCAAAAGAGGGGGCAGAAACAACAACAGCAGTAAGAAGACCTACACAAGAAAAGAAGACAAGCATTATGAAAAATGTGGGATGGCAGGGCATACCATAGAAACATGTTTTAAAATCCATGAAGTGCCTGAATGGTATAGAGAGCTGACTGAACAGAAGAGTAGAGCCAACTTAGTTGTATTTGGTGACTCCCCTGCAGACACACAAAATGAACATAGTGAGTGCAATGACAGGAGTGATCAAATCCCTCAACGTCTAGCCACATTCATACAGCAAGAAATATCCAAAGCAATTAAAGGAAAGGGCACAAGTGAGGTAAAGATGGAATGTTTTACAAACTTTGCAGGTAATGGCAACATAAATACACATACTATAGAAAATACATGCACATGGTTGATTGACTCAGAAGCATCATCACATATGATCAAGAACTTAAATTTCTGCCATAATCATGAAGAAAACAGGACGTATGATCCTATTACCCTCTCGGATGGCACACAACAGGAAGTAAAACACATATGCCAAGCCACTTTTGGTGATAAAATCACAATTGATGAAATATTGCACATATCAAATTTCTTCAAGAATCTACTCTCAGTAAATAAGCTCACCACACAAAATGATGTAGTTGCTATTTTCGTATCTAATAATCTATTATTGCAGGACCTTCAGACTAACAACAACATAGCGGCTATCAAGGTTAGGAGTGGATTGTATGAGCTAAATTCAGACAGCTTATTACATCCAGGGACCCTGAAAGGTCCTTTCCTAGACTTCTATAGAACCAAAAATGTTGCTTTTAGTGTTATTATTCCCTCTGATGTTTGACATAATAGATTAGGACATGTTTCTAGAGAAAAAATGCAACATATCAATGAAATCAAGTTTTCTGCTCATGATTTGTCTGATTGTCAAGTGTGTCCTATGACAAAACAACATAGGAAACCCTTTCCCAAACACAAAATAAAGACCACTAGAACTTTTGAACTCTTACACATGGATCTATGGGGGCCTTATCGGATCCCTACCTCAAGTGGATCACAATTCTTCCTTACCATTGTAGTTGATTACTCTAGAGCTACCTGGACATTTCTACTTCAACACAAAGATGAAACCCAACCTACCATAACTCAATTTATCAAATCCATGGAGAAATAGTATGATACTAGGGTCCTGAGAATACAAACTAATAATGGGAAGGAATTCATAAATCATGAATGCAGAAGATGCTTTGCAGAAATGGGAATAATGCACCAGAAAAGTTGCCCCTATACCCCACAACAAAATGGTGTGGTGGAAATCAAGCACAAACATCTACTCCAAATGACTAAAGCCTTGCTGTTCACAACAAACTTGCCTAAACACTTTTGGGGAGAAGCACTTCTTACAGCCACCTACCTTCTAAACAGAATCTCAACTAAGACTCTACAATGGAAGACTCCATACGAAAGATTACATAAGAGGGGACCAGCCTATGATCATTTAAAAACCTTCGGGTGTCTATGTTTTGCCTTAAACAAAACTCCAAGTAGGATCAAGCTAGACCCTAGAGCCTCAAAATGTCTTCCTCAGATACATGCTAGACTACAAAGCATACAAAGTGATGGATCTTGAGACAAAACATACCTTCAGCTCAAGGGATGTAACTTTCCATGAAAGCATCTTTCCCTTTGCTAATGCCCAAAACAGAACAACATAAGGACCACCACCATTATTCCCCTGCATCACCCCTGATAGTGATGCAGAGCTACCAAATGACATGCAAAGGACTATAAACATACAACACACAGAAACCACACCAGATATCACATAAACTCTACCTTCACCCTATGACTCTCCAAAACAACACACAATTTCAAACAATCACATCACGAAAAGCTAGAGAACCCACACCATACCCAAATACCTGAATGATTATGTCCTCCAAGCCTCTGCTCATCAATCCACTGCTGTATTTGATACCTTTAATGTTGCTTTACGAGTTTTTGGTCCTACAGGAACAGAAGAAAGCAAGGAGTCACATTCCTAAATTGCACATGCACAACCATACATGGAGTTTATAGGTAATGTAAACACTGCCTTTGAACCTTTTTCCCATGAGACAACATGTAAATCAAAGGAATGGAGGGACTCAATAGACTCACAACTGAAAGCCCTTGAAGACAACCAAACTTGGATGTTGACAGAATTGCCTAAATGAAAGCGAGCTATAGCATCAAAATGGGTGTATAAAGTCAAATACAAACCAGATGGCTTAGTTGACAAATTAAAATCAAGGTTGGTAGCCAAGGGTTTCAACCAATGAGAGGGTGTGGACTACTCAGAGGTGTTTTCCCCTGTGGCCAGAATTATAACAATTAGAACTATCCTAGCAATAACAACAATCAGGAAGTAGCCTATAATACAGTGTGACATCAATGATGCCTACCAACGTGGTCACCTAGAAGAGGAACTCTACATGGTACCTTCATAAGGATACACAAAGGCCAAGGCAGGGGAAGTCTGCAGGCTACTAAAATCAATTTATGGGCTTAAACAAGCAGGCAAACAATGGCACAAAGAGCTGACTACAACACTGAAAACTTTAGGTTTCAACAAGGCAGAAGCTGACCACTGCTTGTACACTAAAGGCCAAGGGGAGGAATTTGCTGCCATTATCATCTATGTAGATGATATTCTCATCACAGGTGCAAATGAGACACTCCTAATCAACGCAAAATAAGCTTTACACAGAGAGTTCTCAATCAAGGACCTGGGATATGCTAAGTACTTGCTAGGGGTTGAAATAGCAAGATCAGAAGAAGGCACAATACTCAGTCAAAGCAAGTACGCGAGGGACATCTTATAAGAAACAGACCTGCTAGATTGTAAATCATGTACAACACCTATAGCCCCAGGCAGTAAGCTTACCATCGATGATGGTGAGCTCCTTAAAGATCTGGAATGATACAGAAGAATTGTAGGTCGACTACAGTATCTGAACTTCACCATACTTGACCTTGCCTACATCACACAGCAATTGAGTCAATCATGAAACATTGAGGGAACCACGCTGGAAAGCCGTAAAACATGCCTTAAAATATCTAAAAGGAACACAACATCAAGGTCTATTTTACGCAACATGCTCAACCCTAGAACTCACCGCTTACTTAGATTTGGACTAGGCAAGTTGTGTCTACAGCAGGCGATCCTTGACTGGGTTCTGCGTGTTCCTCGACGATTCACCTATCTCCTGGAAGACAAAGAAACAAATGACCGTAAGCAGATTGTCAGTGGAAGTAGAATACCGAAGTCTCGCTTCAACAATATGTAAACTGAGATGGATCATACACCTATTACGGTATTTTCAGGTGAAAATCGCAAAAGCCATACTTTTGTTCTGTGATAACCAAGCAGCGATCCATATATCCTGAAGCCTTGTCTTCCACGAAAAAACGAAGCATCTGGAAATCGACCTCCACCTAGTTCGCGATGTAGTAAACGCAGAATTTCTGGATCTCCAACACATTCGCAGCCAGCAACAACTAGTCGATCTCTTCACAAAACCTCTCCCCGCGTGAACGTTCGGAACCCTAATCTCCAAGTTCGAATTCGTGCGTTTCCTTCGAGTCTCCGACTTGAAGAGGGGGTGTTAAAGACTGAGTCGGTTTATGTGTTAAGGACTGGGTCGGTTCACCTCATGGGCCGGTCATCCTATGGACCAGACGGGTCATGGGTTCACAAAAGACCCATCACCCATTATACCCATAACCATCCCTTCACACTTCACTCTTACATCAGCAGCACACAAACTTTTCACACTGCTCAGTGACACACCATGCACCACAACTGAGCAGTGTCCTTTTATTCCTTTGTTTTGTTTGTTCTTCTCCCACAGTTGTAAATACAGTTATAAGTACAGTAGACAAGTAGCCAATAGAATTTTGTTCTTTTCTAGTATAAGTAGACAATTTATGTACATACACATTTTTTGGTGAATTAAATAGAAGAGAATTTACACCATCTTTTCAAATGCGGTCTAATTAATTTGTACTCATTAATAAGAAATAGGTTTAATCTAAACTAGAGTTAATTCAACTTAATTTAGTTGACCTAATGTTCTATTTCCATTAATTAAGATATGACTAATTTAATTTAGTATCGTTTGGTTCACTTGACTTACTTGATTTAACTTTATATGAATTTTAATTCTATTTTGTATATCAAAAAGGAAAAATAAATTTAGTAGGATTGAAAGTCAAATTGGTATATATTTAAAATGTTTATATCCACTAATCAATGATAGAAGTGCAATTATTAATCTAAATTAGATTTTAATTGAGGATTGGACTTAAAATTTGACCTCATGCAAAGTTATGTATATTAAATAAACATTTTAAATTTTTTCTAATATGTATATTTAGCAATTATTAGAGTAATATATCTCAACTATAATCATCTCTTGAAATTTAACCTTTAAAGTTATGTATATTAAAAAATATTTTAAGATCTAGTAAAACTAAATTAATTCAAAAAGTATATTTAAAAACTATTAAATTAACTCAATAGTTTATATCCATTAATCATAAATAGGGTTAGTCTAAGTAAACTTGAATCGATGAATATGGTTTGACGAGTTGGAACCAACCCCATGTGTGTTCGTCATGTACTGCAGGTGTTACTTTTTTCTTTCCTTTTATGTACTCCCTCCTATCCAAAATGAAAGTCGTTTTAAAAGGATTTTAATTATTCAAAATAAGAGTCGTTAGTGACTTTTCATGCATGTTTATAATTTTACTTCCAAAATTACCCTTTAATTTCTCTCACATCTTGATTACACAGATTACATTTTCAAGGCAGTTCAACATGCAATTTCTCTCACATGAGTAGCACCATTAATAAGACTATATCAAACATTTCATTAACTTTCTTAATAAGTGTACATCTCTCTAAAACAACTTTCATTTTGAATAGGAGGGAGTATGTTTAAAGCTTTGACATTTAGGTTGCAGCCATCGGTTGTTCAATCATGTGCTTTATTGAATTGACATAAGACTCTAAAGTAATGTTTTAAAAATCAGACCAGTGGTTGAACCGGAGAAATAACTGATTAAAGGTCAATGGTTTAACCGTGATCAAACTGATAAGTAATAAATATATAAATTTTTATTTTATATATTATATATATAAGATAATTTTTAAACATACTATTTAATTATTTATTTATCTAATTGTAAACTTAACTTAAACCTTCAAATTTTAAAATATAGAATTTAAAAAAAAAATTGCCAAATACAACACAAAATAAGATAACAAAGCTCACTAGTCATATTTCATCAAAAAGATAAAAAAAGATCACTAATCATAATATTCATTCAAGTTGAAATCATCAAAATCAAGGCATTTTAAATGGACTGGCCGATTCTTTCTTTCACGGGTTCAATAGTTTTTACCGGTCTGACCGTAAAATAAACGGGTCAATCACTCACAAAAAATACGTACTAAACCAGACTGTTTTATACTCCGGGTCATCGATTCTTCGGTCCGATCGACCGGTTTGATCTCAAAACACTGCTTTAAGGATATAAATTTCGAGTCATGAGGTGTAAGCTCTCTTGTGCATTTTGTACTAAGATTCCACCAATTTTGTTTGATCAATCAGGCTATTAGTTTGGAGTTGAATAATAATACTGTAATATATATGTTGAGACAGAATGAAACAAAATTTTGAAGACAGAATAAAACAAAAATTGAAAACAGTGATAGACAAAACAGATAAAACTATGCTCGTCTCGAGGATAGTAATGTGTTTGGTTGCAGTTGACAGAATATAAGAAACAGTGTCAATAACTAAAGTATCCATGTAGTATAATATGATTGGAAATATGTAATTCATTGATAATTTTAAAATGAATGATTTGTATTAGTAAAAAATTAACAAATAATAATAATAATAACAATAACAATAAGAAATTAATTTAGTATAATAATAATAATAATAATAATAATAATAATAATAGAAGAAGAAGAAGAAGAAGAAGAAGCGAGGAAGAAAATTAAAAATCCTAAGGAATTTAATAATAATAATAATAAGAAGAAAAATAATTATGTATAATAATGATAATAAAAATAATAAGAAAATTAATTTTGTATAATAATAATAATAAGTACAAAATTTATAATAATAATTAATAATAATAATAGCAATAATTAATAATAATAATAAGTATAAAATTTATAATAATAATAATAATAATAATAATAATAATAATAATAATAATAATAATAATAATAATAATAATAATAATAATAATAATAATAATAATAATAATAATAGTGATTTTATTAGGGAGGGTATAAGGAAAGGGTATTTTAAAAGTTACTTATTTGTTTTGTTTACATCAAAAGATAAAAATCTTATCATTTGATTTTGAAAAGAACAAAAATTTATATTCTTATAACCTAAAATCAAAATAAAATAAATTAAACTAGCAATTAAACACTAAAAAATACAAAATTTTTGTGCTTTATTATCCCGCTCCAGCTTAGAAGATAATAATCATACTCTGCATAATAGAATGGGTGGGGTCTGGGGAACCGTGCACTGTACGTTCCCTACAGCTGTTCCGGTTCACACACTTTGGTTGAGAAAGTAAGCGAGACTGAGAGAAGAAGAGGACAAATACAACTTCCAATGCGACTGACAACCATTTTTTTTAGATTTGCAAATCCTTTCGTTGACTTAAAAGAAGATGAATTTGTTGGGAGTAGAAATATGTTAAAATTTAGATCTCAGTTTTTAAATTAATTCAAATTGTTGATTCATTAAATGATTTATTTGAAACATACGATTATTTAAATATGAGATATTTTAATGTATTATTTATTATTGAATTCTAAATTACCGATTCATTAAATGATTATTTGAATATGATGATTTTTATTGCATTTATATAATTGCAAAATTTGGAATATGTTAATTTGTATGAGTAGAAACATATTAATTCTTGGATTAAAAGTTATAAAATTTATAAATTTAACCCTTATAAAGTTATAAATAATTTAAAAATATTTTTAGATTAAGTCAAATTGAATTAATCAAAAGGGCATTTTAAAAAACTATTAAGTTAACCTAATAATTTTATCCATCAATCATAAAGAGGGTTAGTCTAAACTAGACTTATTCTGACTAATATGATTTGACTCCACTTGAGATGGATCGAATTGGTTGAATAAGTATGTTTAGAAATTATTAGGGTAACTTAATAGTTTATATCCGTTAACTGTGGGGGTTTTAATCCCTTTAAAACTCAAGATCGATTCATATCAAATCATCAAGAACAAGATAAAGCGGAAGCATACTTGAATCCATTGTAAAATCTGTACTGAAGTTTTGCGGTTTTGTCTTCCAAATTAGAACGTAGCCCTTTTTCCAGAGTTTTCCGTAACTCTCTGTTTTCTCTCTCTGACGATGGGATTTCAGACAAGAATTAGATTACGTTTAATTTGGGGACCATAACCTTTTATATTAGGATAAAACCCTAATTTAATTTCTAGTTTGTCCCATCATAAAACTAGAAATAGAAGCTCGGTTTCTACACATATAAAGCCCATACTTAAAATAGATACATGAAGCCCAAATACCATAAACATATTAGACCACTTTAATTAATTGGGCTAAACTTTATATGATAGCCTTTATATATAATTATACACATATAAGCCCACATGTTTGATTAAAAAATCCTTACAATCTCCCACTTGGGCTCTATGTGTTACCTTAAAATTGTATATTAACCTTATGAGTACTCAAAATTGTGTTATCATTACTGTATGCATCTCTAGACAATCCGGTCCATCAATCATACCAACATAGGATCAAAGCGTCTTTCGCTACAATTAACGTAACTAGAACCATCAATGGTCACGTATGCCAATATAATGAAATGACATGGATCAAGCATGGATGTGTAGCATGGAAATTATAAGCAGCGTGATCTTAGCATGCTTATTTCCAACTGGTCCAACCTTATGCTTTAGTGAGATCAATCTTAAATAAGTTCAGAGACAAAATAAACCATATATCTTAAAGCTGAAAATAACCTCAAACAACTTAACCGAAAATTGTATCCAAAATGACAGTGAAAATGTCTAATCCAAAAGCATCTACAATACAAACTCCCACTGAAACTATATATCCTGAAAAGATGTAACACCCATATGAGCGGTGTGCTCATGAAAGACCTAGGTGGCACTTCTTTAGTAAGCGGATCATGACCATGGAGTTTGATCCAATGTGTTGTATAAACAATTGTCCACTCGAACTCTCTCTTTAACAATTAGGAACTTGATGTCGATGTGCTTCGACTTTGTCGAGCTCTATTGTTATTGGAATATAGCAACTGCAGAGTTATTGTCACAAAATAACTTAAGTGGTCTTTCAATAGAGTCCTGATGCACGACTAGTGACAAAGTTTGCAGACCATATCCCATGGTTGGATGCCTCATAACATGCTCTAAACTCCGCTGCCATGGTGGAAGAAGCTATAAGTGTCTGCTTAGCACTTTTCCAGGAAATAGCTCCTCCGGCAAGCAGGTAGATATAGCCCGAAGTGGATCTCCTACTATCTTGGCATCCAGCAAAATCGGAATCAGAATAACCAATGATCTCCAGCTTATCCGATTTCCTGTATGTGAGCATATAATCTTTCGTTCTCTGCAAGTACGCAATATCCGGACGCGTACAAACCTGAACATACATTAGACTTCCTACAGCCGAAGCATAAGGAATCTTCCGCATTTCCTTAGCTTCAAAGTCATTCTTGGGGCATTGACTTAAGCTGAACTTATCTCCCTTAGACACAGGGGTATCACTTGGTTTACTATCCTGCATGTCAAACCTTTTAAGTACCTTTTCGATATAGCTCTTTTGTGACAATCCAAGAATACCTCGAGAGCGTTCCCGATGTATCTGAATCCCTAACACAAAAGATGCGTCACCAAGATCTTTCATTTCAGATTTCTTTGACATAAATCTCTTAGTTTCGTGCAATAAGCCTATATCATTAGTGGCAAGCAATATGTCATCGACATATAAAACCAAAAAAATGTACTTACTCCTACTGAACTTATGGTATATACAATCATCAGCCAAGTTCATCTCAAAACCAAACGAGATGACAACTTGGTGAAATTTGTAATACCATTGACGAGATGCCTGCTTGAGTCCATAGATGGATTTCTTTAGTTTGCAAACCATTTGCTTTGCATCTCCTTATACAAAGTTTTCTGGTTGCACCATATAAATCGTCTCATCAATGTCACCATTGAGAAACGCTGTCTTAACATCCATCTGATGTAACTCTAGATCAAAATGTGCCACTAATGCCATTATTATCCTGAAAGAGTCTTTCGAAGAAACTAGAGAGAAAGTCTCTTTATAATCAATGCCTTCTTTTTGTGTAAAGCCCTTTGCGACAAGACGAGCTTTGTACCTTTCTACATTGCCTTTCGAATCCTTCTTGGTCTTAAATATCCATTTGCAACCAATAGGTTTCGCACCTTTAGGCAATGATACAAGGTCCCAAACATCATTGTCCTTTATAGACTTTATCTCATCATTCATGGCATCAATCCACTTTTGATAGTTAGAACTTTCCATGGCTTGATGGAAGTTGATTGGATGATCTTCCACCATACCAATGTCAACTTCATGTTCTTGAAGAAATACAACATAATCATCTGGAATTGCACTTCTCCTCTCTCTAATGGATCTCCTTAATGGCATAGGTTCTTGAGGTTGTAGAGTTTGTTCTTCTGGAACAAATTGTTAAACTTGGGGAGGAGTTTCTATGGCATTGTCTTGATCCAGAATTGCTTCTTGAACAACGTCAGGAATGGAAACCTGACCCTGATCATTGTCAATAGCAAATAGAGGAATTTCAACATGTTCCTTTTCAAAAACAAAGTCCTTAATCCTTTCTCCCCCCGCAAACTCAACATCCTCAAAAAATCGGGAATTTTTCGTCTCAAAAATTGCCTTAGTAGTGGGATCATAAAACTTGTAACCCCTTAATCTTTCAGAATATCCAATAAAGTAACAACTGATAGTCCTGGAGTCCAGTTTCTTTTCATTTGGCCTATAAGGCCTTGCCTCAGCTGGACATCCCCAAATATGCAAATGCTTTAAACTAGGCTGCTTGCCTGTCCAAAGTTCTTAAGGGGTCTTATCAGTTGCTTTACTTGGAACTCTATTGAGTATATATGCTGCGGTCTTTAGTGCTTCTCCCCAGAGTGATTCTGGTAAGGTGGAATGACTAATCATACTCCTCACCATATCCTTAAGCGTTCTGTTTCGTCTTTCAGCAACACCATTCATGCTAGGCAAACCTGGCATAGTGTACTGTGGGACGATACCGCACTCCTCTAGAAATTTAACAAATGGTCCTGGACGTTGTTTACCTAATCCGTCATATCTACCGTAGTACTCGCCACCACGATCATATCTGACACTTTTAATCCTTTTGTTGAGTTGGTTCTCAACTTCAGCGTTAAAATTTTTGAACATGTCCAAAGACTGTGATTTGTCATGAATGAGATAAAGGTAGCCATATCGCGAGAAGTCGTCTATGAACGTTATAAAATACGGTTGACCATTCCAAGGCGCCGTAAGGAATGGCCCACAAATATCCGTATGTATAAGTTCTAAGATGTCTGAAGCCCTATTGGCACCAAATCTCCTGACATTTGTTTGTTTCCCCTTAATGCAATTAACACAAGTAGCATAATCTGTAAAATCAAGGGGATCGAGAATTCCATTGGACACAAGTCTCTCAATTCTCCTTTCGGAGATGTGACCTAATCTCTTGTGTCACAACGGGGCAGAATTCTCTTCGATTAATTTACGCTTTAAACTTCGTGTACCCATATGCAAGGCTTCATTAAATGAAGTATTAATGTCAAGCATATGTAGATTATCGTAACCTGATAAAGAACTGATACCAACCAAACTTGAATTTTGAAAGAGACTAAATATTCCATTTCCAAATGAACAACAATAACCAGATTTGTCCAAAGAAGAAATAGAAATCAAATTCAGTCTAAAAGACGGTACAACAAAAGTCTCAACTAAATCCAAATAAAATCCAGTTCTTAACAATAATCTAAAAGTCCTTATTGCTTCGACTTCTACCGACTTGTCGTCCCCTACATAGATGTATCTTTCACCATCACTTGGTTTTCGGCAACTCAGGCAACCCTGCATAGACACACTGATGTGAGTTGTTGCACCAGAATCTAACCACCATGTGTGTCTAGGTCAAGTCAAATTAACCTCGAACAAACCAAAGTAAGAAGCATACCTTTCTTTGCATGCCATGCGTGATAATTGGTACACTGCTTCTTTACATGACCTTCAGCATCACAAAAGAAACAACCTCTTGGTTTTTCTTCCTTATTCTGTTTCTTTTGTGTTCTTTGGAACCGCATGACTTCCTTAGTTTTCTTTCTTTTGTTCCTTTTGTCCTTAGATGTTATGGCTAAGTGAGCACTTTCGCCTTATCATGCTTCAACCTTTCCTCTTCACGGACACGGTGTGAGATAAGCTCATTAAGAGACCATGTCTCTTTCGTGATTATAACTCACTTTGAATTGGTATCTTGTGCGGAAGAGATATCAAAACCAGATGCACTAACAAGTCTTGGATAATTCCAACTTAAGTGCTTTCAATTTTGAAGCAATGTGAGACATTTCCATAATGTACTCCTTATGTTTCCTTTTCTGCATACCTCGTTGAGTTAAGCTTTGCCAAAAGTATACTTGTTTCACCTTTTCATTTTGGCAAATCTTTTCTCAAGGTCCTCGAGAAACCCTTAGTCGTAGTGTCTGTTTGGACATAGTGCCCGAAAAGCTTACGGAATGGCACGCTTCATGATCATCAAGTTCATACGATTCGATCTTTCCCACTTTTCCATCTCCCTCTTTTGATCAGAGGTACTCTCACCAGTAAGTGGATCAGGTTGATCGACTCGTAAAGCAAGATCCAAGTCCATGACTCCGAGAACAATCAAAACGTTCTCCTTCCATGACTTAAAATTAGTGTCATTAAGCATAAGAATTGAATTAACACTAGCAGAGATATTTGCAGTAAAATCAGGAACTGAACAGAGAACAAAACAAACAAAATCTAATTACTCACATAACAACACTATAATATGCCAAATTAATTATAAACAGATAATGGTAGGGCCCCATCACAAGATACCATGCACAACATTAATATTTAGTCTTTGGACAGAAATACTAACTTGTAAGTAGTACCTTGGTGTAGTGATCAAATACTGACAATAAGGCATGTCAAACAATAAACCTTTCTTTGGACTGATTTAATGTTCACATATTATACTGAATAATTGCCACGCATTTACCACCACAAATGTATATGCAATTCGGGCCAAATATAAACTTTCCTTTGGGCCAGTCCATATTCGCATGAATAACATACACACAAAACTTTTTAACATTCTAAGTTAAATTAATTTCACAAGAGAGGTTGCTTTGGCAACATGTTGTTTCAATTAATTTAATTTAAAATGCTATATATTTCTTTAAAATGCCACAATCTGAAATTAATACCAAACTTTACATAAGCTGTATGAAAACTTCGTAGCTTTAATTTTTTGATGCTATGATATTGATAATCTTGTCAGCTTAAATCAAAAATTGGGTCAAAATTTTACAAATCAAATCAGAAATTATAAATTTTAGACTCAAAACTTATTCCTCATAATATTAATCTGTAACATGCATACTAACATATAAATCTAGAACTTTACGATGATTAATATATAAAACCCAATAAATCAATAACAATCATCGTCACTACAGAATAAGAACAATAAGAACTTGGAAAACATTCTGGAAACAATGTTTATCTAATGGACAACATCTAATGGATAAAACTTCACTCTTTATCCAATGGCCAAAATTGGGTTCTTTATCCAGTGGGTAAAACATCAATTGTTATCCAATGGGCAACAAAAATCCTTCCTTATCCAATGATTTACGATGACAATACAGAAACAATGATATTGGTCATTGAATAAAGGTCAAAACGTTCCTGAAAAGCAACTTTCAGCAGATATAATCGGTAAAACACCAATGTTAAATAAAACACCGTAAACGTTTCTTTAAAAAACTTTCCACTGGAGTTATCGCTGAACAACAAGGTTCATCGAATACATATACGAATAACAAAACCACCACCGAATTATAATCGTTTCATGCCAAACGAAAGAAACTCCAATACCGAAGACAAGAAGGAAACCAATCCATCATTCTCGATGACCTAATTATAAACTCGCTCTGATATCACTTGTAGAGGTTTTAATCCCTTTAAAACTCAAAATCGATTCATATCAAATCATCAAGAACAAAATAAAGCGGAAACATACCTGAATCTATTGTAAAATCTGTACTGATATTTTGCAGTTTTGTCTTCCAAATTAGAACGTAGCCTTTTTTCAGAGTTTTCCGTAACTCTCTGTTTTCTCTATCTAATGATGGGATTTCAGACAAGAATTAGGTTACGTTTAATTTGGGGACCATAACCTTTTATATTAGGATAAAATCCTAATTTAATTTCTAGTTTGACTCATCATAAAACTAGAAATAGAAGCCCGGTCTCTACACATATATAACTCATACTTAAAATAGATGCATGAAGCCCAAATATCATAAACATATTAGACCACTTTAATTAATTAGGCTAAACTTTATATGATAGCCTTTATATACAATTATATACATATAAGCTCACATGTTTGATTAAAAAATCCTTACATTAACTAGTTGTCATTATATACCATAAAAGTCACCTTCAATAACTCAGATGAGATTGGAGACCTGACATGAACAAAGGATTCAGATGACTATTATATCGACTTACGTCCTAGAATCAATCAATTTAGTTATAATTTAGTCACAATTATTTAAAGACATTTTTATCTTATATAACTTTATATGATAAAGTTTATAGAATAATTATATATTGTAAATGAAATTATAATGAGATTATAATAATGATATTCACATTAAATTTATGTATTATTTCTAAATTGTTCATAGTTATTGTTTTATTAAGATTGGACATTAATAGAATGTAAACAAATGAGCACATATTATATTTTTCTTTATAAAAGAAGTAGTCGATCTCATAAATTGAAGTATAGAAATAATTAAACAAATATGTGGGTGTTTGTTAAAGAACAAATTCACTTAATAGTCTTGATATGAGAAATCAAATTGGAACATTAATTACTTATATGTTTATAGAATTCTCATTCGATGATTGTATAAGCGATCATTTAACTTGAGATATTCAAAATTATCTTGTATATGAATTGTTATGCTTTGATATTATTGATGACTCATTTAATCATGGGCCCTTCAGTCAATGGCCATTAGATGTAGCATCAATTATATAGAGGTAGTTGAATGATCAAGTTAAGATTTACCATCTTAAAGTAATTAGAGAAAATGTTTCGTTATTTTTATTAATATTAATTCAAATTTTTTTGATCAAGATGGAAATATGTTTTGTAAATAGTTTACAAATGTTATTAATTGAATCAATAGGTAATGACGAAAAACTAATATGATTGGATTTAAATTAAAGTAGGCATTAATTTCATGCTTAATGTATGACCGAACATTTTATGATGAAATGATTAAATTATACAAAAAATCGATGCGTATGAAAAGTTAGTTAAAATAACTTTAACGTTCTTAAATATTTGAGTGATTATAATGCGTTATTATCGTCAATCTTGATCTGTGATTATAAATTATTTAATTAAAGAATTAAAGATAACATAAAAGAAGTTTTAATTTATGTAATTATAATTATAATTATAACTATTACCAGCATATTTGAGATGAATCTCATAAATAGAATGTGTTGAAGAGAGAAAAATATTTTAGTTAAATTGAACTTGATTATAAAATTTGAGAAACTTTATAATTAAATATGAGGTATTTAACAAATAAGGATTAATATGGGATATTATATCTTATTTAGGTATAATTAGTATTTAATTGAAATTATTTTTAATTCTAATTAAAGTTTAATTGAAATTATAATTTAAATTTAATTAAATTACTAAAATGTCCCCAATATATTATAACAGACTTAAACTCTAATGAAATTAGCACTTCTTGCTTAACTTTCTATGCAAGAGTTACAAAGTTTCCCTAAACTATTATATAAATATTGTTAGAGACTAGACATTATTGCAACTACGATGGTTGAGATATATCGATTTCAGAAATGGTTCAAGAAATAGATAAGATTATAATCAAGTTTCGGAATAAGATACGAATTAAGACTTATACTTTATTAAAATATATGTGTTAATTATTTTATAAAATTAAAGTGATATTAATTTTTGAAAAATCAAAATAAAAAATCGTAATTATTTCGCTATGATCGGGATCTAATTCTATCCCAATTACCGAACACCTTCTAATGCAAAAACTTCAAGAAGTTTAAAACAGGTGGTCCTGTAAGCGCAGAGCAAGCAATCATAAACATTATGACAACAAGAATATTTTGTTTTTCTATTTCTTTTTTCAGCTACGTGGAACCCTATAACCATGTGAACTTTTGATTCTCTTTACCTATTGTTTCTTCTTGCCAAAGCTATATAAAGATAAAAGAAGAATAAAATGACGACTGAAAGGAGAAAAGAGGACAAATCCGATCCCCTAATAACAACAAACAAACGATTCGGAAAAATGCTCGATGTTAAGAGCTAAATCAATCTAGAAATGTAATAGAATGTTATTTCACTAATTCAAGTCTTGTTTATATCTGCAACTTAAAACACCTATTTAAAATAGCCTAATACAATCTTTTCACTTCTAAACAAGTCTTAAATCGAATATTTTAAAAATTGAATTAAAAGTTAAACTAATAAAATAAAATATTTAAGGTTTAAAAGATTTAACCAGTATTAGATCTTCATAAAACTAACTAAAGATTAATAAAATTAAAATATGTTTGTCCTTACGTATTTAAGAATTTAAAATTTAATTGAAAAATATTAAATAAAAATTAATTGATTTATTTCAATATATTAATTTACAAAAATTTATCAGTATTTAAAAAATATTATTAAAATAAATCGAACTCAAAATTTAAAAACCAAATTAAAAATTAAACACTTTAAAGTTTTTATTATTAAATCGAATGAATCAGTTAAATTTTTTTAATCATTACTTAAATCGAAATTCAAAATTCTACTGGATAGTCATAATTTCTTTTAGATAACTCCAGTTAAAGTGTTGTTTATGGCATTAGAAACTAGACTGATAACCCTTTCAAAGGCTTCAGAAATTCTCCTTCCAAGTGACCATTCAATTCTTGGACTTTCATTGTGAAACATTTTTCAAATAATTTTTTATCAATGCTTCTAGAAGTTGCCATCACAAAAGCAGGCAACCAAGAACATAAATCAAAGTAGATACGATCTGATGGAATTCTATAACTATTCTGATGTAATTATTACAGGTTTCTTAATCAATTGTATTCAGAAAAAAAAATCAGGACATATATGCCTGTTTTTGGAAATTATGCCTATAATATCAGTTTGAGCATCTAATACTATCCCACCCAAGTGCACTCCAAATCACTTGTTCTCATTCTTTTTCCACAATCACTGTCTGTTTTTAATCTTCAATCTATACATCAGACGTGAGATTCTGATTCCCTTCTCGCACTGATTGATTTTTCTATATATATAGACCCTCCTGATCAGAACCTGATGCAACAAGCAAACAAGCACTTTACATTCAATTCTCACCAACTTAGAGAAGGGTTGGTTTTTTCGATTAAAAAGATGGCATCATTGAAGGTAGAGAAATCTGTTGGCACTTCGCTCTTTGGACAGGTCAAGAAAGAACCTGCTAAGGTAAGTACTGATGGTGCCCCCAAACCCGGAGGTTCCAAGCCATCAGCCTCCAAGAAAGCTGCACCAAAGTCTCAAGAACCTAAGAAGAAGGTATATTAATCATAATGTTCCCCTATTTTGTTTGCATAATTCAACCTAGTGTTTAACTTTTGTGTTATTAGAGGAAAGGAGGCAAATCATCAGCGAAGAACTGAGGGAAAGAAAAAGTGATGCGGAGTATGAACAAAAGTTGGCTAATATGATAAATGGAAGTCTCGAAGTCTTATTTAGTTTGCTTATCCTATGATGTTTTTGGTGTTAAATTCGGAAAAAAAAGAAAGATGTAATTAATGCATGCATATCAGCTATTTAAAGACCTTTATTAATAAAATAAGATTTCACAGGTACCAACAATATGTTTACTAATTTTATCATGATTATGTGACCAGTTATTAATTAATAATTATTTAATTAATTTAATTTTATTTAATTACAAAATCGAATAAATTATTAAATAAAGTTAAACTATTCATAATTTTAATCAATTAAATATCATTCTAAATCAAATTATTTATAATTAATATATGAAATAATTAAATAATATATTTAATTGATAGTTCCGATTATAAAAAAATATATATATAATAAAAAATACTTTTGTGATTTTTATAAATTTTAAACATTGGAAGAAACCAAAATCAAAACTAAAACTAAAAACTAAAAACTAAAAACTGAAACAAATAATTGTTTTACTATTGTGAAAATAAAAAACTAAAAAAATAAATAGAAGACTTATTACTCTAACTATTTTGAGCTATGAAGTCAAAAATTACAGGTAAATTGGTACCATTACACAAGAACTACAGAAAAAATACTGGTCGAACCTAACCCAAGTTAGGGTCATGCTCGGAATAAAGACCGTCTTGTTGCCATGCCTACAAAATTATGCTATTAGTCGATGATGAAGTAGATGAAAATGTCGAAAAATAGTTTGAAATGCAAGGAATTGAATGAAGAAGTGTCAATGAAAAAACATGTCTTTTCAATTCAAATGTCATGAATGGTCACATGTTTTCCCAAGAGGTGCCATGAACAATCATGTACATTATGAATAAGTGTCTTTAAGTTTATATAAGGCTGGTTTAACATCCAATTCATGGTTAATACATGATCAAATCTTTTCTTCTTCATCTTTATCATATTGATTCTTAATTGAAGTTCATCTTTGGTTCTCTATTGATTTTGCTATCTTAGAGAACATTAGGCTTGTTGTATCCTAGAAGGAAATTTGTCAAAACCCTGCAATAACTAGTGGGGGCAAATATTTTCTTCAAGATAGTGATTTTTCACGCCTCAAGCCATCCAACTTGAACCCACTTTTCTAACAATTTTAAGAAAATAACTTGCAATGGAATCAAAAGAGTATCATGAATCAAGATTACATAAAGTTGGATTGTTTTGATGGCACGAATTTATATGATGGAAGGACAAAATTATGTTTCTTTTGACGGCATTGAAAATTGCATATTGCTTGGACTCGGATTTGCAAGATCTTACAACCCCACAACTGGATGATAACAAAGCAACAAAAGCTGCATGCAAGAAGCGGGAAGAAGATGAGTTGCTACGTCGAGGACACATTCTCAACAATCTTTTTGATCGACTTTATGATTTGTTCACATCAATTACTTCACCAAAAGACATATGAAGGGCTTTGGAGTTCAAGTACAATATCGAAAAGCAAGGTGTGGACAAATTTTTGATTATGAAATATTTTGAGTCTAATACGGTTGATAATGTGTCTATAATGGACCAAGTACATGAATTACAAGTTCTTGTTTTCAAGCTCAAAGAATTAAAGGTGGAAGTTCCTGAGTCATTACAAGTAGGAGGAATAATTTTCAAACTTCCTCCTAGTTGGAATGATTATAAGAAAAAGCTTTTACATACCACTGAGGACTTCTCTCTTGAGCAAATTCAAAAACATTTGTGGATAGAAGAAAAAACGAGAAGTCTTGTTAAAAGGCATGTTTTTGAAGGTGCAACAAAAGTTAATTATGTTGAAGGAAAGCAAGGTAATAAAAATAGTGGAAACAAGAGAAAATACTTTAATATAGCGGGTGCTTCAAAACTGAAGGTTGAAAATTCTAAGAAAGGAAAGACATGCTTTAATTGTGACAAGAAGGGACACTACAAAAAGCATTATTGGTTTCGAAAGAAACAAAAACAAGATGGTAGTGCCCAAAATACTAATAACGCAAATATGGTGGACCTTGGAACTAATGACTTGGTTGCAATGGTTTCGGATTTGCATATTGGTACGATCACTTTGTTTGACTTGGGAGCCACGGTACATGTTTGCAACAATAAAGAATTATTTAAGACTTATGAACATGTTGATAAAGGCTAAGAAGTTCTTATGGGAAACAATAATGCCGCAAAGGTTTTGGGAAAGGGTAGTGTAAAACTGAATTTTACTTCGGAAAAGGAGTTGTTATCGATTAATATTTTACATGTACCCGAGATAACTAAGAATCTCGTTTCGACCAATTTTCATTTGTAAAAAGGGGTTCAAGGCTGTGCTAGAGGGGGACAAAGTTATTTTGTCTAAGAATGGATTGTTTGTAGGCAAAGGATATGTTTGTGATGGAATGTTTAAGTTAAGCATTAATAATAATACAAATGTTTTGGTCTATGTGGCTGACTTATCATTATCATTATGCCATGATAGACTTGCACATGTTAGCAATACAACACTTAAATTTATGTCCAAATATGATTTAATATCTTACAATTATGATAATGATAAAACTTGTGAAGTGTGCATTCAAGCTAAAATGGTTAAGAAACCATTTCCAAAAGTTGAAAGAAAACCTAAAATTTTGGAACTTGTTCATTCCGACATATGTGAATTAAATGGTATGCTAACAAGAGGTGGAAATTGATACTTTATAACTTTCATTGATGATGCATCTAGATATACCTATGTGCATTTGTTAAAGCATAAAGATGAAGCATTTCATATGTTTAAAGTTTATAAGATGGAAGTTGAAAACCAAAAGGGAATGAAAATAAAAGATCTAAGAAGTGTTAGAGGTGGTGAGTATTTTCCTCAAGAGTTCTTAAATTTTTGTGAGGAAAATGGAATCATACACTAAACAACTGCTCCATATACACCCCAACAAAATGGTTTGGTGGAAAGAAAGAATCGAATTTTGGTTGACATGCTTAATGTAATGTTAGTAAATTCTAGTTTACCAACGAATTTGTGGGGAGAAGTCTTGCTTACGGCTTGTCACATTTATAATAGAATTTTCACAAAAAAATTTAAAATTTCTCCATATGAAGTATGGAAAAAAGAAAGCCAAATCTAAGTTATCTTAGAGTTTGGGGATGCCTAGCATACTATAGAGCTCCGGATCCGAAAAGGACATAATTGGGGCCTAGAGCACTCAAAGGTGTTTTTATTGGATATGCAAAAAATTCTAAGGCATATAGGATATTGGACCTAGAATCCAATGTAATTGTAAAGTCCAGGGATGTTGAGTTTGTTGAAAACAAGTTTCATAATAAGTTAAGCTCAAATCAAGACTTTACTAGTGAGCATTTGGTTGAATCACAAGCTAAAAAACATTCTAAACCAAGTTCTAGCATTGAACATGATTCAAGTCCTTCAACCGAAGTTAGAAGGAGTCAATGTGTTAGAAAAGAAAAGGACTTACATATGGATTTTATATCCTCACAATCTATTGTCTTCTTAGTTGAAGGGAATAGGATAACGGTACTAAATAAGATACCAATTGTTTTACATGTTGAGGATGATCCAAAGACCTATAAGGAAGCAATGCAATCGAGAGATGCATCGTTTTGGAAGGAAGCAATCAATGATGAAATGGACTTTTTATTATCAAATAATACTTGGGTCATCACTGATTTGCCTCCTAGTTCAAAGGCTATTGGATGTAAGTGTGTGTTTAAAAGGAAATATAATACGGATGGTTCAATACAAACATTCAAAGCTAGATTGATTGCCAAAGGTTTTAGGCAAAAAAAGGGAATAGATTACTTTGATACTTATGCATTGATTGCAAGGATAACATCTATAAGGGTACTATTAGCTTTAGCTTCTATTTATAATTTGTATATACATCAAATCGATGTTAAAACTGCATTTTTAAATGGTGACTTGAATGAAGAAGTATATATGGAGCAACTAGAGGGTTTTGTTCTATCAGTTAATGAAAGCAAAGTGTGTAAATTAATAAGATTTTTGTATGAATTAAAACAAGCACCCAAGCAATGGCATGAGAAATTTGATTCCATTATCTTAAAAAATGTAGCATAATAGTGCTGATAAGTGTATATATTCTAAGTTTACACAAGAATATAGTGTCATCATATGTTTATATGTTGATGATATGTTGATTATTGACATTAATATGTTGGGTGTGAATGAAACAAAGAAGTATCTAACCGCACAATTCAAAATGAAAGACTTAAATGAGGTAGATGCTATCTTGGGAATTAAGGTATCTAAACATAGCGGGGGGTTTTGTTCTTTTCCAATCTTATTATATTAGAAACGTGTTGAACAAATTCAAATACTTGGACATTAAAGAAGCAAATACTCCATATGATGCCTCATGCAAAGTAATTGAAAATATAGGTAAAGCAGTGGCTCAATTGGAATATGTTAGTGCTATTGGTAGTTTAATGTATGCTACATATTGCACTAGACTGGATATTGCTTGCCTTCGCGGTTTGTAAATTATCAATGTACACTAGTAATCCTAGTGTGGAACATTGGAAGGCAATTGGGAGAGTACTTGGGTACTTGAAGAAAACTATAAACTACAGATTTTTTTATAACAAGTTTCCAGCCATGTTGGAAGGTTACACAGATGCTAGTTGGATAACTAGTGTGAGCGATAACAAGTCAATATTGGGTTGGGTGTTCATCTTGGAAGGAGGTACAATTTTTTGGATATTAAAGAAACAAACTTGTATAATACATTCAACAATGGAATCTGAATTTATAATATTAGGAGTTATATGTAAGGATGCAGACTGGCTGAGAAATTTATTATTGGATATCAAGTTATGGTTACAACCGATGCCGACCATATCCTTACATTGTGATAGCCAAGCAACTATGTCTAGAGCATATAGAAAAATTTATAATAGAAAATCTAGACATATAAGCCTTAGACATGAATATATAAGACAATTGATTTCAGATGGTATTATTGCCATCGTATATGTCAAATCCTGTGATAACCTGGCGGATCCATTCACAAAGGGTCTCTCGAGAGATTTGATAAAGAGCACATCAACAGGTTTGGGATTGAGACATATAAATTAACTTTGCTTGTAATGGAAACCCAACTTTTTCTAGCACATCACTAGTTAAAAGTTCAATGGGTAACAACAAGTTATAAGCAAGGGACAAAGTACTAAGTTTGATCCTAAAAGAGTCGTCAAACGATTGGTACTAGAGGAGGGTGATTGTTAAACACTCTTAATGAAGAGTTAAGAGGGAATAAATTCTTAACGGTTTTCACCTATATGAACATGGAAGTGGTGCTGCGTCAACAAGGAATAGATCTTGTAAATCTTCATGAATTCTAGGAGGTAGCATAAGGCCATAAAGTGTGGTTATTAAATGAACTTTTAAGAAAAATGAAGGTTTCATGTGTATAGCATTTTCGGTTCTAACACATAGGAATCTAGGTTCAAAGCTTCCATGCCACCTAAACTTTGTTAGAACATTGAAGTGCTTATACTAATGAGAGGTTCAAATCGAAAGATACCTCTTCAATGCATGAAATGTCTTTAATCTTACATTACAAACTCAGTAGGGGATTGTTGGAAAATAGTTTGAAATCAAGGAATTGAATGAAGAAGTGTAAATGAAGAGACATGTCATTTCAATTCAAATGTCATGAATGGTCACATATTTTCCTAAGAGGTGTCATGAACAATTATGTACATTATGAATGGGTGTCTTTAAGTCTATATAAGGCCAATTTAATATCTAATTCATGGTTAATACATGTCAAATCTTTTCTTCATCATCTTTATCATATTCATTCTTAATTGAAGTTCATCTTTGATTCTCTATTAATTTTGCTGTCTTAGAGAACATTAGGCTTGTTGTATCCTAGAAGGAAATTTGTCAAAACCCTGCTGCAATTAGTGGGGGCAAATATTTTCTTAAAGATAGTGATTTTTCACGTCTCAAGCCGTCCAACTTAAACCCACTTTTCTAACAGAAAATACACATTACTAGGTTTCATATAATACAATATCAAAACCAATATGAAGAACTTTAAGTAAACTGGGATTGAACACAATAGAATTAAGAAACTAGTCCTTCCAAAGACAAGTTCGGATGGCTATGGTGGCGAAGGATTTGTGGCGTTAACGGTGACTCTTGCAAATGAGATCTTTTTTAAAGAGGTAGGAGGTGACATTTGGACAGTCCCTGTAGGTGAACCATCGCCAGTTGCAGAACCGGCATGCCTCGATTGACTTCCATGGACGTTGCCTTTGCTTTGTCCATTATCTTGCTTATTCTCTTCACCTATTCAATCACCAGTTAAACAAAGCTAAGGAACTCATAAATTTTCTACACAAATCAAAACCCTTTACTCATTGATACAAAAACTCTAAAACCCTTTTAATTCTATCAGAATTTAAACGCTATAAACATGGATTTTGAGCAAAAAGAGTAGTTGATTAGATTAAGTACCTGGAGAGATGTCATCAGCTAATCTTCTTGCAATGAGTCCTCTGGGGAAGAACAGAAGGAACATAATGAAGAGGGAACAGAGTAAGACAAGTGAAGAGGAGGCGGTACTCCTGCTTCCCATTTTCGTTCAAAGGCTTTAAGTCTGCGATGATCATCCACACTAACCATCACTCAGATTTATATAATAACCCAGACCATGTTAATATTCGAATAATTAACTCTTCATTATTATCTTTAATACCAAAATGATTATCTTTAGTGATTATTTTTAATATCACTTTAAATTTTTTGTAAAATGTTGAAATACAAATAATATATTTTCTTAAAGTCTAAAAAATATTTAAAAATTTATGTGAATTATCTGATATCACATAAATTAAAATAACTATACAGACTTTTCGGTTTATAATATTATTAATATCATTTTAAGAATATTAATATTCAACATTGGTTTGAGCCGAGACCCTTACCGGTCAGGTATTATCTCCTTTAATTGTAAGGGTCTTTAGTGAATCCTATCCTTTTGGGAGCGTGTAAGTCGAGCGCGTGTGCATGATTTTGTTGGGTCTGAGGCCACGCTCTTATTATTGAGTAACTCAATGGTAAAAGACGTGCGTCTCAACGCAATAACATCCTGCAGTCACAGGTTCAACTCTCGCATGTCCCCAAAGAGAGGATAGGGTTCACTAAAAGATCTGGTGATCAAAGGGAACAATACCTGATCGGTGAGGGTCTCGGTCCAAACCAAACATAATGTCATAATTAACAAAAATGTCAAAGGTACTGACCAAATAAATAATGTGAAAAAGTAGACTTCGTCTTCTCTATCTATATTAGCTATTGGTCAATCCTATTTAATATGAAAACTTCTCAGAAAGACAGTTACTAGGGCCATGCACCATGACTTCTTTTTCTTCTCTGCAAAAAGATGTGGACGAGGACAGCAATGAAACCGCGTTTGCTGGTCAAGTTAGGTGTGCTATTTCCTTTTTTTTTTTTTCATTTAAGTCATTTAAAAATATCTTCTTATTAATTAAAAATAAGATCGCATATTATTTAATTTCTCGAATCTTTATTAGATTATTATTGTACCGTTGCACATTTCGAAGTTAGAAAGCGTTAAGACAATTTAAGTAGAAAATGCTACAAAAGTTGTTGGCCTTGCTCTCATACATATTTAAAAGATTATATTACATTTATTTTGATAATGTGCTAAACTTAATTGAAATTAATGTTTCTTATTTATAATACATTTTAAGATTGGCTATATTTAATTTTCATGTAATTTGATTTTTAAAATAACTATTTTATTATTGTTCTTTGTTTTCATTTATTCATAATTTTATTAAAATTTAAGAATTTTAGTACTATGTTTATTTGAAACAAAATAAACAAAATTATATAATAATTAAACAATATCTTGAGATCAATTTTAAAATATATTTAAAAAGTTCAAAATGAAGGTTATTATATTCTTTTGTATATGTTAAGTATTAATTAAATACTTGACTATTCTCTCACCGATATTCTCGGGTCTAAAAGGTCAAAGAAAAGACGAAGAACAAAAAATCTGTGAATGGTTGTAAATTAATTGAACTTACCCTAATCAACAACATGTTCATTAATCGGCTTTTGAAATAATTTTATGGTTCAGGAATTATTTTCAATAATTTGCCATAAAAGTAAGAGCAAACAAAAAAAATAAAGTGTTACAAAAATATCAAAATATGATCTCCAGCTTTTTGAATAATTTTTATTTGAATATATCGAACACCATATAGCACAGTTTACATTGAATGTAGGAAACTTAAAATTGCCACAAACCAACCTGTTTTCTTTTCTTTTTCCTGATTGGAAAGTGGAATTAATGAAAAAGAAAAGGCTTCCAACAAATTGCACATTAGCATAATTAATTGACTAAGATTATTTATTATCTATCACTTTTTTCCTTCTTCACCGTATTATTAAGCATAGTTAGGGCCAATGATTTGCTGGAGGATTCCAATAAGAATTACCATTTTGCTCATTATTATTATTACTATTTCCGTTATTATTGTTATTGCCATTATTGTTATTATTTTCCGGAGGGCTACCACTTTCATATGTGACCGTAGTGACTGCAGTGGGAGGTGGCATTTGGATCGGCCCACTAGGGGTACTGTGACCAGTGGCTGAACCAGCCCGCCGGGACACACTTCCATAGACTTGACCCTTACTTGGTGCTTTATTGAGCTCATGTACACTCGAATTATTAGTACTGTTACCTGCAAAAATAAATCATTCACGTACTCCTGAGAACCATGAGGAAAAGAACATTACAAATTAAAAAAAAAAAAACAAGTAAGATATAACCTACTTACCATATGGAGGAAGATCTTGAAGTTGTCTAGGTGTAAGTTCTTGTGGTGTGGTATGGAGGATCGAGATGATCAAGAGAAAGCAGTAAAGGGGTAGTGAGGAAGTGAGTTTCAGTACCATTGTAGTAGCTTAGATTTGATTCATTCCTTAGAAGCCATATTTATGCATGGTTTATAGGGGTTTAAGCAGCGTATTAGATACGGTGAAATTGAAAAGTCCAAGATGTTTGGAACTTGTCCTATCGTTACAGCTCTGCGGCCACAGGTCAAGCATGAACGAAAATCACGGCATGGGGGGTCGGAAGACCGATGATCGACGAGTGCAAACAAAAGAAAAGGACCTAGTGGTCCATTATGCTGGCAAGCTGCACTTCCCGTCAATACAGGGCAGAGAAATGTTACAACTTGAGCATGGCCGGGACTAATATTTTAAAAAAGATTTAACGTTTAAAAAATTAAATAAGTATTAAAGTATCATAAAATTTATTAAATATTGAATAAAATAAAAATTTAAATGTAACTTATATTTATTTATAAAAAATTTGAAGTTTAATAAAAAAATATTAAACAAAAATTAATTGATTTATTTTAGTTTATAATAACTTATTAATTTTAAAATCAATTAATTAATTAATTAACAGATCACTTTTTAATAATAAAAGTTATTAAATTAAAGTTAAAAATAAAACTAAAAAGTTAACTGGTTTAAAATTTTTATAGTTAAACCAATCGAACTGGCTAAATTTTTAAATCTTTGATCAAAATTAAAATGTTGTTAGCTTGAAAATAAGTAAAAAACATTAATCTCGAATTTAGTTTAAAATTTGATGTACTCAAATTTAATCTAGTCGAATTAAATTAAACTTAATTTATCAAATTTAATTAAAAATTTTAAAATAAATAATTAAAATTTTCTCTTGAAAAAGATTTTAAATTATGAATATGAGTTATAACAATTAGAATAATTGTAAGCACTGTGACATTGAAAGACAGTAGGTAGGGCATCCACCATCACTTCTTTTTCTTCTCTGAAAGAAATATTGAGAAGGACAGCACAGAGCCGCTTGGCTTGTCCAATCAGGCTTGCTAGCTTTTTTTTTTTTTTTTATATCCAATAATAATTGCTCACAGGGTAGCTTAGTTGGCAAACTAACAGGGTCAATTGGAGCAAGGTCTTAGGTTCGACTCCTGACAACAATGGGAGGCAGTGGACCGCTCTGTTAAAGAGTTGACTAAAATTAAACCGTGATTCAATCCCCCAACGGTGGTCGAGCCTGCGACTGACAGCTCATGAGGTTGGGGATCAACCTTTTGGAGCAAGGTCTTTGTAATTAGGAAATGTAGAGATATTTTAAATCAAAAAAATACTATAAAAGTTGTTGTCTTTCACTTTAAAAGATTTTATTATATTTATTTTATTAATGTGTTAATAAAAATCAACCTTTCTTATTAAAAGATTGACTACATTAAATTTCCACATAATCTAAACTTTTCTTTTTATGTGTTTATGTATTTATTTACTTTAATATTTTATTTTATTTTAAAATATTTTTACTTTTACTTTTATTTATTTATATATTTAGTTTTTCTCATCAAATCATTTTAACTTTTTTCTTCTTTTATAAGTCTATCGAAAATAATCTCTTTACTAGTTAAAGGTAAGATTATGCATCACTGAATCTCTCAAACCTTATATCTCAACAAGATTTTTACTAGGAAATTGTTGTTGTTATTATTGTTTATTGTATATTTTATTAGCTACACAATCTTTCTTATCATTTTTTAATTTTTATTTATTTATAAATTTTATATGAAGATAATTAAAATTTAATAATTTTAATACTATATTATTTTAAACAAAAGTAAATAGATAATATGACAGAATATTTATTCGATATAACTAAATAATTATTAGAAGCTGAGAGTTTTATAAGTAAAATTACAAATTTTGATTTAAAAAGATAACAAAAAGAGCTTATTATAATGCACAATTAACAAAAAATTAATTTGATTATATTGAGCATCATGTGGTACAATTACAATGAATGTAGAAAAGTGAAAAGGAGCATAAATCATTCACTTTTCTTATTTAAAAAACTAAGTTCGATGAATTAGAAAAAGCACACATTAATATGACATTTAATTAAGCGCCCATAAAGCTGTTTATGTATCTATGAACCATAGTTTTCTTTATCAGGAGGTTAACTAGAAGAGTATCTATCTAGGAGGCGGAGAAGGAGGACTATATTCACGGCTGGCCGCCTCTGTACCTTGACCTGGCGTTTGGACCACCTTGTTAAGCCGATTAACACCACCTCGCCGCGATCTACTTCGATAAACTCGTCCCCCTATTGCCATAATACCATATTCATATAACATTTCTCCAAGAAAACTAATCAGTCAAACAATAAATTATGTATAATTTTTTTACATTCTATACGCAATGGATAAATTAGAAATGGCATTATTAGAGGATGAAAGTAGCATCGATAATACTAAAAACTAGAGTTGAAAAGATCGAAAATTATATTTAATATTATTAAAGTTTTATATAAATAATTTACTTTTCAAAACCGTAAAAAATACAGTTAAAAATATAAAAGATGCCTAGTGAAAAAATAAACTTACGTTCTTCACTATTTGATCGGGCTCCAGAGACAAGGATGATGAAGATAAAGCAGCAAATGTAGAGTGAAGTACGCTTCATTATGAATGTAGTAGCTAAGATTGATAACTCATTTCTTGAAACCATCTTCTGCAATTCATGAATTTATAGATACTTTGCGGGCCATTCTTTGGTGGATAATTCAAGGCGAAATTTGGCTGCTAGGAATGTGGGGAGTAAGTTCCTAGCCACTTACTATGTGCATGCATTTCCATTTTATATTACTCTCTTTCTGGAAAGACACTTACTACGGGCCATGCACCATGATTTCTTTGTCTCCTCTGGAAAAAAGATGTGGTCAAGGAAAAGGCAATGAAACCGCCGGCTGGTCAAATCAGGGGTGCGTTTGTTTATATGTCCAACAATAATTGTGCACACTATTGCACATTTCAAGTTTTTGGAATTAGATATTTTAGTTAGGAAATAGTACAAAAGTTGTACTTAATTGAAATTAATGTTTCTTATTTATCATTTTAAGATTGGGTATATTAAATTTTCATGTAATTTGATTTTTATTTAAAATATCATTTACCCTCACTATATATTTTTAAGTCACATAAATTTTCTTAGTTTTTTGTTTATTCATAATTTTATTAAAATTTAACAATTTTAATACTATATTTATTTTAAATAAAATTAAAATAAATAATAATTAAACAATATCTTGAGAATGTATTTTAAAATTTTTAAAATGAAGGTGTTAAGATATTTTATTTTCAGTATTATTTGTATTTTGATATATTTGATATACCTTTGTGGCAAGGAAGTTAATTTGGATTATGTATATCTTTTGTGATAAGGAAATTAACTTGGTATAAAGTTCTACTATTTTGAAATATGTAGTATTTTTAAAGTTAAGATAGTGCGGAAAAAATAAATTCCAAATGAGATAGAATACTAATGAAGATAGGATTTGTTGGAGAAAACAAGCATATATCTATTGATTTTTGTAACTACATTTTGGGTGTGCTTGCGTGATGAATTACATGTTCCATTAATGATTTTTGTGGCTATTATGCATGGGTTTCTTCAGTGATCATTCAAAAAGTACACAACATATTTTTGTTTAAAGGCAATCCATAGTGTGACACATATCGATTGATTTTAGGCTACTGTGTTTTTGGAGTGCTTGAGAGATTAATCACAATGTTCTATCGTTGATTTGGTGCCATTACGTTTTGGGAGGTTTTGCAGAGATAACTTAAAAGTTTGGCAGCAGGTTTTTATTCAAAGACTCTTCAAGATTATGGTTTAATGCGGCTAAACATACAGGGGAATGTTCTTTGACTCAAGTGTTTTTTTTTGTTCCTTATTATTCTTGATATAATCACTTGAAATGTTTTTATCTTTTTTCAAAATCAAAGTGATTAATAATTTTGCAGACTATAAATCACACAAATGCAAAATAGTAAAGACATCGAAATTTGGTAACGCAGTTCAGCACACTCTGCCTACGTCTGCAAGGCCCTCATCCAGATTAATTACTTTCACTGTAGTTCAATAAAATTACACAAGATTAATCTAACCACTTAATCTTTGTAACTATCCCACAACTTAACTACCCGTGAAAGATTTTCATACCCGATAATACGATCGACTCGTGTTAACCTCGTCAGAGGATTTATCTAACTATTTTCACTCAAAGACAATAGTAAATAAAACAAAAAAAGATAACTTCCCAGATCTAAAATTGTTCCTCGATAAAATCAAGTTGCTACACCAATAAGTCACACATCCATCAACAATAATGCTCCTATGTGTCGTAATTAACAACCAACCTCAAGAACCCAAAGAATCAGCAACTCCACATTACAGGTGAACTCCTTTTCAGAAAAATAATTGAGAGTGGGAAAAAGAACTGCTCAAAAACGCCAACGCAATCAACCCAATAGAATAGGGAAAACAAAGCACCAGCCACTCTCCCACAAAAATACGTTGCATAGTTAAAAACCAAAAAGAAACCTGTGCGCAGCCAACAAAACCAAAAACTCCTCTTTTTTTAATGTCGTGACCCACACAACCTTTTATCACCAAAATCCACACATATATCAAAACCAAAAAGAAAACCTCTTGTAGATATTTTTCAACGACAATGTGTAGCTAGACTCCTTCCATAATAAGGAGATATCCCATATATGGATAATCTTTTAAATATCAAGATACCACCGAAAATAGAATCTGTATTAAAGAAAAACTTCTGCAGTGATAGGGACATGTGGCAATGCAATCTTCAAGGCATATAATGAATCTTACATATGGCAGTGTAATCTTCAAGGCATATAAAAATTTCTATGTCCAATTTAAAATGCCAAAATCAAATAAAAAATATATAAAATATATTCTAACATTTTTTTATTCATTGTTTCAAAAGTTTTTGTTAAGGTTAGCGTGAAGTGGTCATGTTATTGGGTGTGAGAAAGCTTTCAGGGTGTGAGTACGAGTAAATAACATCAAGGAGTGAATGGTGTTGACTCCGTAATAGCCTTATGTTCGACTATTATACGACTACAATGAAAGTTGATTAATCTGGGTGATGACTCTGTAAACGTAGGCCATGTGTGTTGAACTACGTTAACAAATTTCTTGTGTTGATTTATTTACTACACACTTAATTTTTCTACTTGTGATCAAATTATGGAAATTGTAGTTGCTAGCTCAATTACTTTCTGATAAGCAACTGTCAATCTTAGTTTGAAGCAATTACGACAGAACAGGTATTTTACAAAACTTTAACCTTCGGGCTTTTCAATTGGTATCACAGCAAGGTTCACTTCATCAAACATTGGTGTGTCAAGTTAGAGTAGATCATGATAAAGGAGATAGGGGTGCAGAGAAAGCCAGGAGGTCTACCTAAAAGTAGCCACCCTTAAAAGACTACGTAATAGCTCACTGATCTAGCGCTCTTATGTCGAAGATGAATAGGGCTAAGTGATTTGCCAAAGCTGTGGGATGTAAAAATGCATTGGTAGGGGAGCGTTCCACCTTAGAGGGAAACACCCATGTGAGCAGGGCTGGACGAATCAAAAGCGAGAATGTCGGCTTGAGTAACACAAACATTGGTGAGAATCCAATGCCCCGAAAACATAAGGGTTCCTCCGTCAATGTTTTGCACTTATGACTACTAGAGAAGTAGTGTCAATTATAGGGCCACTGCTACTAGATGGTTCTAACTGTCCTGTTTATTCATCAAGCACAAGGGACTAAAGCATGTACTTCTATGTTGAAAGGCTAGAGTCATCTTTTGACAACTAATGAAAAGAATGAAGCATTACTTAAAGATCCATCTAAATGGAAAAGGGTCGAAAAAAAGGGTGCTTGGTAACTCTCAAGTAAAGCATACAGTTTTGAGCGTTATAGATAAAGGACATTTCAGTATAATATCAGTGTGTAAAGTATGGGATACATTATAAACCATACCTGAGGGATCAAAATTGGTGATTGCATCAAAACTTCAAATACTGGCTACGAGATTTGAAGAAATTTAGATGGAGGAAAGTGAATGTGAGGCTCCAAACTATACCCTAGTAGGAATGTGTCATGTACATGAAGATATTTGTAACGGGTGTTAACAAGTATGAAAGTGAGTGCTTAGTACAGGACCTAATCAATATTAACGGAATTGTTGGGGGTAATTTGATATTTTGCGTTAATTATATTATGCATGCACAAATATACCTTAATCATGGTCTAAAATTCTAAATGAAATAAAATGACATGCAACTGCATGGAATATGATAAAGTTGTGGTTAAATTGTAATTATTGAAAATGGAAAAGAAGGAACCAATGTGAATTAACCACTTGTCACTATACATACCATAAACTTGTCACTCCACACACGATAAGTTGTACATAAACATATGAAGAGGGTGAATGGAGGTCGACCTAGCACTTAAATTTTTAGAATTCTGAGCTCTTTTTTACACAAAAAATTCACACTAAATTGATCTCAAAAGGGGATTTTGAAAGATACACAAGAAATTGGTGAATTTGAAGTCTAAGATAAATTAATTTCATGTACTGAAGGTTAATTGCTTCCTCATCTCCTCTTCATCTAGGGTCTTGTTATAGGTATATAATTGTTGAAGATGATTTTTGAATGGGCATGTTATGTATAGAGAAGGAGAAGACTAAATACAAAGGCAAAGGCAAACAAGTGGGGTGAGGAAATTAAATAAAACAAGGTTCTTAATTAACATAATCTAAATAACAAAGGCAAGAAGAAAAACTAAGAAAATCTCCTTAAAACACGCTGCTGATTCCTTGTGTCCGTCACTGTTCCTCCTATCTTGCTCCAGTCCTTAATGCCGCCAGCCTCCTTGCGTGCCAATCTCCTTGGCTGCGTGTGTAATTTTCTCTCTTTCCTGTGTGAATTCCTCTTGTCTTCTTGTGCCGCCATGATGGCGTTTTCCTTTATTCCTCTCTTGCATGAGTGACTGCCAGCCCAAATTGTTCCCTAATGCTGCTGACGTGCGTGCCCTCTCCAGATCAGTCCACCTGCGTCCATTCCTTCCTTGCACGTGTTTCACCTGCCAAGTAGCTTTCTGCGTTTTAATTTAAAACGCTCCCCATGCTGCCGTTTCCTTTTTTAATTGTCAAGTCTCCCTTCTATCCTTGGAGCCGCTGCTATCTCTTCCTGCGTGAATTCCTTCTTAATTTTTCTGTCGTGCATGCGTCACTCTCCACCAATTGCTGTCTGCGTTGTTTACCAATTTGCGTCACAAACGCTGACTCTCCCTTGTAGCTAATTTGATTTGTATGGCATTCAATTTGTTGTCCTTCCTTAATTCCCTTCATGAAAATATTAAATCAAATTAAGTCCCAATAATTAAACCAATAAGAGGAATAAAAAGGAATAATTAAAACGCAAATATTAGACAAATATGCACTTATCAAATCTCCCCACACTTAGACGATGCTTGTCCTCAAGCATAAAAGAGAACCAAGACACGATGAAAAACCACTCCACTAAATGAAACACGCACAAAGGTAATGTAAACTAGGAATGAGAGCGCAATCTTGTCCCAATGTCAACGAAATGTCAAATAAATGCAACAAATTTCCCACACGAGAAGACAAGAGCCTGAACGCAAATTAAAGCGCATGCATGAATTACTGAATTTTAATTAAAAACCAATCAAGCCTAGAAAACACACTTCACTTATTAGGTGGTTAGTATATACAAGGAACTCCGAATTTATGTGGTAGTCATGGGAAGATCGGGTTAATCTTAATTACTTAATTAGGTGTTTTTAGCTATGAATTGCTCGAAATTGTCATTGGTATTTTTACGCGAACGCAAACATTTGTGATGAATGTCGCCCGGTTACTCGGTCAATCACAACGCCAAGTGGCTTTAGCCTTACTCGTGATTACTCAGATGCTTGCAAAATCTTTTTCTTTTTTTTCCGAGTAATCAGAGGAGTAGTTAATTGCCTCACACGTCAGTTGTCCGAGACCTTTTTATGCGAGCGCAAACATTTGTGATGAATGTCGCCCGGTTACTCAGTCCCGCCCAACCTTTAGACGGATTTTGGCTTCGCTCACAACCACCTTTGGTGATTGGCGAACGAATCTAACACCTTTTATTTTATTCTTCATTCCCTTTCTCCACCATAATTTCCCACCATCAATCCAAAGTTCAACACATATACCAACTCAACTTCTAAGCTTAACATGACTCTAGACAAGAAAGGCACCGATTAATCACACAATTTTTAAAATTCTAACCAATTAACTCAGGCCCGCAACTTCAACATATAGGACAAAATCATTAACATTTAATTAACATTAAGCAACAAGGGACTCAATCATACTCTCGACTCCTTTAAAACAATCTACCATTACCTAAGGCACAACAATTTATTAAGCAAAATGGAGCAAAAGAGATTTTTTTTTTTCGCCACGGCATCAACAGTTAAAAGTCCAAAAATACCAAAAGGCAACGGAGGGCACATCCCAAAGTAATGCATCAAACAAAAATAGCATGCATCTCAAAAGCATAAATCACCTCCCACACTTATATCATCGTTGTCCTCGGCGTAAAGTAAATGAAAAGGTAAACCGAGGACTTCCACGAATCGGAGAGAAGATGAGGGCTTATCGTGAGCTCGTTTAGGCATCCCGCCAAGATGGGATATAGCTAGTACAATGAGGGACGAGAGCCACAACTCCAATAGCTCCGAATTTATCAAACGCCGAACCACCTGAATAAAGAACAGGGAAAGAGGGGAAAAATCAAAACAAAGAAGAAAGGAAACAAACGAGACAAAAAGAACACAAAATAAAGCACAAGAAAGGAAAGAAAAATAAAGAATAAAAATAAAAAATAAAAATATGGGCTGCCTCCCATTAGCGCCCTTGTTTAACGTCCTAGGCTCGACGCTCCTCGTCTCGATGTTAACCCTCATCTCGATGTTGAAAATCAGCAATGGTCCCACCAATTGCCTCCCTGTACTCTCGAAGCACTCTAATTAGTTTCTCTTCTTCCAGGTCGTCGAGCATGCTGGGTATGATCACGGGTAGGGTCTCACCGTCACCTAAATATGCGTATTTCAAATGCTCGGGAAGCGTTTTGAGCTCCAGCTTTGGGGCCTCATCAAGTATATCATCAGAAACTTCAGACCAATCAGTAAATCTCTTAACTCCATCAACATACATCCTATGACACAAAGCATAATTCAACTCATCATCATAATTTAAAGCAAAAATCTCATGAGTCAAATCTTCAATGATATCAACCTTATAAACACAAGACACATCTTCAGCACGTTTCATATAAACATCGAATTTCACCACTTCACCATCAAACTCTAAAGTTAATGAACCACTATGCACATCTATCTTTGCCCTAGCCGTACTAAGGAAAGGCCTACCCAACAAGATATCAGAAGACTCAGATGAACTATCATTTTCCATGTCAAGAACAAAGAAATCAGCAGGAAAAATTAATCCATTAACTTGAACTAGCACATCCTCTAAAACACCTTCAGGGTAAACAATCGATCGATCATCCAATTGAATTATAACTCCAGTACTAGTTAATGGACCAAGACCCAGGGAAGTATAAACAGATAAAGGCATCACATTAATAGAGGCTCCTAAATCACACATAGCCTTACTTATACCAATATTCCCAATTTTGCAAGGAATGGAAAACATACCTTGGTCGCGAAACTTAGGAGGTAGTTTCCTCTGTAAGGCAATTTGAAACATTCTCCCCACACTCACCCTTTCATTACTCGTTAACTTACGCTTGTTCGTGCATAATTCCTTAAGGAATTTGGCGTGTATGGAACTGTTTAATGGCCTCGAGGAGCGGATGTTTACTTCAACTTTTCGGAATAACTCCATGATGCTCTTATCCTCCTTTTCTTTCTTGTTCTGAGCCAGTCTCTGAGGGAATGGGGGTGAAACCACTAGAGGTTCGGGCTTCTGAGGTTTTCAGCTAGAAGCCGAATCTGTATGTGGTCACGTTTAAGCTCCATTTCGCTTCTCATTACATTTCGCATGGGAACCACAGGCGTGGTCACGTTTAGGGTTCGTGTCATTGAGGGCTGCAATTCCTTACCACTTCTTAAGAAAATCGCTCACATTATGCCTCGGGTCGAGTGTCCGAGACGGTAGCTTGCCTTGAGTCTCCGATTCGCTAACGGAGGATCTTATCGACTCATTTGAGTCTCTAGGGTCTTCATGCTCTCTTCTATCTTTTGAAATCTGGTTACAGTGTCCTGTTGAAATTTTGCAGTATTAGTAGCTAACATATGGACAATTTCTTCAAGAGGCTTACCTGAGCCCGAAGGCTGTTGCGGTGGTGGTGGTAGTCCGTGATAAAAGTGCTGTTGGTTCGGTGGGTTGTTAGCATAACTGAAATTTGGGTGGCTCCTCCAACCGGGATTGTAGGTGTTTGAATAGGGATCAAACTTCCTCTGTTGAAATCCGATAGAATTCACATTCTCCGGTGTCTCATCGTGGAGCGTTGGGCATGCATCGGTTGGATGGGCTAGGCTGGTGCAGATGCCACACGCCCTCGCAGGTGGAGGAGTACCTACATTCAATTTCTTGACCAAAGTTGTTAGCAAAGATTTGACTTCATTGAGGGAAGTAACATTTGCCTCGTTCACCCTTCGCGGTATATCTAGTCGAGCACCGAATTGCTGGGAGTTTGCTGCCATGGTTGATATCAACTCCCGGGCTTTAGCTGGGGTTTTGCTTACAATGGCCCCACCACTTGCGGCGTCCATCATTCTACGCTCCATTGGAATCAGACCCTCGTAGAAATACTGGATGATCAATTGTTCGGATATGCCATGCTGCGGGCAGCTTGCTAAAATTTTCTTGTACCTCTCCTAGTACTCATAGAGGTTCTCTGAATCCTTCTGCTTAATGCCACAGATCTCTCGCCTGATGTTGGCGGCTCGGGATGCTGGGAAATATTTTCTAAGCGTCGGGACATCCCTTCCCAAGTGTTGATTGTCCCCGGAGGTAGGTAGTAGAGCCAGTCCTTGGCTGCATCTTGCAACGAGAATGGAAAAGCTCTCAGTTTGATTTGGTCCTCCGTGACATTTCGGGGCTTCATGGAAGTACCGACGAGGTGAAATTCCTTCAGATGCTTATTCGGATCCTCGTTTTCTAGACCACGGAAGGTGGGCAATAAGTGGATGAGTCCGGATTTCAATTCAAACCCTTCTTGAAGTTCTGGAAAATCTATGCACAGCGGATGCCGTGCTTCAGTGGGTCTACCAAGTCACGGAGGGTTACATAAGAGCCATATCTGCGCGTGGTCACGGTTAAGCTTCCGTCGTCATTGCTCAACTTCAATCTCCTCTTCGTACTCCGTTTCAGTGTCCGACTCAACCGGGGTCTATAATCCACTAACTTTTCCTTGCTTCTTCCTTAGTTTGCTCAACTTCCTTAGCCTCTTAGCGGTCTTTTCGATCTCAGGGTCGTACAAGATGGAATCTCCCGTACGAATGTTCCTAGGCATAAAACAAAACAAAATCAATTAGTTACCAATTCCCCGGCAACGGTGCCAAAATTTGATGGGTGTCGAATCTACCAAAAATAAATCCCAAACACCAAACGAAAATAAATTTGCATGCGATGTGGTAAATGGGTCGATCCACGAGAGAATGGAACAATTGATTTTATTCAAATGCCAAAGAACGAATGAAATTAAATAAAAGGGTTTTGAAGTTTTCGACTAAATCTACTAATTAAAATAACAAGCGATAAAGGTTAACGCAAATTAATAAAACAATAACCAACAAAGAAGCAAATAAAATTGATAAACTCAATAAGCGACAACTTAGCGGAAATTCCTAATTATGCTTAGACCACGATCATCGACTCAAATATTTTCTTTGGTTTAATAATAGGTTAGCTATGGTTACCAACTACCTCTGGCTCCCTCGTTTCTTCTTAATTTTAGAATAGTCATGAAACTCCTTTGAACTATTCCTAATTAACTAATAACCCTTGAGACTCTCTCCGAGATTCAATTAATTAATGACATTAAACTCTAAAGAAACACTAACCCTAATCGACTACGACCGACTCATGCTTCATCTAGTTAGATCGCAAGTTTCTCCACATAAAATCAGACAAGTACTATGCCCTAGTGCCAATTGCCACGGAACCGATCACCCAGTTAGACTCCACCAAGTAAATCGGTTGGCGATATGTAAATTAACTAACTCTACAATCGGGCCTCAATCGCAGAATCAATTAATAAACAATGACGATAAATCGTAAAGCGAGACGAATATTATAAACCAAATATTAGGAACAATAGTCTCACGAGTCAAAGCATAATAATTGGAATTCCCGACTAAAAGCAGTTAGCTACTCATACGGAAATTAAATAAAACAAGGTTCTTAATTAACATAATCTAAATAACAAAGGCAAGAAGAAAAACTAAGAAAATCTCCCTAAAACACGCTGCTGATTCCTTGTGTCCGCCATCGTTCCTCTATCTTGCTCGATCCTCAACGCTTGACCTCCTTGCGTGCCAATCTCCTTGGCTGCGTGTGTAATTTTCTCTCTTTCCTGCGTGAATTCCTCTTGTGTCTTGTGCCGCTTGATAGCGTTTTCCTTTATTCCTCTCTTGCATGAGTGACTGCCAGCCCAAATTGTTCCCTAATGTTGCTGACGTGCGTGCCCTCTCCAGATCAGTCCACCTGCGTCCATTCCTTCCTTGCACGTGTTTCACCTGCCAAGTAGCTTTTTGCGTTTTAATTTAAAACGCTCCCCATGCTGTCGTTTCCTTTTTTAATTGTCAAGTCTCCCTTTTATCCTTGGAGCCGCTGCTATCTCTTCCTGCGTGAATTCCTTCTTAATTTTTCTGTCGTGCATGCGTCACTCTCCACCAATTGCTGTCTGCGTTGTTTACTAATTTGCGTCACAAACGCTGACTCTCCCTTGTAGCTAATTTGATTTGTATGGCATTCAATTTGCTGTCCTTCCTTAATTCCCTTCATGAAAATATTAAATCAAATTAAGTCCCAATAATTAAACCAATAAGAGGAATAAAAAGGAATAATTAAAACGCAAATATTAGACAAATATGCACTTATCACTCCTTCACAAGGTATAGGAATTTTTGATTTGTTTGCTTAGATTTATGAACGTGATGTGAGGGGAATTGATAAAATAAGTGTTCCATAAGGAAATATGATGTTATTGGTTAAATTAGATGTGTTTTTGCATTGCTCTTGCATGATAAGATCAAAGATAGTTGATTTGAGTTGTGTTCCTCTCTGGATGGATAAGTTCCACTGAATAGACTTTTGTAATTTAGCCATATATTGTCCTATAGACCTCCAAATTAGATAATTTCAATTAGAGGTTAAAGTAGAGATATAGATATAACACTTCCGAGATTTGATTCTGCTTCTAAATTTTTTAAATTTTGGCTTGAAATTGAGTTATAGTTGTTGTCCCTGTTTTCAAATATCCTATAGTGTTTTAGATATAACTCTTGAAATTCTTAACCAAATTGCATTAAATTTATGCAATTCTAAAATTAAGACATATGGGAACAAATGTATAAAAGACCTTAAAACTAATTCAAATTTTTTCTATATGTATATATCAAAACAAGTAGAGGTATGAATGGTGAGTGTCTATCACGATCGTGACATGGGTGTCATAATCATGACCCTGTCTTTTGTCATAACTAGGACATTGTTTTTGCTTATGATGTTTACCGGATCTCATCCTAACCTTTTTTGGATGTCATTGAAGCTTAGCAAACCCAATATAAGGGTAATATAAGAGTCATCATATATGTAATGTATATATACTTTAATGCTTTCATTGATGTATTATTGAAAGGAATATGATCATTAATGGTCGACTTGTGACATAGTTGGCTATCTAATAAGGTTTGACAGTTAAATCATACCATAGGATAATCTGGAGTTATAATGATGAAAAGTAATAATACACTATCCTTAATCAGGTTCCGTTTTTGTAAGATTGTTACTTCACACTATCTAGTCATTGAGGAGTATTATTAGACACACTTAGTGATAAACCTATGTGATCACATACTTACGAGTGTAATATTTCATATTTATGATTATTTAGTTTATTATGAGATAATTTATTAAATAATATATAAGGATATTATTATATTTTTGCTAGCACATAAAATATAATTAATATTGAAAAATTTCTAGTATAAAATAAATTAATAAAATAAGATCGTTTTATTTTATTTCATTTTATAAGTAATAATAATTATTTTTAAAAAAGGAAAGCAAAAGATGTCAGATGAACAAAAGGATGCGTTGGTTGTTTTTCAAGTTTAAAAAAACATTAACGTTAAAACGTTTCACATCAGTGAAGAGCGATCATAATGTTCATGAGAGAAATTCTGGTGCGAGAAAAGGTGATGAGTTCCTTTTCGTAGATTAGTTCTTTAGGGTTTTGCTAAGGGTATGTTTTGCCGTGGACAACGTCGGAGCACATTGGGTCGATGGCGTCATTTGACCCGGAGGCTCATCAGGCGAAGAAGGGTCAAATGCGCAAGCACGAGGAAGACCCTCCCTAGCCAAAGCCATCATACATCGCAGTAGTCACAGGGAGCCATGCAGATGGCGAAGACGCCACACAAACAGGTTGGCTCGACGAAGAGAACGTTGACGTTGAAGACGAGGATATCACGCCCGTCGTCGGAGACCAGGGTGGTAGCATCCTCCTCTCACCAAATCTGAATCCAAGCTTGATAAGCAGTGGGAGCGAGTGGTTATCCTAAAGATTCTGGGACGTCGCGTGGGATTCTCTGTGCTAAACAACAAGCTGAGGTCTTTGTGGCAGTTGCGAGGCAAGATGAAAATGGTGGACCTTGAACATGATTTTTTCTGGTCAAATTTCAGGAGGAGCGCGACTACTTTCGGGTTCTCATCGAAGGTCCCTGGGTGGTGTTTGGGTAGGTGGTCGCTATTCAAAGGTGGAGCCCGATCTTTCGCCCATCCCAGACCGCGATCACCAGAGCCGTTGTTTGGATTCGGATTCCAAACTTATCGATTGCTAGATATCATTCGCGAATCCTCTCGGCATTAGGCGATCTGGTTGGCACTACTGTTCGCCTTGATGAAGAGACACTGCTTGCCAACCATGGCAAATTCGGCAAACTCACAGTGGAGATCGATTTGCATCGCCCGCTGACGTCGAGTATCGACCTAGATGGAGAAACGCTCCTCATCTCCTATGAGGGGCTGCCATAAGTATGTCTCAAATGTGAAATCCTTAGCCATACAACTAGCGCTTATGCAAGGACCGCCCCTTCCGAGAAGTCATGTGCTACGCAGATGCCTCGTGAGGGTGCAGCAACGCCCGAAAATGGTGATTCAGTGACGGCGCAAGGTGAGCAGTAGGCGATTGCATCTTCTAACGGCTACGGACCATGGATGAACGTCCAAAAAAGACAGGAACAGGACAGAGTTAGTACTTCGCATGGACGGAGATCTACAGAAGGATCACGGTTTGCAGTTCTATTAAACGATGAAACTGTAGCAGAGGGGGCAGACCCCAAACTAGATGGTCGTAATGCAGGGTCCCCCTTTGGAATGGGACAGCGCCTTAATTTGTTTAGTTTCAAGGGAACCAATTGGTCTCCTTCACAGTCTGGTGCCCCCAAGCCTGCTGAGAGATCCCGGTGTGCTCAACAGGGTGCTAAGGGCAAAGGTATCATAGCGCAACAAACACCCCAGGCGAAAAAAGGCCAGTCTAGCACGGGCCCGACAAACAAATCTGATCCGAGTTCCACAATATGCCTGAAACCCATGACCTCTAATCAAAACCTAGTAGTAAACATCCCGACCCACTCTGAAATGATCTGTGACACCCAACTCCTAGAGGCTCAGCTTTAGGCAATCAAGGAGAGACCCCAGGGTATGAAGGGGGTGGAGGATCCCGGAGTCGATTCGGACATCCCTAAGCTTACTCTTACAGAACCACCCGATATCGTGATGGCTTTGGTGGGGCAAGAGGAACCATTGGGCCCAAGCCCACCTCAGGATGAGTTACTGGCCTATGATTCCGGGGAGCCCATAGATGAACCAGCCAGGAGCCAGATGGATGCCCCGAGGTAGAGTTCCTTTTCCTTTCCTTTCTATGTCGATTTTCTTCTCGAATTTTCAAAGAGCAAGAGGGCCAAAGTTTCAAATTGTCTTGCATAACTACCGTAGTAGTTATAAACCGGGCATTTTGGCCTTAGTGGAACCCCGAATTAGTGGAGTTCGGGCCCAGGAAGTTATTCGTACCCACAGGTATGATTTCTCCTTTAGAATAGAAGCGGTAGGTTTTTCTGGAGGTATTTGGCTCCTTTGGGAAGAGGCCTTTGATATCTCTGTAGTTACTGCTCATCGACAATTCTTACTGTTGGACCCCGAACTTTTGAGGATAATAGAAATATTACAATGAATTTAAGTGAGAAAGAATTGGTGAGAATGAGAATGAATTTAAGGAAATGTGATGAATTTAAGAATAATGTAGGAGAAAAGAATTGTTTTGTTTAGAGGACTTTGATATGTGAATGAATTTATATGGAAGATGAGAGGAAAGTGGATGAGTTGATTGAAATGAAGTTAAATAGCAAGAATTAAAAAAGAAAAAGTGTGAAAATTTGAAGGATTTAGAAAGTTTGACTTTTTGGAGAGAGCATGTTTGACTTTGAGAGTTGACTTTTGTTTGAGGCAAAATTTGATAAAATGATCTACATGAAACTTGTAGATTATGTTACGAGCTTTCTGTGGACATAAAGTTTGTAATTTTTCGATATCGGGAGTGAAAGTTATGTTCAGTCAAAGTTTATGTTTGATAAGGTTGACTTTTGACTTTAATTATAATGACTGAATCTTTGACTGAGAAATTAACCTAGTTAGAGGTTAATTGAGTTTTGATGTTCTTCATGAAAGTTGAAGAATTCGTTTTGATCTTTAAAAAAAGAAGAAGAGGAAAATGATTTATTCCCGTCACTAGGGCGACGCGTATCGCCATAGCGATGGCGAGCGTCCAGCCGCCGTCGCTACGGCAACGCGTATCGCCATAGCGATGGCGAACGTCCAGCCGCCGTCGCTACGACGACGCGCATCGCTATAGCGATGGCGAGCATTCAGCTCGCATCCCTGGCGACCGCGTCTTCGCCTCACCCAAACGCGGGCGTTTCTGCTTGGAACGACGCCGTTTTTGTTTCTCCAATACGGCGCCGTTTTGATTCCTTTGTTAGTTTCCTTTCACAAATCTGACCTTTGTTCACTATTTTGCTTATATCTTTTTCGTCCAACATCCGATTGAGTCGATTATTACGGCGTTGGATTCCTAAGACAATTATCTACATCCTCATAGAAATTTGTGAATTTTTGAGATTAAATTAATGGTTATTAATTTAATCAAAGTGAGTCGGGAAATTTTCCGAGCATAGTTCAGTGTTTTATGAAATCCAGGATCTGTAGAGATCCGATTGAAGCGATTCTTGAGGCGAAATAAAGATAAGACAAAGGGCTACAAATCATATGAAGGCATGAAATGTCAATTTTGCCCCTAAGACTTTTAATTTTTGAATTTAAGTTCGGATTAGGGTGTAATTTTTGGATTAGGAACACCTGAGAGTAATTTGAGCATAACTTTTGATCTGGGAATCAAAATGAGGCGATTCTTGTTTTGAATTAAACTAGAGACATAAGGCTACAATTGTTATGAAGACATCGAGTTTCAATTCTGGGTTTAAGAATGTGAAATTTTGGACGGAAATAATCGTACATGAAAAATGTGTTAGAATATGGATATTCCCGAATTGACTCAATGGTGAGAGGCGTCCACTTAAAGTGGAATAAAACCTTGAGGTCATGGGTTAGAGCCGTGGCTCACCCTTGACCAAAGAGGACAGTACTGATTAAGGTTGGATGCCGCGGTATAACCCGCAAACACTTGCCGTGGTATAACCCGCAAACACACGCTGGGTGGGAAATGTTAGCCCAGGTGTGGGGGGTGGGGTCCAACACTTACATTCTACCGTTAAGTATAGGTCTCATTCTTTTGATCTTACCATAGTGTATGCTAGTCCGCAACTGTCCTTGTAGTCCAGTCTTTGGGTCGCGTTCAATTGGATTGGAAGCTCTAGTTCTCGACCGTGGTTGTAGGGGGCGACTTCAACGCTAAGCTGGAAATCGCTAACAAAAGGGGCAGATCCCCCTCGACTCAGGTAGTTAGTAGGGAGTTTAGGGATTGGGTGCATCAGTGTGGGCTCCATGATCTAGGGTACATCGAGTCTAAATTTACCTGGCGAAGAGGACCAGTCCAAGTTTGCCTTGATAGGTGTTTGGATCATCTGTTTGGGTTCAGTAGTTCCCCCATATGGTCAATCAACATCTTCCTTTCCTCGGTTCAGATCATCAGCTTATGTTTCTCTATTTTTTCCCGCCTCCTCCATGATTTTTTGGAGAGCCTCCATTTCGTTTCCAGAATGCTTGGTTAACCCATTCAGGTTTTTAGGAGGTTGTCAATGTGTCTTGGAACCCGACGGAGGGGACGCTGAGTAGCTCTTTATGCTGAGGTGGAACCAACAAGTGTTCCGGAACATATTCCACCAGAAGAAGAAGTTCATAGCTAGACTGGAAGGTATTCAGCAAGCTATGAAGGCCGGTGTTCAGGACTCGTTACTGGAGTTGGAGGACAAGCTTAGCCACAAGTTATTACAGGTCCTGTGTGAGGAGGAACTATTTTGGCATAAAAAAACTAGATGTGAATGGCTTTCCAAAGACAACCGAAACACACCACACGCTCACCCTTTCCAAACGTAGAAAGCTGCATATCGAGAAGCTCACCGATTCTGAGGGCCATAGTGTTTCTAATCCAGACCAATTGTGTACCCTTGTGACCGACTATTTCGTCCAACTCTACATCCTGGACGAATGGCCTACCGCACAGTTCCCCATCATAAGAGCCTTCCCATCCCTTTTTGAGGCCCAAGTTTAGGCCCTTAACCTCCCTGTTCAGGCTTTCGAGGTATCTCGAGCTATTTTCGCGATGAATCCCAACAAAGCCCCCAGAGTTGATGGTTTTAATGCTCTCTTCTACCAGAACCAATGGGGGAAGGTTGGGCTGGCTATGGTGAATGTCATTCAGAAAATTTTCCTGTAGGAATGTTGGACCTGGACTTTAATAGCATGCTTCTGGTTCTTATCCCAAAGATCCCTTCGCCGACTCAGGTTTCCCAATTCTAGCCAATTAGCCTGTGCAATGTGTTATATAAGATTTTTTCGAAAGTTCACATGGGCCATTTAACAGCGGTGATCCAATGCAACTTTATTTTGGGCCGGCATATTACGGATAATATTATTATAGCCCAGGAGGTGATCCACTCTATGTGAAAGAAAACGGGTAAAACAGGTCATATGGCCATCAAAGTGGATTTGGAGAAAGCGTATGATTGGCTTCAGTGGAAATTTATTCAAGAGATTCTGGAGGATATTGGCCTTCCGGCGCATTTAGTTTCGGTCATTATGAAATGTGTCATGACCCCTTCTCTTCTGGTTGTTTGGCAAGGGTCTGCTTCTGCGCCTTTCAGGCCTTCGCGTGGTCTCAGGCAAGGGCACCCTCTCTCCCCTTATCTTTTTGTTCTCTGCATGGAGAGACTGGGACACCTCATTTCGATGGAAGTGGACCAGGGGGTGGAAGCCGATTAAGTTGGCCCGCACGGGACCTCCTATATCCCATCGTTTCTTTGCCGATGACTTGGAGCTCTTCACAGAAGTTGAAGACAGTCAGATGCAGATTATTGCTGGCACATTGGACACATTCTGCAGAGCGTCCAGACAGCAAGTTAGCAAAGCCAAAATTAGGGTCTTTTGCTCTAAAAACGTTTCTCGGAAGACTACGAGGCGCTTAAGCCACGGGTTTCAGGTGGCTAGCACGACTAAACTTGGCCGATATTTAGGGGTTCCTTTGATCCATGAGCGGACGAACATGCACACCTATCAGCATATCCTGGATAATGCTCAGAGGAAACTTATAGGGTGGCGCGCCAGGTTGCTATCCCTAGCCGGTAGGGTTACTTTAACCCAGGATGTCCTTTCGGTCTTGCCCATGTTTACTATGCAAACGGTTCGGCTTCTGTGCCAATTGTGTGACGAGCTAGAAAAACTTATGCGCAACTTTATTTGGGGTTCTTCGCCTGAGCACTATACAATGCATCTGGTCAACTGGGAGTCGGTGTGTTAGCCCAAAACGAAGCGGGGCTTGGGCAACAAAAGCATTCGGTTTACGAATGACGCGCTACTGGCGAAATTGGGGTAGGGTCTGATCTTTAAACTTACAGCCCTTTGGGTTCAAATCCTTCGAGCTAAATATCGCCTCGATATTACCCATCTTCCCCTCACACTCTCCAGGTCCGGGGCTTCGTCTGTTTGGAAAGGGATCTTAGCGGCCTGGCCATGGGTCCGGAAGGGGACCGAATGGACTTTAGGGAATGGGAGGAGGTGTTATTTTGGTTGGATAATTGGTTGGACAGATGGGGTTTCCTTATTCAAGTGGCCTCCTCTCTGGTCCCAGATACCCTTAGATTGGTTACAGTTGCAGAACTCACTACTGAAGGAGGCGAGTGGCGCTGGCATGAGTTCCAACAGTACCTCCCGTTCGCGGTTTGCATGGCACTTGCGACTTTAGGCCATATTGTCAAGAGCATGGGGGAGGATAGTCTGCTGTGGGAACCTACCCCCCACGGAGGGTTCACTGTGGCGTATGCGTATGAGATTATCGAGGACCACCCCACGGACAACAGGAGCCGCCTATGGGAGATTATCTGAAAATGGACGGGCCCATAAAGCATTAGATCATTTCTTTGACAGGTGATTAAGCGCAAACTCCTGACGAATCAACAACGTGTGACTCTTCATATTGTCATCGACAATAGTTGTCGGTTCTGTGGACAGGCAGAGACCACTGCACAAGTGGTACGGGCCTGCTCACGGGTACAAGCTATCTGGAGTCAATTTCCACAGGAAGTGGTGAATAGGGATTTTTTTCCAACAGGAGGTGGACACTTGGTTGTTGTGTAATCTTGCAACGCTTGTTTAGGTGCAGCAGGACGCGTGGGCCATGGTCTTTGGTGTCGCTTGTTGGTTCCTCTGGAATGGTGAAACAGTAGCTTATTCCAACCGGGCTTTGTTTGATCGAAAGAGGGATATAGAGTTATCATGGATTACGTGGGGTAAATTGCCTGGGCTAGGATGGTGGAGAGATGTGTTTTTGCAACTCAGAGCTTACCGGTGGGTACTTTCGTGGGGTGCAGAAGCCTGAGGCGGGATGGGTGAAAGTCAATTCTGATGGCGCTATGCACCCCGCGCCTAAAATGATTTCAGCTGGGGGTTTGATTCGAGATTGGAATGGGGAGTGGCGTGGAGGGTTCCAGCAGACCATCGATAGGGGTTCGCCATTAACTGCATAGTTATGGGGGGTGATCTCGGGTCTTACTCTGGTCTGGGACCTAGGTTATCACCAAGTTGTGGTTGAAGTCGACTCCCGTGAGGTTATTAATTTGTTTTCTCCTTCGTTCGTGGTACTAACAGAAGTTTGTGTTTCGGTGAAAGGTATTCGTCAGCTGTTGCAACGGGAGTAGACAGTCCAGATGTAGCAGATGTTTAGGGAAGGCAACAAGTGCACGAACAACCTCGCTCGACTTGCTGGTGTTTGCAGCTCGGGCCTTTACGTCCTTCAAGAGCCCCCTTTTGGCATCCAGGAGCTTCTCCTCAGAGATGCGCAAAGCGCCAAGTACCCTAGAGCGTTAATTTGGTGTTGTACTTTCCTTTGTAACAAAAAAAAAAAAGAGAAGAGTGAAAGGTTGATACTCATTGTTTTTGTACGGTAAAAAACAAAACAAAAACAGATATATACTCTTTCATTTTAAAAAACAAAATTGTTTTGTTCGATTTTGGAAGAAAGAGTTCTTTAAAATTTAACCATAATTATATCAAGTGTTGAAAGCGTGATATATTTTTCCGTGTGAAGTATATAAAAACTTTGTAATATCAAAGTTCAGTATTGATTATCCTAAAAATTTTAGGTATTTATTTTTGCATGTTCTTGCTATTAGTATGTATGTTAAACGCAATAGATAAATATATGATTGTAATTTTATTTCCACTACGTATATGATCCTTCGTTGAAAATTGGAGATAAGAGCTCATGATATCTTTTTAAAATTAGAAAATGTAAATTTTATAAGATAAACATACAAACTAAAAACAAATTTTGGTTTTAAAAATTAAAAAGGAGCTTATTATAATGCACAATTAACATAATTTTTATTTGATTATATTGAGCATCATGTGGTACAATTACATCAAATATAGAAAAGGAGCAGAAACCATTCACTTTTCTTATTTAAAAAGCGAAGTTCGATGAAGTAAGAAAAAGCGCACATTAATTTGACAAATTTAATTAAGAGCCCATAAAACTGTTTATCTATCACTCATAGTTTTCTTTCTCAGGAGGTTAACTAGAAGAGTATCTAACTATCGAGCCGGAGAAGGAGGACTATAGTCACGGCTGGCCGCCTCTGTATTCTGACCCGGCGTTTGGACCGTCTTGTTAAGCCGATTCATGTAGTCGTAGTTAACACCACCTGGCGGCGATATACTTCGATAAACTGATCCCTCTATTGCCATAACACCATATTCATATAACATTTTTCCAAGAAAATTAATCACTCAAACAATAAATTATATATAATTTTTTAACATTCTGCATGCAATCAATAAATTAGAAGTGGCATTAATAGAGGATGAAAGTAGCCTCGACAATAATAAAAACTAGAGTTGAAAAGATCGAAAATTATAGTTAATATTATTAAAGTTCTATGTAAATAATTTACTTTTCATAACCGTAAAAAATACAGCTAAAATATAAAAGATGCCTAGTGAAAAAAATAAACTTACTTTGAGCACGTGATTGTGGGGCTCTAGAGATAAGGATGATGAAGATAAAGCAGCAAATGTAGAGTGAGGAAGTCGGCTTCATCTAGGAGCTAAGATTGATTAACTCATTCCTTGAAACCATCTTCTGCAATTCATGCTTTTATAGATACTTTGTTTGGGGGCTAGTCTTTGGTGGATAATTCAAGGCGAATTTTTGCTAGGAATGTGGGGAGAAAGTTCCCTAAATATTGTTTATTGGTGCAAGTCAATCTTTTTGGGCCCGCTAAGAGACTAAGAATATGAAAAAGAATAGTCACTAATTATTATAATTATAATTATTAGTTAAGAAGAAAGAATAGTTACTATTATTATTGATAATAGTTAATTTGTTAAAATATTAAGATATAAAATTTATTAAAATGTGTTAAAATTTTGTTTTACATCAAATTTTAATATATTTTGATTAATTATATTTAATTGCTAAAAAGATAATAATATAATCAATTAGCTGTTTTGTAAATTAAGTATATTTTAATTAATTATATTATAATTAATTAATTATATTGAATTAATTATATTGAATTAATTATATTATAATTAATTAATTATATTTTAATCAATAATATTAATTAATTAATTATATTTTGATTAATTAATTATATTTAATTTATATTAAAAAAACAAGATGTATGTCACCCGCGGGACGAGAGCCGACGTGACACTTGCTTAGACCCAACAATAAAACTTATTCATATATCGTTGTCACACCAGTAATACTTACTCAGACCTAGAATTAAAACATATTCTGTTGATATATGAGAAATATGAACGATTCCTTACAAGTGAGATATATTTTATAATTATAATATAAAACCAACTGTAATCTTAAGTTTGAATAAGTCAGATTTAACTCAGAACCGCTTGAACTGGACCAAAAATAAGTCATCCCTACTACTTATATGGACAAGTTATTTGCAATCCTGTTAACTTTAGTCTCTGGCAAATCCCTCCAAGTTTTCAGTGAACATATTATTTTGAGTTCTAATTTTTATAAATTATAAAGAAAGGATTAACATTTAATTATTTGATTTTATCTTTTTATAAGATTTCAATCTTAATCCTAAATTCTTTAAAGTACTTTTATTTTTAGATAATTTGTTATACAAGCTCTAATTCAGTATTGAAAAAATGTTACACAATAATCTAACTTGGCTTGAGATCAATAAATTAAGTTTGATCATTTAAATTTAGACTTGGAATTATTTTTTGAAAAATTAATATACTCTTTGTGAGAAAGACTTGGAATTAAATTATTTATTAAGAATCAATAAAACTTAATTTGATTAGAATTTATGGTGTATAAATAACAATTTCAAAATATTTAAACTAAAAAAGTGTAAGGTACCAAATAAATTAAATAATGTGAAGCCTTCGTCATGTCTATTTATATTATCTGTTGTCATATATGTTTAATTGAAATCTTCTTGGAAAGACACTTAAGGGGCCATGCACCATGACTTCTTTTTCTTCTCTGCAAAAAGATGTGGACAAGGAAAGTCACTGAAACCGCGTCGGCTGGTCAAATTAGGGGTGCTTTTGTTTATATATCCAATAATAATTGTGGACACTATTGCACTTTTCCAGTTTTTGGAATTAGATTTTTTGATTAGAAAATAATACAAAAGATTGTATTTAATTGAAATTAATGTTTCTTATTTATCATTTTAAGATTGGGTATATTAAATTTTCATGTAATTTGATTTTTATTTAAAATATCATTTACCCTCATTATATATTTTTAAGTCACATAATTTTCTTAGTTTTTCCTTTATTCATAATTTTTATTAAAATTTAAGAATTTTAGTACTATATTTATTTTAAATAAAAATAAAATATAATAATTAAATAATATCTTGAGAGTACATTTTAAAATATAATTAAAATTTTTCAAATGAAGTCGTTAAGATATTTTATTTTCAGTATTATTTGTATTTTGATATATTTCATATACCTTTGTGATAAGGAAGTTGATTTGGATTATGTATATCTTTTGTGATAAAGAAGTTGACTTGATATAAGATTCTACTATCTTGAGATATGTAGTATTTTTGAAAGTTAAAATAAATCCTAAATGAGATAGAATCCTAATGAAGGTAAGATTTGTTGGAGAAAAACAAGCAATATATCTATTGATTTTTGTAGCCGCATTTTGGGTGTACTTATGTGATTAATTACATGTTCCATTAATGATTTTGACTAAAAATTACACAACATATTTTTATTTATAGGCAGTCCATCGTGTGACACATGTCGATTGATTTTAGGCTACCCTATTTTTGGAGTGCTTGAGAGCTTAATCACAATGTTCTATCGTTGATTTGGTGCTATTGTGTTTTGGGAGGTTTGCAGAGATAACTTACAAGTTTGGTAGCAAATTTTTGTTTGAAGACTCTCCAAGATTATAGTTTAATGCGACTAAACATATAGGAGAGTGTTCTATGACTCAAGTGTTCTTTTGATTCTTATTATTCTTGATATAATCACTTGAGATATTTTTATCTTTTTTTATTATTTGTTTCAAAATCCTTTGTTGAAGTTAACGTGAAGTGGTCATGTTGTTGGATGTAAAATAACTTTCAAGGTGTGAGTACGAGTGGATAGCATCAAGGAGTGAATGGTGTTGGCTTTGTAATAGCCTTATGTAAGACTATTGTACTACAATGAAAGTTGATTAATCTGAATAAAGGCCTTACAAATATAGACCATGTGTGTCGAACTGTGTTAACAAATTTCTTGTGTTGATTTATTTGCTGTGCACTTAATTTCTTTACTTGTGATCAAATTTTGGAAATCTTAGTTGCTAACTCAATTACTTTCTGATAAGCAACCATCAGTCTTAGTTTGAAGCAATTACGGCAGAACATGAATTTTACAGAACTTTGACCTTTAGGCTTTTCAATTCGTATCAAAGTAAAGTTCACTTCATCAAAACTTGATATGTCAAGTTGGTGTAGATTAGTGTTCTGCACTTATGACTACTAGAAAAGGAGAGTCGATTGTAAGGCCACTGCTACTAGATGGTTCTAACTGTCTTGTTTGAAAATCAAGAATGAAAGTGTTTATTCATCAAGCACAAGGGACTAAAGCATGGACTTTTGTGTTAAATGGCTAGACTCATCCTATGACAACTGATGAAAAGAATGAAGCATTACTTAAAGATCCATCTAAATGGACAAGGGCTGAAGAAGAGAGAGTGCTTGGTAACTCTCAAGCAATGCATACAATTTTGAATGCTATAATTGAAGAACATTTTAGTATGATATTATCATGTGAAGCATGAGATACATTACCAACTATACATGAGGGATCAAAATTGGTGATTGCATCAAAACTTCAAATATTGGCCACTAGATTTGAAGAAATTTAGATAGAGGAAAGTGAATGTGAGGTCTCAAACAATACCCTAGTAGGAATGTGTCATGTACATTAAGGTATTTGTAATAGGTGTTAATGAGTATAAAAGTGAGTGCTTACTACAGGACCTAATCGATACTAGCGGAATTGTTGGGGGTAATTCAGTATTTTGAGTTAATTGTATATATTAATCACGGGCTAAATTTCTAAATGAATTAAGATGGCATGCAATTACATAGAATATGATAAAGGTGTGGTTAAATTGTAATTAAAGAAAATGAAAAAGGAGTCAATGTGAATTAACATCTATATACCATAAACTTGTCACTCCATACACAATAAGTTAAACATATGAAAAGGGTGAATGAAGATCAGCCTAGCACTTAAAATTTTAGAATTTTGAGCTCTTCTTTACATTGAAAATTCACACTAAATTGATCGCAAAAGGGGATTTTGAAAGATACACAAGAAATTGGTGAATTTGAAGTCTAAGGTAAGTTAATTTCATGTATTGAAGATTTACTGCTTCCTCATCTCCTCTTCATCTACGATCTTGTTATAGGTATATAATTGTTGAAGATGAGTTTTGAATGGTTGTGTTATGTATAGAGAAGTAGAAGACTAAAGACAAAGGCAAAGGGATGCAAGTGGAGTGACGAAAAAGGGTATTGATCGCTCCTTCAAGAGGTATAGGAATTTTTGATTTATTTGGTTGGAATTATGAACGTGATATGCAGGGAATTGATAAAATAAGTATTCCATAAGCAAATGGGATGTTATTGGTTAAATTGGATGTGTTTTTGCATTACTCTTGCATGATAAGATCGAAGATAGTTGATTTGAGATATGTACCTCTCTTGATGGATAAGTTCCTCTAAACATATTTTTGTAATTTGGCCATATATTATCCTGTAGACCTCCAAATTTGATAATTTTAATTAGAGGTTAAACTAGAGACATAGGTATAAAACTTTCATGAAGGAACTGAAATTTGGTTATGTTTATAAGATTTGTGAATTTTGGTTTGAAGTTGAGTTATGACTGTTGTCCTTATTTTCGAATATCCTGTAGTGTTTTGGGTATAACTCTCGAAATTCTTAACCAAATTGCGTTAAATTTATGCCATTCAAAAATTAAGACATATGGGAACAAATGTATAAAAGATCTTAAAACTAATTCAAAATTTTGCTATATGCATATAACGAAACAGATAAAGGTGTGAATGGTGAGTATCTGTCACGATCGTGACATGGGCTTCACAATCATGACCCTGTCTTTTGTCACAACTAGGACATTGTTTTGGCTTATGATGTTTATCACATCTCATCTAAACTTTTTTGTATGTCATTGAAGTTTAGTAAACCCAGTATTAGGGTAATGTAAGACTCATCATACATGTAATGTGTATATACTTTAATGCTTTCATTGATGTATTATTGAAAGAGAAAATGATCATAAAGCATAGTAAATATGATTGGGCATGATAAACTGATAACATATGCAGATAAACACAAATCTCATCAACACAGATTTGATCTTCTTTGATATGAGCTTATCTCATTTGATCTTATGTATCTCAATTGATTCTCATTATCCTTGTAGATACTACAAATGTTTATAAATACAGTGTAAAGTTACTAAGCCAAATACCTAAGAAATACAATACATTCACATCCAAATTATCTCCTTCTTCTATTTTATCATGGTATCAAAGCCCATACACTAGTCCTATCACCAAGCCACACATTCAAGCCAACAGTCATTTTCTCAAACATCTACCCTACATCCAGAAATAGTAGAAACAAACACAAAACACACCTTACTCTTCACACAAAAACAACACACACAAAACATCTCCCTTTTTTTTTCAAACCAATACATCACAAACACACTTCAATGGCAGATCCTACTTCCTCCACATTACCATTCAATCAAATTACAAACTTTCTCACCACAAAATTAGATGATTCAAATTACCTCATCTGGCACAATCAAATACATGCCATCCTTATTACCTCTGATCTCGTTGGCTGCGTTGATGGATCAGTTACACCACCTTCCATCACTCTAGATAATGAAACTTCCAAATTTCTCAAATGGTAAAAATTTGATCACCTGGTCTACTATTTTCTCACAGCTTCTCTGTCCACCTCCATTGCCCGCCTTGCCATCAGATGTACCATAGCCTGTGACCTCTGGCTCAACCTCGAGCAACACTTCATGCGACAATCCAGCTCCTAACGCTCTCTGTTTCGATGAAAACTACACACCATTCAAAAAGGACAACAAATAATTACTGACTATCTTGCCACTATCTCCACTACGGTAGATAAGCTAGTAGCTATAGGTGATAAAATATCTGATTCTGACCTTATACTTTTTAGCATATTTATTTCTTTTTGTTTTTGCATCCATACTTATTTTTTGCATACTTGGTTTTCTTAGGCTTTCAAAATTTATGCTTTTAACTTTCCTCGAGGACGAGCAAGAGCTGAGTGTGGGGGAGTTTGATAACTTGCATTTTTGTGACGTTAATTCTTTTTGTTTCATGTTCTTTTGGTAGACTTTTGTGATGTTTTGTTTATGTTTCTACGATAATTTGTGCCTTTGCATGTTCTAGGTGACGAAATACAAGGTGACGCAATTTGGAGTGAAATTGAAAAAATGAAAGCTAGAGACATTTCAATTGTCCAATGGATCAGCTACAGCAAACATGCATACGGGAGACTAAAGACTAGAGCTGGGCATACATAGAGACAGAAACAGCAAAATTAAATCAATTAAAGAGAAGGGGGTGTGACCAAAGGAGACGAGAGCAATTAAATGAACCAAGAGGAAGGCAATACGTAGCAAGAGGACACGCAAAAGGAGACAGTAGAGGTTTTAAGTGTTGTCTGATGTGATTTTAAACTTATTTAATGGTTCCATAAATCATCAACAAGGGAGAGCTACAATTACGTTCTTTAATCGATTTAATTTAAATGGGCGACATCAAATCTAAGGGAATTAAAAGGTGAGTGGGCTAAGGGAATTAAAAGGTCAGGGGCCCACATCATTTAAGGGAATAACAAAACCTAGGAGCAAAAAGGGGGAGGGGACGACAACTTTGAGAGGATAGCTTTTAGAGACTATTTTGGGGAGATAACAAGAGGAGTGTGGGGTCAGTGGCAACTAGGAGGAGAGAAAGCTTTGGAACTTGGAAAGAAATAGTCAAAGATTGCGGTTCTGGGTGTTGGAAGCTGGAGATTAATATTCTATATCATTAGACAGTGGAGGGCGTCAGCAGTTGGGTTTCATCGCACACAACGTGTAGGAGCTGAAGCTGGTTCGTGAAGATTGACCAGCATTAAATTTTGGGACGACACTTGGAGAGCAATAGAGAAGGACGCACGGTATTGGGCAGTGGGCAGTAGTTGAGTTGAGGCTTGTTTGGTAACAGTGAAGTGAACTCCATTTTTATTTGTTAATTTCAGCTTTAGTTGATAGAGACTAGTATTATGTGTGGCTAATTTTTAATCTAGACAAGGTACCTTACGTTTGAGCATGTAATTCGTGAGACTCCATTGGTTTAATTGTTTTCGTTTATTTCCAATGTTTATTTAATCTCTGCATTTAATCGATTTATTATTGTTGAGTTTGTTGATTAATGTGGCCAGTTAATTAATTGACTTGATGATAAATTTTCGAATAAATTAGTTAATCCATGATTGCTGTCTATCGAGTGGCAAATTAATTTCAATTAAGAAATTAATGAGATTAAATAATTTAGTCTAAATAGATTGCGACTTTTCCGATTCTGTTGGCTAAGACGAGGGTCCATTAGAATTTATTGCTGCCATAGATTATATTCTGCGGAGCTTTACTCGGGAATAGTCTAATTAGTTAGGGTAATAATCTGCAGAGCTTTACTCGGGGTTATCGAATAATTACGAATGAATTGGTAGATTTGTGTTGTTCACGGTCTGCTATAACTTTGTCCATAGGAATGAACGAATTTTACATTTTTGAGTCTATGATCGAATTACAGTATCAAATGGGAGAGTACCTTGGCTAGGCTTTTATTCATATTGTTTTCAATCTTATTTTTAATTTCCTTCGACGTGATTTCGTGCTCTAATTTCGTATTATAAAATTAATCATCCCCAATTCAACTCTCTTTATATTTTTATTTTATTTTTATTTTTGATTTCGTACAAATAAATAATTACTTCATTGGTCTCTGTGGTTCGACCATATTCACCACTTTACTCGCTTAAGTGTTATAGAGTAGGAATTTATTTTTGCTGGTTTGACACGCCATCAAATTTTGAGATCAGGAACATACTGTTGTATCCAAATAATTAAGCACAAAGAAAGATATCCGACGACCAAATTCATAAAAATAACCATGTATCCGAGGGCTGGAACTTCATTCCTCCCACAGTTTTATGAAGCAGAAATCCTGGTGAACTCTAAGCTACGATGGATAAAAGCACTGATAAGGATTTGGCAGTGGACATTTTTTTTGGTTTATGATAACATCTAACTCAATTCACCAGCAATCAATTTTTCAACGAGATGTATCAAAAAATGAAGTGTTTCCAATCTGATGCCCTAGTCTACACCTCATTCCTTCGATTAAAAAGCTAAATCTTGAGTATAGGAGATTCAGAGGCATGAACTTCACACTGATCGCCAACATCGATCAGCCAAATGTAAGAAACAGATTATCTAGTCCATAAAAACAATCGCATAACCTAGATAAAGTTCATTTACACTAACAAAAAATCAAAAGAGAACCTGAAACTTGATGAATATGAAGGTCGGGAGAAAGACAAGAGTTGAGAAAGCAATCATCCTCGAAGGAGACATCGATGAGACTCAACCTTCTACTTTCAAAACCTAAATGCTCCGTTGATTCGTTCATTTCTTTCTAAAACGCATCAGCCTGATGCGTTAAAAAAAAACAAAATAAAAAATAAAAAATTTCATTAAATCAGTGGCTAATCAGTTCGACCAGTCCCGGTTTAACCGGTTAATTGATCGATTCGCGTTGGTTTAATTGGAGACTAGTTTTTAAGGGTCACCCGAACTGGATAGCCTACCGGTCACCGATCGAACCGATCGAACTGGCTGGTCCAGTCCGGGTTTCAAAACCATGATTGCCTAAGTCAAAAACTACTTGAACTTAATTTCACTTCTACCAAATCTGATAAATCCTTATTTGTTCACTCCATCTCTTCGCATACCACATTCCTCCTAGTTTATGTTGATGATATCTTAGTCACTGGCTCCTCATCATCTTTCATCAACAGTCTCATTCAAGAACTTAACTCTGCCTTTTCTATTAAAGACCTCGATCCTCTTTATTATTTTCTTGGCGTAGAAGCTACCACCACACCTAAAGGTCTTCTCCTTACCCAAGCTAAGTATACCAAAGATCTTCTTCTTCACACAGGTCTAACCTAATCTAAACCAACTATCACACTCATCACTCCTTCTCTTCCTCTATCCAAAAATCATAGTATACCTCTCTCTGATCCTTTTGAGTATATAAGTAATGGTGGTACCCTTCAATACCTTTGACTTACTCATCCTGACATTCAATTTACAGTTAATAAAGTATCTCGGTTTCTTCATTGTCCTACCGACATTCACTGGACTGTTGTTAAAAGGATACTTTGATACCTTCGTTCCACATCCTCCTCTGGTATCCACTTAACTCACACAACTTCTCTCTCTATTAATGCATATTGTGATGTTGATTGGGCAGAGTATCCTGATGATTGTCGATCTACATCTGGCTATTATATCTTCTTGGGTCCAAATCTCATCTCCTGAAGCGCTAAGAAACAACCCACTGTTGCTAGATCCAGCACCAAAGCCGAATATCGAAGTATTGTGCTTGCTGCTACTGAAGTTTGTTGGCTTAAATCTTTTCTTGGAGAAATTGGCTTCTCTCGCCTTCCACCGACCCTTTGGTGTGACAATTTACGCGCCACATTTCTTGTTGCCAATCTCGTCACTCATACTCGAACAAAACATATCCAAATTGATATTCATTTCATTAGAGACTTGGTTACCAACAAAGCATTATCAATTCAACATCTTCCTTCCAGTTATTAGATTGCTGACATCATGACCAAAGCTTTAGCTTCTTCTGCCTTTCAAAATTTTCGTGACAAGCTCACTGTAGCTACCCACCGTGAACTTGAGGGGGGCTGATAACATATGCAGATAAACACAAATCTCATCAACACATATTTGATCTTCTTTGATATGAGATTATCTCATTTGATCTTATGTATCTCAATTGATTCTCATTATCCTTGTAGTTACTACAAATGTGTATAAATACAGTGCAAAGTTACTAAGCCAACTACACAAGAAATACAATACATTCACATCCAAATCATCTCCTTCTTCCATTTTATCAGAAACAGATTCAAATTATAATTGCAAGCATAAGGTAATAAATTTGTATCTTATGAATTGTTGCTCTCTTTATTGTGACTCTGAAATATAATTATGATGTTATGATGATTAGTTTTAACCTGTCAAGTCTTAGTTGTGAGTAAATAGGTATGCTTAAAATGGTTTGCAGCTTCTTTTGTTATGAGAAATTACGGTGTCTTCTGTTTTAGAGGCTTAAGTCTCTTCTGTTTCAGAGACTATTGCCTCTTCTGTTAAATTTAGTCTAAATTTTGGTCTATTTAAATTTAATTTATTAATTTTAAATAAATTGAATTTAATTTGTCAAACGTAATTAAATTTAACTAAGCATAAGATTAATTATTTAAAATAAAATTTTAAATTACAAAATACAAGTTATAATAATTATTATAATTGTGGATAATGTGAAAGTAATTATAAAGAAAGATTGCAATTATAACAATGTTATAGTTGTAATTGTAATGCCAATTGCATGTTGAAACTATGATTTAGAGGAAGTGAAAATATGGAAAATATAGTAATTTTCTTGGATTTTTTGGCCAATAAGTAATTTTCTTGGTGAATGGCTACAAATTGAGATTGAAAGCAGGACTATAACAAAATAAGTTTTCCACATGACTGAACATTGGAGATACATTCACTAAGGGCTAATGATTTTTTTTAAATTAGAAAATGTAAATTTTATAAGATAAAATAAAATTAAAAACAAATTTTGGTTTTAAAAGTAAGAAAAAGAGCTTATTATAATGCACAATTAACATAATTTTTTATTTGATTATACGGAGCATCATGTGGTACAATTACATCGAATGTAGAAAAGTGAAAAGGAGCAGTAACCATTCACTTTTCTGATCTAAAAAGATAAATTCGATGAAGTAGAAAAGCACACTTTAGTATGACAATTTTAATTAAGTGCCCATAAAGCTGTTTATTTATCTACCTATCATAGTTTTCTTTTCCAGTACGTTAACTAGAAGAGTATCCATCTATGGAGCCGGAGGGGGAGGAGGATTATAGTCACGGCTGGCCAACTCTGGACCCTGAGCTAGCGTTTGGACCGTCTGGCTAGGTGGATTCTTGTTGTTGTTGGCACCAGGACCTTGTGGCGACGGTCTTCCATGGACTCCTATCACTGTTCTCGTAATACCATATTCTCATATAAAGTTTCTCCCAGAAAATATATTCTCATATAAAGTTTCTCCCAGAAAATTAATCATTCAAAGATAAAATTAGATAAAAATTTTTTTAATGTTCAGTATGCAACGAATAAATTGTTGAAATTTCAAGTACGAAAGAAAATCCCACCTGAAATATAAAATTAGATATAATTTTTTTTAATATTCAGTATGCAACGAATAAATTGTTGAAATTTCAAGTACGAAAGAAAATCCCACCTGAAATCAGCGAGGGATATATAAGTAGAAAGAACTCATAAATTTAATGTTTTAAAGTTTAGGTTGGAGTATAATATTTAGGCTTACAATTATGTTTCCTCACTAGGCTCATGTGAAGATCTCCCAAATAATTGGACTCCCCAATGCTAATAAATAGTATCAAAGCTAATGGTTCAGTAAGAGACGAGTACGGAGATGACAGTCAGATCTTATGATTGTCATTTCCACATAAAGAAGCAAGGAGATTTCTAATGAGCCCAGACCAATTGAGTAGAAGGGCTCTTGATAATATTATATACTCGAGCTTTTAAGAAAAAAAAGCTTTCCTTCAAAAGGAAGTCCAAGCCTAACGTAAAAAGTCACACTTAAAGAGAAAATTGTTGAAATTTCAAGTGTGGAAGGAAATCTCACATGAGAAATAAATAAAATTAGTGAAAATCATATAAATGGAAAGGACCCAAAAATCTAGTGTTTTAAAATTTTGAGTTAGAGTATGGTGTCAAGGCTTATAAGCAAATTCCCTCACTAAATTCTTGATATAAATCTCCCATAAATGTGGACTCAAATTACAACTGGAATCAGTAGAAGATGAAAGTAGCATCGACAATAATAAGTAGAGTTGAAAAGATAGAAAATTATAGTTAATATTATTAAAATTAAATTATAGTTAATATTATTAAAATTTTATATAAATAATTTAATTTTCAAAACTGTGAAGAATACAGTTTAAATATAAAAGATGCCTAGTGAAAAATAAAAAACTTACGTGGAACACTTCGTGATTGTGGGGCTCTAGAGATAAGGATGACGAAGATTAAGCAGCAAATGTATAGTGAGAAAGTAGGCTTCATTATGAATGCAGTAGCTAAGTTTAACTCATTCCTTGAAACCATCTTCTGCAATTCATGATTTTATAGAGGTTTAAGAGTATAAGATACGTTGCAAATCAGTCTTTGGCAGATCATTCACGGTGACATTTGACAAGGAGTGTGGGACTGGGGAGTAAGCTCCTTAATTGTTCAGTCCACAAAACTCTTGGTTCTAATCTGAACGGGACTCGATCAACTTTGATTTTTTGCATCTAGGCCTTAGATGTCGTCCGAACTTGATATAAAATTTGATCAGACCCAAATTACTACTTAAACAACGTCCTTTTAGTGGTGGAACTCAATCCTTTTGGGCGAACTAAGCCAACCTTCTTACATTCGATTTAGTCTTATATTTAAATAATTTGGAATTAACTCGTTAACTTCAAACCGGTTGAACCGCACCAAAAATAAATCATCCCGACTTATGTGAACAACTTTTTTGCAATCTTGATAATTCTAGTTTCTGGCCAATTTCTTCCAAGTTTTTAATGAATATATTATTTTAACGTTCTAATTTTTATATATTATAACTAAATGATTAATATTTAATTATTTGATTTAATCTTTTTATCAGATTTCAATCTTAATCCTAAATTCTGAAAAGTATTTCCATTTTAAGATAAGTTGCTTTACAAGCTCTAATTAAGTGTTGAAAAAATGTTTTATTATAATCCAGCTCGAGACTAATAAATTAAGTTTGACCATTTAAATTCATACTTAGAATCACATTATTTATTAAGGATTGATAAAATTACTTAATTTGATTAGAGTTTACGGTGTTATTATTACTATTTTAATAATAATATTAAATTCAATATAATACTATCAATAACAACTTAAAAACATTTAAACTAAAAAAAAACCTTAATGGCCAAGTAAGTAATGTGAAGACTTCCTCTTCTCTGTTTATATTATCTGATGTCAAACCCATTTAATTGAAAGCTTCCTGGAAAGACATCCACTAGGCCATGCACCATGACTTCTTTGTTCTCTGAAACAAATATGGAGAAGGACAGCACAGGAAGCAGCTTGGCTTGTCCAATTAGGTGCGCTTTCCCGCCATGCACCGTGACTTCTTTGTTCTCTGAAATAAATATGGAGAAGGTCAGCATAGGAAGCAGCTTGGCTGGTCCAGTTAGGTGTGCTTCCTCGTATATCTAATAATAATTTTGGATATTATTCCACATTTCAAGTCTTTGTAATTAGGAAGTGTAGATATATTATTATATTTATTTAAAAGATTTTATTATAGTTATTTTGTTAATGTGCTAAACATAATCAAGATCAATCTTTTGTATCAAAAGATTGATTAATCTAACTTTTTTCTTTCTTATTGGTTTATTTATTTACTTACGTTAATATTTATTTTAATTTTGAATTTTATTTTGCTTTTATCTTTATTTATTTATGAAATTACTTATTTATATATTTGGTCGTTATTATTTTCTCTTCATACCTTTTTCAATATTTTTCTTTTCTTTCTTCTTTTTTGCATCATCTATAGAGGTTTAAGCAGCGTGTTAGATACAGCGAAATTGAAAAGTCCAACATGTTTGGAACTTATCCTATCGTTAGAGCCCTGTGACCACAGGTTAAAGCATGCACAAAAGTCAAGGCACAAATGTTCGTATTTAAATGCAGTTCCTACGGAAGCTGCAATTTAAGCAGCGTGAATGGTTCGGGTTTGAATTTCGGATGGTACCGCCGATTTGGTCGATCGCACTGCACTGCAATCTGGGTACATTTCGGGACCAATCCGTAAACTTAAAATATTTGAGGGACTAAATTGAAAATAAATTTTTTTAACCTAATTTTATCTACCCCGTCCCCGAGCCCTGACGTTTCCAGATCTAGATCTGGTCTTCTCTCCTTCGGTTTCTCCTTCCTCTCCTCACATCGCCATTGCCGTCCTCCCTCCTCTCGCCGCCGTGTCTTCGTCGTCGCCTCCCCTCAGGTCAGCCAGCTTCTCCTCGTCAGCGCTTCTGGATTCTTCTTTGGTCTCCTCTCCTCTCTCCCACGCCGCACGCCTCCTCTCTTCTCCGGTGTCTCACCTCGCCGTCGCCGTCTCGTCCTCGCCATCTCCTCCTCACCGTCTCATCCTCGATGTCGCCGTCTCCTCCTCGCCTCCTCGATGTCGCCGTCAACCTCACCGAAGACCCGATTGTTTTGGCTTTTGAGTGTATGTTTTTTATTTTGTTTTTCATGTTTCATGAAATTTTGAAGTTGATTGTGCCTGTGATTGTGTTGTTGAGTTGTTATTGGATGATGGAAAATCGTAGAGGTTGTTTCGGCTGGAATGAGGAATTTTTTTTGAATTTGTTTGAATGTTGAACAGTTGAAGGCTTGAAGGAGTTGAAGCTGATTTCGGTTGTTGAAGACTTGAAGGGAAGGTTTGATTGAAGTTAAAGTTGAAGTGTTGAATTGAACCGATGATATTGAAATTAAAAATAAATTTTGTGACTTTTGTGATTTTGTCATTTTGCCTTGTGAAAGTTGAACTTGAACCGATTGTGTTAAATTGAAATTGATTGGTGATTGATTATTATTGGTCTGATTGCAAATTAAGTTTGGAATGGTGAATTGGTGATTGTGATTTAGTATTTTAGTAGATTTATGAAATTAAAATTGAATTGTTGAATTATTGTGAATGAGATTGAATTTGACTATTTGAGTTTGTGCAATTGAAATTGAGTTTGATAATTAAAATCAAAACAACATTTAAATCAATTTGTAAAATTGACAATCAATTGATCAAATGTGAAATTAATAATTAAATGTAAAATTGTTAAATTGATAATTAAAATTGACAATCATTAATTGACACATTTTAATATTTGTTAAATGGTCATTAATTTTAATATTTGGGTATTGAATATTGATAAATAATTAGTTAAGTATAAAATTATGGAATTAGAAATTAATAATAATTTGATTGTAGTTGATAATGATAGTGTTTGTTTATTTGAGTATTAGTTTTAGCTAGGTAAATAATTAATTGTTCCTAAAAAGTTAAAAGATGTTGAACTTTAATGGAATGGCAATATATATGTGGGGAATTATAAATATTTAAAATTGGTAATGTTATGAAATTGTAATTTGTGAATATGATGTATACTTGTAGATTCCAATTTATACTTATAATGTCGATTAAAATTATAAAAGCATCATATATATTTAAAATGAAATATAAAATGGTGTATAAATATTATGGTGTGTTAGAAATAGAATTATGAATGTTTTGTGTTAATTAGGATCGGAAATTGTTGGATATTGAATGTAATTATGATTGTTTTGTAATTGTTAGGATTGAGAATTGTTGTAAATGGAATGAATGGAAATTGAATTGTTATTGTTTTGTAATTGTTAGGATTGAGAATTGTTAGAAATGGAATGAATGGAAATTAAATTGTGATTGTTTTGTAATTGTTAGGATTGGGAATTGTTGGAAATGGAATGAATGGAAATTGAATTGTGATTGTTTTGTAATTGTTATGGTTGGAAATTGTTGAGAATTGAATTGAATTGGATTGGATTGGATTGGATTGGATTGGATTGGATTGAATTGAATTGGATTGAATTGGATTGGATTGAATTGAATTGGATTGAATTGGATTGAATTAGATTTGATTGAATTGGATTGAATTAGAATTGGAATTGGAATTGGAATTGAATTGAATTGAATTGGAATTGGAATTGATTGAATTGGAATTGGATTGAATTGGATTGGATTGGATTGGATTGAATTAGATTGGATTGGATTGGATTGAATTGAATCGGAATGAATTGGATTAATTGGATTGTATTAGATTGGATTGAATTGAATTAAATTGGATTGAATTGGATTGGATTGAATTGAATTGGATTGGATTGGATTGAATTGGACTGGATTGAATTGGATTGGATTGAATTGAATTGGATTGAATTGAATTGGATTGGAATTGAATTGAATTGGAATGGAATGAATGGAATTGGATTGGATTGGATTGGATTGGATTGGATTGGATTGGATTGGATTGAATTGGATTGGATTGGATTGGAATTAAATTGAATTGGAATGTAATGAATGGAATGGAATTAGATTGGATTGGATTGGATTGAATTGGAATTGGAATTGATTGAATTGTATTGGATTGGTCACAATTTTTACTCTTGTAATTATAAATTAAATGTAAGACATAATAATTCGAATAATAATCAAATAAAATCATAAAGATTACTTTTAATAACAAAAAGTCATCCAAATAATATGAAAATATATATAAACAAATGAGTTTTTCAATAACTTGAACAACAAAAGAGATTTCAGGATACGCAATAATGAGATAAACGAGACTTCCCACTACACATGGATACAAATTAGGATATGAGAGAGAAGCACCGACATCGCACTTTAACTTCGAATTTTGTTCCATTAGCAAAGAGCAAGTTTTCTAATCAATGATTTTCTGCATCTAGACCCGTAGAAAATGTTTGAATTGAGTTAAAGTTCAGTTGAGTTTGACTTATTGTTAAAATGATATTGTTTTAGTAATAAGGTTCGTTCTTTTAGACTAAGTTTGAGAACGATATTTGTTTCTGAATTCGATGTGACCTCATATGAAGTCAATAAGATCAACTCAAGTTGATCGGATTTTAGGTTAAATTTGGACTTAAACTTTATTCTTGACCTGAAGCCTAAATGTTTTAAGTACAAATGTCATCATTTTCAAAATAAAATAAAATAAGATAAAAATAAAATAAATTTCAAGCTCAATCTTTACATTGTACAAGCTCAATTAAGTCATAATCTCCAAGCCTGTTTTGGCCAATAGGGCTCGAGCTTGACCTAATCTGACATAATCTCTAAAAAAAATCAAGTCAATCCCTTAAACCTAAATTCAATTCAAGATCCGATCAATTTAAATTTAGTTTGTTAATCTTCAAAAGAGAACCAAGATGAGCTACAAACATCATCCTACTTGCATCAATAGTCTATCAAGGGTGTGATAAATTTATCTGTCATATTGCCAAGTCTACTTTTTGCCAAGTTTTAAATGAACATATTATTTTAAAGTTTCTATTTTTTATAGATTGAATTCTTGTTCCCTATAATCAAAGGATTAACATTCAATTATTTGATTTAATTTTATAAGATTAAATCTAGATAAGTTATTAAACTTCAATTATGCATTATAAATAACGTTCTCAACTCCACTAAAACAATGATCTAAATTTAATTAATCATACTTAGGCTTATTTAAGTACCTAATTGTGATTGAACTCAAATTTTATATATGCCCTAATCCCGTCAAATTTCATAACATTTATTATATATTTTGTCGGCTGCACCACCTTCTTTATCATTTTCTTAATTTGTGTTTATTTATAATTTTAAAATAAAGATTAATAAATTTTAAGAATTTTAATACTATATTCTTTTAAATAAAAATTAAATAAATTATATGACATAATAATTATTCGATATAACTAAATAATAATTAGAATAAGTGATGACATTAAAATATAAAAATTAAATTAAACAAAATTCAAAATGAGGGTTATCGTATTCTTGTGTTAAAAAACTATATTTTATTAATACAAGTGTATTTAACTATTAATTACTCCATGTCTAAAAAGTCAAAGGAAACACAAATACAAGACATTCGTGAAAGGTTATAAATGTGAAGACTTCGTCTTCCGATATGTCAAACCTATTTGATTGAAATCTTCTCGGAGAGACACTCAACTCACGAGGCCATGCACCATAACCTTTTTTTCTTCTCTGAAATGAATATGGAGAAGGACGGCACAGGATGACACGAAGCAGCTTGGCTTGTCCAATTAGGTGTGCTTTTCATATTTGATAATTTTGGATACTATTCCACATTTCAAGTCTTTGTAATTAGGAAGTGTAGACATATTTTAAATCAAAAAATACTTAAAATTTGTTCTCTTTCACGTTTCGTTAACTTGTTAAACTTAATCAAAATCAATATTTCATATTAAAAGATCGGTTATATTAAAATTTTATGTAATCTAACTTTTTTGTCTGTTTATTTATTTATTTTATTTTTCATCCTTTTAGTTTTAGTTTTATTTTCATTTTATTTTATTTATTTAGTTTTCTCTTCAAATCATTTTCAATAATTTCTTTTTATTTGTGAGTCTACAGGAAATGATTTCTCTACTAATTATAGGTATTTAGCATTTACGTATTACTAAACTTCTTTAGACCTTGCATTTTAAGAGATTTTATTAAGATATTATTGTTGCCGTTGTTGTTTACCATATATTTGATGGATAACACAACTTTTCTTATCATTTTTCTTAATTTTTATTGATTTATAATTTTAAAATAAAGATTATTAAATTTTAATAATTTTGATACTATATTATTTCAAAAACGACAGAATAATTATTCGATATAACTAAATAACTATAAGAATAAGTGATGAAAATTAAATTAAAAAGTTCAAAACTTATATTTTATTAATACAAATGCTTTTAATTATTAATTACTTCATGATTAAAAGTCCAAGGAAACACGAAGAACAAGAAATCCGTGGCAAGTTATAAATATATTAACTTACACTAGTCAACGAAATTTTCATTAATTGCCTTCTGAAATAATTTTATAGTTGAGGAATTATTTTCAAGAATTTACTAAGTGAGAAGAAAGAACAAAGAATCACAAAAATAACATAAAACCAGGCCGTTTGGGCTGTCTAGCTATTTTAATAATTTTTATTTGAATATTATTGAACATCTTGTGGTACAGATTACATTGAATATAGAAAACTTAAAATGGCCACAAGCCAATATGTTTCTTTTTTCTGATTGAGAAGTGGAATTAATGAAGAAGAAAAAACTTCCAACAAATTACACATTAATATAATTAATTGTTTATTTCTCTGTCACTACTTTTTCTTCTTCACCATATTAGAAGGGTATCAAGGGCCAACAATATATACTTACTACATGGTGGAAGATCTTGGAGTCTTTCTAGCTGTAAGGTCTTGTGATGTGGTATGCAAGATCGAGATGATCAAGAGAAAGCAGTAAAAGGGTAGTGAGGAAGTAGCTTTCTCGACCATTGTAGTAGCTAGAATTTGATTGATTCCTTAGAAACCATATTGGTACATGGTTTATAGAGTTTTAAGCAAAGTATTGAATAAGGTGAAGATTGAAAAGTCCAAGATATTTGGAACTTACCAATAGTTAGAGCTCTGTGATCACCGGTTAAGCCATGTAAGAAAGTCACAACGGGTGGGAGTCGGAAGATCGACAAGTACAAAAAATAAGAAGGCCGATTGGTTTCTTACTTTGGTGAACATAACCGTCACAAAAACCTGACTATGGTCTAAGTAAGAAAGAAGTCATTTTGAAAATAAAATTAAAATGATGTTAATCTTTAAATTTAAATTTAGCCTAAATTTTGGTCTATTTAAATTTAATTTATTAATTTTAAAATAAATTAAATTTAATTTGTCATAACTATGTAGAAGATTAATTATTTAAATTAAATATTTAAAATTACAAAATACAAGTTATAAATTAAATTTAATTTGTCATAATTATAAAAGAAAGATTGCAATTATAACAATATTATAGTTGTAATTGTAATTCCAATTGCATGTTGAAACTATGGCTTATAGGAAGTGAAAAATATGGAAAATATAGTAATTTTATTGGTGAATGGCTACAAATTGAGATTGAAAGGAGGATTATAACGGAGCAAGTTTTCCATAAGGATTGAAGATTGGAGATACACTCACTAAGGGCTAATGACATTTTTAAAAATTAGAAAATGTAAATTTTATAAGATAAAATACAAAATAAAAACAAATTTGGTTTTAAAAAGTAAGAAAAAGAGCTTATTATATTGCACAATTAATATAATTTTTTATTTGATTATTGAGCATCATGTGGAACCATTCACTTTTCTTATTTGAAAAGCTAAGTTCGATGAAGTGGAAAAAGCACACATTTTAAGTGCTCATAAAGCTATTTATTTATCTATCTGTCGTAATTTTCTTTTTTAGTACGTTAACTAGAATAGTATCTATCTATGGAGCCGGCGGAGTAGGAGGACTATAGTCAGGGCCGGCCACCTCTGTACCCTGAGCCGTCGTTTGGACCGCCTTGTTACTTGTTAGGCGGATTCGTGTTGATGTCGTAATTGTCAGAGGGGTAAGTAGCAGTACCAGCTCGCCGCGAGTGACTTGCTTCGACTGATCTTTCCAGTACTGGGCCTATTCTCATAATACCATATTCTCATATAAAATTTCTCTAAGAAAATTAATCATTCAAAAGATAAGTTATATATAATTTTTTAAAGTTCAGTATACAATGAATAAATTGTTGAGAGATTCCAACAATGAAAGAAAATCCTACGTGGATTTAGTGAGGAGTATACAAATGAAAATAACCCATAAATTTAATGTTTTAAAGTTTTAGGTTGGAGTATGATGTTTTAGACTTATAAGTATGTTCCCTCGCTAGGCTTATGTAAAGATCTCCCAAATAATTGAGCTTCCCAATGCTAACAAGTGGTATCAGAATTGATGGTTTGATAAGGGATAAATATAGAGATGGTAGTCCGATCCTGTAGTTGTCATTCTCACATAAAAAAGTAAGGAGACTCCTAATGAATCTATGTCAATAAAATAGAAGGGCTCTTGATGACGTCATACATTCAGCTTTTAAGAAAAAAGGCTTTTCTTCAAAAAAGAGTCCAAGCCCAATGTGAAATTTTACATTTAAAGACAAGATTCTTGAAATTTAAAATGTAAAAAAAAAATCTCACATTGAAAAGAGATAAAATTAGTAAATGACATATAAATAAAAAGGACCCAGAATCTAATGTTTTAAAATTTTAAGTTAGAATGTGATGTCAAGCCTATAATTATATTCTTTCGCTATATCAATAATATAGATCTCCTATAAAAGTGAATTTCAATGTCAACTTAAATTACAATTGGAATCAATAGAGAATGAACGTAGCATCAATAATTATTTATCAAAAAAATGTAGCATCGATAGTAATAAGAAGTAGAGTTGAAAATATGGAAAATTATAGTAAATATTATTAAAATTTGACAGAAATAATTTTATTTTTCAAAACCGTAAAAAATAAAGTTAAAATATAAAAGATGCCTAGTGAAAAAAATAACCTTACCATGTGGAGCAAGTGATTGTGGGTATCTAGAGATAAGGATGAGGAAGATAAAGCAGCAAATGTATAAGGAAGTAGGCTTCATTATGAATGCAGTAGCAAAGTTTTTTTTTTTTTTTGGGGTAAAAATGCAGTAGCTAAGTTTAACTCATTCCTTGAAACCCTCTTCTGCAATTCATGATTTTATAGAGGTCTAAGAGTATAAGATACGTTGCAAATCAGTCTTTGACAGATCATTCAGGGTAACATTTGACAAGGAGCGTGGGGAGTAAGTTCCTTAATTGTTCAGTCCACAAAACTCTTGGCTCTAATCCGAACGGGACTCGATCAATTCTGATGTTTTGCATTTAGGCCTTAGATGTCATCCGAACTTGATGTAAAATTTGACCAGACTCAAATTACTGCTTAAACAACGTGCTTTTAGTGGTGGAACTCAATCCTTTTGCGCGAACTAAGCCAACCTTCTTACATTCGATTTATTCTTACGTTTGAATATTTCAGAATTAACTTCGATGAAGTATAAAAAGCACACACTAATATGACAAATTTAATTAAGCGCCCATAAGGTTGTTGTATCTACCAATCATAGTTTTCTTTCTCAGGAGGTTAACTAGAAGAGTATCTATCTATGGAGCCGGATAAGGAGGACTATAGTCACGGTTGGCCAACTTTGGACCCTGAGCCGACATTTGGACAGTCTTGTTAGGCAGATTCACGTCGTTGTAGTAATTGTCACAGGGGTAACTACAACCGCCAGCTCGTGGCGACGGACTTCCGTCGACAGCTGGACTCAAATTACAATTAGAGTCAACAGAGGAAGAAAGTGGCATCGATAATAATAAGAAGTAGAGTTGAAAAGATGGAAAATTATAGTTAATAATATTAAAATTTTATATAAATAATTTTATTTTTCAAATCCGTAAAAAATATAGTTAAAATGTAAAAGATGCCTAGTGAAAAAAATAAACTTACCTCCTCGCGGAGCACGTGATTGTGGGGCTCTAGAGACAAGGATGATGATGATAAAGCAGCAAATGTATAGCGAGGAAGTAGGCTTCATTATGAATGTAGTAGCTAAGAATGGTCAACTCATTCCTTGAAACCATCTTCTGCAATTCATGATTTTATAGAGGTTTAAGAGTATAAGATACGTTGCAAATCAGTCTTTGGTAGATAATTCACGGCGACATTTGACAAGGAGTGTGGGGAGTAAGCTCCTTAATTGTTCAGTCCACAAAACTCTTGGTTCTAATCTGAACGGGACTCGATCAATTTTGATTTTTTTGCATCTAGGCCTTAGATGTCGTCCAAACTTGATATAAATTTGATCAGACTCAAATTACTACTTAAATAACGTCCATTTAGTGGTGGAACTCAATCCTTTTTAGGCGAACTAACATTACAAGAAAATGAGGAATTACTGACGGAAGTTACCGACGAAAAGAGCAGAGTTCTCATCGGTAATGGTATTTACCGACGGAATAGGCCGACGGAGAGTTACGTCGGCGCAGACACGGTCGGTATATTTTACTAACGATATGAGGATAACCGTTGGCAATGTTTATCGACGATTTAATAAAACTGTCGGTGTAGTTGGTAGTAATATATCGATAGAAACTGTCGGAATATATGTCAATTCTTGCCGACGGTTGCTGTAATCTGTCAGTAATTTGAGGCAACTCAAATGCCGACGGTAACAACAAACCGTCGGTAATTGTGAACCTTCTTCAAATGTAACCTTGATTGCTTAATCCAATGGTGGAAGTTGTATGCTCGCTGAGGTCATCTTTAAATCTCTATAAATGTCTTGTTGAATGACAATTTTCTGAAAATCTCAACGTGAAATTTGATTTCAAAGTCAACGATTATAAATTATCCTTACATAAATTTTGGATTTTTCAACCCATGGAATTTGTTTAAACAGAAAGTGAAATGATCATAAAAAGAAAAAAAAGATTTCCTAATTGATAATTAAAACATTAAATAGTACATAAATTAATATCAAATTAATGACAACAATAATCCTATTGTTCTGGTGAGTGTGGCTAATGTGAGTCGCTATCCCTCGATCTCATTTGGTCCATGTCATTTTGGAGCTTACTTATTACTTCCATCAAAGTCTAAGCTGTCGACTCAAGTTGATTGATATGTTGCGTTGTCAGCTGTGAACTAGATGCTACTGTAGCGGACATAGAGGACTGGGATTAAAATGTGTTGGCACATGAACCTAGGCCAAAGATCCTTCCACGACTATCCTTACCACCCATTGCATCAAAAAATGCTTGGGTTTCATCAACAGCTTGTTCATCCTGCGACTGTTGCCCAATTGTTTGTTGTATTTGGTCCTATTAGGAGGCAATGCTTAATATCATAATTAGTAAATGATAATTATTAAGATTGAATATAAAACTATGAAATTATCATACATTTAGTTCTCGACATCGACTGTTGACGAATATCACACCATCATGTTTCTTAGTGTAAGTAAACAAAAACAATTGACGGGGTGTAGGCCTAACACCCATAGACTTTTCCTACATAACAATAAAATGTTATAATTAAGTTAAACTAGAATTTATAAAAATTTTGGCAGAGTCTCTTCTGTTTTTATGATATTACCCCCTGTTCAAGAAAGCAAAGTATTCAACACAGCCATAAATGCCACCAACAAATTACGCGACACAGTCATGATCATTAGGCATACTACATATATATGTTCATCACATCATTCACACATCAATTTACATTGAAATATAGCAAAGTAAAAATTGAGAATATAAATATAATATTTATATACTTACAAGTCTCTCTGCATGATCGCGGTGAGTAATTGATCCTCCCGTATGAATGAGAAGACTGTCTGCCCTTGACCTACTATGTCTGTTGGTGGAGTTACGACCCGATATGATCATTGCCTCAGGTGATGTCCAATACTCCTGCCAACGACTCCATGTGGGCTCAGAAATAAAAAAGGGTCGTACACCAGCATTGCGTATCTGATTAATAAAGTCGCGATAACGTGTACGAGCTCGCGACTCCCATACACTATGTATTATCCCATTGATATCAAAACTCCAGTAAAAATGTTTCTGAAAATAAAAAAATGAATTTGATAACTTATAATCTATTTATATTTATGTTATTAATATGTACAAAAAATGAAAAAAGAAAATTAATTGCATATTGTACCTCAAACTTTTGAAAGTAAAATGCCTTTGTGGCCTAAGAGATCTTCTTCCATGCATAACCCTCAGGATCAATCCTCCCTTTAAATGTAGATGTCATATGTCTTGAACATAGTCCAGACGGAATGAACCTAATATAAGAACAAATAAGTTCATAAATTTGCAAATATTTAAACCTATAAGTTAATGATAAACATATATAGTGTTTCATGCGATTTCACTTACAATTTATCGGCTATTTTTACATACTTTCTTCCATTAGGAACCTTAGATCCAAGGTGTATTTCGTCTCCTTCATCATCCATAACTGTATTGGATGATATATGAGTAATGTATTGATAAGTCAAATTCTGTAGATGCGTGAGAATGATTTAGATTCAATTTGACTTATTTTATTTGATTGGAATTGAAGTTTATTCAGCAAATTCGCTCACATTTCAAGTTTATTACCTTGTAGGTACAAATGCTCGATTTTGGGAATTAAGGGCATAACTCACCTTGGAGATACTGGACCCAAGCCAATTGAGGACGAGAGTAAGGAGAATCTTGAGTTTTGCAACTTCCGAGAAGACTCCGAGAAGAAATTATAGCATTTGGAAGGTCAAACGCATGAAGAGCCAAAGACAAGGCCATGTCCGTTAAACGGACATGTGTGTCCATTTAACGGACACGTATGGCTAAAAGACACTCCCAGACCCGAGAGTGTCCGTTAAACGGACACGCGGCGGCAGCAGACTTTTACTTGGAGAAATTAATTCTTCTGAAGGGGGGAGATATAAATAGAAAGGGTGGTTGACCTAAAGGGAAGAGGACGACAGTGAGAAGCACAGAAAAAGCGGAAGAAAGGAGGAATTAGGGGACTTTTCCAAGAGGATTGAGACTTCATTCTTTGAATTTTCTCTGCTACTTTCTCTCTCTCTCTTCTAATGTTGAGCTTCTCATTGTGTATAATGTTTGTTGCCATGTTTAGGAGCTAACCCTCACTTAGGGTGAGGGATGTAACTCTTTTGAAGGAAGGTTGATACAAAGTGGATGATTGAATGTTAATGAGAATTACTGGGCTTTGTTTATCTTCTTGCACTTCATTATGTTTTTATGCTTGATCTCCATAGATACATTTTTTAGGAATCATTGGGTATACTGAAGAGTAACTCATGTTTCATGCTCTAGGAAGATGAACACCTTGAGTTTAGAGTTAGAGATAACCTGGGCTAGGGTGAGAGCTTGAAGTGGTTTGTGCTGAGTAGATTTTGTTAGAAGAATATTACATTGAGAAATGGGTATTTCTAACTAAATGCTCCTTTATACCTTGAGAAAGGTTATAGGTTTATTAGTGCCACTGCTTTCTTAGCCATCATTCAACCCATTCCATGCTGTGCAACTTATCCTTTCAATTGAGTGAATCCCTCTCCCTAGTTTTAATCATTAATTAAACCAATTTTCTGATTGTTTGTTCAGTTCTTGCAATTCAATTGATCAATCTACTTCCAATCATTTTTACAATTTTCTGTTGATATAATGCAATTAGTTAGGTAAAATTGACGTGTAAATGAATTGGTCCTTGAGGGAGACGACTTTAGAATACTCAATGTGCGGGTATTAGGACGATTCTGTGCACTTGCAGAAAGGCTCGATCAAGTTTTTGGCACCGTTGCCGGGGACCTTTTTGTTTAAAGTCTCTTTTAGTCTAGCTATTTGTATTATTTGTCTGTTTATTGTTGGAATTTCTTCTCCTCTACTGAATTGTGAACCTTGCCTTTGTTGAGTTTCAGGAATTACATGCATTTGAGGCATTTGCGAAGAACGAACGACGAATCCTTGGTTGAATTCAATCCGAAAATTGAACGAACGTGCAGGAGGAACAACGCACAAAGGAGAAGAGAAATGGCTCACAACAACCAATTCCCAGAGTTGCACGAAGAACCTGAATTAGGAGATGAACAATTTAATGGGGAAAACCTAGCTGAACCAGTGGTTGTCAATCCAACGGTTAGGAGGATTAGGGATTACCAAATGCCTTTCATTGCAGGGAATCCGTTGTGTATTAGGTTGACTGCGGCTGCACGGAACTATGAGTTGAAGCAAATCCACTTGTCTATGTTGCCACAATTTAATGGGATGCCTAGCGAAGATGCGTTGGCATTTATGAGGATTTTATCGACGGTCAAACACTTCCATTGTATGGGTGACGGAGGATGAATTGAGATTAAGGTGTTTCCCTTATTGCATGAAGGGTTTAGCTAGAAATTGGTTGTTGAGTTTGGAAGTGGACTCCCTTGATACTTGGGAGAAGGTAATGGAGACCTTTATGATGAAGTGGTACCCAGCTCATAAAACTTTGGAACTCCGGAAAATGATACATTGGTTTTCACAGAAAGACGGAGAAAAGTTTCATGAGGCTTGGGAACGATTCAATGATCTCCTCAATCAATGCCCTCATCATGGATTTGATATCTATTCGTTGACTCAGTTTTTCTATTATGGATTGTCTGATCATAACCAAACTTTGGTGGACTTGAATGCTGGGGGTAATATAAGTGATCTGAGTTCTCAAGAGCTATGGAATATCTTCAAAAAGGTTGCCGAGAACTCACATTGTAAGGTAACCCGCAGCAAGGCAGTAACTTTGAATGAAGTAGGGTCCAAGTCGGATATGGCATATCAAGTCGCCGAAATCAATAAGAAGCTGAATGTGCTGATGAACGATAATAAGTCCAGTCGCGACCCATGTACTCTATGTGGGAGATTTAGGCATGCAGCAGCGGGATGTATGAACATTGAGACCGCTCTGACTGAAGAAGAAGTGAGCTATGTGAACAACACTAGGCAGCGTCAAAGGTTAGATCCCTTTTCAAACACATACAATGAAGGTTGGAGATTCCATCCGAACTTCTCTTGGAAGAATCAAGGGGCATCAAAACCACTGAGGCCACAAATGGGGCCACCCGGGTTCCCACCACCACCCAAGCAACAGTTCTCTGGCCCATCGTCTTCTGCTCCACAACAATTTTCATCTCCATGGGAGAAAAAGGTAGACCGCCTGGAAGACATGTTCACTCAGCTTATGGGTAAAATGGATCAGAGTACTCGGGCGATTCATGACAATGAGTAGAATGGAGCAGAATATTCACTCAAATCAAGCTGCCATTAGAAATCTGGAAGTGCAAATAAATCAAGTGGCAAGAGAGGTCAGCGAAAGAGGAAAGGGTAAGCTGCCTAGTAACACTCAAGTAAATCCAAGACAAGATTGTATGGCAGTTGTTTTGAGAAGTGGTAAGACAGTAGAGGATGTAAGCCCAAAGAAAAAGAAGGCTTCGGAAAAAGAGGAAGAAAAGATAGAAGAAGGGGAGGAACTTAAGGAAGCACTTCCAAGGAATGAATCGCCATTGGGGTCGGACTGACTTTTGTACCACCTATCCCGTATCCCCAAAGAGTGAGGAAAAGGACTGACAAGTCTAAATTCCAGAAATTTCTAGACTTGTTCAAAAAGATTCATATCAATATTCCTCTTACGGAAGCACTAGCTGAGATGCCAGCGTACACAAAATTTTTGAAGGAAATGGTCTCGAACAAAAAGAAGCTGGAAAAATTCGCCACAGTAGCCTTAACCGAGGAGTGTAGTTCTATTCTACAGAATAAACTACCTCCCAAGTTAAAAGATCCAGGGAGTTTCACTATACCTTGCCATTTTGGAGAATTTAACATTTTCCAACATTTATGTGACCTTGGTGCGAGCATTAATCTTATTCCTCTGTCCTTGTACAACAGGTTGGGAATTGGAGAACTTAAACCGACAACAATTTTGCTGCAACTTGCCGACAGATCAATTTGATACCCTATTGGGATAGTCGAGGACTTATTGGTAAAAGTCGGTAAGCTTATAATTCCTGCTGATTTTGTTGTGCTTGAGATGGAGTTTGACTTGTAGGTTCCAATAATTTTGGAAAGACCATTTTTAGCCACATGGGGAGCTTTAATCGATGTCACAGAAGGTAAGTTAACTATGCGGGTCGGTGATGAGAAAGAGGAGTTCAATATTTTCAAGGTGCTGAAGGGATCCTCTTTTGATGAAGTGACTTACCGAATTGATGTCGTTGATTCCCTTGTGAATGAAACTGCTCCTCAATTACTGAGTGAAGATGCATTGGAAGTGTGCTTAACCTTGGAAATGGAACCCAGGGAATTAGATGAGGAATTAGCTGAATGCATTTTTAGGCTGCAGGGTAGTGGTCTTAGACACAAACCTCAAATTGAAGACTTGGGCCCTCCAAAACCCAAGCTATTGCCTTCTGCAGTGAGCCCGCCACATCCTGAACTTAAACCACTTCCAACTCATTTGAGATATGCATTTTTGGGGGAAGCAAATACCTTCCCTGTTATCATTTCTGCCTCTTTGGATTCCTCACAAGAGGACAAGTTGTTAAGAATATTACGTGAACACAAATTGGCCATTGCTTGGAATATTGCGGACATAAAGGGAATTAGCCCTTCTATTTGTGTTCATAGGATTTTGATGGAGGAGGATCATAAACCGAGGGTGGAAAGTCAACGGAGGCTCAACCCTAACATGAAGGAAGTTGTGCGAGCCGAGGTACTCAAATTGCTCGACGCAGGTATTATTTATCCTATTTCTGACAGCTCTTGAATTAGTCCAGTGCAGGTAGTGCCTAAAAAGGGCGACATAACTGTTATATCGAATGAAAGGAATGAAATGATTTCTACTAGGGTTGTGACGGGATGGAGAGTGTGTATCAACTACCGGAAGGTAAATGTAGCCACTAGGAAAGACCACTTTCCTCTGCCCTTTATTAATCAAATGTTGGAAAGATTAGCGGGGCAAGAGTATTACTACTTTTTAGATGGTTATTCTGGCTATAACCAAATTCCGATTGCCCTAGAGGATCAGGAGAAAACAACATTCACATGCCCCTACGGTACATTCGCTTACCGAAGAATGCCCTTCGGATTATGCAACGCTCCTGCTACCTTCCAACGATGCATGATGGCAATATTCTCGGACATGGTGGAAAATATAATTGAGATATTTATGGACGATTTTTCTGTGTTTGGGTCATCCTTTGATGCATGTTTGTTCAATCTAGAACAGGTTCTGCAGAGATGTGAGGACACCAACCTGGTGCTCATTTGGGAAAAATGCCATTTTATGGTGCAAGAAGGAATCGTCCTAGGGCATAAAATCTCCAATAACGGGATTGAAGTCGATCCGGCTAAAATTGAAGTCATCAACAAACTACCACCTCCTACTTCAGTTAGGGGAATACGGAGCTTTCTAGGGCATGCTGGGTTCTATCGTCAATTTATAAAGGATTTTTCAAAAATCTCTCGACCTCTTTGCGCCCTGTTGCAAAAAGATACCCCTTTTGAATTTACTGATGAGTGTCTTGTAGCGTTTGATAGGTTAAAGAAAGAACTGACGTCAGCTCCTATCATGACCACACCGGATTGGACCCTCCCGTTTGAATTAATGTGCGATGCTAGCGATTTTGCACTCGGAGTTGTTTTGGGATAGCGACAGGATAAGAAACTCCATGTTAGTTATTATGCTAGCAAAATTTTAAATGATGCCCAGCTTAATTATGCGACAACTGAGAAAGAACTGTTAGCGGTAGTCTATGCTTTTGACAAATTCCGATCTTACCTAGTTGGGTCTAAAGTTATTGTGTATACAGACCATTCAGCCCTGAAGTATCTTCTCACTAAAAAGGATGCAAAACCGAGACTGATTAGATAGATTTTACTTTTGCAGGAATTTGACTTGGAAATTAGAGACAAAAAAAGGGTCAGCGAATGTAGTGGCTGACCATTTGTCGCGGCTAGAACGGGAGGACAAGTGCGTAAAAGAACGGATCAACGATGCATTTCCCGATGAGAGTTTGTGGTCATTACAGGATAATCTTCCTTGGTTTGCAGACTATGTCAACTTCCTGGTGTCCGACATTGTGCCCACAGATTATTCATATCATAGGCGAAAAAAATTCTTAGCTGAAGTACGACACTACTTTTGGGAAGCCCCACTATTATTTCGAAGATGCGCCGACGGGGTAATCAGAAGATGTGTACCCGAGGATGAAATGAGGTCAGTGCTTTATCTCTGTCATGCCTCCTTATGTGGAGGCCACCATGGGGCCAACAAAACAGTAGCAAGGATTTTACAATCTGGGCTCTATTGGCTGACTCTTTTTAAGGATGCTAGGACATTTGTCATGACGTGCGACAAGTGCCAAAGGACAGGCAATATTAGTAGGAAGCATGAGATGCCTCAATCTGGAATTCTTGAAGTAGAGCTCTTTGATGTATGGGGTCTGGACTTTATGGGACCATTTCCAAAGTCATTTGGAAATGAATATATCCTAGTAGCTGTGGATTACGTGTCGAAGTGGGTAGAGGCTGTGGCACTGTCCAATAATACCGGGGCGAGTGTAGTCAAAGTCGTCAAGAAGTACATATTCTCCCGATTCGGTGTCCCAAGAGCAATAATCAGTGATAATGGGGTGCATTTCCAGAACCACCACTTTAAATCTCTGCTATTGAAGTACGGGTGTCAGTTCAGGTTTGGCACCACCTACCACCCACAAACCAGTGGGCAAGTTGAGGTTTCGAACCGAGAACTCAAGCAAATTTTAGAGAAGACGGTAAATACTTCTCGGAAAGATTGGGCATTAAAACTTGATGATGCTCTGTGGGCGTACAGAACTGCATTCAAGACTCCTTTGGGAATGTCACCCTACAGACTTGTTTTCGAAAAATCATGCCATCTCCCCGTTGAAATTGAGCACAAAGCATTGTGGGCCATCCGGAAGCTGAATTTTGATATCAAGGCAGCAGGGCAGAAGAGATTGTTAGAACTAAACGAGATGGATGAATTCCGGAGGGACGCTTTTGAGAACGCTTTGATTTATAAGGAAAGAACAAAAGCTTTTCACGATAAGCGTATACTGTGGAGAGAATTCAAACCCGACCAGAAGGTGTTATTGTTCAACTCTAGGCTCAAACTCTTTCCGGGAAAATTGCGATCCCGATGGTCGGGGCCATTTATGGTGACAAAGGCATATCCCCATGGAGCAGTGGAGATCAAGAAAGATGATCAAGAGCCCTTTGTGGTCAATGGGCAAAGATTGAAACACTATTATGAGGGGGAAATGATGGGATGCATTGCCATCGCCACATTCCAACAATAAGAATCACTTGACCAAGTCTAGCTAAGGACTTTAAAGCTAGCGCTTGTTGGGAGGCAACCCAATATTTCTAGTTTTTCTTGTTATTGTTTCCGTTTACTTTGTGTTTTATTCATCTGGTGGTTTTCCTTTTGTTGTTTCTGATCACCTTGTCATTACACGGAGGACTTTTCATGGACATTCACAAATGTTTGGAAGAACAGAGGGGTTGGTTTAATCCAGAATTTTTGAGGTGAGATTAAATTTAACCATGGGAAAGCAGGTACGTGAATCTACAATTCTTTATTAAGCTTCTGCCCCATTGTGCACATAATTTTTAGTAATCTCATAGGAGAAGGAATCGATTGAATTTGAATCTGATCATGAATTGCCCTGTCTCTTAATTCACCCGTACGTGTCCGTTAAACGGACACGCATGTCCGTTTAACGGACATGAATCTTGCAGAGAGGCACAATGACCCGTACGTGCCCGTTAAACGGACACGAATGTCCGTTTAACGGACATGGATCGCCCTCTGGAAACAAAATGACCCATACCTGTCCATTAAGCGAACATTTATGTTCGTTTAACGGACATCGTCTGTTTTAAACCTAAAACCCTATTCTTTTCCCGCATCTTTCTTTTTCCCTTCTCTCTACCCTAGACGCCGGAGACTCTATTCTTCTTCTACTGATTCCGACCACCACAATTCTCCCACCTCCTTTCCTCCCTTATTTCCTTAAAGGTCACTCCTTTCCTTTCTCTTCTCCTCACCTCCACCTCTGGTTCCGCTCACCTATAGTAGCAGCTGCGTGCTTCAGGTTTGGAACTCTAAAGCAGATCGTGTACGAGGGCCAACTTTTGGTCATAAGGTTGTTTTATCTTCGAAGAGGTAAAGGATAATGTTCGCATTAGGGTTCTTGTTTTCTCTGTTGTGTGCTTTTTGTTTTGATTTTGTGTACAGGCTTGACGTTAAATGAATTGAATCTCTACACGGTGAATCTTCAATGGTTGCTCACAGTTGAGGGCTTATAATTGGTGATTTTGTCTCAGTCCTGGTGTGTTTGATAATTGGTAGCTGCTGCATTTATCTTGTTTAGATTGATGATTGCTGCCTGATGGAGAGATTGTGACATTTATATACCTACATATTGATTGCGTTTGGTGTGTGTGAATTGTGGTAATTGGCATTGGTTGTTGACTGGGAATAATTTGAACAGGAAAGTACATCATGTCCAGGTTCAAGCAAACAGTCCGGAAAAATGCGGGGAAGTCCTCTCGATCAGAAAAAGGGAAAAATGTAGCCCCGGAGGAACCACTTGTCGAGCCCACATTATTTATCAATGAGCAATGTGAGGCCTGGTACCTGAAAAAGCGGAATAACAAATTTGTAGTTGAGGTGTCTGTGACTGACTACATTAACGAGAAGCACAGGGTGCAGGCTAATCTAGATAAATTTCATTGGGGCAAGTTATTGACTCTTACAGGTACTTATTACCCCGAGGCCGTCAAGCAGTTTTACGCTAATCTGAGCTCAGTCACAGGTAAACAACCACTAGTGCTCACCTCGCGGGTCAATGGGGACGAGGTCATCATTACTGAGGAACTGATTTGTAGTCACCTGGAGCTACCTCCGGGAGGCAATGTCTTGTCTTTTGATTTGCAAACCCAATGCTCTGGTGATGAGGCGTGGTCCAAAGATGATGCTATGGATCGACTGGGAGTCCGCAGGGTTTGGCGACCATCGGGGCAGCGGTATTTTGTGCATTGCAAGAATCTCGATATTGCCCCGAGACTCATTGCTTATGTAATTGCTCATAATTTAATTCCGAAGGCCAGTGATTCAGGATTTATCCGCACTGAAGACATATACATTTTGGACAAGATGTTTTTCATTGACGAGCAATTCCAGGGTATCACGGCTTAAGCGATAATGTGACCATGTGGCAGGTGGTCCACCACAAGGCTGATACCAAGGCTTTTGTTTTCCCGGTATTATTAAGTCAACTGTTCCATAAGCTGGGGGTCATAACAAGGACTGAAGTGGTAGCTCTTCCTGATGAGGGGGATGTGATTAATGCTGCTAAAATGCATCAATTCGAGTTCGATGACAATAGTCCCCACGGTTGGGTGAACCCACGCAGAAGACGCCACGAGGATCGCGCACCACGGGTACCCTCACCTCCTGACAATACCCTCAACTGGCAGCAATTGAATGCTAGCATTCTTACCCTCCAAGGGGAAATGGCAGAGATTATCGCTTCGCAACGGTGACTTGAAAGCATGATGAAAACGTTCGTGGAGGCGCATCACCCACCGCCACCAGAGACTTGACGTTTAGGGCTTAGGATGATATCTTTTGCCTTGTTGTGATATCTTTTGCCTTGTTGGGTTGCTAAATATTTTGCTTCTTTCAGGAAAATGCCTCATCGACAATACACTATTCAGGGAGTTCCCTCCTCTTTGCTGTACTTATTCTCAGATACATTGTCGCTTTCCTTCTGTTGAGGCCATTGAGGACAATGTCACTTCTAAGTGTGGGGGAGTAGTTGATTTTAATCTATTAGACCTATTTTTTGAGATATTTGCCTAATCTTTATTATTGGTCTAATTTTTAACATCTTTTATGCCTAATTGTCATTATACTTTTATTTCTTGAGTTAATTGTATGAGAATTGAGGTTGGCTTTGAGTAGGATGCATAATATGATTAATGGGGTTTGCATGTCTTGCATTAATGGAATGTATAATGTCAAATCGATTGAATAATTGTGCTTTAGAATGAGGAAACATAACCGAGAAAGCGAAATTGAGCCTAGAGGATTGCACTCAATCCCATTTTCTTGTGAGTGATAAATTTCTCTTCCATGTATGCCCACTTCTAGAACTTGCATCACATCTCTTCAAGGTTACATAATCATACTATGGTATGTCTTAGAAATGATAAAAGGCAGTAGGAATGAGTTTGAGCCAAACAGCCAACCCTTCATATACATCAATCCCCTAGTAAACCCCCTTGAGCCTAGGAAGTGCAGTAAAACCATGTTCCTTGTAAACCCACTAACCCAAAGAACCTTGAACCGAGAAAAACCAATTTACCCTTGTTCAACGGTTAGGAGAGCTGTCAATGTTGTGCATTCACTACCTCTTTGGTTAGAAATATAAAGGAAGAAGTGTGGGGGAAATCAGGTTAGCCAAATCAATAAACATGAAAAAGCAGCATTTGTTTAAAAAAAATTTCAAAATTAAAATTTTTTTGGGGGAATATCAAGAAAAAGGAAGGGAATCTGTCAAAGACATAATTTCATTCTACTTTCAGTCTCCATAGTAAAGAAATGGGAAAAATCGAGACAATAGCATTGGTGAAATGTTCCACACTAAGGAAGAGGGTAGGAATAGAAAAATCGGCTCTACTAACTGTTGAATATTTGACTTCCTGTCCCTTCATTCATAAACCACTTCACCATGGGCCCCATTAGAACCTAAGAATTAAAGCCCTTTTTGATCCATAGATATGCCATAGATGGGAGTAGTGGAGAAGTAGATCAAATGCAAGCTTATGGTAAGTGACATTCATGAGAAGATGATTGAGAGTGATCCTAAACACTATTTGGTGTGAGCATGAGCATTGCATGAGAGACTTCATTCTAAGCACATGATTTTGATCGATTGAAGCATTATGGAATTTCATTGTTGCTGAATGCGATCGAATTTATGATGTATTATGTCGTCTTAATTCCAAATCCAATTTTCACCTTTCATGCAGTTGACTTCTCGGAATGAACTATGGTGATGACTAGGTGTAAACTGATGGCAAGGAAATGTTTGTGGGTACCATTCGTTTTAAGTAAACCCCCAGGAGACTATAACTCCTCCATTGTGGACACATAGTGGTTTAAAGGCTTGTGACATAGGCTAAATGTCACCGTACACCTACGATAGTGGAATCGATAATTTGGTTAGGTCTGTTAGAAGTTTTGTTGGTTGCTTGGGGACAAGCAATGACTCAAGTGTGGGGGAATTTGATAAGTCAAATTCTGTAGATGCGTGGGAATGATTTAGATTCAATTTGACTTATTTTATTTGATTGGAATTGAAGTTTATTCAGCAAATTCGCTCACATTTCAAGTTTATTATCTTGTAGGTACAAATGCTCGATTTTGGGAATTAAGGGCATAACTCACCTTGGAGATACTGGACCCAAGCCAATTGAGGACGAGAGTAAGGAGAATCCCGAGTTTTGCAACTTCCGAGAAGACTCCGAGAAGAAATTATAGCATTTGGAAGGTCAAACGCATGAAGAGCCAAAGACAAGGCCATGTCCGTTAAACGGACATGTATGTCCGTTTAACGGACACGTATGGCTAAAAGACCCTCCCAGACCCGAGAGTGTCCGTTAAACGGACACACATGTCCGTTTAACGGACACGCGGCGGCAGCAGACTTTTACTTAGAGAAATTAATTCTTCTGAAGGGGGGAGATATAAATAGAAAGGGTGGTTGACCTAAAGGGAAGAGGACGACAGTGAGAAGCACAGAAAAAGAGGAAGAAAGGAGGAATTAGGGGACTTTTCCAAGAGGATTGAGACTTCATTCTTTGAATTTTCTCTGCTACTTTCTCTCTCTCTTCTAATGTTGAGCTTCTCATTGTGTATAATGTTTGTTGCCATGTTTAGGAGCTAACCCTCACTTAGGGTGAGGGATGTAACTCTTTTGAAGGAAGGTTGATACAATGTGGATGATTGAATGTTAATGAGAATTACTGGGCTTTGTTTATCTTCTTGCACTTCATTATGTTTCTATGCTTGATCTCCATAGATACATTTTTAGGAATCATCGAATTATCTTGAGTAACTCATGTTTCATGCTCTAGGAAGATGAACACCTTGAGTTTAGAGTTAGAGATAACTTTGGGCTAGGGTGAGAGCTTGAAGTGGCTTGTCTTTGAGTAGATTTTGTTAGAAGAATATTACATTGAGAAATGGGTATTTCTAACTAAATGCTCCTTTATACCTTGAGAAAGGTTATAGGTTTATTAGTGCCACCGCTTTCTTAGCTTGACATTCAACCCATTCCATCTTGTGCAACTTATCCTTTCAATTGAGTGAATCCTCTCCTAGTTTTAATCATTAATTAAACCAATTTTCGATTGTTTGTTCGATTCTTGCAATTCAATTGATCAATCTACTTCCAATCATTTTACACTTTTCATTGATATAATGCAATTAGTTAGGTAAAATTGACGTGTAAATGAATTGGTCCTTGAGGGAGACGACTTTAGAATACTCACTGTGCGGGTATTAGGACGATTCTGTGCACTTGCAGAAAGTCTCGATCATGTATTATTGCATATCAGTAGTTGCAGATGATGTTGTTCCTACAACTATAGGTGCTGGAGGTGGTGGTGACTCAATTACAACTAGAGTCTATGATGGGCCACCCTCACAGTAAGTCCCTCCAAACATGCTTCTGAGCCTGGGCCGCATAAACTCACGTTATCTCTTTGGTCCTATATTTGTACCTAAAATTCTTTGTTTGTTGAATTCTCCTTGAAATATAAGAATTTGATTCTAAATCTATTATTTTACATAATATATGTAACAGGAAATAAGGTGATTTGTTTCATATCATCATAACTTCGAATTTAGTAATGAGAATAATTGTTACAGTCATACTACAATAATATAATTAGTTTATAGCACAATCGTGTGTATTGCAAAGATACATGAAAATGATATTATTTTTTTGTTGGTGATAACTTGCCTTTTGTCATGTTAATTCTTTATGTTTTATATTCTTTTGGTAGGCTTTTATGATGTTTTACTTATCTTTCCTTGGTAATTTGTGTCTTTGTATGTTCTAGGTGACGAAATACAAAATGACACAATTTGGAGCGAAATTGGCTAATCTGGAACTGAAGATTTCAACATGACTATGTTGAAGGTAACACAGTGTTGTGCTGGCGGATTACTACCTGGGAATTTTGATTTGACTCATTGGAATTTGGGCCTCAATAATAGCCCTCTTTGTTGACAAAGTCAAGGCTTGAAGTTTTGTTGTCAAATGGGCCCCACTTTGTTCATTCATTAAGACCATTAAATGCTAAAGGGCCCACTTCATTTAATGAGATGGAACAAAAACCTAGGAGGGGCCAAGGGTTTACGGAAACTTTTAGCAAAGGGGAGCTTTTAGAGACCATTTTTTATATAACAAGGTGAAGTGTGGGCCGGCGCTGCTCCTTGGGCATGAACAAAATATATGCAGACACAACAAATGGAGAAGGGTTTTAACGTGGAAGCTTTTAATTATCTAATGATTACAAAAGCATGGGCCATAGGGAGCCAACGCATCGTTTTGGAGAAGCAAGCACGCAAGGAGCAAAGGTTTTAAGTTGCATCTTTATTTGTCACATCGTGCAATAGTAAACACAAGCAATAAAACGTAACTGACGCAAAAAGAGTGGAGCTGTGCATTTTAAATAGAGTGGATGTTGTGCGTTTTATTTAAAACGCACAGTAAAAGGCGCAGGTCAGGAGGTTTTTAAAGGGGAGTGACATTTTATTTGAGAGAGGAAAAGAACATATAGAGGCGGCGCAGGAACAAAAACGAAGAGAGCTGAATGTTTTAAGTTGAGGGGTGACCTTTAATGGTCCCATCAACGCACAGTGAAGAGGAGAAGACAGTGTCTAAGAAGCAAAGGCGACAAGAAACTCTCCCACTTAAATGGTCCCATCAACGCACAGTAACAACACACAGAAGTTGGCAGCAGTTTTAGGGAAGATTTATTTTTAATTTTAATTTGTCAATTTCAGTTTTATTAGTTAGAGACTAGTATTATGTATGGCTAATTTTTAATCTAGACAAGGTACTTTACGTTTGATGTATATAGTTCGTGAGACTCTCGTGGTTTAATTGTTTTCGTGAATTTCTTATGTTTATTTAATCTCTGCGCTTGATCGATTAATTATTGTTGAGTTTGTTGATTAATGAGGCCTGTTAATTAATTAACTTAATAATTAATTGCTGAATAGATTAGTTAATCCGTGATTGCTGTCTATCGAGTGACGAATTAATTTCAATTAAGAGGTTAATGAGATTAAATAATTTAGTCTAAATAGATTGCGGGTGTCCGATTCTGTTGGCTAAGACGATGGTCCATTAGAGCCTATAGCTGCCATAGATTATATTCTGCGGAGCTTTACTCGGGAATAGTCTAATTGGTTAGGGAAATATTCTGCGAAGCTTTACTCGGGATTATCGAATAATTACGAATGGATTGGTAGATTTGTGTTGTTCACGGTCTACTATAACTTTGTTCATAAGAATGAACGAAATTTATATTTTTGAGTCTATGATCGAATTACGGTATCAAACGGGAGAGTACCTTGGCTAGGTTTTTATTCATATTATTTTCAATCTTATTTTTAATTTCTTCTTGCGTGATTTCGTGTTTCTAAAATCAATCATTCTCAAATCGAATTATTTTTATTTTTTTATATTTTCGATTTTGCACAAATAAATAATTACTTCATTGGTCTCTGTGGTTCGATCCTATTCACCACTTTACTCGCTTAAGTATTCTAGAGTAGGAATTTGTTTTTGTTGGTTTGACACGCCATCAGTTGGATTCCAAGTAACATGAGAGTCGGTAAAGATAAATGACTCCTCGATAGTTGGATTCCCGAGAAGGTTCCTAGCATGTTCGAAGGCTCTAATGGAAATAGTAAAAGTTCTTCCCGCACGTGTTTGGTTTTGAATACCTTCTTGCAACAGCATTTCCGCTATTGCTAAACTTGTTGGTGAAACGTTCGGAAATGGTTTACCTACAACACAATAGGAAGGAACTTACATATTGTTATATTAAAAATGGGATAATGGAACCTATCCTGAATACCTATACGTACGTGAATTTCCAGATGAGCTCTGCCAACTTTTCCAAAGCAACCGATTTGCCTAATCCTTCATCGACCGTTGTGTCATTGCTTCCGCCTCCTTTGACATACATGTCATCTTCGAGATTCATAAAAGATTAAAACAACATGTAATATATTCCATGAAATGTTAATGTAACAACTTCATATGATTGAATTGAGATGTATATAATAAGGAAAGTGATGTTGGTCAGATGATACTATACACCTTGAAGTAGAAGATCGGTCATAGAAGGCAAACGATCATTACTTAAAGAAGTGGAGATTGTTGTTGCATCCTTTATTCTTTCGGCAGAGACAATTTTACCACATTCCTCCTAACGGAATGAATTACTACCATCTGGAACTAGACGCTAAGTCAACATTCCTTGATTAATAATTTGAAATAAATATTTGAAAGAATATATTGAAAATTTTGAGTACATCTTACTTGTCAAAGGAAATTAAACATTCCACTACATACACAAATTAATCGCTATCATAACTTAATTGTAAATTACAATTATCTTCAGTTTATGAAGAATAAGAATCAAAATTTGGCTCCTCTTAAGATCTTTGACCACCTTCCTCCTCTCCAGACGAAATCTCAACATATTCATTTGATGGATCGTGCAATGGTTCATTATCATCATATGTCACAGATGTATTTATAAAATAAACATCTTGCTGAAACGCTTCACTTTCAATTTTCTTTTCTCCTTTTCCATGTGATTGAAAAACATCTCTAGGTTTAACTTTGCAAACCGCCAACCAATCTAACTTATCTCGTCGTATGCTGGGAAAAGGGACATAACAAGTGTGTTTCGCTTGCATATCCAAAATGAAAGGTTCAAAATGTTTCAATCTTCTATGTAAGTTGATTTCAACAAGATTGTATCGACTATGCACTTTTGTTCCAACATTTGGAGTGGGGTCAAACCGATCAAACTTAAATATCACAGTTCGCTTGATTGGCAACGCAGGGTACTCAACTTCAAGTATCTCAATGATTTTACCATAGTAATCCATGAATTCTCCTTGTATGGAAACTCCACTATTTATTATTGCTATGTTATGACCATGAGTTTATGTATGATGTTTGTAGCCATAACCGGATACGATTTAACAGTTCGCAGAGGTCCCTTAGCAAGATCACAAACGAACTTGTTCTCTATTAGATTTTGTAAGGCCTAAAAAAAATTATTTCAGTATCAATGAATACATCCGGTTTTTCCAACACTTGAATTGTATAATTTAATTATGAGAATATTTGTAAATGGAAACTAACATATCTCTCGAACCATCATGCAAAGTGTTGTCCATCCTCATTATTTACTTCATCCCGTGTGCTGTCTGTCATGATCTCACGTAACAATACCTCGTATATCCTGAGTTACATTATTATGTAATTTAGTTATGAACAAGACAAAAATTTACTACCGATATAATGTTCTTCAACTTACTGCACGAAAGGTTGAACCTCTTGATAGTTCAATAAAATGTAACCATGGGCAGCCTCAATTTCTTGCTCTATTAACATTCTTCTTGTTGCAAGTCCATATGCTCGCCCAGAAAATGTGAAAATGGATATGTTACCATCAGCATCACTGGTTCCTCCCCCATCGTCATTACAAGAAACTTTTCTTTCTCTTGTGTGAACGTGTGGCGCAAGATAATGTCCACAAAATGTACTAGCCTTCTCTACTAAATAAGCATTACAAATGGAACCTTCAACTCTAGCCTTGTTTTTGACATTTTTCTTCAAGTGATGCAAATACCTATATTAAAAAATATGATTATTACAATGTAATAGTTAAAACATGTTATAACTTCATTTACATTATTTTAAATTTGAATTACCTCTTAAATGGATACATCCATCGATATTGAACTGGACCAGCTAGTTTAGCCTCCTATGCTAAATGCATAGGTAAATGCTCCATACATTTGAAAAAGCTTGGAGGAAAAATTCCTTCTAACTTGCACAAAATTACTATAATCTACCTTTCTAGGATTTCTAAGTTAGTATACTTGATTTAAGATGATATTAAACTTTTAAAAAACAAGCTTATTTCTGTAATCACTTCCCAAACCTTATTCGGTAACAACTCCCGAAATGCGATTGGAATTAACCTTTGCATAAACACATGAAAATCATGACTTTTCAACCTAAATAATTTGTAATTCCTCATGTCCACACACTTTGTCAAGTTTAAAACATAAACATCGGGAACCTTTAAACCCTTCAACCATTCACACAATATTTCCCTTTGCTTTTTGTCCAAAATGTAACATGCTTTCGAATATTTACCAATGCAAAGATCTTTATGTAACTCATTCCTTTTACAAAAAATTTGCAAATCAGCTCGTGATTTTCATTATCTTTTGTCCTCCCGTCAATGTTCATTATAGTATTGAACATATTGTCAAAAAAAAAATTCAATATGCATGACATCTAAAATATGACGTATCAAATTGGTTTTTCAATATGGCAAATCCTAAAAGATGCTTCGTTTTCTCCAACCAAAGCTTTTACTGATGCTAGTAGTAATTTCTTCAGCTTCAAATTCTATAACTTTCAGCAAGCCTAATTCATTAATCTCCAGCAATATCTCTTCACCATCTTTGTAAGGGGGAAAATTTTTTCACCATCGTATTATTAATGAACTTATGTTTATTGCGTCTGAATGGATGATCTGGAGAAAGAAATTTCCTGTGATTGTCAAACCAACACACTTTCCCCCATTTTGAAAGATAAAAGGCATCATAATCGTTTCCACAAAAAGGATAAGTCAATTTTTCAGTTGTGCTCCGTCCAGATAACATGGCAAGTGCTAAAAAATCACTAATGGTCCACATCACTCGGGACAAGTTCTAGTTATGACTCCTAAGCTCCTTGTATTTTTCATCGATTAGCCTTACAGTCTCAATCATGATGAAATTTGTGTTAAAGTTTATGAGTTCAAATCTACAAAATGAACCTATATTAAAGATCTCACAAAATTCGTGTAAAATTTCGCTCATGAAAAGTTAAGAGAAGCTAATTAATAACGACGGAATAAGAATCAAATAAATAACGAATTGACAATATAAGGTAACTGCAACTATAATATAAGTTACACTCATCCTATATTACTTCAATGATAAACTGAAGTTTATTACACAAAGGAAAACCCAAAATAATATAAAAAATGTAGACAACAACATATTCACTTCCCTAAACCGACACACAAAAGTAGGAAATTGATGAAGCCGAAGAAATATTTAAATACCTGCTAAAACTTCTCTTCAAACTCACTACAAATGAATATACTGGAAACAAAAGAGTTCCTACAACCAAGAACACATTTGATCATAGGTTAGAAAGCGTTTCTCCTAACACGTCAACTGCCAGGAAATATTTAAATCAATCAAGGTCATTAACTATATTCAATCATCATTTAATGCTAAAAAACTCTTAATCCTGAAATAAAAACGGTGATGTCACAAAATAAACCTAGTATAAAAAATGTAGACAACAACATATTCACTTCCCTAAACCGACACACGAAAGTAGGAAATTGATGAAGCCGAAGAAATATTTAAATACCTGCTAAAACTTCTCTTCAAACTCACTACAAATGAATATAATGGAAACAAAAGAGTTCCTACAACCAAGAACACATTTGATCACAGGTTAGAAAGTGTTTCTCCTAACACGTCAACTACCAGGAAATATTTAAATCAATCAAGGTCATTAACTATATTCAATCATCATTTAATGCTAAAAAACTCTTAATCCTGAAATAAAAACGGTGATGTCACAATTTACGAAGATCCTATTGAAAATTCGATAGAGTTTCCCCTATAAAATAAACATCCCCCTTCTACAAGAAGGGTCAATCCTGAAAAAAAAAAACAAGACACTTCTATATCGATCAGTAATCACAACTCATATTGGGTTTGTCAACCATATGTCTATTCTCAATGCAGTCCACAATTACATCGCAAAATCTATAATTATGTAATTCCCAATACAAGTTAACCAATTTATAACCCCCATACATTATCAATTATAGTCAATACATCAACACATTCTCAATTCTAATCAACATTAAAATAATTTGATAAATTTGTATCCTTAATCTTAAATATTTAAAATAATTAAATTGTTCAACTTAACAAAATTCACAATCCTAATTTCACACTATAATAGGTTATTTTATGGATATAAAGAAACAGAAGATTACTATCTTCATCTGTCAAGTACACCTAGACATTTGGTTATTTCTCGTATTTAGAGATACTCTTGTTTTAGGTGCTTTAATAACTTATGATCTTATCTAATTAGTGTACAACAATCAATAAAGTAGGGGTATGGTAAGAAACTTTGTATTTGGATCTTAGTTTGGTATAGTGATGATATGATTGGGGTTGGATAGGACAGAGCGTGGTAATGGAGGATACACCACCACCAAGCTTGTGTTATGAAGATGTAGTACATAATGAATTATCCATCTTTATTCAAACTAAACTTCATATAATAAACATTCCATAAATTGGAATGTCACTATTGCCCACTTTTTATTCCTCCTAAACTTATTCAAAAATTCATTTCCTATCTATTTTTGAAAACCATGCTTATTTTTGTGCAACTATGCTTATTTTTCATTATCTTTATAACATACATTTTTTCATTTATAGTCCAACTAGCATATACCCTAAACGAACATGGTAACTTATAAACAACCTCAATTCTCATACAAGATCTTATCATTTAAGCATCATATCCTTTTATAATTGCCTAATTCAAATTACTTCCCCAAACTTTATCTCATCCTTAAACTATAACTTTAAACCAAAAATCCTTCTTTTCCATTTTGGGATTAAACATAATGTATTTCTTCCTCGTGAAAATTGCCTCGCACCATCTATTATCATTACATTTTGAAAACTGTACTTTATCTTCGGTATCTTTATATTCTCTACACATTCCATGTGAACTCCCTTCTTTATGATGGTGTAAGTTAAACTCATCTAATCAATTTTTAAGGAAATTTGTAAAAAAATGGATATTACTCATTGCCCTTTATTTTATGACACCTTTTAATACTAGCATCTTAATTTCATCAAGACCCATATCCTTGATCTTACTCCTAACATATATTTGTTAATGCTATTTCTTTCCAATACCTTACCATAACATATAAGCAATTCAAACAAATTTGAAGGTAAGTTAAGTTCAGAAAAATCAAACACGTCACTTATAATTCAACCAATGTAAATTTCTTATAATCTTCAAATTCCTCATTTCAATGACTCGGGAATCAATCATCACATTATCATTTACATTAGACATATACTTTATCATAATCATGTTGATATTACGATAAGTTTATAAAATTAAATAAAACCACTTTTGATAGTCAAAAACTATTTAAGAAACATTTGAAAAGATTTTGAATTACTACTTTTATCAAATGTGTGTTTAAATTTGATGTGTTGTTTATATGTAAAATTACTCATGAGAAATAACATACAATTGATGTCACATATGAAGGCACCAATGATGTAAAAAGAGAATAAAGCGAACATGTTAGTGTACAAATGTAAGTTACTTCATATGAAAATAACACTACTGCTAATATGTATTCTTATTTTATTTAAACGAGTAACGCTTTTAAAGGTTATGGTATGACTTATACTAATCTTAAATGGTGATAACATTGTTTAGATCTTTACCAAAGGCTTAGATGGCAAAGATGATGACCACATAATAAGTAAAATATTTGATCACCTTGCCATTAAAAGAGCTCATCAAATCACTCCTCACCTATAAGATGCGAATAAATGAATTGAATGAAGAAGAAAAATGATGATGAAGAGGCCTCCACATATGAAAATGGTAAGGATGACATAAAATTCACCACAAAGAAATTCAAGAAGTTCTTAAAGTAAAAAAAAAAAGGATAAATAATTGAAAAAAGAAGAAGAAGAACAAAGCATTCAAAGTTACATAGGATGACACAACTAGTTCCAAGAGTGAGAAATAAAAAAATAAAATAGAACATTTTTGTTGTATGATTAATAATGATGAGGTCATTTTACTCTTATTCTTGTGATGATAACGATCATTAAGATGATAAATTATCATATGATGAGCTTATTACTTAAACCGTAGATATAAAGCATAGGTTTGAGTTTAAAAGTATAATTATAACAATATAATTAAAAGTAATATTATTTATTTGAACATAAAATAAATATGTTATTCATATTTAAATTAAATTGATCTTAAGTATCCATTTAATTATAACAATATAACAAATTATAACAATATAATTAAAAGTAATATTGTTTATTTGAACATAAAATAAATGTATTATTCATATTTAAACAAAATTGATCTTAATTAGTATCCATTTAATTATAAAATATAACAAATTATAACAATATAATTAAAAGTAATATTGTTTATTTGAACACAAAATAAATGTTTTATTCATATTTAAATTAAATTGATCTTAATTAGTATCCATTCAATTATAACAATATAACAAATTATAACAATATAATTAAAAGTAATATTGTTTATTTGAACACAAAATAAATGTATTATTCATATTTAAACAAACTTGTTCTTAATTAGTATCCATTTAATTATAACAATATAACAAATTATAACAATATAATTAAAAGTAATATTGTTTATTTGAACACAAAATAAATGTATTATTCATATTTAAACAAAATTGATCTTAATTAGTATTCATTTAATTATAACAATATAATAAATTATAGCAATATAATTAAAAGTTATATTGCTTATTTGAACATAAGATAAATGTATTATTCATATTTAAACAAAATTGACGTATCATATGAATTATTAAACAAGTTCTTATTAAAATTATCTTAAAAGAGTTATATAAATTTATGAGAAATTTGATGACAAAGGGAGGTTTTAGTGATATAATGTAAATGAGCTTACATAATTTGGAAGTATTAAAATATTATTACTTTTTTAAGCTTGTTTGTTTTCAATTTTCTTTAATTTTCTATTTTTATTTAGTCAAAATGTTTGTTTGAATTTTTAGTTTCATTTTCAATTTTAGTTTCTACAAGGTTTTCAAAATTATGAAAGCCATAAAACAAAATTTTCTATTTCTAAGTAAAAATATATTATATAATTATCCAATATATTAGTTATTAATTAAGATTATGAATAATTTAATTAATTAAAATTATTTATTAATTAAAATTTTATTTAATTAATTTTAGTTATTTACTTTATTTAATATTTGTAATTTAATAATTATTAAGAAGTTTAATTAAATTCAAAATATCTTTAGAATATATAAATTATAAATAAAATTGATTTAATAATTAAAATATATATTTAATTTTAAATTATTTAATTTAATAAACCAAAATAAAAATATATAAAAGATTAAAATTTTATTTCTTTAAAATAATTTATCTTATACATAATCATTATCAATACATAGTCATATTAACATTATAAGCTATTTTTATTATGAAAAAGTAGAAACTAAATTTGAAAATCATAACAATATAACAATTATAACAAGAAACAATTTTCGTATGAGCAACTATCAATATATCAACACATACTTTCTAAACTTGTTGGAAAAACAACACCAATAATTAAAGTTCAAGAACAATTCAAGACAAACACTTATATGCATTTTGTCAAACACTAGGTGTGCAAAAAATTCTTCATCCCTAATTCAACAAAAAATCTCAAATTTTTTCCATTAATCTCCAACAAATACATACCTTATCATTAACAATCACTAATTAACATTTAAAATCAAACAACTCCATATGAATCAAAACCAAAATCCACCGATTGTAGTTATTCACCGGAGAAAGGAGAGGAAGGTTTTCCAAACAACATTACCTTCGGTTAACACCGCCGGAGCAGAGGACGTCGGCGACGCAAGCCTCGACGATGACAACACAGCAGATAGTGACGATGGTTGGATACGGAGGCGACAATCAGCAGAGAAGGAGAGGAAGAAAATGCTGAGGCGCGCACGAGCCTAGGTAGGGGGAGGGCTTGGGAAGCTTTAAACGATAACCAATGTAGCGCCCCCTCACCATAGGGTACACATCGGGACGCCCGAAGGTCGCTCCGACACGTATCTCACGATAAAGGTTCACTACCAGAAAAATTCCGCTAATAATCCACATGGCATCGCAATAATTAAAACCATAATATATCATAAATCAGTAAATTTTAAAATCCAAAATAATCTTGATACAGTCATCCAATATCAGAATAGACAAGTCTATCAGTCCCCTAACAAAACCCAAAAAGGAAACTGATACAAGCGTCTATACTAAGTCATCCACAAAAGTCCAACCCAGCTGACCGACCTTGACGTAGAACGTATCGCAGAAGACTATCTCACTTGGGCTGATAGCCAGAAGCCCAAGCGAGGTGGACCGAAGAATTGAAGATTGCATTTTAATTTAAAAGTGGACTCATAAACTCATAAGTGGATCCATGTTTTAATTATTTTCTTTCGAGCTATTTAAACAACTTTCGTTGATGTTATTTGCGATCTTGGAATTAATAAAAACCCTAGTTTGAGAGTTTTCTCAACTGTTCTTGAGTTTCTGGATTGAAGCTCGTTTATACGCTACTTAGACTGCATCAGTTGGTATCAGAGATTGGTCGAACCTGATGGCTCGAAGTGGCGGCGGTCCTATTGACGGTGATCAAGGGGCTGAGGTGACAGTGGGAGTTTTAAACCAGAGGATGAAATCGTTGGAGGATCAACTTGCGATTCTCTCTGGCCAGATGGCTCTGCTGCTCGCGAACTCCGAAAATAGGAATGATGGTAGGCGTCGTACGGAAGAGCGGCCTGTCAACAATCCTAATTTCGATTCGGATTCTGATGAGGAAGAGGTTGTGGTAGTTCAGCGTGACCGAGGTGCTAATGGTCGTGCTACACATAACGAGTACGTCATGAAGGTAGATATTCCCTACTTTAATGACAGTATAGTTATTGAGGATTTTCTGGATTGGTTGGCGGAGGTCGAAAGATTCTTCAATATCGGGATCCGGATGATAGGAAAGTGAAGGTAGTTGCTTGTAGGTTGAAGAGTGGAGCCTCTGCTTGGTGGGAGAGGGTTAATGAGCGACGCCTTAGTGAAGGGAAGAGGAAGGTTGCTACGTGGAAGCGTATGAAGGAGCAGCTGAAGGGTGAATTCCTTGTTCTTGATTACGAGTAGATCCTTTTCCAACAGTATAATCGTTGTCGTCAATCAAACAGGTCCGTTCATGAATACACTGCTGAATTTATGAGATTAGCTCAACGTAATAATTTGCGTGAGTCTGAAGGCCAGCGAGTGGCGAGGTATTTGGGTGGTTTGAAGCCCCTTATAGCAGATAAGGTTGGTGTGAATATCATTCGTACTCTGACTGAAGCTAAAAATTTGGCTTTGCGTGCTGAGTCATTGTTGCGGGAGAGGGCCCCTATGAGTGATTTTCCGCGACGTCGTTTCGATGAAAAAGGTGCAAGTACTAGTGTTCTTGAGAAGACCCCAGCGGCCGCATCTCCACCTCCACACCGTGAGGGTAAAGAGCCAATAAAATCGTTAACCCTATGCTAGGCCGATTCGGTAAGTGTTACAGTGTAAAAACCGGCCGAACACGAGTCGAGTGGACCGCCTGGCGAAGGACAGTAAATATTGTTGACCGCAACGATGATGATGGGATTATATGTGAACCTGATGGGGATGACGATGAGTATGAGTCCGAGGAGGAGGTTGGGATTCATGTCGTGCATGCAGTGATGTTGGCGTAAAAGGAGTGCGATGATTCTCGAGGCACAAATTATTTCGCACCCGTTGCACTATTAATGGTAATTGCTACAACATTATCATCGATGGTGGTAGCTGCGAGAATATAATTGGCAAGGATACTGTTGAGAAGTTGGGGTTGCCAGCGGAAAAACATCCTAGCCCTTACATTATTGGTTGGATCAGACCAACGGAGAAGATTCAGGTCACCGAACGCTGTAAGGTACCCTTTTCCATTGGTAACTATTCTGATGAAGCTTATTGTGATGTGGTGGATATGGATGCTTGTCACATTTTGCTTGGCCGACCTTGGCAATATGATGTTAATGCACAGTATGCTGGTCGAGACAATATTTTTCGGGTTGAAAAGGATGGGCTGAAATTTACCCTATTGCCGCGAAAAGAAGCCAAACGTCCTAAAGCTTGTAAAGTGGAGGGACAAACTTTATTCGCTGTGACTAAACATTCGAAGGATTTCCTTTTTGATGCTAAGGAAGTTAAAGAGATACATGTTGTGATTGTGAAGCAATCCTTGTTGTCTACTGAACGGGAGGTTGTGGATGATTTACCGGAGGCTGTGAAACCTCTACTTGCTGAATTTAGTGCCTTAATGTCGGATGAGTTGCCACCTGGTTTACCACCTTTGCGTGATGTACAACATCACATTGATTTGATCCCTGGTGCGAGCTTACCCAATCTGCCTCATTATCGTATGAGCCCAAAGGAGACAGATATTCTGAAGCAAAAGGTTGATGAGTTGTTGGAGAATGGGCGATTCAGGAGAGCATGAGTCCTTGTCGTCCCTCGCTTTGTTGACTCGAAGAAAGATGGTAATGGCGGATGTGTGTTGACAAATGAGCTATTAATAGGATCACCGTGGGTTACAAGTTTCCCATTCCCGACCGGATGATATGCTTGATCGGTTGGCGGTGCGAAGGTGTTTTCTAAATTGATTTGAAGAATGGCTTCCACAGATTCGAATCGAGGGGATGAGTGGAAGGCTGCGTTCAAGACCAAGCATGGTTTGTACGAGTGGCTTGTCATGCCATTCGGGATGAGCAATCGCCGAGCACTTTCATGCGTTTGATGACACGAGTTACGCATAAGTTTATTGGTAGGTTTGTCGTTGTTTACTTTGACGATATTCTTATCTATTGCCTCGGAAGTTGAACATTTGCCACACATGCGTGAGGTTTGGAAGCCTTGCAAGCTAATAAGTTGTACCTGAATAGAAAGAAGTGCATTTTCATGACTGATCAGCTCTTATTCCTGGGTTTTGTTGTGAGTGGTGCTAGCATTAAAGTGGACGAGGAGAAGGTCCGTGCCATCAAAGAGTGGCCTACACCATCCATCCGGCGCGAGGTCCGGAGTTTTCATGGTCCGCTACTTTTTACCGCTGCTTTATTGAAATTTCGGTGCCATTGCAGCGCCTATTACTGAGTGTTTGAAGAAAGGCCAATTCCAGTGGACTGATGCTGCTGATGCTAGCTTTGCTGAGTTGAAGGAGAAGTTATGTACTACTTCGGTGTTGGCCTTATCGGATTTCGACAAGCTGTTTGAGGTCGAATGTGATGCCTGCGGTTTTGGCATTGGCGCCGTGCTTTCTCAGGAAAAGCGTCCTGTGGCATTTTCAAAGGAGAAGTTGTTCGACTCATGGCGCATTCGGGTCCACGATGATAAGGAGTTTTATTCTGTCGTGCGTGCTTTGAAGCATTGGGAGCACTATCCGATCGGTAAGGAGTTTATTTTATACTCTGACCATGAGGCTTTGAAGTTTTTGAATAGTCAGAAGCGGATTAGTAGCGATATGCATGCCAGGTGGTCCCAATTTTTACAGAAATTCCCATTTAAGCTTCGACATAAGTCAAGAGTTCAGAATAAGGTGGCTGATGCATTGAGCCGCCAAGCTGATTTGCTCATGGTTCTGAAAAATGAATTAGTGGGTTTTGAGTCGCTAAAAGAGTTGTACGCTGATGGTGATGATTTTCGTGATGTTTGGGCACTATGCACTCGAAATTCGAACTCAGGGGATTATCATGTTACGGATGGTTTTTTGTTTAAGGGCAATCAGTTGTGTGTTCCTTGTTCTTCTATGCGGGAGAAAGTTATTCGTGATTTGCACAGTGGTGGTTTGGCTGGGCATCTTGGGCGTGATAAAACTTTGGCTACTGTGGCTGAGCGTTTCTTTTGGCCAAAGTTATGTAAGGATGTTGATACTATTGTGAAGCATTGTTTTCCCTGCCAGTCTTCCAAGGGGCAGTCACAGAATACTGGTTTGTACATGCCGTTACCTATGCCTGACACTATTTGGGAGGATCTGTCTATGGATTTTGTGCTGGGTTTGCCTCGTACACAGCGGGGTTGGGATTTTGTCTTTGTTGTGGTCGATCGGTTCTCAAAAATGGCCCATTTCATTCCTTGTAAGAAGACTGCGGATGCTTCGAACATTGCCCACCTTTTCTTTCGAGAAGTGGTTCGTCTCCATGGCGCTCCTAAATCTATCACTTTTGATCGGGACAGTAAGTTTCTTGGGCATTTCTGGCGGACTTTATGGAAGCTATTTGACTCGCAGCTGAATTTTAGCAGTTCTGCCAATCCGCAAACTGATGGACAGACAGAGGTGGTGAATCGTACTTTGGGAAACTTGATCCGCTGTATTTGTGGCGATCGACCCAAACAGTGGGACTTTGCATTGGCTCGTGCTGAATTTTCCTACAACAATGTCGTCCATAGTTCTACCGGACGTTCACCGTTTTCCATTGTTTATACTAAGGTACCTCATCATGTTCTTGACTTAGCAGGTTATCCTAAGGCTGCTTTGAAGAGTGCTGCTGCAGAGAAAATGGCTTCCAATTGGCAAGTTATTCATGCTGACGTAAAGCAGAAGACTGAGGCATCGAATGCTAAGTATAAACAGGCCGCTGAACAGCATCGCCGGGAGAAGTTGTTTACTGTGGGTGATGAGGTAATGGTCTTTCTTCGTCGTGAACGTTTTCCTGTTGGTACTTATAAGAAGTCGCAGCCCACTAAGTATGGTCCGCACTGCATCCTAACGAAGATTAATGACAATGCTTATGTGGTGGGCTGCCCGACAGTATGGGTATTTCCAAAACGTTTAACGTGACGGACATTCACAAGTACTACCCTTCTGATGAGGTGATTTATCCTGATGATGCTGTAAACTCGAGGTCGAGTTTTTCAAGAAAGGCGATCGACGTAGAACGATCGCAGAAGACTATCTCACTGGGCCGGCGTACCGTAAGCTCAAGCGAGGTGGACCAAGAATTGAAGATTGCATTTTAATTTAAAAGTGGACTCATAAACTCATAAGTGGATCCATGTTTTAATTATTTTCTTCGAGCTATTTAAACAACTTTCGCTGATGTTATTTGCGATCTTGGAATTAATAAAAGCCCTAGTTTGAGAGTTTCTCAACTGCTTCTTGAGTTTCGGATTGAAGCTCGCTTATACGCTTACTTAGACCGTCGGACACAGTGTGTCATCGCTTCTCGCCAAAGACGTCAAGACAAAGCAGAAAAGACTATCTCCTGAGCTAGAGTCTACTCTATCGATCCCTGAAAAATAGGTTGCAATTTTGGGTGAGTTTATGAACTCGGTGAGAAACCATCATCGATGGTTCACTCAAATCATGCATTACACATATTGCGTACAGCACGGCGCAGTAAGATACAATTAGTATATAACAATTTGCATTAGCCTATAACAGTTTGCTATATCATATCACAATTCACAGATATGCAACAGCAGTTTACATGAAGCATGTAACAATTTGCAATCTCTCATGTCATCACATAATTCAGTAAGTGTCGCAGTTCAATCAGCCATGTATATACAATGCATATGAGACTCTTTTCTAGTTATTCATTGTTGTGCCCAAGTGCTCAACAAGATTCAAATGGGGACGCGTCAGTGATTTCTCCCCGGGCTCGAGGTCGATCAAGATGTTCGAGCTCAAGCTCTTTTCAAAGGATAATAGCAACTTGGGTCACATATCCATTATCGATCATGCATTTATGCACGTTATGCAGTTGTTCGCATTCGTAGATATGGCTATAAAAGCCCGAAGAGTTGATTCAATTCTCAATGTCATGCAGTAGTTCAATCCCATACAGTAGAAACATGCAATTCGATTATATACATTTCAGTAACCATGCAATTTACATTGGCAAGCAATTCACATAGAGCATTTAGACAATCAGGAATTTGAGAAACCAACTAGGTTACTCACCTGTAACTTCCAAGCTACTGCCTGGAAGTTTCAGCAACGTCCGTGGAATGACGATCTAACGGCGCCTCTATAACAGTAAAATACAGTCCCATTACTAGATGTTCAATTAAACAATTCAGTGATGCATATGTCTCTATGAAATTATGTACAATGCATGTTCACGTTTTCCGGCGCTAAAACCCAATTTAGAACTCTTAGGCCCAATTCTAACTCTTCGCTCAATTGATCGACAATAATTGATCCAATCCTAAAATCCAGTTCAATCTCCCCGATTCATATACCCTATAGCAATTCCATAACCATTGGGTCAAAACCTCTATTGAAAATCCCAATTAAAACTCTAATTGAAATTCCAATTGTCTCAATTCAATACTTAGGTCACACCATGAACCATAATTGACCTTATTCTCTATGAATCAATGTCATTTAAATTAAATTCTAACTTCCATAATTATTCGCAATCGTAGACCTCTTTTCCTAGTTCATAATGAATCGAGAATCACCTCAATCGGAGGTCTATACCATAAATTATGCCCAATAATCAAAAATCAATCCAATCATAAATGCCCCTCGTCGCGACCTTGCGGCCTTCGTCGCGACGCATAAGGGTTGCTCGCCGCGGCGTGAACAAAAAACGTTCGCCGTGGCGTGAACCCGTGCGCTCGTCGCGGCGAGTGCGTAATTACTAGCTGCGGCGAGGCTGGCCCAGACGTCGCGACATGCGGATCGCGCCACCGCCTTCTCCGATCGATTTCTGACTTTTCTCTCACTAAAACCAGCATTAAACACTCCCATCTACCCAGATCAACCATAATAAATGCCATAAATGTAACAACTAACCATTAATAACAATATTAAAGCCATAAATACTTACCAATCAAGCTCAAATCCACAAATCTCTCAAAATCACCGTAAACCCTAAAATCCTTCAAAATCCACGATTAACCACTCTCCAATCTTCTCAACCTTCATCCTCGACAAGAATCAAGTTAGCCATACACAATAAGAGGAAAACCACAAGAAATAGTCGAGATCTCTTACCAACGAAAGGGATCGACGTTCACCGTGGGAGGAGGAAGAGAAGAAGCTAGCTTTTTGCCTTAAGAAAATCCTCAATTTCCAACCTAAGCTATTTATAAACATAGGTCTCCAAATCAGTTCAATTTTCAGTCTCTAAATTTCAATGGCTCAATATTTTTATTTCCTAACAGTATAACTCAAATTTTTCCATCGCCATTGGACAATTCTTTCAGTCTCATACGGTTAATCGGTCTGTCACTCGAAAATTTCCGGTCCGGGCATTTCTCCCGAATTTCCAAAAAAATTCCTATAAGCACTATCAATTGCCAATCGCTCTTAAAATATTCTAAATCAGTCATTCGAGCCCAATTACTCCTAATTTCTCAATTAATCATGATCCAGTCAGTTTCCAGTTCACAATCCAATCAATTCATACTCACAATTAAAATGCCAGAAAATCATGAATGCATGTACCTATGAATAAATGCATATGCAATAAACCTGTTCCTCTATAATTAGAGGCCAGTAACATGCTCAATCAGTGAATGCAATGAAACCTATCATCGACCCAATATTACCATAATGCCCTTGCTATCGATAGAACGGATGTTACAATTCACCCTCCTAATAAAAATTTAGTCCTCGAAATTTAATACCGTCCGATCGAATAAATGAGGATCTCGACTCCTCATATGCTCCTCGCCTCCCATGTAGCTTCCTCGGAAGGTGGTTCTTCCAAAGGACTTTACCAATGGAATTACCTGTTCCTCACCGCTTGACCCGTGATCCTATAATCTGCACGGCTCCTCAACATAACTCATATCATGGCTATCACAATCTCCCGAGGAATCACATGCGTCGGTCCGAACGGTGCCGTCGGAGCATACTAACATGAAACACGCCATGCATCCGGGACATCTCACTCAGAACGCCTAATATGTAAGCCAACGGTCCTATCCTCTCAAGGATCTCATACGGACCAATATACCGAGGGCTCAACTTGCCTTACGGCCAAACCTCAAGATTCTTTCCAAGGAGACACTCGGAGAAACACTCACACCTACATCAGACTCCATCTCTCGCCGATGCCGATCCACATAGCTCTTACATTCATCTGAGCGCTTGATGCGACTCTGATCAATCAGATTTTATCCATCAGATCTGAATCAGCGGGACCCTCTATCGATCTCATACCCTCTTTATCCCAATATACAGTGATCTACGGCCCCCATACAAGGCCTCATACGGTGCCATCCCAATACTACTTTGATATTGGTTATTATATGCAAACTCGATCGGTGCAAATCATGATCCCATGCCTCTAAACTCCAATACACAAGCTCAAACATATCCTCAACGGCCTTAATCGCCCTCTCGCTCTGTCCATCCGTCGAGGATGAAATGCGATCAAGTTCAATCGAGTACCCATAGTAGCTCTGTAGGCTCTTCCGTAACTCGAGTGAACGGGATCCTGTCGAGACTATCGACAACGGAATCCCATGCAACCGCATAATCTCGCTACATACTTCGGGCCAACTGATCGAGAGTATTTCTCTCCTCATCGGGCAAGAAGTGAGCCGATGAATCAATCGGTCCACTATGACCCAGATAGCATCATGCTGTCTCGGTGTCCTGGGCAACCCCATCACAAAATCCATGGTAATTCGCTCTCATTTCCACTCCGGAATGGGCAATGAATGCAACTTCCCCACTGGAGCCTGATGCTCTGCCTTAACCTGCTGACAAATCAGACACTTGGAAACATACTCTGCCACTTGCCTCTTCATACCAGGCCACCAGAAATGCTATCTCAGTGAATTATACATCTTGGTCGTACCAGGATGCATAGCATAGGCAGCCACGTGAGCTTCCTCCAAAATCTCACGTCTCAACTCATCAACATCTGGCACACACAGTCTCTTTCCCATCCATAGAGTCCCATCTCTCAATTCAAACTCCGAATCAGTACCGGCCTGGAATCTCTCAATCAGTCTCACTAATACTGGGTCTTGATCCTGAACTCTCCGGATCCTATCATGCAACATCGGCCTCAGCCTCAGAGTAGTAATCAGAGCTCCATCCTGACCCAAATCCATCTGTACATTAAGAGCTCTCAACTGAATCAGACCAGGTAACCTCGAAACCTGAACCTGAGCTGCACTCCCATACGATCTCCTACTCAGTACATCGACCACCACATTGGCCTTCCCTAGATGATACTCAATCGTGCAGTCATAGTCCTTCAGTAACTCTATCCATCTCCTCTGTCTCAAATTGAGCTCTCTCTGACTCAACAGATATCTAAGACTCTTATGATCAGTGAAGATCTGGAACATCTCCCCATACAGATAATATCTCCAGATCTTCAGAGCAAACACAACTGCGGCTAACTCCAAGTCATGTACCGGATAATTCACCTCGTGAGACCTCAACTGTCTCGAGGCATACGCTATAACTCTCCCATGCTGCATCAATACACATCCCAATCCCTGATGCGAGGCATCACTGTAAACCACAAAGCCTCCAGTCCCAGATGGAATGCCTAACACCGGTGCAGTCATCAACCGATGTTTCAGCTCCTCAAAGCTATTCTGGCACTCCTCAGACCATCTGAACGACACATTCTTCCTCAATAGCTTCGTCAAAGGGGCGGAGATCAACGAAAACCCCTCGACGAACCTCCGGTAATATCCAGCCAATACTAGGAAACTTCGCAACTCTGGCACACTCCTCGGAATCTCCCAACTCATAACTGTCTCTATCTTGTGAGGATTCACCTGGATACCCTCACCGGACACCATGTGCCCTAGAAATACAATCTCATCAAGCCAAAATTCACACTTAGTGAATTTGGCGAACAAATGTCTCTCTCTCATGACCTGAAGGACAATCCTCAGATGCTCAGCGTGCTCCTGTCTACTCCTCGAATAGACCAGTATGTCATTAATAAATACAATCACAAACCGATCCAGGTAGGGCTGAAAAACTCTATTCATCAAAGCCATGAAGGCTGCCGGGGCATTAGTCAACCCAAACGGCATCACTAGGAACTCGAAATGCCCGCATCTGCTGCCTCGAAAGCACTCTTAGGCACATCGACCTCTGCAATCCTCAACTGGTAATAACCTGATCTCAGATCCAATTTGGTGAACACCTGAGCTCCCTGCAACTGATCAAATAAATCTTCAATCCTAGGCAGTGGATACTTGTTCTTCACTGTCACCCGATTCAACTGCCTATAATCAATACACAGTCTCAGCGTCCCGTCCTTCTTCTTCACAAACAAGACGGAGCTCCCATGGTGAAACACTCGGTCTAATGAACCCTTGTCCAAGAGCTCCTGAATCGAGCCTTAAGCTCTCTCGCCCACCGTGCCATCCTATACGGAGGTATCGATATAGGGGCGGTACCGGGAACGAGATCAATCTCAAACTCTGTCTCCTGCTCTGGCGGCAATCCCTGTAACTCTTCGGGAAACACATCCAAAAATTTCCTGACTACGGGAACATCCTGCAATCTCGTCTCGACTCGGGAATCCACGACGTGAGCCAGATAGGCCTCACAACCTCCCTGCTTCAATCACAGGGCACTCAAGAAGGATATCATCCTCGCTGGCACTGCCTGACTAACTCCTCGAAAAATAACCCTGGGCTGACCAGGAGACTCCAATACAACCTCCTTGGTATAACAGTCCATAATAGCCCTATGTGCAGTCAACCAGTCCATCCCCAATATCACGTCAATCTCCCTCAGAGGCAAAATGATCAGATCAAGACTTTAATCGCTTTCGGTCGATCCAACCGGACACCCTATATAGACCTCTCCTAATACAGTCGTACTACCTAGAGGTGTACTCACCTCTAACCCATACTGTAACCTCTACCTATCCTCATGTAGTCTACATGCTAAATGCGGTGCAATGAAAGAATGAGTGGATCCAGGATCCAACAATACATATGCTTCAAAACCCAAATCGAAGCATACCCGAACGACATCCGGGAATCCTGGGCCTCCATTTGAGTCATGGCATAGACCCAGCACGTGGATCGCTGTCGCTACTCGGTCCCTCGACCACTGCGGACCCCTCTCGCTCGGCCTCGGCCCCGCCTCGGCCTCTCCATCTGATCCACCTCCACGGCTCACTGCACTGTGGTATTCTTTGATCGATCTTCCAAATAGTAGATTGGGCTCCCAAGGTCTCTGGGCGGTTCTTACTGTGGTCCATCGAGCCACACCTCAAACAGGCTCCAGATAGCCATCGACACTCTCCACTGTGTCTCTTGTCACAATGCTCACATAAAGGAACAGACTGCCCTGAAACTCTAGCACTATCGCCACCATTACCAATCTGTGCAAATCTGCCTCTCAGCCCATGACCAGTCTGTCTAGCCCCTCCTGCGGATCTGAAGGGCCTACTCTGACGCTTGCTGTACCCTCTACCAGCACGGCCCTGGCTATCACTAAATCTCTTAATCCTGGTCCTCGACCGGTCCTCATCATTGTCTCAAGAATGCCTATCCTCAGCAGAAGCCCTCAGCTCAATGAAATTACCCATGTCAGACCTGGTCAATAAGGTACGGATCTCCAGATTGAGTCCGCCCACAAAACGCCGACACCTGTCAGCTTCAGTAGCAACCAATGTAGAAGCATAGACCATCAGCTCGTTGAACCGCACCTCATAGTCGGCCACGGTCAACTGTCCCTGTCTCAGCTCTAAGAACTCCTGCAACTTCATTTCCAGATAGACCTTGGCATGTAATTATCCTTGAAGGCCCTCAGAAAGTCATCCAATGTCAAGATATTGTGGCCCGTGGTACCGCCGGACGATCTTCCACCATCGATATGCAGGACCTCAGAGCAAAGAGACTAAGATAATCAAACCTCTCCTCGTGGTCGCATCTATCCGGTCGAGGACTCTCTCGGTCCTCTCTAGCCATCCTCACCTCCGCAGGTCGGTCTTGCCATAAGTCAACCCCCCGCCACGCAGCTGATCGATCTCCGCTCCGCCTCATAGGAACTCGAGGAGGCAACTTCTCTGAAAGAGGCATCGGGACTCCCTACTAGCTCCTACCGATTCCGTGTCATTTGGTTGCTCAACTCGATCTCCAAGGACGGATGACCTAAAATGTATAAGAAATTCGATCGATTCATATTCTTACAAGGATTCCAAATTAAAATACACTATGCCCAAAAGATGTCAAATCATGCTCGATATTTTTAATGTAGCGCCTCACTCAGTAGGGTACACATCGGGACGCTCAAGGTCGCTCAAACACGATCTCACGATAAAGGTGCACTACCGAGAAAAATTCCGCTAATAATCCACATGGCATCGCAATAATTAAAACCATAATATATCATAAATCAGTAAATTTTAAAATCCAAAATAATCTTGATATAGTCATCCAATATCAGAATAGACAAGTCTATCAGTCCCCTAACAAAACCCAAAAAGAAAACTGATACAAGCGTCTATACTAAGTCATCCACAAAAGTCCAAACCAGCTGACCGATCTGTGTGCCATCGCTTCTCTCGCCAGCACGCTAGCACGGCAGGAAAGGACTATCTCCGGAGCTAGGAGTCTACTCTATCGATCCTGAAAAATAGGTTGCAATTTTGGGTGAGTTTGTGAACTCAGAGAGAAACCATCATCGACGGTTCACTCAAATCATGCATTACGCATATTGCATACAGCACGGCACAGTAAGATACAATTAGTATATAACAATTTGCAGTAGCTTATAACAATTTGCTATATCATATCACAATTCACAGTATTATGCAACAGTTTACAGTAGCATGTAACAATTTGCAATCTCTCATGTCATCACATAATTCAGTAAGTGTCGCAATTCAATCAGTCATGTGTATACAATGCATATGAGACTCTTTTCCAGTTATTCAGTGTTGTGCCCAAGTGCTTAGTCAGTATTCAGTGGGGGGACGCGTCAGGGATTTCTCCCCTCGGGCTCGAGGCCCGATCAGTACAGTGTTCGAGCTTAAGGCTCTTTTCAGTGATAATAGCAACTTGGGTCACATATCCATTATCTGATCATGCATTTATGCATGTTATGCGGTGTTCAGTAATTCAGAGATATGGCTATAAAAGCCCAGTAGTTCAGTTCAATTCTCAATGTCATGCAGTAGTTCAATCCCATACAGTAGAAACATGCAATTCGATTATATACATTTCAGTAACCATGTAATTTACATTGGCAAGTAATTCACATAGAGCATTTAGACAATCAGGAATTTGAGAAACTAACTAGGTTACTCACCTGTAACTTCCGAGCTACTGCCTGGAAGTTCCAGCAACGTCCGTGGAATGACGATCCAACGACGCCTCTATAACAGTAAAATACAGTCCCATTACTAGATGCTCAATTAAACAATTCAGTGATGCATCTGTCTCTATGAAATTATGTACAATGCAAGTTCACGTTTTTCGGCGCTAAAACCCAATTTAGAACTCTTAGGCTCAATTCTAACTCTTCGCTCAATTGATCGATAATAATTGATCCAATCCTAAAATCCAGTTCAATCTCCCCGATTCATATACCCTATAGCAATTTCATAACCATTGGGTCAAAACCTCTATTGAAAATCCCAATTAAAACTCTAATTGAAATTCCAATTGTCTCAATTCAATACTTAGGTCACACCATGAACCATAATTGACCTTATTCTCTATGAATCAATTTCATTTAAATTAAATTCTAACTTCCATAATTATTCTCAATCGTAGACCTCTTTCCCTAGTTCATAATGAATCGAGAATCACCTCAATCGAAGGTCTATACCATAAATTATGCCCAATAATCAAAAATCAATCCAATTAGAAATGCCCCTCGCCGCGACGCATAAGGGTTGCTCGCAGCGGCGTGAACGAAAACGTTCGTCGCGGCGTGAACCCGTGCACTCGCCCCCGCGTCTCGCTGCGCTCGTCGCGGTGAGTGCGTAATTACTCGCCGCGGCGGAGCTGGCCCAGACGTCGCGACGTGCAGGTCGCGCCACCGCCTTCTCCGATCGATTTCTGACTTTTCTCTCACTAAAATCAGCATTAAACACTCTCATCTACCCAGATCAACCATAATAAATGCCATAAATGTAACAACTAACAATTAATAACAACATTAAAGCCATAAATACTTACCAATCAAGCTCAAATCCACAAATCTCTCAAAATCACCGTAAACCCTAAAATCCTTCAAAATCCACGATTAACCACTCTCCAATCTTCTCAACCTTCATCCTGCACAATAATCAAGTTAGCCATACACAATAAGAGGAAAACCACAAGAAATAGTCGAGATCTCTTACCAACGAAAGGGATCGACATTCACCGTGGGAGGAGGAAGAGAAGAAGCTAGCTTTTTGCCTTAAGAAAATCCTCAATTTCCAACCTAAGCTATTTATAAACATAGGTCTCCAAATCAGTTCAATTTTCAGTCTCTAAATTTCAATGGCTCAACATTTTTATTTCCTAACAGTATAACTCAAATTTTTCCATCGCCATTGGACAATTCTTTCAGTCTCATACGGTTAATCGGTCTGTCACTCGAAAATTTTCGGTCCGGACATTTCTCCCGAATTTCCAGAAAATTTCCTATAAGCACTATCAATTGCCAATCGCTCTTAAAATATTCTAAATCAGTCATTCGAGCCCAATTACTCCTAATTTCTCAATTAATCACGATTCAATCAGTTTCTAGTTCACAATCCAATCAATTCATACTCACAATTAAAATGCCAGAAAATCATGAATGCATATACCTATGAATAAATGCATATGCAATAAACCTGTTCCTCTATAATTAGAGGCCAGTAACATGCTCAATCAGTGAATGCAATAAAACCTATCAGTCTGACCCAATATTATCATAATGTCCTTGCTATCAGTAACGGGATGTTACAACCAAAATGACGTCGTTTTGGTTATATCCAAAATGACATCGTTTTGGTTATATTTTAAACGTTTACAACTTTACAAAACGACGTCGTTTGGATTTTAACTAAATGACATCGTTGTTGTTAGCTTCTAACTTATCCAAAACGACATCATTTTAGTTATGTCCAATATGACGTCGTTTTAGTTATGTCCAATACGACGTCATTTTGGTTATATTTTAAACGTTTATAAATTCATAAAACGACGTCGTTTGGATTTTAACGAAATGATGTTGTTTTTGTTAACTTCTAAGTTATTAAAAATGACGCCTTTTTGGAATAACCAAACGACGTCGATTTGTTCCAGCTTGTAGATGACAATTTACAAATATCATTATCGACAGAATTTACGCCTCCGGTAAAATCTTATTTCCCGTCTGATTTTTTCAACGCATTACTTTATTCCGTCGATAATTACCGACGGAACGATATCAGTCCCTAAATTTCCATCGCTATTATGATCTTTTACTTGTAGTGTAAGCCAACCTTCTTACATTCGATTTAGTCTTACGTTTGAATAATTCAAAATTAACTTGTTAACTTCAAACCGATTGAACCAGACCAAAAATAAGTCATCCCGACTTATATGAGCAACTTATTTGCAATCTTGATAATTCTAGTGGTAATTTCTGCTAAGTTTTCAATGAATATATTATTTTGAAGTTCTAATTTTATAGATTATAACCAAATGATTAATATTCAATTATTTGATTTAATCTTTTCATAAGATTTCAATATTAATCCTAAATTCTAGAAAATACTTTCATTTTTAGATAAGTTGCTTTACAAGCTCTAATTAAGTGTTGAAAAACTGTTCTATTATAATCTAGCTCGACTCGAGATTAATAAATTAAGTTTGATCATTTAAATTCTGACTTGGAATCACATTATTTATTAAGGATTGATAAAAAGTTAATTTGATTAGAGTTTACAGTGTTATTATTACTATTTTAATAATATTAAATTCAATATAATACTATAAATAACAACTTCAAAAACATTTAAACTAAAAAAAACGTTAGGGTGCCAAATAAGTAATGTGAAAACTTCCTCTTCTCTGTTTATATTATCTGATGTCAAACCCATTTAATTGGAATCTTCTTGGAAAGACGTCCACTAGGCCATGCACTATAACTTCTTTGTTCTCTGAAATAGATATGAAGAAGGACAGCACAGGAAGCAGCTTGGTCGTCCAATTAGATGTGCTTTTCCTCGAATATCTAATAATAATTTTGGATATTATTCCACATTTCAAGTCTTTGTAATTAGGAAGTGTGGAGATATTATTAAATTTATTTAAAAGATTTTATCACAGCTTATTTTGTCAATGTGTTAAACATAATCAAGATCAAACTTTTGTATCAAAAGATTGATTACATTAAATTTTCAAGTAATCTAACTTTTTCTTTCTTATTGGTTTATTTATTTACTTTAATATTTATTTTAATTTGGCATTTATTTTTATTTTATCTTTATTTATTTATGCAATTACTTATTTACTTATTTGGCCATTATTATTTTCTCTTCGTATCGTTTTCAATAATTTTCTTTTCTTTCTTCTTTTTTGCATGATGATGCCTGGTGAACCAGAAGCACCAAAATTCAGCCTTAAAGTCCGACATGTTTGGAACTTATCCTATCGTTAGAGCCCTATGACCACAGGTTAAAGCATGCACAAAAATCACAGCAAGTGGGGGTCAGAAGATCGACGAGTCCAAAAAAAGACTGGTTCACTAACTTGTTGTCTCGTGATCTGATTTTGTTGGTTAAAGTAGCAAAGAGAGTTAATACCATCTAGAAAAAGTAAACAACATTCTCTTTTGCTACAGTGCACCTTCTTCCTTTCCAGATTTCTTTGGCCTTCATTCTCCATGACTAAACTACTCATCAATGACCATAATGGCAGGACGGTGAAAAAAGTTCGTATTCGGGAACGAGAAAAAGACCCTCCTCCCCGTCAACCTACAACACAGCCAATACATCCTAATTACGAGCAGCAGTAACAGGTCAATTACACATATATACAACTAATAAAAATTTCTACTGGCCTACCGAAGAACCCATTGAAATAGAAAACGGAGATATCAATCTAGTTTCTGGACCATTCGGCCTTGGACTCAAATGTTAGACCAATGGTGGTTGACAAATTAAATCCCACTTATGTTTTGATAATAATAAAATGTATAGAATTGGTTAAGAAATTGTTTCAGGTATTTTGGGATTATTATTGTGCAAATCAAGATGGACAAGTGATAAATCATTGAAGAATCAAGATGGAAGTTCCCTATAAGTGAAAGAGGCTTAAATAATGAAGATTATAGAAGATTTGAGTGGATATTACCGTTGAAGCTTACATAAGTCGACTAGAACATCATAAGTCGACTAATATATGAAGATATGTCAACACAAGTCGACTAACAGCATACAAGTCGACTTATCGAGGACCACAAGTCGACTTACACATCACAAGTCGACTTATAGAAGAGCGGAGATGCAATTTTACGTAAAATGTTGTCACAAGTCGACTTATACAATTCGACAAGTCGACTTATGGATGCAACAAATCAATTCCAACGGTCCAATTAGCCACAAATGGAAGGGAGATTATCAAGGAACGGTAATATTAATCAAGCAACGGCTAGAATGAGCTCCAACAGCTATATTTCTTCAAGTATAAATAGAGGATGATGGAAGAAGAGAAGAGAGAAGTTCTACAAGCCTACATACTCTTCTATTGCTCCAAAATTGCTCATTATTGTTCTTATCTTATTACATCATGTATTGAGCTTTGTTCTTCAATCTTTATCTTATTTCTCTTACAATTTGAGTAACTAGTGAAAGGTCACGTGTGAGGTAGCTTGAGCCGAAAATCAAGTGGTATTGGTAGGATTTGTGCCGGAAGACAAATCATTTGTAAAGGTAGCTTGAGTCGAAAATCAAGTGGTGTTGGTAGGATTTGTGTCAGAAGACAAATCAAGTGTAAAGGTAGCTTGAGCCGGAAATCAAACGATATTGTAAGAGTTCACACTGAACTACAAAGTGTGCAATAAAGTGGTTTGCAAAATCCTAAGTGGGAGCTTAGGTAGAGGACGAGGTCTTAGATCGAACCTCTATAAAAGCGTGTTTGATCTTCTTCCCTACTCTTTTCATTTAAATTTGTTTAAATTGTTTTTGTGTGAATTAACTTCTGATTTTATTGTAGAATTTTAAAAAGATTTAAAGATCTATTCAACCCCCCCTTCTAGATCGCTAACAATTGGTATCAGAGCAGAAGTATCCAGGGATGACACACAACAAACTAGCGGAAGAAGGTAATACAAATTATCGCCCTCCTTTATTTAATGGTACTAACTATTCATCTTGAAAAAATCCTATGAAGTATCACATCATAAGCGAAGGAGTGGAATATTGGAAGATAATTATCTTCGGTCCACAACCACCGTTAAAAGAAAATAGTGAATTAAAAACAGAGCTGGAATACGATGACAATGACTAGAGGCAAGCTTACATCAACGCGAAAGCAATGAAGCTAATTTATTGCGCTCTCACGGTTGAGGAAAGAAACCGAGTTAACTCGTGTACCAGCGCGAAAGAAATGTGGGAAAGACTTCGCATCACCCATGAAGGAACCAACCAAGTTCTGGAGACAAAGATCAACATGCTTCTCCATGACTATGAAATGTTTGTCATGAAGGAAGGTGAGTCTATTTCCACTATGTTTGATCGTTTTGCAGAAATCATAAATAGATTAGGCAACCTTGGAAAGCATATGACGGATAGCGAGAAGGTGAAGAAAATTCTTCGCTCACTACCAAAGGAATGGGACTCACAAGTCACCGCCATTATGGAATTCAAAGATCTCAATCATCTGGAATTCAACGCCTTGGTGGGATCACTTATCAACTATGAGATCATTCTCAAATCCAGATGAGGTAGAGTTAAGTCACAAAAGTCAATTGCTTTAAAAGCTAATACTTCTTCTTTTGATGAAAGTGATGAAGAAATAGATGAAGAGGAGGAAGACGAAGAAATAGCAATGTACGCCAGAAATTTGAGAAAATTCAAAGGACTTCTCAAAAATCGGAGGAAGGAATTAAATGGTGGAAGAAATGGAGAAAGGAAAAAATTTGCCATGGAAAGAGGACATCATGCTAGAGAATGCAAAAGCTCATCCTCAAATTCAAATCTCCAGAAAAATGACAAAGGGAAAAAGAAAGCTAGCCTTATAGCCACGTGGAGTGATGATGAGGAAGCATATCAAAGCAATGATGAAAACAACCTTGCTCTTATGGAAGATAGCTTCTCAACAAGTGATGATGAAGATGAGGTAACTTTCATTGATCAAGATCTTATAGATTCTTTTAATGCTTTACAAATTGATTTTGAAGAAGCTATTGAGATCAATAAAAAATTGAGAAAGAAAATAAGAGAACTAGTTGCTGAAAATAATGCTTTACATGAGATGATTGATGATTTAGATTGTCCTAAGGAAGATCATTCTGCATGTCTTGCTGAAAAAGAAAGTCTTACTAATGAACTTGGTAGACTTATAAAGGAGTTTTCTTATGTGGTTGGAAAATTTGTTGGTGGAAATGCAAAGTTTGAAGAGATGTTGTCTTTACAAAGATATTCTATTTCTAAACATGGTTTGGGATATGATCCTTATAATAGAGATTGTTCTTTAATTTCCAAATTTACCAAGGATGGAAAAGTTGCTCAATGTGCTAGATGCTTGAAAGATGGTCATATAGAAATTGCATGTAAAAGTATTAGGAGATGTGTTAAGGTTAAGAAAATCTGGGTGGTAAAAGGTACAACACCTTCTAATGTGGTTTATATGACTAACCAAAATGGACCCAAGATGGCTTGGGTACCAATGAGAAGAAAGGATATTTCAGTTGTAGGTACAAGCAAGGAATGAAAATCAACCAAGCACATGGTATATTGATAGCAGATATTCAAGGCATATAAGTGGAGACAACAACAAAGATTCCATCATCATGATTTACACTTAGGCTGAAATGTGATTGAATTGGAGTACTGGTATATTCTAGTCGACTAATGGATGTCTAAGTCGACTAATTGGTGAAATGTCTGGTAACAAGTCGACTTATGTGGGAACAAGTCGACCTATGATATACGAAGCTCTTTGGACATGAAGTTATTTAAAGATAAGTCGACTTATACAGTACGACAAGTCGACTTATGAAGGTCGATAAGTCGACTTATGGAGGTAAAACAAGTCGATTTATGTTTACACGGGTTCCATTGTTGGATTGTTATGATATGTAATGACTTGGGATTTTCCTTGTGTTTGCTTATGAATTGCCAGTCGAATATAAGTTATCTGGGTCTTCTTTAAAAATTCTCTTTTTCACAAAATCTCCTAAAACATATTCTCTTCTACTTTTGAGATTTATTCATGATAATGTTTCTCCACCATGATGATTTTTGTATCTAGCCAAGAACAACATTTCATATTATTTGTATTTGCTTGTTACTTGAGACTATTTATGTTTGATGACTTGATTCTCTATTTAATGTGATTGCGATATTTCATCTATTGTTGGTTTGTATTAGTTGTTTTGATTATGACAAAAAGGGGGAGAAAAATGAGAAATTGGATATTCTTTAGTTACTTGATTAAGGGGGAGTATGTTTATTAAATTGTCCTTGATGAACTTGATCTTACAAGGTTATTAAATTCAATGATTTATATGATTGAGGGGGAGACTTCTAACCAAAATGACAAGGTATAAAAACCTTGATCAATGTTTCTTTGTTTTCATTTCTTAAACAATTTCTAAGTGTTTTGTCATTATCAAAAAGGGGGAGATTGTTGGACCAATGGTGGTTGACAAATTAAATCCCACTTATGTTTTGATAATAATAAAATGTATAGAATTGGTTAAGAAATTGTTTCAGGTATTTTGGGATTATTATTGTGCAAATCAAGAAGGACAAGTAATAAATCATTGAAGAATCAAGATGAAAGTTTCCTATAAGTGAAAGAGGCTTAAATAATGAAGATTATAGAAGATTTGAGTGGATATTACCGTTGAAGCTTACATAAGTCGACTAGAACATCATAATTCGACTAATATATGAAGATATGTCAACACAAGTCGACTAACAGCATACAAGTCGACTTATCGAGGACCACAAGTCGACTTACATATCACAAGTCGACTTATAGAAGAGCGGAGATGCAATTTTACGTAAAATGTTGTCACAAGTCGACTTATACAACTCGACAAGTCGACTTATGGTCACAAGTCGACTTATACAATTCGACAAGTCGACTTATGGATGTAACAAATCAATTCCAACGGTCCGATTAGCCACAAATGGAAGGGAGATTATCAAGGAACGGTAATATTAATCAAGCAACGGCTAGAATGAGCTCCAACAGCTATATTTTTTCAAGTATAAATAGAGGATGATGGAAGAAGAGAAGAGAGAAGTTCTACAAGCCTACATACTCTTCTATTGCTCCAAAATTGCTCATTATTGTTCTTATCTTATTACATCATGTATTGAGCTTTGTTCTTCAATCTTTATCTTATTTCTCTTACAATTTGAGTGACTAGTGAAAGGTCACGTGTGAGGTAGTTTGAGCCGAAAATCAAGTGGTATTGGTAGGATTTGTGCCGGAAGACAAATCATTTGTAAAGGTAGCTTGAGCCGGAAATCAAGTGGTGTTGGTAGGATTTGTGCCGGAAGACAAATCAAGTGTAAAGGTAGCTTGAGCCGAAAATCAAACGGTATTGTAAGAGTTCACACTGAACTACAAAGTGTGCAATAAAGTGGTTTGCAAAATCCTAAGTGGAAGCTTAGGTAGAGGACGTAGGTCTTAGCACCGATCCTCTATAAAAACTGTGTTTGATCTTCTTCCCTACTCTTTTCATTTAAATTTGTTTAAATTATTTTTATGTGAATTAACTTCTGATTTTATTGTAGAATTTCAAAAAGATTTAAAGATCTATTCAACCCCCCCTTCTAGATCGCTAACATCAAACTCTCAAATCCTTTCAAGGGACAATTTGATAAACAATGGGCACAAGCTATCGTAGTGAAACTCATGGCTAGACGTATTGGGTACACTATGTTAAAAACCCGACTCACCTCGTTATGGAAATTGACTAGCCTAATGAAAATAATTGACCTTGACAATGAGTTCTTCCTTATCAATTTCAAGGAATCTAAAGAATACATTAGTGCCCTAACCCAAGGGCCCTGGATACTCCTTGGTCAAGCTCTTTCTGTCCAACTGTGGCACCCTTCTTTCCGCCCTTCCTCTGGCAAAGTCTCCCATGTAGTCACTTGGGTAAGATTCCCGAAGTTGTCCATGGCCTACTACCATCCCTCCATCCTTACTGCACTTGGAAACCTAGTCAGACGCACAGTAAAGATTGAATCCAATACCGAGCACTCGCAGCGGGGTTTGCACACATCATAGTGAACGTTGACATTAGCCAACCACTGCGATCCATAGTAGAGATTGACAGGGAACGAGTCAAAGTCACGTACGAGGGCCTCCTAACCATCTACTTCTCTTGTGGGTGTGTGGGCCACGGGGCCCACATCAGATCGCGCCACCCCCACCAGACCAGACCTCGCTGATCCATCGTCGAATCTCCCCACTGCCTCTAGCTTTACAAGATTCACCACCGATCAAGACCACGAGCCCCCAACAGAGACATACGGACCCTGGCTCTAAGTCCAAAGAAGGGACCGACGTCAATCCACATAAGCAACGGTCATAAGACAAGACAGTACAGGACTCACCTCAGTCGTAGCTCCTAGAGGCTCCCGCTTCCAGATCTTGACACCAACGGACACTAATGCCTCCTCCACGCCTGCGCTAGCCCCATCTCGCGTCTCCCAGCTCGCAGTCAAAGGATCCAGTTTTGCCTTCGCGTCATCCTTAGCCTCGACACCCATTTATAACCCAGGTCGTAGCCAATGCAGACACGAGCCCTCCTCCCGTGGGCCAGCAACGGTCCAACCCAAGGCCCGCGCTCCAAAAGTCCCAGCCCTTACGGGCAGCTCCTCTGCAGCCCAACCCTTTCCACCCCTACCCGGGCCAGCTTCACAACCCACTCTAACATCCCAACCACAGCAACCCCCTCCCTCCACAACATCCACGGTTCTTCCTCAAACCCCCACGACTCACACCCCCAATCACCAGGCTGTACAATTACCCTCCCACCAAGATTTGGTAATCCAAGATCCAGCTTTGGTTCCCACAATGTCTGATTCTTCTATTGCAGGGGATATGGAAGAAGATACACCAGTTAGGGGAACCACTTCGCAACTCCTCAAACCTCCCTCTGAACCGCCAGACCCGATTCAAGGTATCGCTTCGGACAACACAGATATGGACTTTCAAGAGTCACAGATGGCTGAGCAACACTCTCACCCGACAATTCCTGCAACTGAGGAACAGCACACTGGCTCTGATTCAACCCAAGACTAGGTTTAGTCTTCTCCTCTCTCAACCTTTTTATGTCTATATTTATCTGGAATTGTCAAGGGGTCAGTGGTAAGAAATTTAAGCTGATCCTCATGAATTATGTTTGAATCCATAACCCAATGCTGGTGGTTCTAATTGAAACCAGAATCAGCGGGGATCGGGAACGCAAGGTTGTCCAGTCTTTTGGGTTTCAAAATTCTTATCGAATAGAAGCTAACGATGTTTTTGGGCGATATTTGGATTCTTTGGAAATCGAATATAACTCTCAAGATCATGTTGGCTCATCACCAGTTTATTCATGCGTCAATCGATTGGGACCAAACCTCTTTTGCTTTCACAGATATTTACGCCAGCCCTACCTATTCCCTTCAACCCACCCTTTGGCATCATTTGCGCAAAATTGCCAGTATCACTACCTGGTCGTGGATCATAGGGGGCAATTTTAACGCCAAATTAGATCATAACGACAAATGTGGGGGTGCTCGTAATAATCCGATTGCCAATCCTCAATTCAAAGACTGCATGCACTATTGCCATCTCTACGACCTTGGTTACAAAGGGCCCAAATTCACTTGGCAACGTAGTCAAACTCTGGCTCGGATCGACAAGGTTTTATGCTCCAACTCTTGGCTCAATCACTACCCTTCTACGAAAATTCTCCACCTGCCTTTTCTTTAGTCGGATCATCGGCCCTTGTTAGTTTCCATTATTCCTCCTGTGTTTCAGACCAATACCCCTCGTTTTTTCTGGTTTCCCCCATACAGTTGCTGATCACTAGAACCCGCACTCACCCACTTTATGTGGGGCAGTCTGATACTTGGCCAACACTCTACACTCCTGGAATCACTCGACTTTTGGCAACATCTTCGTGTGTAAAAAGAGACTCATGGAGAGCCTGACGGGCATTCAAAAATCTTTGGATGAAGAGGATTCAAATTCTCTTCGCGAGCTTAACCATTTCTACAGACCGAACTGGAACATGTGCTCTATCAAGAAGAACTCTATTGGCACCAAAAATCTAGATGCCAGTGGATCAAACAAGGCGACAGGTATACTAAATACTTTCACACTGTCACGACTGCCAAAAGACGAAAACTCCACATAGCCTCCCTTACTGATGAATCTGGCGCAGCTCACTCCGACCCTATTGCAATCCGTCATCTCGCTAAGACTTTCCTTGAAAAGCTGTATACGGAACATCCTACTACCTTGACCCCGCTTCAATTCAGAGGATGCTTTCCTCCTCTCCAGCCTAGAGCGAAGACTGTTCTTGAAAGCCCTCTCCTGCTCGAGGAAGTTAAATCTGCTTTTTTTTTACCATGGCTCCTAACAAAGCCCCGGGATTTGATGAATTCACTGCAGTATTCTTCCAATCCCAATGGGACACATTAGGGCCTTCGTTGATCAGTTTTATTTTAAAAACTTTTCGACACGAAGTCTGGGAATCCGAACTGAGTCGTACCCTTCTGGTTCTCATCCCAAAAATTCACTCACCTAAACTAATCATGCAATTCAAACCGATCGTATTGTGCTTCGTGCTTTACAAAGGATTGTCTAAGATCATTATTAATCGTCTGAAACCTTTTCTTGATGTTCTAGTCGCCCCTAATCAATGCAGCTTCATTCCGGGGTGAATGATAGTTGAAAACATTATCATAGCCCAGGAGATTATCCATACCATGAGAAGGAAGACAGGGAAAAAAGGTTTTTCTGGCCATAAAAGTCGATCTTGAGAAAGCCATCGACTCTCTTGGAACTTCATCCATGATAAACTCATGGATGCCGACCTTCCTAGCTCTCTCATCTCTCTCATTATGAAGTGCGTTACTACCGTTACCATGCAAGTTAACTGGGGAGGCAAACTCAGTGAGGAATTTACTCCCTCCAAAGGGCTTCGCTAAGGAGATCCATTATCATCATATCTTTTCGTCTTGTGCATCGAATGCCTCGGTCACCTGATCCACCACTCGATTTTACAAGGCAAATGGAAACCCATTCAATTGGGGTCCCTTGTTAACTCATCTGTTTTTTGCCGACGACCTCATCCTTTTCTCCAAAGTGGCTCTCGGCCAAGCCTGAGTCATCCGAGATGTCATGGCCCAGTTCTGCAATGCATCTAACCAAAAATTCAGTCAAGAGAAATCTCGTTGCTATTACTCCAAGAATGTCCACCATTCCAACGCCCATTAGTTGAGTAGAGAATTGGGTTTTAAGCAAACTACCGACTTAAGCCGCTACCTTGGAGTGCCGTTGCTCCATGCAAGATTCAACAAGAGTACGTACCAGTTCATATTGGATAAGGTTCAACAACGTCTCTCGGGATGGACCGCAAATCTTTTATCGCTTGTTGGATGCACCACTCTGACTCAAGCAATCATCTCTGCTCTTCCCCTCTATACGATGCAGACAGTGCGCCTTCCTAGAAGACTTTGTGATAACTTGGAAAAAATTATGCGCAACTTTTTGTGGGCCTCTTCTCCGGACACCAGAAAAGTTAATTTTGTTGCCTGGGACATAGTCTACCAACCAAAAGAACTGGGGGGCCTGGGTATTTGCAAAATTAGGGATACTAATGATGTGTTGTTAACCAAACTTGGATGGACCCTAATCTCTCAGCCGAACAAGTTATGGGTTCAAATTCTTTCTACCAAATATAATTTTGATGTTAACAACCTGCCTGTCTCCATATAGGCCACAAGCAACTCCATGATCTGGAAGAGCATCAAAGCTATTTGGCACCACGTCCTTCATGGAATAAAATGGGTTATTGGTGACAGCTCGATGGCACGATTCTGGCTAGACACTTGGATGGCAGACTTGGGACCGTTCATTGCTCACGCGCTCGCTCCTATCCCCGAATCTGACTTCGACCTACAAGTGCAGCACTACACCGAAACTTCAGGTAATTGACATTGGGATAAATTTCAATTATTACTTTTTCATTTTGTTTGCATGTCCATTGCAGGTATTTTGCTGCCCAAGCCTCACTTCGGGCCGAATAAGCTGACTTGGGGGAGGTCAGAATCCGAACATTTCACTACAGCCATCGCATACACCATGATTATGGATCAGGCCCCCCAGGAGGCTCTTATCCACTGGAGGACTCTTTGGCACTAGTCCGACCCTCAATGCATCCGATCCTTCCTCTGGCTATTGACTCATGATCTATTGTTAACCAATCAACAACGGCTTCATCGACACCTAACTTCGACTGGCGAGTGCACCCAATGTCAGGAGGAAGAGTCCTCCATCCACCTTATGCGTGACTGCCCCAGGGCAAAAAGGCTATGGTACTCCTTTTCTATCCACATACTCTAACCTAACTTTTTTTACCTTTCTCTTTCTGATTGGTTCCAGGCCAACCTTCATATGCATCGTCAAATCGGTGGCCATGATTGGTCCCTCATATTCGGCACAACTTGCTGGTTTCTATGGTTCTGGAGAAACCAGTCCCTTTTTAGGCCCAATTCTCCTGCCGATCACTCCTGCTACCACTGTTTTGGAATATGTTCGCTAGATCCTCCAAGCCCTAGAATGGCCAAGCACGACCAATCAGGGTCCCTGACCTCGACAGGAGCACTTAATTTGCTGGAATAGACCCGCTCTTGGATGGGTGAAACTGAACACCGATGGGGCGCGAAAACATTCTTCAGGGTTAGCCACCGCAGGGGGCCTTCTCCGCGACAGCAATGGTGATTGGCTAAGGGGATTTGCCCAGAATATTGGTCGGTGTCCTCGGTCGTAGCAAAACTCTGGGACGTCTATTTAGGGCTCAATCTGACCTGGGACTTAGGACTTTGGAAGGTGGAATTAGAAATAGATTCATATGTGGTATCTAGTCTTCTCTCTAATTCCACTAACCGCGTCACGTCTCTTAATCCGCTTGTCTTGGGCATCAATGAGCTACTCAATTGTAATTGGGTAGTCTTACCCCGCCACATTTACAGAGAGGGTAACAGGAGTGCCGATTGGCTCGCAAATTTTGTTGTAAATTTCAGAATAGGGGTTACCACGTTTGTATCCACACCCAACGAGTGTCAATCGATCCTCATAAAGGACATAGCTGGGATTAGTACCCCCAAATTAGTTTAGCTCGCTGTTTGTACTTTTTTCCTTTAATAAAATAAAAGACTGGTTCACTATTTTGTCAAGCAAGAATGGTACAAAAACTAAGCATCATCGGAAGCAAAATAACGTTTCAAAACTAAAAATAAAACAACGTTAACATAATATAATCTGTTAGACATTATTTACTTGTCTTGAATAATTTGAATTAGTCAAAAGTTGTTTAGCTTATCTTTAGGAGTATCTGTTTAGTTCCTATTTTCTAGTGATTTTTAGTATCAACTTTGTTGCTATTTTTCAGACTTTTTCGGTTGTATTTCAGCCTATATAAAGGCTTGATTTATTCATTGAATAAAAGAAGTTCAGCAATTATATTTTTCCTATCAGTGGTATCAGAGCAAGGTTGGCAAACCGTGAGTGTGAGAAAAATTTTGAGTGTTCAAGCAGAAAGTTTGCAGCAGCAGACATGGCCTCAGATAACTATGTTCAACCGGCAATTCTGCGCTTCGACGGTCATTACAATCATTGGAGCATGTTGATGGAGAACTTCTTAAGGTCCAAAGAATATTAGGATGTTGTTACTTCTGGATTCCTTGAACCAGATGGCGCAACTTTGACAGCAGCACAACGAATAGCTCATGAAGCGGCAAAGCTGAAAGATCTCAAAGCAAAGAACTACTTGTTTCAAGCAATAGACAGGTCCATAATAGAGACGATTCTTTGCAAGGACACTTCGAAGCAAATTTGGGATTCTATGAAGAAGAAGTATCAAGGGTCTGCAAGAGCAAAGAGGCAGCAGCTACAAGCTCTTCGTACGGAATTCGAAACACTACGAATGAATTCAGGAGAGTCGGTTACAGATTATTTTTCAAGAATGATGGAAGTTGTCAGCAAGATGCGGATCCATGGTGACAAGACAGAGGACACCGCCATTGTTGAAAAAATTCTTCGATCCTTGACACCAAAATTCAATTATATTGTCTGTGCCATCGAAGAATCCAATGATATTGAAGAACTTTCAATTGATGAGCTGCAAGGTTCGTTATTGGTTCATGAGCAGAAACTCCAACACCAAGACAAAGAAGAACAAGCATTGAAGGTAGCAACCAATCCAAAAGGCCATAATCGAAGAGGTCGAGGACGAGGAAGAGGATTTCACCAACGCTGCAGCTCCAACGATCAGAGATTAGAAGGCTCTTCATCTGATTGTGCGCAAAGTCGAGATCGAGGGCGACGTGCAACAAGTTTCGGGCCAGTCGACAAGTCTAAAGTTGAATGCTTTAGATGTCACAAGTATGGGCACTACCAATCTGAATGTAGGACCAATCTCAGACGTAATGTAGAGACAACGAATTTTGTTGTAGAAAACGAAGAAGGAGAGATACTCCTAATGGCATGCCAAGAGAAAGGATTGTCTTCACCAACCTTATGGTACCTCGACACAGGCTATAGTAATCATATGTGCGGCAATAAGGAGGCGTTTTCTTCGATCGATGATTCTCACCGCGCCGAAGTGAAACTTGGAGATGCCTCCACTCTTAAAGTCATGGGAAAAGGTACTATTCAAGTCTCTTTGGAGAGTAAAACGCAGACCATTAATGATGTTTTTTATGTTCCTAAATTGAAATCCAACCTCTTGAGTGCCGGCCAATTACTTGAGAAGGGGTATGGAATTATATTTAAAAGTGGAGTTTGCAAGATTTATGATCAGTATCAGAATTTTCTTGTTCAAGTTAATATGAAATCGAACAGAACGTTTCCTCTCTATCTTGATGTTTCTGTTCATGCTTGCTACACGGCAAAATTAAAGGACGAAGCATGGATATGGCATTTCAGATATGGGCATCTTAATTTTGGTGGCTTGCGGACACCACACCAAAAGAATATGGTGGAAGGACTTCCTCCGATTACAATTCCATCGGGAGTGTGAGAAGATTGTGTTGTTAGCAAACAACATCGAGCTCAGTTTCCACACGGCAAGGCGTGGAGAGCTAAGAAGCAACTTGATTTGATCCATTCAGATCTTTGCGGTCCAATCACACCGGTTTCTAATGGAGGTAACGATATTTGATCACATTCATTGATGATTTCAATCAAAAGGTGTGGGCATATTTCTTGAAAGAAAAGACTGAAGCTTTCGAAGCATTTAAGAATTTCAAGAGTCTTGTCGAAAAGGAGAGCGGCAATTTAATCAAAGTTCTTCATACGGACCGTGGAGGTGAGTACATGTCTCTTGAATTTGATGATTTTTGTGCAAAGTATGGAATTCGTAGGAAACTCACTGTAGCCTATACACCACAACAAAATGGTGTATGTGAGAGGAAAAATCGAACTATTCTCAACATGGTTCGAAGTCTGCTACGAAGAAGTGGAATTTTGAAGAATTTTTGGCCGGAGGTAGTAAATTGGAGTGTCCATCTCTTGAACAGAAGTCCCACACTTGTTGTTTTGAATATGACACCTGAAGAAGCTTGGAGTAGACAGAGACCAACAGTTGACTACTTCAGAATCTTTAGGTGTATCGCATATGCTCATGTTCCAGATCAGAAGCGAAAAAAACTTGACGATAAGGGGGTAAAATGTGTCTTTCTTGGCGTAAGTGATCATTCGAAAGCTTACAAAATCTATAATCCCGTAACCAAGAAGATTGTAATTAGTGGTGATGTGGTATTTGATGAAGAAAGGTTTTGGCCTTAGAATGATCAAGCTCAAAATGCAGCTCCTATAGCGGCTGATTTTGAAGAAATCGAGGAGGAACTTCAACATCAGAATTTAATCAATAATAATTCTGAACCTGTTGAAGCAGTGATGCAACAGCCCGATTTTGAAGTAGCTTCGACACCTAGTGAACGTCCTCATCGCCATCGACAAAGGCCAACATGGATGCAAGATTATGAAGTGTCCGGAATCGATCGAAGTGAAGATCTATTAATCCATTTTGCCTTGTTCGTGGATAGTGACCCAACTACTTTTGATGAAGCAGTAAAAGATAAAAGGTGGAGAGAAGCAATGAATGTAGAGATTGAAGCGATTGAGAAAAACAACACTTGGGAATTAACAAATCTTCCCAAAGGCCACAACACTATTGGTGTCAAATGGGTCTACAAGACAAAGCTGAACAAGGATGGAGGCATTGACAAATACAAGGCACGGCTGGTGGCAAAAGGTTACAAGCAAGAATATGGGGTGGACTACAAAGAGGTGTTTGCGCCGGTTGCGAGACTCGACACAATTCGGTTGGTGATTGCACTAGCAACTCAGAATTCTTGGCCGATTCATCAATTAGATGTGAAGTCCGTCTTTTTACATGGTGATCTTCAAGAACAGGTATTTGTTGACCAACCCCCTAGATATGTGAAGTCTAGTTGTGAGCATAAAGTCTACAAATTAAAGAAGGCGTTGTATGGATTACGACAAGCTCCTCGAGCTTGGTACGGTAGAATTGAAGCTTATTTTTTGAAGGAAGGTTTTACCAAGTGTCCTTATAAACATAATTTGTTTATTAAGGGTGGTCATGATGGGAAATTTCTTTTAATATGCTTATATGTAGATGATCTCATTTACACAGGGAATGATGGTGTCATGATGGAGAGATTCAAGCAATCGATGATGCATGAATTCGAGATGACCGATCTCGGATTGATGAACTATTTCTTAGGCATTGAAGTACATCAATTTGATGCTGGTACTTTCATTTGCCAAAAGAAATATGTGCAGGAGATTTTAGAGAAGTTTCAGTTGAAGGATTGCAATCCAGTTTCTACACCAACTGAAGTTGGATTAAAGCTCACCAAAGATCCTGATGGAAGGAAAGTAAACTCCACCATGTACAAACAAATTGTGGGGAGTCTGATGTACTTAACAACAACAAGGCCAGACATCATGTATGGTGTTAGTCTCATTAGTCGATACATGGAGAGTCCCACCGAAAATCATTTGCAGGCTGCTAAGCGTATTTTGCGCTATTTGAAAGGGACTGCATCTCTTGGGCTGCTTTACAAGAAAGGAGAAAATTCAGATTTGTTGGGTTTCACAGACAGTGATTATGCAGGAGATATCGAGGATCGGAAAAGCACTTCATGCTATGTATTTATGCTTGGTTCAGCGGCTGTCTCATGGGCTTCAAAGAAACAACCCATAGTCACTCTTTCAACAACAGAAGCTAAATTTGTTGCAACCACATCAAGTGCTTGCCAAGCTGTTTGGTTGAGGAAGATTCTTGGAGAACTTCAGTTCGTACAACAAGACGCAACAACGATCTTCTGTGATAATAATTCAGCCATCAAATTATCAAGAAACCTAGTTCTACATGGAAGAAGCAAGCACATCAATGTGAAGTACCATTTCTTGAGAGATCTTACAAGAGATGGTGTAATTGATCTTGTTTTCTGCGGAAGTGAAGATCAAGTTGCTGGTTTATTCACCAAGCCTCTCAAAATTGCTACATTTCAGAAGTTAAGGAAGCTACTCGGTGTTTGTTCGATAGATGTGGAAGATTGAAGTCTTTCTTGTTTAAACTGATTTTTGACAATATCAATTTAAGGGAGGGCATGTTAGACGTTATTTACTTGTCTTGAATAATTTGAATTAGTCAAAAGTTGTTTAGCTTATCTTTAGGAGTATCTCTTTAGTTCCTATTTTCTAGTGATTTTTAGTATCAGTTTTGTTGCTATTTTTCAGACTTTTTCGGTTGTATTTCAGCCTATATAAAGGCTTGATTTATTCATTGAATAAAAGAAGTTCAGCAATTATATTTTTCCTATCATAATCTGCATGCCTTAGTGGAAAAGAGAACTTGGAAGGAAAAAATAGCCCACCATCACAAGTTCCCTTTAGATAGCGAAGAATGCAATGAAGAGATGAGAGATATGACCTCTTATATTGAGAACTGACTAACAACTTGAACAACAAAAGAGATTTCAGGATATGTAACAGTGAGATAAATGAGACTTTCCACTACGCATCAATACAAATTAGGATCTGAGAGAGAAGCACCATTATCGCGATTCAACTTCGAATTTTGTTCCATTAGCATAGAGTAAGTTTTCTAATCAATGATTTTCTGCATCTAGACTCGTAGAAATTGTTTGAACCAGGCTAAAGTTCGGTTGAGTTTGACTTATTATTAAAAGGATATCATTTTAGTAATAAGGTTCAATCTTTTAAACTAAGTTTGAGGATGATATTTGTTTCCAATTTTGATGTGACATGATGTGAAGTCAATAAGATCAACCCAATTTGATCAAATTTCAGGTTAAATTTGGGCTTGAACTTTATTCTCGACTTGAAGCCGCCGGAATGTTTTAAGCACAAACATCATTGCTTTAAGATAAAATAAGATAAGATCAAAAATAAAATAAACATCAGGCTCAAGCTTTAGGTTGTATAACCTCAATTAGGTTGTAAGCCCCAAGCCTGTTCTGGCCAATAGGACTCAAGCTCGACCTAATCTGATATCATCTTTATAAAAGTTAAGCCAATCTCTCAAGCCTAAATTTAATTCAAAATTCGAACAATTTAGATTTAGTTTGTTAATCTTCAAAGAGAGCCAAAATGAGCCACAAATATCATACTACTTGCATTAATAATCTATGAAGGGTGTGATAAATTTATCTTGACATTGTCAAATCAACTTTTTGCTAAGTTTTAAGCTCCATTGACCTCGACCTCGACCTCAATCTCAATTTTTTTTCAAAAAAGTACTTTCTTTTATCACGTAACAACAATAATTTAATAAAATCTCACTGATACGTAAAATTTAAAAAGATCCAGTAACATGCAATCTTATCCTTATCTAATAAAGAATATACTTTCAAAACTTCCTTTACCATGCCTTTCTTCAAAATGACACAAGTTGATTTATCTTCACATCGCAAAAGAACCACTTCATAAGCTGAGCTCGAACATTCATCCACTACTAGTAACACTATAAAATCATCTACTGAAAGCTGTCTTGTGATGGAATAGCTCTGTTTCAAGATTTTACATGTCTTGTAAGCTCGATAAATGTTGTCCTAAGCTGACCAGGAACGTGTAAAATGAACCGTTTCAATGGCTGAAACAGAGAAGTTGGTGACCTGTGGAAAAATGGAAGAATATGTACACTACACCAATAGTTGAAATCGGTATAAAAGGGAGATTGAAAGTCCTCAGGATTTTGGCATTTTGAAGGTTTCTGCAACTGTCAAAAGGGGCTAACTTTGCGAGCCACCCTAATCATGAATTCAGGTACCATACGTCTTCTTGGAGGCGCCACTGCATCCTTGGCCTGTGCTTGCAGGTCATCTGCATGAATTATGGCAACCAAATCTTCAAACATCTGATCTTTTCCACCTCTCATAGGATCCTGAAATGACCATCCATTAGAACAAGTTATAATCTCCCACTGGAAAGAAGTTGATGGGGAAGGAATTTCAGCTTTACGATCATGAAAATATTTCAGGGATTACACAAGATAAATAGCTAGATTACCTGAAGAAACAAATCAGTATGAGTCTTCCCCTCATACACGATAGATTCAGCTCTGACCCCGACTCCTCGAAGAGTTTCAGCAAAGTTTTTACTGCAAAAGAAGTTCAAATGATAAGATCCTGTTCCTGCTGACAAGCACCTGGAAAATGTATTAGGCCATGAACAATAAACAAATTTCGCGACGGGATGCAATCATTCTTTACTTTTCATACGGTACATCCTCTCTGGGAACAAATTCTCTTTTGCAGAATAGAATTCAAAGACAGCTTTCTCATTTAAGTACTGCAATTCTAATTTTATCAGTACTCTCATCATTTAATCTCTCACATTTGTGATAGTGATTCAAGACCAGTATAAATGCACCAACCTGACGCCTAGAACAAGGAGTCTGGGAAATCCTGAGGCACGTACACATTTCAATTTGATATGCCTCGATACAAGGGTTCGGATAATATATTGATCAGCCATTTAGTGAAAAGGGTTTGGGTTCAGAGACACCAATTCTCTGAAAGTATTATGAATTCCCTTAAACTATGAGATAAAAATATTTGTTACAATAGCCTGCAACCACAACTGCCTCTAACCTACAGTGATCTTAAATTAAAATGGTGAATTTGATCATACTAAGTCTCTGAAAACCTATTAGAGTTGCATAATCATCAGCAATTAAGAGAATAATATGTATGGATATATACATATATATCCAGGATTTTACTTGGAGAAAGTCCTGACCTGGCATCAACTGGAATTGAGTAGTCTGCAGTACCATGAAAAAGGATGATAGGAGGTAGAAGAGCAAAAGCATTTTTCAAGTTAGGGTCCTGAACAACAACTTCAGGAGAAAATCGCCTTAAAGACTCTTCCCCTTCCATTATGCTGTACATAAATATGACAACGACAACAACAACAATCAAAGATGCAGTCATTCATAATGTATTATCAAAACGAAACATGTATTGGACGATTTACAGAGGAATGTAGTATGAGGTTACCTTAAAAATACAGAACGGTACAGACCCCGACTATGGAAGTAATCTACCAGGTTAAACAAATTGTACCTATTCCGGATGATAAGAAAAGGTCCTTATAATCATGATCAAACATGATAAATTTTTAAGATATAACATCTTTTAAATCTATATTTACCCTCCAGATAAACCAAAGTGCGCATTTATCTGAGAAAGACTCCAAGAAGTGCTCTCTCCTTCACCAGCCTCTTTGATTGCCTGTTCTACAAGTACACAAGCTGCAATATGTGCACCAGCTGATTGTCCCATTAGATAGATCCTACCCAAATGAAAAATGAACATCATAAAGAGAAATTAATGACTCATGCAAGCTTTTAGAGACAGGAAAAGAATTAGTACAAAAGAAAAAGGACAAGATGAAGAATGATCAAAGGCAATTACCTGTTAGGATCACCTCCATATTCAGCAATGTGATTGCAGACAAATGAGATACCTTGGGATGCATCAGCAACCATGTCACTCATAGTTCCCTGAGGGAAGTTTCTACATGTGCAATGAACTGAGGTTAGGATATAAGGAGTAATTAACTAGAAATGAATTGAAACTAAAACATGAAGAGAAGATACTGAGATAAACTTAACCAAAAACTATCTTTGTCTGTGATGATAAAGTTCATAAATAGATCATAGAATAAAAAAATATAACCTAGAAGATAATCTTTTGTCATTCAACAATAAAACCAAATGTGTTAAGTCCAATAACATTCATCAATCAGTATACGTACTAAACAAAGTTAGACATGAAATGGGGAAATAAAAAAGAAGTAAAACAGAGAACAAATTAAAGAAATTAATGGAAGAAACACATGTACACTCGTTGGTAAAGGAAATGGAACATAGATTAGGTAATCCACTGTGATGATCACCAACTACCAACAAAGGAACATTAGGCTGTGCACAAAGGGAGAGATAGACGCAAGCACATGTTAATTTAGTTTACCAGAAATTGCAAGATAATATGAAGTTGAACAAAGAATAAGGCTTTAGGTAGAAAAGGTACAGAACAGATGTTTGGATAGAGATGAGATGTTGCTGTGATTTCTCGAATGATATAACGTCACAGAGGAAGGAATTTTTGCAGTTAGAAACTACAATGCAGTCCCGTGCCAGAAAGACGGAAACTACGTGTTCCTACGCTAAGAACCTTTCCTCAACAGTAGTGTGCACACAAACTTCCATATATAGGGCATGTGAATCAGTAAATAAATAACCGAATAACAACTCAGTTTCAACAAAAAGCATCACATAAAGGTAATATACAAGAAACATGGCATGGTAAATTGATCATTTAAAGATATTACCTTTTGAAGTACAAAATCTCACCTGTAGTCTATGCAAGCTACTATGATATCTCGTTCTGACAACTGCTGCCCTAATAGAGAACCCCATGCTTTATAACTGTACGAACAAAAAGAGCTCCATGATATATGATCAAATAGGAATGACAAAGGAGAAAGGCACACTAATGGCATTCAATAGAATCTCAATACACAGACTATGTCTAATCAAGTCCTCTTTTTATTTTTAATACCAAAGCTAAATAAACAAATATAACATTCAAGAGGAAATTCCAAATTTCTTATAATGGTACTCAAAAAATGAAAAAGGTTAAGACTTTTGATTCTAGCTCCATCTGCCAGTGAGCAATTTGCTCTGACTTCCTCCCATCATATTAATTTTCCTTTTTCATAGGAAGTATCTAAGAAGCAATTATTATCTCCAAGCAACTCAGAAGAGGGTTGTAAGTGGCCAGAGATTGACTTTCATCTCATATTATGTTAGGCAATGTATCTCCTGCATCTCTATATTCAAATCTAGAAGGAACAAGGAACTCACCCAATTATCCACGCTCCACCAGTTATAAAAGCAACTACAGGCTTTGGTCCATCACTGGATTTTGGTAAATAAAGGTCAAGCCTGCATGAGAAAGTTTTGGATATTCATTTTACGAATGTGTTCTAATAGAGTTTATATGTTCTCAATGTGAGGCAACTCAGGATAAACATAGCATGTAAATCATACCTATTTCTTGGTTGTTCCCCATATACTATACCTCTAATGACATGGCGAGAGAAGAAATAGTAGTACCCAACTGCAAAAGACTAACAGAAAACTTTGAACTAGATACTCATGGATACATTCTACCAATCTTTAGCCTAGTGATCTTACCAAAAAAAACAAATTGTTATGAGGTTTAATAGAAATAATCAAAGGATTCGATATGACATTGGAGAACTTCTTCATGAATTACTGCTCAATTACCTTGAATAAAACCAGGAAGAAGCATCAAAGTGTAACAACCAAGGGCAAGAAATCTCAGAATCCATCTGTAGCCTACCCTGAATGAGAAGAAATGATTAGGAAGCACATGACAGTTGTGAGGAAGTTAGGGAATAAACATTAAGTTCCAAGTTCAAGCAGCTATTCAGTTTCCCCTTCATTTAGGCGAAGTGATCTTCAGAAAACAAGCAGATTTTTTTCCAAAGACTTGAACACAAAAGTTTTGGACCAATAACCTTGAACTCAAAATCCTTCCATTAAACACATTTCCAAATGGCATCCATTGTGTGTATTACAGAAGATGATTGAGGATAACAAAGAACTCAACAGCCTAGCACAGAAATGAGGAAACATTTATGGAGGGACAGACACAAATGCAGTGACATAATCCAACAATTGAGTGTAGTATCTTCATCAATAAGTTCACTTTGCTGAGAGATAAAATGGCAAATAAAGTTTAATCTCCTCATTGCAACAGATCCAATCAAGATGAAACAGAAGACTCTTCTTAATGGCAGGTTGCATCTTATTTCAAATAACACAGGCTTACTAAGCAAGCATCAAATAGACAATTCATGTATTCTGGTTATGAATCAACCGCCAATCTATTTATATTACGCTCAACAAGCCCAAGATGATATTGGACAAATGCTTCTTCTATCAAGAAAAAGACTTTTACCAAACAATAGAACTTCCTTAGATCATTTCTGAAAGAGTATGGAACACTGATCGTATCCCAAGAACCATCAGAGTAGTCATGTAAACCATATACGTCTTTCAAAAAGGGGTACAGAAAACTGTAACTTGAAACCACAAGCAACTTAAAAACAAAGGACCCACCATTTATGTGTGATAAACAATTAACTTAATAAATTTATACCATGAAAAGGCACCCAACACACACAAGAAGGAAAGTAACACAGAATCCAGAAGAGACGGTTGAGAAACAAATAAAAACATGTTCTCTGTCCATACAATTCTAGACGTTGGTATATCTTGAAACAAAGCATAAAAGTGTCTAAGCGTAAGCAAATTAGATAACTGAGCATATAAATGTTGCAACAAATTAAAACTCTGAAAAACATACCCAAGGTAACTCAGGAGTTTCACACTCAAACTAGTGGCAACAAACGTCTGAGAGGCGACTTCACCCACTTCGTGACCAAAAGACTGCTCTCGACCATTGCCATCTGAAAGGGAACAGAGAGAGCTTTCACTAGCGATCCGGCGACGTCTCTGTTGATAAAACTTGGTAGTACTAGTAGTTGTGCTAGTAATACCTGCAAAACTAGAAGTCCTTGACAAAAGAGGGCTCATTGAAACGCTGGATTCATCTTGAATCCTTGGAGAAATCAAAAGTCTCGTTGTTGGGTCGTCGAGCATCTCTGGTTTGAGGAACATCGTTGATGACAACACATTCGGTGAGGTTGGGTCAACAAGAGAGAGGGGTTTCGAAAATTGGGGACTAGTTACAGGTAAAACAGGAGATGGCATGATTGAGAGGTACAACACGTTACAGATACCAAATGCTGTCCTGTTCCTATTTGTTGGGTACTCGTGAAATCTCTTTCTTTCACTGCATCTCCATGTTACAGGGAAAAAGGATGCAATCTTTCTACTCCTTGGTGGAAAAAGATTGAATCTTCAATGGCAAAGAGATCTTTGAGGCATCAATTCTTTTACAGTTGATCACAGGAAAGATCTAGGGGATGGGGAAGAGGCTCGATGATTGGAGAAGGAATTGCCAGTTGGTGTCTGCCACGTGCGGCTGTGTTATTGGATGATAACCGAAGTTTGTTCCTTTTTGTCCTTCGTGAGAAGGAAGAAGCTATGTGCTTGCAGAAAACTACGTCGGAATAAGTCTTTGATTCCCTTTTGTCAAGTTTTTGGCAGCGTCTTAAAAACATTTTATCGATTTAATTGTAAAAGTTTAAATAAGTTAATTTTTATTCAAATCTTAATTTTTTGTTTAATTAATTTAATAATTTGTTAAAATTATTTCGTTTATTAATTAATCAATATGTTTGGTAATTAATTAATTAATTTTATAAAATAATCAATTTTATTAATTAAAATAAACTAATTAATTTATATTTAACAATTTTCTTTTTATTAAATTTTAAATTTTCAATAAATAAAAACAATCTTTTAAATTATTTTTAAATTCTTTGATCTTTAACTAATTTTATAATAATCTAATAAACTTTTAAATCTTAAATTTTTATCTTGTTAACTTAAATTTTAGTCCAATTTTGAAACATACTTTTTATTCATATAATATTTTGTATCTATATCAAAAGCGATCTCTCTACTTGATAAGAATGACGCGCTACATATTATCATATTTTCTCAACTCTTGCACTCAAATGAATGAATGATGATAATATTATTTTGGGTGCGCTTATATTTAATGTGAACGTTTGGTGAAACAATTAATTATCATTGTTTCATGTGATAGTTTCGAGATTATCTTATTATATATTTTTGTTATTTTTAATATACCTAAACCATATTGATTTTAACTTATATAAGATAGAAATTAGGAATAGCAAAAGGGTTAAAGTTAATTCCAACGGTCCAAATTAATATAATATTATTTTAACATAATTTATCAATTTTACATATTAAAATAATAATCAAGATAACATCTTTTACTAAATTTTGTTAAAATAATGTCTTTTAATTCTTAATTAAATCAAATTTGTGTAAAAAGAATTGTGATAATTCTCTTAGTCCTAATAAGAATATAATTTAATTATAATTTACAATCATTTAGTTTTAAATGTTTATATAAATAAAGCTTGTTAGATTATTTGACATATTTTAATATAGATTTGTTCTTAAATTGTCATTATTTTATCTTTCCATTTTCTTTTTACGATGATATTATTATTTTATGGTTAAATTAAACTAAATAATGATATTAAACACTATATTTAATTTGCATAAGTCATGTAACCTATATTTAATAAATCATAAATTTTAAATACTACAATTCCTAAACTCATATTCATTGAAAAACTTATTTAAGGTGGCAATTGATGTCAAATCCAAGTTAACTAAGCCTCGATCCTGAATTTTCTAAAGATTCAAGCTTCGAATTTGGACAACTCAAGCCTGACTTAGTTCGACCTAAGGCTCGATATGTATTAACAAAATATTCGATATGTATTAATAAAATATAGTTGAACTTAAGGGGTGTGGTTGAGTGTCAAGGAACTCATCCACCCTTAACCAAATGTTAGGGGTTCAATTCTTGACTTTGAGTATGAAACAACCTTAAATTTTTGGGTCAGTTGTCCCATCCTGTGAAGTGTCTTCCCATTAATGAGGAGATTAATCACTGAATATGCCGGTGGATGCCCTAATCACAAACTCAAAAAAATAGAGTTGTTTTTACTAAAAGAGACATTATTTTAACTTTTTAATTTAAAAACAATTCGAGCCTGGCCAAGTCGTCCTCAGGCCAGGTCGAGGGGGCTTGTCATCCCTAAACTTATCTATGGGCCTATGGCTACTATTTATTCCTATATTTTTGGAATTGACCCAATGAAGGACTGGATTGGACTACCAGAGAGCGCCATGGTCAACCCATTATGAACTGGGCCTATTGACCATACAGACTTGGTTCACTCACTTCTAAGAGGATATTCATTCTTACTCGAGTAGCCCAAAACTAGACGTAGTACATAAGTCGTATTTAATTAAATTTCAGTCAAAATTAAAAACTTTAAGTTAGTATTTATTCTGATTTATAAAATGAGTTTCATTTAATTTATTATAAAAATTTAAATTTAAGTTCAGCAATAAGTTTGCATTTTTAATAATTTTAATGATTATACAAGATATAAGTAATTTATTAAAATTTTAAATAAAATATAATATCTTCAATAATATATTAAAATATTAATTAAATTATATATTTCATATTTTATAAAATTTAAACAATACAATAGTACAGGAATATTAATTATTCTAAAATAAAATTAAACAATAGTTATTATTAACTTATAAATATTAGATTTTATTTTTAATATAACTCAAATTTGACACTTTTAAACTTCGACATGATTTATGGATTGACCCCAAATCGACTGACTCGCCCTGTGGGTATTTTTCAAATGGACTTTCTTAACTCATCCATAAATGAATATAAAGATTTTTCAAAATTAATCAAGAAATTTTTTTCATCAATCCTAATTGGAATTGGGATGTTTGGGTCAGGCCAGTCCAAACGATTTGATTATTTGAAGATCAATCAAACTTCAAATTTTGACACTATTTTAATGTTTAATTAGTTCGATTCAAATTAAATCAACCGTTTGAATTAAAATTCAATCAATGTAAATTTCTATCTCTCGACTTAAATCGAGCCAATTTGTTATCCCTAAAACTTTGAAGCTCTAGACAATTACAACCAAATGACTCAATTATCTAACTCATCATTTTCTTTATTTTATGATAATATAGTTTTAGTCCCCTTCCTGTCCATAATCAATTATCATTTTCACTTGCTTTCAGTTTTACTCTTGTGTTTCCAATTTTACAAGAAAATTTTTTAAAATCTAAAAGTTTTGTTCCATTGAAACAAAATTCTAATATTAGCTGAATAATATTATTAACACAAAATATTTACAGACATAAACTCCTTAGCTTTTCATGATTATAAAACAATGAGACAACTTATCAAATTAAAGATACAATATCATCATAAAGTTATTTCCATCTTTTCCAACATATCTTGATACGTCATTACCAAGCATAGAAAAGTAACAAACATGTTTAGTTTATAGACGATTACACCTATATAAGTAAGATAGAGCTCAAACGATTTGCTTAAAAGAAGAAACAAACGGCCAAAAGTTAAGAAATAGACACATATTCAGCAAAAGTAGGAAGCAAGCATGCATTAATTAGTCAATGAAGTAAATTGGCTTCTTGGATAAAGAGTCATCACTTAAAGAGCTAAAGTAGGGTTTTGTGGTTATAAAGCCATGCTTTTTGGATGCGGTCGTAAGTGATCATTTTGACCATAATGTTGTGTTAATGACCTGCTTGATTGCCTAAAGTCACTTACATGATTGTTCTAAACTTTACTTGGCTTTTATATATGAATTTTGCCACGGTAGAGAGATCGTGAGATGATGAACTCCATCGTTGAACAACTCAGAGAAGAGATTTAGTTGTAGTATAGACAATTCCATACGACCACTACTTAGATTATTATAATAATTACAAAAGAAGAAAAAAAATTATAAATTGAATGCTTCAATGATGTTATTAAGGAAAATAATAAGTCATAATCAACTCAAAATTTAATTGGATTAGAATTGTTCAATTTAGAACTGACTCGAATAGATCGGGTGAAAGTCATTTTGAAGTTTGACCGAAATCATTTCAAGTCTTTTCTACTAGTTTAAGAAATCATATTGCACATTGTTTAAACATAACAAACTTACTTTAATTGTGCATTCAAAAACTTAAAAAAATGACCTAATCTTGAAATTAAATGGCAAATTCATTGAAAATATAAGACAAAAGATGATGAATTAGATTTTTATGAAATTAAAAGGGCCATATACCAAAAAAGAAAAAAGAAAATTTTTTGTGGATGTAATTCTTAGTGAGTCAAAAGGGAATCATAAAATAATGACTGTCTCTAAAATCACTAAATGTCTATCAGACTATCACATACATGATAAAGCACTAATAAAGGACGTTATAATGGTATCCAACTCCATTTCAACCCCTTAAATCTTGTAATAATCTAGCAATATGAACAAGCCTTTCCTTATCTAAATCATCGAAATGAAACCCAATTAGCTAATTCGGCTTATTATCATTTAGTGGCTATCATAGGATAAGATTACAATGATGAGGGAGATGACTAGTTATGGCTGCTAAGCTTTTTAGTTGGCCAAAATAGATACAACTCCTGCGCAAAAGTATGTGTTTTTGAAGGGGAGAATTTTCGATTGTACCAACAATCGCAACAATAACTTATTAAAACATTCTACTGAAATACAAAATAGATACAGCTTTATTTCTAATTAACAGAAAAGTTACTTCCAAATAACCCATATTTTTTAAAATATACCATGAACCACTTTTTGCAAATGAGAGTGCTTCGACTTCATTGCAGAAACGAAAAGGACTAAGAAAAGTGTATCTTTTAGTATTACTCTTATAAAGTGCAGAAGGAAGTGTTGACTGTGGAGGTCCATAATGAATGAATTATTATGTTACCTTGGTTTAGAAAAGTACCATAATTGATTTCCATGATTGGTTGTTTCGTTATAGATTCTTGTTGTTATTTTTAAGTTTTAGTCATTGCAGGAAGTATATTATGATGATTGATGCGGTTCGATTATGCTACATGTATTCATTTTAATCCGCCTAATTTCAAGCAAAGAATTTATATTTATTGTAAAAATTTCTAAGTAATTCATAAAATTAAGCAACCATATTCATTTATGTATTTAATGATTATAAATACTAAATTTTCCTAATGTTTAGAATGTAATTTGAAGAATTAATTTTGTTTGATTTAACCAAGAAATTAATCGTTTCATGACACTAATCCTTCTTTTAATTTAGGATTTAGACTATGAATATTAAAGAAACCTTATATTATTTAAGTTGTGTTTTGTATTGAGACCTACTTATAATCAATGTTTTAAAAATTAGACTGAAAATTAAACTAGTAAGGTAAGAGATTTAAAGTTTAAAAGTCCTGCGGATATTAAACTATCATAAAATTAGCTAAAATTAAAAATTAAAGAGATTAAAATATAATTGAAAGAGATTATTCTTGTCTATCGAAGAATTTGAAGTCTAATTGAAAAAGAGATTATTAAATAAAATTAATTGATTATTTTAGTTTATAAAACTTATTAATTTAAAAAGTGATCGATTAATTAATAGATTTATTGATTTTAACATCAAAGATTTATTAAAATAAATCTAAATGGAAAGCTAAAAGTGAACCGAAAAATTGAATGGTTCAAAATTTTATAATTGAAATGGACAAATTAGTTGAATTTTTAGTAATTACTTATAAATCAAAATTTATACCATTTTAGAAGTGAAAAGGATTAGATTGATTAGTCTATTTCTTTTCTTTTCTTTTCTTTTGTCCCTTTCAAAAGTTGAACATAACCTTGGAAGGTAGTAAACCTAAAGTGGAACTTAGACACTAAAAATTTTCCTATCCATCATAACTTGTGCAACCTCTAGTTTCCTTTAAACTTTTACATGTATGCAAGCTAAGTTCTATCCAAAAATCTTGCTCTTTCAAAGGGGTTAAATAATATCCAATGATTTAAAGAGTTAATCATTTCAATCAATTCAATTGTAAAATTCTTGAAACAGCCAATTTGCGATTCGGTTTTAATTTTCTGATTAGATTTATTTTAGTAACTCTTATCATTAAAAATCGATTGTAAATTACTAAATTCTTATAAATTAGAATAAAACAATTAATTTTCATTTAATAATCTTTTGTTTGAATTAAACTCCAAATTTTCTAATAAATAAGAATAATTTTTTAAATCATATTTTAAATTTTTAATTTTATTCAATCATTGGCTGATTTTATAACATCTAATACCGATTGAACATTTTAAACCTTAAATTATTTATCTTACCGTTTAACTTCTAATCCGATTTTTAAAACAATATTGATAATATCTACAAGTATCTTAATGACTTTATAGTTTATACTTTATATGGATAGTCTTCAAGCGAATAAATAATAATACTTAATAAATCTAGTGCACGTTGGCTAGTTCTCTTAATATATATGCTAATCCATGTTTAGATATGATATAAAACTTAGTGCACCTTTACCGATAGATATTTCTATAGAAAATTAAGCAACCAATTTGCCATCTTAAGCATATGAATGTGATCCTAATGCATTGTTTAATCGTGCACAGATTATGGATTCTCGAGTTTAAAATAGCAGCAGTCCTCGTGCTAACAATTAGAGGAAAGTCGGTGACAGATGATGGATATCTAATTACTATACTTATTGAATGCTTACCTTGAAGAGCAATAATTAGATATAAAAATGGAGGTTCTTTCTTTCCAATACTAAGATGGTTCGTTTTGTTGCCATTGTGGTTACAAGACGAATCGCTATTATAATTTATGGAGGAATTGTAATTATATTTGGATTATTTTAGTTATTATTAATGTTTTAAAAATCGAACCGAAAATTATACCGATTAAATAAGAGATTTAAAGTTTAAAAGATTTAATTAGTATTAGATTGTCATAAAACTGGTTAAATATTAAATAAAATTAAAATTTTAAAATATGATTGAAAGATATTGTCCTTAGTTATCGAATAATTTGAAATTTAATAGAAAATAAATTGATAAATAAAAATATTTTATTTATTTTGATTTATAAGAACTTATTAATTTATTAAAAGTGACCGATTAATTAATAAATTAATTAATTTTTAACAACAAGAATTATTAAAATAATTTAAATCAAAAATTAAAAACTGAACTAAAATTTTAGACTGTTTAAGGTTTTTACAGTTGAACCGGACGAACTGGTTGGATTTTTTACTCATTGGTTGTGATTACAAGACGAATTATTATTATAATTTATCATAAATATGATAAATTATAATTATGTTTGAATTACTCATAATTATCACAATTATTCACGATTATATTAAAATTAGTAGTCTAAAACTTAAAACTTTGCGTGGAACATATCTATTTGGCTGCTGAGTATGGATATTAGAAGACGATTGCATGCCTATGTCAGCTATTGAAAGAGTATGAATATGATTCGTTTGATTCATGCAATCATAGTTTTAATTTGTCACGATTGTGGTTATAAGATGAATCATTATTATAATTTATCATAATTATAATAAATCACAATTTTATTCAGATGAATCACAATTATTTACGATTATATTAAAATTGGTAGTTTGTGACTGTAATAATGAATTTATTTACAAAAATATAGAGTATAACATATTTTTCTAAAATATAATATCACAATCAGTTCTATGCCAAGATTAATTTGTGATCGAAATTAATAGTATAATTTTTGTAATTATACTTATAATTATAATAATTATACCCTTATTATTTGTAATTATCGTAATTGTCCGTAATTATAATATAACTCGTAATTCTTAATTTAAATCTGATATTAGAAGACGACTGCATGCTTATGTCAAATATGTATAGTGCGACTTTCCCTAACCCAAAAGCAATTAAGCCATCAAGCTATATATTTATCCTTTTCTCTCTTTAGCTTACACAAACATTGCGTATTTATGCTGCCTCTTTGCTCATTGCATGCAGATATATCGGATAATCTCATAACCTATCCAAGATTGTCATGGTTGATTCATCTCAAGAGCATGGGATTGTCATGTTCGATGACCCGTGCACGTAAATGTGTTCTAAAGGCATGCAACAGGAGCCATTTCTAATGTATTCCTAGTCAAAAGTTTGTGCTACCACAAGTTTAATTTGATACGTGTTTAAAGACTTATTTCTATCGTGGCATTCTTATGATCTTGAATGTGTTATTTGTTGAAAGACTTATTTAATGCACATAATTATAAATTATTATATATATTTAATTTAATATGAACATACAAAAGATTGCTTAATAAAATAAATGGTGAATCAAATTGAAAAATCGGTAATGAGAATTGAATTTTATAATAAGGTAGATGACAAATTACACCTTTAGAATTAGTTATGAGATTAGAATTTCAATTTTCAATTGCAAGTAAGGATTCAAAATCTAATTCAAATTGTGAGTGTTATATTTAATTATCTTTTAAAATAAATTAATTATCTCAATTTGAACTAGTGAAATGAATTTTATTATTTTAACAACATTCAAGATAATCCCGTTGAGACGTAGGATCTGAAGAAGTCTAGTAGTACACAATCTTATTACTAATTATTAGAGAGACTATTTCAAAATAATTGTTGAATTCTTATTATTATCTTTTTGATAAAACAAAAAAGGGAAATAATTGTTGAAACTCTATTCCAAGTAGGGATGATAATGTGTAGGATTCGGTTCAAGTATTACTCAACTCATATCCATATCCATTTTTTATAACTCAACTCATATGTATATCCATATCTATCGATTTTTACGATTTACTACCTATATCTAACTCCATTGAATTGTTCAAATTTTTTGATATCTATCGAGTTGTATAACACATACAAATATAGCTTCTAAATAGAAAATATAAATAGCATATTTTTGCAAACGCTCCAAATTAAAATTACTTTAATAATAATAAGTCAATATTTTGATTTGTATGTCTTAAAAATCATAAAATTGGAATAATAAAAATCATAATGTCTAGTGCAAAGACAACATATATTTTTCACAATCAAGAACTAGAACAAATACTAAAATATTCAAAGCTTTAAATTGTTTTTGCGTGAACTCCACAACATTCAAAACTCCATCTTCATATCATTTATATTATTATCATCCTACAAGAAAATAAAATATGATGAAAATGGTGGGGACTGAGGAATAAAGTAAAGATTTTAAAACTGTTTCTTTCTTATTAGAAAATATTAATATTTTATTATATTTAATCATAAATATTTAAGAAAAAACAGAAAAAATAGAGTTAATAAAAAAGGGTAAGATATGGGTATCCATCGGTTTGGGTTATCATTAGACCTATATCTAAATCCAAATCCACATCCATTTTTCAGCATCTATTTAAAATTTATTGAAAATCTATTTTTTAGCCTCCATGTCTATTTTTTTGGGTCGGATAGTGCGGATATTAATCAGGTTGAAAACCCATTATCATCCCTAATTCTAAGTTCTTTACTTTAATTTCGTTACTTTAATGAATTAACTATGATGTTTTATGCAAATACCTTCAATAAGAACGAGGATATTTAATAAAATGAATAGCTAACACGTTTATTAATTCAAAATCGTCATTGATTCTTAATTAATGAATACACACCTATTTTCATGTAATATTTAAAGCATTTAAACAATCAATCTTGTAAACTTATTATTATTTAGACTTTGCCTAATTATGCCGAATATCTTTATGAATTTACATAATAAAATCAAAATAAATATAATAAAATAGAAATTATCTTTCTAAAAGATGACCAAGTGATATCAATTGGATAGTTATTTAATTGGTAGTAAGAAAAGATTATTCTAATTGCATAAACTATAATGTTTTAAAATCTTAGTACACATGAACCAGCAAAATGTCTCCTAATAAATTACATATTGTGAATAGCTGAATAGTAATATATAATTATGTAGATTAGGAAACCAAAACTTTTATTTCTACGGTTATAATTATGATTGATTGCAATTCATCTTATTGCAATCAATCAGATCCAATCAACATTCTTTGATATATTCTTTCCAAAGTCTTTGCCAGATTTTGATTCTAAGCGCTTAGGAATCAATCAACAAAATGGAAAGTTGGAAGCAGATAATAATAATAATTTATTGGTTAATTTGTTTTTTCTACTCTTAAAATCATGTCCTCATTTTGATATGTTATCTTATCTTAGTATATCTTCTCTAAATTATCATGGGTTTAGTTTAATGGTTATGAAGTATCTTTTAAGGTACTTGGGGCTTGGGATTCATAAATCTATGATCATTTCATTGTGTTAAAAAACATTGTTTACTCAAATAAGCATAGTTTATATCAATCAAGTCATTTCATTTTGATAAAACTAAAATTAGTCGTAACCTACAAGTTTATAAAGTTAATTAGATTCCAATCAGTAACTTTAAAGTGGAATTTGATTTTATGATTTTATCAATGATGGAAATCCCCCTCCATCAAAAAAAAAAAAAAACTTGATGTGGAAAATTTTAATTTTCATTTTAAAAAAGGAAGGAGGAGAATTTCTAAAATCAGGAGATGGGAAGAGCATGTAAATGAAATGTTTTAAAAATCGAACCAAAAGTTAAACTAATAAGACAATCGTTTAAAGTTTAAAAGGTTCAATCGAAATTACACCATCATAAAATCGGCTAAAAATTAAATCAAATTAATTATGATTGTTCATTTTTTAAAAATCGGACCAAAAGTTAAGTTAATAAGACAATCTTTTAAAATTTAAAAGGTTCAATCGAAATTACACCGTCATAAAATCGGCTAAAAATTAAATCAAATTAATTATGATTGAAAGAAATTATCCCTATCTATCGAAGAATTTAAAGATAAGTTTTTAATAACTTATTAATTTATAAAAATAAACCAATTAATTAATAAATTGATCGGCTTATAATAATAAGAGTTATTAGAGTAAATCAAATCAAACATTTAAAAAAAACCAACAAATTTGATGGTTCAAGGTTCACAGTTGAAGGTGGAACCAGACCGGTTAATCTTTTAATCATTTCGTAAATGACAATAGATGATGGAAAACAAATGGTAGATTTGGGAAACTTAATTCTAAAAAAACCTTTCATTGAAGTACAATTTGAAATGAATTTATATGGTCTATTATAATAATATAAAATAAAAAGGAATTTAAAAGCTTATTGTCAAGCCCTAGGCACAACTAAAAATATTATTAAGAAATTACACTTTGGAAATAAAAAATTAACTTGTAAAACAATGCAATGAATATATATATATACATAATACCAACATTTTCTTTATTTATTTTGGTGTGACATATAATATTTAATCCAATTATTTACACATCATTCAAGTATCTTTCTAAAACTTAAAGAGTCAAAATCTTTATCCAATCCATCTCTCTGGAAAAACAGAGCATTATTTAGGTTCCCAACATATTTTCAAGAATACGAATCCTTTGTCCACTGCCTCGAAAGGGAATAAATTAATATGCAAAGTAATTTAATTAAAAGCATATACTTTCAAAAAATAAAATACTAGGTGGCTAGCTAGAGAATGTGCAATAATGTTGTACAACTATGACTATAATAGAAGACATTATATCTAAAGTATACATCTGCATTACCTTTAATATGTATTGAAGTATATGCCCTACCTGAATTACAAAACCATTGGAAATAGAGGACAATGAAGTGATGGGTTCCTATAAATCCATTCTTCTTCTTTTTATTATTATTATTGGTGACAGTTGTGACGGTGGCCGTAGAACTTGTAAATTAAATTACTAGTTTTAAATATATGTCAAACATTATTTGAATTAATTAAATTTGATTTAAATTAACAATATAAGATAATTATAATAAATTATTAATTTAAGTTAAATATAATTAGGTCGATTCAAGTTTAAGAGTTAAGTTAAACTATTATGTAAATAATATTTGATGTTTATAGTGTGTGTGTTTTGTCATTATTTGGATTTTTAAATTTTAAAACTAAGACAAATTTTTCGAGAATTTTAAAAATCGTGAAATTTGCTAAAATTTTAAATTATAAAAGAAATTAATACCTTTGTCTTATATTAAATAAATTATTAAGTACTTCGACTATTTTTATCAAACTTAACATGTTCCAATCAACCCCTTTTAAAAAAATAGGTATTTAATTCGAATATTATCTAACTTCCTTCCAAATTGGGATATTCCTTGTTAAGTGAAGGAAAGGCATTTTAGTGTCAATTTGAGGGGGAGACATGTAATCCAGGAATCATATGCTTTCAGAATCATCTTCTCAATCCCTTGGAAATTTGAACCAAACATTTGCATTACTGTATACAGAAACCATGTGTCCTTTGCAGGAATTTACCTATTTGCAAGGAATGTGGTGTGTTATTGAAGATTGGCACCTTATTCCATATCGTGTTCAAGCAACTATTGACTAATAACGTGGAAGGTGGTAGATGAGCTTAAGATCAATAAAAGCATTAAAGGCTTGTCAAGATTTGATTGATCTTTGCCTAATGCACGTTCTTATTTTCCACTGTGGCTAATGAATCTTTGGATCATCTATTGAACTTTTCCTAAAGTGATGCTCACGTGTGATCTAGAGAATTTTAGGTTTATTATATGTTCCAAGATTATAAAAAAAAAGAGAAAAGAGTGAATCATTTCTTATAAAGTATAATAATGTTTGGACGAATTTAGGTATAGTCTAAAGGAGAATTATTACTTTATGCTTAAATAATTTGAGAATTAAAGATATTTATTAAAATTTCTAATGTACAAAATCAAATTATGAATATTCTTAAATTAAAAGTTTTTTGGTAATAATATTCTTAAATTAAAAGTTAAATCGTCCTAAACACAATATCCAATATTTTTAACTTTGTGCGTGAATTTGTAATATTTTTAATAATCAATAGGAGAAGATCACAAAATTGTGATTTTCTCTTTTGAATTTTAAAATTTGGGACATATTTTTAAATAGTAAGAAGTATATCATTGGTGAGTAAAAGAGACAATTTTAATTTTTTAATCTGCCATTCCCATCAACATGTGCCTTTATTTAGGAAGAATATATCTATTAAGTTAATAGAATTTTGATACATAATAATTATTAAAATTATAATTATCTTTTAATTAAATAAAAGGATGACTAATAAAAACATAATATGTAAACCATTATAGAGAAAATATCCAATATTCGATCCTTATGATACTATTAAACCTTTTGTTCTAGTAACAGAAAATGATGTACGAATCAATAACAAAATCCTTATTAAAATCGGTTAAATTATAAATTATTGATAAGTAGAAATTAATACAGATTGACGTAGTTCTTTCTATGTATGACAAAATTGTTAAGATGCTTAATATAACACTTAATGAGAGATATTATAACGGTTAAATGATAATATCTTTGTGAAAAAAGTAAATTCTATTATATCAAGATAATTCATTTATGTACGTAGACTAATAAAACGGTTCATTATAACATCATAAATATTGCAACGATGACCATGACAATCTTATAAAAGCTTCTACTAATTGTGAGATTTTAAAAGTTTTATAATATGCAATCTTACTCTTAATTATAAAGTTAACAGAAAGGTTGTTTTGAAATTAAAATATCATAAATATTACATAATGAATGCATAGCATAAAAAATAAGGAATATAATATATCATTATAATGTCAATAGTAATTTACAATAATCCTCATTCTTTTGCCATGCTCACTAAATGTTTTGGAGGTAATCTTTTGTCAATGCATTGTAACCATAAGGTTAGTGGTAAGATATTCAATTAACACCCTTTATTTCTCAACATATTCTTTAACAAAAAGTTTGCATTAAAAATTAATTGTAATATTATCACACACAATTTTAATGACTAAATTGTAAATTATTATAGACCATAGTTTATTAATGTTTCAAAATTCGGACCGAAATTAAGCCAAGAAAACAAGAGATGTAAAACTTAAAAGATTCTATAGAAAATAGACTGTTATCAAACCTGACTAAATATTAAATACAAGTAAAAAATTAGAATATGAGTGAAAGGGATTATTCTTATTTATCGAAGAATTTAAAGTTTAATTAAAAAGAAAGTATTTAAATTAATTGATTTATTTTGATTTATAAAATTTATTAATTTAAGAAAATAGACTGATTAATCAGTAAATTAATCAATTTTAATAATAAAGTTATAAAGTAAATTAAACCAAAAGTTATAAACTAAAATAAAAAAGAGATAGTTTAGAGTTTTTACGATTGAATCATTGAACCAATAGAATTTTTAATCGTTAATTTTTTAATTACGAATGCAATAACAATATATTGCCTCACATTCTTTTAAGAAATTGTCCTCCAATCAAAACTAAATAATTAAATGTAAAATTCTTATATTTACACATCTAAGAATTAAGATAGTATACTCATGCCATATATATATATATATACACGTCTGTATGTGTTTTATACGTGTGTGCATCAATTAGAAATCCCTTATATTTGATGATGTACTTCTTTGATACTAAGTGTATCTTTAGTAGATAGAGATGGATAATTCTACAATGAGGTGTTTTAATCTTTCATACTTTATTAACATTTGCCTTAATTAGGTTTAATGTCTCTCTATTAATCATTAAATGCATAATAATTATTAATATATAATTATCTTCTAATTAAATAAAAGATGATTAGTAAGAATATGACATATAGTCAAAAGAATTATGTATTGAAATCACATTTAATATTTTATTTTTATTTTAAAATAATATTATCAATCAAGAAGAAAATACAAATCAAATTATTACATAATTGTCTAGATCAGTCCTTAAAACTTAAAAAAGAAATAACATATATTTAAATTATGAATATATTCGATATGTTTAATTCAATTAATATTTTAAATTTAACATATTTTTACTCATGATTTATCAAATTTTTTAGTCGTTAAAATATTTCTATTTTTGATCCGTCATTTTAAGTTATTAAAATGCAAATTGATGTATAAGAAATAAATTCTACTAGACCACTCATGGAGGAGTACAAATTGAAATTTTAGGAGTTAGTTTTAATGATTAGACGTGTCATGTGTGGTCAAAAGTTTGGATACAACATAGAATACATATGTAAAAGAGATGATAATGTACTTAATGAAGGTGAAGAAAAGAGAGGCGATATCTAAAGGTGGTAGCCTACAAAGGCGCACCAAAATAAAATGCTCTCTGAATCAGACCATCATCTCAATGTCTTGCAATTGGTCCAGGCACCTTTTGATCTCGTGCCTACCTCTATTTCTTTTTTTTTTTCTTTTCAGTACTTTCACCACATTAAAAATGATCTTTATTTATTTTTCCAAAAAAAACTTTATTTATCGTTTATTTTTCTTCTTTTCAATTTCAGTTTTCCCTTTTCTCCGGTTGAAATTTATTAATAAATATTTTGGTAATGAGACAATTTATAATTTATTTATGTCTAATTGTTGAAAGACCTAACTCATCCTTAAAAGTTAGCTTGAGAGAAGAGGTTTGCACATTATTATAAATCACCGAATACACTCACGATTGTCCAATGTAAGATTCTTGACACACCTCTCTCAACCCAAAGCAAGGTTGAACATATGTTAAACATATTGGACAAAGGGGCAGAATCAAGTATCGTCTCAAACTATCGAGATAAGCGGGCTTTGATATTATATTAAAAAGTCTAACTCATCGCTAACTTTTAGGAAAAGTTTGCACACTATTATAAATCACTGAATACACTCACACTTATTCGATGTGAGATTCTTGACACTAACTAATATCATCATATTGAATTTACATATGGATTTATTAACAAATAACTTGGTATTGAAAAATTTATAATTTATATATGTCTAAATAATTTCATCATAGGAAATCTATATTTGAATTTATTAATAAATATGTTAGTATTGAGATAATATACGATTTATGTATGTCTAATTAATATCATAATCTACATCTGAATTTATTCACAAGTATGTTATAATTTATGTATGTTTAATTAATATCATCATAATATTGAGCTACATGTACTGAATAAATTATTAATAATTCATAAATTATATATTTCAAACAAATCACTTAACAAATCAGTGATTAAATTAAGATTAAGTGACATGATCGATGTAATTGTCATTCTCTAGATCGGATATGTTAATACTCATTTCATGTTTGAGTTTTGTAAACAAAAATTAATAATTATTTACGTTTAATAATTCTAAGTTAGAAAAGAAAAAAAAAGGGGGTTTTGTCTATATGTGAATAAAGGGAATAATATAAATGGAGTATCTCTGAGTCAGCAACACAAGGCACGATGTCAATTTTCCACAATTACAATGTTTGATGTTACAATCCATATGTCTAGTTGGGTAGGACCGAATGTGTTTGTGGAGATTAGAAGTTTTGAAAGCTTAAAAAAGTGTACAAGTTCTCGTGCTCTTGTCAAGTTGGGAAGGAAGGAGAAAGAAGCAGAGGAGATTAGAACTAAAGAATAGAATAGAACATAGAACCTTCCACCTTGTCAAATTTTAATTCGTCACCCAATATTGCTACTAAACTTAACTAATGATTATAAAATTCAGTCAATTCGATTGGTTTAACTGTAAAAATTTTGACTCGTTTAAATTTTCGATCCAATTTATTCTAATAAATCTTGCTGTTAAAAATTGATCGGATTATTAATTAAATGGTTAATTTTTGTAAATTAATAAATTCTTATAAACTAAAATAAATCAATTAATTTACAAGTAACAATCTATTTTTTAATTAAACGTCTAAAATCTTATCTTCTCTTCCGATCATATTTCAAATTCTTTAATTTCTTTCAATTTTTAACTGATTTTATAACGGTTTAATACTGATCGAATCTTTTAAACTTTAATCCTCTTACTCTGTGGTTTAATTTTCGATCTGATTTTTAAAACATCGAACCTAGCTACTAGTTTCTATAATTATGTTTTTTAATCCATTTTTTGGGGTATTTTTTAATTATAGTCTAATTATATGGGAATCATGTTTTTAAAAATACATTTTTCTGTATCTTTTTTATAATTTTGTCTAGTAATATGGAAACCACGTACTTAAAGCAAGTTAGGCATCGTATTCTTAATCCAAACTCATTATCCAAAACGAAAGAGATTCTAATCATCAAGTATACGAAGTAGCGATGGAATAAACCTATATATTAATATACATTGAAAGAAGGAATAAACCATGAAAATGAAAGTGGTTGAATTCTCTTTCTGGTGCTTACTATCCTTTTTGAAATAAAATTTAAAATACATATCAAAATTTTAAGTTCTAATTTTAAGAATAAAGTTAATTATAATAGTATCTCTTGTGATTTGATATATTTTTTGTTTTAATATTTTTATTTTTAAATTATTATTCATTTTAAAATATTATTTAATTATTATACAACTCTAGTTTTAATTCGATACCATGTTAATTTTGATTATAGAAAATAGAAGAAAATGAATTTACATGATAATTAAACAATACTATAGAGGGTAAGTGATAATTTTAAAATATGAGAAACTAAAATGAAAAAATAAAATTTTAATATATATATTTTATTTATCTGTCAAGAATATTTTAAATAAATATTTTGGATATTTTATATGAAAATTATACAATCGAAAATTCTTACACAAATAAGTATGAAACAGTCTCTTTATTATTTAGCAGTAAGATTATGTATTATTAATTTTTAAAATTTTATATATTAACAAAATTTTACTGATTTGTAGATGGAGTTATTGCATAATGTGTTACCTCTAAAGAGAGCTCTTTAGGAATTTTAAGAATTTACGTATATTACCCTTCAAAAAAGAACATCTAAAAGAGAGATATGCTTTTTTAGTTGTTGTATCTTTGAAATATGCATGACCCCACGTACGTCAATCCATTTAAATGGTCTCCATACTTTGAAGATCTTCGTGTGAGCATGCATGTTGGCCTGAGAGATCATAAAATCCGGTGACTGTTTTTGAGTCAATTTCCGGCGAATCTTGGCCACTATTAGGATTAGTATAAGTGCAGAGGATATTTTGGAATGTGCTGTCTGAGCATCAGTACTAACACATCATCCATATTCCTTGTTTCACACCCCCATAAATGGTGAACAAAGCAAGCCGTTGAACACACTCACAAGCTCATTTGTTTCTTCTTCTTCTTCTTTTGTGTACTTAGCACCAAAAAAGAGAACCGAGAATGGTGAAGTTCACTAGGCAGTTTGAGGCTCAGCTTGTGCCTGAATGGCGAGAGGCCTTTGTTGATTACTGGCAACTCAAGAAGGATCTTAAGAAATTCCATGTCCTTAACAATGTCAACTCCATACCCACCAAGCACCAACACAATAGTTCTTTATCGAACAACTTCATTTCTTCTCTTAAGAAGGTCTCCTTTTTTGGACATGATCATAGGGACCATGGAGCTATTCATGTACTGTGTTCTATCTATAACTCTGTACTTAACATGTATAATATGGTTAATACCTTACATGAAAAGTGAATACGTGAACAGGTTCATAGGAAGCTTGCTTCTTCGAGTAGTAAAGGGGACATGTATGAGACAGAACTTCTTGAAACTTTTGCTGATACTGATGCAGCTAAAGAGTTCTTTGCATGTTTGGATCTGCAACTTAACAAAGTGAATCAATTCTATAAGAACAAGGAGCAAGAATTCATGGACAGAGGTGAATCATTGAAGAAACAGTTGGAGATTCTCAGTGAGCTGAAATCTGCTTTAAAGCAACAGCGTAGCAAAGGAGACTCTTCTCAGGATTCCAAGGAGGATGCTTCCATTTCATGCACCATTTCTACTGGTAATATATCAAATACTTCTGTTTGACTAAATGATTCGAAAAATTGAAAACATTTTAACTCTGATGATCTTGTCATGGTTGTATCTTCTTGGTTACAGAGGAGGATTCTGTGAGGGAAAGAACAGAACAAGAACAAGAGCAGGTGCAAGACAACAGCACAGAGGATTCTGAGAGGACTGATGTGTCAGACTATCCAAGATCAGAAGAACTGGGAAGATCAATGAGGTTGAAAAGAGAGGACAGCAAATTGAGGAGTCTCTCTGGTCGTGCTTTTTATTGCCAAGGCAAGAACATCAGGATACACATTCCTTTAACAACACCTGCTCGTACTTTTTCTGCAATTAGCTACGTAGTCTGGGAAGATTTAGTGAACCAGTCCTTTAGGAAATCTAATCCTGAAGGGAACAAGCTTCATATCAACAAAACTAAGTTACATCATGCAGAGAAGATGATTAAAGGTGCTTTCATTGAGCTTTACAAAGGGTTGGGATATCTGAATACTTACAGGTAACAATGGCTGGAAAGAAACTTTTGTTGCAATATTGGATTTTTTACACACAAAAAGTTCACTTTGTGTGCTTTTGATTGATTTTTCAGGAATCTCAATATGCTCGCTTTCATAAAAATCTTGAAGAAGTTTCACAAAGTAAGGATATAGGTAGTGGCCTATTTTGTTTCAGTATGTTCTTCTGCTGGTCCCAGTATGATCTAATGAGAGATTTGTTTGTCATTACTTTCATCAGGTCACTGGAAAACAAGTGTTGCCCATATATCTAAAAGTTGTTGAAAGCTCATATTTCAACTGTTCTGACAAGGTAAATGACGATATTCATCATAGGATTGTTGCAGAAGCAGAAAAACTACATGGGATTCAATGATAGGATGAGATTTAGATGTTTGCCTGCCACTAGAAACTCTGTGTTAGTGCTTGTGACAGTGACAAGGGATCAATGATCCTACAGTGCATGTCTGAACTAGAGATTTAGTGGGATATGTTGAAACTGAACTTGGATTTGCTTGTCTGTTAATTTTTGATCTTTCTTATGAACCAGTTATTCCTGAAGTTGGTTGCATTTCCTTACCAGTCTTAGAAATGACAGGTGACCAATTTAGCAGATGAAGTTGAGGAGCTATTTGTGAGATATTTTGCTCAAGAAGACAGGAGAAAGGCTATGAAGTATCTTAAACCAAATCACCGAAAAGAATCACATGCTGTAACCTTCTTCATTGGTGAGTTCAAACTCAAAATTAGAAACTAGCCTAGAATTGGGTAATTATGTGTTCTAGGTTTGTTCTTGCTCACTTCAGGATACATTATTAGATCTTAAAGAAAGACACTAAAGTATGGACCCATCAGGCCACTAAGCTTTCAGGGAAGTGCCTGGTTCACTTTATCTGGGTGGATGATAAAGCATAGGTCCCATGCCGCACATTAATCATCATGCCTGAAGAGAACATTTTAAGTTTTACTCAGTAAAGTGTCCATGTCCACCGTGAATGTAAGATTGCAGTATACATTTTAGCTTCAATGAAAATATGAATCTAACAAAATGTTTATTAAGTTTGCCTCTTTCGGGACTTGAAAAACTTTAAAGCTCAATGATAATCTTGTAGGATTGGAACTCAGCAAATGCTAGTCCTTTACTTTAGCAACATCCTTAACAAACATATTGATCACTTCTGTTCCTTAATAATCAGGACTCTTCGCTGGTTGTTTCCTGGCTCTCCTTGCTGGGTATATTGTAATGGCTCATATCACCGGAATGTACCGAAAACAACCCGATACAGTCTACATGGAAACTGTCTACCCTGTGTTTAGGCAAGTTGCTATCCATTTGGGTTTGAAGTAATAAGTTTGAATCCCCAATGAAAGGAAACTAACAATAGTGGTGTTTTTCAATCTGCAGCATGTTTAGCCTGCTATTCCTTCACTTCTTTCTGTATGGTTGCAACATCTTCATGTGGAGAAAAGCTAGGATAAACTATAGCTTCATCTTTGAGTTGGCCCCTACCAAGGAGCTTAAGTATAGAGATGTGTTCTTGATTTGTACTGCATCAATGACTGCAGTAGTTGGGGTTATGTTTATTCATTTGACACTTCTTACCAAAGGACATTCATATTCCCAAGTTCAAGCAATCCCTGGCCTTCTGTTACTGGTAAATCTTTAAACAGAAGCCTTTACAAGCTTACCTAACTCTTCTTCATTTAGCCATTACTAATAACTGTTGCTTTTATGTCAGCAGATGGTATTGATTCTACTAGTTTGTCCCTTCAATATATTATATCGGTCAAGTCGTTACTGTTTCCTTCGAGTGATTCGGAACATCATTCTGTCACCCCTGTATAAGGTATGAAATAGTCATTACTGTGATTAAGGCCATAACCAAGAATTCCGCTGACCTGTTTAAACAATTTTCTTCTGCAGGTTGTGATGCTGGACTTTTTTATGGCTGATCAACTTTGTAGTCAGGTAAATAACATGAATCACTGAACAAAAATGGCAGAATCAATTATTAAAGTTTACTGACAGTAGCTGTTATGGCAATAGGTTCCAATGCTTAGGGACCTTGAGTATGTGGCATGTTACTACATAACTGGAAGCTACAAAACACAAGATTATGGCTACTGCATGAGAGCCAAGCACTACCGTGATCTTGTGTATGCAGTATCCTTCCTACCCTACTACTGGAGGGCAATGCAGGTATAGTTTCTATACATACACTTTAAGATGTGCAATATTAGATTGAATAACTTGCTGTAATTTTACCAGAACCAATACGGAAACCTGTGCTAATATTTTCTGTCCTTAATCGGGTATGCAGTGCGCGAGGCGATGGTTCGATGAAGGACAGACAAGCCACCTTGTGAATCTGGGGAAGTATGTGTCAGCAATGCTAGCAGCAGGAGCTAAAGTTGCATATGAAAAGGAAAGGAGTGTTGGATGCCTGTGTCTTCTAGTGGTTATGTCAAGTTCTGCAACAGTTTACCAATTGTATTGGGACTTTGTAAAGGACTGGGGTTTGCTCCAAATGAATTCCAAGAATCCATGGCTAAGGAATGAATTAATGCTTCGTCAAAAATTCATTTACTACTTCTCCATGGTATACATGAGATCATCATCATTCGTTCATTCTACTTCCCTTTATGTTTTCGGTAGAAAAAGGTTTCAGGTTTAGTTCCAGGTTCCTAGGAATCCAATTTTAACAGCAAAATTAATGACTCAGAACTTATCAGAACATTATAAATTATTTGATTAGACGATCGAATAGCATATCTTCGTTAAGGTAAGAATATCAGAGACAGGATAATGAACATATTCTTGTAAATTTTTTTACATTGTAGAACAAGATTCCCAACCAACAATAGCTTTCTGATAATACTGGTCTGAACTTCGGGGTCAATATATCTGCTACATATCGTATAACTTCCAGATTCTGAACAGAACTTGGGTACTTCCTGCAGGTACTGAACCTTATTCTCAGGCTTGCTTGGCTGCAGACAGTTCTTCATTCAAGGTTTGAACATGTAGATTACAGAGTAACAGGTCTGTTCTTAGCTTCCCTGGAAGTGATTAGAAGAGGACAGTGGAATTTTTACAGGTAAATCTCCAACTTTTAGTTATATGATTGAACTAATTCATAACCTTCTTTAGCCCTTTTATCATCACTGAAAGAGATTTTTTTTTCAAACGGTCCAGGTTGGAGAATGAGCATCTAAATAATGCAGGCAAGTTCAGAGCAGTCAAAACAGTACCACTTCCTTTTTGTGAAGTGGATGAAGAGGACTGAAACTGATTCTTCGTTGGCAATAGTTGCTAATAGAACTCGATTCTGGGTTTTAGAATTTCTCTAACACCTAATCTTTCCAACAAGAACCATTGTGTCTTCTTGTTGAAGATGATTTCACAATTCATCAACTTGATACTTTTCCTGTACCTCAGGAACATGAAAAGATTCATACTTTGTATACAGAAATTTCATTAATAAAAAGAAATGCAAATCCTTGTTGCATACGCAATTGCTTGGTTTTCCTAGTTCTGCTCAAGATCAGGCTACAGTCAAATATGTTTTTATATGGATTAAAAAAAAAAAAGCTGATAAGATCACCAGGCACAACAATATTCACATAACTTTGTGACTCCAAGATATGAAACCTGACTAAAGTTGGAGTAAAGCCAATGTTGGAATTATTTCAATTAATTTTAAAGTATAAAATTTATGATTTATTATAAATCATCCATAAGAGACCAAGAATAAACGAAGATTGACTAGATTATAAATTCCAAAGATGCTAAAAGAGACACAAGTTCAAATTAATATATACAATAAAAATATTTATGAAAAAAGAATATTATTCTTATTAGAAAATATAATAACACAAGCGCGCACACACACGCACAGAGATATATATATCTAATTTAATTAACTTCAAATTAATTTTTTTAAAAAATTTAGTTACATATTTAACTCAAAACTTTTTTAAATTTTAATTTAAGTTCAACTTATAAACTCATTTATTAATTTTAATAATTATATAAAGTATGAATTATTTATTAAAATAAACCTAATATATATAATTATCTTAAAACAAAATTATCTTTTTATAAAATATAAATTAAATAACAGTCATGAATTTATAAAATGTAACTTAGCTACAAAAGTTTATAATTTTAATAAAATTTCAAATAATATAAAATGTTACTAAATGTTAAATGATTATTTTATAATAATTATTTTATATTTTATTTATAACTCAAGCTTAACCTTTAATTAAATTCAAATTCTTTAATTTTGGAGTTTTAACGACGCACAGGATGTGTGACGAAGCGACCACTGTTCTCTAACATCCTTCTGTTGGCTGCACTGTTCGTCCATGGCTGCCGCCACTCACAGCAGCTTCTCTGTCGCCACTACTGCTTTCTACACTCGCACCCTCAAATCACAGAAACCCTTTAATCTCTCACTTAAAACAAGCAACTTTAAGCCTATTTCTTTCCGTAGTACATACCCAACTCTATCACTGTCAAGGTTAATTCCTCGAAAACCCTTGAAGACCCTCTTAGGATTTCTTCTCTCTTCGCTGTTTCTTGTTAAGTTTCAATTTTTTGCTGTCTGAACTTTATAAAGTTGCAAGCTTTATTGCTTTTTCTTCTTTTTTGTGCAGGCTGAGAATTCTTGAAAGTAAAGCAGTGTGGCCAAAACGTTTGTATCCGTTGTTGGCAACTCCGGATGGAGATCATGAGATAAGCTCAGAAGTGGAACTGGGAGACTCCAATGAGGTGTTTAAATTTAGTCTTTGTACTTTATTTGTTTAGTTTAAGTTTTTGCATCCCATTTCTCGCGTTTGTTTCAAGTTTTAGGTGGAAGTTTTCTAGGCAGTATGTGAAAATTCGGGGTTGATATTGGAAATATCCAGTTACCTGATTATTTGTGATTTTATTATATTGCGAAGTAAATTGTATGATAAGAGTGTTTGTGTAAGGGAAAGTATTTCGAGACCTGGCAGTGGTTTGGTGATGATTTTGGAACTTGAACTCTTGGGATGATATATCAGGAGTAGTTTGAAGGAGGCTTGAGGAGCAAGTAAAAGAACGATGATGATGATGTCATGACGCTGCTGATGATTATGCCTGCTTGGAGCACCTGACATTATGGAGACTCTTCATTTTGCTAAGCCAGTAGTCCAGTATACATCAAATATGACCTTGACAGCTGCATATGATTCTGTCCATATATAACCCACTATCTAAATTGTGAGAAGGATACATTCTTTTATCACATATTCTAAAATGGATGGAGTAGAATTTCCCCTTTAAGGTGAAGAGTGAAGACTAATGCAAAAGATAACATGAAAAGTGCCATCTTCGCCAAAGAAGGGTGTAAATCAGATAGTAATGCCTAGCTTTTTTACCAAAATCCGTAGTAGATTACGTGCCAAATAACTTGTTAATCTCACTGTTTAGATTGTGAGTTTATCTAATATACAAGAACGTAACGTGAAATGCTATCAACATCCGTCATAATTGAATCAAAAAGGGTTGTAAATCTGCTTAGTCACTTGACCAAAATTTGCTATAGGAATTACAGAGGATCTGCCATCTGTTACTTGATTCTATTCATTTATCATTTTGTTTTTCTATTGTTAAACCCTTAAGATATTAATCTTGACATGTTTTAGTCATGCATTTTGTATGGCAGGGTGCAACTATTGACATAAAACTACCTAGGAGGAGTCTGCTTGTACGATTCACTTGTAATGAATGTGGTGGAAGAACACAGAGGCTCATAAATCGATTGGCCTATGAGCGTGGACTAGTTTATGTACAGGTACCTGTTTGTCTTATTGAGCATTAGATTCTTGTGATAGGTGGAATGATAATGGAAAAGCTATTAAGCATTCATATAGACACTCTGCTGATTGCAGGAATGTTAACGTGAAAGAACCAATACAGAATCATCGCCCTTCTACAGATGATAATATCTGATTACATACAAACTTATGTTTTGAATAACAATAGGCCTCAAGTTGTATGTCCATACTGGTGGATGCTATAAGACTTGCTGTGATTAGATAAGGAGAGTGAGGGTTTCAAAGCAGTAATTGAAAGTGCAGAAAGATACCAAGTGCAATGGCTTTTTTCTATTAAGAAGTTTTCTTTTCAATTGTTTAGAGTTAAGATGTGAAATAAATCGATAGGATGGGCAGAATGATGGGTCCATTCTAGTTAGTGAAGTAGGTTGACTGGTTCGACCACAAATGCCCTCAAGAGGGTCCTAGTTTGGGTATTTTGTCAAAGAAACTAGTGGGTTCCTTGTTAACTTGTGAAGTTTTGCACCTTACTGCTTTGAATCACCCTTTGCATGAGAACAAATTTGTCACCACAGAAGAGTTGATTTACATTTTTTAACTGGCAGAAGTACTGATTTTTGGTCTTACTTTCTTTTGGGTTATTCAATAATGTTTATTTGATATATGAAAGTATGATTCTTTTTTGGGTTACTCTCTTTGCCGTAACATTTTTCTAGCACGTCTACTGTTCTATAGACTTGAACTGTTTTTTCATTTGACGTTATTAAAATTTGTTGGATTTTAGAAAAACATGAGAGTTGCTTAGACAGTCAGATTATACATCTTATGCAATTATCTACAATTTTGGCAACTTGTTACGGCTGTCATCTTTGGATGTTATGCTGCATTTATAGATAAATTGAGCAGCTAAGTTTGCATGGGAGATTTATTCAGTTAGAATCCTGAACATCAACTTACTGCATAATATCATTGTTTTATTTTGATGCGATTTTTAAGGACCTAAAGTTTAAATTTATAAGTCAAGTGTGTGCAAAATTTGTGCAAAATCTTCTCTTAGAACATCTTGTTTGCTGATAGCATCATCTTTTGCAAGGAATATGTTGCTTTGGCTTTTAAGGGATACCAAAGCTTTTTGCTTTATTGTCACAGTTGAAGAAAATTTTCCATGATTAACCTCTGGTCCTTGTCTTCAGTGTGCAGGATGTGAGCAGTATCACAAATTGGCTGATAATTTAGGCCTTGTAATTGAGTATGACTTGGAGGAGGAAATAAGTGCAGAATCAAATACAGATCAAGTTTAATAAAGTTTTTCTTACAAGTTCATTCTTTTTTACTTTTCTCTTCAATTACTCTGGTAACTCACAATGCATTTCTTATAAATAGCAACAATTGGAAGAAATGAAAGAATATTCAATATCCACGCTACATTATTGATACATCGGCTCGCCTTTTGAAATCACGTGTTCTTGAATTTCCAAACTGATTATTTTGTCCATACAAAATAATCTACGTATATGCATACAAACAGCTCATGAATCATGAGGTAATATAGCCAACTCACATAAGGCTTTATCCTGCAATAAGTAGTGTAAATGCAGTTGCTAATCCAACAGTTCCCCACATTGTGAACCTTCCTTGTTGCTGGTGCAATGCAATTCCTCCATTCTGTAAGACATAAGAGGCAAGAAGTGGTCATACTATATAATTTGTTGTGCCAGCAAGCATATTGTTGGAACTTGAATATTAACTCATGCAACTATGGAGCACTTACATGCGTTGGAGATGGTGCTGGAGCATCTGGAGCATCTGGAGCAGTATCCAAAGAATCTGCCGCTGTAGGTGGAGCTGGAGGGCTTGGGGGAATTGGGCCAAGAGCTGACAAGTGATGATGTGGCTTCTTGTGTTTGTGCTTTTGCTTTCTTTTCTTCTTATGCTTAGGAGGAGCTGGTGCAGGTGAAGGCACTAATGCAGGTGTTGGAGCTGGTGATGGAATGATAGGTGCTGGGGCTGGGGCTGGGGCTGGAGGTGCCTTTGCTGGTGTTGGTGCTGGGGCTGGAGGTGTCTTTGCTGGTGTTGGGGCAGGGGCTGGAGGCGCCTTTGCTGGTGCCGGTGCCGGTGCCGGTGTTTCCTTAGCTGGTGCTGGTGCTGGTGGTGCTTTGGCTGGAGCCGGTGCTGGTGGTGCTTTGGCTGGAGCCGGGGACACTTTCGGTGGTGGCAACGCTGGTGGTGGTGTAGCAGGAGCCGGTGGTAATGCTGGTGGCTTTGATGGTGGTAATGCTGGTGGCTTTGATGGCGCTGCGACCGGAGGAGTTTGTGGGGATTGAGTGGGTGAACTTTTAGGAGGTGGGACGGTTGGACTAGTAGCTGGGGCTAATTTAGGAGATGGTGAAGATATAGGAGTGGTTGTAGGTGGAGGCGTTACTGCTTTTGCTGGTGATTGCACGGGTGCGGTTGGTACAGTGGAAGTTGGTGATTGAGATGGTGCCACAGGTGTAGCTGTAGGTGGAGATGTTACTGCTTTTGCCGGTGACTGTGTCGGTGCAGTTGGTACAGTGGAAGTTGGTGATTGAGATGGTGCCACAGGCGTAGTTGTAGTTGGAGGTGTTACTGCTTTTGCCGGTGATTGTGTCGGTGCAGTTGGTACAGTGGAAGTTGGTGATTGAGATGGTGCCACAGGTGTAATAGGCAAATTCACAGGTGACAGTGCCGGTGCCTGGCCACTGGAAAGGGTTAAAGGAAAGGTAATACAAGCCAGGAATATAACCCAAAACTCTGAAGCCATTTTGTTGTGAAGAGACATTAGAAGTAAAAATAGTGGCAATATATAGGGTTTCTGGATCAAGTATTTTTTATCAGCTAAATGTTTTAAGGTAGAAATATTGTCTTCATGAGAATGCAACACCCCTTCTACTGATTTATGGTTAGTGGGCCACTGCATATTCCTGTAACTGGAGTTGTATTGTTGAAGAAAGAAGATCTCCTGAAAAAGTTATTGTCTGCTGATGTTTTGCAGGTATAACATCAACTTGCGAGAGATATGTCACCTGCTTCTTCTTGAGGCAGTAACGTGGTTCAAAGCCAGTATGTGGCTTAACTCTGGAGACAATGTGATTTTGAAGCCATGTTATATATGTTCTACACCAAATGATAATACTCGTGGCAAATATGGGCTAAAAGGGTGGACAAGACATGGAGGTGATGTTTATTGGATCATGATATTTATCCTAACTCACCCTTTCAATTGGTAACCAGACCCTGTCGAAATAAAACAAGACAAAGCAAGCTGCGTATACCCTTTCTGGTTTCTTTGTCTGTTACTATCTCAGCCATGACCAAGTTATCTTGCATCTCCATTACCGCAGACAGAACCAGCCATTGTTGTATAACATTGAAACACTTTGTGTTATATGTATTTGGAAATACCATTTATACATAATTTTGAACTTCGAGGATCCAGTGTTAGAGGGATGGTATATATGTCAGTTCCTGGAAACTTCGATCATGAAGATCAAAGTTTGCTGCGAGGCAACAGCTTCTGCTAGAAATTCCACTTGTTTTCTTGTTGAAGCCTCTACTTACAGAATCAGTCAAATCATCTATGTATATATATATGTATATATATGGTAATCATGATAGTATAGTCCTTGAAAGAAGCAGGGCAATTATAAAGACTAGATGAAAACATCACAAGATCACATATAGTTATCATAGCTTAAGTTTCAATTATTTGCAAAGAACTCATCAACAATTTGTAATTCATCACAAACAGAACATAACATGGAAGATATTATGCAACTTATCAAGGACTTTTGATTGACTACTTGCAACAGGAAGACAGGTCGGCTGTGGAGGCTCGTCTTCATTCTTCTGCTTTTTCCTTCTCCTAAGTTGGAAGAATTGCTGCATAACTTCTGCACACTGTGATTCCAATACCCCTCTTCGAATTGTCATCTTGGGATGAAAGGGATGGACTGGGGCAGCTGGTTTGTCCGTTGGTTGTCCACCATTTCTGTTCTCTTCACCATTTGGGAACAAACTGAAACAATTTGGACATACATAAAATCAAGACATTTTAAAAAGAGCTTATGCTGAAAATTAATTGAACTGATGCCAGTTAGTATGGACTAAACTTAGACTCGAGTCAAAATCCAAATGTCTGGAATGATTGACTAAAAATCTACTCCATGACATTCATTTTTGTTTTATTTAGTAGTCCGAATTAGCACAATGCAAGGCATTTCCAGCCATGCTTGCAGTTCCAGTTGCATCAAACCAAACTTTAGTTGTAAACAATTTGATTTGAATTTTGCAAAGAAATTTGAGAGGAACAAGTTAGAAAAATATGGAAAGATGAAGAAAAAGGGGTCTGTGGAGGAAATGTTGTCGAACATCACCCTATGATGCATACCCTGACAGAGGGCAACAGCCATACAGAAAGAAATTTGTCCGGTTACTCCAGGATATACATAAGTTGACAGCCAACTTATAAGATTCTTGTTGATTGGGAATAAGGTTACATGATTTTGACAATTATTCTTACAGAAGGAATTGAACAAGATAATTATTCAAAGATGGCTTTCGTTATAGATAATGAAATATTAAATGAATATGGTTTGCCTCATTAATAACAGCAGTCAATGCTTAAGCAGAGTATCAGGCAACCATTGATGATATTAAGGAAGAACTGCCTGGAAGGTTGGAAGTTAGGTTTGAGTTATTCAGTAGGAAAGCCAATCGAGTGGGTCATGCTCTGTCAGAATTCAGATAGTTTTGATGTAAAAGTCTGGAAAGAAAGTTCCTTTGTTGGCTTAGAATGTTTGAAACTTCTGAATTTTGATTAGCAAGGGACCCATTTATTGTTTCAGACAAAAATATGTCTTCAAACTTTATAGAAGGTTTGAAGACAGTTGAAGGCAGCAGCTTCTTACCTGATCCAGCTCCCATCAGCTCCAAGAAGTTTATTGGGAGCTCCCCATACAAGAGTGTCTATTCTGGCTTGAAGGATTGCTCCAGCACACATGGCACAGGGTTCAAGTGTTACATATAGCGTTGCATCCTGAGAATCCACAGATTGGGAAAAACATTACAATAAAAAAAAAGGGTGGAATTAGTGAGGTCCCTTAATTAATTGGAAAGCTAGCATGGAACAGAGTCTCCTTCTTCTGAAAGAAGGTCCATTGGAACAAAAGAGGACAGAAACTTTATCTAGGGAATCTAAACATTTCAACCCATCTGTAATAAAAAGCTGTTAATCTCATTTCAGATCTTTACAGGTTTAAAGTGAAAGGAAAAGATCAACACGAAAACAAGTGCTTCAGTTTTTCTAAAATACAGAGAGCTTGTATTGCCAATTTGTCACTGAATAACTTCTCATGATTATACAAGTTCACGGAAAAATAGCTACTAATATTGTAATTGACCATCATATCTTGTAACATGTATGTTTGTCTAACCCAATTTATGTAACTGATAAGCCAGTTTTACATTCAAAATTACTTTTTTCACGGCAATAACAACATAATTGCAGTTTATGAAGTGATCTAAAGCCATTGTTATTACATGAAACAAAGCCAATCATGAAGCATTAAGAATATGACAGGAGTTTCTTAAGTTCCCCATATCACCATTACTGTTTCTTTCATCTGGTGATTAGTTAGGCATATCAGTTTTCTTTTTAACCTTTCAATCTTTTTGCTTATTGTTTTTAGATGAGAGAAAAAGATCATAGTAATAATTGAAAATAAAAAGACCCCTTTTTCCAAATTTGTCCATTCGGTAACAACATACGTTAAAAGGAAACATTACCGAAAGCCTCCATGACCGGAGTTGCTTCGAAGCCTCCCGGATGCATATCATTTCTGCATGAGCAGTGGAGTCCCGTAACTCTTCCACTCTGAAATATGAATATACATAAAAATCCAAAAGAATGCTAGTACCACATCAAGCGAATCTGTAAAAGCACGAAACTTACAGGTTGTAGCCACGAGCTATAATTTTTCCATGCTGCACCAATACTGCTCCTACAGGCACCTCCCATGTATCAGCGGCATGCTTAGCCTCTAGCAGTGCTTCCCTCATAAATATCTCATCACTTTTCCGCTGCTCACTTTCGCGTAGGTATGCTTCCTCCCACTCATCAAATCTATCTCTAATGACCTGCTTGTTTCGCTGAAGCTTCTTAAGTTTCAATTCCCCATCCTTCCCATCTCTGCCTAATACTTCATGTAGCTTCCCACTAACATGTTGCTTCGCTGGCTGCATTAGACCGCTATCAGATGCATTACTTTTTCCACTATCAAAGCGTTCCTCCACTATGTGACTAGTTGTGCCATGATAAGAAAAGGGAACTGGTACTAAAGATGACTTCCCTCCTTCCATGTTAGAGGAGCCAACTTGAAAACCCTTCTGATCTAGACTAAATCCAACATGTTCCTCGTGTTCAGGTGAAGAAATACCTTTTGATGTCAACCCATTTTTGGATATACCAGAATGAGATGATGTTTCTAACTCCAGCTGTCTTGTAATGCCTTTTGTTGCACTAGTGTCAAGTATTTCTTCCTGACCTTGACCAGAAGTTTGACGCAGTTGCAGCTGAAGAGAAGACGTCAATTCTTTTGGCATGCTTCTTTCCTTTTTCCCATTCCAGTCACTGTTCACTTCATGATCATGACCAGAGAAATACGCCTCACTACTAACAGAATCATTTGATGAACTCTTTGTTCCAGAATTTACAGCTGGCTTGGGCATTTCGGCATGTGAACCCCAGCGTAAGCGAACAATGTTAGCAATGATACCCCACAAGGACCTGCCTGTCCTCCTAACAGCAAGAGTCTCAGTAGCTGTGTTGTCTTCTGCTTCTTCTTTCTCTAAAGATTCCTGTGTAGTTGTATCTCTCACATCCCACATTTCATCTGAAGGGCCCTTTACCCCAGAACTTCCCAACGATGGCCCTGAGTCCTGGTCTGTCAGTTGTGAATCCTTGGTGAAATCATGACTGGACTTCTTTTGCCTTCGTTTCTCACTTTCACTGTCTACTTTTGTAACAGACATCGTCATCTCCTCTTGGATACCAGGGGTTGAGAGTTCATGTTTTGACTGTTGAATAAAGTCATCAACATAAATTCTGGATGATTCCTCTAAACGATAAGCCGAATCAAGGGTATCTTCATGGGCCACAAGGTTCAAAGGCTCACCATAAGCCACACTGCTAACACCTCTGTTATCTTCTGATTTATGTTGAGCTGGAGTTCTCCCTCCTGAACTAGTATAAAACGCACTGGAACTACTCTCAAAAGTTTCAGTTGACGAATCTTGTTTTGCAACTTCACCAGTTGGATCAAGAAGCAATGGACCTCTAGCTACCAATTGATGTGTAGGAGGGATCATTACTGGATTAGAACTTTTCTGGACATCCTCGTCATGCTCCTGCACATTAGTCTGTTGCATTCTCATCTCAGAAACCCTATCCAAAGACACTTGAGAAGTGGCCGCTTCATGTGAGGTTCCCTCACTATAACTCAATACTTTGTCAGCTCTGTAAGTCTCTTTTTGGGATTTGACGTCAAAAGCACTTTCGTCAGTTTGATTCTTTTTTCCTATTTCCACAAAGGGTTTCACAACTGAAGTCGATTTACTTCCTTGATTAATCAAAACGTCATCAGAAATGCTTAGATTATTAGTGACAGTTTTACTATCAATTGCTTGTAGTACTGAAACGTTGGTAACATTCACTGATATATTTTGAACACCTTGGGACCCTTTCCTGGATCGAATTCTCTGAAGTGTAGTTTTATCATTGGAGCTATGCTCTTCTTCAGCACTAGATTTTGTGATAATAGCTGAATCTCCAAGTTCCTTCCTCCTACTAGATTCTGACCTTCTTGTTAAAATTTTCTGTGTCGTTTGGTCACCCCTTTGGTCTAGTTGTTCACTGGCATTCCGACTTTTCTTTATGTCTATATCTTCTTCCTGTACTTTTACTTGAGACTCTGACCACTTCTGCAAATTAGAATCTCTGTGCACGTCAACATTTCCAATTTCTGAAATTTCAGCCATATGTTGAGTGTTTTTTCTCAAACTATCATTTGTGGAACTTCTGCCAACTGTTTTATGATTTTCAGCTCTTCGTCTCTGAAGCAAATCTTCATGCTTTTGATGATGTGAGGCTGCTTCCACATGCCTTGCATATTTATCCTCTGACTCAGTAACCTCCTGGTAATTTCTTCGGATTTTGGCTTGTTCAACGGATTCATTATCCATCTGGCTATAGTTTTTTTTCCTCTCTTTCTGTAAATAAGAAAATAAATCTGTTGTTTCTTTCTCATCATTAAATTTCTTAGCTGAACTTGGTGCCGTTATTGATTGTACTTCTGAGGATTCCTTTCTTAATTGTGTTTCATCAATTTCAGTAAGTTTCTTTTCAGATTTCTTTCTCACATCCCAGTCGAAATTAGTGTTAGTCACTCCAGTTCTACACCCCAATACCCCGCTTTTTCCCTCTATACCGTCCCTATGTCTTTTAAACTCTTCAACCGTACACCCCTCAAATCTACCATCTTCATTCTTCAAGTCCCGCCTGCATATTACCGATGCTTTTTTTACCACATCACAATGCTCATCCTGAGATTCCGTATCACTGTCAAAATCCTCCCCGGAAAGGGAATAATAAGAGGAAATACTGTCCCTTCTTCCCTTAAGATTCTCATTGTTTGCAACAGCAGTATTTTCTTCTACACCTTCCGTTTTATCATCCACTTTATTACCACTAAATTGTTCATTTCTTGATTTTACAATTACCGACTCAAATTTACACTTGGAATCACTCTCCAACAAACCCAACCTGACATCCTTCTTCTTCCTACGGTGATCACCTCGATAATTCCCTCTGTCCTTTATTTCCACTCTCTTCGACAAACTCTTCTTTCTCTCTCTATCACCCAAGTATTCCTCACCTAGTTCCTCACTCAACAAGCTTATCATAGCTTCCACGTCATCAGCATTACTCGAACAACGCCTTTCCCATGAACTTATTCGTCCAAGCCTCTTTTCACTACTCCTACGAATTCCATTACTGCCACTATTCCCTTGAATTGAGTAAGAAACCTGAGAACAATCAAGATCCAATCCATAAGCAGGAACCCGGTAACTATACCGATCCCCAGCACCCAAGACCAACCTCCTATAAGGTGGCCGTTGAATAAGAGTGGATTGCCTCAGTCCATACAACCAACCGGAGCTTATGGGCACTCTAGGAGAACCAAATGAAGACACACAACAACAAGAACAACAGCTACAACAAGAACAACATTGAGCAGGACACGACAATAAAGGGCTTCTCTCAAATCTTTCGTTCAACAAGTTAGAGCAGTCATTGAAGGAAAATGAGAGAGACCCTTTACTTCTAAATGACAAAAGAGTAGAACTAACATAAGCTTGGTGCATTATCTTCGAGATAACAGTGGAAACTCACAAGCTTACCTCAACAAGCTCAGTTGGGTTTCTGGAGCTGAAACTGGAAGTGAAATGATATGTATTCTATGTCAAGATTAGATCTTGCTTGTTTCTCTGTGTTGAAAAGATTAGATTTGTTGAACAAACGAACTCTCCTGCCTGAAATGAATACGAGACGCCATTAGATCACTCGAATCGGATGAGTTGACTCGTCAGGTTAGGGCCAACTCGGCTTGCAACAAGAACACACAAAACCTGGGCCAGATCACTAGATAAGGTTGGATTTGTAACAATTGAGTAAATCCATCATGAGATTGGAACATTGTTGGGCTTCATCAACCCAATTCCATCCTAGAAAAGGATTTAAAACGAAAATCAAAGAATACAAAAATAGTAATAAACCATGTTTTTTTCTCTTTTCTAAGAAATAATTTTTATTAAGGTTTCACATTTTTTTATAAATTATTAACCCAAAAAAAGTAGATTTATATAAATATTAAGGCCTCGTATAGTTGCTTATATTATTTATAAACATACAGATTCTCTAACTTATTAAAAATGCTTATGTTATGAAAAATTGTATAAAAAAAAAGTACGTATTGATGAACAATTTCTACAAAGGCATTAAAAGATTGGAGTTCATTTTAGTCACGAAAATAACTTTAAAAATTGAAATAGAATTGAAATCAAATATTTCATATTTCTTTCATTTTTTACCATCCAAAATACGGAATAAGATCTTAATTATTTCCTTGGTTTAAACCAGCAACCTCCTAATCACAAATTAGTGACTTTTGCGAGTTATTCGAAAGCTCTCTCTCACAAACAAAGTTCCCATCTTAATCATTCTCTAAATTATAGTCCTTAAATCTTTTTTTTTTGTTTTGTTTTTGGTGTGGTTCAGAATCAATGTTGTTTTTGTTCCACTCAAAGAGTTCGTGACAAACCAGAAATGCAATTGCAGATGCTTCTGTCCATCAGCTAGACTTTGGCTTTGTCGAGATCTTGTTTTCATACTTCTTGTCAAACTAAGCATAATAAACATTATAAACATGTAACAAGCCCTTCGACAATGGGTTTATCTTCTGAATTTGACAAGTCCAGCATACAATAATGGTTCATGACCAACAGCAAAATGCAGTAGAATTTTCTCTTTATCGACTAGTCTGGTCAGGTATTCACATAGCAAATGGTAGATTTTTCTGTTCATCAACTAGTCTGGCCAGGTATTCACATATACCAACAGCAAATGCAGTAGATTTTTCTCTTCAATTCCATCCTAGAAAAGGATTTAAAACGAAAATCAAAGAATACAAAAATAGTAATAAACCATGTTTTTTCTCTTTTCTAAGAAATAATTTTATTAAGGTTTCACATTTTTTATAAATTATTAACCCAAAAAAGTAGATTTATATAAATGTTAAGGCCTCATATAGTTGCTTATATTATTTATAAACATACAGATTCTCTAACTTATTAAAATGCTTATGTTATGAAAAAATTGTATATAAAAAAAACTACGTATTGATGAACAATTTCTACAAAGGCATCAAAAGATTGGAGCTCATTTTAGTCACGAAAATAACTTTAAAAATTGAAATAGAATTGAAATCAAATATTTCATATTTCTTTCATTTTTTACCATCCAAAATACGGAATAAGATCTTAATTATTTCCTTGGTTTAAACCAGCAACCTCCTAATCACAAATTAGTGACTTTTGCAAGTTATTCGAAAGCTTTCTCTCACAAACAAAGTTCCCATCTTAATCATTCTCTAAATTATAGTCCTTAAATCTTTTTTTTTTGTTTTGTTTTTGGTGTGGTTCAGAATCAATGTTGTTTTTGTTCCACTCAAAGAGTTCGTGACAAACCAGAAATGCAATTGCAGATGCTTCTGTCCATCAGCTAGACTTTGGCTTTGTCGAGATCTTGTTTTCATACTTCTAGTCAAACTAAGCATAATAAACATTATAAACATGTAACAAGCCCTTCGACAATGGGTTTATCTTCTGAATTTGACAAGTCCAGCATACAATAATGGTTCATGACCAACAGCAAATGCAGTAGAATTTTCTCTTTATCGACTAGTCTGGTCAGGTATTCACATAGCAAATGGTAGATTTTTCTGTTCATCAACTAGTCTGGCCAGGTATTCACATATATGGTCAGGTATTCACATAGCAAATGGTAGATTTTTCTGTTCATCAACTAGTCTGGCCAGGTATTCACATATACCAACAGCAAATGCAGTAGATTTTTCTCTTCAATACCTGACCAGACTAGACTAGTCGATGAAGAGAAAAAATCTACTGCATTTGCTGTTGGTCATTGTTGGGTTATTTACTGCTTTACTGCTTATCTTTGCAACAAATAACTGATAAAGATTTGTCAATTTGTATGAATAAAAAATGCAGAAAAATAAAGGCACCAGTATTTTACTTGGTTCGATAGTCAAGAACTACCTACATCCAAGGTTTCCACTTTTAGTGATAAGTTTTTCACTAATGAGGAAGAAAGAAAAGAAAGAAGGCTTTACAGAGTTTGAGTGAATTTAGATCACTTGCAAAAGTCACACAACTTTTCCAATACTCACTGTAAGTATTCTAGCACACTCCCAAAATCCTTTTCTTTTCACTCTTGATTTCACTCTGAAAGATGAGTACTAAAATTGAAGAATACAAATTTTCGTCTGTACTGATGTTCTATGTCTGATGCTACTGCTTTGAACTTTTATAGCTGAAGGAGATGAATAATGAGGCTCTCGGATTAACTTACTTGAATCAAACCATTAGCATGTGCATGTTAATAAATTAAGTTCAAATTAATCAAATTTTAGCTGTCTCTTAAAATTAAACTCAGTTGAAATAGGAATAAATACGACTGTCTCAATTGATTACTAATCTTATGTATTACTAAACTAAACCAATGCTTCAAATTATCTTATACAAATTACAATTTGCATATATCAACATGTCTCTATTACAATATTGAAAGTTCATGGCACCTGTGTTATGTATTATAATATTTATATACATGTAAATCCTTTTGTTTTCATACTTCACTTTCTAGGTATGATATTCACAATACGAACATAAACTTGATAAAAGAAAGCGATAATTAATCATAAATTATTCAGGTTTTTTCAATTCAATAACTAAGTTTTAAAATTTTCAATTGAGTAATTATTTTTTAAAACTTTAAAATTTCGGCTCAAAATTTCAACTCCATTAATATTTTACTGACTTAACTAACGCAAAATCTTTATTATTTATAATATGTAGATGTTTGCTCCAAAAATTTATTTATTTTTTCAAGTGAATATCTATATGGCACAAACAACAAAGATTATATTAGCTAAATCAGCAAATTATTAACAAAATTAATGTCATAAACTGAACTCATAAGGTTTTAGACAATGTTATGAATACCGTATCGGGCTCGGTACCGAATTGGGCTCTAGAACGGAACTGTACCGGTACCGGATACCATTTCGGGATATTTTTAAATTTATAAAATAGTCCCTAAACTTTTTAAAAATTGCAAAATAGTCCATATTGATATATTATACAACTGATCAGTATACTTTACTAGTTTATCGTTTACATCAACCATACTTTAAAAATCTTAATAATAAATAATAATGACAATTAATTTGAAATAACAATAATTTTAAATATTTTACATATAAATATAATTACAATTAATATAAATAAAGACAAACATCATCATACAATTATAAAACTAAGAATAATACAAAGCATTTAAAATATTACAATCATACAATTTCATCATTATAATAAATAATATTACATATTTACATCAAAAGATTCAAACATCCGATAAAAAGAACAATAAATATTACAAAAGGTTGATGACGAATAAGCAATCAAGTAGAAGTTGAACTCGAAACAAAATATTACATTTACATTACATACATATAATTTAACATAAACATCAATGATCAAGTACAAGTAAAATTAAAAGAAGAGGAAAAATAAAAACCTGAAGTTCAATCGTCAATGGGCAGATACCCACTTGAACTGCACTAACCCCACTGATCATTTGGTACAAAATCCTCATCATTGAGAGGAGCTTCATCATCATCATCATCATTCAAATTTAATGCACCAAATGACATGTCAATGCTTTCCCATCCAAGATCATCTTCCACATTCAAATCACTCATATCAACCAAATTGGGTTCTTCAGAAACCCAATCCGCCAAAATATCAATATTATCAATCGCAATTGGATCATTTGAGCAACTTGTGCTACTAAGAATCCTAATAAACAATTACATTTAATTATTAAAAATTATAAGAAATTATATAAAAATTAATAATGAAAATAACATACCTTTCCCGAATCTTTAAATTATAACGAACAAAAACCAAGTCATTCAACCTCTTATGCTCTAATCTATTCCTTTTCTTGGAATGGATAAATTCAAATGTGCTCCAATTTCGTTCACACCCAGTTGCACTCACACATTGACTTAAAATTCTAATCACAAACTTTCTCAAATCTGGAACACTACATCCGAAAAGATCCCAACAAGCAACTGCAAGTTATAAGAAAACAAAAGTAGTGTTATAAACAAAATAAAGTGATAAATAAATTTCAACAAATAAGAAATAGGAAATAAGTAATACCTGGAGAAAGAAGTCCTCTTTGTTGAATAGCGACCGACATTCCAAAATCTCCATAAGAGTACTTATAAGCCTCCATTTGTGTGGTTAAAGCAATTTGCATTGAGTCATGAGGAACAATTGTTGTAATTGTCATAAGCATTCATCTACTAACTTCAACTTGCTTTTCAACATTCAGTCTAAAATACACACTGGGATTAAAAAATGCCCCAGCTACAAACAATGGAGAAGAAAGTTGTCTTTTCCTTCTCTCATTAATGATTGAGATATATGACTCGTATAAAGAAGGCTTATGTTTCAAATTGGTCTTGATTGCTTCCGTTGCTCTCTCCATAGCATAAAAAATATAACTCATTGTTGGCTTTTCTTCACTATCAGCCAACCGAAGCACCCTCACCAAAGGCTCACAAACCCAGATAACGAATTGAGATGCCAACCAAAATTCCCTATCTTCCAGTATAATACTACAAACCTCCATTCCAGCATTAGACCTAGCATGCTGAGATGTTACCCACTTATTACTTGTAAACATTTGCCTTAACTCCTTCCTCAACAAAAGAAAAGACTGAAGTGATAAGAAATTTGTTGCAAATCTTGTCACAGCAGGGCGACACAAATTCCTACAATTGGTAAATTCCCTTCTCATCAAATTTAAAACCCATTCACGATTATAAATAAATTTTGTCACCTTCTTTGCCTTCTGCATGGTCTCATCAAAAACAAGAAAATACCTAGGATTTCCTATATCCTCCAGTATTATGTCAATGCAATGTGCAACACAAGGAGTCCAAAAAAATAAATTATAGGTTCTCTGCAACCTTTGTCCTGCCGTTTTATAAGCGGAATCATTATCAGTAATAAACTGAATAATGTTTTCCACCCCTACGTCATTCACAACTTGATCAAATATCCCAAACAAAGTATCAGCATTTCTAATCAGGCCATATGCATCAATCGATTTTAAAAACATAGAGCCATTAAAACAATAAACCAAAAAATTTATGATAGGCTCTTGTCTCCTATTCGTCCAACCATCACACATAATTGAACATCCATTAATACCCCAATTTGCTCTTCTTTCAGCCAAATAAGCTCTTATTTCAGACACAGCACAACTCAAAAGTTTACCTCTTAAGTCATCAATCGATGACCCTTTGTATCCTGAACTATAAGAGGTTATGACATCTATCATAGGTTGATAATAATATGATTGAGAAACATTAAATGACGAACCTGTATCATACCACCATCTAGCTATCGCCATATCCACATCAGGAGCGATCTCTTGTCTCGCATTGCACTACGAATTGAAGGTTGGGCTCAGGGAGTTGTTCGTGGTGCAAAGAAACCAGCAAATGCCTTCTTCTCTTCCTCACTTCAGATCAGACAGATCCCGAGACCGAGATGGATCACTACCAGCATTCACTACCACTTCCACCTTGAACATCTCCATAATCACCACGTAAATCGCAAATGAACTTCCACTACCAATTTCAAGATTCAATCTTTCCTTCTATCTTTCTCAAATTGATGTTCATCAAGAATGTCTTCATCCGCCACTTCACATCATGACTTACTTTTTACATGCTTCCACATCTCCTTTAACCCCAAATTTAAATGCCTTTTCAATCGGGTGATTCCTCCACTTTCAAATGCTTGTTACAAAACAAGCAAATGGTATGATTCTTTCGACCAGAACCACACCAAAGATGAGCCCAAGTTCGATCATCAGATCTTCCCGAACTAAGTTGATCAGGAGTATTTGAACTTCCTTCCATTTATCTGTACAAAAAAATGAATAACACATAATTACAGTACATAATGACAATTCAATTCAATTCAATTCAGTCCAATCCAATTCAATTCAATCAAATTCAATTCAATCAAATGCAATCCAATCCAATCCAATCCAATTCAATTCAATTCAATTCAATCCAATTCAATTCAATTCAATCCAATCCAATCCTATCCAATCCAATTCCAATTCCAATTCCAATTCAATCCAATCCAATCCAATCCAATTCAATTCAATCCACTTCAATCCAATTCAATTCAATCCAATCCAATCCAATCCAATTCCAATTCCAATTCAAATCCAATTCAATTCAATTCAATCCAATCCAATTCAATCTAATTCAATTCAATCAAATTCAATTCCATCTAATTCAATCCAATTGGATTCAATCCAATCCAATCCAATCCAATCCAATCCAATTCAATTCAATTCCAATTCCAATTCCAATTCAATCCAATTCAAATTCAATTCCAATTCAATTCAATTCAATTCAATCAACTTCAATCCAATTCAATTCAATCCAATCCAATTATAATTCCATTCATTACATTCAATTTCAATTCAATTCAATCAATCCATTCAAATTCAATTCAATTCAATTCAATCAAATGCATTCCAATCCAATCCAATCCAATTCAATTCAATTCAATTCAATCCGATTCAATTCAATCAAATTTAATTCAATTCAATTCCATTTCCATTTCAATTCCAATTCAATCCAATTCCAATTCAATTCAATTCAATCAAATTCAATTCAATTCAATTTAATCTAATCCAATTCAATCCAATTGGATTTAATCCAATGCATTCCAATTCAATTCAATTCAATTCCAATCCAATTCCAATTCAATTCAATTCAATTCTAATTCAATTCAATGCAATCCAATTCCAATTCAATTCAATTCCATTCAATTCAATTCCAATCCAATCCAATTCAATTCATTTCAATTCAATTCAATTCAATCGAAATCAATTCAATCTAATCCAATTCAATCCAATTCTATTCAATCCAATTCAATTCAATTCCATTCCAATTCTATTTCAATTCCAATTCAATCAAATTCTAATTCAATTCAATTCAATCAAATTCAATTCCATTACAATTCAATTCTATTCCAATCCAATTCAATTCGAATTCAATCCAATTCAATTCAATTCCATTCCAATTCAATTCAAAACATACTCCAACATACTCCAACAATTTGCAATTCCATTCCAATTCAATTTCAATTAAATTAAATTCAATTGCAAATCAATTGCAAATCAATTCAATTCAATTACAGTTCCAATTCTAATTCAATTCAATTCGAATTCAATTGCAATTCAATTGCAATTCAATTCCATTCAATTCTCATTCAATTCCAATTCCAATTCCATTCACTCCATTCAATTCCAATTCCATTCAATTCCAATTCCAATTCCAATTCCAATTCCATTTCCATTTCCATTCAACCAATTTTCAGTCCAATTCTAATTCCAATTTTAGAATTAATTTACTATCAATTACAAAATCTAATTCTAATTCCAATTACAATTTCTAATTGCAAAATACAACATGCCAAAATCCAATTTCCAACTCCAAATTTAATTTTCAGTACAATTCTAAATTTTATTCCAAGTCCAAACTTAGTTTTCAATCAGACCAATAATACCAATTACCAATCAATTTTCATTTCACACATTCGACAACCACAAGGCAAAATCACAAAATTCAATGTCAATTTCAACTTCCCACATTCGGATTTTCCCCAAATCCACCAAATCCACCATCACGGCATCACCCCAAATCAACCTCTATGTTCTCAGCCGAAAACAACCAACGATTTTTTCCCAAATCCACCTCCATCCAACCACAACACCAAATCAACAACACCTACGATCACAAAAGCAATCAACAACAAAATTCCATTCAAAATCAAACAAAAAATAAAAAACATACACCCAAAACAATCGGGTCTTCGTTGAGGGTCGTCTGAGGGTCGGGTCTTCCTTCGGTGGTCGTGTGGTGCGCCGATGACGAGGAGGACGGAGGAGTAGGCGGCGAGGAGCTGCGAGGAGACAGATCCGTCGAAGAAGAGGCGGCGAGGAGCGGCGAGGACACCGATCTGTCGAAGAAGAGACAACGAGGAGGAGATCCGCCACGGCCAGGCGAGGAGGAGGAGATGGCGACGACCGAAAGAGAGTCGCGACTCGCGAGACACGAAGAGAGACACCGGCGAAGAGAGGAGGTATGCGGCGTGGGAGAGAAGAGGCCGAAGAAGAATCCAGAAGTTCGGGACGACGATGAGACGACGGTGAGACGAGATCCGAGAGGGAGGAGCAGCGGCGAGGAGAAGAAGGAGGAGAAGTCGAAGAAGAGAGAGAAAGAGTTCCAGAAGGGTCGGGACTCGGGGCGGGCTAGGGTAGATTTTAGGTTTAAATTATTATTTTTTTGCTATTTGGTCCCTGGAAAATTCGGTATTTTCTGAAATGGGCCGAAATATATCGAATTTTATGGTTTCGATCAGATCGCACGAAATTTTTCCCGTAACTGCTGCCAATGCATCGTTCCGTTTTTTGACTAGATGCGAACGGTATCCATACCATTGGTTTTAGAAGATTGATCGCTCAATTAAAAATTTTAAAAACTTAGTAATAAATGGATAAAATTTCAAAAAGCTAAGCCCGTTAGGATTGTTTTATCTCTAAAACAAAACAATTTCATTAGTATGTAAAAAATATCAATTAATTGAATTATCGTTAGGTTAATGATAAAAATTTGAACTAATTTGATCAATTTAATCGATATAATTTTCAATTCAATTTATTTTATAATCTTTCTTATTAAAACTGATCAATTTATTAATTAATCGATCAATTTTATAAACTAATTAATTTTATAAATGAAAATTATCGATTAATTTTTATTTAACACTCTTTTTAATTAAAATTTAAATTCTTTAATAAATAAGAACAATATTTTTAATTATATTTTAAAACCCTTAATTTTATTAAATCTTTAACTAATTTTATAAAATTAAATACCGATTATTAAACTTCAAATTTTATATTTTATCAATTTAAATTTCAGTACTGTTTTTAAAAGATCGGTAAAGTTCTTAACCACAACTTTTCTTTTCTTGCAAGCACTATTAGTCTCTTTCTTCTGCGACGCACACACGTTGTTTTCATTAGGTCAAGTAGAACATAAGAACAGTAAATACAATTATATAAGCGAAGTGAAAATGACAAATGTCCTAAAGTTTGTTTCCATATCTTTCATTATTTAGCCAATATTGACTTTTGGGTGCATTAACTATTCATATATGGTGTAGGAAGAAATTCAACTTCTAGATGCTTTGGGATTAATCTCAATCAGGTTTTGGTGAGTAATGATAAGCTCTCTTTTATTTAAAAGGATTTTCGTGAACAGCAACGTCCTCAATGCACAGAATTTTTTTGCTTCGTGGGAAAATGAAAGGGGTCATAATTTTAAAAGGAGTTAGTTGGGGTCAATAAGCCTCTCAAGATTTAAAAAAATAAAAAATTATTTTTAATATATATATATACAAAGACGGAGTTATTTGAAATTTAGTGGTGTACTAAACTCTCCAAGATTTAAAAAAATTAAATATTTGAGTCCTCCTATTTTAAATTCTTGACTTCATCACTGATCATAATGTATGTAACATTCCTTTTCTATTTTTACAAACATGTTTCCGTAACTTAGAATTTATAACCATAAGATTACAAATAAACAACTTTACCGATCACTTCAAAGCTGGTCTTTTTTAGCAAAACAATATATAGGAAAATTTGGACTTGAATTTTAAGCATGCATTATAATGAATAGCTTTCTAGTTATTTTTAGTTAATTACACCATAATTATCTGTAATTTTAATGTTTTCTAAAATGTGTAAATTTTTTTATAAAAGATTTACCTTCTAAGGTTCATATACTTATTTACTTTAAATATAATAATAATAATATAGAGAAATAATTAATTATTTTTAAGAATTATTAAAAATACGATATTATCTCATATTTTTTAAAATATTTAGAATATCGAATATAAATTTTACAACTCTTGAAAACACTCAAATAATAGTGAGATAAAGTATTTAATTTGTTTTTTTGAAAACTTATATTATTATTATTATTAAAGAGAAATAATTAATTACTTTTTAAAGAATGATTAAAAATATGAGATTAACTTATAAAATTTTCAAAATATTTTAAAATATAAATTTTTACAAAATACTCAAAAAATAGTGAAATAATTTTTTTTTTTATAAGTCTACGGGGTGTCTTAGGAGGGTCTCAACTCATGAACATGCACCTTTAAACCAGTCATTTTCAGACTAATCCCCGCTCGCACAGGGTCAATCCGTAAGAGATAAAGTGCTGGTCAAACAGATTTTTTCATTCTCAAGACTCGAACTCGAAACCTCTAATTAAAGGATGAGAGTGCTGACCATAAAAGGAGTTCCTTCGTCTTCAAGTATTTGTAAGGTCCTGCCATGGCCGCGAGGTTAGGTTCATGGAAACCCACTCATCACTCCAATCGTCTTCAATCATTTGTAAGGTCCTGCCATGGCCGTGAAGTTAGAGGTTCGTGGAAGCCCACTCCACACTCCAAACAAACGTTGCTTTCTCTTCAAACTTGTTAAAGTCGCCACTGTACTCTCTTTTTGTCTCTCTTCTCAAAGGTAGGCATTTCCACCATGTAAAGATGCTCTCATGCATAGGACCACCTAGAAGGCACTTAACAAAATTCCAGGGTTTTGCTTGCAAGTTGCAACCTCTTTAATGAATTTGTAGTCATTGTAGTGAATACATTTTCAAACGGCAACAGATTCAGAACTCTCTTATAATTTACATAACTTTAAAAATTATATTCTAAAATTATTGTAAATATTAGTAATTTCTCGAATTTTTATTTAAAAGAAATAGTGTAACATGAATTTTTCTCCTAACTGACGCATCATTGAGACTTCAACTGGATGTTGACACTGAAGAATGAAACATGATTATTGTACATAATGTTATTAATGTGATCACTCAAGGCAACTCTTAAATTGACTCAAATCAATTAAATTCAATTCAACTGATAATTTAAAATAATCACAAGAAATTATCAATTTGTAATTAATTTAGGAGATTGCTATATTCGAGCTTCATATCAATAACATTTTATTGATTTACATATAACATTTGTGTTTTATTGTTATTTTGAATGAAGGTTAATTTTTTTTAAAAAAAATTAAAAATTAAAAAAACTCTATCTCAAATGTATAGTGGATAATTCAATTTAATCGAAGGGCATTCTACGGCCGCTCACCCTGGTATCTGGGCTATTATTTGGAAATGACTTGGGCTTTAGTGGATTCTCGCTTTTTTGTGGCTTATGGCCAAATAAAAACTCCTGACTATTCAACAACGTTTGGCTCGTCAGCTCATTACGCAAAACAGATGTCACTTTTGTGGTCAAGAAGAATTTACCCTATATGTCATCTAGGATTGCCCGTGTGTGAAAACGTTTTGGGGACAATTTTCCTCGATTGCTAGGGACCCGGATTTCTTCCAACAAGCAATGGATGAGTGGGTGGCCCACAATTTCCGGAAGCATAGTCAGGAGTTCTAGGCTGAGTGAAATATGCTCTTTGGAGTTGTATGATGGTTCCTTTGGTATTGGAGAAATCGGAGCTTTTTTGAAACCGGTTTTGAGTGGCCAGTAAACGGCCCACGTGTGGTGCGAGATTATGTTGTGTGGATCGAGTGAGCGAAAATGGCAGAAAACTGCGTGATACCACACCCCGGACTACCAACTGGCACTCTCGTTGGTTGGACTAAACCGGCTCCAGATTGAGTCAAACTGAATTCTGATGGAACAATTAACCAATGGATCGGCATTGTTACCGCTAGGGGACTATTTTGGGACTGGCAAGATAGGTGGTGTGGTGGATTCTTACACCACATCGAGAGGGGATTGCCTACTACGGCAGAACTTTGGGGAGTTCACTCGGGTTTGTCCCAGGCGTGGACCCTCGCCTACAAACGTCTCATTGTCAAAATTGATTCCTTAGAGGTGATCAACATCTTCTCTTCTTTCAGGACGATTTTAATTGATGACCTTTTTTTTGGTGGTAGGTACACGCAGCTTTTTTCAACGAGACTAGGAGGTGCATACCTAGCATGTGTATCGTGAAGGGAACCAATGTGTCGATCGGATGACTTCCCTTACAGTAGCTGTTAGTCCGGGTTTGCATATCTTGCAGGAGCCCCTGGTGACCATTCAGGAGCAACTTCAACGCGACCAGAGTGACGCCTTATATAGAAGAGCCCTATGCTAATTAGGGGCTATTTGTTTGTGTAGTTTTTTTTTCAATTTTCCTCTTGTAGCCAAAATAAATAAATAATTTTCTTAAACAATCGAAAACATTTTTAATTGAGACTCTTAAGAAGACATACTCATCCAATTGGGCCACTTGTTCCAAATCACTCTCGAGGAATCTCACATCACATCACATTACAATTTAGATTTTTTTTTGATAGAACGAGTGCGCTCAGCGCATATGATTGATATTCATAGTTAAAACAGCATACAGAAAAGAAGGAGGACATATCCCCCATTCTAAACCAGGCATAGAATTAGCTGCCCGAGCTATCGTATGAGCAACTTGATTCGTTGGTTTTCGAACAAACGCATATGAGGTAAAAGGAAGCTCGTTAAGCAGAGCTTTACAATCCTGAATGATGATCGAAAAATATGAAGAAAATGCTAGCGTATAATGCAAAAACTAGGTAACAATCTGACAATCCGTTTCTACGCAAATCGGACAGAAAGATAAGGTTTTTAACCAACTCAATGCTTCGCGAAAACAAAGAGCTTCACCGACTTGTGGATCTCGCCAACCTGGAAGGATCATAGCTTTCCCGGCACAATTTGACCCCTGGGAGTCTTGGATGATCATGCCCAAGCTATAGAAACCATTCTCTAATAAAGCCACATCGATATTGCATTTAAATTGGTTGGGTTCTGGAGCCACCCAAGAAGTAGGAGCACGATGGTTTATGGGTTGTCCTGGAGCATGTGATGCTCTAGCAGCTTGCCATTCGGAAAGAGTTGTCCTTGCCCGACCAATAACAAATTGATGAGAGTGAGTACATGATGTCCACACAACATCATTACGGTACATCCATAAGCTCCAGAGAATCATGAAGATCTCCTCCTGTTGGGGATGCGTAAAGGAAGTTACCACTCGCAGAAGCCATTCTTGTAAAGACGGTATAGTGTGCCAACCCACAGTAGAGAGAAGCCAAACAGATTGGGCAAATGCACAGTAATAGAATACATGTTGTGGTGTTTCCGTAAGGACAATTGCACACTGGTGTATACGTTAAGTCACAGAAGACCGTTTCAAAGCTTCTTCATTCATTATATTTATGCGATCAGATTAAATATATTATTTATAAATACGTGGATGAGATAAAATGGAATAAAGTAACAACAGTAAAATTGACATAAATGATTTCATTTGTATACGTTCATTCCTTGAAATTTCTAAGATAAGTGGTAGGCTACCTCAAATCATTAAATATCATGGATGGATCAAACTTAAAAAGGAATCAAAAGATGAGATTAGAAATTAAACTTATAAGATAAAATGTTTAAAATTTAAAAATTTAATTTATATTAAATTGTTATAAAATCTGTCAAAATTAAATAAAATTAAAGAATTTAGAATATGATTAAAAATATTGTTTTTAGTTATCGAAGAATTTAAAGTTTAATCAAAATTATTTTCAAATAAAAATTAATTGATTTATTTTAATTTATAAGAACTCATTAACTTTAAAAATTGACTGATTAATTAATAAATTAATAAGTTTTTAACAACAGGAGTTATTAAAGTAAATCGAATCGGAAAATTAAAAACTAAACCTTAAAATTGAAAGGATTAAGGTTTTGACGATTGAAACAACTACACTAGTTTTATTTTTAATTATTAAAACAAACATTAAAGTTAGCAATTTCGATTTTTAAATTTTTTAAAAATCTATATAAACTAATAATAAAAATAATAATTTTATATTTATGAAACCTGTTTCATTTAAATTTCTACATTATTATACTTGAAATTTAATTGATTCATTAATTAAACAATGATACATATAATCTTTTAACTGTGTGACAAGTCTCTGCTTCAAGGTCAGGTTTACTTGGTAAATAAACTAATTAATTTAAAACAATTGACTTTGATTTTAATTAAAAATATTTAGAGAGATAATATATTTATATCCATATAGTCTCTTCCGAGTTTTCTTATAACTATGATGTAAGGACAATTAAAAAATATCTTAAATATGAATAAGTATAAAAGTATAATATCTCTTTTAATAAGTTTGATGTCAACAATAATTAACAATGAATAAATTTTTAACCATTTAATTTTAGTTTAATTTACTTTAATAATTTTTGTTGTTAAAAACCGATCGATTTATTACTTAATTGATCAATTTTGTAAATTAATAAGTTCTTATAAACTAAAATAAATCAAATAATATTTATTTAATAGTATCTTTTTAAAGTTAAACTTTAAATTATTCGATAAATAAAAACAATCATTTATGTGTAATACGTAATGGTACCTTAGTTACGTATCCCGAATCGAACGTGAAAAGGTAAGAAACGAAAAAATGTGAAAATATCTAATTTCAGTCTTCGTAACTTCGTAAGAGCACGAATCCACCTTCGTCTTTGCGAGAATTCCTGCTCGAGACACGAGTAAAATCTTTCTACTGTTTTTTCAAAACGTAAGATCTCTTAATGAATCAAAGAATGTTTATACTTATGATTAATTATATGAGCAACTGTAGGAGATATTAACTTTTATATAACATTCATATCGAGTTTCTTCATTATAAGACCGATATGGGCTCGGTTCATACTAATCGAGATTTATTTTTTATCCAAATTTTGACCCATTAATTTATATCATTTATTGAGTCACTTTAATTATCTTTATCTAGATTAAATTACATAACTTAATCGATAATTTATTAAAATTTAAAAATATAATTAATAGTTGTCCAACTTTACGAGAAATGACAAAAAGTCTAAACATCTTAATCATATTTTAAATTGTTTAATTTTATTTAATTTTTAGTCGATTTTATAGGTGTTTAGTATTAGTTAAATCTTTTAAACATTAAACATCTCCTCTTATCAATTTAAATATTGGTACGATTTTTAAAGCATTGATAATTTATTATCGGGCATATTTAAAATATTGGAGATAATTAATAATTTAAATAAAAAAGATCAAATGAACTTCACGCGGAATAAAAGGGACAATCAATCGACCAACCACTTTATAAAAATATATCACTTATATTATTTTTCAGAATTATTAATTGTCTCTTTGGTACGTTGTACATGATTGATTTGACGCTGCTTTATTTTTATTTCAATTTCCATACACTTTTTGGAATTTATAATTATCCTAAAAAATTCTGATTGGACAACGTCAAAATCAAGGGCAGTTTTCTGTCTGCTTAGTCATAGTTCCGACGTCCACGGGCTCAGATATTTATAATGTATTAAACTTTGAATCATAAATTCAACGAGTTGAAAATATAACAAATCTTGATTTCTCGAATTAAAATAAATATAATAAATATTTTGACTCCGTTATTCATAAACTATTTGATTATATTGATAAAATATAATAAATATTTAATCATTTAAGTATATATTTATCAAATTGTAAATATACTTTTATAAATAAATAAATAAATAAATAAATTTTATGTGACATTAATATTATTAACTTGTAGAATTTTCCTCCATAAATGAATATATTATTTTCCTAAAACAGATTGAGACAAGAGTTGGTTTACACAAACCTTTCATTGTTGATACTAAAATTAGTATACAAGCCTTCTTATTGATAAGCCATCTTCGTTCAAGACACCAAAATATTAAATTTGATGTATTGGTACAATAAATTTACTGTAAGGAAAATACCAAAACCTAACATCAAAATAATGTAATAAATAGTAATACATTAAATTTGGTGTGTTATTATTTATGCACAAAAATTATAAAATATAACTTTATCCATTGAATATTTGTGAGAATGATATAGTAATTCAAAGGATTATAGGTTAAATGTGCAATAAAATATTATATTCGTATATTATTAATTTATTGTTGCAATAATATTAATTATATTTGTTAAGTAATATTAATTTAATATAAAGTATATATTAATTAATTAAGAATAATAATTTTATTTTAATTTTATAAATAAATAAATAAATAAAATTTGGTGTAAAAATTTAGTATATAGTGGTTGGAGTAATACCAAATTTAGTGTAAAAGATTATTAGAATATTTTCTTTTACACAAAATTTAGTGTAAAATTTTAATAGAATGGTTGAAAATGGCCTTAAGTAGATCCAACATTTACTAAACTTTTCGGACACAAACCTTATTGTTAAGTAATCCAATACTTAATGAGAATTGTCAATGATATGAAGAATTTCCTTCTACGATCTCAACTCTTGAATTCAAACAGTAAATTTTAACTCAGATGATAATTTATTATAATTATTTTAAATTATTTATTCAATTAATTTTAGTTACGTTTAAGAATTAAGTTGACTTCTTATTATATTAGTCATATTTTATTAATCTATATATTATATCTACATCATGCGCATTTTGTAATTATTTTTTAGCTGAGATCTAAAAGAATGAGCTTTATAAAAAATTGAAAACTATAACTTTTTTTTTGAAATGTTAAGAATTTCTTAAATTTCCTCAACCACAAGAAAAGTATATCGTTTATGAATAGTTTCCCGCGAAAGAAAGTAGTATTTTTTTTTTAATATAAAGAGAAAGAGTACATCAAAAACTAATTAGGCGGAAAAAACTGCGCCCGACTGATCCTCTAAAAACAGATTATGGCACCCTAAAGGTGGAAGCTCAAAATAAGTTACATCAAAGAAAGTAGTATCTTTGATTGATGGCATAGTAAAATTTCCAAGGAAATGAAGATCCTTTTTCTAAAGTTGGAACTTTTGTACGTGGGTCTTGACAATTTCTTTACTTTCCAACAGATGATTTTATATATACAGGCAAGGCTGAGATCAAATGCGCGTTTTTCTTATTGAAATTTTCAAAAGAAGTTGGAAATTAAAGTTGAGGAATCAACAAATGCAAGCTAGTAACAAAATTAACTGAAAACCAAAATCCAAGATCCAACGTGCAGGTTGCGTCATCTCTTTTCTTCTCTGTTTTTTCTTACTTGGGTTGCTTTGATTTAAGTGTTTCTCATTTTGACTTGTATTCGAAGTTGTAAAAGTCAAATGTTTGGTGTGCTGTTTCATGGGAAACTGTGTAAGGTTTCATGGGTATTACTTCGTCGGTGTCTTAAAACTGTAACAGTAAGTAACGATATTAACAAGATTTCCATATAAATTCGTAGTCTAGGCAATGGTTCGTATGTCCTATTCGACCAAGTCTTTGTTTTCCTCGTAGAATTGTATTCATGGAGAATACTGTTGTTAATTGTTTCTTGGGTTTCATTTGAGAACTTTCACCTTAACTGACACTAGGTTTGGTTTCGTTGTTATGGGTTCATCTTCTTTGCTAGTTGTGATCCTCTAGATCTCCTGTTTTCTGCCAAAAAGCCTATGTGGGTTTCTTGTTTTAAGTTCTCAACTTTATCGTTCCCCTTGAACATGCTGTTCAGCTATTGCCATTTTTGAGCTTTAGTTTTAGTGGGCCTTTTAGATTCTCTATAAAGTTTGCATCTTTTATCTGGGTTTTTGTTTTATACTTGGGGGCTGGAAATTTTTATTTACCTGAAAATTTTCTATTGGTTGTGTAGGGGTTACTGATTCTGAGTTTTGGTCATATCAAAGATTACCTCTTCAAGGAGCTGTTTTTAGCTCATTGGCAGGAAATTTCTTGGTGTTATTTGGAGGATTCTGTTTCTAGGTGATTCTGCTAGTTTCTTCTTTCCCTCAAAGAAGCTGCATTCTACTGGTAACAGTTTTTCCAAGAAATTTCAGAAAAGATTCAAAATTGCCGGGTGAATCCGCTGTCTGACTCCAAAGATCGTCTCATAGTGTTTTCTTCTTTTTCTCAAAAAAGCAGCATTTATCGATGTCAATTTGATATCACAGACACCACAACTCACTTGTTACCTTACCTATTTGTATCTGATAGCCAATGGCCGGTGGTAGAAGGAGGAGACTACGTTTGAGTAAGATCTACTCACTTAGATGTGGTAAAAGGTCATTATTCAAGGATGACCATTTACAGATTGGGACGCCAGGATTTTCAAGGGTTGTGTTCTGTAATGAACCAGAATGTTTTGAGGCTGCAATTCGAAGATATGTTGATAACAGTATTAGTAGTACCAAATATACTCCTGCAACTTTCATTCCTAAATCATTGTTTGAGCAGTTCAGGAGAGTAGCCAATTTCTTTTTCTTGGTCGTTGGTATTTTGGCCTTCACTCCTCTTGCACCTTTCACGGCCGTCAGTGCTATTATTCCTCTGATTGTGATTGTTGGAGCCAGCATGATCAAAGAGCTGATTGAAGATGTACGACGAAAGCAGCAGGTATTTTTATTTGTTTACTAGGTTTATCTCTTATCCTTTGCCCTCTCTTAGTGGTCATTCCTCTTAACTGCAAATATCTTTCAGTTTACAAGTAAGGGGAAACATAACCTGAGCTAGACTTCTTGAAGCATCATAATTGTAGGATCTAGGTCTTTCCCTTGGTTATATGTTTTTCAACCAAAATTTGATATTTCTGGGTAATTTATTAGTGAAAACTGTAGATTTGTCGGTAGGACTTCAAATTGATTTGAAGCTTGTGTGTTGCCTAAGCAAGTTTTTCTTGTGATAATAATCTTTATGCAGTTTCTCCTTTTTTGGAAATTCTGTTGCCAATTTATGATTTTGAACATAAAATTTCTTCTCAGGATATTGAAGTGAACAATAGGAAAGTTAAAGTGCATGAAAGTGATGGAGTTTTCAATCAAACTCAATGGAAGAATCTGAGAGTGGGCGATATAGTCAAGGTGGAGAAGGATGAATTCTTTCCAGCTGACCTCCTCTTGCTTTCATCCAGTTATGAGGATGGAACCTGCTACGTGGAGACCATGAACCTTGATGGAGAAACAAATCTGAAACTTAAACAGGCAGTGGATGTAACTTCTGTGTTGCTTGAAGATTCTAACTTCAAGGATTTCAAGGCAATGGTAAAATGTGAAGACCCAAATGCAAATTTATACTCCTTTGTGGGAAGTTTGGAGTTCGAGGAGAATGTCTACCCCCTCAATCCTCAACAGCTTTTACTTAGAGACTCAAAGCTAAGAAACACAGATCACATATATGGAGCAGTTGTCTTCACAGGACATGAAACAAAAGTCAGTCAAAATTCAACTTCTCCCCCCTCAAAGAGAAGTAGAATTGAGAGAAAGATGGACAAGGTTATCTATCTCTTATTCAGTATTGTGTTTTTGATGGCATTCATTGGTTCTATTTGCTTCGGCGTTGATACTAAAGATGATTTAGAAAATGGAAGGATGAAAAGGTGGTATTTGAGATCAGATAATTCTAAAGTTTATTTTGATCCCAAGAGAGCAGCTGTTGCATCTGTTCTTCATTTCCTGACAGCCCTGATGTTGTATGGCTACTTCATCCCAATCTCCTTGTATATATCAATAGAAGTCGTTAAAATTCTTCAAAGTCTTTTCATCAATCAAGATATTCACATGTACTATGAAGAAGGTGATAAACCAGCTCAAGCCCGTACATCAAATTTGAATGAGGAACTTGGGCAAGTTGATACAATACTCTCTGATAAGACTGGAACATTAACTTGTAATTCCATGGAGTTTATTAAGTGTTCAGTGGCTGGGGTTGCATATGGTCATGGTGTTACTGAGGTTGAGCGAGCTATGGAAAGAAGAAAAGGTCATCCATCAGTGCATGCAAAGGAAAATGGTTTCCATTACAAGGATACAACCCATACAAAACCACTGGTTAAAGGCTTCAATTTTGAAGACGAAAGGATAATGGATGGAAACTGGGTCCATGAGAGCAATGCTTCTGCAATACTACAGTTTTTCCGTCTGTTAGCAATCTGTCATACTGCCATTCCTGACGAGGATGAAGATACAGGTACAATCTCATATGAAGCTGAATCTCCAGATGAAGCGGCATTTGTTATTGCAGCAAGAGAATTTGGTTTTGAATTTTGCAAAAGGACACAAACAAGCATATCTGTGCGTGAATTTGATATGGAGTCTGGGACAAGGCTTGAAAGGTCAGTATATCTTTTTTTTTTTCATGCTTTTGAATAAGGGAAACATGCAATCAAAATTTAAGAAAACCTTGTAAATGTTTTTTTTTCTTTTCTTCAGCAATCATGTTGGATCCTGTGAGATTTTAGTTTCAATACCTCTAGATTATTTTGCATTATGACTGTTCAGCAAGCCAGTCTTCTTATCCTATTTCTGATCCTTTTTGTTTCCTTGCGCTGAAGGTTTTAATGTTGAGTCTAACCAGCTGCTCAAGTAGATAAATGTTTAGTATTATATTTCTTGCTGATAGCTTTTGCTTGGGAAGTATCTGGGGAATTAGTGGTCTTGTTTCCTTTACTACAATAATTTGTTAATTTTCAAAACAGAACTTTGTATTTCTGATTATGTGCATTTCCAGCTAAGATGAGAAATGGTTTTGTGTAGCCATACATCCATGTGTGGTTGTTTCAATTCTTAAAATCTTTTCTTAGGAAATACTTCCTCTTTCTTGCAGGTTGTACCAGATCTTAAGTGTTTTAGAATTCAACAGTGCTAGAAAGAGGATGTCTGTCATCGTGAGAAATGGGGAGGGACGGCTACTATTACTTTCTAAAGGAGCCGATAGGTTTGTGACAATCTACTTCATCATAGTTGTTTTTCGTTTAAACTCCAATAGAATTTCATTTTAAACTTTTATCCAATGCAGTGTCATGTTTGAAAGGCTTGGCAAGAATGGCAGAGAATTTGAGTTGGAGACAAAAGACCATGTAAATGAGTATGCTGATGCAGGCCTAAGGACCCTGATAGTTGCTTGTCGTGAACTTGGTGAAGAAGAATATAAGGTTTTCAATCAGAAATTGGCTGAGGCCAAAACTTCAGTTAGTGCAGATCGGGAAACTTTGATAGAAGAAGTAGCTGACACAATTGAGAGGGATCTAATTCTTCTCGGTGCTACTGCTGTTGAAGACAAACTCCAAAATGGGGTCAGTTGAAAAAGCCAAAACAGCGTTAACGTTATCATCACTTTCTTAAAGATTTATATATAATTTGCTTTGTTGCTCGTATCAGGTTCCCGCCTGTATAGACAAGCTTGCCCAAGCAGGAATTAAGATCTGGGTTTTGACTGGAGACAAAATGGAGACTGCTATCAACATTGGGTATGCTACTTTCTCAGGAGTTTTCGTCTAGATTCTAAGACGAGGCCTATAATTCATAAAAAAAACGATTCTCTCTAACTTGGTATGAATCTGCAGATTTGCTTGTAGTTTACTTCGACAAGGAATGAAGCAAATTGTAATCACCTTGGATACTCCAGAGATCCAAGCATTGGAGAAAACGGGGGAAAAGGAACCACTTATCAAGGTAATTATTAGTTTCATTCATCAACAATATCAACCCAAAGAGTTCACACAATTTATTTGCTAAGAGGATTTAAGGGTGCATATAAGAATGTGATACAAAATACTTACTTAAGTCTGCACTGTTGCTTCTATTACAGGCATCGAAGGCAAGTGTCCTCAAGCAAATAACTGAAGGGAATTCTCAGATTTCTGGATCAAGGGGAAGTTCTGAGGCGTGTGCTTTGATCATAGATGGGAAATCACTCGCTTATGCTTTGGAGGGTGATATGAAGAACAAATTTCTTCAGCTTGCTCTTAGTTGTGCATCTGTCATTTGCTGTCGTTCCTCACCAAAACAGAAGGCATTGGTGGGTTATTGCTATTTGCATTCTTCCTTGCTTTTGGCGGTCCATCCCTTTTCGTATCAGCACTTTGGACCTGTGCTTGAGTCATTAGTTCCTTAACTCTAAACTTTGGCTTGGGGTATAATTATATTAAACTATGTAGTTCAACATACAGGTCACGAAACTAGTCAAAATTGGGACTGGAAAAACAACCTTGGCAATCGGTGATGGTGCCAATGATGTGGGCATGCTTCAGGAAGCAGATATTGGGGTTGGAATCAGTGGGGTTGAAGGAATGCAGGTACGATATAGTATATATGTATTGCGTTTACTATGGTATCACTATGTTTGCTTGGATTTTTTTAAACCCTAATTGGTGCTTATGTCAAATCAGGCTGTCATGTCAAGTGACATAGCAATTGCACAGTTCCGATATTTGGAGAGGTTGCTACTCGTACATGGACACTGGTGTTATAGAAGGGTCTCATCTATGGTAATTCTGACTTTTGCCTTAATATTCTCACCATCAGTTTCCAATCGAACTTCGCCATGGTTGATCTTGTAACTGATCATCAATTGAGAATTCTATATGTTGTCAATTCACAAGTTCATTCTTCTGTTGGCAGATATGCTACTTCTTCTTCAAGAATATCACGTTTGGTTTCTCGTTGTTCTTATATGAAGCATACACATCATTCTCTGGGCAACCTGCTTACAATGACTGGTTCTTGTCACTTTACAATGTCTTGTTCACTTCACTTCCGGTGATTTCTTTGGGTGTCTTCGACCAGGATGTATCCCCCGCTTGTTCTGTGAAGGTAAGTGGCCTAAGCATTATTTATGGTTCTTGGCTGGTGCCTGTTTGTACCATTTTTGACATTAGTTTTCCATATTGGATGAACCGTAAAGATGTGTCATTTTGAAAATACATTCGTGTAAAACTATGCAGATTGATGAAAATGATTGTTGTTTGAAAACTTGGAGTCTTGATTGATTGTATTTTGCATCTTTTGGCCAATCTCATACTGTTTGATCTCAAAATTCTCTTCAGTTTCCTCTACTATACCAAGAAGGGGTCCAAAATGCACTCTTCAGCTGGCGCCGAATTATTGGCTGGATGTTCAATGGTTTCTGCAGTGCAATAATAATTTTCTTCTTATGCTCAAGAGCAATGCAGCACCAAGCCTTCAACAGTGATGGAAAAACTGTGGGGCGGGATATTTTGGGTGTGACGATGTACTCGTGCGTGGTGTGGGCAGTGAACCTGCAGATGATACTGTCTATCAGTTACTTCACGGTTATACAACACATCCTGATATGGGGTTCAATTGCTTTGTGGTACATTTTTCTCCTGGTATACGGAAGCATATCTCCCATTCTTTCTACAAATGCTTACAAAATCTTTGTTGAAGCACTTGCTCCAACCCCTTTGTACTGGCTTGTCAAGTTGCTGGTTATCTTGTCATCCCTGGTTCCATTCTTCACTTTCTCAGCGGGCCAAATGTGGTTCTTTCCCATGTACCATCAAATTATACAGTGGATCAATCATGAAGGTCAGTCGAATGATCCGGAGTACTGTGAAATGGTGCGTCAAAGGTCGTTGCGGCCGACAATGGTTGGTTCCACTGCACGTGCGGCAGCAGGAAGTGATCGGTTAAGGGATAGAAGCTGAAACCACTGGTGAGCTTGGTATGCCTTTCATGGAAGATGGTCACAGATTGTTGTCTCTGGTTATAATAGAAAAGATAGGAATTTTTAACTTTTTCCTTTCTTATATATTACCACACACTCAGAATACAAGGTTTATACAGTTTTAGGATTTTTCGGTGACTGTGTACAGAATCATCCGTAACTGTGAAGTATGACAGGATTTAAATGTCCACATCAAGTAAAATTTTGATTTTTGGCTGACAAAAATGTAGTTTGTTTTCCCGTGTATGATTACTGGAATATATTTAGAACAAATTCAGAAAAATCTTTATCCATTCAGATGTTGCAGTGCTGTGTATATGAATGTGACATCTGCGGATGATAATGGGGATTGAGTTACGAAGCCCCTTGTATGTACGTTGTTAAATCTACTTACTAAAAAGATGATGTTTTGGTTAGTTATGTACGTCGTTAAATCTAGACTAAAATAATGTTTTGGTTAGTTATGTGAAAAAAAAGCTTTCGATTTGATGGTGGTGGTGTATCAGGTTCTTCAATCAAGTTTTGAGGAGATCTGAATTGGATAAGCTGTGTCTTCTTCTTCTGTAAATCTAATCCCACTCGATATAACCATCAGATGTGTATTTACTGATAATTTAATGGCTAAGTGTTCTTGTTGGTAATGCTTGTTCCAGTATTTACCAATTACCAGAAGTATTATGATTCATATTTGTTTTCTTTACCAAGAACATTAGACTGCCAAGAAAAAATATGGAAGATTATCAACCAAACAGAAAAATTTTCATGTCAACATTAACATAGGTGAGATCATCTGCTTCCTGATGTTCTAAACAAGAATTATATCAGGAAGCAGAAGTCCAAATTGAATCCATCAGAGAATGCCAAAAAAATAAAAAAGTTCTATGCAAGTCTTCTTCTCCACAGGATCAGGAGCGCACAGTTTTTTATTGCTTAAAAGTTCAGATTCAATGAGTATCTCCACACAAGGGTTATGATTCACCATCATCGGTCTGCAATTTAATGTAAATATACGCACACTTGCTTGAAAATGAAAAGATGAGTAATTGGAAACCTGAAGAAAAAGTTTCAGAAGCCAACTGAAAGAGAAAAGTTGAAAATCATAAGAATTAGAGGAACTAGGTACTTCCATCAGTACGGTAGAGTAAGAGGCAAAGCCTAAACTTAAAACTTGATTTCTAAAAATCAGAAACTACGATCCATTGTCGGAGTTCAACAGACTTTTCAGCTTCTTCATCATCTTCAAGTCTGATAGCCAAGTTTGACTCAATTTTACCAGAACATATGATATGCACCAGAAAACTCAACTGATTGAACATAAACAAAGAGAAATTGCCATGTCCGAGTACTTGAGCGATAAAAGATGGATCATCCAAAAGGAAATAAAAAAAACAACTTAGTGATATACTTACATTTCAGATTCAGATGTTGGACTTGGCCTTAACCAGATTGGTGGTGGCCAAAATATACCAGCCAAACTAGGAAAACAAACTAATGGCCTACCAACGCCATCCCAGAAGTTGCAAACTCCTATCTTGTTGAACACTCTAATTTCACGCCATTCAAGTCCTGTCATTGAATAATCCATATCAAGAACATCAAAATGATCTTCATAATAAATGTGATTGCCAATACATCCTGCTGATTCCTTAGCAGCAACGGAAAATCGACAGTTATCACCAAGAAACAGTGATCTATCCTCCAAACTCTGCACCTCTTCCCATATTTTGTCCTTCAAATTCAGTTTGAAGACGAAGAACACAAGTCTCTGATGATTAGTTCCGTCTGTTGTAAAGTAAGTTAAACTTTCTTTATCATAGTGACGCAAGCATGGAAAAGACTCATCGTCATTTTCAGGAGGATCCAAGTTGGCATGAACCATGAAAAGATCACTAAAAGACTCGATCAAGTACCTGCGACCACCACTGTCTGAAACTGGAGATGAGATCGTGTGAACAAGGTCCAATGATGAACTGAACACTGCAACAAGCCCTGACCTTTCAAGACCATACCATTTCCCTTCATAGAAAGCAACATCCTCGTACTTGAAACCTCGTCCCTCATTGATCAAAGTCCACTTCGTGTCACGATCTTTCATGTAGAACATAGTCCCACCATTGTATATTCCCACCATGACATCTGAAGTGGAAGACAAAACTACCCTGTTGACATTAAGAGCACGAAGTTCTTGACTCTGTGGATAACGCCAATAATCTGCGCCACAGTTTACCAATAGCGGAACGGGAACCTTCGAACGGTTGTTGAATCGAATGCTATAAGCTCTGGTAATCTCTGTGACACGATAATCCAACAAGTTCAGATCTTTGGGTAGTGTTTTTGGAGAAAACCCAATGTGCCTAACCTGCTCAAACGGATTCAACAGACACAAATTTCCATCTTTTTTGGCTTTGACCCTGATCAAAAGGGCTTGATAAGGAGCCTCAGGTCGGGGTTCTAACGGCTCGAGAAGGTAAAAGGAACTGTGATCGAGGGAAAAGAAGCCTCGCCGGTTCCGGTGAATTGGGTCGCCGGAGGAAATGGGGAAGGGGAGTTTTGAAGGGAAAGCTGGAGTCTTGCAGAGTTTGACGGATGACCGCCATGATTTGCAGACACCCCTGAAGCGAAGAAAGTCAACGGAGTTGAGACAGTTGGCTATTGAAGCCAAGAGATCCTTTGGAAGTTCTGTCCACGAGAATGTACTCATTTTTTGAGTTTCAATTTCTGAATTCTGAATCTCCTCTTCATCTACTTGGAAACCACTCATCTTTATATGCCATTAACATGTGGAAGGAGTTGACATTTTTCATAGTAACTTGGAAAACACTCCTCTTTCTCTACAACTGTTTAATGACTTGGATCACAATCTTTGTTATGTCAATATTAGTATATAATAGGATTTTGCATTGTTTATGACTTGGAAAACGCTATCGATGCGTCTTCCTGGAAAGTAACGAGCCAATAACGACAACGACGAACATGATAATAATAATAATAATAATACCTAATATTACCTAACCTTATCTTTTTTATTTAATAAACAGGTTGGTTGAGCTCGGAGGCAAGCCTGCGGTTGGACTTGTTTGAGGAGTTGTTTTTTTTTTCTGAATTCTGAGTCGCTACCTCAAGTCTGATCAGGCCTGACCTGAGTAAAGCTCAAGTTCATATAAAAATTGTTAAGCTAAGTTTGAGTCTAGATGATTCTAATCCGGTCTATTACCACCCTTTTTAAGCGTACTCTTTATTGGGAGTAAATCTTCTGTCTCCTTTTACCCCATATTTTCTGTCCTCTTTTGATCTCAACCATCTAATGCATTGTATTAAATGATTGAGATAAAAAAAAGGACATAATAGGTATAGAATAAGAGTACAGAAGATCTGTACCCTTCTTTATCATTACTAGACCTCAAAATTTGGATATTGAAGTTATTAATCCAATAATTGAATCCCAAAGCATACATGTAACCTCTAACCTTAACCTAATGGAATCGATTTAACACATTACAGTGAAATGATCAAGGGTCCAGCTAAATATGTGTGAATCAGTTGGTCTTTATTATTAAAATTTTTTATTTGATCAAAATTTTATTCAATTTATAATTAGTATTATTAAAATTAATTAATTAGTTAATTTTGTAAATTAATCAATTTATAAGTTTAAATTAATTAATTAATTTTTATATAACTGTGACACCTATATATACCCCTGAGAGGATATTGTAAGTACCACACACAAAAAACATACAAAATACAAAATATTCTATATAAAATATACGAAATATTTAATACATGCATGTTTTATTTCCAGCAAGTAAAACATCACCAAAAATTAGTTATAGAACTCATAAATTTAGAACTTTACTTACCTTATTTTCAGAAAATCACAGTCGTAAGAAAGACCTTATTTTCAAAAAATTACAGCCGTAAGAGAGAAGAGAAGATAAAGCTATTTTGTGATGAAGACTTTGGGAGAGAGTTTTCGGTATCGGTAAAGAACAAATCACATGCTTAATCACAGCCGTAAGAGAGAAGAGAAGATAAAGCTATTTTGTGATGAAGACTTTGGGAGAGAGTTTTCGGTATCGGTAAAGAACAAATCACATGCTTACCTGTCTTTTTAATCCATTGACACATGGTTCCATTGCATATGAGCCACTTGTCACTCAAATAGAAGTGCTACATGTCAATATGCCATTTGTTGAATTTTTTTAATATCTCAAAATTTTCAGAAAAATTTCTAAAATTTCAAAAAATTTCTAAAATTTCTAATAGTCTCCAAACAAATTTTTACCATCAATAATCTATAATTCACAATTTAATCTCATTTATAAATCCATTTTATCCACAAAAAATGTCATAAATACATGTACAATTATTTGTATATGTTAAGATTCATATGCACATATCAATCGAATACACAATTATGCAAAGCATACAATACATTGAAATTTCTTAATTTTCTAACCCCTAACACCGGTGTTACAATAACAATTTATTTTTAATATAAATTTCAAAATTTTCAATAAATAAAGATAATTTCTTTAAAATTTATTTTAAAATTTTTAATTTTGTTTATTTTTAATATTAATCATCACTACCAACAACAACACTCAGTTGAATTTTTACTAACACTTGAGATTTGGGAAAGTCTAGTAATATCTAACCTTATCTCGGGTAATTCTGACTTTTGGCTCAATATTCTCTCCATCAGTTTCAAATCGAACTTCGTAATGGTTGATCTTGTGACTGATCATCAATTGAGCATTCTGTATGATGTCAATTCACAAGTTCATTCTTCTGTTGGCAGATGTGTTACTTCTTCAAGAATATCACGTTTGGTTTCTCGTTGTTCTTATATGAAGCATACACATCATTCTCTGGGCAGCCTGCTTACAATGACTGGTTCTTGACACTTTACAATATCTTCTTCACTTCACTTCCGGTGATTGCTTTGGGTGTCTTCGACCAGAATGTATCCCCCGTTTGTTCTATGAAGGTATGTGGCCTAAGCATTATTTATGGTTCTTGATTGGTACTTGTTTGTACCATTTTAGATATTAGTTTTCCGTATTGGATGAACTGTGAAGATGTGTCATTTTGAAAATACATTCGTGTAAAACTATGCAGATTGATGAAAATGATTGCTGTTTGAAAACTTGGAGTCTTGATTGATTGTATTTTGAATCTTTTGGCCAATCTCATACTGTTTGATCTCAAAATTCTCTTCAGTTTTCCTATTGTTAGGAATCCTACATCGGACAGCTATAAGAGTATTCAAGAATTTATAATAATGTGCAAACCTCCTACTCTTGAGTTAGCTTTTGAGGATGAGTTAGGCACTTCTAACATGGTATCAAAGTCAAGTCAATTTGTCTCGATGGTTTGGGGCGGTGCCCGATTATGTCCCTTTATCCAATATGTCCATCAGATGTTCAATCCTGCTCTGGACTGAGGGGGGCGTGTCAGGAATCCCACATCGGACAGCTATAAGAGTATTCAAGAATTTATAATAATGTGCAAACCTCCTACTTTTGAGCTAGTTTTTAGGGATGAGTTAGGCACTTCTAACAACTATACCAAGAAATGCACTCTTCAGCTGGCGCCGAATTATTGGCTGGATGTTCAATGGTTTCTATAGTGCAATAATAATTTTCTTCTTATGCTCAAGAGCAATGCAACACCAAGCCTTCAACAGTGATTGAAAAACTGTGGGGCGGGATATTTTGGGTGCGATGATGTACTCGTGCGTGGTGTTGGCAGTGAACCTGCAGATGATACTGTCTATCAGTTACTTCACGGTTATACAACACATTCTGATATGGGGTTCAATTGCTTTGTGGTACATTTTTCTCCTGGTATACGGAAGCATATCTCCCACGTTTTCTACAAATGCTTACAAAATCTTTGTTGAAACCCTTGCTCCAACCCCTTCGTACTGGCTCGTCAAGTTGCTGGTTATCTTCTCATCCCTGGTTCCGTTCTTCACTTTCTCGGCTGGCCAAATTTGGTTCTTTCCCATGTACCATCAAATGATACACTGAATCAATGTCGTGTAATTTTGAGATAGACAGAGAAAGATGGGAGAAATAGAAGAAGTCAAGAAATAGTAATATTATGATAAACTGTTGATTCCTTGTTACTTGAAGCTTGTGGCTTATATAGCTAGCAAAAAAAAATTACATAAGAACGTTAAACAAGAGTTGGTGCAGATATGCTGCAGATTCTTAGACAACCAATTCCCAAATAAAATGAACTGAACTAAAGATAATAAAGATAACAATAACTAGTGCTGTAAAAATAGTAGAAAATCAGCAAAAATAATAGCAGCTTATGTGACTTGCACGAGACAATAATTAAGGAAGCAAGGACTTGGTTTTCAAACTCCTAAATCACACGTATCATGCCCCTCCACCAACCAGCAACATCCTTGTCCGCAAGGATGTACACTGGATATTGCTAGGAAAATTGCCACAAGTTTTCCCAAGTTGCATCTTCAGGATTGGTGCCCTACCATTGGACTAGGACCTCCGTTTTTGGGTGATATTTACCTTTCTGAATGACCCTTCTATCTAGTATCTTTTCAGGTTCTGGTGACAAAGTATCATCTGCGGAAATAGGAGGTAGGTCAGATGAGATTGTAGTAGGCGAGCCAAAGGACATGCGTAACAAGCTGACATGGAAAACGTTATGGATTTTCGAACTAGGCGGTAATTCTAATTGATAAGCGACAGAACCAATCTTCTCGATGATTTTGTAAGGTCCAAAAAATCGTGGAGCTAGCTTCAAGGAGTGATGAAGGGCGACAGAATTTTGACGATATGGTTGTAATTTCATAAACACAAGATCACCAACTTGGAAGTGAATGTCGTGCCATTTCTAATCTGCACGGATTTTCATTCGATGGCGAGCTAGTTCCAAATTTTTTTCGCAGCTCATTAAGTATAATAGCTCTATCACACAAACAAATCCACGGCTTCTACCTTTGTGGTTCTAGGAACATATGGAAGGAGAGAAGGAGGCGACACTTCATAGACAACTTCGAATGGGGTAATCTTGGTGGCACAGTGTAGGCTGGTATTATAGCTATATTCGGCCCATGGAATCTAGTCAACACAGGTGCGGGGTTGATCCCCGACTAAACACCATAAATACTGTTCGAAAGTGCAATTTGTGACTTTCGTTTACCCGTCCGTTTGAGGATGGTAGCTTGAACTTATGCTTAATTCAGTATTATGAAACTTGAAAAAGACTTGCCAGAATGAACTCATAAAAGTTCGATCTCTATCACTTATGATAGACTTAGGAAATTCATGTAATTTGACAATATTGGAAATAAATGTCTTGGCCATATCAGCTGCTGTGAATGGATGTTTAATGGGAATAAAATGGCTATATTTGGATAATCGATCAACGACCACCAGAATTGCCATGTACCCTTTGGAAGATGGTAATCCTTCAATGAAATCTATCAAAATTTCTATCCAAATAATGATGGGAATGGGAAGAGGTTGTAATAATCCTCCAGGAGCCATGGCATCAGACTTGAATCTCTGGCATGTGATACATTCCTGTAAAAATTTCTTGACTGAGTTTTTCATACTTGGCCATAAAAAAGTCTGCTTCACTCGACTGAGACATTTTTGGTAACCAAAGTGGCCTCCCACCACAGATGAATGGATTTCCAAGAATATTTTGGAAATTAAACTTGATTTAGGACTCAAATACACCTTTCTTGATTTCAACCATTAAACTTGATTTAGGACTCAAATACACCTTTCTTGATTTCAACCAAACTACATCTCTTTGAATAAGTTGAGGATTAGTGTGACTTTTATCCTGTAAAGTCGTGTAAAAGGGATCTTTGCTAATTCCTTCTTTTAATTGGTCCCACCAGCTTGCAATGGAAAACGTAATGGCTAAAAAAAAAATTCTCTCCTTGATCACGTCTGCTTAAGGCATCAGCACCGATATTTTCTTTGCCCTATTTATATTCGATAGTGTAGTCATACCCCATCAATTTAGGCAGCCATCTCACATGAGTTAGAGTTGTGATTCTTTGCTCCAATAAAAATTTCAAGCTCCTTTGATCCGTCTTTACCACAAATGGTATGCCAAGTAAATACGGTCTCCATTTTCTCACCACCTTCACAATTGCCAGCATCTCTTTTTCATAGGTTGACAAGAGTAAGGCATAACCTTTTAAGGCTTCACTGAAGAAAGATACAGGGCAGCCTTGTTGAGATAAAATTGCTCCAATACCTATACCACAAGCATCACACTCAACTATAAAAATTTGGGAGAAGTCTGGTAACTGAGAACTGGTGGTGTGGAGAGGGCATGTTTAAGTGATTTGAAGGCCTCTTTTGCTTGAGAATTCCAATGAAAGCCATCTTTGGTCAGCAAGTGAGTGAGAGGGGCAACAATTTGACCAAATTTACTGATGAATTTTCTGTAGTAACCTGCTAAATCAAGAAATCCTCTAACTTGTTTGGCAGTGGTTTGTTGAATATTGTTTCAAAGAAAGTCAGAAATGGAAGCTTGCAAAGTCAGAAATCTTACCTTCTTAAAGTTAAAAATTGAATCTTACTTTTGATGATTATTGACTCAGCAATGGTGGCTTGATTGGAGGTTGGTGCAGCTAATGTTGACATTCATCCATTAAGTTCTCTATAAAAGAGAAGCAAATGAAGGAGGAGAATAAAGAGCACAAAGAGAGCAAAATTTTTGGTGTGAGAAGAGAGAAGAAATTGTTAGAGTGAGAGAGTCATTTTCGAAAGAAGAAGAAGAGAGAATAGTGAAAGGGAGAGAGAAAAAAAAACTATTTATATATTTATTTTTTGTTTCTCTTTTCTAGTAGTAGTGTGTGAGCTTGAGTTATTTGGGTCTCTTGGAAAATTGAGAGATAAACACTATTGTATGCTCTCATTGATTATAGTGAAATACTCAGTCGTCTCCAAACTTGACGTAGGCATTGCAGAACCAGTATAAAAATCTTGGTGTTCTTATTGTTATTTTATTTTTACTCCGAAGTTATTAACGTTTCCGTACAACAAGTGGTATTAGAACTCTAGTTTTTTCAACTGGGGTGTTGTAGGAGTAAAAATATATTGGAGCTACAGTACCGGTGAATAGTATCGGTGCTATAGTATCAGTGAACAGTGTCGGTGAACAGTATGGGTGAATAGTACGAGTGAACAGTATCGGGTGAACAATACCAGTGAACAGTACCAGTACTGCAGTGTTGTGAATAGTATCAGTACGTATTTATGAACAATAATGAGTAGATGGCTGGAGATAAAGACGAGCTTGTTAAGAGGGAGTCGTTATCGTCATCATCGACACCTACATCCAGTAGACATCCAATCACTACTACAAGGTTAGAGGTTGATAAATTTAATGGCTTTAATAATTTTGGTATGTGACAGTGTGAAGTTATGAATGTATTGTATCAACAAGAGTTAGATATGGTTCTGGACAATAAACCCGAAGATATGGATGAGAAGCAGTGGACGCGAATTAATCTCCATGCTTGTGCCTCTATTCGATCATTCCTTGATAAGGAGCTGAAATATCCTTATATGAAGGAAATGTTAGCTAAGGAGTTATGGACGAAATTGGAAGAAAAATATATGACTAAGAGCGCAGAAAATCGACTCTTCTTGAAGAAAAGAATCTTTCGATTTCAGTATCGTCCAGGTATTTCTATGCACGAACACCTAAATTATTATAATAAAATACTTGCTGATTTAGCAAACCTTGATGTGAAAATTCTTGACGAGGATAAGGCATTATGTTTGTTAAATTCATTGCCTGATGATTATGATCATTTGACAACTACTTTGTTATATGAAAAAACTGAGGTGAAACTTGATGAGGTTTCTGCGGCATTGGTGAATCATGAGTGTCGTAAGAAAGAACTGAAGACTCACAATTCACAAACTGAGGCACTCACTGTAAGGGGACGAACAGAGAAAAGAAAACATGGGAAGTGGGAAAAATCTCTTTCAAAGTCACGAGGGAAGTTTCCTGCTAAAGATGAATGTACCTTTTGTCGCCAAAAGAGTCATTGAAAGAAAGACTGCCCCAAATTGAAGAACCAAGAGAAAGAGAAAGTGGGGTCTGTAGCAAATGTTGCAAAATCTGGAGATGATAATTTTGAGTTTGCTTTGACTAGTTCATCTGCTGATGGTTACTCTAAAGAGTGGATTTTGGACTCAGGTTGCACCTATCATATGTGTCCCAATTGGGAATGGTTCTCTAGCTTCCAGGAGCTGGATGGTGGAATTGTTTTGATGGGAAATAATAATGCCTGTAAAACACAAGGGATAGGCAAAATCTGTTTGAAGATGCACGATGGAACAGTCAGAGAATTGAGTGATGTTCGATATTTACCGGATATGAAGAAAAATCTTATCTCATTAGGAGCATTGGAATCCAAGGGTATCAAGATCACCATAATGAGTGGAGTTCTTAAAGTTGTGTACGGGGCACTTGTGGTGAAGAAAGATACAAGACGAAATAACTTGTATTTTTTGCAGAAGAGTACAGTTACTGGTGGAGCAGCTATCACTGAAGCTGCTGATGTAGATAACTCAGATACTACAAGGTTATGGCATATGTGTCTTGGGCATGCTGGTGAAAAAACATTGCAATAATTGGTGAAACAAGGCTTATTGAAAGGCGCAAAGGTATGTAAATTGGAATTCTGTGAACATTGTGTGCTAGGAAAGCAAACTAGAGTAAAATTTGGCACTGCTATTCACCATACTAAAGGCATGCTAGATTATGTTCATACTGATGTTTGGGGACCTTCCAAGAATGCATCTTGGGGAGGTAGCCATTATTTTGTCTCCTTTATTGATAACTTCTCTAGGAGAGTATGGGTGTACACCATGAAGCATAAGATGAAGTCTTAAAGATATTCCTTAAGTGGAAAAAGATGATTGAAATATAAACTGGTCGAAAGATCAAGACTCTCAGATCAGATAATGGTAGTGAATATAAGTTAGATGCTTTTTTGGAAGTCTGCCAAGATGAAGGTATTGTGAGGCATTTCACGGTTAGGGAGACACCACAAAAGAATGGGGTGGCAGAGCTCATGAACCGTACTTTACTTGAGAAAGTTCGATGTATGTTGTATAATACTGGTTTAGGCAAGGTGTTTTGGACTGAGGCAATTACTTATATAAGCCATATTATTAATCTGTTGCCTATTACTACAAACAAGGGCAAAACACCCATGGAGGTATGGTCTGGTAAACCTTGTATTGATTACAAGTATTTACACATATTTGGTTGTCCTGTTTACTATCATGTCAGGGAAAGCAAGTTGGATCCAAGAGCAAGGAGAGCTCTATTTATGGGCTTTAACACTGGCGTGAAGGGATACCGACTTTGGTTTCCAGATGAGAAGAAATTTGTTGTAAGCAGAGATGTGACTTTTGATGAGACTACTATGGTTAATAAGAAAAGCATGAAGGAGAAATTGAAGCGATCAAGACCATGAGTAGTTCTAAGCAGGTGGAGTTACTGAAGAGCCCAATTGATCCAATAAGGTTTGATATTACAGATACTACTCCTATAGTTGATTGTGATGATGAGAACAAGGATAATGAAGAGGAGGAACATACCCAAGAACCACCATAATAACAAGATTCTATTGCAACCAGAAGATCAAGAAGGGAAATTCGAAAGCCTGCTCGGTTTACTGATATTGTGGCATATGCACTTCTAGTTATTAAAGATGATATTCCATCCACCTACAAAGAAGCTGTCAGGAGTTCAGAAAGCATGGAGTGGAAGAAATCTATGGATGAGGAGATGAAATCTCTTCAGAAAAATAAGACTTGGAAGCTGGTTCAGTTATCAAAAGGCAAGAAGGAAATTGTTTGTAAATGGGTATATGCTAAGAAGATGGAATCTTTGGGAAAAGACAATGTAAGATTCAAAGTCAGATTAGTAGCTAAAAGCTATGCTCAGAAGGAAGGCATTGACTACAACGAGGTATTCTCTCCTGTAGTAAAACATTCTTCCATTCGTATTTTGTTGGCTTTGGTTGTGCAGTTTGACCTTGAGTTAGCTCAACTTGATGTCAAGACGACGTTTTTACATGGTGATTTGGAGGAAGATATTTTTATGTCTCAGCCAGAAGGATTTACAGTTGTTGGTAAAGAAAATTGGGTTTGCAAATTGCAAAAATCATTGTATGGTTTGAAGTAGTCTCCAAGACAATGGTACAAGCGATTTGATAAGTTTATGATCGAGCAGAAGTACATAAGAAGTCATTATGATCATTGTGTATACTTTCACAAGTTACAAGATGGAACCTTTATTTTTGCTTTTATATGTTGATGATATGCTTATAGCATGTAAAAGCAAAGTGGAGATTGAAAGATTGAAGACTCAACTGAGTAATGAATTTGAGATGAAAGACTTGGGAGAAGCTCGAAAGATACTAGGTATGGAAATTCAAAGAGATAAAGAAAAAGGCAAGATTGGTCTGTGTCAAAGACAATATTTGAAGAAGGTACTATAACGTTTCAGGATGAATGAAAATTCAAAACCGGTTAGTACACCTCTTGCTCCTTATTTCAAACTTAGCGCTTCTATGTCTTCTAACACAGAGGAGGAGAGTCATTACATGGCTAACATTTCATATGCAAGTGCTATTGGTAGTTTGATGTATGATATGGTGTGTACTAGGCCTGATATTTCACAAACTGTTAGTATTGTCAGTAGATATATGCATAATCCAGGAAAAGGGAATTGGCAAGCTGTGAAATGGATTCTACGGTATATTCTGGGTACTGTGGATGTTGGTTTATCATTTCAGCAAGATGAAGTTAATGGTAAATGTGTTGTTGGATATGTAGATTCTGATTATGCAGGTGATTTAGACAAGCGTAGGTCCACTACAGGTTTTGTATTCACTCTAACTAGAGGTTCAGTGAGTTGGCGATCAACTTTGCAATCTAAAGTTGTTTTATCAACTACTGAGGCAGAATACATGGCAGTAAAGAAGCAATTAAAGAAGCTATCTGGCTTCAAGGATTGCTTGATGACTTAGGGGTCCATCAGGACCATGTGAATGTTCATTGCGACAGTCAGAGCACTATTTATTTAACAAAGAATCAAGTTCATCACTCACGTACAAAACACATTGATGTGAGGTTCCATTTTATTCGTGAGATTATTGATGAGGGAGATATTCTTCTTCAGAAGATTGGGATTGCTGATAATCCTGCTGATATGTTGACAAAACCAGTTTCGTTACTCAAGTTTAAGCATTGCTTAGACTTGATTGACATTTGTAAAATTTGTTGATTGCCCCGTAGGGGATTGGGAGACGACCGTAGGGAATTCCACTTCGAGGATTTGAGCCAAGGTGGAGATTGTTGAATATTGTCTCAAAGAAAGTCAGCAATGGAAGCTTGCAAAATCAGAAAACTTACCTTCTTAAAGTCAGAAATTGAATCTCACTTTCGATGATTATTGACTCAACAATGGTGGCTTGATTGGAGGTTGGTGCAGCTAATGTTGACATTCATCCATGAAGTTCTCTATAAAAGAGAAGCAAATGAAGGAGGAGAATAGAGAGCACAAAGAGAGCAAAATTTCTGGTGTGATAAGAGAGAAGAAATTGTTAGAGTGAGAGAGTCATTTTTGAAAGAAGAAGAAGAGAGAATAGTGAAAGGGAGAGAGAAAAGAAAAAACTATTTATATATTTGTTTTTTGTTTCTATTTTCTAGTAGTAGTGTGTGAGCTTGGGTTATTTGGGTCTCTTGAAAAATTGAGTGATAAACACTATTGTATGCTCTTATTGATTATAGTGAAATACTCAGTCGTCTCCAAACTGGATATAGGCATTGCCGAACCAGTATAAAAATCTTGGTGTTCTTGTTGTTATTTTATTTTTACTCCGAAGTTATTAATTTTTCTGCACAACATGGTTGGCGTGGGCCATTCCAAAATATCTTGGAGCTTTTTTGGATCTACTTTGACTCCATGTTCATAAATTAAATGCCCTAAATATTCTACTCAAGTGTCTCCAAAGTGACATTTGGTTTCCTTTGCATATAATTGGTTTTGTTGCAGGATCTCCATAAGAGTGCGCAAGTGGGATAGATATTCCTGCCATGTTTTGCTATAAACTAATATATCGTCAAAAAAGCCAAAATGAACTTACGCAAATATGGATGGAAGAGCTCATTCATCAGACTTTAAAATGTCGCTGGAGCATTGATGAGTCCAAAGGGCATTACCAGAAACTTGTAATGACCTTCATGAGTTCGGAATGCGGCCTTTGGGATATCATCTTCAAAGGCTCTTATTTGGTGATAGCCGACATGTAAGTCCAATTTAGAAAAAAATTTTAAGCCATGCAACTCGTCAAGCAACTCGTCGATCACAATAATGGAAAATTTATCTTTAACCGTGATCTCGTTTAGAGCTCTGTAATCCACGCAAAATCTCCAACTTCCATCTGCCTTTTTGACCAAGAGTACTGGAGAAGAGAAAGGACTACGACTAGGATGGATTGATCCCAACTGTAACAACTCTTGTACTAGCTTCTCGATTTGAGTCTTTTGGTAGTAAGGTTACCGTTACGGGCGTACATTCACTGGTCCTGAGTTTGGTTGCAGTATGATGTGGTGATCATGTTGCCTAGGAGGAGGCAAGCACGTGGGAACCTGGAACACACATGTAAATTGTTTAAACAGTTGAGATAATTTTGTAGAAAGCACCTGGTCACTTAAGAATGTAGGCGTGATCTTCATGTGGAGAAACATGCTACTATTGTTCATCAATTATAAGTCTTTGCGCCTACAAACCAATAAGTCACCTTGTTTCAACCCTTGAAAAATAATTCTTTTGCCATTAGCTATAAAAGCCACGGTTAAGAGGCAATAATCTGTCTCAACCGGTCCCAAGGTGAGCAATCATTGGAATCCAAGAATCACGGAACACATGGTGATTGGCAACACATAAAAATCAATTGTAGTTCCAAAATCTTGGATATTAAGAGTGACACCAATACATCTTCTTGCACATTTAACTCTATCCTTGTTAGCCACAATCACACGAAAAGGTTTCTCTATCGTTACTGTTAACCCCAACTTTTGAATAAGAGATTGATCATTGAAATTATGAGTGCTTCCTCCATCAACTAAGATTGTGATTTCAAGATCTCGTATTCGCCTTGTAGTTTCAAAGTTTGAGGGTGTTCCACGCCTGTGATTGCATGGAATGAAATTTCAGGCGTTGGCATATGGCTTCTGAGGCCAGTTTCATCTTCGCCCAAATCCATGTCTTCCTCTCCTATATCTTCAATCATGAATAATTGAGGACATTGGCATCTGTGGCCCGGAACAAACATGTCATCACGGTAATAACAAAGGCCTTTATCTCTTCTTTCTCTTGCTTCCAGGCGTGAGATTCTTCTTGTATTTATTTCAACTGAATTATTTTTTGTTGTGGGAACTGGTCCCAAAATTCTGGCAGGACTTGTAATATTTTTTGAGATACAACTTGCCCATGTAGATCGGCCAGGTACAATACCCTTTTTCTGAAGAGAATTTCGCTCTTCAATAAGGCGGGCCACGCAGATTGCAATGGCTAATGTTCGGGGTTGTTTGATCTTCACTTCAAGCCTTATGTCGTCTTTTAACCCTGCAATAAAACAGTCAACAAGAAAACTTTCGGGTAAATCATCGACATGATGAGATAATTTTTCAAACTCTTCCTGATATGCAGCTAGTGTGGAAATTTGTTTGAGTTTGGTTAAGGCTTTTGATGGATCTTCATAATCAGTGGGCCAAACCGTTCGAGAACAGCTTTGGTAAATTCCTCCCAAGTCATAGGTCCTTTGAATTTACTGAGCCAGCAGTGCCATTGCAAAGCGATGCCTTCGAGGTGAAAGGAAGCAAGCTGGACCTGGTGATTTTCGACTACCTCCTTGAAATCAAAATATTGCTCCGCTTTATATATCCACCTTTGCGGAGCGTTGCCATCAAACTTCATAAAGTTGAGTTTTAGGTGATGGTTATTTCGGTTGGTATTTGTGATTGACTCAGTTGGGAGAGGGTTTTTGTGAGTATTGCGAGATGGGTTGTTATGGGGTGGTGATTGACGTGAATGTTGGGTTTCGGGTGAGGCGAAAGGTTTTTGGTTGTCAGATTATTACTTTAGGTGAGTTGCAGTTGCTTCAATAGTTTGCATTTTGGTCATGAAGGTCTGTAGAGTCATCTGTATCTGATCGAACATAGACTCGTGTCTTCCCAAAGCTTCCTGAACCATGTTTTTGAACTCAACATTAGTTTGCTAGCGTGTTCCCGTTGAACAAACCTGACTCTGATACCAAATGTCGTGTAATTTTGAGATAGATTGAGAAAGATGGGAGAAATAGAAGAAGTCAAGAAGTAGTAATATTCTGATAAACTATTCATTCCTTATTACTTGCAACTTGTGGCTTATATAGCCAGCAAAAAAAAAAACATATGAACGTTAAACAAGAGTTGTTTTAGATATACTGCAAATTCTTAGACAACCAATTCCTAAATAAAATGAACTAAAGATAATAAAGATAACAATAACTAGTGCCGTAAAAATAGCAGAAAATCATAAAAAATAATAGAAGCTCACGTGACTAAAGGACTTGTTCTTCAAACTCCTAAATCACACGTATCTATCAATCATGAAGGTCAGTCAGAATGATCTAGAGTACTGTGAAATGGTGTGTCAAAGGTCGTTGTGAACAACAACAGTTGGTTCCACCGCACGTGTGGCAGCAGGAAGTGATCGGTTAAGGCATCGTGAGCTTGGTATGCCTTTCACGGAAGATGATCACAGCTTGGTATGGAACACGATCATCTGTCCAATATTATGATGTCATATTCTGTTCCATGAATCTCAGCCACTTATTTATACGAACCGCGTGTTTATTTATGCGGGATTTATGCGAGATCTACATAAATGAATGACTGATATTCATGAAATAAAATAAAACACCATAAAATTGAACAGAGGATTCGGACTTGGAACTTATAGCTTTTTCCTTTCTTATAGATTACTGCACACTCATAATACAGGGTTTATACAGTTTTAGGAAATTTAGGTGACTTTACACATAATCATCCGTAACTGTGAAGTATGACAGGATTAAAATGCCCAAATCAAGTAAAATTTTGATTTTTGGCTGACAAAAATGTAATTTATTTTCCCGTGGATGATTAGTGGAATATATTTAGAACAAATTCAGAAAAATCTTTATCCATTCAGATGTTGTAGTTCTGTGTATATGAATATCACATCTGCGGATGATAATGGGGATTGAGTTACGAAGCCCCTTGTATGTACGTTGTTAAATCTAAAGATGTTGTTTTGGTTAGTTATGACGTTGTTAAATCTACAGACTAAAATAATGGTTTGGTTAGTTATGTGAAAAGAAAGCTTTCGATTTGATGGTGGTGGTGTATCAGGTTCTTCAATCAAGTTTTGAGGAGATCTGAATTGGATAAGCTGTGTCTTCTTGTTCTGTAAATATAATCCCACTTGATATAACCATCAGATGTGTATTTACTGATAATTTAATGGCTAAGTGTTCTTGCTGGTAATGCTTGTTCCAGTATTTACCAATTACCAGAAGAATTATGCTTCATATTTGTTTTCTTTACCAAGAACATTAGACTGCCAAGAAAACATATGGAAGATTATCAACCAAACAGAAAAATTTTCATGTCAACATTAACATAGGTGAGATCATCTGCTTCCTGATGTTCTAAACAAGAATCATATCAGGAAGCAGGAGTCCAAATTGAATCCATCAGAGAATGCCAAAAAAAAAAAAAAAAGTTCTATGCAAGTCTTCTTCTCCACAGGATCAGGAGCGCACAGTTTTTTATTGCTTAAAAGTTCAGATTCAATGGGTATCTTCACACAAGGGTTATGATTCATCATCATCGGTCTGCAATTTAATGTAAATATACGCACACCTGCTTGAAAATGAAAAGATGAGTAACTGGAAACCTAAAGAAAAAGTTTCAAAAGCCAACTGAAAGAGAAAAGTTGAAAATCATAAGAATTAGCGGAGCTAGATACTTGCATCAGTATGGAAGAGTAAGAGGCAAAGCTCAAACTTAAAACTTGATTCCTAAAAATCAGAAACTACGATCCATTGTCGGAGTTCAACAGACTTGTCAGTTTCTTCATCATCTTCAAGCCTGATAGCCAAGTTTATCAGAACATATGATATGCACCAGAAAACTCAACTGATTGAACAGAAATAAAGAGAAATTGCCTTGTCCGAGTACTTGAGCGATAAAAGATGGATCATCCAAAAGGAAATTAAAAAAACAACTTGGTGATATACTTACATTTCAGATTCAGAGGTTGGACTTGGCCTTAACCAGATTGGTGGTGGCCAAAATATATCAACCAAACTAGGAAAACAAACTAATGGCCTACCAACGCCATCCCAGAAGTTGCAAACTCCAATCTTTTTGAACACTCTAATTTCACGCCATTCAAGTCCTGTCATTGAATAATCCATATCAAGAACATCAAAATGATCTTCATAATAAATGTGATTGCCTATACATCCTGCTGATTCCTTAGCAGTAACGGAAAATCGACAGTTATCACCAAGAAACAGTGATCTATCCTCCAAACTCTGCACCTCTTCCCATATTTTGTCCTTCAAATTCAGTTTGAAGACGAAGAACACAAGTCTCTGATGAGTAGTTCCGTCTGTTCTGACGTAAGTTAAACTTTCTTTATCATAGCGACGAAAGTATCGAAAAGACTCATCGTCGTTTTCAGGAGGATCCAAGTTGGCATGAACCATGAAAAGATCACTAAAGGACTCGATCAAGTACCTGCGACCAACACTGTCTGAAACTGGAGATGAGATCGTGTAAACAAGATCCATTGATGAACTGAACACTGCAACAAGCCCCGACCTTTCAAGTCCATACCATTTCCCTTCAAAGAAAGCAACATCCTCGTACTTGAAACCTCGTCCCTCATTGATCAAAGTCCACTTCCTGTCACGATCTTTCATGTAGAACATAGTCCCACCATTGTATATTCCCACCATGACATCTGAAGTGGACGACAAAACTACCCTGTTGACATTAAGAGCACAAAGTTCTTGTCTTTGTCGATAACGCCAATAATCTGCGCCGTAGTTTACCAATCGCGGAGCGGGAAACTTCGAACGGTTGTTGAATCGAATGCTATAAGCTCTGGTAATCTCTGTGACACGATAATCCAACAAGTTCAGATCTTTGGGCAGCGTTTTTGGAGAAAATCCAATGTGCCTAACCTGCTCAAATGGATTCAACAGACACAATTTTCCATCTTTTTTGGCCTTGACCATGATCAAAAGGGCTTGATAAGGAGCCTCAGGGCGGGGTTCTAACGGCTCGAGAAGGTAAAAGGAACTGTGTTCGAGGGAAAAGAAGCCTCGCCGGTTCCGGTGAATTGGGTCGTCGGAGGAAATGGGGAAGGGGAGTTTTGGAGGGAAAGCGGGAGTCTTGCAGAGTTTGACGGAGGACCGCCATGATTTGCAGACACCCCTGAAGCGAAGAAAGTCATCGGAGTTGAGACAGTTGGCTATTGAAGCCAAGAGATCCTTTGGAAGTTCTGCCCAAGAGAATGTACTCATTTTTTGAGTTTCAATTTCTGAATTCTGATTCTTCTCTTCATGGACTTGGAAAGCACTCATCTTTATATGCCATTAACATGTGGAAGGAGTTGACATTTTTCATAGAACTTGGCCATCACTCATCTTTGTATACAACTGTTTAATGACTTGGAGCACAATGACTTGGATCACACTCTTATCTTTGTTATGTTAATATTACTATATTAGTATATAATAAGATTTTCCATTGTTTATGACTTGGAGAACGCTCTTGATACTGGAATAATAATACCTAACCTTAGTTTTATTCAATATAGAGGTTTGGTTAAGATCGAGCTCGAACTTGACTGCATCAAGTTCGATCAGGTCTTGAGTAAAGTCCAATCTCATATTAAAACTATCAAGCCAAGCTTGAGTTTAGATGATTTTAACCAAGTCTATTGCGGCATCAGATCCTCTGGTTCACTTTTTGTGGGCCAACTTTGTGCCACCACATCTGACTCATCCATTTACGTAGAACCCTCTAGTTCACTTTTTGTGGACCAACTCTGTGGAACTGCATTTGACCCATTCATTTATGTGAGACCCATGTAAATGGATGAATCAGATACAGTGGCACAAAATTGGTCCACAAAAAGTGGACTAGAAGATCTGGTTCCGTCTATTGGCACCTTTTTATCATTATCAGAGCTCAAAATTTGGACATTGAAGTTATCAATCCAATAATTGAATCCCCAAAACATATATGTAACCTCTAACTTTAACCTAATGGAATCGATTTAACACATTACAGTGAAATGATCAAAGGTCTAGCTAAATATGTGTCAATCAGTTGCTCTTTATTAAATTTGAATTATAATATTCTAAAATATTAAAATTAAATTTTATTTTGATAAAATATTAGGATGTAAATTTATAGATAACTGTTCTAAAGGTTTATAATTTATTAGTATATAAAAGATAAATTATATCCAAGTCTTAAAATATGTCAAATACTACTATATACTAATAATATCATATGATAAAATGTTCAATGATTCTCGAATCTCAAAGTATGATAAAATTATCAAAGTAATATTACAATTTAAAATTAAACTGATTCAGTTATTTTAATTATTAATTTTTTATTTGATTAAATTATTATTAAAATTAAAATTAAAATTAAAATTATTATTATTTAATTAATTAGCTAGTTTTGTAAATTAATCGATTTTATAAGTTTAAATTAACGAATTAATTTTATATAATAATTAATTTTAAAATTTCAATAAATAAGATAATCTCTTTATATTTTATTTTAAAATTTTATTTTAAATCAATTTTATGACAATATTAACCATCACTACCAACAACAACACTCAGTAAAATTTTCATTGACACGCCAGATTTAAAAAGTTTAGTAATACCCAACCTTATCCCAAGACTAAGACTGTTTCTAAATTACTGACGTAAAGGAAAAAAAGAAAAAAAAAAGAAAAAAAAATCATAACAGAATTAACATTTTTAAAATTTAAAATTCTTATAATGTCGGTTTAATTTTGGATTTTATCTTTTAAATTTTACAATACATTAGCTGTAAACAAAGTTGTATGTTCTGCAAGTACTATGAACAATGTCAAATCCTTGCATATGTTAATGGCAGCATATAAAGATGAGTGATTTCCAAGTCCATGAAGAGAAGAATTAGAAGTTGAAGCTCAAAAGGATGAGTACATTCTCACGGAGAGGGTTTCCAAAGGACCTCTTGGCTTCAATAGCCAACTGTCTCAATTTTGTTGACTCTCTTCGCTTCAGGGGTGTCTGCAAATCTTGGCGGTCCTCCATCAACCGCTACAAGACTCCAACTTTCCCTCGAAAACTCCCCTTCTCCATTTCCTCCGACGACCCAGTTTTCCCAAATTGGGTAGGCTTCTTTTCCCTTGAACAAAGCTTCTTTTACCTTCTCGAGCCACTAGAACCCTGACCTGAAGCACCTTATCAAGCCCTTTTGATCAGGTTCAGAAGCAAAAAAGATGGAAAAGTGTGTTTATTGAATCCATTTGAGCAGGTTATGCACATTGGGTATTCTCCAAAAACAGTATCCAAAGATCTAAACTTGTTGGATTATCGTGCCATAGAGATTGCTACAGCTTATATCATTCGATTCAACAATCGTTCAAGATTTCCTCCTCCACGAATGGTAAGCTACGAAAAGTTAGAAGATGCTTGTACTACAAGATTAGGGGGAGTAAAGTTATTTTTTCATTGTTATATGTGGATGATATATTGCTCACATCAAATGACTTGACCATGTTGTATGAGGTTAATCAATTTTTGGCCAAGCATTTTGACATGAAAGACTTTGAAGAAGCATCTTTTTCCTAGGTATTTAGATTCATCGATACAAATCTCAACACTATTTAGGCCTTTCATATATAGAGTGCATACATTGAGCGTGTGTTACAAATATTTAATATATAAACTTGTTGTGACATCTCTCTCATGATGAGAGATATATGTTGACATACATAAGAGTCAACACTTTAAACCTCGTAGGGTATACAAATTTAGATTTTGTGTCCGGATGACAGAAAGTCCATTTTAGATTATATCTTCATGTTAGCAAATGGCGTGGAAGAGTGTCAAACAGACACTAATGACTTTCTCTACTAAGCATGCAGAGTTTATAGCATGCTGTGGGGCAACTACACAGGCAATTTAGCTCAGCAACTTGATTTTTGAGTTGTCTGTAGATGATTCAGTGGCTAGACCCATCTAGCTGTATTGTGATAATCTTACTGCTGTGTTATTTAGGAACAACAATAAGAATATCATAGAATCTAAATATTTAGAGGTCAAATACTTGACCATGCAAGAGTTGATACAGAAAGGTGATATTGAGGTGGAGCATTTGAGGACTGAGAATATGCTTATTGATCCTTTAACTAAAGGACTTCACCCACTTGTGTTTGAAAGACATGTATATAGTATGAGTGTATTGAAGTCCTTAAATACTATTAGTTAGGGACCGTTATGTTTGCTCCTTGTATGTTTACACATTTTAATGAATTATGATGGTTATCAACAAAGATGATTATTGTTTATCGTCAGTCATACTCGTTATTGTCTTAACATGTGTGAAAGTCTTAAGGTCTTTGTTGATCTTAAGCATTGTTAAGGTCATTAAGCGTATGTATGGATTGACCTTAAGCCTATGTCATTAGGACATATACAGTTTAATATGTATATTCATGAATTTAACATGACATAGGGGGATAAAAGTGTTTAATCCTATAAAGATGTTCACTAATGCAGTATAACATTCAATAAGAGAACATCAGAGTTTTCTCTAATTCTGTTTAGCATTTGGTGAGAGAAAACAAGATTTCTCTTATATAATTTAGCATAAAGTTTAGAGAAATTGAGACCTACAAATAGAAAGATGATATATATCAGATCAAACAGATATCATCCTTGTTTGCCATCCATTTTTCTATTCATGTTAGTGAGGTGTTAGATATGCATGATTATATTGGACTTGTGTCACATATGACACATGTGCTTGATATTTTTTGATATCGAAAGCCTTGTGGAACGAAATGATAGACTTTCATTATCTTTGGATCAAATGTTTTGTTTTAAACTTGGTACTATTATAGTAATATGGCTTAACCGTATTTTCAAACTATTTTTAAATTTGTGTCAATACTGCAATTAATTATTATCCAAGAGGGAGAATGTAAGAAATTTTTTTCATTTGGTGGACAAAAATTATTTGCATTTTATCAGTTTTTAATAACTTTTCAGTTAAGTTATATAAATTTGATCCAGATAAAGATAATAAAGTGACCCAATAAAGGATCTAGATTAGTGAGCTGAAGTTTATGGAAAAAATGGACCATAATAAATGTAGACCTAATCCTTATCGGGCATGTGATGAGAAAGTCTGATATAGTAGTTATATCTATATATAAGGTTAAGGTCTTCTGTAATTATTCAATTCATTCGTGAATGTAAAATTACTCTGATCCATTAAGAGATTCACGATTGAGAAATTTGCAAAAAGAAGTTAACGATGTTCTGGTTATCGACTTTTGTGAAGGTTGTCAGGAAAACGGATTTATTTCGGCATCGAAAAGCTCTTTGAAAGTTATGGAACTAAAATTAGGTATTTTTAATTTTTTCATTGTTCATTATCTTTCACGTTCAAACCTGGATGGGTAATTGACTCTCGTGTTACACACTACATACTGAACAATAACCTTAAGGCTAAGAAAATCAGTAGCAGATTTAGCCATGACGTTTGCAAACTCATTGAAACTCATGACATCATCACCATTTGCATCTGCTTCCTTCATCATCTCTGTCAACTCGGTGTACGACAAAGGGTGATCCATTTGAGCCATTGATCTTGCGAACTCAACAGTAGTGATGTAGCCGCTACCATCACAATCAAACAATCGAAAAACATCCAACAACTGTTCTTGGTTAATTAGGGTGTCCTTGTTCATGTCAGGGAGGATAAGGGTGACAAACTCATCAAACTCAACATAGCCATTACCGTTGGTTCCCATGTTATAGAAGTGATCGTGGATGGGTTTGAGGCCAAGTGACCCGAGGAGAGCGACAAGCTCTAGGTGGGTGAGGCTGTCATCCGAGTCAATGTCAAAGCGCATGAAGATGGCTTCAAGCTGCTTTAGTTGTTCCTTTTGTAAGGTCCCTGACATGGCTACAATCAATCAAATGGATTGAAAATAACTTCCTGTCGTAGGAAAGTTTCGATCTTGAAAGAAAATGATGTGAGAACCTTTCAGATTCTTGCTATAATAATGGTTCAAACATTATGCATTTAGTGGGTATTCAATTCCTGGTTTTATGGTAACTTTTATTGGGCTTGATGAAAGTACATTCATATAGGTTTTTCTCTAATTTTGGATCCCAAAAACTTTTGTTCTCTTCTGTTAACATACACCATCGTATTTGGGAGTTGAGAGCTTAGAAGAATTCAAAAAATGCAACTCTTTTAAAACAAACATCAATGGTAGGAGGTAATTTTGTTTTCTTCCGCATTTATTTTATTTGCTTATTCTAATGTATATTATTGTTGAATATATATTAGAATGTGTTTATATTTGATATCAGAGAGGTTAGCCTCCGTCTTATTGACATTTTTGAAGAATTTCACAATTCTGGAAAAAAAATTCAGATTCAAAAACTTTTGATTTAGAGTTGTTTTGGATGTTTTTCTTTAGATAAAGGTAGAAATTTTCAATTGAGAGCTTTCAAAGTGTTTCTACTTTTAAAAAATGCATTTTTTGTGGTGTTTTTTTGGTCTGATTTTATGGAGCATCCGATGGGTTATGACTTAGGTTGGTTTGACCTAGCTGGAGGTTGAAGAAGACTCATACGGATTAATCTACGTCATTTTGTATGTGTTTTGAAATCCAAATCAGATACTGGACTGTATTGTTTTATCTATTGGTGTTGATTGCGTCTTTTTATGTGGTTTTCTTTGCTTTTTGTTAACAATCATACATGTTTTTAAATTACTGTTAATTATGTAACAGATTATTCCATGGCTATTATATCTATATTTTGCCTTCTGAATAACATCATGGATAAAAAGTTTTAATGATTAATTATTAGGACTTAGCCACAACAACCCTAATTATATATAAATTATATATTTATGTAATTAATCACGTAAAGTTTAGAGACTTTTAATTGTAATTAATTATTTTAGTATAATAAATTTTATCCCACATGAATTTTATTATATTTGAATAATTAATTAGGATAAATTATCAAATTAATTTTCTAATTTACCCATGTGTATTAGAAATTGGTGTATAATTTGATAGTTTTATCATATAGTTTAACATAAATCTGTTTGAATTAAAAATTTAGCCAATGTAATTTTATGTCATTTTATTTATATCTTTTAAGATATGTTTTACATTAGTAATACATATATATAGTTTGTTAGCCTCAATTTATTGATAAGTAGCATGTATGTTTAATTTATGCAGCTATTCAAACTGTTAGTTTATCTTATACAAGTGAAATTCCCTAACTAATGGGTGAAAACTATAAGATTTGGAAGGAGAGAATTCTTCTTCATCTGGAGTGGATAGACATTGATTATGTTATCCAGAAGGACAAACCACCTAAGGTAACAGAGGCCAACATTACAACTAAAATTGATCTTTATGAACGTTGGGAGCGATCTAATCACCTAAGTGTGATGTTCATTAAAAAAAAATTTCTGCTGGCATTTGTGGTTCTGTAGAATAGCATGACAATGTTCATGCTCTAGTAAAGACTATTGATAAGCAGTTTGAAACTTCAAACAAAGCACTTGCAAGCATGCTAATTATGAATTTTTCATCTATAAGACTCACCAATGTTGAGGTGTGGGTGAGCATATCATAAAAATGAGGGATATTGAGGCTCGGTTAAAGAAACTAGAGGATGAGATGTTTGATTCTTTCCTCATGGATTACATTTTGAACACCCTTTCACCCCCACACGGACCCTTTAAAATCTCTTATAATATACATAAGGATAAGTGGTTAATAAATAAATTAATGACTACGTGTGTCCAAGAGGAAGGGAGATTATCGATAAAACAGGCAGAGAGTTCGTAGAATGCACATATGGTTATTCAAGGCAAGAAGAAAAATCAAGCCAAATCAAAGGGAAAAGGTCAAATACTTATCCAAGTTAACATTAAGAAGGAATCCAAGTGCTTCTTTTGCAAGATGAAATGACATATGAAGAAGGATTGTGTCAAATGTAAGGAATGATTTGTAAAGAAAGGTAATATAATCTCACTAGTTTGTTTTGAATCTAATATGACTGGAGTTTGTCATGACACATAGTGGATTGATTCTGGTTGTATAATCCATATTGCAAATGTGTTGCAGGATTTGCAAAACCCAAGGAAGCCACTAGGAAATGAGCAGTATATCTTATTTGGAAATAAAATACATTCATGTGTGGAGGCTATTGAGGATTGCAATTTAATTTTATGTACTGATTTTATTTTAAAACTAGAAAAGACATTTTATATTCCCGATTTCTCAAGGAAATTGATTTCAGTTTCAAGACTTGTACCGTTTGGATATTCCTTTCATTTTCTAGACAAATCTTTAAAGTTACATTATAAATATGAATTTATTGGCAACGGTACATTATTTGATGGTCTTTTCCGTTTTAATTTACAAGATAATACTTATGTAACGCCCCAAATTAGGGGTTAGAATATTAACAAAATTTAGTACGAATTATGCTTGTTATTTGCATATTGAATATTTGCTTAATTGTGCATAAATATTTTGGCATGCATTCATGACATTTTCCGGGTAAATTGGTTTAATGAGATTTCTGAATTGTTCGACAATATTAATATAATTTTAGTAATTTTGTATACTTCAAATATTTTAGAAATTTTGGTGAATTATTTTTTAGTTGAAAATTTATTTTGAGAGTCATTATTTTATAATGAAATTTTGGTGAATTTTCGAAAGTTTTCTGGAAATTTTGGGTAATTGTTTGTTTTACGAATTATAACAATGTATTTGGTTGTTTAAAAAGAATAATTTATTAATAAAATAATAATAATTAAATGAATGGACGAATGACAATATGGCAAGAGGTTTACATGCATAGTAACATCTGGATTGAACATAAGACGTGCATGAGACACACGTGGTCAGATGTTCTTCATTAAAAATAGCTTCTGTAATTTATATTCTTCATACTTCATCGCCTTCACCGAGTAGCAAGTCTACTGGAAAGACCATCTAAAACAGGTAAGTCACGATGCTATGTTTATAGTGTATATCGATATACATGGGTTTGTACGGTGATGCTCTTTTATGTTATAAATAAATAAATAAATAAATAAATATATATATATATATATATATATCTCTGTGTGTGTGTGTGTGTTCTGTTTTGTGTTAGAGAAAGACTGACTTTGGTGATGCTGTCGTGCTTGAGGAATAGTTATAAGATATAAGGGATAAGTTGGAGCTAGAAGAAAAGAATAAAAACTAGACCTGTAGAAGTTCAAAATTTCAGTAGTGAGAGAAAGCATGAGGGAACTTTCGGTTTTGATGGTAAATACCATATAAGCTGCATATGAGTTGTTTGAGATTGTAGAAGGGCTGGATAGATATTTAGGATTGATTAATCAGTAGGAAGACAAAAAATTAAAAAAAAATTAAAAAAATAATGATAAATTTTTTTTCTTCTGAAGTTCGAAAACTCTAGGTTGAAGAAGAGGCCTTCTCGCGACTGCGACTGCTCGCCCTCGCGAGAATGGCCATTTAGGCTGCGGCTCGCCCTCGCGAGGGGGGGACCAATTCGCCGTCGCGAGCCGCACTATTAAATTTTATATTTTATTATTTTTGCATTCTTTTACTCTTTTGACCATATCCTTGTCATCCGACCTCCGAATGATTTGATTTTTGAGGCATCGGATTCATAAGAAAATTTTCTACCTCTTTGTATGAAATTGAGGATTTAAAATAAGCCTGGAAATTTGTTATGAACATGCATCATACTCATTCTTCATACAGTAATTATGCACAATAGTAATTTGTATATGTGTTCCCTATTATAGAGGAACGACCACTGCTAGATATTACCGGGACTTCGAGGAAATAAACAGTAAAGCGATTTAGGTAAGTAATATAGGTAAGGAATTTCAGTAAGTAATTTAGGTAAGTAATTTTAATGATAAATTTTGTGAGTCAACCTGGATGATGTCTAGGATTGATTTAATTTGATTTGTTTCCGCCCAATATTTTATCTCGCATGAATTGTTTATGAATTCGGACTTAAATTGTCTGAGGAGATCAATATTCGGGAATGTATTGGAAGTGCTAATTGCTTGCACGTGCATTATCTGAAATGACCTTGTGTTATTTTATAACTGTTAAGTCCTAGTTGTGGGTAAATAGGCATGCCTAGAAGGGTCTGCAGCTGCTCCTGTTATTTGACACTTTGGTGTCTCCTGTCATCGAGACATATGTCTCTCCTGTTGATACTAATTATGGTATCTCCTGTATAAGTCCCGTTACCCATTTCTGTTCATGAATTTATAGTTTGATTTGTTCTGTAATATGATATCTGTTTGATTCCGACATGAGCTAAAACATGTTCTGATTCTGAAAGATTTATTACTTCCTTTGTTATGCAACTCTGTATTCTAAAAAGCATTATTTCTGTTTTATTGGTAAAGAAATCAATTAATATAGATAAATTATTACTCACCAAGCTATATGCTTAGCACGGTGGATTTGCCCCGTGTAGGTTCGGAGCTAAGAGATTAAGGACTGAGACAAGTCAACCGCAGTGGCCAAAGGAGTCTGTTTTCTAAAAATGTATTTTGTTTCCTTCGTTTGGGGTTTGTACATATTCTTTGGATTTTTGTTCTGAGACTACAATATGTAATATATGTGTGTGTTTGAGATTCTAAATAAGATAAAAATAAGTGTGATGTTTGGTTTTATTTGTTCTGCCTTGGGTGACATCCATGTATCCTCCCAGGGGGTATATGGGTGTTACATCTTTTGGTATTAGAGCGCCTGGTTTAGGCGATTCTGGTTTAAACACTGCTTATCTATTACGAGTAATTGAGAGTGTCTAAGTTGTGTTTTGGCCTAATGCGGTGTCCAGTGTTTTGTCTTTAGAAATTACGATGGAAAGATCTCATGAACTTGTTGACGAAGTTGCTGAGAGTAATCAGCCGGAGCAAACTCGTTCAGAAATACCGGGACCGTCAAGGGTCAATTATGGTGAAACTGAGGTTCCACCTCTTCCTCTAGCTCAGGGAGAAGCTTTGATTAAGTTGTCCCAGGATATGATGACTTTGCTGCATCGGATGACAACACCTAAAGCTCCGATTGATCAGCTGAGGAAGTATGGGGTTGAAGAATTTTCTGGGACTTCTCTGGAGGAATCTGAAGGGGCCGAGTTCTGGATTGAGAAGGTGAAGAGGGTATTGGACGAGATTAGTTGTCCAGCAGAGCAGATGGTGCACTGTGTTGTTTCCCTTCTTCAGGGAGCTGCTTATGAATGGTGAAAATTTGTTTTACGGAGTCCTTAGTTACCGGTGCCTCTGACTTGGGAATTCTTTGCCCAAGAATTTAGAACTAAGTATGTGACGAAAGCTTACAGAAAGGATCGGTGGAAGCAATTCCTGAATCTTAAGCAAAGGAGTTTGTCTCTTGCTGAGTATGATCGGGAGTTTAATCGCCTCAATAAGTATGCCCCTGAATCTGTACTGACTGAAGAGTTCCGATGTCATCAATTTGAGGAGGGATTGCATGATTCGATCAAGGAGCATCTGGCAGCGTTTTCTATGTTACAACAAGTTACTTACCATCAGTTGGTACAGGCTGCAATAAAAGTAGAAAGACAAGAGACGATCAGGAAAGAAAGAAGTCAGAGAAGAGGCTTTAATAGAGGAGGTCAGTCTTCGGGGAAACGAAGTCGGGAAGGTAGTTCCTCTGCACCGAGAGTTGCTCAGAGATCTGTGATGAGGGGAAGGCAACAAAACTTTCCTACATCGACTGCCTCTAGTAGGGGTTCCTCTGGGGGTCGAGGTTCTGGTGCTCCAGAGTGCCCACACTGCTCTATTCATCATTGGGGTGTCTGTTGGAGAGCTACAGGTGCATGTTTTCGTTGTGGTAGTACAGAGCATATGATTGCAAATTGCCTTCTGAGACAGTCTGGGATAGCACAAGCTAGTGGAGAGGTTTCTCATGCATCAGCTGGGAACTGAGGTCGAGGAAGAGGTCGAGGCGGATATAATCAGAACAGGGCTAATCCGAGTTCTCACTCGTAAAGCGTGAATCGCCAACTATGCCATCGCTTGGTCGAGCTTATGCAATTGAAGCTCGTGAGGATCAGGATGCACCAGTGTTATTTGTGGTATGGTTTCTCTCTTTGATTTTGAATTGTATGCATTAATTGATCCTGGATCTTCACATTCATATATCTGTGCTGGAGAAATGTTTGATAAGGAGATGCTTATAGATCAGTTAGAATATGACATGCATGTAACTAGTCCTCTGGGCAGTAGTGTGTTGGTGAATCAGGTGGTTAGGAATTGTCCAGTTATGATTCAAGGCGGTGAGTATGCAGCAGATCTGATTAGATTGTCGTTTCAAGAATTCGATTTGGTTCTGGGTATGGATTGACTGTCTAAACATCAGGCAGTAATTGACTGTAAGGCTAAGATAGTTTTCTTGAGGAGGCCCGACCAATCTGAGATTGTATTTCATGGTGGTTGCACAAGTGCTTTAACTAATGTAGTATCTGCTATGCAAGCTCAAAAGCTTCTAAGAAAGGGGTGTGAAGCTTATCTAGCGTTTGTACTTGATTCCCAGAAGGATGGTGGTAAGGATAAACTGTTTGATATTCCTGTAGTGAATGAGTTTCCAAATGTTTTTCCTGAGGAACTGCCTGGGCTTCCTCCAAAAAGAGAGGTGGAGTTATCTATTGAAGTCATGCCTGGTACTGCTCCTATATCCAGAGCACCGTATAGAATGGCTCCTACTGAGTTAAAGGAGTTGAAGTTGCAGTTACAAGAACTTCTGGATAAAGGGTTTATTAGACCCAGTGTATCACCATGGGGTGCACCGGTGTTGTTTGTTAAGAAGAAGGATGGTACACTGAGAATGCGTATCGATTATAGGCAGTTAAATAGAGTCACAGTGAAGAATATGTATCCACTGCCACGGATTGACGATCTATTTGATCAGTTGAGAGATGCAGGCGTGTTTTCAAAGATAGATCTGCGTTTTGGGATATTATCAGCTTCGGGTAAAGGATGTGGATGTACCGAAGACAGCATTTCGAACCCGTTATGGACATTATGAATTTCTGGTAATGTCATTCGGGTTAACTAATGCTCCAGCAGCATTTATGGATCTAATGAATTGAGTGTTCAGGCCTTATTTGGTCCAGTTTGTTGTGGTGTTTATTGATGATATCCTGGTCTATTCTAGGACTGAACATAATCATAGTGAGCATCTCCAAATTGTATTACAGACCCTGCGGGAAAGACAGTTGTATGCTAAGTTGAGTAAATGTGATTTCTGGCTTAAGGAGATATCATTTTTAGGTCATGTGGTCTCTTTTGAAGGAATTAGAGTTGATCCTAGTAAGATAGAGGCAATTGTTAATTGGAAGCCACCACGGAATGTGACGGAAGTAAGAAGTTTTCTGGGTCTGGCTGGTTATTACCGTCGGTTTGTTAAGGGATTTTCAGTGATAGCATCCCCTTTAACTAAACTTTTACGGAAGGGAGTGAAGTATGAATGGTCTGATAGATGTCAGAGTAGTTTTGATCAGTTGAAAAATATGCTTACTGAAGCTCCTGTATTAGTTCAACCTACGGCTGGTAAGGAGTATGTTATGTATACTGATGCATCTGGAATTGGTTTAGGTTGTGTATTGATGCAGGAAGGAAAGGTAGTTGCTTATACTTCTAGGCAACTCAAGACTCACGAACAGAATTACCCTACTCATGATCTAGAGCTTGCCGCAGTAGTTTTTGCCTTAAAAATTTGGCGACACTATCGGTATGGTGAAAAGTGTAGAATTTTCACAGATCATAAGAGTCTGAAGTATCTGCTTACACAGAAGGAACTCAATTTGAGACAACGACGTTGGTTGGAATTATTTAAAGACTATGATTGTATTGTGGACTACCATCCGGGTAAGGCTAATGTTGTAGCTGATGCCTTGAGTTGAAAGACCATCTCAGCATTGTCACTGAAGCAGACTGGATGGAAATTGAGATCTGATGGAGCTTTAATGGCTCAATTGAGAGCAAAGCCTACGTTAAGACAGGAGATTTGTGACACTCAAAGAGCTGATGATAAGTTACATCAACTTATCATGGCTACTCAGGAAGGTAAATGGTGATTTTTTCATGCAGGTGGTGGTGAATTGTATTATAAGGATCGGTTGTGTGTGCCAGCGAATGATGAATTGAAAAAGAAGTTATTGTTTGAGGCTCATAATACAGTATATACTATGCATCCAGGTGGAAACAAGATGTATCAGGATCTGAAGCAGTATTATTGGTGGGCAGGTATGAAACGGGACGTTGTGGATTGTGTAGCAAAATGTCTGACATGTCAGCAGGTTAAGGCTGAACACCAGGTTCCATCTGGTTTGTTAAATCCTATTCATATTCCTCAATGGAAATGGGATAATATTACCATGGACTTTGTTACTGGACTTTCTCTTACTCAAAGGAAACATAATGCGGTATGGGTTATTGTGGATAAGTTCACCAAATCTGCTCATTTTCTACCTGTTTGTCCTGACTATTCATTGGATAGGCTTGCAGATTTGTATGTGAATGAGATTGTAAGACTGCATGGCGTACCATTATCGATTATTTCTGATCGTGATCCTCGATTAACTTCGAGATTTTGGAAAAGTTTACAGAAAGCATTGGGTACTCAACTTAAGTTTAGTAATGCTTTTCATCCCCAGACAGATGGACAGTCAGAACGAGTTATACAGATTTTGGAAGATATGTTGAGGGGTTGTGTGTTAGAGTTTCCCGGGAGTTGGGATAATTATCTGACTTTGATGGAGTTTGCTTATAACAACAGTTATCAGACGAGCATTGACATGGCACCTTATGAAGCGTTGTATGGTAGGAAGTGTAGAACTCCGGTATGTTGGACGGAACTGAGTGAAAACAAGATGATCGGGCCAGACATTGTGAAAGATACTGAAGAAAAGATTCTGATTATTCAACAAAGATTGAAAGCTGCCAGTGATAAGCAGAAATCTTATGCTGATCTAAAAAGGAAGGATATTGAGTTTCAAGTGGGTGATAAGGTGTTTCTAAAAGTGTCACCATGGAAACACATACTTCGGTTTGGGAAGAAGGGTAAGCTTAGTCTGCGATTTATTGAGCCTTATGAAATTCTGAAGAGGGTTGGACCCGTAGCTTATCAATTAGCTCTTCCCGGAGAATTGGCCAGATTGCATGATGTGTTCCATGTTTCTATGTTGAGGAGATATTGGTCTAATGTCACACATAAGATTCTGATGCAAGAGATTCAGGTGCAATAGGATTTGTCATATGAAGAAGGGCCAATTTTCATATTAGCCAGAGAAGTGAAACAATTGCGGAACAGGACAGTACCATTGGTAAAAGTCCTCTGGCAACACCATGGATTTGAGGAAGCAACCTGAGAACCAGAGGAAATCATGAAGGCCCAGTATCCGCAATTATTCGGATCAGGTATGAATTTCGAGGACGAAATTTCTTAAGGAGGGAAGAGTTGTAACGCCCCAAATTAGGGGTTAGAATATTAACGAAATTTAGTACGAATTATGCTTGTTATTTGCATATTGAATATTTGCTTAATTGTGAATAAATATTTTGGCATGCATTCATGACATTTTCTGGGTAAATCGGTTTAATAAGATTTCGAATTGTTGGACAATATTAATATAATTTTAGTAATTTTTGTATACTTTAAATATTTTAGAAATTTTGGTGAATTATTTTTAGTTGAAAATTTATTTTGAGAGTCATTATTTTATAATGGAATTTTGGAAGTTTTCGAAAATTTTGGGTAATTGTTTGTTTTACTTAATTATAACAATGTATTTAGTTATTTAAAAGAATAATTTATTAATAAAATAATTATTATTAAATGAATGGACGAATGGCAATATGGCAAGAGGTTTACATGCATAGTAACATCTGGATTGAACATAAGACGTGCATGAGACACACGTGGTCAGATGTTCTTCATTAAAAATAACTTCTGTAATTTATATTCTTCATACTTCATCGCCTTCACTGAGTAGCAAGTCTACTGGAAAGACCATCTAAAACAGGTAAGTCACGATGCTATGTTTATAGTATATATCGATATACATGGGTTTGTACGGTGATGCTCTTTTCTGTTATAAATAAATAAATAAATAAATATATATATATATATATATATGTGTGTGTGTGTGTGTGTGTGTGTGTGTGTTCTGTTTTGTGTTAGAGAAAGACTGACTTTGGTGATGCTGTCGTGCTTGAGGAATAGTTATAAGATATAAGGGATAAGTTGGAGCTAGAAGAAAAGAATAAAAACCAGACCTGTAGAAGTTCAAAATTTCAGTAGTGAGAGAAAGCATGAGGGAACTTTCGGTTTTGATGGTAAATACCATATAAGCTGCATCTGAGTTGTTTGAGATTGTAGAAGGGCTGGATAGATATTTAGGATTGATTAATCAGTAGGAAGAAAAAAAATAAAAAAATAAATAATAATAATAATAATAATAAATAAATAAATAAATAATTTCTGAAGTTCGAAAACTCTAGGTTGAAGAAGAGGCCTTCTCGCGACTGCGACTGCTCGCCCTCGCGAGAATGGCCATTTAGGCTGTGGCTCGCCTCATGGGGGCTAATAGCGGCTCATATCACCAAGTCCGTCATCGCCGTCATGAAAGCCGCACTATTAAATTTTATATTTTATTATTTTTGCATTCTTTTACTCTTTTGACCATATCCTTGTCATCCGACCTCCGAATGATTTGATTTTTTAGGCATCGGATTCATAAGAAAATTTTCTACCTCTCCATATGAAATTGAGGATTTAAAATAAGCCCGGAAATTTGTTATGAACATGTATCATACTCATTCTTCATACAGTAATTATGCACAATAGTAATTTGTATCTGTGTTCCCTATTATAGAGGAACGACCATTGCCAGAGATATTGCCGGACTTGAGGCAATAAGCGATGAAAGCGATTTAGGTAAGTAATATAGGTAAGGAATTTCATAAGTAAATTAGGTAAGTAATTTTAATGATAAATTTTGTGAGTCAACTGGATGATGTCTAGGATTGATTTAATTTGATTTGTTTCGCCCAATATTTTATCTCGCTATGAATTGTTTATGAATTTCAGACTTAAATTGTCCGAGAAGATCAATATTCGGGAATGTATTGGAAGTGCTAATTGCTTGCACGTGCATTATCTGAAATGACCTTGTGTTGTTTTATAACTGTTAAGTCCCAGTTGTGGGTAAATAGGCATGCCTAGAAGGGTCTGCAACTGCTCCTATTATTTGACACTTTGGTGTCTCCTGTCATCGAGACATATATCTCTCGTGTTGATACTAATTATGATATCTCCTGTATAAGTCCCGTTACCCATTTCTGTTAATGGATTTATAGTTTGATTCGTTCTGTAATCTGATATCTGTTTGATTCCGACATGAGCTAAAACATGTTCTGATTCTAAAAGATTTATTACTTCCTTTGTTATGCAACTCTGTATTCTAAAAAGCATTATTTCTGTTTTATTGGTAAAGAAATCAATTAATGTAGATAAATTATTACTCACTAAGCTATGTGCTTAGCACGGTGGATTTGCCCCGTGTAGGTTCGGAGCTAAGAGATTAAGGACTGGGACAAGTCAACCGCAGTGGCCAAAGGAGCCTGTTTTCTAAAAATGTATTTTGTTTCCTTCGTTTGGGGCTTGTACATATTCTTTGGATTTTTGTTCTGAGACTACAATATGTAATATATGTGTGTGTTTGAGATTCTAAATAAGATAAAAATAAGTGTGATGTTTGGTTTTATTTGTTCTGCCTTGGGCGGCATCCATGTATCCTCCCAGGGGGTATATGAGTGTTACATCTTGTTACAATGCAACATATGTTCATGCTAGAACAAAATGTTGTGTCATGAATGAAGATTCGTCTACGTTGTGGCATCATAGATTAGGACATATCTCCATAGAAAGGATTAAAAGATTGGTGACTGACAGAGTACTTAGTACTTTGGATTTTGCTGATTTTGATATTTGTGTGGACTGTATAAAGGGAAAGTAGACTAACAAATCAAAGAAAGGTGTTAAGAGAAGTTCAAACATATTAGAAATCATAGATACGAATATTTATAGTCCAGATATAGACTCGTATGGTTAGAGATACTTCATCTCATTTATAGATGATTGTTCATGATATATGTATCTCTACTTGCTTCATAATAAGAATGAAGCACAAGACGCTTTTAAAATGTTCAAAGCAGAAGTAGAGAAACAATGCGGTAAGCAAATTAAGATTGTGAGATCTGATAGAGGTGGGGAATATTATGGTAGACATATTAAAGGTAGACAAGCACCTGGTCCATTTGTCACGTATCTTCAAAAAAATGGGATAGTAGCCTAATACACTATGCCTGGATCTTCGGACTAGAATGGTGTGGCATAAAGAAGAAACTGAACATTATTGGACATGGTACGGAGCATATTGAGTAGCTTCAAACTTTCCAAGTTCTTGTGGACTGAAACTCTTAAGACGAATGTGTATATATTAAATCTAGTACTAATTAAGGTTGTTCCAAAGATTCCATTTGAGTTATTTAAAGGTTGGAAATCGAGTTTGCAACATATACGCGTTTGGGGATGTCCATCTAAAGTAAGAATTTATAATCCACAAGAGAAGAAATTGGACCCAAAGACTATAAGTGGGTATTTCATTGGATATACCAAACAATCTAAGGGATCTAGGTTCTATTATCCATCACATTGCACTAGAATTGTGGAATCAAGAAATGCAAAATTTCTTGAGAATGACTTGATTATTGGGAGGGATTAGTTTCAAGATACAGTCTCTGATAATGATCATATAGATACTTAACATTCCACCTCAAACAACAATGTGATTGTCATTCATAATAATCCTCAAGATCAAATAGACGATGTACACCTAACTGTTGAAATTTAACAGCTTATTGTAAACATAAATGACAATCAAGAAATTCCACAAGTTGTTGATAATCTAGTAGATCTAGTTATTCAGGAATTACCTGACAACATTCAACAACCTGTTGAACAATAGACTCTATAGGAGAATGTTGGTGCAACATTAAGAAGATCTATTAGAACAAGAAAATCAGCTATTACTAGTGATTATGTTGTATATCTACTAGAATCTGACTACAATATGGGAGCCAAAATGGTCTTAAAACCTTTTCACAAGCCATAAGTTGCAATGAATCAAATTTATGGTATAATGCTATGAAGGAAGAAATGAATTATATAAAGAATAACGATGATTGGGATCTTGTTGAGTTGCTTAAAGGAGCAAAGCCCATAAGTTGCAAATGGGTATTTAAGACAAAGAAAGACTCATTAAGCAAAATTGAGATATACAAGGCAAGACTTCTTTCCAAAGGATTCACTCAAAAGGAAGGAATCGATTATACAAATACATTTTCTCCTATGTCTAAAAAGGATTCACTTCGTATAATTTTAGCATTGGTTGCCCTCTTTGATTTAGAATTGTATCAAATGGATGTGAAAATTACTTTCTTAAATGGTGACCTAGAGGAAGAGATTTACATGAAACAACTAGAAGGATTTTCCTCTACTAATGGTGAGGATTTGATTTACAAGCTTAAAAGATCCATATATGGATTGAAACAAGCATCCCGCCAATAATATTTGAAATTCGATGATATTATCTCATAATTTGGTTTTAAAAAAACATTATGGATCAATGTATATACCAGAAGGTTAGTGAGAGTAAAATTTGTTTTCTTATATTATATATGGATGACATATTACTTGCAACCAATGATAGAGGTTTGTTACATGAAGTGAAATAATTTCTCTCTAAATGAAGGATATGGGTGATGCGTCTTATGTCAATGGCATTAAGATACATCGAGATAGATTTCGTGGTATTTTTGGTTTGTCTCAAGCAACCTATATTAATAAGGCTTTAGAGAGACTTCGGATGAAAGATTGTTCACGTAATGTAGCACCCATTGTAAAAGGGGATAGATTCAATTTAGACCAATGCCCTAAAAATGATTTTGAAAGGGAATAAATGAAAAATATTCCATACGCTTCTGCAATCGGAAGCTTGATGTATGCTCAGGTTTGTACAAGACCTGACATTGCATTTATTGACGAAATGTTAGGCAGATATTAGAGTAACCTAAGATTAGATCACTAGAGAGCTACAAAGAAAGTATTGAGATACCCTCAAGGGACCAAAGATTACATGCTTACGTACAGACGCACCGACAATCTGGAGGCAATAGGGTACTTAGATTCAGATTTTGTTGGATGTGTTGATTCACGGAAATCAATATCAGGTTATATCTTTATGTTTACCAATGGAGTCATATCTTGGAGGAGTGCCAAGCAGTCTTTTATTGCTATTTCCACCATAGAGGCTGAGTTTGTTTCTTGTTTTGAGGTTACATCTCATGGTGTATGGCTAAAGAGTTTCATATATAGGCTTAGACTTGTAGATTCCATTTCTAGGCTATTAAGGATATATTATGATAATTCAACTGTTGTTTTTCTAGCTAAAAACAATAAGAGTGGTAGTTGAAGTAAACGCATCGACATCAAGTTTTTATCTATAAAGGAACGTGTTAATGTTAAGAAAGTGGTCATTGAATACGTTAGCACCGAATTGATGATAGTTGATCCTTTAATAAAAGACATGTCACTAGTAAAGTTCAAGGATCATATTATTAGAATGTGATTGAGTTCCATTATATAATTTTCATTGTATGGACAATGTTAATTTCATAAAACTCTTATAATATTTTCTCATATTATGGTTCACATTATTGAGTTTTGAGAAAATTGATTATTTTAGACTTGAAATAAACATAGGGTTTATTCATTAAGTAATGATAACACATTTAATTGATACAATTATAGTATACCGTAATATATGGAAGATAATACTCAACTATTAGAGGACCTATCGTCATGATTCATATATTATACTTAGATCGGATTAGGATGTGATACCAAGTTAAACATATGGACCAAGTGGGAGAATGTAATAACCTTTCATATTCTTGCTATAGTAATGGTCCAAACGTTATGCATTTAGTGGGTTTTCAATTCTTGGTTTTATGGTAACTTTTATAGTGCTTGATGGTAGCACATTCATATAGGTTTTTTCTCTGATTTTGGGTCCCAAAAGCTTTTGTTCTCTATTGTTAACATACACCATCGTATTTGGAAATTAAGAGCTTAGAAGAATTCTAAAAATACATCCCTTTCAAACCAAACAATAATGGCAGGAGCTAATTTTGTTTTTCTCCACATTTATTTCATTTGCTTATTGTAATATATATTATTGTTCAATGTATGTTAGAATGTGCATACAAATGATTGAAAGTTTCGATCTTGAAAGAGAACGATTAAAGGTTATGGTTACTGTTTTTTCTTTTTCTTTTGGATTATTTTGTTTTCTGTTAAACGTATAGAGTTCCGATGATATATTAATTTGAGGGCTCAATATATTCCTAATATTATAACTTCAGTAAACCAAAATTTTATAATTTAAATTACTAACTTATGTTGTATTATAGTTTTATGGTCCAACTTAGATTAATGGGTTAAATTGATGATTTTAATAAATTAATAAGATACTCTTTAAAAAGACCCCATAAAATTTTGCTCTTATCTTAAATTATTGACGTCAGATTATAAATGTGTAATCAAAATTTTATTAAAATTAAATTTTATGTAGAATATTTTTAATTTATATATTTAATTTATAATAATTTTGTGTTAATGAAATATATGTTTATTGAATTTTGAGTACGCTTTATAAATTTAAATAAAATTTATCAAATTAAATGCATCAATTTATTAATTTCTCTTTCAATTAATTTACATATAATTGAATTTTCTAAGGTGGTTTAAGAATCCATTCCTCCTTTTGAACTCCCTTCTATATCTAAACTAATTTAGGGATCATAAAATTTATTCCGATCTAACTTGACTTAAAGTTAGCAGAATTAACTATTAGATTAAGTTGATTGAACTTCATATTATTCTTGATCTTTTATTATAAAAATTTTGAATTTTAAGTTAAGCTTGAACTCGGATTCTACCGTTCAATCTAACTCGAAACTTAATTATATTAAAATAATGTTATTTTATTTTTAAAAACTATATGTTTCTTTAACAATAAAGGATATTTAAAAAAATTAGCCCAAAGGCCAATTGGGCTGGTTCCTAATTCTTATATTGAAAGTAAAAAGACAATGAAAAGAAAAGTGATTTTACAAATAAATCAGTCCATCACAAAACTTACAAAATTAGACTTTTAGACTCAATTTTATCCAAATAGACTTTGAAATATTTAATATTTTTATAACAATTTTAGAAGTCGGGCTTTAAAAATTTTAGGCTAAATATGGGCTATAGGGACCTGAACCTGGTCTGCTCCATTGTTGTTCCTCGGCTTTCTTTCCAAAAATGGAACAAATTTATTTGTGTGTGAAATTAACTAACCTTAAACTTTGAATCTATAATCTTATCATCGTTACAATGACACTGATATTTTCACTATGTTTATGATGTATAGGGAATAGTAGTAGATATCCATAAGCTCTGGTTTTGCAGGATTTTTCTAGCTAATATACAGACATTGCCTGTCATCAAATTTCCTTTCCAGCTATTTGCAGTCTACACTCAAAATTCCAACATTATCCAGGTCCGGTCCGGTCCCATCCCATCCCTGAAAAACTGCAAACTCAAGATTTCTTGATACCTAAAGTGCAGAGACAATGGTGGTAGATCCTATTTTAACCCAAACCAACATGAACATGATCGTCTTGAGGTACTAGGATGACCTGATCATGTACAAAGGCTACAGCCAAAACTGTTACGAAATAGGATGGAATGAGGCGAGTTCGTAACGAAATCAATAACCCTGGAAGTGAATGTAAGATCAGGATGGAAACTTCTGAGGTTCTTAAACTGATTTCAGTAGCTGAGCTCATGATGATATGTTTAGATGCTGATGATGCTTCTAAACTTTTGGATCACATACTGGCAGGATCAAAATTTAGCCTGAGCTAATCACATGGAGAAAGATACATCAACTTCTGCTATATGCAGAAGCTAAACCAATCTGGAGAAGAGTATATGAGATTGAACCAGTCTCTACGCCAAATACAGCTAGAGCTCGAGCAAAAGGCTCACCTCTATACATCTCGACCTTGTCACTCGTATTAGATTAATTTCAACCCCCATAGAACTCTACCTAAAACCCAGAAACCATGTCGTTCGTATAGACCTCTCAAATATTTACCACGTCACCTTTGAGTATTATAACTTTCTAGGCTAAAGAAGTCCGTGGTATAATTCATATTACCACCAGCCATTCTCTGAAACAATCTGATTTGTTCAGATTGTATGTCAGAGTTGAAAACCAAGCTCGACCCAACTCTCATTCCATTTGTCAGATCCGCCGAATATGAGCTTTCAAATGCTCTGAGAACCTGAGAAACATCAGTGGGTTGAGAATATTATACACTTGCATCATCCCTAAATTTCTTCAATATAACAGCTACTTGGATCTGCATAACCAGTACAAACTACCTGACTCATCCTAGGCCTCATAGCAGCCGAATGTCGAACACAGGCAGCAGCAGCCTTCATCATCCTCAACATTTCACTTTCAATATAGTTCTTTCCAAGCCTGGGATCTACCAAACCATCAATTACCTCACTCTCTTGGACATCATTTAGCAAAGGTCGAGCCTGAAACAAAATTTTGCCCTTGGATGAATAAAACAAGAAGTTGAGAAATAAAGCTTTTATTCAAAATTCATAGTTTTGCGAATCCCTCTACTGTGTTTTATTCCATTCACATATACCTTTGCTGTTTCCCATCAACAGTACCATGTTTATTCAAAGTTCGCATAGGTTTGGTTTGTTCAACTCAAAAGTATGTTTTTGATTAAAAACATAGATCCATAAAAAGAGCAGGAAGCCCAACTTCACATTCAGTAAACAAAATCACACATTGCTATTACTAAAACTATTCCAGATAGAAGCAGCTGACGCTAGATTCTCAACAAAACCCAACAGTCTAAACAAGCAAAAGGATTCTTAGCTGTCAATGTCATTAACGACTGAACATATGTAGAAAATTTTACGTGTGATCCACAAAACAGGAAAATGCTAACTAATAGAATAAAATAATAGTTTACCCATTCAACAAGACTCTCATCTCCTAACGGCCGTGTAGTATCCACTGGCTTCCGACCAGTGATTAGCTCCAAAAGCACTACCCCAAACGAGAAAACATCTGATTTCTCCGTTAATCTGCCGGTTGACGCATACTCAGGTGCCATGTATCTAAAACCAAGAAAAGTTTCACACTTACTACCATTTTGATAGTCCAAACCTCCAAGCACATTGAAACAAACATCATATCAGCTACTTACCCAAAAGTTCCCATTACACGTGTTGTTACATGAGTATTTGCATCAAAAGCCATTTTGGCAAGCCCAAAATCTGAAACCTGAAAAGCCGAACTTATGGAAGGTTAAAGCATAACCTACTTTAAATGGCCCACAAATCTGCTAAAGGGAGTAACTTTTTATACCTTAGCTTCAAACTTGTCATCTAAAAGAATATTTGATGACTTGATATCCCTGTGAATAACACGAGGATCGCCTACACGCACAACAATCAAAGAAATAAACAACAGTTGCCCAAAGCTAAATCCTTACAAAACTACATATTATTTTCAGAAATGGCATGTTGCACCAATACGGTGACAAATTCTTTTTCCATAAAATATATGCTCACCTTAATCTGTTCAATATTCACATATTCTACAATAATGTAAAGCTTGCCATATATTTTTGATGGGACTACTCAACATTGTGTTATGGATATTCAAAACTCTAATTATAGAAGACTTGGTCTTGGCAATTTGGAAACAGTGTTTTTAATTTATCTTTTCCTTGTAGCCCTTATAGGAAAGAAAGGAGAAAGAGGACTCTGTTTGATATATCTGAAGGGTGATCAAATACTAGACATCTTCCTTCTGCGAGCCTGAATTCCATCAAAGTAGAAATAAATGTACAGTGTACCTTAGACCTTATCCAGTGTCCAATATCAACACAATTTGATTGCCAATAAAAGCTAGCATCTTATAATTTCAGGATACATAATAGGCTGAGAGAAGAAACAAGCAAGAAAAGTCCCGAAGATATGGCACTATGAATGCAAATATCAAATTAGCTATCAAAATGCCAATGATATACTTACAATCTTCATGGAGATAAGCTAGTCCACGAGATGCACCAAGTGCAATCCTAAAGCGTGTTGCCCAGTCCAGCCCTGGCCCACCTTCCCCTACAAAAATTTAATAATATATTGCTCTAGTCTGACCAGCTACAGTTAAATAATACTTCAAACAAGTTTTAACTAACCATGAAGATGGAAATGAAGGGTATTGTTAGGCACATAGTCATATAGAAGCAATCGTTGGCTCTCAGAAATGCAGTAACCCACAAGTGAAACCAAGTGGCGGTGGTGTATGCGACTAATAATCTCAACTTCAGCTTTAAACTCCCGCTCACCCTGTCCTCCCCAAATATTAAGCTGTTTAACTGCTACCTCTCTCCCATCTGGCAAGCAACCTTTATAAACAGAACCAAATCCACCTTTCCCCAAAAGATTCTGTGATGAAAACCCATTTGTGGCTTCGACTATTTCTTCATATGTAAACCATGTCTTTGAACTGTCTAATCTGTCGGATTGTGTTGGTGAAATGACTATGCCACTGCTAGAGCTACTTCCCATTAACGGAGCAGGAGATCCCATCTTCTTTAAAGTTGAATCTGGATAGAAAGTTCCGAAGCCTTCAAACTCCAATAAATGACACTACTGAAATGAAATATGCCTAAAGAAGCTAAAACAAATTACCTACCAATAAAATGCCACTAGAATTCATAATCTCTGTTGCTTTTATTACAAGAATTTGATTATCGTAACTCCTAATCTGTCACATGCAGTATCAATGGTGAAGGACATATTAGATGTTACCTATAAGGTACTTTTAAATATTTTATTTGTTCATTAGCTACAGCTCATACCATCAATAAGTAGCCTCATAACAGGGTAAAGAGTATTAATTCATGACTAAGCAAAACATTTACCTGATGAATAAGCAGGCATAATATAACCTCCGTTGCGTACTGAAGCTACTTTTCTCCACTTCATGCACCAGATACCCAATCCAATCAGGATGAGAATTATTACTACTACAGACATGCTGATAGCTGCAATAACTCCAACACCTATACCATTGCTATGTCTGGATTTTGAATTGTCTTGCAGAGTGGCATTCACAAATGGAGAAGGAGAAGGTGGTGGATGAAGGAAAGAAGGAGATCCCAACCTTAATGGTGGAGGTGGGGGCAACGGCCTTGGAATAGATTTCGATGGTGAGGGAGCTGGGGGTGGATTTCTAGGAGTAGGGATAGGTGGAGGAGGCGCATCCTTTGCAGGAGTTGGTGGTGGGGCTGGGGGTGAATTGCTAGGTGGTTTGGATGGTGAAGATGTAGGTGAAGCAGGTGATGGGAAATGTGCTGACGATGCAGGTGGAGGTGGACTCTTGGGTGGATCTGCTCTTGGTGGTGGAGGAGAGCTTGGTGGTGGTTCTGGTACAGGTGGTGGAGGCAATGTTGGCAGTGGAGGGGAGCTCTTTGGTGGATTTATTACCGGTGTTCGAGGTGAATTCTCTGGTGTTGGAGCTGATGTTGGTGGTGGAGGAGAGGTCTTTGGCGGAGAAGAAGTTCGTGGTGGTGGAGGAGAGGTCTTTGGGGGAGAAGAAGTTTGTGGTGGTGGAGGAGAGGTCTTTGGCGGAGAAGTTTGTGGTGGCGGAGAAGAAGTTTGTGGTGGTGAAGGAGAGGTCTTTGGCGGAGAAGAAGTTTGTGGTGGTGGAGTTGATGCCTGTGTTGGAGTAGAGCTTGGTGGCGTATTTGTTATAAGTGGTGGGGGTGAATTCTGTGGTGGAGTTGATGTTGATGGTGGAGGAGAGCTTTGTGGTGGATTTGTTACTGATGGTGGAGGCGAAGTTCCTGGAGGAGTACGTGGAGACACAGGAGGAGGTTCGCTCACTGGTGAACTTGCTGACATTGGGGATTGTGGTGAATTTGACATTGATGGAGGGGCAAAACTAGGAGGTATAAGATCTGTAGGCGCTAATGGTGGTGTTGGTGATGGTGGGACACTAGGAGGGGGAATAGGTGCAGGAACAACTGGAGGAGGTTCAGGTGGTGGTGATGGTATTGCAGTAGGAGATGTACTTGGAGGGGGGGTTGTCATCAATACTTATCCAATCTTACCACGTTTCCCTCTAAGATCATATAATTCATCAATGCAATACATGAATTTTCACAAAATTCTCAATTCATTGAGCAAGCAAAAACTGAAACAATCTCAAAGATCAACCTCAAATACAAACTCAGATTTCCAAACTTCGGAATTGCAGATAAGAAAAGCACCAAACTTCACCAACCAAAGCGTAAACTTAAAAAAACATACTTCAGAACTCACTAACCCCGATGGAACCAAACCACCATGAATCTCGATAAACTGATTCCAGTAAGTATCCAAGTTTCTGTGCTAAACCCAGATCACTAATCCCAGTTTCAAGTAAAACCCTCGAACCATTTATCGCTCTAAAACCCAGAGAAAAACGATTAACTCCAAACCTCAACCCTACATCAACTTCCAAACTATAATCCAAGTACCACCCAGATTACTACGCCAAGACTAAAACCAATATAAGAACTTTCTATCAATTAGCCATCCAGCATCACGAGTGTACAGAACATCAGAGCATTAACACTCCCTACTGTCGGTTAACAAATGCACCAAAATCTGTATCATCGAAAAGCAACCAGATGCCAAAAAGACGTAAAGATTTCACCTTTCTTTTGCCACGTCTCTGGATTCTTCAAACAAATCTAACCCAGGCAAGCTCGGGTGGCTCTTATAAGCTTTGACCCTCTCCTTGCTAAAAACACGGAATGTGGGTCCTCAAAGTCAAACCGGATTACGCCAGCCAGACCCAGTTTGTTGTGTTGTGTTTTCAAATTCAAAACGGGATAACAGAATCATTACCAATATCATTTGAAGCAACGAACTTGCTTCATGTTGACGTCTAGTAACCATAAAAAAGACATAAATGGCTATGATTAGTATAAATAATGAAGATTAGAAGCCATAGATTTGGTAAAAAGCCCAACTTGTCAGATTCTTTTTCTTTGTTTATTACCTCAAAAGAATGTTTCTTTGTGTCCAAAATGACAAAGATTTTGTTAAGAATTTAGTACTCTTTTTCTCCCAACAATTCATTTTTTAGTGATTTGCACACTCTCAGTACTAATTAAAGGTAAGACTGCGAATTAATTAACTCTTTTAAATTTTACGTTCCAACGAAACTCTTATTGAACTGCAGATATTATTAGTGTTGATCAATATTTGATTGCATAGTCGACGGATTTAAGAAAAATCAATTAAAATCATTAAAATAGTCTATTAAACAGATTATCATAAACATTAATAATAAAAATGGAGAATATCATCTTTTGTAATTTTGAGGTAGATTAAGAATCAAACTCGTTTTTGTTTAATATATAATGAAAATAATTAATATGACTCTTAAGCGACAACGACAGTCTCCTTCGTTCGTCTTACTAATTTAACTTTCAATTCGATTTTAAAATATTGTTTAAGATTATATCATAATTAAAAATATTGTTTAAGATTATATCATAATTAGTATAGTGAGATAATATTATTTTTAAGAATACGGATTAAAAATCTCATTATTAAAATTTGGATTATTACGATTAATTTAAACATTGTGGAACTATTACAAGGATTAATATGATGAAAATGTTTAAATTAATACAAACATTATGGAACTATTACAAACATTGTGTTAGCTCGGGTCTAATTCGATTCAATTTAACGATAACAGGCTTGACTCGAATTGATCAAGTTTTAGTTTGTATTTAGACTTTTTAATTTTCAAGTTTCAAATTAAACTGAACCTAAATTGCTTAATCTAACTTGACCCGAAATCTTAATTTATCAAATATAAATGATCTTTTTGAGTAAAACAATGTCATTTTAATTTTTTAAATATATTTAATAAATTATTTGAAGACTGTGATATTTAAAATAATTTACACTTCTCTTATCAATATTATAAAAATAATTATTGAAAATATTATTTTAATTTTAATAAAATGCATATGATGACCGTGTCAAGAACAGATATATATACTCTGGGTCCTCTGTTATTAATGCAGTGATCTTGCAGCAGCCCAAAAGTCCTGATATGAGCTTTACGACGTAAATAAGCTTTTATGGGCAGAAGACTTTTTAAAACTATTTTCAGATTTTCGAAACCAAATTTGTTTAGGAAAGAAGACTGGAGAATACACGAGGAAGACTTTTAGTCTTCATAATTTTTTCTCATTTTCACAATCAGGGTTAGCATTTAGGCTCGGACCAGCCTGAAATCTATGCCCGAAGCCCGAGTTGACTGGAATCCTGGCCAGACTCGGTAGGCCGATCCAAGCCAGCTTAGACCAAATCGACGTCGTTTGAAAAACCAATTGATCAAAATGACAGGCTATGGTCCATTGCCAATCCTAATTTTACCTTAATTTTCACAAACAGTAACCACATAATCCGTCATTAATGGCAAGTTTCTATACTTCTGCAAAATGCAACAGCCAAGTTCAAATGCAAGAAGGGGAAATTTAAAAAAAAAAAGATAAACATAATAACATAACCCATTTCCATTATCATCATTAGAAGGATTGCACTTTAACAGGAGTAAGACCATGAAATAAGTGAGGGAACTGAAAAGGAGCACCTAAGACCACAATGCACGGACCAAGCTCACAAGAAAGCTACTTTTTTTGGTAATGTCTAATCTCTGTAGCTATCAGTGCTCTCAATTTAGAGCTCCATTGGTTTTGTGTTACTGTTTTTGTTAGTGCTTCTTGAGAAGATACAACAATGGAAAAATATTCCAGAATTGATTATGCTACCTTCTAAATGCTTTACTTTTGAGTGTTAGAGAACATATGCATATTCAAAAAAGAAGAAGTTCAAAATCACTCAAATTATGATAACTTTAACCAACTCTATTCCTGGATCTTCAGTGCTAATACTGGTTCCACTAGATTTATAGAACTTCAAAACTAAGGTTGTCAAGTTGCCAGAATCGTGGTGGCCTCCATAGACAATCCAATCTGTTATCCTTTTGTTTTGACGAGCAGAAATCAGGAGGTTTAAAATGAAGCTTTGCTAAGAGACTTTGAGCTGAGTAAAGGGGTCCGCATCAACTTGATGGACAAGGATGAAAACATTGTGCAAACCTGAAAATCAGTTTAACTTGTTGGCCTGTCTAGTGTTTCTTCTTAAGATTATCTCGGCTGCCCAACTCTTTCCTATATCAGTCTGAAATTTTCCTACAGAAGAAAACATTGAGCTAAAATGATGAACAGTTTGAATATTCAAGTAATACTAAAGAATGTGTTGGCCATGTATAATGCTTGCAGTTGCATAATAGTAACTCTACCTGCTGTTGAAAGGAAAAACTCATCCAAAACTTTCCCATGTTCTGCACAAATATAATGATCTATTATCAGACAACTCAGAGAAAAATCAAGCAATTAAAAGAAATATTAATCTGAAATCTTACCCATTTCATACTCCAATGCTTGCAAAATCATCTCAACCTGAAAGGAAGGTAAGCAGGATCATCAAATGTGAGTCTACAATGAATATGTATTACAGGACAACACAAGTATGGAGATTACAAATGAGACCGACTACCCACATCTTTGGATAGAAGTAAAACAACTACATTTATGGTTATCTTAAGCCCTCAATTGTCTTTTTCGAAATAGCTTTTATGAAGTACGAGCTATCAATGCTTTTAATTGTTTTAAGATATATAAACACTTAGCTATGAGACAATATTATATGTTGCAATGTTGAAAACAAGACTTTTACATGCTTTATGCACACCCTTAACCTATTAAAACAAATGATCTACATATACACATACTTTATCAAGATCTTTCACAAGATTGGCCTCTAAAGAAGCATTGTTTTCATACTCCTCCCATAGTTTTTTGATCTCTTCAGCTGCAATAAGAGCATATCCAATTTCAGAACAGTTTAAAGGCAATATAGCAAACCAATCCAACTGCAAGGCAGAATGGTTTTATGAAGTACCCCTCATTCCTCCACCAAGAACTTCGCACATTTCATTTAAAGCTGCTTGCTCCATTCTGCTCTTTTCATGTTTAGGCACACCATCAGATGGTGTTATATCTCCAACAATAGCTATCAAAGTCCAATCCCAACTCAAATCTCAAAAGAAAGGAAACAATACCAAGTAGAATTATTTTAAGAAAAATAAGAATCTGTTAGTCACCAATCCACAACATAAATATCCTCTTTCTGAAGAGAACTTGTTACAATTGACAGATTACATCTTGATGATGATCCATAACACTTCTTATATAGGACAAGGTGTAAGTAGGTTTAGGTATGTCCTAATGCAAAATATAACAACCTAACCATTTATATCTTCTTAAAAGGATTAAATAATAAGCACTGTAAAGTCTTATAACATTAAGTGTCCTATTCTTTACTTCCAATTTTCCCCTTCTCCCTTAAGAATTTTCTTCTCCAGTTTCATCTCATACAACATCCATTCTACAAACCAGCTTGAGACCCAAGTGGAAAAACTGATCATTTAAGTTGCAATTGTACACTCAAGAATTAAGGGATTTAGAATTCATTCCATTGTATTGACAAGGCAATCATATTTCAAATCAAGTGGAATTAATACCTTCTGCAATATCATGGACAATTGCAATCTTTATGCACCTGTTTCAGTGATGAAAGAGGGGTTAAATCAGGAATCAAATCCTAGCAGTATTTAAGGAGTCTAAAATCACCCCTTCAAAAATTGGCCTCTCATTACAAGTTTGGATTGTATAAAAAGGTATCCTGCAGGATTTTCAGGAACAGAACCTCATAAATATACCTTATAAGTTGGGCCTAACCCAACCAAATGCCACTCATTTCCATTTCCCAAATGTCAAGATAAAATAAATCAGGTTACATTATTAACCTGTGACAGGCAAATAACACAGAAAAATGGCCACAAGTTTGTGTACAGAAGCATAATAAGTAGAGAAAACAGCTAAGATCCAAAAGCCAAAAACCAATGCTTTACATAAGATGGGAACTGCAGTTCTATAGGAAGGCAAGTAAAAAGGGTATAAGTTAAAGCCTTGACATAAAATGGAAAAGTCCAACCTTTCGCGATTTACGCCAGGAAGATCACCAGCAATAAGAGCCATCAAAGCCATCCGGTACATATGATCAGCAATTGATTCAGGACCCTTTATTCCATGGTTGATCCAACCCTTACGTTTAGTGGTCTGACAAAGAGAGAGAGAGAGGGGTTAACAAGCCTTTATGTGCCACTATTATGTAATGCAGGTTCCTTGAAATATCAAATAAGTCCTACATGAGATGGGTTATCTTCCAAACATACATCTGATCCCTAAAACAATCCAATTCAATCTAAAAATCATTTACAACAACTTGATAGACAAAATTTTCAAAGCAATGACTAGAAAGACACTTAGCAAGGACACACTTGAACATTATTTAATTATTTTTCTGCTCTAAGAATTTCGACTATATAAGAAAAATGCAATCTTTAAACAAGACAAGCTAAAAAGGACTTAAATTTCTAACAACTAAGGCCTAACAATCAAAAGGGTAAACAAAGAACCACACTACCAAATTGCCCATTTCGACATTTAACTCCATACCTTCAATCGATGGCACAAAGTGAGAAAATCAATAGCAGAAGAAGAAGAAGAGACATGGGATCTTAAAGGATCGAAGCCGCCGTCAGAAGTGGTTTTGGTGTGAGAACGAACGGAGACAATTCTGGGAGTTGGTGAGTGGGAGAAGAACGGAAGAAGAGGAGAGCTATGAGGCCGCAGAAAGCGATCAAGTGGATGGTAATAGTGAGAAGCCATTCACAGTATCTTGTGCCCCTCTCTGTGTGTCGGTGAACTGGCTGTTTCTATGACAGTAAAACAACTATAGTTCTATTTTTAATTTTTGGTATTATTATTATTATTATTATTATTATTATTATTATTATTCAGTATTTAAAAAGTACTTTGATATTTAAAATTATAAGGAGCATTTGTCTTTTATTTTTATATTTATTTTAATTATAGAACAACAAATTTTGATGTTTCATTAATAAAATTGCAATAAAACTGTATTAGTTACATATATTATTATTTTCAACCCAATAAATAAAATTAATTTTAACATTTAAAATGATAATTAAATGTAAATTTATTATTAATTTTAATCAAAAATTTTGTCAATCCATATTATTAATAGTAATAAATATTCAATTTGATAAGTATTATATTTAACTTAATAAACATAAATTGGAATAGTTGTGTAAATATTCTCTAGGATAACATTTGTATAATCCAATGTTTTAAAAACCCCTTCGGACCTTCCGGTCCGACCGAAAACTTCTCTGAACCTTTCATTGGTGGGTTCGGTTTACTCTACTAACTCTCTCATATAAAAAGTAGGTTTAACCTTTTAGAGACGGATTGGACGGTCCGGTAAATCCGGTTTTATTTATACCTCCATTGAGCGGCGACTGAGGCTCGGGAGCTGAGGTGAGCGTGTCCGTCGACTCGATGATGGAGTTGGATTGGTCGGGGGAAGAGAAGAAGAAGCGTTGGGAAGCGAAGATGGTGGCGAGATCAGGAGGAGAGTCGATGTCAAAGTCGGAGTCGGTGTCGGAGGAGAAGGAGGAGTTGGTTGAGTGAGTGCTGAGGGACTTGGAGGTGGGAGTAGAGGAGAGGTCATAGACAGTGTTGAAGTTCTTGGTCATGGTTGAAGTTTCATCTTCTTATTTGGTGGGCAATGGATGTGAGGATGAGATTATTGTGGGAGGCGTTTGAGAAGCTCTTCCAAAAGATGGTAGACATCTAAGCTCTTGGTAGTTGTGCCATCGATGCTGGGCAGACATTTGAGGAGTCAAGGAGAGTAATAACATTTTCTTTTTAGTTTTGATTTGTTTAGTGAAAAGCGGCGAAAGAAGAAATGAAAGGATCCGGAATCCGTGAGCTTAAATTTTGTGTGGTTCAGAAATATTATTTTAATTATTATTTTAATATTTATATTAAACTTATATTTATTTATTATTAATTCATTATATAATAATAGACATTGATGTATTTTTGTTTCAATAATATATTTTATTTTACTTATTTTATAAGTTTTATTTCTTATTTATTATATCTAGGTTTTATAGCGGTTCACTCTGAGTTGAACCTCTAAACCTTAAACCTTTCCTTCGATTAGGTTTAATGTAAATTAGGTTTTAAAACATTGGTATAATCAAGCTCGAATCGGGTTAGACTCGAGTTAAAGTTATTCTGTCTGACTTAAAATTTGAAAATATCATAAAATGATATTATTTTATTAATTAATTAAAAAAATAATTTAGTTCGAATCCAAAATTAAGTCTGTGAGAATTTAAAATTGAAAATTTTGAACGTGTTTAGATTTTGGGCTGAACTTCAAGGCTTGATAGTTTGAACCTCATCCATCCAATACTAATTCTAATATTGGCAAATATTATTCAAGTAATATTTAGAGATATTAAAAATGACGCAACTGATAGCCGTACAAAAAATTACAAAACGATGTCATTTTATTAAATTTTTATTAAAAATATGAGGTTGAGCTGGACTAAGAATATGAGGTCGGGTCATGCCTAGTAATATTTTGAGGGAGTCACATTAATAATTTTGAAGATATTATACCTTATAAATACAAATTATAAATAAACTCAAATTAGAGTAGTATTAGATATGTATGATTGTATTGAATTTGTGTCACATATGATATATATATTTGATTTTTTGATATTGAAAGCTTTATTGGACAGAATGATAAACTTTTATCATTTGTCGGTCAAATAATTTTAAACTTGGTCAGCTTATATAGGAGTTTGATTTAATTGTTTTACTGATTTTATTATTATTATAACTACTATAATTGATTATTATACAAGGGAAAGAATGATAGTATTTTTCGAATATTGAACAACAATTAGTTATGATTTTATGATTTTAATAAACTTACATTTAAACAAATCAAATTTAATTCAATTAAAGATAATAAAGTAGAAAAAAAGGAAACAATTGCAACCTGGGAGAGTGAGACCCATCAATTTTCTATAGTTAAGTCATGCTTTTATTAGGAGTTATTGTTTTAGGCTATGTTTAATATGGGATTTACTAATATAATAGAATGTAATATTATTTCATCATTTACAACGAAGGTTTATAATAGAATAAGATAGAAGGGAAGAATTTTATATTACAGCACATTCTACCTTAAGCAGTAAAAAAAAAAACCTCGATTTGAGATTTATGATAAAATATAAAATGATAAACAATTTTATTTATTCAAATAACATTTCACTAGATTATATTATGAACCCTTCAATTCTTTTCAAACAATAATTTTCTAATATTACATATATTTACATTTTATTTCATTATAAATTATTTCATTCAATTAAAATTTTACATCTAACCAAATATAACCTTTGAGCTAGAGAGTTTCATGATATAACTAAGAAGAATGTTTATAAGTAGCTTTCCTTTACTTTGTGAGATTTAAATAACAAGAATTTGGCAATTAACACAAGCGTTCTACTTATTTACTTCCTAATGCACTTATGATCTTTTACCAACCCAAAAAATAAATAAAGAGCAAAAGTAGATGCATGAGATACTTTGAGTAAACAAATAAAGAAAATTAGAAGGTGGGTTGCATAGAGAGAAGCATAAACATGTATGTTAAGTATTTTCTGCTTTCCTTACTTTTTATTTACCATTCATGATAGCCTAAGAAACTTGGTGTTGGTTGTTAAAATTTATATGTAAAATATATGGAAATTAATGTTAATAAAAATAAATAATTAATTATTATTTTAAATTTATATTATTACAACTTTTGGAGACATGGTTGATGTATAATTATCAAGTATGCAGTCTAATATATTAATGAACTATTTTATAATTTTAAAAAAAATTTAAAATTATTTCATAAATTTAAAAATTATTATCCAAGTATTAACGAGTGTCGAGACAATATCATACCAGAATCTAATCTAATACCAAGGTCGATGCGTATTCATAACATTGCTTTTCAATCAAACCCATCTAGAAAATTCGTTGTAAATTAAGTACAATTTTATTTAAAATAGTTTTTTTTTTTTCTCTTCAAACACCAAAGACTATGATTCAACTTTCATTCCCGTTTGTTCTTAATATGATGTGTCTGCTTGAAACTCCATGTTAGCACCAAACTTCTATTCATTCTCTTCAATACAAACCTCTCAACCAATACCTAGGTACCAAAACTCCAATTCTCCGTTCCTGAAGATTCCTCCAATCCTTTCACCTTCACTTTCCCTTCTTCCCCAATCCATCCAAGCATCCTCTCTTCCCATTTGTTTCTCTCAACTATTGCTAAACTCATCCCTATACTGTTTTCTTCAACTTCCGTGTCAAACCAAATCACCCCATCAATCACTTTCCTGTTCAAAGCTTGTCCTTTTCCTGCAATTTCCACCATTTCAGTATCAATTGTCACGACACCTCCTTTGCCAGGTTCATTGTCACAAGCAACAATTTGTTCCCGTTGTTGTTCAAGTATCATCTGGTAATATGCTAAGTGGGTACTATGCTCTTTGATGTTTCCTTCATTTATGAACATGAATGGAACATACCATTTTCCTGCCGTAACAAGCCTCGAAAGTTTTTCTGATAATGGGAAATTGAAGTCTGACAAGAAAGACAGAGCATGAGAGAATTTCCGTCTTTGTTTATCAGAAAAGCCAGCAAAATATATACACAGATTTTCCCTAAACTTGCTCCTAAGATCAAGCTACCGATGTACATAATATCCACTTGCCTCTATAAAGATATACATACCAACTAAGGAATATACACAAAAGATATGTTTACATTTATCAAACACTAACACCTCCCCTTAAGTTGGTGCATGAAGATCCGTAATGCCCAACTTGCAAAAGAAATGATCGTAAACATATCAAACACTAACACCTCCCCTTAAGTTGGTGCATGAAGATCCGTAATGCCCAACTTGCAAAAGAAATGATCGTACTGAGGTTTACCCAAGGTTTTCGTGAAAAGGTCAGCAAGTTGTGTGTTGGTACGAACAAAGGTTGTTTGAATATTACCAGATAAGATCTCATCACGAATAAAATAACAGTCGACTTCAATGTGCTTTGTCCGTTCATGAAAAACAGGATTTTTAGCTATGTGTAGTGTAACATTCCATCCTCGACGGGAATGGTAAAATAGTAAATTTGACATAGGATGAGATGGATCGAATGACTTAGGACTGTTCATGCATAATAGGATTGGTACACAGTATCATTTGTGCACATGAAAGTACTATACATGCATACATGACATTCCCGGTTTTCGTGCCTAATGTAATTTTATTGTGATTAACGTAGTTATTGGGTTTGAAAAATTATTCTGAGTGAGCCATTGAATGTTTTTTATTTTAAGGGATTTTCAGGAATTTTTCTGGAATTTTCTGAAGAAAATTTCCGGACCGGAAAAATCGCCAAGTGGCGAACCGATTGATTTTCGGTAGCGAAAATTTCTATCCAATGGCACTACAATATTGGGTACATTATTTTGGGATTGAAATTAGGGTCATTGGAATTGAATAGGTCAAATTTATGTCATTAGGGTTTAATTCCATTAATTGCCAAGTGTCATTAGTTTGACTTTTCTTTAGTCCTTCCTCCAATTGCCAAGTGTCCCACCATTAATGCATTGTTATCCTTAATTTCGGTGATGCTTTATTTAAAGAATGAAAAGATGAAGTTCTTGCCTTTTTATTTAACCCATCCGAAAACCTTCCTTTTATTTTCTCTTCTCCATTGCTTTCACCTTCTTTAAGTAATCCTTCCTCCAAATTCAAGAGCTCTTCTTCATGCAACCAAGCTCCTTCCTTTCTATGATGACCTTACACTTGCATGTGTTAGAAGAGAGAGGAGAAGGTGTTGAGTAAGAGTAGTAAGTAAAGAATTGAAGAGATTGAAGATGGAAAAAGCTTGAATTGGTAAGTGTTTAATGATGCTTTAATTATGTCTTTTATGAATCATGGTTGTTAGATGCATTCAATAGGAGTTATGGTGCATTTATTGTGTTTATTGATGCATTAATTTGATGACAATTATAGTTTGAATTGGTGGGTAAGGTTATGTTGAATATGACTTGATTGATGAAGTAGTATGCTTGAAGTGTGTTTTAGCTTAGTGTTGGATTGATTTTGACTTGGGAGATTAATGAAAACTACTTGAATAGGATGCTGCCAAATTGTGACTAGTAGCTTAAGTGAATGTATTAATGATCTAGTAACTTATTTCTTGTTCATTGGGATGCTTATGCATGTGGAATTGGTGTTAGAAGTGATAGTATATAAGTTGAAGATGAAAGCTGGAAAATTGGTTTTTGACTACTGTACTGTTTTAAGCATAACTCATTGTGTGGTTATGCAAATGAGTCGAGGTTGTGCCCAATGAAACTTTGGTTTGTTGGCTACATTTTTGTGTGAAATAGGTGTTGTCCAATTTTAGCCTTAAGAGGGTGAATTTTAGCTTGGAAAGTCACTGTTGATGATTGGTGTGTACAGTATCCGAATCAATGACTTACTAGTTTTGATGATTTTTCTACATTAATTGAGAATGAATTAGGGAAAATGGTCTAAATGAAAATTGAAGCCTGTATTGTTAGCTTTCCAATGCCACTGATTTTACAATTTTTAGATATGTACGTTGGGAGTTATGAACTGTTAACTATTGACTGATTTTGTACATTGTGGGGAAACTTAGCCTAAGTGTCAGATTTGTGAGCATTCGGATTGGAAGCAATTTTAGCAATTTCTGTTAATTGAATTGGCTTGAGTGATCTTCTGAAAAGTTGTAGAGGAAACATTGATCTTGAAAATGGTATTTAGCATGCAATTTTTGGAAATCAGATTTGGGAGTTATGAATTTTCAAACACTGAACCTGCATTAGGTTATTAACTTCCCTGATCAGCAGAAACTTGCGTGACAAGTTTGAAATTGTTAGGGATGGAATTGGATTCTGAGTTCTTCATGAAAAGTGTAGTAATGTGTTTTATCTTTCCAGTGATATAAGGTAGTGATTTTCTTGACATGTGTACAAGGAGTTATACTGATTTAAAAATTACTGTCCAGATTGAGTACTTTCAGGGGCAGCAGCATTCACTGAATTGTTTGACCTAGTTAACAATTGAATTTGATTTTGGTTTGTTCATGAAAGTTGTTGATAACATTGGGATATTTCTGAGCATATTTATTGTGTAATTTTTAACTAAGGAACTGGAAAGTTACGGATTTTATAAACTGTTGCACTGTTTTGACAAATGTTGCACTATTTTGAGAGACATTGTGAGGGCAGTAACTTTGATTGCATTTTTGACACCCTTAGAGGTGAAATTGGCTTTTGTGTCCTTCATGAAACTTGTAGAGCTCTCTTTTCTCTATAAAATAGACACCAAGTTTGTCCATTTTGGAGTCCGGAGTAGGGAGTTATGCCCTATGTAAGTTGGGATGTCGAAGGACGTTGTTTCAGATCTGCTATTGTATAGCATAAGTCGACTTGCACCCCATATAAATCGACTAGTACATACACAGTGGTATAAGTCGACTTGCATCCTCAAACAAGTCGACTAGGATCATATATTTTCCTTTTTTTGCTCATAAGTTTTCCGTCCGACATCCGATTGACCTGATTCTTGAGGCATCGGACTCGTGAGACATTGAATTTCATTTCATGGGAAATTGGGAATTTTTGGACGGGAAATTGACCGGTGTCCGGGAAATGGGTATTTCATCACTGTTTTATTTAATTGGGGACCTAAAGAGATCCAAATTGGCGCCGTCGGCGCCATTAGATTTCTAATTTTTTAGGCAGTTATATGATGGAAAATATTGGATTAAGTAGGAATATCATGAACATGCATTGTGCACCTTCTAAGTGTTACATGTGCATTTCGAAATGATTCGATTGAACAATTGATAATGTTTATATCGTCCTTTGTTATAGAGTCACACTTGGGCGTTGGTCCACAAGCGTCATTGAGACTTCAGATTTTAGCTCGAATGCGGTGAGTAACTAGGTGGTTTACTCAATTATTATATGTCTCTTGTGGGGAATAACGGTGGGATTAGAGCGTGTTTGTTATGTCGAATTAGGATGGAGGTTCGATAAATTGGGAGAATTGACATAGAAGTGTATCTGGTTGTAATTGATGAACTGAATTGTTTCTCTTGTGTGAAAGTGTGATACATAAATGGCTTCATCTTTATCGCTTCATTGTTTCCTTGTGATATCTTGTGATCTTGTGATTCATTACTTGTAGTGTTCGAATGTGCTCATTGTGCATTGTTTGCTGCTACTGCATCTTGTATTCTCTTGGGCACGCATTGTTTTGTCTTGTTATTAAATTGGGCATATGCATTGCATACATCAATGCATAAACCGATAATAACAATAGTTGTGACCCGAGTTGCTCGATCATCGTCTTGAAAAGAGTCTCGAGCTCGAAGGAGTCCTACTCCTGAGGCATGGCGTCCATCGAACACCTTGTTCTTGATTAAGCGCTTCGGTCAAAACATGGCAATAAAGCTGGAAAGTGTCACATGTGCATTGCATACATCTTTGGATGAATAATGAATGCCTTTTTTGTATATAATGATATGATACGCCGACTTAGTCTTCTTGTGGATTGTATTCTTCTTGTCAAATGTTTATATGATGCATGAATTGGGTGAACCATCGATGATGGTTCCTCATTGAGTTCGCAAAACTCACCAAAATTTTGCATCTATTTTCAGGTCTTGAAGAATACCCGTTTGACACGGAGTATGTCTCTTGTAGGTAAGTGAAGGATAGAGGTCGGGATCGGTTTACGTCTGCATTAGTGTCGATAGAATTGTATTCTAAAATGATTATTTGTACTTGTAATGGGCGATGTGGTTCATTTTGTACATGAAATGGTTATTGTAATTTATTGTTGACTATTTGTATCAAGCGAAAATGTTTATCTATGCGTGGATGCAAATTGTCTCTGTTTTTTTGCATATGAGTGTAATAAAAGAAAAAGGGGTTTTCTTGAGATCTACCGGCGATGTAATCGCCACCCTCGCAGGCATGAACTCGGATATTGCCAACGATATCGGGTTCGGGTCACGCGGGAGTGGGGTGTTACATGTAGAGCCGTTTGGCTATCACAATGCAACATCATAGGCAGAGAATGAGACACACCCAAGCTTCGAATAATCTCCTTTAGCCACTTCAGCTCACATGTAGTCATAGCCATCGATCTATACTCTGCCTCCGTCGAGGATCGGGAGACAATTTGTTGCTTCTTAGTCTTCCAAGACATAGGAGAGTCCCCAAGCTGAACAAACCAACCTGTAAGAGGCCTACGTGTCAAAGGGCATCCTGCCCAATCTGATTCACACTAACCAAGAAGTCGTAAGTCAGACGAAGATTGTAATAAGATGCCTTGTCCTGGATTTGCTTTCAAGTATTGTACTACTCCCAAAGCAGCTTCCCAGTGCTCCTGCCTGGGTTGATGCATGAATTGAGATAAAAGATGAACATTATAAGATAGCTCCAGACGAGTAAAACATAAATATATCAGTCGACCAACCAATCGTCGATAGCGCTCAGGATCATTTAAACATGGGTCAGTGGCAAGAGCAAGTTTCTGATTCTGCTCCATAGGAATTGTTGCAGGTTTTCCTCCCAACAGACCAACTTCAGAGATAATATCCAGGACATACTTCCGTTGACACAGGAAAATACCAGTGGGATGTCGAGCAACTTCAACACCCAAAAAATATTTTAGAGTTCCCAAATCCTTCATGTGAAAACATGTGCTTAGATAGCATTTAAAGGTGTGAATCGCCTGCTTATCATTGCCCGAAACAATCAAATCGTCAATATAGATCAAAACATTGAGCTGAATCTCACCTTTATGGAATGAAAAAAGTGAGTAGTCTGCACAGGATTGAACAAAACCATAGGCTTTCAGGGCAGCTGATAGTTTGGCAAACCAACAACGGGGAGCCTGTTTCAAACCATAAAGTGACCTCTTCAAACGGCAAACTTTTCCTGGTTGTGTCACATGAAAACCTGGAGGCAATTTCATATAAACCTCTTCATCAAGGTCTCCATGCAAGAATGCATTATGTACATCCATCTGGTGTACTTCCCACTTCTTTACGGCTGCAACTGCCAAGAAAGTTCTAACAATAACCATTTTAGAAACTGGAGCAAAAGTATCTATGTAATCAATACCTTCCACTTGATGATTGCCAAAAATAACCAAGTGAGCCTTATATCGTTCAACAGTCCCATCTGAATGATATTTGATCTTATAAACCCATTTGTAGCCTAGAGCCTTTTTACCAGGAGGTAAATCAGTGATTATCCAGGTCCCATTATTTTCAAAGCTTCAATTTCTTTATTCATGGCAAAACGCCATTTTTCTACCTTTACTGCAGCTGAAAAATGTACTGGTTCCTATTTCGCAGTAATTGCTGCAAGAAAGTTTTTGTGGCCCACAGAAAATTTTTCACAACTCACAAAGTGTGCAAGGAGACAAATGTATGTCGTGATGGACGCGCTTTCTGAATGGTGTCAATGATAAAGTCCTTCAATAAGATCGAGGGATGCTTCTGACGTTTACCCTTTCCTAGTTCTTCTTCTCCACCTTCTCTTTCTTCACCTGCTTCGACTCGTTGGGGTTGAGTTTCTGGTAAGGGAGTCGCATCAAATAAGAGTTGTGGCAACATCACTCCTATCTCTTGGTCAGGCTCCTCATCAATATGCTCATCGTGGGTACCGCCCTTGCTTCAATATTCTCAAAATCATCAACATGATCAATGAGCATACTGGTGGGATTTTCTCTATGTGGGTGCACAGAATGCTCCACAGAGGCAAATGGAAATTCTTTTTCATAAAAAATGACATCTCGTGACACAAAAAATTTCTTGGTCTCCAAGTCGTACAATTTCCACCCTTTCTTGCCATATGGATATCCTATAAATATGCATTTCCTACTACGACTAGCAAATTTGTCGCCTTTGGTTTTTTGGTTATAAGCATAACAAAGACTGTAGCGCCCCCTTACAGCAGGGTATCCATCGGGACACCCGGAGGTCATTTCGGCACATATCCTACGATGAGGGCACGCTACGTTCGATCACTACATCCCTTTCTATGGCATGGTAACATAATTTAAGATCAAAGCATCATAAGAAGATCACAATATTTTAAAACCAACTTTTTTTTCCTCATTACATTTCACAAAAATCAAGGTCTACATTGTCTGACCACAATATCCGTATGTACATCATCAAAAAACCTAATACAATAGTACTACGTGAATGAGGAAAGTGTATCAAAATTTATTTAAACCATCCAAAAGAATCTCAGCTGACCGACCTTTGAGCCATGACCTCAATCTCCAATCGCAATCTACTCGGCTAGAAGATCCTCTTTAACAACTAGAGTTGTCTCTCGGTCCTGAAAAGACAACGTTGCAATTTTGGTGAGTTTTGCGAACTCAATGAGGTAACCATCATCGATGGTTCACTCAATTCATGCATCAAAACATCGCACATAACACAATGCTCACTTCATTACATATTCACAATGTATCACACTATCACACATAACATAATATTCACTTCATCGCATATTCACAATGTATCACATTGTTTAAGTAAAAACACACATCAATTATTACCTTGGATAACCAGCTCCCAAAACACATTCCCCCCAAAAACTGACAGGTAGATTACCTTGGAAACGTAGTGCCCTAGCCATATTCAAAATATGCCCATGCTTTCTTTCTACACGCCCATTTGGTTGGGGTGTCCCAGTACACGAGTTTTGAAAGACAATACCATTTTTCAGAAAATATTCATTTATACAAGTAAACTCTGTTCCATTATCACTTCTAACAAATTTTACTTTCTGATTGAATTGTCTCTCAACCATAGCAAAAAATTGTTTAAAAGATTGTGTCACTTCAGCTTTGTCAACCAATAAATAAATCCAAACCGCTCGGGAAAAATCATCAACAATAGTTGAAAAATATGACGCTCCACAAGAGGATTTAACTCTATAAGGTCTCCACAAATCGCAATGTATCAAGTAAAAAATGCCAACAACTTTATAGTCACTAATCGGAAATTGTTCCCATTTTTGCTTAGCTCTATGACAAATGTCACATCCTTTATTCATAAAATCACTACTAATTTTGGAATTCACTACAGAAACTAACTTGGTTGACTTTATGGATGGATGACCCATTCTTGAATGCCAAGTCTCAAACGATCCATTTCCACCAGCCTGTAGTGCCTTTATTTTCAGTATCCCTCGAAAAAAATAGAGTCCATCGCGACGCTTACCCACTCCAATCAGCGTCCTCGAGGCTAAGTCCTATATCACACACACATTATTTGTGAATTGGACAAGACAATTTTCATGATCAATAAGTTGAGACACAGATATTAAATTGCATGTTAGACCCGGGACATAAAGCACATCTTTCAAGATAAAGTTTTCATAAAGGCAAACTGATCCAATCTTGGTTGCAGAAGTTTCATTCTCGTTTGGTAAACCAACAGGACAGCTTGGCATCTTGCGCACGTCTAGAAGGCCTTCTAGTCTTCCCGTCATATGATTCGATGTGCCTATATCAATAATCCAGGACAAGTTTTTATGTTTACCTGTCATCTTTTCATTTGTGCCACTCGCACCTAGTTTTTGAGTGCTTATAAAATTCATCAAGATCTGCCATTGTTCAGTTGTAATATCAACAAAATTGAATGACAAATCTGATTTTTCTCCGTTGTGGTTCGAGTTACCTCCTGCCGATATTTGCGCATGATTAGCTCTCATGCCACCTCTTCGGCTTCGACCACCACCACGCCAGTTCTGCTGGGTTCCTTTTTTACGACCCCCACCTCGTCCATCACCACGTGAGCACTCCCACCATTCTGGGCATCCTATTATTTGGAAGCAATTTGACGCTTCGTGCCCAGGCTTGTTACATTGTGAACAAATCACAACCTTGTCCTTCACCTCTCCTTGACCTGATGCTTTATATTGAGTTTGAACAGCGAGTCCCATAACCTCAATTGGTGCCTCTTTGGTGAGAACAAAACTTTTCAATCTTTCTTCTTGTACCATGACTTGATACACACGGTTCAATGAGGGTAACGGGTCAGCAGCTAATACATTTGAACGAGCCGTCCCATACACAGTTGGGTCTAAACCCATCAAGAATTGATGAACCATCTCCTGTTCACGCCTCTTCTACAGTCCTTTTGCTATATCACACGTGCATCCTGCACATTTACATGTGAGAATATGCTCATAAACGAACAGTTCATCCCATAAAACTTTCATCTTTCCATAGTAAGTCACTATTGGAAGACCTCGCTGTTTACATTCAGCAAGATCATTCTTCAATTGCTGGATTCTTAGTCCATTCACCACCGAAAACCTTTCCTGCAAATCGTTCCATAGATCCTTTACATTCTCTGCATAGGATATCGTCGAGCGTAGAGATGGCTCTATTGTATTCATCACCCATGAGACGAGCATGGACTGCACTGTCCACCAATCTTCAATTTCAGGGGCCTTGTCTGCAGGCATGGTGATTGTCCCTTCAACGAAGCCCCACTTCCGACGAGCTCTTAGAGACATGCTCATAGCACGGGCCCATTCCTCATAATTTTCTCCTCTCAACTGCACCGGCGTGATGCAAATTCCAGGATTGTCATTCGAATTTAAATCGTACGCAAAAGATGACCTTTTGTGTGATTCTACTTATTCTCCCATGACTCTGATACCATGACAAGATAGAGCATGAGAGAATTTCCGTCTTCATTTATCAGAAAAGCCAGCAAAATATACATACAGATTTTCCCTAAACTTGCTCCTAAGATCAAGCTACCGATATACACAATATCGACTTGCCTATATAAAGATATACATGCCAACTAAGGAATATACACAAAAGATATGTTTACATTTATCAAACGCTAACAAAGTCTGGAAGGTGGCCATGAGCAGGTTTTGTCAAGGCCTAATGCTTCATCTAACAAAAGCATCACGAAGATGAGGTACAAACTCTCAACCTTTTCTCCTCGAGAAATTTGGAGGAATTCCATTCAAGCTCTGATTTAGCGGTGAAACCTCCCAATTTTGGTATCGAACCTCAAATTTCGATACATGATGTATTGTCCAAAGCTTGTGGTTCAACATCCAAAACACGCGGTATGCAGAACAAGCATGTCTTGATGTCCTCTTCCTTTGAGCTGACGTAAGCTTTCCTGATCAGGTCAAACTCTTAACATTACTATTTCAAAAATGATTCCCTTCCCTGTAACTCTTTTTAAAATGACAAAGTAGATCTTGACTTCAGCGTTTTAAAGTAGATCAGTCTTCTTCGTTTACTCAAGCATTCAGTGTTCTATCTGCGAGCTTCCAACCACAATCTTTCTTTTATACTAGTTTGGTTTTCTTCTTCCCTACTAGCTAGGATCCCCATGGAGCCCCCCCCCCCGGTGATCGTCACTTCAACGAAGCCCCACTTCCGACGAGCTCTTAGAGACATGCTCATAGCACGGGCCCATTCCTCATAATTTTCTCCTCTCAACTGCACCGGCGTAATGCAAATTCCAGGATTGTCATTCGAATTTAAATCGTACGCAAAAGATGACCTTTTGTGTGATTCTACTTATTCTCCCATGACTCTGATACCATGACAAGACAGAGCATGAGAGAATTTCCGTCTTCATTTATCAGAAAAGCCAGCAAAATATACATACAGATTTTCCCTAAACTTGCTCCTAAGATCAAGCTACCGATATACACAATATCGACTTGCCTATGTAAAGATATACATGACAACTAAGGAATATACACAAAAGATATGTTTACATTTATCAAACGCTAACAAAGTCTGGAAGGTGGCCGCGAACAGTTTTGTCAAGGCCTAATGCTTCATCTAACAAAAACTGTCCTGAAGATGAGGTACAAACTCTCCAACCTTTTCTCCTCGAGAAATTTGGAGGAATTCCATTCGAAGCTACAAATTTAGCAGTGAAACCTCCCCAGTTTTGGTATCGAACCTCAAATTTCTGATACATGATGTGACTGTCCAAAGCTTGTGGTTCAACATCCAAAACACGCGGTATGCAGAACAAGCATGTCTTGATGTCCTCTTCCTTTGAGCTGACGTAAGCTTTCCTGATCAGGTCAAACTCTTAACATTACTATTTCAAAAATGATTCCCTTCCCTGTAACTCTTTTTAAAATGACAAAGTAGATCTTGACTTCATCGTTTTAAAGTAGATCAGTCTTCTTCGTTTACTCAAGCATTCAGTGTTCTATCTGCGAGCTTCCAACCGCAATCTTTCTTTTCTACTAGTTTGGTTTTCTTCTTCCCTACTAGCTGGGATCCCCATGGAGACTCCCCACCCGGGAGGACATCATCCCAAACGTGGCGACTTTCATAAGCGAGACGATGAGACCATCACGTCCAAAGGCTTCATACAGTGCAGCATTGACGGGGGATACTCCAGAACCCAACACTGGCGTGGATAACACCTGGCCTATAGAAGACCCCATTGAACCTGAAGAGGGCGATATTCATCTCTTGTCAGGTGAGGAGGGAGGCGGCATCCAACTATCCCAGAACTTCAAACTGAAACTAGACACTCGATGGGCACAGACTGTGATTATCAAGCTACTAGGAAGGCGGATAGGATACCAGACCTTAGTTCCCCGCCTGCGGTCCCTGTGGAAACCCCGAGGGCCATTCAAAGTCGTGGACCTGGAGCACGAGTTCTTCCTGGTCTGGTTTATGGAGGAGACCGATTATATCCACGCCCTCACCAATGGAACGTGGATTATCTACGGCCAGGCTCTTTCAGTGCAAAGATGGACTCCACTGTTCCGACCGTCCCACAACTAGTTGCAACGTGCTGTTGTCTGGATCCAAGTTCCAAACCTCCCTATAGCGCGTTACAACCCCAGCATATTGAAAGCTTTAGGGAACCTCGTGGGCACGACAGTTTGAATCGATGAAGCCACCTTTATGGAGCAGCGCGACAAGTTTGTTAGGTTTGTTGTAGATATCGACAGCTCATCCCCACTCCGGACCACAGTGTAACTCAATGGGGAGAAGATGAGAGTGGAGTACGAAGGTCTGCCTACCATCTGTTACTGTTGCGGCAAGGTGGGGCATGAAATAGGTGCCCACTAGAAAATGGTATGTGACACTTAGTTACTTGGGGATACTATACTGATACGTGCAACACCCCTCCCGTAAATGGAGGGTGTTGAGGGCCAACTGGACATTGGGACCCTAAGCGAGGATATTGTCATGGTCTACATCGACCCCCCCGATATCCTAACTGGAGAGGACAAACTCGAGCCCCTCTAACAAATGACAGACGACAAGGCCCAACAAACTCCGCCTTAGGCCGAAGGATTACCGGACGTGTCCATAGAAGGTAACCTTTCCTATTAGTTTGCCTTTTTATGTCGATTTTATTTTGGAATTGCCAAGGGGCCGGAGGGAAGAAACTTCGTTCCATCTTACATACTTATGTTAGACAGTTTAACTCGGGTATTCTCGTATTGATGGAAACCCGTATTAGTGGCAATCAGGTCCAAGACGTTGTCAGGGCCCTGGGGTTTGACTATTCCTTTAGGGTAAAGGTCGTCGGTTTCTCGGGCGGGATATGGCTTCTCTGGAAAGAAATTTTCAATATCTCTATAATGCTAGCCCACCACCAATTTATCCATACTCAGATCTAGTATGCTTCCTAATCTTTTAATTTTACGACGATCTATGCAAGCCCACAAATCACTTCCCAAAACTACCTCTGGGTGATTTTGACCTAGATCGGTAGTTTTTCCTGTAATCCATGGCTCATTGGTGGAGATTTCAATGCCAAATTAGAAATAGTTGATAAACACGGTAAATCTAGAACTACGAGGGTAGTGAATACAAGGTTTCAAAATTGGGTGCACACCTGTAGTCTCTATGATCTGGGCTATATAGGATCTAAATTTACGTGGCGCAGGGGCATGGTTCAAGCTAGGCTGGACAGGGTCATTGGCTCGACGAATTGGCTTTAAACGTTTCCTCATACCGAGAACCACCACCTTCCTTTCTTGGGGTCAGACCACCGACCCCTCCTAATCCACCTGAACAGACAAACTCCAGGAGCTACTGGTTCCCCAACGTTTCACTTGCAAAACGCATGGCTAACACATCCCGAGTTTATTGAGGTTGTTGCACAGCATTAGGTACCAACCGAGGATTCGATGAGTACCTCGCTAGCCGACTTATCCCTTCACCTCCAAAGATGGAATAGGTCAGCCTTTGGGAATATTTTTCATTAAAAAAAAACGTCTATTAGCACGACTTCAGGGAATCCAGCGAGCCATGACTCAGGCCAATTTGGATGACCTTTTAGAATTGGAGGATCACTTGGGTCGGGAATTGCTTCAGGTGCTATGCGAGGAGGAAATCTATTGGCACCAGAAAGCCCGTTGCGAATAGATCTCGAAGGAAGATAGAAACACAAAACTTTACCATAGCATCATGCTCTCTAAAAGAAAGAGGCTCCAGATAGAGTGTCTCAGGGACCCTCAAAGGACTCTGATCTCCAACCCGAACCATCTGAGCCAGATAGCCTAGGAGTTTTATTTCAATCTGTATACTCAAGAAGATGGGCCTCCCCCAAGCTACCCGAGCTCAGACGCTTTTCCTCTGCTCTTGCCATATTGATTTTAGGCTCTGAACCAGCCAATTCATGCATATGAAATCCGGGCAGAAGTGTTCGACATGAACCCAAATAGAGCCCCTGGCTTGGATGGTTTTAATGCACTATTTTTTCAGAAGCAATGGGGACAAGTCAGGCCAACAGTGACAGAGTGCGTTCAGAAAGTCTTCAGACTGGAACGTTGGGAACATGAACTAAACCAAATCATTCTCGTCTTGATTCCCAAAGTTCCCTCTCCTCAAACTATCGCGCAATTTCGATCTATTAGCCTCTGCAACGTTCTATATAAAATAATTTCTAAATTCCTGGTCAATCGGTTGAAACCATATATGGATTGGCTAGTTCAAACGCCCCTAAAGTAGCTTTATCCCAGGTAGGCAAACAACGGACAATATTATTATCGCTCAGGAAGTTATTCATTCGATGCAGAAGAAGAAGGGATCCTTTTAAACCTTCCCGAGGTATTAGGCAAGGAGACCCGCTCTCGTCCTACCTATTTGTTATATGCATGGAAAGGCTCGACCAACTTATCACGAAAAAGGTGGAGCAGGGAGTTTGGAGACCGATCAAACTTAGCTCTACTGGGCCTTTGATATCTCACCTCTTTTTCACAGACGATCTGGTCCTCTTTTCGGAGGCCACAGAATATCAAACTCATGCCATCGCCAATACTTTGGAAGAGTTTTGTCACACCTCTGGACAAAAAGTCAACACTGACAAAACTAGATTTTTTTCTAAAAAACGTTTCCCCTACTCTCGAGCATAGAATCAACCAAGCCCTGCATATCAATAGTATGCAAAACTTGGGAACATACCTAGGAGTTCGATTGATTCACGAGCGTTCCTCTAGACGCATGTATCAACGCCTCCTTGATAAAGCTCGGCAGAAGCTTGCAGGATGGAGGGCAAGGGTGTTATCTCTCGCAGGAAGAGTCACCCTAACCTAATCCATGATAACGGCCCTGCCAACATATACTATGCAAACAGTGCGCCTCCCACGACAGTTTTACGATGATTTGGAAAGAATCATGCGAGATTTTGTCTAGAGCTCAACGAGTGAACACAGGAAAATGCACTTAGCCAATTGGGACACCGTGTGCAGGACCAAAAAAACAGGGGGCTTGGGCATTCAACGTATACGCTCATCAAATGATGCATTATTGGATAAATTGGGTTGGGCGTTTCTTACTCAACCCCAAGCTCTTTAGGTTCAAGTTTTAAGAGTTAAATATTGTCTAGACCTTCAACACATCCCTCCTACAATAACAAGGATAGGGGCCTCGAGCACTTGGAGGGGTATCGTTGCCGCGTGGCTAGTCGTTTGACAAGACCTAAAATGACGACCAGGTAATAGACGGAGGATTCATTTCTGGCTGGACAATTGGGTCAAGGACTGGGGACCCCTTCTATATATGGCATCGTCTCCGATTCTCGAAAGCATTCTCTACCCCACTGTTGTAGATTTCAAGAATGCCGACAGCACGTAAAAGTGGAACTTGTTCCAACACTATCTCCCTTTTTCTGTATGCCTGGACATCGCGGAGACCCACACTCATGAAGATAATACAGTGGAAGATACCTACAAATGGGGAAAGACGACGTATGGACATTTCACTGTAGCATCCGCATATGATTTACTCGAAGGGGATACCATTGATGAGCACAATAGAATATGGGAAGTAATCTAAAAATGGGCAGGGCCCTAGCGGATCAAGGTGTTCCTATGGCTGATGGTCAAAGGAAAACTACTAACTGACCACCAAAGGGTGCTTCGCCACATTACGGATAACAAGTATCACCACTGTGGGCAAGCTGAAACAACCTTTCACACCCTTCGGGATTATACGAGAGTTAAAACGGTCAGGGCCAAATTCCCCCCAGCTTTAGAGGATCCGACTTTTTTTTTTTTGCAAGATGAGTTGCAGTGGGTACATTCAAACCTTACGAATCACCACGAGGTAAGACATTTTGAATGGGCCTATATTTTTGGAGTTACTTGTTGGTTCCTGTGGCACTGGAGCAACAAAAGTGTGTTTGATACAAATTTTACTTGGCCGACTGCAGGGGACCGAGCCGTTTTAGAATACATCAACGACATTGAACAAGCGAGGGTAGCGGAAAGTTGTATTTTTCCAAACCAAGGATTACCCACGGGTTGTTTAGTTGGGTGGTCCAAACCACTAGAGGACTGGGTTAAGCTCAACACTGATGGGGCAGTAAAACAAGGAGGAACTATTTCTACTGGTGGAGGGCTAATTAGAGACTGGCAAGGTCAGTGGTGTGGAGGTTTTTTGCATCACATGTCAAGCGGATCCCCGCGCATTACAGAATTAGGGGGAATCCACACGGGCCTCCAGCTGGTTTAAACCCTGAGCTATAGTTGAATCATCTTCGAAGTGGATTCCCTCGAGGTTATAAATATTATGTCCTCTTCCCATACAGTTTTATTTGATGAACTTTCTCTGGTGACAAGTATCCGCGAATTGCTTTACCAAAATTGGGAGGTGCATCTTCAACATATTCATCACCAAGGGAATCAGAGTGCAAATCATTTAGCCTCAATCGCATCCCTTGTCAATCCAGGTGTGCACATTTTACAAGAGCCCCCGCTGACAGCTTTGGAACTCATTCGTTGGGACCAGCAAGGCGCGTTGTACCGCCGGACTTTGAGTTAGTTTAGTTTGTACTAGTTTCGTTTTCCTTTGTACAAAAAAAAAACATTACTATTTCAGAAAATAAGAAAAGATTACTGTGAATGGAATCATAAAAACTTTCTGCAACATACCCTTCACGTCTTTTTTTTGCTGAGATCACGTAGTACTAATTCGCAGGCAAGGGTTGATTCAGAATTGGAACGAAGAGAGTACGAGTTTCGTCAACATGATGATGTTCTCCTTGTTTTTGTGTGTACACAACCTTCAGGTTCTTGTTCTTAGGAAAAGGAAGGTCACTGACTGGATCACTTGTGCACAATCCAAAGCAACAAGTGGGTTCAGCATCTTCGTCTTGGATTACTAGTATACCAGAGTTTGGACCCTCATGAGGCCATGAAAGAGCAGAAGGATATCTTCTATACATAGAGATAGGCCTTGTCACATACATTTTAATTGCTGACAGCTTTCTTGTACTCTCAGATTTTTTTGATTGAACGTGCCCGCACATGCGGTTATTTATAGTAAAAAAGTAAACTTGATAGCTTGGAGAAGTTGGATATAATGCACAAATGTTTTAAAAATCAGTGCCTATAATACAAAGTTAAAATTTAAACAGTCATAAAACCGGTTAGATAGGAAATAAATTTTAAAATTTAAAATATGAATAAAAATATTGTCTTATTTATTGAAATTTTGAAATTTAATATACATTATTAAATAAATTAACTTATTAATTAATAAATTGATTTATTTTAACAATAAAATTATTAAAATAAACTAAATAAAAATTTGACTGATTTTAAAGTTTTTAAGGTTAAATCGCCAAACTGATTGAATTTTCAATCATTAATATTGACTAACAATGCATTTTTAATTCAACATTTACAACAAAATGCAGAATAATCTCTAATATTTCAAAATTTTAAATTAAACTTCAACGTTTCCAAAATATTCAAAACTGACCCTAGAATGATTTTCCTCTCAGTTAAATGTTACATCAATATTGACAAGAAATTATTTTTTATTTTAAATAGAAAGTAGGTCCTAATGTCATATGACAAATGTGATTCATTGTCTAAGAGTAGGCTATATTGTCACCTGATAGTAAATCTCACTTTTTAATTAATTAAAAAAATTAATTATACAATAATATGACCAACGTTATGGGTTTTGTACTATATTGGTCAAAAAATGGTACGAAACTATATTTAAAGGTACCGATCATTGTTACCGATCAACACGGGCAATTTTGCATGGTACCAACTAGTACTAGTCAATATTTAAAATACAGGCAAAATATCGACCAATACTGAAAATTTTGAAAAATAAGGAGACTATTTAGGAAATTTTTCAAATTCATTTGCAACAATGCATCAATGATATAGCCTTAAGTAATTACACATTATATATGTTCACACAAATTCCTAATTCTCAAACGTTTGTATTTAATTCACATTACTTATATCTTTTGGATTACATTTGTGTTCATAAGAACACCTTCATTTCTTGAGTAACTTATAAATTTTAAAATTAGATACATTGATATCAAACAATCTATCCCTTAAGTTATCACTTCAATTTAACAATCCAAAATTTATTCAACCTTTAGCTAATTAATCCAACATCAAACTAGATTCATTTCAAACCTTAATCAAGTTCAAATATACCATTGTAAAGTGTCTTAACCTTATGTGGTTCAACAATTGCACAAAACAGAAATTTTCATATCAAAACCTTGCCCACGATCGTGACAGAAGCTAATGCATCTGCCCAAGATCGTAAGATGAGTGCCACAATCGTGAACTACCTAATTCCTGTGATTTTTCAGGTTTAAACTCCTTTATTCTAAATTCTGAATACCTTCATAACAATCCAATTACCATACCTCAATTATATCTTAACTATACTTCAATTCCACATCTATTTCATTTCCAATTCTAACTCAAATCATTCATTCGACGGCTCATAAACTATTGTCTTTCATGCATCAAAAACAAAACAGAATTTATCATACAAGCATCATTTTTTCGAAACTCATTTCATCATCACCCTTCACACAATTCATCCTGATTCAATCACCATTGGATATCTACTACAACATATCCTCAAGGTTATAATTTCACTTACGTGTTTAACTTAAATTCCTATCTCAACGATCACACCAACCTAGCCCTCTATGCATGCAAGATCATCCAAGTACAAGTTGGAAGTAGAATGATCTTAGCACCAAGAAAAGAACAACATAAAAGATAGCAAGAAATAACTTCCAATGAACAACATAAACTATCGCTGCCGTTGCTTATCATATTAGATGCTAGGTATCACTATCTCAACATGGCATTTGTCACCAATGCATGTAATCCATTTGTCATGTATATACGCTGTCATATGTCACTTAGTTACTTAATCCATTTGTTACACAATTATTGCCACCAAATGTCATTTAACTATACTATCATTTGTCTCTTATTGACTTATGTCACATATCACTCAATGCATATACTTAGTCATCCACATTTTTCATGTGTTAATTTATCTTGTCACTTGACATTTTTCCTAGTCTAAATGTACATTTTAATTCATCAACTTTTAATTGTAACAATAAATTCTAAGTTACTATTTGATAATCCATTAAACCAAAATTCAAAACATAAGCAATATACAATCAAATCATAAGCATTAACTTCTATCACATATACTTTAATAGACATAAAACATTCCTACTTAGGTGTAATTTGGGCCTTACAATATTGGTATTGTCAAACACCAAAGGCTGATTCAACTTTCATTCCCATTTGTTCTTAATATGATGTGTGTGCCTGAAACTCCATGTTAGCACCAAACTTCCATTCATTCTCTTCAACAAAAACCTCTCAACCAACACATAGCAACCAAAACTCCTCCATTTCTGAGTTCCCGAAAATTCCTCCAATGTTTTCACCTTCACTTTCCCTTCATCCCCAACCCATCCAAATCTCGTCTCTTCCCATTTTATCCTCTCAACAACTTCTAAACTCATCCCAATACAGTTTTCTTCACCTTCCGTGTCAAACCAAATCACCCCATCAATCACTTTCCTGTTCAGAGCTTGTCCTTTTCCTGCAATTTCCACCATTTCAGTATCAACTGTCACGACACCTCCTTTGCCAGGTTCATTGTCACAAGCAAAAATTTGTTCCCATTGTTGTTCAAGTGTCATCTGGTAATATGCTGAGTGGGTAATCTGTTCTTTGATGTTTCCTTCCTTTATGAACATGAATGGAACATACCATATTCCTACTGTAACAGGAGCCGAAAGTTTTTCTGATAATGGGAAATTGAAGTCTGGAAGGTGGGCCCGAACAGTTTGGTCAAGTCCTGTTGCTTCATCTAACAAGAACTGTCCTGAAGATGAGGTACGAACTCTCCAACCTTTTCTCCTCAAGAATTCTGGAGGAATTCCATTCGAAGCTACGGATTTAGCAGTGAAACCTCCACGGTTTCGGTGTCGAACCTCAAATTTCTGATATATGTCGTGAACGTCCAAAGCTTGCGGTTTAACATCCGAAACACACGGTATGCAGAACAAGCATGTCTTGATGTCCTCTTCCTTTGAGCTCATGTAAGCTTTCCTGATCAGATCAAACTCTTAACATTACTGTTTCAGAAAATAAGAAAAGATTACTGTGAATGGAATCATAAAAGCTTTCTGCAACATACCCTTCACTTCTCTTTTTTGCTGAGATCACGTAGTACTGATTCGCAGACAAGGGTTGATTCAGAACTGGAATGAAGAGAGTACGAGTTTCATCAACATGACTATGTTCTCCGTGATTTTGTGTGTACACAACCTTCAGCTTCTTGTTCTGAGGAAAAGGAAGGTCACTGACTCGATCACTTGGACACAATCCAAAGCAACAAGTGGGTTCAGCATCTGCGTCTTGGATTACTAATATCCCAGAGTTTGGACCCTCAGGAGGCCATGAAAGAGCAGAAGGATCTCTTCTGTACATAGAGAGAGGCCTTGTCACATACATATTAATGGCTGACAGCTTTCTTCTACTCAGATTTTTTTCGTTTGAATGTGCCTTATATATCCTGCACATGTGGTTCTTTATACATAATTAATTGTGGCAAGAAAAGTCAATTCGATATCTTGGAGAAGTTGGATACCATAATTTGAAATGTTCAATGTAAATTTCTAATGTTTTCCAAATAATTAACCGATGGCCCAACTCGATGTTTAGAACGACTCGTGCCTCTATTGCAAAACAACAACGTTTGAGAGAAACTATCTAAAATAATGTAATTTTTAATCTTAAATTTAAGAATTGGAGTACCAAAACGAGGTCGTTTTAAGAAACTTCCAACGTTATTTTAAACTATTTGACTAAATTTTAGATCTTTAATTGAATTTGGCCTAATCCGTTACATCTCCATATAAAACAAGATATACATTTGCATGAAGAACCTTTGGCTTGTATCGTCACGATCACAGGCTTACGCGTTGTGGTCATTCTGACTGCTGGTGTCAATATTCTCAATCCGGATAGGTCGTTGATCGGTGGCGCTTCTTGATTCTCGGTTTGGTCGGATTCGATCGAATTCAATCACCGGTTGAGCCGGTGTAATGACTTAATAATTATCTGATAATTATATTTAATTATATATAATATTAAAAATATTAAAAAATTCAAAAAAATATATAAAAATAATAAAAAAAATAAAAAATAAAAAAATTGTTGAACCGGTCCAACCGGACCGGTCCGACCGGTCAAAACCGGTCAATTGACCGGTTTTGACCGGTTCATACCGGTTCGATTGCATACCGGTTTTGGGCCATGAACCGGACCGGACCACCGGTCGGACCGACCGGTCCGGTCCGGGTTTCAAAACATGGGCTGGTGTAATCAGTTTCATGACATGACAGTCATTCCCGATTGCCTGGAAGTTCCGTTGGATGCAAACATAATAATAATACGACACCCAGTTACTTTTGACCCAAAACACCCAACTCATTAACTCTTTTGTAAATGGGGTTGTGTTCTAAGACTAAGATTTCAACTAAATGCAATCTCTAAACAAGACAACCTAGAAAGCACTTAAATTTCTAACAACTAAAGCCTAAAAAACAATAGGGTAAACAAAGAATCACACAACCAAATTGCCCATTTCGACATTTGAATCGATACCTTCAACTGATGGCACAAAGTGAGAAAATCAATAGTAGAAGAAACAGATGAAGAAGAAGACATGTGAGAACTTAAAGGATCAAGTATATTTGACTTTGTCTCATCTCTCTTACTTGTTGTCTTGTCTCTCTCTCTCTCTATATATTTTTTTGTTGTCTACGAGGTGTCTTAGGAGGGTCCTAATTATAGAAAGACACCTTTAAACCATCCACTCTCAGACTAATCCCTACTCAAGTCGGGTAGGTCTCTTATAGGAGGTAAAACTCTGATCCCAAGTTTTAAACGACTGCATACATGAGGGTGATTCAAACCCTGAACCTCACTTAAACCAGGAGAGCTCCTTACTAACTCACCTGCGCCTTAGAGTTTCTCTCTCTATATTCTAAGTAGTGTATGAGCCGTTTTTTGTGTCTTTTGCACGTAATAGTAATAGTGAGAAGCCATTGAACCCGACATGCCTCTATGTTTTGGTGCTCTGAATGTTTACATGACATTAGTACAACTATAGTTCTATTTTTATTTTTTATTTTTTATTTTTATTTTATTTTATATATCATTGTCGTCATCGTCGTTGTCATCACCATCGTCTTCTTCTTCTTAGTGAGTAATATAATTTACTTTATGAGAATTTATTAATATAATTTACTTTATGAGAATTTTTATTTTGAAGTTTAAAATTATAAGGAGTATTAGTCTTTATTTTTATATTTATTTTAATTATAAAACAATAAAATTTGATGTTTCATTTATAAAATTGCAATAAAAATTATATCGATTACGTATATTAGTATTTTTAAACTGAATAAATAAAATTACTGTTAACAAATAAAGGTTTTAAAATAATAATCAAATATAATATTTATTATTAATTTTCTCATACATTTTAATCAAAATGATTATATTAATCTAAATTCAATACAAGGAGAATAAGAATTGGGGGCGGAAAAATAACGATGGAAAATACATCGTCGCAAATTACCAACAGAATTAACATGTTTGTCGGTAATATTAACGAGAAAATATAATTTAGCAATGGGAATAATACCATCGACAAAGAAGCGCGGAAATTGATGGCAGCTTAATGTAATTTGATATTACCGACAAAATTTAATGACGGAAAAATCCATCGGTAAATTTCCAACCTATACGTTGTCGCTTGCTTGCGATTGAACATTATTAAGTTAAAGAAAACGATGTTGTTTTGATAATGTTATAAACCTCCCGAGCCACTCTCCCCCACCCCTCCACCATCGGCTCTCCTTCTCTCTTCTTCTCCTCCCTGTTACGTCTGCGTCTTCTCCTCCAGTGTGTCGTCGTTAGTTGGTGGTCCGTTATTGTCGGTGTCATCGAACGATGGTGGTGCGTAGGAAGGGGTAGGTTCTCCCACCATTTTACTTTGTTTTCGTTCCCACCCCCACCCATACGTGCAATTATACATTTGAATTTTTTGGGTATGTTTAAGTCTTTTGTGAATGGGTAACAACATTTTAGGTTGAAATGTCAGTGTTAGAAGGTTAAGTTCTCAAATTTCCTTTTAAAGTTGGGATGATTTGTTGATGCATATTAGATGTTTAATGAAATGCCTCTTATTAGAAAATTTTGTTAATTTGTGAAGATGGAGTTGATTTGTATAAGAGAATGAGTTTATGGATGAGTATACATGCATATTTGGGGGTCACGTATAATAATTGAAGAAGATCATTGTCACTTGTATAATTAAGCTACATTAATAAGTATTAAGATAGTTATATACTAGAGACCCTAATTAAGTACCCTAATAAATATTGCAAAATCTGAAATAAACATTTTATGCATGGTATTTACATCATAATTAGCATCATTTTGTATTCTTAAGAATAATGTTTAAATTCATAATAAGTATAGTATTATACTTAAGACTTGTCATATGTTTTCTAATATAGCCTAATTCCTCCTCTACGTCGTTTTCTTAGGGTAGAATGATAATTTCCATCTCTAATTTAAAATGAAAATTAGGTAACTCTTCTTCCTCTTTTATAACTTAGATTATGTGGATAAATTATATCTTAATTAAAATTGATTAGACTTTGATATCAATTAGGACTTTACCTCCTTATATGAATAAAAATTTATTGATTAAACTTACCCTTTTCAAATAATTAGGCATTTTAAGTTAACTTAAGGTCCATAAGCCTAAAGAAGGATGATGAGTAGTAAGTTATAATCAAACATTGTTCCTTAAGCATTAATTCATAAACCAGTATATGTATGCTAAAAACAAACAAAAAAGAAACATCAACCTTTAGATATCCATCTTATGTTTAACCCTCAAGCCTTCATCATAACATACATGAAGACTTAAGAAGAATCTTCATCTTCCTTTAGAAGCTTCATTAGGATTATTCTTAGGTAAAATTTCATTTGAAATATATTTATCCCTCATAATATATAGAAACTTCACTGAACTGTAGGGGATGAAATTATCATTTAATCTTAACTATTGACTCAAGTCAATCTCAGTTATCCATCCCTTTATATAAGGTGCATGATGTCAACATGGTTCACTTGATAATTTTTTTATAATTGTCAATAAAAAAATACCACCTAATCTTTGGTTATTAAAAAAAATATAGATTATTGTTTGCATGAGAGAGCTAATCTCTTATTTGCTTGACATACTCTTTAATTCACATTTAAATATTTCATACAAATGAATATACTTTATAATCAAATGTCACATAATGCTTATCATAAATATAAATTTAATGTTCTTGACTTAGCATTTACATGTAGAGATATACTTCATGTTCACTTCATCTCACACATTTATACTTGGCATCTTCATACTTAGTTTTGTAATAAAATTTGAAATCTTTTATATAAGTGATTGATACTTGACTATCATATTTGATTAGTACTACATCAAATTAGTTTTAGTAATTTCCAATGAACTAAGAAATGGCTAAATAAAACCATATATTATAATGCAAATAAAATGCTATAAATTTAACTTTCATTATAGATAAAGTAATACATGATTATTTCTTACTACTCTATGATGTTGTACCATTATTGAATGAGAAAACAAACCTTATGATAAATTTTCTTCCATCTAAATCTCATCTCCAATTTCCATCCGCATAACTTTATATTAGTAAGTCATTACCTTAATAACATAATAAGTAATCATGTATACCTTTTATTATGCCTCAATATTCTCTTTCTTGCTTTTAATGAGTGTGAGATGGATTTAACTAATATATGCTTATAGTTTTAATAGTATAGCCAATATTTAGTATTTTACACATCATTTCCATATATAAGACTTCCAAGTATATTGAAATAAAAACTTTTTCATTTTTCCTTTTGTTGTGGTGTTATTGGACAAACTTTTTAACTGAGACATTCACCTTTAACAATAAAATTACCAATTGGCCTGTAATTTTTAATATAAAATCACTCATGAATTCTCGTGCTCAGGAATTTTCGAAAAAATCTAGTTGACTTCTAAAATTCCTAACATATATGACCTAAATAATATTATTCTTGAGGTACCTAAATATTTAGAAAATGTTATGTTCTTATTTAAATGAATGAAATTGATTAAATTGAGTTATTGTTAATTAGAATTAAGAATATCTTGATGTATTGACTATAAATGAGAGTGTGTGAGATGTAGTTACTGGTGAATATAGAAGTGTATTTTTATTGCAGGAATGACCCTTCTTTTAAAAGAGGAATGCCCATTTTATAGGAAAAACTCTGTCGAATTTTTAATAGGCTTCTCGTATAGCTCATGACCTTGATTGGTTATAATATTTCATGGCAATTATTTTAATATATCCCACTTTGTAAAATGTGAACAATTTTGGGATTTGGTTATAGGAACTCATTTCTTGCCAATATTTATATTTTGAAGGAGATTGAAGAGAAACTTTAGTAGGTATTCAAATGACATTCATATCCTTATAACTATTTTAGTCAACAATGATTTTTCACACATGGCCTACTGGCATTTGTATCAGTTTTTATATTTATCATTCTAGGTCTGTCATCATCATCTTCCTTCACGTACTTCAGGAAGATTCTTCTGCGTGTCGGTTGAGGTTAGTGATTTTGTTTTTTTACTATGATTTTTTGAACTTTTATTTGGGTATTTGTTTGCAATTTGAGCAAATTATGAGGATTTCTCACATTTTCAATTGAAATGGCCTACACAAAGTGAAATCTTTTTGCATTATGAACTTCGGTTTATCATTGAATTAATATCGGATGAGTCTGACTTATATTATAGTTCCAACATAATGATATGACATCTAAGTTATTTCATTTATGCTTTATGAAATGATTAACTTCTCTTTACAACGTCTAATAGACCAGTGCAAACTAGTGAAGTCACTAAGCTTCGGACATGTATGTAGAAATTGATGGAGCAAATGATTCAACTGAGACAGGAGATAGAGCAGTTGAAGGAGAGAAGTAGCAGCTCAGAGCACCGGCGATCGACAGTACATTAGGAATGTTGTAGTCATTTGTTTCCAATTACAAAGATTTATTATGTACATTGTAATGTTTTTATTATCAATTAAGAAAACTTTAACTTTATATCATCAATCAACTTTTTGTTTAAACAAATTAAATATATAAACAAATAAATTTATTATGCACAAATAATTCATAACTGTTAAAATTATGCATTTTTCATAAGGCCATCAAATAAAAATTCATGTCAGGATTTTTTTTAAAATTTTTTTACTTTCAATTACTGACGAAATATAGACCGTCGCAAAAATGCATATAATTACCAACAGAATATCATAAACCGTCGGAAATTGTTTGCGGTATTTACCGACTATTTTTCTTTTTCCGTAGTAATATTAAAACCTTTGCAATTATCTTAATGACGGTTTACCGACGGTTACATCTATCCGTCGGTATATTTTACCGACGAAATGACACATAATTTTTGTCGTTAAATTTACCAACGACTGTATTAAAGATACCTCTGTCCGTTGTCTTATTCCTTCGATAATTATTATTACCGACAAAATTCTACCATTTATTGGCAGTTTTTTCGTCGGCAAACAATAGATTTCTTGCAGTGATTGTTTAGCAATAATGTATATATTAAATATTCAATTTGACAAGTATTATATTTAACTTAACAAATATAAATTAAAATAATTATTGAAATATTCTTTAAAGATGACATTTGTAATTGACCAGGCTTCGAATCGAGTTTGAACTCAAGCTTAAGTTGTTCTAGGTAACTTGAAACTCTTATGAAGTAACATCGTTTTGTTAATTAATTTTAAAAAAGAATATAGCTTAGCCCAAGCGCAATCAAACTTCAGGTCATTCAAAACTAATCGAGCTTAGGTTTAAATCACAAGTTTTGGACCCGTTTAGGTTTTGGGTCGAACTCTAGGACTTGAGGGCCGGAACTTGAACTTGACCCAACCCAATACCAATTATAATATTCTCAAATAGTATTCTGCTAAATATTTGGAGAGAGTTACAGGAATAATTTTGAAGATACTATGACTTATAAATAGTCGTAAAAACAACTAGAAATAAACTCAAATTAGAGTAGTATAATAATCAACATTTAAATAAGATAATTAAATTTTAAATCTTAAAATTAGTATGAAGTTTAACTATATTACTTTTGGTATAAAAGTTAGTCTTACAACAATTTAAATATATCAAATGTGTGAAATAGCTTCTAACTAAAAAAGTGATCAAAAGATAACAAGCAAATCACATTTTCAATTGGAAAAATATTATAAAATTGATAGAATATGACAAGTGAAATTAAGCTTTCCATTCCTAGTTTTCTTCCATCATTCATAACCGTAGGTACAAAGTGAAATAAAAAAATTCCAACTAATATTATATTTATTATTATTATTATTATTATTATTATTAAGCAAGAGTTCCTGATCTTGGTATTGTCAAACACCAAAGACTATGATTCAACTTTCATTCCCATTTGTTCTTAGTACGATTTGTGTGCCTGAAACTCCAAGTTAGCACCAAACTTCCATTCATTCTCTTCAACACAAACCTCTCAACCAACACATAGCAACCAAAACTCCTCCATTTCTGAGTTCCCGAAAATTCCTCCAATTTTTTCACCTTCACTTTCCCTTCTTCCCCAATCCATCCAAACCTCTTCTCTTCCCATTTGATCCTCTCAACAACTGCTAAACTCATCCCAATACTGTTTTCTTCACCTTCCGTTTCAAACCACATCACTTCATCAATCACTTTCTTGTTCAGAGCTTGTCCTCTTCCTGCGATTTCCACCATTTCAGTATCAACTGTCACGACACCTCCTTTGCCAGGTTCATTGTCACAAGCAACAATTTGTTCCCATTGTTGTTCAAGTATCATCTGGTAATATGCTGAGTGGGTAATCTGTTCTTTGATGTCTCCTTCCTTTATGAACATGAATGGAACATACCATTTTCCTGCTGTAACAGGCCTGGAAAGTTTTTCTGATAATGGGAAATTGAAGTCTGGAAGGTGGGCACGAACAGTTTTGTCAAGCCCTGGTGCTTCTTCTAACAAGAACTGTCCTGAAGATGAGGTACGAACTCTCCAACCTTTTCTCCTCAAGAATTTCGGAGGAACTCCATTTGAAGCTAAGGATTTAGCAGTGAAACCTCCACAGTTTCGGTGTCGAACCTCAAATTTCTGATATATGTTGTGGACGTCCAGAGTTTCTGGTTCAACATCCGAAACACACGGTATGCAGAACAAGTATGTTTTGATGTCCTCTTCCTTTGAGCTCACGTAAGCTTTCCTGATCAGATCAAACTCTTAACATTACTGTTTCAGAAAATAAGAAAATATTATAGTGAACGGAATCATAAAAGCTTTCTGCAACATACCCTTGACGTTTCTTTTTTGCTGCGATCACGTAGTACTGATTCGCGGACAAGGGTTGATTCAGAACTGGAATGAAGAGAGTACGAGTTACGTCAACATGTTGATGTTCTCCATGTTGTTGTGTGTACACCACCTTCAGGTTCTTGTTCTGAGGGAAAGGAATGTCACTGACTCGATCACTTGTACACAATCCAAAGCAACAAGTGGGTTCAGCATCTTCGTCTTGGATTACTAGTATACCAGAGTTTGGACCCTCAGGAGGCCATGAAAGAGCAGAAGGATCTCTTCTGTACATAGAGAGAGGCCTTGTCACGTACATTTTAATGGCTGATAGCTTTCTCGTACTCTCAGATTTTTTCGTTTGAACATGCCTTATCCTGCACAGATGGTTATTTATAGCATGAAAAGTAAACTTGGTAGCTTGGAGAAGTTGAACATGATACCTGAACAGTTCTGCTAAAAATATTAAAAAATTGCAGAAACTTAGATACTGAAATTACTTGGATAGATCTTTGAATCCTAATGCAATTGGATATACTTAATGTTTTTGTTACTCTATTTTTATTCTATTTTAAGAGTATTCAATCTCTTTAATTAAATAAATAAATATTTATAAAATAGGATACTAACACTAATATAACGGTTCCCCGTCAAACCTTTGCTTTTTATTATAACCAACGTAGGTTTACGTGTTGTGGTCATTTCGATTTACGTGTTGTGGTCTTACAGTTCTTCTTCCCAATTGCCTGGAAGTTTCGTAGGATGCAACATACTAGTACTGCACATGATAGTACTGCACCGGTTACTATGATATCGTTTTTCTGTTCATCGTCAACCTGATTACACGATCAAGATTCATAAGAATAATAGGTTATTTGGTAAAGAACTCCACTTAGAACATGTTAAGAAATTTCCTCACAACATTTGACTAATGAACTTGGTATTAGTTAGTAGATAAAACTAAACTCCACTTAGAACATGCTAAGAAATTTCCTCACAACATTTGACTAATGAACATGGTATTAGTTAGTAGATAAAACTAAACTCTTTCTTTTTTCAACTTCAAATCTTTGTGGAATTTTTTAATTTTGGTAATTATTCTACGAAAGTGCTTCGTGTGTGTTAGGTTGAGTCGAGTTTAATTAAAATTTCTTCTAAATTTTATTAAAATATTAAGTTCATATTTATTATGACTTTAAATACATTTAAATTTTAATTCATTATAAAAATCTGAAGTCTAATTAAGTTTATATTTTCAAAATTTTCTAATTATATTAATCATAAACAAAGTATTTAATTATTTATCAAACAAAATAATATCCAAATTTTTGTTTTCAATTAAGGATAACAAATTTTAAAGTGTAAATTAAATAATTTACCTTTTACAACCTTAACAGTTCAGTTTAAAATATTAATTTTGTTAGTATTTTGATAATTTAACTAAAAGAATCTTTTTCGTTCATAACATACAATCATCCACATAAAAATTAATTATCAACTAAGTATCTATGTGGACTAAAACACCCCACTCACAACCTCTTTTGTACATTGAGTTAGGTTTTTTATGTTAGGTTTTTTTTCCAAGGTGAAGATTAGTTGGGAATTAATTTTTCATTTGAATGCTTATATGTTATGAAAAAAAAAACTGCCTCTTTTATAAGTTGGATTAGGTTCTCCTAATATTTCATGTTGTTGAAAATATTCACAGTGACATTTAAAAAAACCCTAACTGCCATAGACATATCTAAATATTAGTAAATCACGTAAATCTATGTGCTTATTTATTTTTCGCACTGTTTTTTGATTATTGTGATTGATGGTCCCTAACATTTTATTCCACTTGGAAGATTAGTTGGCAATTAATTTTTTATTTAGGCGCTTACATATTGTGAACAAAAAGATTATGTTGGTCAAATCAATAAAATAATATTAAAATTAACGTCTTAATATTAGTTGTTAAGGTTATAAAGGTTAGTCACTTAATTTAAAATTTTAAAAGCTTGGATACTGAGTAAAAAAATCTCTAAAATTTGGCAATTAAATTATGGTATCCTTCAAATAAAAATGAAACTATTCATAATTCATGAAATAAATAAATAAAACTTAAAATATGATAAAATATAGGTATTAAAATATTTGTATAAAGATTAATTTTTCCAGAGTTTTTAATAGCAATATTTTCTCCAGCTAAATAAATTATTATTTTCTATGTAATAAATAATTAATCTAAAAATAAAATATATTTAAAATAAAATATTTCCCAAATGTCTTCCAAAAACTATATTATGTTTAGTTAGTTTAAGTGGACTAAAAATTAACTTACTAAATAAAATTTTGATCTTCAAATAAAATGTGTTAAAAGACCTTTATAAGCATAAGGTCATATTGAATTTTCAAAATTTTAATTTTATTTAACTCAAATCTATCCCTCAAAATTTTATTAATTATCTGAAATAAATGAGTTAAATCAATTTATACATATTTATAGCAAAATTAGTTAAGGATTTATAGCATATTCTCAATAATATGAAAAAAAGAAATGAAAGAAATGAAATCAATGTGGAATAGCCCAACTTAATGCAAGTAAGTAGTCCAGCCTCACTATGTTTGTGAAGGGCTTGAATGATTATGATCAATATTGGGCAAAGTCAAGAGCTTTCCTTGAATGGCCTTTGAAAATAAATATCTTCAAACCAAATTGAACCAATCTAATAATCCGATTCAGATCTAAATTACACATGATTTAGGCTCAACTTAATTTTTATTTTTTGAATCTTTAAACTTAATTGATTAATTTCAAGTCAAGCCAAGTTAGATTTGATCTGCTAACTATTTGATCTTTTAATTTTGAGCGATTGAATGTAGATTTTGCTTTCCTTATGTTTTTCTACTCTTTTCAATCCTAATGCCATGGTGAAAATAAGGAAAGACTCATATTTTTCTGCTATTGTTTCTTTAAATTGATCAACAGTAACTACAGATATCAGAGGAAATGTGACAGCAGAAGACACAGTGAAAAACATGAAAAAGCGCTGATTTAAGGTTATGTCTAAGCTAAAGATTTGATCCCAAACCCCTCATCTTTCTTCTTTGCATCAGGATTGTGCCTGAAAATCCATCTCCAACTCTTGAAACTTTTCCTGCTCCTTTTAATCCCTCTGTCACCACCCGTGAACCTACAGGAACCACCACTGCCAAAAACACCATCTCCTGGAAAGCTTCCCAATGGACCTGCATTATGATCCTGCTGTGTCACAGCATTACCAGCTCTGATGCTACCAAAAGTAGAGTTTGAATCTGACAAAGAAACCATTTTGATTGCAGAAAGTTCTGGTTGAGACTCTGATGGGAAATCAAACTTCAAGTCAATGAAACCTGAATCATCCATGGTTGTAAAGCTACCCTCTTTCAGTGAAAATACACGTCTAGTGTTTACTCCTTTTGAAAGGGTTTCAAGCTTGTCAGGCTCCATAACAATTGGTTCCTTCTTTTCACCATCAACCCCACTTCTTCTTGGTTCTAGTTCACTGAAACCACTTTTCCTGTCAGGATCGAAAAATAGACCTCCATTGACACCAGAACTTCTAGCAGCAGATAGAGAACTTCTAGCCCCTGAAATAGAACTCCTAGCACCTGAAAATGTTCCATCTTCTGAACCAAAGAACCCACCACCTCTAAAGCTGCATAGAGATCTTGATCTAGACACTCCCATGTAGTCAACAACACACATATCAGTCTTAACTTCACTGGTTTTCTCGCAACTTTTGTCTCTTTTCTTCTTGAACAGCCTCACAATTCTCCAAATCCCATCTCTCCTCTTGATCTCAACACAGTTACTGCTACTCCTCTTGAACAACAAAACATCATCTGGTCTCTCTTCAGTTTTGTGCTTGTGATTTGGATTTGGAACTAGCAAGTTCTTCTGATCGTTCTCTAACAAGAACGAGACACGACCAACACTGCCTACCTCAACATTGCACGAAGTAGAATTGCGATTGGAAGAGATGTCTGAGCAAGAACAAGAAGAGAGCCTCTGTTCTCCACAATCAGAGCAAACCAGATTCACCAAACGTTCTTTGAGACAGAAAGGACAAATCCCAACTGAGCTTGCTGATGGGTGCTTCTTGCATGGAAGATCAGAAGCAGTACTGTAATCCTGATCATAAACCTCATTGCTTCTGTACACCTCCACAGCTTTGCCTCTATCTTTCATGGCTACAGCTCCAGTCTTCCTCGAGTAGAAACTTGAAAATTTTTGGTTTTACTCGGCCTTTTCAAGAACTAAAAATAGCAGAATAGTGAGGATCATGAACATAATTCCACCACTACAAGTAAAGGGAACAAGGTGGCTGAGTTGTCTAGAACTGAGACCAAAAAAGAACCTAAAAGAGGTAGAGACAGAGAGGGACAGTAAGATTGGAACTGCAAGACTTTACGACTTAACGTAACCAAAGAGACTTGTGACATTTTTAGAGTCATAGATCAGATACATAGGCATTGATTGAGAAGCGTCAACTTTACATTTTCTTGCTACTGTACCACAGGAGAAAAAGATTGATGAAGAAAAACAAAAACAAAAGCACAATACTTGCAGGTATAATTGTGTAGGGAAGTGAATGGAACAGCAAATTGAGTAAAGTAGTGACCAAAATTCCTCCCTTTTTACACTTAAAACCCCATCAAAATTATTCTAAGTGTCTAATATTTTAAGATAAAGATTGAATCTTTTCATATTTACAATACAAAGGAAAAACTCCTAAATTGTGTCAGAAAATACACCGGCAAATTGTTAAAAATTAGAAACAACTCTATGTCAGGTAGTATTAAGGTTACGTAATTTTAATTTTCTTAAACTCCTTAATCTCACTGAATTGTTATTGTCGTTTATAATTCACAATCTAAAACTTTTATTAAATTATAATCATTTTTACACTACAAACCCTATTAAAATTATTCCAATTGTCTATAATATTTCAAAATAAAGAATGAATCTTTTACATTTGTAACTGTAAAATTAGTTTTTAAAAACCCAGACAAAAAAGTCTAAATTTATGTGGAAATCATCCATTAAATTTTTTTGCAAATATTTTTAATTTTAAGTGAAGACTTTAATATGAAATTTATTATAATTTTGGTAATATTTATAACAATTTTAATTGTATTATAATCACCTATAATTATAATATAATTCATAATTCACAATTTAAGACTTTGATTAGATGCTCTACATTCTTTTTTGTTGTCCATCATAGTTAAAGGACAAGTAGTCTCCCACATCCTTTATATTATGTCTTTTGCTTTAAGAATCCTGACCACGCATCCAGACAGGACCATCGCAATGGGTCTGACTTTTTGATGAGATGTATTTGACGGTTCTGATATGGCTGGCTCCATTGGCAATCATATTGATGAGGGGTATGATTAAAGAATATTTTTAAGGGCATGCTTCAAGCAATCAAAAGACTTTATTTTTGCCTCTTTCTTTGAGCCTCCAAAAGTCTACAGAGGAACTACAACTAGGATTGATGTCTTGCAATGTGCTGCAGTCTTTCAATACAGAAGTTGCATTCTGCTTTAACGTGTCGTGGTGGACTTACCAAATTTCACCTTCTGTCTTTTCCATGTGTCAAAAATTATGAGTACAAATAATAATTTAGTCCGACTCAATTTTGAGTCAATTTTTTTTTTTTATTCGACGAAACTGTATAGGTGGATCAAGTGGGTACACCTTTCTGAGGATCTAATTGGCATACCAAGCGGGCACACCTCTCCTAGGATCCAACTGACGCACCACCCCACAGGCGGGCCAAGCAAACGCACCTCATCATTGAGGGCCCAACTAGTTCTCCATCTACAGGTAAAACCCCGGCGGCCTCAAGCTCTTACATGAAGGGCTAGCATGGAATCGAACCTGGGACCTAACCAAAGTCAAGCCCCACTCTCACCCATCAAGATTAATTTTGAGTCAAACTCGAACTTGAATTAAATCAAAGTTATAATACATTTGGATCTAATCCAACTTATTGATGCTTAACTATAACATTCTTATGTTGGTCTGCCAAATATTAACTAACAGGGTCAATTGAAACAAGGTCCTAGGTTCGACTCTTGGTAACAGGAGACAGTGGACCGCTCTGTTAAGGGGCTGACCAAGATTATACCGTGATTCAATCCTCCAGCGATAGTCGGGCCTGCGATTGGGGGCCCTTGGGGTTGGAAATTCAATCTTTTTGGAACAAGAATTAAGTTTGTTCTATGATCTAAAAATAGTATTTGGATGTAGGTGCAAGAGAGTCATGCATTCCAAAAAACAAATTGGATGGAATGAAGGAGATTTTGGAAATGAGATTCTTAAAATCAAAGAGCTTTGGTATTGGTATCGAATTCACTACACAATTTGAAAGAGAACTTCAATTCTAATCCAATTTTCAAGTCAAATTTAGATCTAATTAGAGTTACTGTCATGCTAACTTTGAAACTCTTATGATGGTGTACCAAATGTTCATGTATTACTATGCCTTACTAGTAACAAATGTTAACCATAGAATTATGTTTATTATAGTATCTAAGATAGTAATTTCATATCAAAAAGAGAATTACATATAAAGATACGATTTATAACTGCTTTTTTTACTTTTAAGATAAGATATGATATCTTAATTATATATAAACTCATTTGAATACGGTATAATTTTTTCCTCAAATCTCCCCCAAATCTTTAGTATCGGTAAAATTCATAATCGTTATCTTCTAAGTGCACACTCCAGGTGACTGTTTAATACCAATACCAAAGAAGAGAAAGGGAAATGCCGAACTCGCTACAGAATTCGAGAGAGGACTTCGATGGTGATGAATGACAGATTTAGAAGAAGACCACGGCAAATAGGTAAAAATAAGTTGAGAAATAATGGTAAAGCTAGCACGCCAAAGGCATGCATAAACACCACGCATCATTGGTTAGAACACAAACATTTGTCTTTTAAGGAAATGTTGTGGTTCTATTTTAATGCATCCTAGGTGTTTTTTTCTCATACATAATCATGATTATGTTCCTTTGTCTTTTTTCACGTTAATGCTCATAATTAATGATCATAAATATATATATGTAGAGAGAGAGAGAGAGAGGACATACCATGATGATTTAACTAGCTTTCTTCGCTCAAGTCATTAGACCAGCAACAGTTCTTAATCTTATAGATTTGATAATGATTAAGGTGTAAGTCATTAGATAAACATTATTATCTTTGTCTTAACGTGTTTTAGGTTCAAAATGACAAGAAAACTGACCTCTAATGGTCAAGAATGGGCTTGCATGAATTAAAGAGAATAATTTCCAACTTTGCATGTTTTGAATTTGTTGTTGGCAATGCTGTAATGGGTAATAATGTGATTGAAAGTCCATCTTTTTCAAGGAAAAGTCAAAAAGTTTGTTCTAATTCTTATGGTTTTATCAAAATTTAAGTTAAATTTTAATATTCTAAAGTGTTATAATTTTTAATTTTATTAAAATCATTCTAAACCTTATGTTAAAAAATAATGACAAAAATACATAATACAAATAAAATATATAGACTAATCGAATAATACTAATATGACGACTCAACTTGGTTTTAAGATTGATTCAAACTTATTAAATCTGATTTATACTAATTCAAAATAAGCTCAGGTTAATAGATTAAGTTACTTCGAATTAGGTTTGATAAGTCCAGCTTGGGTTTAATAAGAATTTTATTGAATTACTACGTAAGCATCATTTGACATATCATGTGTCTTTTAGTTACGTTTTCAACAAAATTAAAGAAAATAGATTTTTCTAAGAAATTGAAATTTAAAACATTTCTTTGTTTTAAGAATAAGTTAAAACACAAAGAAATCTCATTTTTTGTTCTTCATCTTCTGATTTTCCAATGAGAATATTTTTGTTTTAGCTAATTCATACAATTCAGTTTCTCATGCACTTGATGTTAAAGTGTCCCATATTAACTAAACATGAAAATGTTAAAGAGTTTATAAGTGGTAAGGGTTAACTATCCAAACAACTAGTTTTAGTTATTTGGACAATAGTTGATCCAAGCTCAATTCTTATAAGTGGACTATACACTCTGCTATATTAAAAAAATTCAATATGGTATCAGAGCAGGTTTGATCCGGATTATTAATTTTCCAATTATTCGTCTGGATGTCCAGTCTCAGCGGCTGATCCTGTTACCACTGTGTATATTTCAAATGACAACTAGATGTCCAGTCCTAGTTGCACTTGAGGGGAAGTGTTAGAGTGTCCCATATTGACTAAACATGAAAATGTTAAAGGGTTTATAAGTGATAAGGGTTAACTATTTATTTGAACAATAGTTGACTCAAGCCTAATTCTTGTAAGTGGATTCTACACTCTGCCTATATTAAAAAATTTAATGATAGGCTTCTTCCTCCAAGATTGGACTAAGACCCTTGTCAAGAAAAGCTACAAATCTATTCTCAGTCCATATTAGCAGCTGCTGATGATAATTGTCAGAGACAGAAATGGCATCAGAATGTTGAAGTTGCTGATGAAGTTCAAATAAGTATGATCACAAGCAGTAGATAGCAAAATCCACAATTTTAAGCTTAACACAGAAACTATTCTTAAGAGGAATAGTACCAATCTGCAGAATTCTGATGAACAGATTGTTGGAATTATGCCCATGACCCAATCGTTATGTAATAGAATTGAACAATTTAGTTTTGTGATTATTAATTTTGATTAATAACATGGCAAATGATTTTATTATCATATTACGTTTATTGTTTATGATAAGTCCTTGATTAAATTTATACACTTTCCATCATAATGGAGATTATGATAATGAGAGTCAAGTCTTTAGGATTTAATCTAAAATGTTCTTGATCATAGGATCATCAAACAAGGACTTTTATGATCCGGTTAGATCAATATATATGTAATAGTATCTATTGGATAGATATTAGTAGATCTCATTTACTAAGTTACATATATAGATGATGCATATGGAGATATGATCATTGAATGACCAAACCGAGAATTCCCAATGGTTACTATTACCTATGAACTGTCAAGTGGGATATTCTCATAAGGATTTAAATGTATATTTTTCCTTTGACCTGAGATCATCATAGTAATCAATAGGTCACTTATTATATTTTGATGTCGGACACCTAGTGTGTAAAAATGCTAGTTGAATGATCATTGGATATAATTAAGTATCTATCTGATTAGTGGTGAGTCAAGATGGGATCCATCAACTCTAGGTAATGAGTTTGAACTCTATGTTGTCATTGATATTAATGATTGTTTCAAGACCTTGGCCAGGGCAATTGAATGAGTGAGGAAAAGGAGTTTTTCTAAGTCATTCACCAATCATTAATGATCGACATGTAACATAGTTGGTTATCTAATAAGGTTTGACAGTTAAACCATACCTTAGGATAATCCGGAGTTGTAATGATGGAAGGTAATTATACATTATCCTTAACCAGGTTCTATCTTAGTAAAGTTGTTATTTCACACTATCCGGTCGTTGAGGAGTGTTGCTAGACGCCAACCTTGATTAGTAATTAATTAGATTAATTACTACCGGCTTAGTGATGAACCTATGTGGTCACACACTTACGAGTGTAATATTTCCCGTTTATGATTATTTAATTTATTATAAGATAATTTATTAAATAATCTATATATATATTATTATATTTTTGCTATACGAGAAAATATAATTAATATTAGAAATTCTCTTGTACAAAATAAATGAATAAAATAAAATAGTTTTATTTTATTTCATTTTAGAAATAATAATAAAATAAAATAGTTTTATTTTATTTTATTTTATAATAATTATTAAATAAAATGATGGTAGCTTTGTTTTCGGTTATACCTTTAAAACCGAAAGACAAAATGTTATGATAAAGGTGGGAGTTTTTCAAGTTTTAAATAGTAACGTTATATGACTTGAAAAATAAGAGAGTTTTTTTATATATCTTTGTTTTGAGTATACGGGAAACATGTGCAGGGAAGGAAAAAAAAAGGAGTTGGCTTGATAGTTGTGCCAAAACAAAATGAAACGATGTGATTGTTTGGTTTTAAGTTATGTGAAACGTTAATAACTTAAAAAAGAGGAATATAGTGTGGTGAGGCTTTTATGTTCTTTGAACTACGAGAAATAGAAGTTGAACGTTGTTTTTGTTTTTGGTGTACGAAAACGCAGACAAGAAAAACTCTTATATTTTCTTTCAATCTTTTCAATTCTGTTAGTGAAAATAAACAAGAGATAAGGAGAGAGAAATTGTTTTCTCCATATTTGAAGAAAGAGTTCTTCAAATCAACCAAAGCCATATCAAGTGTTGAAAGCGGGATATATTATTCGGTGTGGAAAACATAGAGGCTTCGTATTTTCGAAGTTACGAATCGAATAATCATCACTTTCCAGGTATTTATCGTATACTTATTCTTATTATTAATATGTTGTTAAACGCAATAGATAGCATATGATTGCAAAATTTTAATTTTTGCTGTGCTTGCGATCCTTCAATTGGTATCAAAGCCAGATTTGCGTTTGTATCATACTTAACAAAGACTTTTGTATATACGATTGTGTTCTTTGTGCCAAGACTGGAAAGTTGTTGATTTTAAATACATGACGCCGTCTTCCGTTTTTGTTGAAATTGGTTTCAACGAAACCGAAACACGTCTTGTAAGTATATAATTAATTTTCTCAGTTTTCGTTGCAACAATGAAAATGAAGCATTAGTAGTGCATGCGTCATCTTTAGCCGGAATAAATGCTGAATGTGCATCACTGTACAAAAACGTGGACAAGTGTTTGTCCATAAGAATGTGGATGCATTAAATGCAGGTTTTGTACAATGGTTAATGCCTAGATATACACTGTAATGCATGTGTTATATGCATGGTGTATTTGTGACAGATGCTGTACGAATTTTTTAAGCATTGGACAAATGGTGTTAAGCACAGTAAAAACATTAAATGCTCCAATGGTTGTTGTACGTTTAACAGTTTTTACTTAAATGCGTTAAAATAGATATTACATGTATGCTTTAGCATGGAAGTAAAGGCATCAAATTTCTTTGTTCTTGTGTTGGCCCACTCATTTACTGCATCTGTACACGTTTACAAAGAAGATAATTGAGTGGGGTTATAAAAATCATTAGATGCATGTAATAGCTATGGTGGGACTTCTTTATCCATAAAAGAACTGAGCAATAGACGATGAATGTATGCACGGCTAATGCAAAGAATTAAAATAAAACAAAAACAGTTTTTGGTTAAAAGCTTTGGATAGATTTTGTGCAACTGAAAACGTTTTAAAAGCATTTGATTTAAAAGTTTGTTTTATCAAATGTTGGGTGCACAGTAAATCTGTTAAATATAATTAGAATAGCATGGTGTTAAATGTTATTTAAAAAAATGATGATATGATCATTAATGTTATTAAAATTGTTTTAATAACATAAAATCTTGACCCTTTAAAATTATAAAATTTATTTTGATATAATATATGATATTTTATCAAAAGAAATTTTCCACCCAAATAGATAATAATATTTATTTTGTTTACAAGGAATGACACGATAACCAGGTAACTTGTAGTTCAGGAATAAATAATATTTTCTATTGCATATGATGCATGTGTGAGGAAAAATTATTTAATTTTATATTTTGGCCTAGACTACTTAGGGAATATAGAATTAATTAATTCTCCGTCACTTGGATGGATAAATTAAATTATACAAATAAGAACGACCTGACAACCAGGGGACTATTTAGTATTTAGCCTACTATAACATTTTATATGATAAAATAGGCAATTTATCACTCTTTTAATTATGCATGAGTAACGACTTGACAACCAAGGGGCTCATTCATGTTTTAAAGATGTTATATCATTTAGATAAAAGTCCATGTCTAATGATATATGACTCTGTTCTTATTTTTGGTATTTTCTCTTTTATTAGATTTCTCAAAATGTCTACTATATCACTGCGAAGCATTCTTGATGCAAACAAGCTAGCGGCTAACAATTTTGATGATTGGTACCGCAATCTGATAATTGTTCTCATGCACAAGAAACTTATCGATGTAATCGATAAACCCGTAATGGAAGAGCCTTCTGAGGGACTTGATGATGCTAATGCATTAGATGCATATTTTAAGTACAATGAACAAAGTACTAATGCCAAGTGCATTATACTGGCATCAATGAGTTCTGAACTCCAAAGGCAGCATGAAGATATGAACCCTTCACAGATCATTGAGCATCTTAAGAAGATGTATGGGTCACAAAGTAGGACTGCTAGATACCAGTTATCTAGATCCCTATTCAAGTCTGAATTGAAGTCCAAATCTCCTGTGGGACCCCATGTTCTTAAGATGATTGATCTTATAGAACAACTTGAGAAGTTGGGGTGTTCTCTAGGGAAAGAGTTGTCACAAGATTTGATCTTGCAATCTCTTTCTGACATGTTTTCACCATTCATTGTTAATTTTAACATGAACAAGATGGATGTGATCTTCATGAAATGCTCAACTTGTTGATCGATTATAAAAATCAAGTCGCATCATCCGAGAAGGTGAAAGTGTCGAGTGCGTGAACCTTGTTGGTAACTCTTCAAGCCGCAAGTGGAAGGGCAAAAGAAGCCCAAGAAAATCATTTTGCACCCAAGGGTGTTTTGAAAAATCCAAGGTGCAAAGAAGAGAGTTGACCAAAAGGATCTTGAATGTTTCTTACGCACAAAAGAAGGACACTGGAAAGGGCGCCTGAGTATTTGGCTACTCGAAAGACAAGAAACAAGGTGAGACATTTATGAAAATGTTTTCATGATTTCTTTAACTACTATTGATACTACAAAATGGGTATTAGATCTTGGTAGTAGCTTTAACATCTGCAATATGTTGCAGGTCTAAGGATCGATGGGAGATTGAAGAAGGAGAAGTAAAGCTACAAGTTGGGAATGGAGCAAGTGTTTGCGCCTAGTGTAGGAACTATTTCTCTTGTAATGCCTACAGCAAGACTTTATTATTAGAAGATTGTTATTATGTTCCTAAGTTTGTTTGAACATTGTTTCCATTTCGTTATTAGACAAACGTGGATTTCATACAATCTTTAAGAATAATCAATGTAATATTTTCATGGTGATGAATTATATGTCGCTGGTTATTTACAATATGGTCTTTATGTCTTACCGAAATAGTTGTTTGTCCAATTATGAATGTTTCGGTCATAAAAGGAAGAGATAATCAAACAAATCAAACTTACCTTTGGCAATTGTAGACTTGGTCATATTGGTGAGAAAAGAGTAAACAAGTTACACAAGGAAGGATGTCTTAGTCAATATGATTATGAATCATATGAAACTTGTGAATCTTGTCTCAAAGGCAAAATGACCAAATCTCCTTTTCTTTGGGCGAGAGAGAGCTAGTGAACTTTTAGGACTCATACATACCGATGTATGTGGGCGATGAAAGTTCAAGCTAAAGGTGGATATTCTTATTTTATCACCTTCATCGATGATATGTCAAGATATGGATTGGTGTATCTTATGAAACATAAGTCTGAATCTTTGAAATGTTCAAAAGATTTCGTAGTGAAGTTGAAAACAAACCGGTAAGAGTATAAAGGCACTAAGATCGTAGTGGTGGTGAGTATCTTAGTGATGATTTTGTTGATTATCTAAGGCAAGATGGAATCTTGTCTCAGTGGACTTCTCCAGGCACACCACAACACAATGGTGTTTCCGAAAGGAGAAATCGAACCTTATTGGATATGGTGAGATCCATGATGGGGTTCACTGATCTTCCTATCTTCCTATGGGGATATGCTTTAGAAGCCGCTGCATATTTATTAAACAAAGTTCCCACTAAAGCAGTCACTAAAACTCCATATGAGATGTGGAAAGGACGTAAGCCTAACCTAAAACATTTGAAAGTTTGGGGTTGTCCAACTTATGTCAAGAGACTGCAGCCAGATAAGCTTGAAGCTAGATCTGACAAGTGTAGATTTGTTGGCTATCCCAAGGAGACAATGGGATACTATTTCTATCACTCTTCTGAACACAAAGTGTTTGTAGCCAGAAATGCAACCTTTTTAGAAAGGGAGTTCCTTAATGAAGGAAGTCATGGTGTAGAAATAGATCTTGATGAAATTCAAGATTCTAATGAATCAACACAAGCTCAAGAGCATCAGACGCATATTGAGCAACCTTTTCTTGATGTCTTGAAATTAACACATAAGGTACCAGCCTCAACCACTGAGGTGAGTGGACTGGTTAATGAACCTGTCCAAGAACCTGTGCAACAACAAGATCAAGTAGAGGAAGAACGTATTGTACATGAGCCTCTTAGAAGGTCTATTAGGGATCGTCGTGCACCAGATAGATTAAACTTAATGGTGCAAGATGACGAAGAGAATCATATTGATGATGACCCTAAGACTTACGAAGAGGCTATGGCAAGTCCAGATTGTGAGAAGTGGTTTAAGGCCATGGAATCCGAGTTAGAATCCATGAGAATCAACAAAGTATGGACTTTGGTTGATCCCTCAAAGGATATAAAACCCATAGGATGTAAATGGGTATTTAAGAGAAAAATTGGAGCGGACGGGAATATTGAAACTTATAAAGCCCGTCTTGTTGCCAAGGGATATAATCAAAAAGAAGGTATTGATTATGATGAAACTTTTTCCCCTGTGGCAATGCTCAAATCTATTCGGATTCTACTTGCTATAGCTGCATATTATGATTATGAGATATGGCAAATGGACGTGAAAACAGCTTTTCTTAACGGAGAGCTCAAGGAAGATGTCTATATGACTCAACCCGAAGGTTTCACGTTGCCATCTGCTCCTAATAAAATATGTAAGCTACAAAGATCCATTTATGGATTAAAGCAAGCTTCACGAAGTTGGAATATTCGCTTCAATATAACAATCGCAAAGTTCGACTTTGTTAGATGCGAGGAAGAGCCATGTGTGTACAAGAAGGTTAGTGGGAGCATAGTTATTTTCCTAGTGCTGTATGTAGATGACATATTGCTAATAGGAAATGATGTACCAGCCATGCAAAAGACAAAGATTTGGTTATCTGAACAATTCTCCACGAAGGATTTGGGAGAAGCAGCTTACATTCTTGGAATCAAGATCTATAGAGATAGATCAAGAAAGCTGCTAGGACTTTCCCAATCCATGTACATTGATACTATTTTAAAAAGGTATCACATGGAAAATTCCAAAAAAGGTTATCTACCAATCGGTATTGGAATTTCTCTTAGTAGGGAGGATTGTCCTAAAACCCTAGAAGAAAGAGAGCGCATGAGTAGGGTCCCATATGCCAGCGCAGTGGGAGCTATCATGTATACCATGACATGTACAAGACCTGATGTGGCCTACGCGCTAGGAGTAGCAAGTAGGTATCAAGGTAACCCAGGTGAGGAACATTGGAAAGTGGTTAAAACTATCCTTAAGTACTTAAGAAGAACTAAGGACCAATTCCTCATATATGGAGATTGTGAATTAAAGCTAATAGGCTACACTGATGCTAGCTTTGCATCAGATAAAGATGATAGCAAATCTACCTCTGGTTATATTTTCACCTTGAATGGAGGAGCAGTGAGTTGGAAAAGTTCCAAGCAAGCCATCATGGTGATTCGATTCTTGAAGCGAGAATACATAGCTGCATGTGAAGCAGCTAAGAAAGCTGTTTGGATGAAAAAGTTCTTAACTGAACTTGGTGTGGTTCCTTCAATAAAGGAAGTTGTTCCTTTATTGTGTGACAATACTGGTGCTATTGCACAAGCTAAGGAACCAAGGTCACACCAAAGATCCAAACATGTTCTGCGGAAGTATCATTTGATTCGAGAAATTGTTGAGCGTGAGGACGTTCAAATTCAAAAGGTTGAAGGAAAGGAGAATGCTGCAGATCCCTTCACTAAGGCGCTTGGATCAAAGGAGTTTGATAAGCACAAGTGGAAGATAGGATTGAAGTTCATGAGTGATTGGGTCTAGGTCAAGTGGGAGATTGTTGGAATTATGCCCATGACCCAATCGTTATGTAATAGAATTGAACAATTTAGTTTTGTGATTATTAATTTTGATTAATAACATGGCAAATGATTTTATTATCATATTACGTTTATTGTTTATGATAAGTCCTTGATTAAATTTATACACTTTCCATCATAATGGAGATTATGATAATGAGAGTCAAGTCTTTAGGATTTAATCTAAAATGTTCTTGATCATAGGATCATCAAACAAGGACTTTTATGATCCGGTTAGATCAATATATATGTAATAGTATCTATTGGATAGATATTAGTAGATCTCATTTACTAAGTTACATATATAGATGATGCATATGGAGATATGATCATTGAACTGACCAAACCGAGAATTCCCAATGGTTACTATTACCTATGAACCGTCAGTGGGATATTCTCATAAGGATTTAAATGTATATTTTTCCTTTGACCTGAGATCATCATAGTAATCAATAGGTCACTTATTATATTTTGATGTCGGACACCTAGTGTGTAAAAATGCTAGTTGAATGATCATTGGATATAATTAAGTATCTATCTGATTAGTGGTGAGTCAAGATGGGATCCATCAACTCTAGGTAATGAGTTTGAACTCTATGTTGTCATTGATATTAATGATTGTTTCAAGACCTTGGCAGGCAATTGAATGAGTGAGGAAAGGAGTTTTCTAAGTCATTCACCAATCATTAATGATCGACATGTAACATAGTTGGTTATCTAATAAGGTTTGACAGTTAAACCATACCTTAGGATAATCCGGAGTTGTAATGATGGAAGGTAATTATACATTATCCTTAACCAGGTTCTATCTTAGTAAAGTTGTTATTTCACACTATCCGATTCGTTGAGGAGTGTTGCTAGACGCTAACCTTGATTAGTAATTAATTAGATTAATTACTACTACCGCTTAGTGATGAACCTATGTGGTCACACACTTACGAGTGTAATATTTCCGTTTATGATTATTTAATTTATTATAAGATAATTTATTAAATAATCTATATGGCATATTATTATATTTTTTGCTAGCACAGAAAATATAATTAATATTAGAAATTCTCTTGTACAAAATAAATGAATAAAATAAAATAGTTTTATTTTATTTCATTTTAGAAATAATAATAAAATAAAATAGTTTTATTTTATTTTATTTTATAATAATTATTAAATAAAATGATGGTAGCTTTGTTTTCGGTTATACCTTTAAAACCGAAAGATAAAATGTTATGATAAAGGTGGGAGTTTTTCAAGTTTTAAATAGTAACGTTATATGACTTGAAAAATAAGAGAGTTTTTTTATATATCTTTGTTTTGAGTATACGGGAAACATGTGCAGGGAAGGAAAAAAAAGGAGTTGGCTTGGTAGTTGTGCCAAAACAAAATGAAACGATGTGATTGTTTGGTTTTAAGTTATGTGAAACGTTAATAACTTAAAAAAGAGGAATATAGTGTGGTGAGGCTTTTATGTTCTTTGAACTACGAGAAATAGAAGTTGAACGTTGTTTTCGTTTTTGGTGTACGAAAACGCAGACAAGAAAAACTCTTATATTTTCTTTCAATCTTTTCGATTCTATTAGTGAAAATAAACAAGAGATAAGGAGAGAGAAATTGTTTTCTCCATATTTGAAGAAAGAGTTCTTCAAATCAACCAAAGCCATATCAAGTGTTGAAAGCGGGATATATTATTCGGTGTGGAAAACATAGAGGCTTCGTATTTTCGAAGTTACGAATCGAGTAATCGTCACTTTCCAGGTATTTATCGTATACTTATTCTTATTATTAGTATGTTGTTAAACGCAATAGATAACATATGATTGCAAAATTTTAATTTCCGATGTGCTTGCGATCCTTCACAGATGACTATGGTTACACCCAAATTCTTCCACATTCAACCATTTTGGAGAGCCTGGATTTGATAACACGAAAAAGGCTTAAGAGAATCTGGTTTAACTTCTGATCAGGTTGACATTTTATAATTTGAACGAATTTCGGGTTAGACTCTACTTGTTCTGACCTGTCATGTTGTTTAATGTGTAAGAGGGCATGGTTTACGTCATTGTATGTAATAACTAAAAAATGGAATCAGTTCAACCAATTTAGCTATAATTATTTCCTTTTACTTTGCTATTGATGGATTGTAAGCTTCACAAACTTTGCCAATGTTTTGAAATTTGGATCTGAAATTAAATTAGTAAAATAAAAATTTAAAGTTTAAAGCTTTATTCGATATTAGATTATCACAAAATAAATCTACAATAAAAATTGAATAAAATCGAAGGATATGAAATCGAATTGAAAAAGAGGCAATTCTTATTTATTGAAGAAGTTGAAGTTTAATTAAAAGAAATTGTTAAAACTAACTCATTTATTTTAGTTTATAAAAATTGTTAGTTTATAAAATCAATTGATTAATTAATAAACTAATTAGTAATTAATAACAAAATTATTAAAATAAACCAAATCGAAAAGTTAGTTCGTTTAAAATTTTTACAATAAAATTGACTAAATTAATTACCAAAAGAAATACCCAATTTTGATTTTTCATGATGCAAAAAAATGCTTGAAATTTACAATAATCAAAAGTTGTTGTAGGACTCAAACTGGCACCTGCCTAGGGCCCATGATTGAGAGGGGGCCCACCCCTCTCCACTTACACAATATCAAATGGCTCTCTAATCTTCGTGTTAAAATCTTATAAGGTCTCTCCTCTGCAGTCTACTATGCGCCAACATGAAGATCATAACATTAATGATGCTAACGCTATAACGTAATTAAATGATAACGTTATAATTTAAAACTTATAAGTCAATATTGTGATACTCATATTTATAAATAATTTTGAAATATTTAAGTGTACTTTTATCTTTTAATTTTTTTGTTGTCATCAATATATGTGTTTAAAATACTCCATCTCAAAATTAGCAGTAAAAGATTTTACGATTCTATTTTTGAGTTCGAGTATAATTTAAAGGTAAAGTTTATAATTTTTAATGTATTTTTGCTCTTTGTTTTATTTTTAATATTTGATATTAAATTTTGCTATTTATTTTTTCCTCTATTAGAGATATAATACCAATTATATATCTTTGTAATATATACTGTTGGAGTTTAATTGTACCTACATACTTCTTCCAGCTTTTAGAAAGGTATTTTTGTTCTTTTAATATTTAGTTGATTATGTAAACTTATAAATTGAGTCATTTATGTTTCATACAAACATATAAACTTAAGTATATTATCGATTTATTGGGGCCATTTTTTTAATTTCGCCCAGGGCCTATAAAACGATAGGAACGGCCCTGCTCACAAGATCAACAAAAACAATCAACTAATGTTAAGCAACTCAATTGCAATAAATAATTAACCTAAATAATATAGATGACGAATAATAAATAAAATGCCAAATTTATATGAAAAGCACTCCGGTATATAAGGAAAAATTACATACTAAACTGACAAATAAATCCACTAAATCAAATAACAAACTTACAAGAGATCAAGTTTCGAATTGTTGACCCCAACTTGAAACAACACCACAGTACAACAGCAGGTTATCTAATAAGGTTTTATAATAGAATACAAATTAAGATCCTAAATCAATACTACTCTAAATTAATCCTAATAAATCAAACACAAAAACTTGTAGATGAAGAGTAATATTGGTTCACCAACTATCACTCACTAATTCTTGCCTTTTTTGTGTGTGTCTATTGATACACTTCATATTTTCCTTTTATGCCTCGTAAAAATAGGGTTTTATATTAGATATGGTCACGACATGGCGTGATTTGCGTTTGATTCTTGTCTCGGTATCCGGAGATAGAAACGAGCAGACGGAGCGAATGTAAACCGAAGACAGTGAGGTGTTTGGTTGTGGTGGACAGAACAAAAATTTCTGTCTCCTTCTCAAGGACAGAATGTGTTTGGTTGCAGTTGCAGACTTGCAGTGAACAGAATGAAAAAATAGTGACAAAGACAAAAATGCCTCTGGTCCTTAATATGATTAGAAATATATAATTAATTGATAGTTTTATTACGAACTATTTGTGTTAGGTGAAAAGTTAACAAATAATAATAATTATAAACTATTATGAAATATCAAATAATATTAGCCCATAATAATAATAATAATAATAACAACAACAAAATTAATAACAAGAACAAAATAGACACAAAATGTTCCATAATAATAAATATGAATTATTATAAAGACAAAATATACAATGATAATAACAATAATAATAATAATAAAATAATAAATACATAATGATGCTTGATAATAGAAATTGTACATTTACATCTACATCTACGACTAATAATAATAATAATAATAATGAATTTTTCATAATAATAAAAATTCAAATTAAAAGATAACAATTATAATATAATTAATAATATTGTGGTTTGTTAGAAATGAAAAGGTAAAACCGATGAAATAATAAAGAACTAATAACAATAATAATAATAATAATAATAATAATAATAATAATAATAATAATAATAATAATAATAATAATAATAACAACAAAATTATAATACGAATAATTATAAGAATAATAATGATAATGATAATAATAAATTAATTATAATAATATTGATAATAATATTACTAATAATAATAATAATAATAAAATGTATAATACTAATAATAATAAGATTAATAATGAAAACAAAATGCGTAATAATAATAATAATAATACATCTACATTATACTACTACTACTAATAATGAATTCCAAATATATGTTAATAATAATAATAATTATTATTATTATTATTATAAATACAAAATGAAGCTTAATAATAATAATAATACATCTACATTATACTACTACTAATAATTATTAATAAATAAAACTTAAATATAAATTATTTTTATTAGTAACATTTATTTCGATATCTTATATAATATTTATTGATAAAATATTATTTATAAATTCATATTTATTTTAACTATATTTTAATTGTTAAATCAAATTTTATTGAAATATATTTTTAAAGATATTTTTAATTTAATTATTGTAGTTTTTTAAAGATATGTTAATTATTGTGGTTTTTAAATGATATTTTTTAAAGATATTTTTAATTTAATTAATATTGTGGTTTTGGTCAATTTTAAAAACTAAATAAAACAAAAGAAACAAAGCTCATTTTAAAAACATAGCCGTTGGAACTGAGATAACGTGGGAGACAGGGATAGCTTGTCCCTGTCCTACCTTTTTGGTAGGGACAATAAATCTTGTCCCTGTCTACTGGAGATGGTAGATAAAAATTCAGAGACAGTAACCAAACACTCATGGGGGCAGAATTTTTTGGTCCTGTCTACTGTCCCCACTCACGGGGACAGTAACCAAACACAGGGTTAGTGATCATGTCCCTCAAACTCACTTCAATACTCAACAATAATGGAGATACATGGTTCATGGACACGACCTTATCGAACTCCAACATTGGTCTGTTTGGCCTCGACACGGGCGGAACATCATTCTTTAACTCGTACATAGTTACAAGAATATACATGGTCACACATATAGCTATGTTTACCAACAACACATGCATTTTTCCCCAACACCAGTATCTTCTAGAAATAACTTAAATTCATCAAAATCTTACCTCAAATTTGCTAGATTTCTATTACTTTTTATCTATAAAGCCAACTAAGACTCTATTTATAAAATGGGGTTGAACCCGTGACAATTGTAAATAGGGCGATAATTAGGCCTTGAATTAGTCTAACCCGACTCAAAGTCTAAATTGACTAGCTTCAAGCTTGATTTGGGTTTTTAAAAAAATTTTAGCTTCGGTTGGATGTCATTTTTTATTTTTATTTAAAATTAAAAAATTTGGGCTAGACTTTTTTGGGCCTATTGTCCAAACCTGATTAGGTTCAAATTTAGTCTAGTGTTCTGGGTATAGGCCCGAACAGAAATTTTTGGGCCCAAGCCCAGCAGTAAGACTTTTTTTTTACTCGTTTAGCACTTGCTCAGAGTGTAATTCCATCCGTCCTCCATAGCGAGGTTGACCGTGATGGTACAAGAGAAGTTCAGTACACCTTTCCTGGTGGATGCTTGTCTTCGTTAACTAGAATCTTCATTTAGACTCTAGTAAATTGTAAAGGAATCAACAGGAGTTGTTGTCGATGGTCGTAGCAAGAGTTCATTCAATCTATTATGACCCATCATGACCGAACTACCGCCACCTCCTTACCCAGCAATCGAACCAACAACCTTCGACCTCATCATCGTCGGCACCGGCCTACCAAAATCTGTCATCTCCGCCGCCGCCGTCAAATTTGTGCTACACTTGGACCCCAACCCCTTCTATGGCTCCCATTATGCATCCCTCTCGGTCCCCGATCTCATCTCTGTTCTCAATTTCAATTCTACTCTTCCAACTCCTTCCACATCTACCATGGACACCGACATGTTGGTTCATGTCGTTGTGGGTCTAACGACTCGTCGTCTTTACTCTGATGTGGAAATATCTTCATATTCGCCGGAACTATTGGAGGAACAATCTTGGAAGTTCAATATAGATGTAGCAGGGCCTCGGATGCAAACAAGTGTATCGACATTATGCTAAAATCAAGAGCCAGTCAGTATGGGGAGTTCAAGAGCATTGATGCGAGCTTTGTTGGAGGAGAGAATGGGAAGCTGTGGAATGTTCCGGATTCAAGGGCTACTATATTTAAAGACAGGAGCTTGAGCTTGATGGAGAAGAATCAGTTGATGAGGTTCTTTAAGCTCGTTCAAGCTCACTTGGCTGAGAATGAAGAAGCAAAACTAGAAGAAGGAGAAGAAAAAGAGAACATGAGAATTTTAGAGGAGGATTTGGAGATTCCGTTTGCTGAATTCTTAACCAAAATGTGTTTACCTCTATAGGAGCATCACATGCACGTGTATTTACCAACCACATTGACCATGTCAAATTGTTGTTATGATAAGAAATGATCTCTGCTATCTGTTAGTTACAATATAGGTGTTTCAAATTCAAATTACTTATCTGTAAATCAGTGATAGATGGCATGTACAGTTGTATTTAAACTCTTGTATAGAATGAACAAGGTTAAGCTTTCCTTGCCAATTACTTTCAATTATATGGTATCAGAGCCACCATACTCAAACGAGTTTGATCCAATTTCTTTTTTCCTCTTCCTCTCACCATGACCGGCTCAAACAACCATACCGTTATCAACTCCGACAACACCACAACCACCACACTAATTGTTCAATTTAATCCCGCGTATCAATTGCCCATTAAATTGACCAGAAGTGTCAATTTTTCAACTTGGAAAGCCCAAGTATCGATGCTAATGCACGGCCACGATCTGTTTGGCCATCTTGATGGCTCGACACCAATCCCTCCTCGCACCACCGGCGCGAATCAGCTGCCTAATCCAGCCTACAATCTCTGGTTCCGACAGGACCAGCTCATCCAAAATGCCCTTATGGCCTCAGTCAATCCCACCATTGCGCCCACTATTGCCAATGTCGATTCGGAATCCCAAGCCTGGAACGCCTTACACACTGCTTATGCGAACAAATCCCAGTCCCGCATCTTTAGCCTTCGGGATCAGCTAACCCGTCTAACCAAAGAATCTCAAACCATGACCGATTACCTCCACCGTGTTCGATCCCTAACCGATGAACTAGCCCAAGCCGGTGCCCCATTAGCCAACGAAGAAATGGTTGTTCAAATCCTTCATGGCCTAGGATCTGAGTATCGTGAAATCTCTGCTGTTATCCGCGCTCGTGACACCACCATCTCCTATGAGAACCTGTATGACAAGCTTCTGGATCATGAGGTGTTCATCCAACACGAGGAAGCAAAGAAACCGGCTGCCCTGATCACAGCTGTTGTGGCTACCCGAACCAAGGCTCCGAACAACTCCAACTCCAAAGCAAATCGACGCAACTCACAGCCATGGCGATCAAGTGACCGCTTTGACAACCAAACCCAGCAATGGCGTAGCCTTAATAGAACCCACAATGGGAGAGAAGGCAGCAACCAAAGTGACTTCGTTCGGTGTCAACTCTGCCGCAGACCAGGTCATGAAGCGAATGTATGCAGGTCTCGCTCTCACAATCATTTTGAAGCAAAAGCTAATTATGCAATGGGCCACTCAACCACTACAAATCCATGGATTGTTGACTCCGAAGCCTCTCACCATATCACCATCGAGTCACACAACATGCCTGAATATGTTGGATCCGATGGTATAACAATGGGTAATGGTATGAAAATCTCGATTACCCATTTGGGTACAACTCAGTTAAATGCATCAAATAAGAATTTCCAGCTTTCTCATACACTTTATGCACCTGACATAAAGCGTAACCTCATTTCTGTTTCTCAGTCTTGTCGTGATAACCACACTTCAATTGAATTTTTTCCAACATTTTTTTGTGTGAAGGACATCCGCACAAGGACGTCGTTGGTGCAAGGCTGGAGTAAAGATGGCTTGTACGAATGGCCCAAGCTGAATCAACCATAAGCCTACTCCGTCAATAAACTCACCTCCCTAAATACATGGCACCACCGATTAGGACATCCCCATTCTAGAGTCTTGAATTTCATTTGCAGCAAATATTCCTTACCTGTTTCCAATCATGAAAATTTTATATTTTGTAACTCATGTCAATGCAATAAAGCTCATCGTTTGCCATTTCAAGAGTTCAATTTCTTTAGCACAACACCGTTACAAAATTTTTTTAGTGACTTATGGGGACCTTCACCAATTATTTCCATTGACAAAAAGGTTTATTATTGTGTCTTCGTTGATCACTTTACCAAGTATATGTGGATCTACACCTTGACCCAAAAAAATGAAGTCCATTATATTTTTCAAAACCTTCACCCACTGCTGGAAAAACATTTTGATAACAAAATTCTTTCATTTTATACTGATGGTGGGACAGAATTCAAGAGTCTAGCTCCTTATCTTAAATCAAATGGCATTGAACATCTCATCAGCCCGTCATACACACCAAAAAGGGTAGCCACTGTCGAACGTCACCATCGGCACATTGTCGAAACAGCTAAAACTCTACTTCACGCTGCCAACCTACCACCGAGTTTTTGGTCATTTGCTTGTCACCATGCTGTATACTTGATCAACTGAATGCCCACCTCTTTATTAGATAACAAGTCCCCATATGAGATGCTATTTAATAAATCCCCGAATTTTGTTACCTTAAAAAGTTTTGGTTCCCTATGTTATCCGTGGCTCAAACCTTATGCCTCCAATAAACTTGAGCCTAAATCGAAATCGTGTGTCTACCTAGGAATGTCCCTTCCCCACCACTGTCATCAATGCTTCGATCCAGTCCAGAACAAAATCTATCTGTCCCGTGATGTTACTTTCTTCGAAGATGAGTTCCCTTTCTGGTCACAATTTGCACATTTGTTGCCTACCAACCGACCCCTTGATTGGGATATGACACCGGTTACAGCTCCGAACACAACGAAGCCGAGCCTTCCTGTACACCTTGACTTACCCCCTCCCATCACTGCATCACAACAACATCTTCCTTCACAAGCTATCGTCTCCCGCAGTGCCCCATCGGCTCCACCTGCTCCCTCAGGTACGATCCTTGTCCCTCATGAGACCACCCAACCCAACACCTCCCTCCTTCACTCACCGAGTCACCCCAGTGAAACGTCATCTACCCAGCTTTTACTGAGACCACATGCTGAAACAGATCCGCAACCACCTTCAGTAGCCGTGTCCAACCCTCAGCACCGAATAATCACCCGCTCCCAAAATAATATATTCAAACCAAAACCCAAGTTCAACTACATGGCTTCCCTCGCTCCATCTGTCCCTCCGACCACTGTTAAACAAGCCAAGAAATACCAAGAATGGAGAGATGCAATGATGGCTGAATATGATGCTTTACTGAGAAATAAAACTTGGGAATTGGTTCCTAGAGATCCCTCCAAAAATGTTGTTGCTTGTAAATGGCTTTACAGAATTAAACAGAAACCGAATGGATCGATTAACCGATACAAAGCACGGCTGGTGGTGAAAGGGTTCACTCAACGCCCCGGTATGGACTATCACTCCACTTTCAGCGCTGTAGTCAAGCCGACGACAATCTGATTGGTTCTTTCGATTGCTATAAGCAAAAATTGGGTCCTTCGGCAGCTTGATGTGAATAATGCGTTTCTACAAGGGGAGCTACAAGAGGAGGTATATATGGCTCAACCGCCTGGCTATGAATGCTCCGACAAGCCAGACTATGTATGTCGACTCCGCAAAGCCATCTACGGTCTCAAACAAGCACCGTTGGCATGGTACCTGGCTCTCACTCAACATTTGCAGTCACTTGGGTTTGTAAAATCAAAATCAGACCCCTCTCTATTTATTATGCATTCTGGACAAATTCATCTTGTTGCTGACAGAAAGTCATGAGTTGTCGGTAACTCGGGTTATTGCCTCTCTCGCACAACGGTTCTCGATAAAAGATTTGGGCCATCTACATTATTTCCTTGGCGTCGAGGTTGTTCGAACGTCGAGTGGCATCATTTTGTCTCAAGCAAGTTATCTCGGTGAACTTCTCACTTCTGAGAACATGAATGAGTGCAAAGCGGCAGCAACACCCATGAGCAACACGTCACCCTTAAAGCTGGATGATGGTTCTGTTCCTTGTTATGCAACTCGGTTTTGTCAAGTACTCGGTAAATTACAGTATCTTTCATTTAAAGCTGGATGATGGTTCCGTTCCTTGTGATGCAACTCGTTTTTGTCAAGTACTCGGTAAATTACAGTATCTTTCATTTACAAGACCGGAGATAAATTACTCGGTTAACAAATTGTCCCAATTTATGCACTCACCAACTGAGTTACATTGGAAAGCACTTAAGCGAGTGCTTCGATATCTCCATGGTACCTCTCATTATGGCTTGCACTTGCAAGCAAAGTGTGATCATAGTCTGTCCATGTACTCCGACGTTGACTGGGCAGGGAACGTTGATGATCGTCCCTCGACATCTGCCCATATTCTCTTCTTTGGACGCAATCCTGTCAGTTGGGCATCAAGAAAACAACAAACTGTGGCCCAATCATCCACTGAGGCCGAGTTCAAGGCTGTTGCCAATGCCGTATCTGAAGTCATTTGGGTTCAAAATCTGCTTCAAGAGTTGCTTACACCCCTCCCTTGTCTTCCGACAATATTTTGTGACAATGTTGGTGTCCTCTACTTGAGCCACAATCCAGCTATACAAATTAGGATGAAGCATGCTGCAGTTGATTTTCACTATGTTCGACACAAGGTATTGCAGCAACAAATTCGGGTGGATCATGTTCATGCGCACGATCAGCTCGCCGATACACTCACCAAACCGCTGGCCAAGTCTCTCTTCACTCTCAATCTATCCAAGCTTGGTGTTGTCTCAACTACACAGCTTGAGGGGGGGAATATAGGAGCATCACATGCACGTGTATTTACCAACCACATTGACCATGTCAAATTGTTGTTATGATAAGAAATGATCTTTGCTATCTGTTAGCTACAATACAGGTGTTTCAAATTCAAATTACTTATCTGTAAATCAGTGATAGATGGCACGTACAGTTGTATTTAAACTCTTGTACAGGATGAACAAGGTTAAGCTTTCCTTGCCAATTACTTTCAATTATAACCTCCAAAGATTAAAACTTACTAACTGCGACTTTCTTTATGACGCAGAACGGAAGTTAAGAACGGAACGAGAACGTTTAGACTCCATTCAGGAGTTTAATCAATGTCGTTTGATTGGACGAAAAGAGAAACAAGAACGAAAAGCGATCTTGAAAGAATTGCAAAGCCAAATTCTGGAATGAAATTTTTGTTTCGAAAGTTTCGAAAATCAATGATCTTCCGAAAACATAAATAAGGCCTATTTATAATGGACAAAAACCCTAATCCAAATCCTAACAAGATTAGGAAAATAAACTCCTAATAAACTAAGCAAGGATTTAGAATCCTTAATATAACTAGAATTCCTAACTAAGCAAGGATTTAGAATCCAAACTCCTACTGTCAACTAATAAGGAGGTAACAGAACATAACTAGAAATAACATAAATTAGACCACCTAGGATTCCTTATTTCACCCACGGCATCATAGAATTTAAGTCTTCTTTCGCATCCTGCCGCAAACCTTGCGGCGGTCAAGATCTTCCATGTAATCCAAAGCTAACTGGTTCGCATCATTCCCTTCCACTTGTAAAGAACTCGACCTCGGGTTACCATCATCAGGGTGATAAAGGTAAAGATCCGCCACGTTAAACGTCTTGGATATCTTCATATGATCTGGAAGGTCAAGAACATAAGCATTGTCATTGATCTTCTGAGTTATATTGAAAGGACCAATCTTCTTTGGATCTAGCTTTTGCTGTCCTCCTCCACGTTCCTTCCGCAAGTACACCATAACTTGATCACCAACCTTGAAGGACTGGAAACGTCTATGCTTATCAGCGGCAATCTTGTACTTTTCATTAGATTCCTTCGAGTTCGCCTCACTGTTTAAAAACATCAACATCTTTGGTTGACCAAATTGTTAACTGCAACACTAGGAAGAACACCTTCAGGAAGTGCAATAAGGTCAACTGTCTGTGCTGGAGCCTTCCTGTAAACAATATCAAAGGGATTCTTCTTAGTAGAGTTGTTGACAGAACTATTGTAAACAAATTCGGCTTGAGGAAGAGCAAGATCCCAAGAAGTCTTCTTATCGCTGCATATGCAACGCAATAGATTGCCAAGCGTACGGTTCACCACTTCTGTCTGCCCGTCCATTTGAGGATGTGTCGTGCTACTGTAACGAAGTTCAGTCCCAAAATGCTTCCACATAATAGTCCAAAAATGAGCAAGAAATTTCACATCTCAGTCAGAAGTAATTGTTTTAGGTATGCCATGCAAACGAACAATCTCCTGGAAAAACAATTTGGCAACATAAGATGCTTCACTTGTCTTCTTGCAATGAATGAAGTGTGTCATTTTTGAAAACCTGTCAACTACCACATAAATAGAGTCAGAACCACGTTGGGTACGTGGCAAACCAAGAATAAAATCCATTGACAAGTCTTCCCAAGGATGATCGGAAATAGGCAATGGGGTGTATAGCCCTGTGTTCTGCAAATGACCCTTCTGTGTTTGACAAACTCGACATTTTTGAACCATCTTCCTTGTTTCTCTCTTCAGTTGTGGCCAATAGTAACGCTCTTCTAATCCCGCAATAGTCTTGTCACGACCTAGATGTCCACATTCATGAATTTCTCGAATCAACAATTCTCGCAATGAGGAACGAGGAATACACAACCGGGTTCCTTTAAAAAGAAAACCTTCATGTATCGTAAACCCATCAGTAGGTTCACGATTCTGTACTTGTTGCCATATATCCTCGAAATCTACATCCTCAGCATAAAGATCCTTCAGATACTCAAATCCCACAACCTTTTGACTCACTGTAACCAATAAAGTTGCTCTTATACTCAATGCATCTGCGACCTTATTTGTAACACCAGTTTTGTATTTGAAGATATAATTAAAAGCTCCCATATAGGCTGCCCAACGCACCTGCATCTTGTTGGCATGCTTCTGAGTCGGCAGGTGAATTAAAGATTTATGATCTGTATGGACAATAAACTCTCGCCCCATAAGATAATGTTCCCACGTCTTGAAGGCTCGAAAAATTGCATAAAATTCCTGCTCATAAGTACCCCACTTCTGCCTAGCTTCATTCAACTTTTCACTAAAAATGCAATGGGCCTACCACATTGAAATAAAACACCTCCAATTCCAACACCACACGCATCACAATCAACCTCAAACAGTTTATCAAAATCAGGTAAAGCAAGGATAGGAGCAGAAGTAAGCTTATCTTTAATCTCCTCAAAGCTTTTGTTGGCAACTTCAGTCCATTTAAATTTCTGAACTCTTTCCTTCTTCAAACAATCAGTAATCGGACCCACAATACTGCTGAAATTTTTGATAAACCTCCTGTAAAAAGTAGCAAGTCCATGAAAACTGCGAACTTCCGTAATACTTTTAGGAATGAACCAGTTTCGAATTGCTTCTACTTTCTTGTCATCTACATGAATCCCTTCTGAGCTAACAATATACCCAAGAAACAAAACTCTTTCTGTCATAAACGTGCACTTCTTCAGATTGATAAACAACACATTTCCTTCTAAGGCTATTATAACCTCTCGAAGGTGATGTACGTGCTCCTTAATGCTGCGACTAAAAATTAAGATATCATCAAAATAAACAACCACGAATCTGCGTAAAAAAGGACGTAGAACTTGGTTCATAAGTCGCATGAACGTGCTTGGTGCATTCGTCAACCCAAATGGAATAACTAGCCACTCATATAAACCTTCCTTAGTTTTAAAGGCTGTCTTCCATTCATCTACCTCCTTCATCCGAATCTGATGATAGCCACTTTTAAGATCAATCTTTGAGAAAACTGTAGAACCAGATAGCTGATCCAGCATGTCATCCAAGAGAGGAATAGGAAAACAATATTGAACAGTACTTTTATTGATTGCTCTACTATCAACACACATTCTCCAACTACCGTCTTTCTTCGGTACCAGTAACGCAGGAACTCCACAAGGACTGATGCTCTCACGGATGTGTCCCTTCTTTAACAATTCTTCCACCTGTTCTTGCAAAATTTCACTCTCCTTTGGGCTCATCTTGTAATGGGGCAGATTAGGCAATGTAGAACCCGGAATGAAATCAATCTGATGCTGAATATCCCTTAAAGGTGGGAGTGTTGATGGTTCCTCAACTAAGGTAGGGAATTCTCCCAACAGCTCTTTGATGGGTTTGGGTAAAGATAGTGTCTCCTCCTCTGTTGGTGTCTCGTCCTCTTTAATTTTCTTTCTAAGTAGTAGGGCCACATCCTGCACACTCTTAGCAACATCCTGCCCTTCCACTTTAGAAGGTTTCACTGAACCAGAAGGCAAAATAATGATCCTCTTCGTGTTCCAGGTGAACCTGTATGAGTTCTCCTTCCCTCTGTGTTCATCATCAACATCATACTGCCAAGGACGACCTAACAAAACTCCACAAGCATCCATATCCACAACATCACAAATAACAGATTCAGTATAATGTTTATCGATTGAAATAGGAACGCTGCAGATCCTGTTTATTTCGATCGTTGGTCCCTCCTTGATCCACCCAACCTTGTACGGTGAAGGGTGAGGTTGGGTGGTCAACTGCAATTTCTCCACTAACTGTTTTGCGATTAGATTCTCACAACTGCAACTATCTATGATCAATCTGCAAACCGCTTCTCCCACTTGACATTTTGCTTGGAATATCTTCCTCCTTTGCGTCTCTCCTTCCTGTTTTGGAGAACATAAAAAAAATTTCACCACAAAAGTCACTTCTCCATCTTCCGACCCAGCAATTGAACCTTCATCCCCATCTGCTTCTTCTTCACAGTCAACTACCTCCTCAATCACGTTAACCTGTCGTCGATTAATAGATGATCTTCCTTCTGAACAATTATTTGATGTATCCCGGCTTTTCGCAACGATAACAGGTGTTTCCAGTTGGTTTTTTATAAGGATTGGTTCTTCATTTGTCCGCTTAAGGTGCCTTTACCTTGTTGTCGTTCTTCTCTTCTATAGCATTATGATTACTTACCGAATTTACAATCCTCGAAGATTGCCCACCGTAATGCCCTTGATATGTCTGACTGCCTGGCGAACCCGAATTTTGGTAATTTAAATTTCGATTACACTGTTGTTGAGGCTGCCATTCAACTCGCTCTTCAGCCCTATTCGTCATCTCAATAGCATCTGCTAATGTGAAAATTGCAGCAACACCCATCATACACCGAATTTCGTGATTTAACCCCCTCTGGTAATGAGCTACCTGCTGCGCTTCGTTTTCACAATTATCACATCTTGCTTGCAGCCTCAAAAACTCTTCTGTATACTCATCCACCTTCCTACTTCCCTACGTGCAATCATGATAACGGTTGTACAGTACCTGTACGTGATCACTAGGTAAGAATCTTTGTTGGATCATAAGCTTCATATCCAACCAGTTTCGAATAGGTGGATGTTGTCTGCGATATCGCTCATTTTGGACAAAAATCCACCATGCTGCTGCACCTCCCTTCAATTTGTAAGCCACAATAGGAACCCTACGCTCGTCTTCCATATCCATAACCTCCAAGAATCTTTCAACCTCCACTAGCCAATCTAAAACAGCTTCTACATCTAATGTACCATTAAAACTCTGAAGATCTACCTTAATTTTGTAGCCATTATTTTGATTTGCACGACCCCTGTAATTCTGAATTGCTCTAATCTGATCTGGTGGTCCTTCATAAACTGGTTGCGGATTTACAACCCTAGGAATTGCCGCTGCAGGAAGATGGTTAATCCTTCCTAGGTTTAACTGCTCTCCCAGCATCTGTCTTATTTCTACTATTTGATCGGATAAGTTTGCTACGGATGTTTCTAAGGTAGTAAGTCGTTCTTCGTAATTGGCGGTCATGGAGGATAGGCTCTGATACCAACTGACGCAGAACGGAAGTTAAGAATGGAACAAGAACGTTTAGACTCCGTTCAGGAGTTTAATCAATGTCGTTTGATTGGACGAAAAGAGAAACAAAAACGAAAAGCGATCTTGAAAGAACGGCAAAGCCAAATTCTGGAATGAAATTTTTGTTTCGAAAATCAATGATCTTCCGAAAACATAAATAAGGCCTATTTATAATGGCCAAAAACCCTAATCCAAATCCTAACAAGATTAGGAAAATAAACTCCTAATAAACTAAGCAAGGATTTAGAATCTTTAATATAACTAGAATTCCTAACTAAGCAAGGATTTAGAATCCAAACTCCTACTGTCAACTAATAAGGAGGTAACAGAACATAACTGAAAATAACATAAATTAGACCACCTAGGATTTCTTATTTCACCCACGGCATCATAGAATTTAAGTCTTCTTTCGCATCCTGCCGCAAACCTTGCCGCGGTCAAGATCTTCCATATAATCCAAAACTAACTGGTCCACATCACTTTATCTATTAACGACATTCGAGTTTTATTATGGTTTTGTGATTATTACGATTATAGCTTTGATTTTCAAAGGTGTTCTGTAGATTGTACGCTACATAATTCTTCCTTACCTCTTAGGAGTATCATGGTTTGATAAGTCTGCAAAAAGTGCTTACGATTCGGATAAGTGTTCGCCAAAAACGCAAGTATACGTTTCTGTCGTTAGTAATAATAATATCGATCCCTCAGAGACTATTAACTCAACTATCAACTCGATTCTTAGAACTTAATTTAAGTGCAAAAGTAACAAGGTATTTGTTTTGGAATTGGTAATTTAAAATAAGAAAGCAAAAAGCAAAAATTAAATGAAAAGAGTATAAAATATAAAAGCATCTAGGCTTCTAGCTTCCCCCAATGGACAAACGAACATCACACAATTGACTATTTATCATTCAAACCTAACTTGCTAGTCGAAGATTCCTATGTATTTACTATGTCCTCTCGGCTGTATAGTAAATCTATTCGACAACCAACCATGACCGTATCTCTACTCTTGGTTGTTAATCGTCAAACGCCTTAAGCTATAATCTCTATCAACTACCTAGCATGCATCGGTTACCTCTCGGCCTCCCTAACCACCAATCATACAAGTATGAATCTAGGCTAATTTATTCAATGTCCAACCCAAAATTACCCTCTCGAGTCTCAATCGGATTCACAAATCAAGTTTAAGGTTAGCTACTCCTCAATCAAGCATTAAGAATTGAATAAACTAAACAAGTATTTAAGGATAAAAACCGGAATGAAATTAAATAAATGATCAAGAGTATTCGAATCTCTCATCCATTGGGTTCTTGCTAAAAACCTAGAATAAAGACTTAGCTACTCATAATATCAAGAAAACAACAAATAACAAAAGAGATCATTGTTCAACAAAACAATAAACGAATAGAAGAGAAGGAATCGATTCTGTCACAATCGTCTCATCCAATCCTCCGTTGTTGCCATCTTGACCTTTTTTCTCTACTCCCTTGACGATTTCTCCACCTCCTCTACGATTTCTCCCTCTCCTTCTTTTTTTTCATTTGTGTGCCGTCACTCCTTCCTCCCTCTCCAGCCAATCCTCTTCTTTTCTTTTTTTACTCCTCCGTTTAGGTTAAAATGGACCCAAATTGACTTTCAGCCCAACTCTCGCGGGCGCGAGGTTACAAGATCGCGGGCGCGAAAGTGCAATCAGACGAACATCCAAGTTTCTGAGTAACATGCCGTCGCGGGAGCGAACCATCACTCTCGCGGGCGCGAGAGTAGAAGTAAGGTTGGCTACGTGGAAAATTTGTTGAATTAGTCCTTGCCAACTCCAGATCATTCAATTAAGTCCTTGCACGTGCCAATTAACTTCTTAAATTTGTATAAGGCCTAAAACACTAACACACAGGTGAAAAATACCACTAACGTGGAAAAATACTAAAAAAAATATGAAAAGTAATAAAAACACACAAAAATAAGGAAAGATAACTCGAACTCGACTCTAAACAAGACTAAAAAGAGAATAAACACTACACAAATATGCGAGTTATCAATAAGTCCATCGATTTCCTTTGCGATCTTTCCTTTGTATTGTCCCTAATGAATTCTAGACTTCAGTTTGATGACTTGAACTTTTGGCTCTTTCACTCTACAGGATTATCTTATATGCTATTGCCATGGCAGATTATGATCAAGAAAATATGGGAGCTTCCAAGGGTATTCTTAGAACAAGAGATGGAATTGACCGTTTGGCTTTGTACCAATCATTAGTTGGCAGGTTAGTGTATATGCGCTGATGGATTAACATTTAAGGAAGATCTATGGTGCTATTCTCTGTCAAATTTTTGTCAGAAAAATTTGATATATGATTCCTTGACCATATGATTTTCTTCAATAGGTTTCATGCTATAAAAAGAACGGGAAAGTTGTACCTAATATTATTTTGTAAGTCCTACTGAATATAGATGTCCAAGCATGTCTACTTGAAATTTCATGCCAAGTACTCTGATATATATCAAAAATGTATTTCTTTGGGTAAGATGATATATATCAATTCTCTCTATTCAATTTTTCGAAAACCTTCTCAGGTTTTCAAATGCACTTGGGGCCATGATTTATTCAATTTATGGACAAGGGGAACTACCACAAGCCTTTTGCCGTCGTGCAGCTGTGAAAGGTTGCATCTATATGAGTGCTGATTAATGGCTGTATGATTCTTTTTCTGACTGATATGCGTAATTCATTTAGTTTATGCTTGTCTAAATAAGCCCACCTACCTATAAACTTGTCATCCTTAGTTGAAGATCTTGTATGTCCTAAATATTGGGACAAAGACACTGCATGGGTTGATAATAACCATTTTCTTAGTTTAAATTTCATTTGAGATAACTTGAGCTTCGAGTGACATGGCATAAAACCCTTGCTGTTAAAAAAACAACTCTACAACTTCTGTTAATGTCAATGATAGGAGCTGATAGGAGGAGAATTTAGGGACAATAATAGCAATAGTTGTCGGGACGCATAATCAGTCTGTAGTATTTTCAATCAGAAGTGATTGAACAAATACCTCATTATTGTATACAAGACTTATTTGTGGTTCCGTTGCTTATCTCGTAAAGGAAGAAAATGAGAAACCTGCGTTATTTCTTTTGTTCCAGAAATTTGCTCATAAAATGAAATCCGTGTTTTGGTTTAGAAGTTAACATGTTTAATTTTCCTTGAATCTTTTGAATACAGGTTTTGCGAATGCCAGTGGTTGCTTTACTTATGGAAAAGGTGATGAACTATCTTCAATTATACCATTGAAATTACGTATGTGTACCATTTGTTTTTGTAAGGTGCAAGTATCTCACTTTTTTCGTTAAAAATTTTTCAGAGCAGTGGGTGTTACAAAGGTGTACGATTGGCTTCTGGTCAAGACTTGTTTAGCTGTAAGTTGATTCTGGATCCATCCTTGAAGATTCAATCACCGTCAGTGTCTCCATCTGATCCTCTGCATGGAAGTTTAAAATCTTTGAGTATGAGAGATGTGAAAAGGAAGGTGGCTAGGGGTATCTGTATTACAAGATGGTCCTTGAAGTCAGACGAGTCAAATCTCATGGTTGTTTATCCACCTCAATGTAAGCCTGACTCTGATTTCTCTTATAAGTTTTGAATCATAAGATGAAGTATAAATTGATAAGTATCTTTCTACTTTTCTTTTCTTCTTCTCTAGCGTTGTACCCTGAGCAGCTTACATCTGTCCGAGTTCTCCAGATAGGTAGCAATTTGGCTGTCTGCCCTCCTGACATGTATGTTTTAACCTATTTATAACGGATTCTTTATTCTTGGTCATTTTCTTTATGTTTTCAACTACACTTTGTTCAATCTTAGTTCTTGTACATGTCTTTTTATTAACATAAACCCAAGTACTGACTTACCAATCTGAGAGAGAGCACTTTCTTTTCCAAATGAATTTCTGGATTGATCATCCTTGCTGCGGATCCTTTGGACTTTGCACTTTCTCCAACTTCAACAAAGATTGTTGCAATCTAGGACAGATTCATCACCTATATTTCATATATGGAAAACATGCTTTCATATCAATCATTCTCAAGATTGAATTATCAGTGATGGGCCACATACTTTGTGATCTCTATTTTTCCAAAGTTATCACAAGCTACTAGAAAAAGAATGCGTCTGTTGATAGGTTTTCTTATGCAGTTAAGCATAGTTACTCATGCTGTTACTTAATTTGACCAAGTTTATTGTACATTTTCCCTGTTTTCAGGTTTGTGTTGTATTTTTCAACTTTGTGTGATGATGCCAATCAAGGGAAGAAGTTGATAAATGCAGCAATTAGTGCAGTTGTCAGTTTTCCTGATTCTATAAGCCCTGATTCTAGTTCCAAGGTCACATATGAGACCATTGGAGAAGGAAAAACCATGTTAATTTGGAGTGCCTCATACATTCAAGAGCAAACAATGGTGTGATTTTTCTCTTTTCTTCACTTTAAAGGGTATTGTTGTGCCCATTCTATTGTAGTTAGAAAGTCCTTCGATGCATATTATTATTAGTTAAAACTTGACATTCTCCTAATAATTTCTAGTTTATATTTATACTATATGTTGGTGGCTCTAGTTAAGGATGTTTTGTATTCATATCATGTTGAGTGGTGCTTGGGCCTTATATAACCACTGAGATGAACTAACTTTTGTTTGGTAAGGATTTTTAGCTGCCAAGGGACTAAAGAGTAACTCTTAAGACTTCTTTACGTTCTTTGTTAAATGTTTGGAGGCTTGAAGGTGCTTTTGTGATGGAATTGATGCTTCAGTCCCTCGTGCTTGTGCTTTTATGCAAGCAAAATCATCATAACACTGGCTTGACGTACGATGCACTTAATGTAATTCAGGATCAGGATCAGCTGGATTCTATCAACTTCACTCCTATGCCTGATGGAAGTCTGAATTACGATGATGTTTTGGATGCAGCTGTGAAGGTAATTCTATCTGCATTCCTTTTTATGCACATTCACAAATATCACCATAGCTATACCTTCATAGATCGCATCATTTCATTGTTATTGCAACAAGAAACTGATTTGGTCCTTTTACTGTATAGATTTTTCAGATGATGTATCCAAATGAAGTATTTTTCCCAAAGGCGGCATCACCTGAGAATTTCGAAGGTGACAATGAGATTCCGGAGGCTTAATATACTGTCTCTGACCATCGGAACATCGGGAGGATGACAATGGGTGTCTATAGATTTATGTTTTGTCGGTGGATTAGCTTACAAATAGTGCAGAGCATCTGATCTGATCTGATCAGCAGCTCTCTTTTGTACAGATAGTTAACAAGTGATACAGTTGAGAAATTCTTTTGACCAAACTATTTTTATGTTTCTTAATGTCAAAAAATTAAGCTGAACCAGTGACTAAACAGAAAAAAAAGAGTTGGGGTTGTCTCCTAATGTTTGTACAATTTAACATCATTTAGTTATTTAAATTGGATCGTGCTCATTATTTAGTAATGAATCAGTGACTTGTTAAAGTATTATAAACTTGAAACCTTTGCAGGCTTTGATGAATTCTAACATGCAACACCAATCGGCTCCTATCTACAATTTGAGTTCCGAGTCTGATAATACTATAAAGAAGGATATCATGTATCAAAGATTGACATATCATTGACAGGATGTTGATGGTTAACAAACTACAAGCAGCAAGTTGCTGGACAGTTGATAGTTTCTCTTTTCAGCATTTTACTTCAGGAAATCTAGCAACTATCCAACGACTAATTTGGTTTCATGAAAGTTTGGTATACTATAGTGAACCCAGTAATACAATGAACTGAACTGAATTATAATGCATACTCAGCTATTATCTACAAAAATTGCACTTATCCATTATCAGTCTGCTCTTCACATTCCCAACCTCCTGCCACAAGTTCCAACTTTTCCTCCGCTGAGCCCTCCAAGTCCAAATGCAACAAAGACGGATTCCATGGATGGTACAGAGCTTTCAGTGATTTCTTTAAACTCACTCCATCCCTAATGGACCCTGGTATCAGATATGCAAGTGGGGTGATGGAAACGTTAAAGTTTGAGCCTTTGGCAACTTTGACTCGACAAAGTTTGGACTCCACAGCAGGTATGCAAGCTCTTCCCCTGCTTGTTAGAATACAGGCAGGAGAACAAGACGATGATGATACAATAACGAGGACCAGGAAAGTTGAGAGCATGAGGGAAGATATCAGCAACAAAGAACCTTTTTTTTTTTTTTAGTTGCAGTTTATTGCCTGTTTCCATTGGTAACTGTGCTGCACTTCCTTGCTGTTTCACCTAGTGTGGAGTGGAGCGAGTCATATCTTCAGCGTACACGACACATGTTAGCTAGGGTCTGTGCGGTTCATCAGTATAGTCAGTTCAATGAATCTAATGATAATTACTGGTAAATTATCATCCTTCTGTAAGATTAGCTGATAGAGAGAGGCAATTTTTTGGCAGGGCTATGCTGTTTTTGTGGGTTAAAACAAAATGGATTGTTTTTTAAAAATTTTCATAATCAACGAGAAGCTTCCTTCTTCTCCAAGACGAGGAAACAGAAATTGCAAGTCTATTTTCAGTCCATGTTGGAAGCTGTTGAAAATTATTGTTGGAGACAGAAATTGACATCAAGTTGTTCAAGTTCATGATGGACCTGAATGTAAGCTGTCCAGAAAAAGTGAAAAGAAAAAAGGTACGGTATTCTATAGGTATCGATCGTATCCCGGTTATTAGATTCATGAATCAAAGGACACAGAAGAATCACAAAAGCCTCATGGTTGCAACCAAGTTCTTCCGCATCAACCATCAAATGTTGGATAGTCTGAATTTTTAAAGATCATGGCTGTGTTTAAGCTGCAATGAGACGGGTGTTTCTATTCTATGTAGGTCAGATTCCTATGATGTATATACTATGATCATCCTGTAAGAAGTGGAACTACCAAATCAAAATCTAACACAACGTTCATGGGACTTCGGGATGCGATACATGAAAGACAACACCTGAGTCGAAGGAGGTAATTGTAATATGTGCTGAAGGTCTGCAGTATATGGCAATTATATCAGAGTGCACTTATGCTTGTGAGTGAAATCGAGAATTAGCCAACCACGCTTCCAGATTGAACAAAAATGCAACTCTAGAAAGCATCTCATCTTATGGTGACATGGGAAGTTTACAGAGTATAAGAATAAAGCATTTAAGCACATGAATTTACAACACCAGTTAACACTTAACAGTGTAGACCAGGCTTCCGAGGACGCTAGTAATAAGTTGCATCCCGGCAGGGTTGACATTAATAATACATTCTCTATAGTATAAAACACTAAGATGTTAACTTATAGCAGAGGCTGATTGGATGTGAGGTAGATCGTGATCGACTGCCAAGCCTGTCATTTTTCTACTACCAACAGTACAACGAGAAGACCTTCATTCAATCTTCAAGCTCTCAGCTTCATGTTGTTTTCTTCGAAGCTTGTGATCCGTTTACCGGTAGGAAAAATATGCTCTGGCAATTCACTGATCTCAATCTTTCTAAAGCTTTTCCTCGTCATGTCATAGAACAGCACTGACAAAGAGGAGAATGACGGGGTTAGCAATAGCTCCCCCGTGTGGATAGTGCTGATAGGAATTGGGCGATCTGATTTCGTCCAGTCAAATGGAAAGCTTATGTGATCTTTAACCCACAGCCATTTTCCATAATCTTGTAACACCCATATATCCATCACATTCTCATCATAAAGATGATTGCCATTGACCATAGCCAAATGTCCATCAACCACAAGCAGATATCGAAGATAGACAGGATTTGGATACCCATCAGGATTCTGAAATTCCCTAAAGCACTCATCTCCTACATCAAATGCCACAATTGAGTTCTGACTCTCACGCATCCAATGCAAGGCACCATTGAAGCAAATCGGGTCTGTATAGTAAATCAGTTCATCAGGATCAAAAGGCACAGGAACATTAATGCGCCTCCACGAACCGGATCCCAGGGTGTAAATCTCACAATAAATACTAGTAGGTTCGAACTCCATAGTAAAACAACGTCGAAGTCCAAGAACTTTAAACTCATTGCTGCAAGGGCTGAATCCAAAATAATAGGAAACGTGGGAAGTTTCAGATCTCAGGGAACCATCCACAGGAACAGTCACAAGTTCTCTGGTACTAGGATTAAATATGTAGACTGGCTTGTCACCCAGGTAGGGATACAGCAGATTTGCACGATGAATGCACAACAAGCCATTCAGACTTTGCAGGATATAGTGTTTGTCAATGGGAAGTGAAAATAGGTGAACTGGAGGTTCCAGGGTTGCATCTTCTCTAACGGGTACTGATACAAAATGGATTTTAGACTCGTCCCCTACGACTGACCATGATGTTATAAGAACATGTGTTCTTTTTCGAAGTCGATCGAAGGAAGGATCATGAATGACCTCATTCCAATACTTGGAAACACACCCGAATCGAATCAGGGACTTGGCAGGAAGTCTAGGGAGGATATGGGTATAGATAATTTCATTGGGAAGTTCTGTATTCATATTACCCTTCTGAATTCTCTTGGTGTTTGATTTTACATACAGATTAAAGAAAAATATCAGAGAAATAAAAAGCTTCCAGTAACTTCAAAGATCTTCCAAACCTGCTTTTCTTCTCCAAACCTGAAAATTACCAACAGAAATCAACTTCCCAGAACAAAACCAGAAAGCAAACAACTCCCTTTTCATGTAAATAAAGATAAGAAGATGATCCACCGAGGGATTACAAGCAAAGGGGTTCTCAAGCAGATTAAAGAACATACAAACCTTTGATTACGATACTAAATCACAAAAAAAGCAGTAAATATTTGCGCAGAATCCAATGAAAACCAAAACCCACCTTCCAAAAGTCGTTACATTTACAATTCAAAATCCAAAACATCATCAAAAACACATAAGATCCAAAGCGGAAAAAAACTCAAGAGGTTAAAAAAAAAATTGTGTGTGGAACATATGTACCTTAAAACTCAAAGATCCCAAAATCTTGCGATGTTTAACCAACCCAAGAACAAACCCAAAAAGCTATAATTATGGCTAGAGCTAAAGATTAAACTTCAATAGGAGGAAGTGAGAGAAACAGGTGGCAACCTAGAGGGTTATGCTTGAACAGTGGCAGTTGCTTGGATCAAAAATCCAACTTCCAAAGCAAAGTACGCGAGTCGCACTCAACCAAACCTTTTCCTTTTAGCAAGGATTTTTTTGTCGCCGCCCAATTTGACGAAACTTCGATTTGGGTTGTCTGGACGCTAGGCATTGCCTTTGAGCAGCGCACTCGATCCAAAATTTGATACCCTAACCAAGCTCAGCTGGAGCCCGATTATCTTTTTTCTAAAATTTAATAGTAAAATAAAGTCAATTCAATGAGCAAATTTTAACCCAATCGAGCATTGAGTCGCTCTTAGATTTTTTGTATTTTCTATTATGTTTTAATTTTATTTTATTTTATCTCAATTATATATTTATACGGGTAAGTAGAAGAGACAAAAGATTATATCTTTTCGGTCGGACCGTAAGATTTAAACTCGAATTTGACCAAAGGCCTATAATTTTTTAAAAAGAATTCAATTTTGACCTAAGGTTCGATCAACTAGAGTCGGATTAAGTCTAAGTATAAATGTCATTTGATATAATCAAGACAAACTCTTTAAAAATGTAGCTCGAGTTTGCTTAGAGTAATCCTGTGTTAAAAACAAAATGAAGTTAATCAACATTTTACTATATGTCTTTCAAGTTATTAATCAAAGTAGCATTATTTTGTGAAGTAAGCTTGAATCAATTAACTCTTAAAGTTAAATTGGACCTAAAATTTGGTTGAAGTCTAATTATCTCACACCTGATTTGTCAATTTCAAGCTGAGCTCAACTAATTTGAATTTATTAGTTTTTATTTACATCAAACTTAGTCTTTTAATTTACTAGATTCTTAATTTATCAAATAATTTATTTAAAATATAAAATTAAAACTATACAAATATCCCTTCCTTCAAATTACTTGCTATTATTTTCAAAAATAGTTAACATAAGTAAGGACAAAGTCTTTGAATGATAAGGGGCCAGGATGACCTACAATATATGTATAGGACCAGCTGTCTTAATTGCTTATCCCTCTCTTTTGTGGTCTCTTCTTCTTCTTAAATTACAAGGTGCCAAAGAGTATAGGGTTCATAAGATTGGTCTAACTTAGCCCGAATATAGCAATGGACTGAGTGATGAGTCTAAATTTAAGTATTTTTAATAGGCTAATTTATAGGCTAAATTAGGCTTATATTTATTTGAGATCCAATTGTTTAAAACAAAATAATAACATCTTGCTTAAAAAAGCTAGGTTTCGGGTAGACTTCGGCTTAAGTAATTTATGTTTAAACTCAATTAAAAAAGACATTATTTTATACATTTAATTTAAACAAATTAACGAGACCGCCCATGAGTCGACCCATTTCCTACTTATTAATTTAAGATTTAAAAAATAAATTAATTTAAAACTTTTAATTTTTATTTTTAGATAAAACATCTATTAAAGTTTAGTTAAAATGACAAAACACACTTGACGTGAATACCATATATGAACTATTTAAGCATCATTAATACAGTAAATCAACTCAGATCTTCTTAGCTAATTAAATTTGATTTAAACTAATATAATGTAAGATAAGTGTAACAAATTATTGGTTTTGTTAATTTTATTTAGTTCACTCCAAATTTAAAAACTAAGTTAGATTATCACATATCATAATTATTTTTAAATAAAGTTTAACATAATGGATGTTTTTAAAATTTTGAAAATTGCAAGGAGTTTTTTTGAAAATTTTAAATTTTAAAGATTTTAAAATTTTCTCAAATCACAAAGATTCGTATAATCCCTTAAATTTATGGATGGTTTTTTGGTTGAAGAAGAAGAATCACTTAATCCCTTAAATTAGGGATAATAATTTTTAGTCAGTTTAGTTTGAGCTGATCGAGATTGAGTTGAACTTGAGTTATTTTTTAAAAATTTTGACTAAGGACCATATTTTAATTCAAATTGGCCAATTAGACCCGACTTGAAATCCAAATGTCTTAAATAAAAGAATGTCATTTTAAAAAATCGGGCTGAATTTGTCCTGAATGTAAATTTTCGGATCAGGCTCCTCTCAAGCTTATTTAAAATGTTAATTTTTATATTATTACAATAACCAAATCAATAAAATATTAATAAATGTAATTTTTTGAATTAAACGGTCCAAATGTTAAATTTTAGATATTTAATTACAAATTTTGAAAAATCAGACACTAAATCTTGAAATTATATGTTATTTTCACATATGATATGTATGACAGCAAAATACACAATCCAAATTCTGATAGATCTTTTGGTATGGTATGGTTTCTACAAATGGGATATTCTCATATGCCTTAACATAATATCACAATGTGGGCCTTCGGGGGAAGTGGCTCTTAGAATTTGTAGATTTGAGTTTTTAAATTGTCAAATTTTTAGAGTATACTTTTATAATTTTAATGGTACAAAATAGAGATCTTTTTATGACGTCACTTATTTTAAATTTTATTTTATAATTTTAATTTTTAAAATAATTTTGCAATATTACTTTTTATTTTAAAAGTTTTTTACACATAACATTACATATTTATATGTTGTACACTTCAAAGTATTTATATAGAAACAGCCATTTTGTATCAAATATATTAATTAATTAAACAGAAAATTACTAAATTTCACATGTATCATAGAACTTTAGTTGTCTTTTTCCTATAAGTTACTTTTTAAAATTATAATTTATTTATAAAATTTCAATTAATTAGATATTAGATACGCTTAAGGGAATGTTTTTTTCAAATTTAGTAAAAAACATGATTGTTTGTATTTTAGCTTCTATTTTTGGTTTTGGTTTAATTATGTTTTCAAAAATTACGAAAACTATAAAAGTACTTTTGTTTTCTATTTTAATTTTTATAATCTGATTTACTATCATTTAAATATTTAATTTTAATTTTTATAAAATTATGAATAATATAATTCAACATTATATATTTAATAAATTAAAATTATTTATTAATAAAATTATTTATAATTAAAATATATGTAATTAGATTTTAATAATTATTAATAATATAATTAACTTTAAAATATATAAATTTTCAAATAAAAATTGATTTAATAATTAAAATATATTTCAAATAAATATTAATTTATAAATAAAATTTTGATTCTTAAATTATTTAATTTGTTAAAATAACATAATTTGTTAATAAATATTACATAAGAGATTAAATAAATTTATTTAATTAAAAATAATTTTATCTTTAAGTTTTATCTAATATGTAATTATTATAACTGATAAAAATATAACTATATTAACATTAACAATCAATCAAGTTTTTGTTTTATTTTAAAAATAAATAAAACTTGAAAACAAAACAGAAAAATAAAAGTAGATCCAAACGACAATTTGTGAATTATTTGATATAAGTAAATAACTTGATTATTTCTATTTTTGATTGTTGGGTTTTGGGCCAGCTCGAGTTTGGGCAATTAGAGCCTAAAAGCTCAAATTTTTGACAAAATTGGGCCAAACCTTTGGCCCAAGGCTCAATCAATCATAACTTGATTTGTTAACTTGGGCTCGAGTCATACTTAGCCCAAATGTCATCTTTAACTATGATAAGTTAAATTTTTAATTTTTAAAATTAGAAGACTCTGAGTAGCGCTTGCTTCACCTACGACAAATGCGATGAGTTTGGTGCACTCATTCTGTGCATGTCAATGGCATGAGCTGTTATTGTACTAATTCCTGGGGTCCAAAATTGCAGTAGCCACTCGTTATAAACAAGAAGTAAAAGAGATGGAGATTCATTTGGACTTATATATATATATATATTCATATTAGTCTAAAATATTGCAATAAAGTAAAATATGAAGAGGTCTGATAATACGTAATCTTACTCTTACATAACAGAGAAATTATTTCTAATAGACCCACATATAATATTAATCTCTTTCCTCTTCGTCTTTGAAAACAATCTTTCTATTAATTAAAATAAAATTGCATATCATTAAATATTTTAAGCTTCGCGTATCAACCAAAGTGCTATTTTTATAGTCTCTTTTATCGTTAATATATATCAAAACTTTAATTTTGAATTCTAAAATAATATTTTAAAAATAAAATTGTTTTGAAATTTATAATTAAAATTTTAACAAAATTGAAATTAACAAAATAAATCAAATGTTAATTTAAAAAATAAAAATACATCAATGATTTATCAGATCACGTGAATTTTGTTGAATTTAACTCTTTTTCTCGTTATCGTGTGAAGTAGAATCCTTTTGCAACACGACATCACATAAATCTACACATGTTTTGTTCCTGTGCTTTGGTCCCAACTTGTCTTATTTCTGTACAAGACCTGTCATTGGAGCCCCACCTGCATTATTCACAAGATTTTGGCTATGCAAATTACAAAATTTTTATTGCAGTTTATAATTATATGAGAAATATAGAGGTCTAGATCTCGGATACGACGACGACAACAACAATCATTAGACATTCTGTTGAGATTCGAGATTTAAAGAGATTCAATAATAAATAGTCTTATCTTAATAGGAAAAATATAAATATTTATTTTTTAATAGAACAAGAATGATTTATAAATTTATAAAATGTATAATTTAATAGGTTTAGTGTATACAGACAGAAATCTCGACTTCAATAGTCACAAGTAGTTGAATTGTTAGAGTGGAGATATACTAAAACATTTATTTTCAATTGATATAGTAAATTACGTAATTTATTTAACATACGAGGATAATAATTAGGATTAGTTAAAAAAGCAAACTTTACACAATTTTATAATATCAAATTTTAAAACGTAACATTAAAATTTTCATGGTTAAGATTTTTAACAAAATAACCTTATGTTAAATTTTATTAATATAAATAACGTAAAGAATCATGTCATATTAATATTTTGTCACACGGCTGTCATATTTTATATATAAATTTTATTATTTGGTAAATTAAAATATTAAACATTTTACGTAATATAAAAATAATAAGTGACAGTAACGTGAGAAAATGCTAATTTGGTATTATTCCCTGTCATTTAAAATTATATTTTAAAATTATTTTAAAATTTTAAATTAATATATATATAATTAAATAAAATTGATTGTTCTTCACCATAAGTTACATACAGCGGTGACAAGCCAAATTCTGACACCTTGTGCAGCAGGTGCATTAAACAGAATTTGGATTTTAGCGTAGAAATGCAACTTGAAATTTGTGGTTTGTAATAATTTATCTTGCAACAGTTTTATTTTATTTTTTATTTGAAATTTAGCTGCCTCAATAAAAAAATTTGCCTAAAAAATATGATAATTTTTAATAATTAAAAACTTAATCGAATTGGTTCAATTATACAAATTTTGAATTATTCAATTTTTGTTTGATTTTAACTTTTAATTCAATTTATTTTAATAACTTTTATTATTAAAACGGATCATTTTATTACCTAATCGGTCAATTTTGTAAATTAATAAAATCTTTTAAATTAAAATAGATCAATTAATTTTATTTAATAATCTTTTTAATGAAATTTTAAATTCATTGGTAAGTAAGGACGATATCTTTCATTCATATTTCAGATTCTTTAATTTTATTTAATTTTTGTCAAATTTATGACGGTCTAATATCCATTAAACTTTTAAACCTTAAATCTTTTGTCTTACCGGTTTAACTTTTAGTCTAATTTTTAAATATTGAAATTTCTAGGCTATATATTGTATTGAATAACGGATAAACTTAATTTATACTTAATTTCAAAGATTTCCTTTTATTAAATTTTGAATAGATGTATGAATAAAATTCAATAAATGTCATATCTTAATAAAAATTATGAATATATCTTTTATATAAATCTTCCTTAATTTTACTAATATTTAATACATTTAATATTATCCTCCACTTCAAAAAACAAACATTTGTTGTGTAAATGTCCTCGTAATTCTACATTTATAAATAGGTTAAGTCTGATTGGACATTATTAATCTTATATTTAAAATTAAAAACGTTATTATTTTATTTAAAACGATGTTCTTTTATGTGAAAATTTTAGTAGGCTTGACAATTAACGTCGATCCTCCCGACCGACTTAGCTTTGCCTGACATAAATGTGATAGGTTCAATTTTAGTAAACTTTAGGCCTATTTTTTTAAAAAATAAGTTTTTGAGCTCAGGTTGTTCAAAATTGGTCCGACCCTGAGCCTAAAAATTATTTTAAAAAATGATGTAATTTTTTCAAAACAAACATTGTCTTTATTTTAATTAAAAAGTAAATAAAAATAGTTTAAGTGCCTGATTGGTTCAACTTTTAGATGATCCAAAAGTACTTTTGTCCACAGCAAAAACTATTTAAGAAAAAAGTAAGTGTTTGGTTGTAAATTTCGAAAGTACTTTTAAAGTGGAAATAACTTTTTAAAAATCTCAAATACAACTTTTTAGAGAGCTAAAATTTGGAGCTTTTCAGAAAAGTCCAAATTTTAGCTTTTTTCAAAAAACTATTTTTTAATTCACTTCGTGTCACTTTCAGAAAAGTCCAAATTTTAGCTTTTTCAAAAAACTATTTTTTAATTCACTTCGTGTCACTTATGTTTATAATCCTTGCTAAACAAAAACCATTACCAACTGATGAACCGATAAACAAGCACCTGAAGTGGGTGACAAGGTTGTTGCCATCCATGTATCCTCATTCCCCCCAAATGCAGTGAGCCAAGATAATAATGTATTCAGAGGATATAGCACAAACAAAGAACTAGAACAGGTTTTGGGTCTTCCTTATATTCTTCCACTTTCTCTCGTTTTACTGAAAGGTTAATGGATATCACCGACTCTAGCATCATTACCAACCAAACCAACAATAACTAGCCATTCCCTTGAAGGGTCTAATCACAGAGAAAGAAAACGATAAGTGATTAAGAAAGGCCAAAAAACGGAGCAATAAAGTGAAGAAATGACTGTTAAGGTGAGTTCGGGGTTGTGAAGAGGTGTCGACAAAGAAAAAACCTCTGTCTTGTTCACTCAATCATAGCTAGAGGCCATGGAAAGAGAGGAAAAAACTGAAAAGAAAAAGAATGGTCCAGTTTTGGATGTGGGTTTTTCTTTGTTTCTATGCAAGCAAACGTCTTTCTCACTTTGGTCGATACAAAGATTGGAGCTTTTTAATCAAAAAGAGGGAAAAAAAAGAGTTTGTGAAGAGAGAGAAATACATTCATTGAAGGGTCTGTCCTGCTTTGCTTTTTCATGCCTATACTTTAAAAATTATTTAGTATAAATATTTTTATTTTAAAATAAAATATAGATAAAATTAATAAAAGTGTTTTTTATTTTTATGTTGTCAAACAATCTATTGTATGAAGCTTTTTTAAAAAAGCTATTTTTTTTATTGACAGCCAAACAGTCAACTGACTTTTAAAAAAAGTTATTCTAAAAAATGCTCAGCTGACAAAAGCTCTATTGATAAAAACTCTACTGATAAAAGCTCAACCGAATGGGCCTTAAGTCAGCACAATAGCTCATATTGCCTTAGTCTGAGTGTTTGTTTGGATAAGTTTATATCAAGAAATTTTTCGAAAATAATTTTTTAAAAAGCAGGTTATTATTTAAATGTCATTTTAAAAAGAATTTTTTTGAAAGAATTTCATACAATAAACTATTTGGTAACATAAGAATAAAAATACTTTTAATTTTGACTATATTGTATTTTGTAATAAAAATATATATATATATATATTATTTAAAATATATTAAATAATATGCAAAACACAATATATTAATTATTATATAATTTTAAACCATATGAAACATAAATAAGAATACATTTAATCAAATCTTTTATAAAGATTATAAAGTAAGTAAATTTAATATAAAATAAATAATAAAACATATAAAAAATCAAATAATATTATATAAATCTCATAGTAAACGTAAAGATGTATTTGTGGATATTGTGGGAGTTATGTAAAATATAATAATGAAAGGAACTAAAATATGCTCATTAATTAATCTGAAAATTTTACCTTAAAAGTATTTTTGATAAATTTAAAATTTAAATTTATTAAAAGTTATATTTTAGTTGCTAAAAATTATATCTATTAAAATATATGTTTTTAATTTACAATTAAATACTCATTTTTTTTAAATTGCAGGGGAAAAAATATTTATTTACTTTTCAAATGTTCAACGAAGCCGGCATATTGTCATTTGTAAATTTTAGACTTTTGAGTTTTGACTGTACGAGGCCAATTTTACTAGGACCGCATACTAATAATGTTGGAACCGTCTTCACAAAGAAAAGTATCTGTTCAATTATTGGCTTTCATTTCTCGAATTCGTAGAACTTTTGAGCACATTTGTCGACAGAATCGGATGCTTTTCTCCTTTTTTCAACCGAAACAGGTCAAAAAGGCAGTGCATTGTTGAGGAATTTAGGCACGTGTGCGAACCAAACCGCAGACGTGACCTTAACCAGAATCATTGTCCCATTCCAGCACAATTTGGACTCGGCCTACGCTTCGTTTTCTTTTTTCACTCGTTTTGTGGACAAGAAAGGCGACACGTGGATATAGAATATTGTAATATGTTGACGAAGAAAAATCAAAAAAGCCAAAAAAAAAAGACCACAATTGTCTAAAAATGTCCACATTCCACGCAGTTAAGTTGGAAATTCCGACTCCTGAGTCAACAAATGTGGTTAGGAATGAAGATAGAAACGGATGTGAATCGAATGTTGCCTCTTTTAACTCGTATTAATGATAATTAGAAGTCATTAGATCCTTTTCTTCTTCCTTTCCTTCACTCCATCCTACCATTCTAACCTTTCTCGAGAGATTCCATTCACAAACACAAAATTTATAGCTGACCGATATTACATACTAACATTTAGCTACTACAATTTACGCTTTTAGTCCTAATTTGTATGATGAAAGAAATTGGTGTTTTTCCTATTGTTTATTGTATTCGGTGGTTTAGAAATCAAATTAGTTTTCAGAAGGGTAGATTTAGTGTGTTATTTTTGTCATGTAATAAGAAAATTAAGAGTTAGTGTAAATGTTTACATATTTCTCCTAAAATAATTGCTAGTTGATTTTCCTACGGGATGTAACCGTTATGTAACTCTTTTGATGTAATGGATTTTATTTACTTTGTTAAAAAAGAGAGTGAAGAGAATTTTATAATTATATCGTTGAATAAAATAATTTTAAATTGAATAAACTTAATTTTAAATTTTTATACATGTTTTAAATTTCAAATTGAAAAGTGCCTAAAGTTTAAATTAAAAAATAAATTAGATAAATTTGGATTTTATTTATGAACACAAATTGAGTTAAATTATTAACTTAAATTAAAAAAATAAATTATAATTTTGTGTTATTAAATTATTAACTTAAAATATATAATAATTAAATTATTATATACATCCCACAATTTATTTAATACACACTAAAAATAACCATACAAAATTATACATCAAATCCTTACATTTATAAAATATGATTGAACCAAATAGGTTGATGTGAGTGATTCAGCATTCTTATCTCTTAACTAGAGGTCTCGAGTTCGAGTCTTGAAAATAGAAAAATCTGTTTGGTAAGCATTTTATCTCTTACAGGCTAACCCGGTGCAAGCAGGGATTAGTCTGGGAGTGGTTGACTTAAAAGCGTTTTCTCATAAATTGAGACCCTTCTAAAATACCTTGTAAGTAAAAAAAAAAAAAATGAAATGACCATAAAAGACAGACCCTAAAGCGTACAATAATGACAATGGTGCACCAAAAATACAAAACTGTTTTGAAATATGGTGTAAATTGAAAACAGTCTAAGTACAGCTCATACGTTCTGACTTCTTGTCAGCATTTATCGATACGGGACTCTGAGCCAGCCAATCCCTCTTCACCTTATCATCTATCTATCTTATCGTCCCAACAACTCCTACCGCTCGGACGTGTCCCACACAACATCATTTCTGGCTTCTTTACTTCTTCTGTATATTTTATTTGATTTTGTTTGTGTTTGTTTCTCTGTATTTATTTTCTGATTTTCTTTTTTAAAACTAAAAAAAGATATTTTCTTATATATATATATATATATATATATATAAACATGTGTTCCATCTGGGATTTTGCCATTGTAGCTAATGCTTTGCAATGTCTAAAAACTATAAGTTCCAATTCTTTTATGTGAAGTTTTGTTTCGTTAGTCAACACTTTTTTAGATTTTTTATTGTAAAGTATTATTAGATATGTAGTCACTAAATGATTTGGTATGTTGTTTGTTTCTTTGTTAAGGATCCCTTAAATTTTAAGATTTTCTATGCAAGTGTACTTCCAATGATTATTATGTCCTTAGTATATCTAGGTCTTGATTGACAATCAACGGATTATACTAACTGTTAGATGATATTATCAGCGATTAGTTGATGTAAATTATATCAACTGATTTGATAAGTAGATAATATCATTAGTTTATTATGAATGTTTGAAAAATTAACTGCTTTAGTATTAGCTATTTATGTGTAAAATGACTTATAAGGGTGTAATTTTACAAAATTTATCGTAACATTAATATTATATCTCAGTATTTTAATGAATACTCTTATAAGGATTTAGATTTTCAGTCTTGATAGTTAGTGATGCAATTAAACTAAAAGGTGAATTTATTAATCACACAAATCTCTTATTTGTTAAGTAATTTATTTAAATTACATAATTTCTAATTATTGTGTACATCTAAAAATATAACATAAGATACATATATATTTTAGAAATAATGAATATCGAATGCTCTAATATTTGTTAGTAAACTAATAGAAAATAAAAAGTTTGAGAGTACAATAACTGATACCTTCCTTTATATGTGAAAGAGTGGAATATAATAGAGTTAAACAACAGACACCGGATGTTCTTTTGTTGTTTTTTATTTATGATGCAAAATATTCACAGTTTTTGTTGTCAAACCATACCTTTTCATATTTTTAGGGCTTACTCAATCCATTTGATAGAGACCCATTTCACAAAACGTAGTCATCGAGGTGGGTTTTCAAGCTTTTGGCGATCTATTCAATTATAGTGAGAGCTCAATTGTCATGCTAATAAAATTTTGTTAGTCGATTGGATAAAACGCTCATTTTTTAAGTTTTTTAATTTTCAATTGGTTGAGTTGAATAAGTCAACCCACTAATTATTAACCAAACAAAGGGCATTAGTTGTTTGACATAGTCAAACAATTAAGTACCCTCAAAACGCTAATTTATGACTTTTTAGCCATCAATCAAATAGAGGCCTAATGTGTGATCGAAAATGACTTTTTTATCATATAAGAGTAAGATTACGTATTATTAAACCTCCTTAGATCTTGCATTTAGCGGAACTCTCACTGGATGACATTATTGTTATTGTTATATCTAATTTGTTAGAAATTACATGTGTATGAAGTGGGAAAAAATACAATTTAACGTAATTATTTAAAGTTCGGACTAATATTGTAAAATTGAATAAGGTTTAAAAATATTTTAAAATAAACTCTTTTAAATGATAAGAAACTTTTAAAAATTATAACAAAAATACAAAGTAGATATTTTTGTGATGTATATAAAACAAAATTCTTAAATTTATATAATAATTATAAATTACTCTATATGAATAACAAATTTGAACAATAATTTCAATTAAATTTGTAAGAGGTGAACAGATTTGAAAATTTTAAGATTTAATTCAAAATAGGAAAATTTTAATTTTAATTTTATTTCTAAACTTAATTAAATTCAAATACCCATAATCAACTTCTTTAAATACAATTTAATTAATTCATTTCAATACAATTTAACTCAATTTTCATAATAATTAAAAAATATTTTTAAAACCAATCCCAAGGTGGAGTTTTCGTACCAGAACTATAATAGAGTGAATGTTCCTTATTATATGCATGCACTTTTGCATGATCTTTAGAAATGATTACATTTTCTTTTGTCACGAGTATGTAAAGTATTTAATGATATCGAACTTAATTAATTTGAAAGAATATTAAATAGTTTAGTTTATGCTTAAAATATACAAATTAATATATTTTAAAATTTACGAAAATTAAAAAGTACAATAAAATATTATTTTATCATTTAATTTGCAAATTTTCTTATTTTTTTCCTATATTTTCTTTATTTTTATTTAATTTTAGTGGGGCTCATTATGAAATCAATATGTCCACACACCCTACACCAAGATTGACGGTGTAGGGTGTCCAGCCTGTCCACGTAATTTCGTCTTTTTCTTTTTTTAAAATTTTGTTTTATTATATATATATAATATCAAATAAATATATATAATCTCAAATAAATACCTAATTAAAAATTATATTAATTTTTTCTACTAATAAAAATAAAACTACTTAATATTAAACTTGTATCATTATCACATCAAATTCAAATCTCGCAATAAAACATAATTTAGAGAGGTATGATAATACTTTATCTTATTCTTATATAATAAAAAGTTATTTTAGTACGCCTATATATGAACGTGACAATAAAAAAATACAAAGTAAAGAGTAAATCTCGAAAACTTTAAGATTTGTTTGAATATTATTACAAAATTGCTATAAATAGTTAAATAATAAAAAATCTTCAACAAAATAATCCCTTTATTAAATAAAAATAAAAATAAAATTGCGTATTTCTTATCGACAGTGAATCAATGATGATAAAGAAAGGGTAAAATTGTCAACTCAAATATATCTTGAGTAGGTTCTAGGAAATCGTGAAAAGGACAAAACGGTAAATTCATTATCAAGTGACGCCAAACGATTTGGCTATAAAATGAACATTGCATGTCGTGAAAGGAGAAGAAGAGAGATACATAAGAGTAGGCGATTTTGGTGAATAAGATTTTCTAGGGTTTCGTTTATCGCTTTATCGTGTTAGATTTCTATTGGTACGCCGTCAATCTCTTGCTCTTTCCTTGCTTTTGTTTGATTAATTTTTTTCTGCAGATTCGTTATCTTTTCTTCTGTTTTCACAGGATCTGTTGCTGATACTCACCGTTGGGTTGATTGATTGGTTTCTGGGTGGCTGTTCTGAGGATTTCTGATTTGTTTCGTGTTTGTGAGTATCTTGTCTCTTGGTTCTTCATTATTTATGTATTTTTCTCTTGATGTCTTATAAATCTTAAAGTTTGTTTCTTTTTTGTTTCTGTTGAAGGAAAAGACTGTTTCTTTTATCGTTTGACCGTGTTGTCATGTCGTGCTTCTCTATGCTTTTGTTTTATGAATTTTATTACCCTTATGGGTTGATATCCTTTGGGGTTTTGGAACTTTGTAGCTTTGTTTCTTGCGTTATTCTGGATTGAAGGTTGTAGTCTGTGTATATACATGCGTATGATTGTTTTTTATTGTCAAGACGAGTTGAATGACGCGTTTTTCATGCTTGCTTGATTTGTCAATATTTTTTGGTAGATTTTGTTGTTCTATTCTTTTCCTTCGATTTTATATTTATCTTTGATATTTGTAAATTTGTTTTTTGGAAAATTTTACTGTTATAACTAGTCTGGTGCTGTATTTGGTTTTGACTGGAGCTTAACATTTGGGAAACTCTCTCTCCTCACATGACGATGATTGTACTTCTGTTTCTAATTATTTGATGTATGATTATGATATCTGCGGTGTTGTTTGCCATTTGTGATGTGATATTGAAAGTGGTCTGTTTATCATTTTGATAATCTAGCTTGGAATAGGATGTAATCTTGTATTTGTGAATATGTATGCCTTATTTATGTTTGCTGGTTTTCTGAATTTCAATGCATTTATTTTGTGGCCTGAGCAGGTTAAGAGTGAATGATCTAATGGAGTCAAAAGGTGGGAAGAAGAAGTCTTCTAGTAGTAGTAAATCTGTATTGTACGAAGCTCCCCTTGGTTACAGCATTGAAGACGTTCGACCTAACGGAGGAATCAGGAAGTTCAGATCTGCTGCGTACTCCAACGTAAGTATTTTTAGCACGCAATTTTTTGTTGGTGCTTTGCATTTTTACCCGAGATGAATTCTCACTAATTACTTCAAAAATTACTTCATATTTTGCAGTGCGCTCGCAAGCCATCCTGAGTTTTGCTGATACTGCTGCTACCTGACCACATAACGTGGTCTTGAAGACATATTATAGTTGTTTAAGCTTTTAATTCTTAGTTTATTGAACTTCTTCCTCAATTCTCTCTCTACCTCTCCGCGGCTGTGGTTTCCTTGCGACTGTGACCTCTTGAAGCAGTGGTTTTTTTTGTGTTTTTGAGTTCCCTCAACTTTGAATTTAATATTCCTGTTTACATCATGGCTGTCTCTGCAATTGGGTTTGAAGGTTACGAGAAGAGGCTGGAAATATCATTTTTTGAGTTGGGTATCTTTGCTGACCCCGAAGGAAAGGGCCTCCAATCCCTGTCAAAGGCCCAGTTGGATGAAATTCTTGGACCAGCTGAGTGCACAATTGTTGATTCGCTGTCGAATGAGTATGTTGACTCGTATGTGCTCTCGGAATCCAGCCTCTTTGTCTACCCTTACAAGATCATAATCAAAACCTGTGGAACAACAAAGTTGCTTCTGTCAATCCCGCCCATTCTGAAGTTGGCTGAAACACTTTCGCTTGAGGTGAAATCTGTGCGTTATACTCGTGGAAGCTTTATTTTCCCTGGAGCTCAGTCGTTTCCTCATCGCCACTTCTCTGAGGAAGTTACTGTCCTGGATAGCTACTTTGGGAAGCTCCGCTCAGGTAGCAAGGCTTATATAATGGGTGGGTCAAACCAGCCACAGAAGTGGCATGTTTATTCTGCATCTGCAGATACAGCAGTCTCCTATGATCCAGTTTACACTGTTGAGATGTGCATGACTGGCTTGGATAAGGAAAAGGCTTCTGTCTTTTATAAAACTGAATCATCTTCAGCGGCAGGGATGACTGTTAATTCTGGAATAAGGAAGATCCTGCCAGATTCCAACATTTGTGATTTTGAGTTTGAACCTTGTGGTTATTCTATGAACAGCATTGAAGGAGATGCTATTTCAACCATTCATGTGACTCCTGAAGATGGTTTCAGTTATGCAAGCTTTGAGATGCATGGATATGATCTGAGAGATGCGAATCTGAAGCTGGTGGTGGATAGGGTGTTGGCTTGCTTCAATCCAAGCCAGTTCTCCATTTCTGTTCATGCTGATGTTGGTTGTAAACAACTTGAAATGACCTGTTCACTGGATGTTAAGGGATTCAGTCGCGGAGAAAAGAGTTTTGAAGAGCTTGGAATGGGTGGTGGTGCCATTGTCTACCAGAAGTTTGTCAAGGCATGGGACTTGGACTCGCCCAGATCAACTCTAAAATGCCTCTGGAAAGAGGGAGGAGAGGAAGAAGATGCATAGCACAGCATCTGTTAAGCATTTCTGTTTTGTGTGTTACTGTTCTGAATAAACATAAAAGTAATGCTGTGTAGAGCATTACCTCGTATGGTGTCTCTGTTTCCTGTGAGTGTTACTAAATAAAACTGTCCGGTCTTATATCTGGACATAATGTTGATTGTCAATTAGGTCTTTGGTTTGTCTATGTTGTCTGAAACTCCATATTATAAATAAAAAGTCTGGCTTTATTTCCGGGCATATTATATTGGAAAATCCTTGCCGCTCCATTGTACGGAACTGTGTATCTTTTATTTTCCTTATGCCATGGATTATTTTGGTCAAGCAGCTAAAAAGCTTTACGGTTGTGGTTAGATGGATGTTAATGAAATTAATTAAGCGTATAATACTGATGCTTCAACTGGTGGCTGTAGTTTAGTGGTTAGAATTCTACGTTGTGGCCGTAGAGACCTGGGCTCGAATCCCAGCAGCCACAAATTTGCTTTCGTTTTTCCATATTTTTTGGTTCACATTACCATCAAAATGGTGTTGTTCATTGATCCTAAAGTAAAATCGTCAGACTTGAAATGAACCAACCAATCTACATCTTTTAGATATGGTGAGACTCGAGAAAGATGAAGACGGGCACAAGTTTAATTTTGCCATTTTGGGTTAGTTGTAGTGTTCTTTATAAACAGAACTTTCTTAGAATGGATATGGTTTGTTGGAACTATTGTGTAGCTGATCATAGTTGGCTGTAAATTTGAAATTTGTCCATTCTAATTACATCATCATCATGAATTTCTAATCTTTGTCAAACATGGTTTCCAATGATCATCATGGCTTCTTCACTTGCTTCAGTAATCAATTCCACTTTGATTTGTTTTATATACTTTGGCCTATTTTGACAAACTGCTAGTCGCTAATGTTAATTTCCGAAGATTCTTTCTAAGTGGAGGAATATCTTGGCCACGATAGGCTTTGTGCAATACAGGGCTTGATATGATCTTCATATTACAGTTCCTCTTGTCGAGAAGATAAGGTGTTTGTGATTTGGTCATCCTTGTTCTTCATACAACTTGGTAAAATATTGTAGTAACTTGCTGCAACTGGGCCTTGGCTAGATCCATCATTGTCTTACTGGAACTTAAGTTTGAGAATACAATCTTTGCTCTGATATTCATATGGTGGATACTTGTCTTCACTTGCCTATGATTTCTGGGACCTGGGACTGTAAAATCTTGAACCTAGGGAAGCAAACAACATTACTCCCATAACTGGTTCTGTTTTTCTTTTTGGAGCTCCTCCATATTGCTAAAGCACTGATTAAAGTTTCTAAAGTAAAAGGTTTTTATTGGCAAATCTTTGTTTCACATCACTTTTTCCCTTTATTTTTTAGTCAATATCTGCTTTATTTTTGCATGATTTTTTGTCTTACAATTGTTGCTTCACTTTTCTTTCTTTGAATGCTTCTAAAACATGTTAAATCATATCTTTAACAAGGGTGTGATAACAGACAGATTTGAACTGTAATCTTCACTTTGAGAGGCTAAGATCCTCCTTTGCCCTTCCCTACCTATTCCTAAGATTGGTTTAAAGCTCTAAACCACTGTTAGTTTTACGTCTTCAATCACTATTTAAAGTTGAGTGACTTCCAGCAAAGCAAAGACGTGACAGCAAGAATAACTTTGAATATGGGATTGTGGAGCTCTTTGAAAGCCTGAAATTAGTGCCTGTAAGGGTTCCTGGTCTTTCACATTATATTGATACTGTATTACTGGGATAGAGCTCAAGTTCATAAGAATTGCTCCAGCATTGTTCTATCAGCTGGTTATGACATTAATTAAAAATACTAAATGTAGCCCATAAGAGGAAGAGGAGCTAAACAAAGGAAAGGGGAGAGCAGGTGACCATTGGTTTTCGCAGTCTCTTTTCATTTGGTGGTATTAGGAATTTATACAGATTTCAAACTCCATTGTATGGTCTTAAATGGAAAAGACAAAAGTATGGCTTGCGTGTGAGGTATCCTTAGCTTTTAAAGTGCCAACTTTTTAAAAAGAGAATATGTTCTTCTGCCCTCTGTTATACGGAAACCTCAGCATTGCTTCGAAGTGCTAGGGAATTGCCAATCTAGTGTTAAAAGAACCTTATCCATGTGAAGTGCACTGTTAAATTTTCTGTTGACGTGACAACACTGCATTTTTGCTGGAGTTCAGAATAATCTGCCTGGTTGCTGATAAATTTGATGAATGATATTCTGGGGAAGTATGCAAGACCTTGCTGATTCTCTATACTGATTGAGCTACTGCTGTTTCGGCTTCTCTTTTCTTTATAAATATTAAGATCAAAGATGTATTCAGGCCAAATTAGGTGTAGTAATTTACATCTCTAGATGAGTTAAAAGACAAAAGCAGTCTGAATATATTGAGCTTAGTTCTTCTATGCATGAATTTAACCTTAGTGTTTTAATGCTGCTAAGACGTTGGATAGATCTAGTAAGATAGGATTTTTACTTTTTTCTCTATCAAACCCTCCACGATACAGTAGCCTGTGACAAGGTAATATGTAGAATGACATAGGAGATTAAGATCATTACTTACTGGTTCTCTGTATTAGGTATGAAGCCACAGTGGGGTGATGGAAATTTGGTCATAGTGATTGGAATATCATATGGGTTTTGAGAGCTGTCAACCATTTGGCGATTTTTTGATGTCTTTATCATTTTCTTTAATATCGGTGAAATCCGTATCTGCTTTTCTTTTTTCTTTTTTCTTTTTAACATATGTATTAGGTGGACTATCAGGTATATGAAATGTTTGTAAAACCACTTGAAGATTTAGTAATTCGGAGTTGATAGCAGGTTCAATCTAAGTAACTCTTATAGGCTCTAACTTTGCAGCTCCCTTCACTGCCACTCGATTTTTCAACCTTTTAAGTTGGAAGGCTCTTGAAAAGGGCTTGTTTCTCTACTTGGATCATTCTTCTTTATAGGCTTTACAAGTGAGAAAGGTCGAGACTTAAGTCATGTGAACTTTGTAATAGTTGTTCAAAGGACTAGACGCTCTTTATTCAAGCAAAGCAAAGTTGTAGGAAAAGAACAATTATTTCCTATTCATTTATGACATCTCCGCTTAGTGCACAACTTCATTGCCATTGCCAGTCAAATTCTCTTTACAACCCTACTTGTTCTTTGACTTACTTTTGACTTCAACTCCAAGCTCCATTGATTTCAAATTTGCATCAAGTTTACTGGCAATTTGCTATGTCCTTCCAAGTGGCGCAAGAGATGAAAGAGAGGCCATGTAAAGGACCCAAAGGAAGAACTGAGTTGACCAGAAAAGGACATATCTTTGCATAAAATACAACTTTCTCACATTGGTCATGAATCCACGAAATTAAGGGCTTTGTCTAAATCCAAACTTAAAGAAAAATTTCACAACTTTATGTAAATTCTGTTTAGCTGATTGAATTGTTTTAAAGTATCTGTTTTACTAAAGTTAAATTTTCTGTCTTCTTTGTTTAAGTTGCGTTTTGTAGCATACTCCCGTGGTGTTTACTGATACCTAAATTATTGAGTCAGCTCCACAGGAATACACATTGAAGCTCTTCCAAATTGTGTTTATAGGATAAGACAAATGAGGAAGATATATATGCATCGATCTGATAGCTACTAAATGGTATGAAACTAAGTCAACTTGTATGATAAAGTTAGAAACTAGGACAGGAGTCCCTACTTTAGAGACACCTGGAGGTAAGGTCTCTGTCAGGTGCTATTCCAGGCTAAGGACACCAGTTCCAGGACCCATTGGAACAGCATTTGAAGCTATTGTCCCTGCAAAGCCCTGAACTGCAAATGTAAGTTAATGTCTCTTTCAAGTTTATCAACTATTACTCCCTATTATAGACAAGCTTTTTGTCTGATCATCAGTAATGAACAAACCCATCTGATTAACTGATATGTTACTTCCAGCTGCTTGATGATCATGAATTATGGCAATAATACTTTTGAATAAAGAATGAAGTTAGTTCCCATCTTTGAAGACCAAGTCAACCAGGTAACTATAATGGTTTCCGCATTGCACGTGCACCCAGTTATAGGAAGAAGACTATAATTAGTGTGAGTTGATCATGCTTTTTCTCATGCATAAAACTATCTTCTATTTTGGTACTATACCAGCTAACTTCATGTACTGTTTGCATAGGGGATCCTCACTGTCAGTTCATTATCGGACAGCCAAGTCTCTGTTATACACACACACACACACACACACACACACATGTATATAAGTATATAGATACAGAAAGGGAGGGAAGAAGAATTGTGGAGTGGTTGAAGTGAAAAGAGGAAGCTTTTGCTTTTTAAAGTTGGTTGCTTTTGGATAGATTATAGGGGACTATGTTGACTGTGGAGACACAATGGGAGTGTAATAGAATCAATAAAGCAGAACTCAGATGGACCATAGGAAAATATGATGTTCATAGAAAAAAAGAGAGAGAGAGAGAGAGAAAAAGCTACTGTGGGAAATAATAATTCACACAACAGATATATCATCAGGACCATTTCTGCATCGTCAGTCTCATGTTCACTCCCTCGAGATTCTCACCTTTTTTCTAATGATGTCGAAGAAGCCGAAGCCACATGAAGGAAAGAATGGAATTTTTGGGAACTTAATTCAAAGAAAATGGCAAATCTCAGGGAATGTTGGATTCCCAGAGGCCACAGTAAAAGAAGCTTTAGCAAAACCAAAGCAGAACACTTGTCCACTATCTGACACCAAAAACCTGCCTGACCTACAAAACTGATTCTTTATTGTACTAATAATAAATATTTAACAATGCTTAACTGTGTATGAAGTGCTTTACCTTTTGTATTTTCTAATATTGTCTAGGAATAGAATAGGCTACTTAGAATTATCTCCATCATTGCTTTGTCTCTAAACCAATGCATGATTGGAGGAATTTTCTTTTGCAATCATCTTTTGATATTATCTAGATTTTCTTATCTTGCTTCTAGCTTTTATATATTCCTAACTTAATACATTGATGAACCGGTGGTAGGCATGTTACGTTTCTTCAGCCTTTAGTAAAAAACCTCTGGTTTTCTTAAGTTGCGAGTGAGTTGGTGCAAAGTAGGCGTCTTTCGTAAAAAGCTTCTACGTGTCAAAACAAGACAAAACCCATATCAAGATTGCTTCCCCAGAATCTTTCAAATATAGCACAATACACCTATCAAGACTTCACTTGTTTCTTTCTTCTTAAAACAAGAAACTGTTTTTGAAAACTGGGTAGTATCTGGTTTTGTATTTGATTCAATGGAAGGAAGGGAAAAGGGCAATCTTTTTTATTGTTTGGCTTTGTTCTGCTTATGGACTTCTGCATGTGGGTTGCTCTCCCCGGAAGGTATCAACTATGAAGGTAATTGAACTTTTCTTGGAGTGAAAAAATGGATTTTCTTTCTGAAGTTCTGAACTAACAAGTTAATTTCTTCCAAAACTAATACAGTGGAAGCTTTGATGGGCATTAAAGATTCACTGGATGATCCTCACAATGTTCTTAACTGGGATGCAACTGCTGTAGATCCATGTAGCTGGAACATGGTCACTTGTTCACCTGATGGTCTAGTCGTTGGATTGTAAGTAGTACTAAAACACACAAGAGCTGAAAAGGATAAAAGCAGCCGAACTAAAACACCTCATTTGATTACTCATTTAAGGGATATTGTCTGAAGTAGTTAACATGAACTTATTGCAGAGGAGCTCCAAGCCAAAGTTTATCAGGTATTCTTTCACCAAGCATAGGAAACTTGACGAATCTCCAACTTGTGTGAGTATTCAATCAATCCTTTTCAACGAAAGTATGCTCTCTTGTACAGTTGTTTTATTGTACAAAATATTTTCAGGCTTCTACAGAACAACAATATCTCAGGACACATACCATCCGAGCTTGGAAGGCTTTCAAAGCTTAGAACACTTGATCTTTCTCATAATTTCTTCACTGGAAAAATTCCTAGCAACTTGTCCCATCTACGAAGTCTTCAATATCTGTACGTTTGTAATAGTTGTCTTATCTTGACATCTTTCCCTCCCTTTTTCCAGTTTTCTTTTTTTTTTTTCAAACACTAACAGAAATCTGACTGATATTGTGTTCTTGGATTGGTTTGCAGGAGGTTGAACAATAACAGTCTTGATGGAGAAATACCTTCTTCCTTGGCAAACATGACCCAGCTTACATTCTTGTAAGTGTCTTGCATGATTTTCTTCCTCAGTATTAACCATGATCATAACTTTTCATGATGTCCTCTAGCCTACTTCAACATGGGTATTGTTTGTCTTCTTAGGGACTTGTCTTACAATAACTTGAGCGCTCCTGTGCCCCCTTTTCATGCTCGAACATTCTAGTAAGTCAATTCAAAGTTGTCAGTTTTGCCTTTTTCTTTTCATTGATCTGAATAGAAATAAAACGTTTATACAATTCTTGTATTGTTTATCATAATCCAACGTTTTTGGATGTCCACAGCATTGCAGGGAACTCTATGATATGTAGAACTGAGCAAGAATGTTTTGGAGCTACACAGATTTCGCAATCTTTGTCAACGAACGATCCTCAAAGTACTAACAGAGAGTTCATGATTGTTTTTTTCCTGCTTTCTTTGCAAATTACATGTTCTTATGTTTTGTTAATGCCCTGTTTTTTTCTTAAGATTCTCTGGTTTCTGGAAGCAGTAAGGGCCAGAAAATTGCCTTAGCCATTGGCTCAAGCCTAGGATGTATCTGCCTGTTGAGTCTTGGAATCGGTTTACTTCTTTGGTGGAGGAGAAGACGCAATCAACAAGTGTTCTTTGATGTTAATGGTAAGCAAGGAAAAAAATCTTCAGAAAGTATGGTTGAAAGAAGCAAGGATGTTCTCTAATGGTTTCTTTTGAATCTTTCAGAGCAAAACCGTGAGGATTTCAACCTGGGAAACTTGAAGAGATTTCAATTCAAAGAACTTCAGGTTGCTACAAACAATTTCAGCAGCAGGAATTTGATAGGAAAAGGAGGTTTTGGAAATGTCTACAAAGGGTATCTCCAAGATGGAACAGTAGTAGCTGTCAAAAGGCTCAAAGATGGTAATGCCATTGGAGGAGAGATCCAATTTCAGACTGAAGTTGAGATGATTAGCTTAGCTGTTCATCGAAATCTCCTCCGTCTCTATGGCTTTTGCATGACGGCAACAGAGAAGCTACTAGTTTACCCCTACATGTCTAATGGCAGTGTAGCTAATCGTCTTAAAGGTATGGCTTCCATCAGGATTTGTCAGTAATTCTTCCATTTTTGCTTTAGATGCTGCCTGGAACTTGTAATATACCGAATTCACAACAGCAAAGTGAAATTATCTATATTTTGTTCCTGCAGGTAAGCCAGTACTGGATTGGGGTACAAGGAAAAGGATTGCCTTAGGAGCTGCACGAGGTTTGTTATACTTGCACGAGCAGTGTGACCCCAAGATTATTCACAGGGATGTGAAGGCTGCAAACATATTACTGGATGATTACTGTGAAGCTGTTGTAGGAGATTTTGGGTTGGCTAAGCTGTTGGATCACCGGGACTCACATGTCACAACAGCAGTGAGGGGTACTGTTGGCCATATCGCTCCAGAATATCTCTCAACAGGACAATCTTCTGAGAAAACAGATGTTTTTGGGTTTGGAATCCTCCTACTCGAACTCATATCTGGCTTAAGAGCACTGGAATTCGGAAAGTCTGCAAATCAGAAAGGAGCAATGCTTGACTGGGTAAGCCAAACATTAATGTTCTTGAGTTCTTACTAGTGATATATGTTCCCAGGCTAATGCGAAATCCATCCATGGTTGAGTTTAGTTTCGTTACTTACCTACAGGTGAGGAAGATCCATCAGGAAAAGAAGCTTGAGTTGTTAGTTGACAAGGATCTTAAGACCACTTATGATCGAATTGAGCTTGAAGAAATGGCTCAAGTAGCTCTGCTCTGCACCCAGTACCTTCCAAGCCACAGACCAAAAATGTCAGAAGTGGTCCGAATGTTGGAAGGAGATGGACTAGCAGAGAAATGGGAGGCTTCTCAGAAAGCTGAAGCAACCAGATCCAGAGCCAATGAGTTTTCTTCTTCAGAGCGGTATTCTGATCTTACTGAAGACTCTGTATTCCTTGTTCAAGCAATGGAGCTCTCAGGACCCAGATGACATTCTCAATAACAGAAATGACGTTTACAGACTTCCTTGAAGGAACTCTGTCTTTGAGAAAAACAAGCTGCTTGTATATTAGCAACATTGGAGATCAAAGAGCTGTGACAAATATTCTGACTGTACAGAATCTGGACTGGAAAATGAGATATAGTTGAGTGTTACACGTATTAAGCTCTTCTGAAATTTAAGTTTTCCCCTTTTTTTTTTTTTTGGAATTGTTCCACCAATCTTGGTTGTAATAAAAGTAATTTTTACATAGCTTCAGTTCTTCTGAATTTATCTCTTATAGTTCTAAAGAAGGTCTCATTGAAACTACCGTGCAATCTAAAGGTGCAGTTCAAGACTACCTCCACTTCTGGAATGATAATCTAAGAGCAATTAAATAATAGAAAAGAAGCATCCTTAGCTACAGTTGGTTGAAGATGAAACTGTTTACTAATAAAACCCATTCATCAACGTGAAAATTGGAGGTAGTTGATTATCATTTCCACAGTTCAATTGAGGCATCTAACAAAGTGATACTCAAGTTTGCAAAAGAGAACCTCTTCAGCTCGTGCTATTGGGCGAGGGCCGGCAGAAGAGGTTCCTTGGACTGCACTGTCTAGAAACAGGTACTATGTCCAAAGGCAACTTTTATTCTATGGCTGACCATTAAAAATCGATTGAGAACAAAGGACAGATGGTTCGGTACTTATGATCCTATTTGTGTACTTTGTAAGCTAGTCTCTGAGAGTAGAAATCATTTATTTTTTGTCTGTGAGTACACCAAGTCGGTGTGGAATTGCATATTGTATATGACAGGTCTCTTGTCTTCTTCTTATGACTGGCCTGAGATTCTCATGAGATTCATCGTACAGTCAATAATGGGCTCCGTGATTCTCTCATGATTAGAACCTCCTTTCATATAGTTATCTATCATATTTGGCGGGAGAGAAATAGGCGTCTTTACAAACAACTGGACAGGCACAAATATGTGTTGGCGGACTGTATTATTAATCTGATCAGAGAGGTCATCATCGGCCATGGTATGCAAAAGTAGCTAAGTTTGACTATGCGGCAACGATGGAGCATTTAGTTCTAGCTAGGTTTTAGACATTATATGGTTTGCTCTTATGTTATAGGGTTTTTTAGGTTTCTAGTATTGGTGGCCTGAAGGGCTTTTTCTCCTTTTTGTTCGCAGCTGGTAGATTGCGGTTCTTGTACATTTTTTTAACCTTTTCTTTATAATTATATATATATCTTGAAATTCCAAAAAAAAAAAATAAAGTTTGCAAAACAGAGATCTAGCTCTTGAATACTATCTCTTTGGTAAAAATGATCCAAAGAAAGAACAAGAAAATAGAAATCTTCTCCAATGCGGTGTAGATAAACTGGAAGATGGCGGTCAAATTGCACGAAATTGATGTACATAACTTTGCACGGTCCAACATCGGATGGGATGTTCTACGACTATTGAAGCTTCTAAACAATATTAACATTCTCATATATCCACAAAAAAGAATCTTAGATAAGAAAGAGAAAAAAGACATTGCAAGGAATACACACTGCTTTAATCTTGCATGAAAAAGATTGCGGCTTGTGCAGAAGCCCGTCTAAACTGTAGCAACTCAATCAACATACTTAATCTTCTGTCTCTAACATATAAACTAAGGGCGATACTCATCATCTCAAGAACTGGTGAACTCGCAAGTAAAAATTTGATAAATTCCATCTCGTGTGGCACACCAGACATATCTGTCATCTTCACAACTTTAAGATGCCTAAAAGTGCAATCTTTAGGGAATATTGTAGCCCAGAAATCCAAGTTAGGAGCTTCTGTGATAGCCGCTGCATTTGATGAGCCCTATAGCAAACCGTGAAGCACAACAAATGCAATCACAATCTCTAATTTGTAAATGAATACAATACCATGCACAATATAATGTTTTCACGATAATGTTTGCAGCAACAAACTGGTGGTTCAACCTTGACTTACCGAAATTTGAATTTCCTTCAAATGAGGAGAATTAGTGATCAGGCGGAGGACAACAAGCATCTCTTTCGTATCTTCGAAACTAACTTCATAAAGCTCAATAACTTTTAGGTAGCTAAAAGTGATTGGCCGTATTCCTTGATAATCTCCAATGCTTAAATACTTAAAGAAAAAGTAGAGATCAAACTCATAAATTAAACAGGGTACGCCGTTGATATAATCTTGCTGAATCAACAATCAATAATATGGCTAAATCAATGTGTTACCTTCGTGAAGTCAATCTGCCCAGTGAGCCTTTCAAGATGAGGTACACCACCAAGAAATTTGATAAAACTGCAACTTGAGCTTTGCTCAAAATACTCAGTGTTGTCATCAGTCATATACATAGCAACTGATACAGTAACTAAAAGTGGAGTATGTTCCAGACAAATATCCCTGAATTCACCTTCCAAATACAAGAACTTTAGGTTTGCAGCACGGACATTAAGAGATAAGCTATCAAAATAAGATAATAAAAGACGCTCAAGAAGAGGGCAACTAGAAATAAGACTCTCTATTGCCTCAGGAGCAATCGAAACTTGATGAAGACTGAGGCCTTTTAACCATGAGAATCCCTTAAAGGCAGGAGGTGGATCTAATTCACATCGAATAAGCTCCAACTGCGTTAACTTGTTACAATTGAAAAGCCTAGCTGGTACTTTATACCACTTCCCTTCACCTAATTCTAGTATCAACTCCTTAATGTCACCCCTTGAGAGGAAAAGAACCCATTGATCAATATCTGGATAGCATTGCCAAAAGGAAGTAGCAAGCTGAAACTTGTTAATAGGTCCTTGGTGGAGAAGGAGTACTCGTGTGACAAACTTTATGAAGCTGTGCTGCTCCAACTTCCCATCATTATACATACTAAGACATCTGTCATCAAAAACAAGGTCAGGAAGTGTTGTCCATCGGTATCTCCATTTGCTTGACAAGATGCAGGTTCTAACAGCATCTCTTATCGGCAAAAGCGTCAGAATGGTTTCTATAATGCTCTCGGGGAGATCACTTATACAATCCCCAGCTTTTAGATCTTCCATGGCCACTTCTCACCTAAAGACAAGGTACCGCGATAAGACTCTAACCGTCAGCCAAAATTTTATATTCAAGCAGAAAAGAGCTCAAAATTGTGAAGAAACTATTGAAATTTTCACTCCTTGAAGCCTACAGCACCGTTGGCTAAATGACACAGATTTATACACAAACCCTTTCCCTCCAAAACTTAATAAAAAGTAAATCTACAGAAAACCATTGAATGCAAACGGAACATCTAATCATTTCACAACTCCTAAACCAAATCAGGCTTTGATCTTTTCTAATCTTTCAGATCTTTCGAGACTTCCAGAGAAAGAAAACTGAAGTGCATTATCTAAAACAAGAACTTGGATTTCTGGATAAAGGGAACGACCCCAATTCGCATAATCACTAGAAGAACCGTTCCAACGAATCACAAACAATAAAAAGTAACATAAATTTTCAAGAAACGAATCGAACCAAATAGTACAAAATTCAGCAAACAAACAGTAGGGAAATTGAAAACAAAATTCATATAAACAAATCCGCAGTAAAATATGTCAAAATTTGACACAATCTAGCAAAAGGGTATGTAAAGACGAGATTAAAAAACTAAAAAATGAGAAAAAACTTACCTGAATCATTTAGATTGAGGGGGAAAAAAAAGATTGGAACTTGGAAGAACCAGAAAAGCTAGATGGTGCTGTTCGGCTCTGTCTAGTGTTTCTTGTTGTCTTTTTCCGGTTTTCTGTTGAGAACGGCGCGTACTAAAACCTCAAAGACTGTGAATTTTGGCTCTTGCACTGTTCTAATATTGCTTTTCAATATTTAAAATTTTAATTCCAAAGTTTTTGGATATTTCTATTTCTACAATGTGTTTGAAAATTAGTTAAATTAGTAGTCTCTTCTTAGTTATAAGTTCACAATTCAAAATCCACTAGGATTGATTTTTTATATTTATTGTTAGGTAAGTAATTGATATTTTAATGTAAGTGAAAATAATTATAATTATAGTTAAATTATACCTAAATTTACACTTTAAATAAATACTTGAAATTTTAATATAACTGAAAATAATTTTAAAATTGTGAAAAAAATCACAAATTTAAGTCATGAAAATAACTTCTTTATAAAATATAAAAATAGGCGGTGTATAATTAATATTTCTTATCCGATCCTAACAATTTGAAACCCTGCAGATTGATGTTGGTGGTAGTGCTTTAGTTAAAATTCTCTTAGATATAATCATCATCTTTATGAGTTTTAGAGTTATAGGAATATGGACAACGTGATATAATAGTTATCAATTCTTTTAATATGTTTGATTAATACAAATTTTGAATTATTATGAAAATTAAAATTTTAAAATTAAAATTCATAATTGCTCCTTTATAAAGAATTGATATGTTTTGCTACTTTCTTGTTAGGGAAATAATTAAAATTTTAAAATAATTAAAATTTATTTTTAATTAAATTATACCTAAAATTGTGATTTTAGTAAATAATTAAATTAATCCATGTGAAAGTAAATTTAAAATTGTGTTTTAGGTAAAACTCACTTAAGTATAATCATTTATTTTAATAACAATTCTATGAGATTGAGTCAATATAGAAACATGATGTAATAATTATCAATCCTTTTAATATGCTTAATTAATAATATTTTTATATTATTAAACAAAATTTTCAAGCGTATATAATATATTATTAATGTGTTTTCTATAATTTATCTAATAAATTAATAAGGTAAACTTATCATACAACAATTAGCAAATCATCGCCAATTAATTTGGAGTTAATAAATTAACAAGTTAAAATTAAATAATAAATTTAAATTAAATTAAACAATAATAGAATTAAAATAATTAACACACTTTTATATATTAGTACCTAGTTAATTGAGAAATACTTTAAAATCTCTTATAGGAGTGAAATCTTGATATAATTGTAAAAATCTCTTATAGAAGTAAATCCAAGGTAATAAAAAATGTATTGTTTTATAGAATTAAACAAAAAATATTCGCAAATAAATGTGCTAACGCTACAACCAATCCATAAATTATTAAAGCTTGCATAAAAGCTAGGCTAAGCAATAAAGTATAGCTCATATTTTTTCATCCGCCTCAGATTGTCTCGCGATACTTTTTACGGCTTGGCCTGTAGCGATATCTTAACGAACATCAGGTCCTAATTGTTATGCCCAAAATAAGTTTTAAAAATATCTAGGTTATCATACTCCCAATTATAAATGATAGTTGTAATTGATTACACAAGATCGTCTCTCATGGAAGTAAAATTGTTCCACTCAATTTAATTTTGAATAAAAATAAAAACAAATACATTCCTAAACATCCTATCCTGATTTGTCGAGTGAAGGCAAATCACAAAATTAAATTGAAAAGTAAATTGATTTAGTTGGGAGCAAAGACAGATTGATAAATCGATGAAGGAAACTCATGAGAATTAATTTCACTAATTTAATTTCCTATGCATGTTGGATAATTGTCTTGCTAAAATTACTAATTGAGTTATAAAATCAATTCAAATACAAAAGTTATTGTCTTGCTAAAATTACTAATTGAGTTATAAAATCAATTCAAATAACAAACTAATCTAACTTTTGTATTCGACAAGTTTATCCTCCAAATTAATTATTAAACACAACTAATAATTGCCCACTTAAGTTAATATATTTTAATTCATAATGTAAAGTTTGATTATGCTATTATATTTATTCATTTCGTAAACTATAGCAAGTAATAAGACAATAAAAAGTAACTCAATAATGCATATTTAAATAAATTAGCTACATTAATTCTCAAGAAAAAGAATCAGCCCATTCTGAAAATAATAAGATTCATCATCTTCATATACTTTAATATCATCTTTATCAATATAAGAGAAGTATTAAAGCAATAAACCAAATAAATAACTGAAATGAACTATTAAAAGCTAACAGAGTATGAGTCCGTCAACTAACAAAGGAGTAAGTTCAGTAAAACAACAGAGAAATAATAAACAGAATGAACAAACAAGTGTTCGGATAAGGGAGTCGTGGTGATTTCCAGCCACTCTCAAAATTCTTGCATTGGCTCTTGCCTTTTGCTTTTGCTTTGTTCTCACCCGGTCAGATGATTGACTGCTCACACTGCTTCCCTCAACTTCCTTTCTTTGCTCTTTCTCTCTTCTATCTACTCAGCTGAAGCTCTTCTATGCTACTCCTCCTCCCACTCTATTCTTTTTGTTCCAGCCGACTCTCCCGCTCTTCGTTCAACTCCCCTTTTCTGTTTCATTCCTTTCTTATTTATAGCATGAATCTAGGTTTAAAGTTGTAGAGTTGTTGCACTGTCAAACTTGCACGTGTCATAGTGCAAATGAGTAGTCACGAGGGTGACTATGTTTGTCACCCCGTGAGGGCTAGTCACCATCGTGACTAAGCTTGCCACAGTGGTGATAAATCGTGACAAGTTTAGTCACGATGGTGACACCTTAATCACCACTTTTTAATGCAAAATTTACGTTACTTTTCATTTTTTGTGCAAAATTCCCAAAACATTCATTTCAACCTTCATGCAAAATTCACAACCATTTTCACTCAAGTCATTCAAATTTGAATTAAAAGCGTGAGAATTTGTAACCAAAATGAAGATATGATGTAAGAAAAATTAATAGAAATTAGACATAACATTACCTCTTTCCTTTTTTAGTCCCCGTGTCCCTCCCACGTGACATTATGAGTGGAAAAGAAAAACAAACATCCTATTAACTTGTTTCGACCTAAGATAATAATCTCATGGGTGTGGTCTTATTTCAACGTTGAAGAACGAAAGAAGAATTCCATCGACAAGTTAAACTCATATTTAAATCAAAATACCCAATAAGTATTACCTTTTTCTTAAAAGGAGGTAATCCAATCATACTGGAAAAATTGCAAATTTTAATCAAATCTAAATTTATAAAAATTTGATAAATGAAATTTAGATGAGTTTGAACAAAATCAAATATCTGTATTATGTCTATTATTAAAATTTTTAATTTAATCCCAATCTGAAAATTATATATATCAGGATAATTCAAATCAAACTTACCTAAATTTAGTCTAAATTGAAATTTACTTTTGAGTTTAATTTATTGCTTTCAAATCGTTCAAATTCGTAATAGAGAAAAGGCCAAATTCTTTAAGATAATCATTACTTTTTTGTTTTGGTACAGAGGAAATAAAACAAAGCGACTACATTAAAGCACACTAGGATTGCGAGGCAACGAGCCATGAAGATCCCGTTGCATGTGGGCCCAGACTAAGGACGGAGGCTCCGATAGGAGATGTAAGCCAGGAGGAGCAAAAGTTGCAAGGGAAGCCAAACAGTCTGTACTCTGATTCCCTTCGCGGTAGACGTGCCGGAACTGGATCTCCCAGGAACGCCGGAGGAGACGTAGGATACTTACAACCAAAGCATATTGGTCAGGAGCATAGCCATGTGAAGTAGAAAGAATATTGATCACCTCTAGGGAATCTACTTCCAGGACGAGTCTTCGGTAGCCCCAGTCCCAAGCCAGTTGTAGGCCCGAGTGGACGCCCCAAAGCTGGGCTTCAAGAGGAGAGCCACGACCAAGCCGATGGAGAAATCCACCACACCACTGGCCCTGATGGTCCCGGAGAAAATCACCTGCAGTTGCCAGTGGTGGACCGTACCGTACAGCTCCATCGGTATTGAACTTGACCCAGCCTTCTTGCAGCAGGGACCACTCAAGCTGGGGATCCTGAAACACCCCTGGACTTTGAAAGACCGTCCTTTCCACAATTCTAGCCCTGTGAATCCAGTGCATGTAGTCGACAACCATGTGATGACTGTTAGAGTAGTGCCCTAAAGGCAATCACCTTTAGAGCATTTTGTACAAAATTATGTACATTCTTTATAAATAAATAAAGAAAGACATTTTTTATTACGTTGCTGTTCATTATTTATGAACTAATATTGATCAATAAGCAAATTAATGAAGTCCATGATATATGACATAGCATGAAGGAAATTATGACGTGATCATACTATTGAGATTCCTATCATCTGCAATTATGTCAGTATCTAAATTATCCCTAGTCATAGGATTACTGAGACTGGACATCGGTAATCCGGATAGACTAGCACATCTCAAGCTCCTTGATTTGATCAAGCAGTAGATCTTAGAAACTGTACATATGAGATATTTAGGGTTGAGATGTGGATGCTTACTAGAGGTAGTAAGTACATTGGTTGACCTGCTATGAGATCATCACATGGATGTCCTATTCTAATGTCAGTGATAATCTCATCATAGCAATGGTGCAAGTATCCTTAGACTTGAGGTACTCAAGGATATCTTGGATACTGATTCTGTGCTTTGACTCCATTTCTTGTTGCCTTACAGAGGTCGCTCATAGGGTTGTGCTTGGGTATAGTTTGAGGTATTCGAAGGTAATTGAATAGCCAATAAAGGATTCACCACTTCTGTGATAGCAGAAGATGATACCCATGGCCTTTTGTCAGGGTCATTACTTGGAAATCTCTGATCAGAGTACATATGTCATGAAGAGTGTCTTCATTGACATATTAAGTATTAAGTAATGAGTCCCAGGACAAGAACTGAAATCACTTGGACTAGATTTGATGTAGTCAGTCTAGTGAGAGTTGACACTTTGCCCATACTCATAACCAAGTGGGGTATAGCATGGTGAAATGATGAATTGCACGGTAATTGTCTATGGAAAGGTTCGTGATATGGTCCATGATGAATATAGTTTATTCATCAAACCAATTACTTTCCGGTCAATTAGGGGTCATGATGTGTTGCTAGATACCGCTCATGACTTGCTTAGATTAAGTGTTGATCTAAGTGGTCAACATAACCGGGAACCTAATGGGTCACACGCATAAGAGTGTCTCGGAGAATTCGTAAAATAGTTTTAGACAGAGTTCCAATAAATGGAGAGCAATCGGATTAAATAGATCCTTATGAGATCGAGATATGTCCCGATGAGATCGCGACATCAATATTGCTGAAAAAAGTTTCCGGGGGTTTTTTCCATACCGGGACCCGGTAGGCCGGTAGGATCGACCCCAGTGTGACTGAACCACCTCAGCATTTATTTATATATATATAATTAATTAATTAATTAATTAATTAATATGTATATATGTGTGTATACGTGGGATGGAAGGAGAAGATGAAAGAAGTTTCTTTATTATGCTTAGTCATTAAGGCATTAAATGACTAAAGACAAAATGAAAAGTAAAAAAAGGGAGATGATGATCGTGGCATATAAATAAAGAAGAAAAGAAAGAGTTCTTTTGGTCTTTGATCAATGATCATCGTTGGCTAAAGAAGAAGGAAGAGAAAGTGTTCTCTCATCTCTCACCAACGTGCTCTTCATCATCTTCATCTTCTTCAAGCTCTCCTTCATCCTCTTTAAGCTTCTTCAAGCTTTCTTCCAAGCTCTCCAAGAACAAAGGTAAGAGCTAGTACTCTTTAATTTGTTCTAGCTATTCCCGGGTCAAAGGGTTTGTCCCGGTTAGGTTTTCCGATCTCTGTGTGGATACCGTTAGAGACGGTCTCCTTTGGTCGTTTGGTTTGACTTTGTTATATAGTCACATGGATCCTGACTTTCGGGAAGGTCCCGGAATAAAAAAATTTTGTTTTCCGCACCGTGGGCATGTGATGCTCACACCGGGATTTTCCTACAGTGGTATCAGAGCCACTTGTGTCGTATATAACGAAGAAACCATGACTAGGTCGGAGCTGCCTATAGCTTGTAACGATGATGCATGTTGATTGAGTGAATTTCGAATTCAGTATAGAGATCATGTTTTCGAAATTTTCTTGCCCAGATATGTTCACAAGATGTTGTTGTATATGTCTGTGGAAGCTCAGAATTTATCAATGTGATTTGATATAGTTTTGCTAATTTATTCCCTAATGTTCTAGTTGCTGTCTTTGTGCACATTCAATGAACAGGCATGCTTATAAATTCGAGAATAAATTGTAGAAAATTTTTTTTTCGGATTTGCTTTCACCAACATGTCTCTAAGATGTTTATTAATGTCTATGAGAAAGGAAAAATGTTTTCGTGGTGATTTACTATTTATTTGAGAATTTTTTGTGTGCTGCTAGGAATAACTGTGTTGAGGAACACAGATTCTACATTGGCTTTGTTGCTGAGGTTGGATGAGTTTTTGTTGGAAATAAATCTTGAAAACATTCATGGAGCATGTTGTGAACATGTAGTAATCTCTGTAATTTTCTCAGAATTTATTGAAATTTTTTCAATTAGTTTTGCAAGCAAAACACAAAGCTTGGCAGCTTTGAGACAGTTGCTGGAGCTGTTTTGTTTGAAATGAGAAATTGTGTAGATTTCAGTTCCAATGCCTTGGATCATTTTTAATATGATTAAAAATGTGTTACATTGATGTTGCATGCTTTCCAAACTGATTTTCTTGAAATTGGGTTTCCAAACAATTTTCGGATGTCAAACGTGTCTCATTAGCATCTCGTTAGTAAATTCCCTTATCTTGATTGTTTTGGCCGTCACAAATTTTGTGACCAGTGCCGAAGTAATCTTGATAAAGTGTAGACTACCTAGAGATACTTAGGGTGATAATTTGATATTCACCAAATTATTTGGAAATCTAAGTGAATAACAGCATATTCATCGATTTCAAGTTTTTCATGTATAGTTTGACTATATATGGTAAGCAACAATAAAAGTGTTTCATTTGTACATCAAGGTAAAGTGTAATAGACTTGGTGTTGTGAATTTGAACTACACGGATTGAGAAATTAGCCGATTAGATACCAATTCCACACGGATAAGTCGACTTACATAATGAACAAGTCGACTTATCTGTGCACTGTAGACGCATAAGTCGACTTGCACAATATTACAAGTCGACTTGTTCGTCCACAGTTGCATAAGTCGACTTACACTTGCATAAGTCGACTTATACAGAGGCATAAGTCGACTTATACAGAGGCATAAGTCGACTTATACATACACAAGTCGACTTACAACATGCATAGGTGGGATGATTGGATGATTTTAGGTATAGATTCAATGTGATTGATGAATTGCCCTAAATCATTCCATATAGTCATGGTGACTATAATCCTATAGCTTGGAGAAGAAGAAGATGAAACTTGAAAATCCCTCACACATCATATAAAAACTAACGCCTTCTATTAATATGGGGAGAACCAGAGTTCTTATAGAGTTGGGTTGTTGGGTAAACCCAAGCTCGCTCTATACGAATATGTTCGAACCATGAAAATAAGATTTTCGGATTAATGAGTCAGCTTTCACTAGAAGCGTTGATTTGTTGAGTAAACTCAAGGTCAACGTGGACAGAGGCGAAATTGGGTAGTGTACATCAGATGTACGCGCATCAAGAGTTGATAACCCAATGAGTGTGCATACATCACGAGATGATAGCACTAGTCGATAGTTGGATCTATGAATCAATTGGTATGACCGATACCTGTCGATTGATCTAAGGTGGCTTGTTGGGTAAACCCAAGGTCATTTTAGTAATGTCGGATATCTAAGATGCAATTGGTATGACTGATGCCTACCGATTGACCTAAGGTGGCTTGTTGGGTAAACCCAAGGTCATTGTTAGTAATATCGGATATCGACCCACTAGGACATTTTGTCATAATGTTTCTTGGATTCGTACTGAGGGTTATGGATTCTTTGAAACTAGTGGGAGCCATATGCATGTCATGCAAGTCCTTATGATCATGCATTTAATTCTATTCTAACATTCTTTCTCTCTTTCTCTTTAGGTTGATTGAAGATGTCTTCTAGTGTGAATCTTCGCTCACTAATGGATTCCAACAAATTAACTGGACCAAATTTTCTCGATTGGCTGAAAAATCTGAGAATTGTTCTCGGATCTGAGGAACTAGGATATGTCCTAGATGTTCCACTTCCTGATCCACCTGCTGTTGATGTTTCTGATGAGGATCAGAAAGTTTATCGAAAGCATCTCAAAGACAGTGACATAGCAACCTGTATTATGCTTGCCTCGATGTCACCTGAGCTGCAGAAGCAGCATGAGTCTATGGATGCTCATATCATAGTGTTTCATCTTAGGGAGCTGTTTGATGAGCAAGCTCGGTCTGAAAGGTTCGAGACCTCGAGGTTACTCTTTACTACTAAGATGACTCCAGGTTCATCTGCAGTGAATGGGTATATTGAGAGGTTGGCTGTCTTAGGTTTTGTCATAGATTATGAATTAAGTGTTGACTTAATTCTAGTTGGATTATCTGATAGTTATTCACAGTTTGTGTTAAACTATCGGATGAATCAAATATCCACGATAATTCCTGAGTTGATCAATCGCCAAGAGGCAATGAGCAAGCTATCAAGAAGGATAGCAAGCAAGTGCTTATGGTGGACTCTTCTTCGGTTCCAAGAAAAAGAAGCAAGAAGAAGAGGTCTAAGCGAAAGGAAGTATAGCCAAGAAGAAAACCAAAGAGACCGCACTGCACCAAAAGGAACTTGCTTCCATTGTGGCAAGACTCGCCACTGGAAGAGGAACTGTAAAGTCTATCTGGAGGAACTGAAGCAGAAGAAGGCATCAGATGCCTCGACTTCTTCAGGTATGTTTGTCATTGAGGTTAATACTGTTTCAGATCATAACATATGGGTATTAGATACCGGTTGTAGCTCACATATATGCAATGATATGCAGGACCTCGGGGACGATGAGATTTCGTGAAGGAGAACTAGACTGCTGCGTGGGAAATGGAGCAAGAGTTGCTGCATTAGCCGTAGGCACTTACTTTTTGTCACTCCCCACTGGGCTTGTAATTAAATTGGATGATTGTTATTTTGTACTTGTATTAACAAAGAACATATTGTCTGTTTCTTGTTTAAATAGAGCTAGTTTCCATTTGACTTTTAGTAACAATGGTTGTTTTATTAGTTTGAATGGAATGCTTTATGGTACTGGTACATTATGCAATGGAATTTACATATTAGATATGTCACATCCAATAATGAATGTCAATGACACGAAAAGACATAAACGAGATAATTTAAAATCAACTTACTTATGGCATTGTCGCCTTGGTCATATAAATGAGAGACGCATAGCTAAGCTCCATAAGAGTGGAAGTTTAGGGTCATTTGATTATGAATCATATGACACATGCGAATCTTGTTTATTAGGCAAGATGACTAAGTTACCCTTTAAGGGAAAGGGTGAACGAGTGACTAGAGTATTAGACTTAATACATTCAGATGTATGTGGTCCGATGTCCACCCATGCCAGAAGTGGTTGTCTTTACTTCATTACCTTTATCGATGATTATTCTCGATATGGGTACCTGTATCTGATGAGATACAAATCTGAAGCATTTGAAAAGTTCAAACAATTCAGAAATGAAGTAGAAAACCAACTTGGGAAAAGTATCAAGACATTGCGATCTGATCGTAGTGGGGAATACTTAGACCAAGATTTTTTAGATTATCTCAGAGATAATGGGATTTTATCTCAATGGACTCCTCCTTACACACCACAACATAATGGTGTGGCAGAAAGGAGAAATCGAACCTTGTTAGACATGGTACGATCAATGATAGGCTTTGCAAAGTTACCAAAATCCTTTTGGGGGTATGCAATCGAGACAGCTGTTTACTTGCTAAACAGAGTTCCATCAAAGACAGTTGATGTTACTCCATATGAGATGTGGACTAACAAAAGATCCTATCTTACTCATTTGAAAGTTTGGGGCTATCCTGCTTATGTGAAGCGGACACAGTCAGATAAACTTGATGCAAAATCTGATAAATGTTTGTTCGTAGGATATCCTAAAGAAACAATGGGATATCAGTTCTACCTTGCTGAGGAACAAAAGGTGTTTGTTTCAAAGCATGCTGTCTTTTTAGAGAAAGAGTTTCTTTTACAAGAAGACAGTGGGAGCAAAATAGAACTTGAAGAAGTTCAAGATGCTCGAACAGACGCAGATCAACTGCCTGAACCTGAAACTGTGACTCATACAGATGAAGTAACAGTTCAACCTTCTACAACACACGAAATTCGTAGGTCACGTAGGATACGCTCTGTTCCCGAGAGATATGGATTTCTCGTGAATGAACAGAATGACGTATTGCTCATAAAAGATGATGAGCCTACCACCTATGAAGAGGTTCTGAACAGTTCAGAGGCTGAAAAATGGCTTTAAGCCATGAAAGCTGAAATGGATTTCATGTATGAAAACCAAGTATGGACTTTGGTTGAGGCACCCGAAGGAATAAAACCTATAGGGTACAAATGGGTTTTCAAAAAGAAAACCGACATGGATGGTAATGTAATTACCTATAAAGCAAGGCTTGTGGCTAAAGGTTTTCGTCAAAGACAAGGAGTTGACTACGACGAGACCTTCAGCCCAGTAGCAATGCTTAAATCCATTAGGATACTCCTAGCCATTGCCACTCATTATGATTATGAGATATGACAAATGGATGCGAAGACAGCTTTCCTAAACGGAAATCTAACTGAGGATGTGTATATGACACAACCTGAGGGCTTCATCTCCTATGATGGCGAAAAGGTATGCAAGCTTCAAAAATCCATCTATGGATTGAAGCAAACATCCAGGAGTTGGAACATCCGTTTTGATGAGGTAATCAAAGATTTTGGTTTCTCACAAAATCCGGATGAATACTGTGTGTATAAGAAGGTTAATGGGACTGCAATCGTATTCCTTGTGCTATATGTAGATGACATATTATTACTAGGAAACGATGTCTCTATGCTACAATCAGTGAAGATTTGGTTATCCAAACAATTTGCCATGAAAGACCTTGGTGAAGCAACTTATATCCTTGGGATAAGGATCTATAGAGATAGATCAAAAAGGTTGCTTGGTCTTTCACAATCAACGTACATAGACAAGATGCTAAAGAGGTTTAGCATGGAGCAATCCAAGAAAGGGTATCTTCCCGTGACTCATGGGATAACGCTCTCGAAGTCTATGTGTCCTAAGACACAAGATGAGATGATACGCATGAATATGATCCCGTATGCATCTACAGTAGGATCTATCATGTGTGCTATGCTATATACGAGACCCGATGTATCATTGCTCTAAGTGTTACGAGCAGATACCAATCGGATCCTGGTGAGGGTCACTGGGTGGCTGTCAAGAATATCCTGAAGTACTTGCGAAGGACTCAGGATATTTTCTTGATATATGGAGATGGAGATCTCAAAGTGAGCGGGTATACAGATGCCAGTTTTTAATCTGATAAGGATGATTTAAATCCCAATCAGGTTACATATTCACACTGAACGGCGGGGCAGTCAGTTGGAAGAGTTCCAAACAAGAGACGACTGCTGATTCAACAACCGAGGCAGAGTACATTGCCGCTTCAGACGCAGCAAAGGAAGCAGTTTGGATCAAGAAGTTCATTACTGAACTTGGTGTGGTTCCTAGCAGTGATGGGCCCATACAGTTGTATTGTGACAACAATGGGGTTATTGCGCAGGCGAAGGAACCAAGGTCTAATTAACGATCCGAACACGTACTCCGCAGATATCACCTGATCAGGGAGATCATTGGTCGAGGTGATGTGCAGATAGAGAGAATTCCCACAAAGCAGAATATTGTTGATCCGTTGACGAAGCCATTGTCACAGAAGAGTTTTGATTCTCATGTACTCGCCTATGGTATTAGATATCAAGGCGATTGGCTTTAGGTCAAGTGGGAGATTGTTAGAGTAGTGCCCTAAAGGCAATCACCTTTAGAGCATTTTGTACAAAATTGTGTACATTCTTTATAAATAAATAAAGAAAGACATTTTTCATTACGTTGCTGTTCATTATTTATGAACTGATATTGATCAATAAGCAAATTAATGAAGTCCATGATATATGACATAGCATGAAGGAAATTATGATGTGATCATATTATTGAGATTCCTATCATGTGCAATTATGTCAGTATCTAAATTATCCCTAGTCATAGGATTATCGAGGCTGGACATCAGAATCCGGATAGACTAGCACATCTCAAGCTCCTTGATTTGATCAGCGGTGGATCTCGTAAAGCTGTACATATGAGATATTTAGGGTTGAGATGTGGATGCTTACTAGAGGTAGTAAGTACATTGGTTGACCTACTATGAGATCATCACATGGATGTCCTATTCTAATGTCAGTGATAATCTCATCATAGCAATGGTGTAAGTATCCTTAGACTTGAGGTACTCAAGGATATCTTGATCTTGATTACGTGCTTTGACTCCATTCCTTGTTGCCTTACAGAGGTCGCTCATAGGGTGGTGCTTGGGTACAGTTTGAGGTATTCGAAGATAATTGAATAGCCAATAAAGGATTCACCACTTCTGTGATAGCAGAAGATGATACCCATAGCCTCTTGTCAGGGTCATTACTTGAAAATCTCTGATCAGAGTACATATGTCATGAAGAGTGTCTTCATTGACATATTAAGTATTAAGTAATGAGTCCCAGGACAAGAACTGAAATCACTTGGACTAGATTTGATGTAGTCAGTCTAGTGAGAGTTGACACTTTGCCCATACTCATAACCAAGTGGGGTATAGCATGCTGAAAGGACGAATTGCACGGTAATTATCTATGGAAAGGTTCGTGATATGGTCCATGATGAATATAGTTTATTCGTCAAACCAATTACTTTCCGGTCAATTGGGGGTCATGATGTGTTGCTAGATACCGCTCATGACTTGCTTAGATTAAGTGTTGATCTAAGTGGCCAACATAACCGGGAACCTAATGGGTCACACGCATAAGAGTGTCTCGGAGAATTCGTAAAATAGTTTTAGACAGAGTTCCAATAAATGGAGAGCAATCGGATTAAATAGATCCCGATGAGATCGAGATATGTCCTGATGAGATCGCGACATCAATATTGTTGAAAAAGATTTCCGGGAGTTTTTCCCATACCGGGACCCGGTAGGCCGGTAGGATCGACCCCAGTGTGACTGGACCACCTCAGCATTTATTTATATATATATAATTAATTAATTAATTAATTAATTAATATGTATATATGTGTGTATACGTGGGATGGAAGGAGAAGATGAAAGAAGTTTCTTTATTATGCTTAGTCATTAAGGCATTAAATGACTAAAGACAAAATGAAAAGTAAAAAAAGGGAGATGATGATCGTGGCATATAAATAAAGAAGAAAAGAAAGAGTTCTTTTGGTCTTTGATCAATGATCATCGTTGGCTAAAGAAGAAAGAAGAGAAAGTGTTCTCTCATCTCTCACCAACGTGCTCTTCATCATCTTCATCTTCTTCAAGCTCTCTTTCATCCTCTTTAAGCTTCTTCAAGCTTTCTTCCAAGCTCTCCAGGAACAAAGGTAAGAGCTAGCACTCTTTAATTTGTTCTAGCTATTCCCGGGTCAAAGGGTTTGTCCCGGTTAAGTTTTCCGATCTCTGCGTGGATACTGTTAGAGACGGTCTCCTTTGGTCGTTTGGTTTGACTTTGTTATATAGTCACATGGATCCTGGCTTTGGGGAAGGTCCCGGAATAAAAAAATTTTGTTTTCCGCACCGTGGGCATGTGATGCTCACACCGGGATTTTCCTACAATGACCTGCTACAGGCCACTGAAAGTCTGGCTCAAAGATACTACGATTACGCCATTGCCACAGGAACCAGCAGGCAACCCCATACACCATAGCCCACGGAGACTGATTAACCAGGGTGTGGGTGGTGAGATTGGAGGTCGCCCAAGACGCAACATCATCCTGAAAAAAGGCGAGGTTGATAACTGCCGATGGAAATTGGGCCCAGAAGGCTCGGACTTGCGGGCAATCGCCAAAAGCATGAAGGATGGTCTACTCTTGATCGCAGAAAGGGCACTTGCTGTTCGAGGTGAGGTGACGAGCCACCCGCTGTCGATTAGTCAAAAGCTTTTGCTTGACAAGTAACCACAAGAAGGTCCGGATGCGTTGGGACCCATCCTACTACCAGATAAGCTCCCACAGGTAACGACCATTGGTCGAGGGAAGACTCGTGATGAGGTCATAAGCGGACGCCGTCGTAAACTGCCCATTAGGAGTAGGCCCCCACAAGAAGGTATCCGCCTCAGTAGGCATTAGGGGAGGGAGGGAGGAGGTCAGCGCGAGGCAAACGGTGTAGGGGAGGTACTGGTGGACAAGAGGTCAGTGCCAAGTGCCCTCAGGAGTAAGGTAAGCCGACACCTTATCGTAGAGCATATGGGCAGGAACCGGGGCTCGCACTAGAGAGACTAGGGGTCCCCAATCCGAAAGCCAATTGTCGAGCCAAAATAAGATGTTCCGCCCGGACTTCAAATCCCACGTGACGCCTTGGCACACAAAAGGCCAAGTAGCTGCTATACCACGCCAAGTAGTCGAAGCCCTCGTCCTATCAATAGTGAGGGGGATATGGTCGAGGGGTAGACGGTATTTAGCGCGTAACATCCGGACCCACAGAGCTGTGGGGCGAGTGAGTAAAGCCCACCCTAGTTTTGTCAAAAGAGCGTCATTCGAAATTCGGATGTGTTTGAGGCCAAGACCCCCGACAAGTAGTCTTGAGATATCATTATAACACTATAAGAAATAAGTCAATTCGCGACGTTTAAAAAACGTCACAAAATGTCAAAATAACGTCACAGAATACAATTTGCGACGTTTTCAAAAACGTCACAAAAAACGTCGTGAAATGTGGTGTAGGTAAATAGTTTTTGCGACGTTTCTTGTAAAACGTCACGGAAAACACGAACATTCCGCGACGTTTTAAAAAACGTCACTGAAAGATTACTCTTTCTGCGACGTTTTTTGAAAACGTCGCGAAAAACATTTCGTAACGTTTCCAAAAAAACGTCACGGAATGTCTTTCGCGACGTTTCCATAAAAAAGTCACAGAATGTCTTCTGCGACTTTTTCAAAAACGTCGTGAAATATCTTCCGTGACGTTTTTATTAATTTTTATATTTTTTAATTATTATTTTTCCCATTTTTGAAATTTTTAATTTAATAATTTTTTAATTTTAATAATTATTTTTTAAAATACTATTTTTTAACTCTTATTTGTTTACAAATATTGCTTCAAATTAGACCTGTAATGTCATATACGAGGACACGGATTATGTCATAATTTTCTGGAAAATGAAAAACAGGAAAATAAGTCTTTAACATTACTGATGATACTGAGGAGCTGCATGGATTGTTGTAGACCAAAGAATTTGATATTTTATTCATCACATTAAAATTTTTGACACTCCCTCGAAATGCCCAGCACACCTGAATAACCAAAAGAGAAAAAGAAAAACATTCCCCACCCACATGAAACAACTTAATACTACCATACCATTCACTATACAGTATACACTATCTCCGACTAGTAGTGAGACACTACATCACCGACGAAATTACCAAAAAGAAAAACTATGTTGTTTCCAAACAGCTCCTCAAATTGCTCAATGAGGAAATCAAGACACCTTAAGATTAGGCTGCGAGAACTATGATCACGATGAGAATAGCTCTAGAGGACGTGTATGAAAGTCAACTCGAGATCTTCACATCCGTCAGTATTTGATAACATGGTGGTGTAACCAGAGTTCGTACATCAGCATATGAAATGCATCATATTTGATGGGAGGTGAATTCCATCGAAATGCTTCGAACCGATAATGCATGCCATCGAAATATTCAGCAGTTCTTGTTTGTTGACTATTGTGAAAATGCTCCACTGGGAAAAGAACATAAGATTAATGGTGGACAAGCTTTTACCTCAACTAAATTCCTATGCATTCAGCAAACTTCTCATAGGGTATTCCTTTGAGAATCTGTTAGAGTTGGTACACGTCTTGCTCCTTAAGTATGATGAAAATTTGTGCCAATTCGAATGTCATTGAATGGCATATCATAATAGTTGGATAATATCACTGCAGCAAAATGAGAAACTATTTAGGAAAATAAACTATGGCCCAATTTACTCGAACAAGGAATTTAAGGGAATCTCATATATACCTCATCCCACGATTCTTTTGTGGGGGGGAACGATGGGATCTCAAGATTTCAAGACTAACCGATCTAGTTCAATGAGAAGTATGCCATCCGAAGAGGGGAATGCATTATCTTTCCGATTCAATAACTCTCATCCCATCACTATATGCAAGGTACTTGTTAACTTGAATTGGTACTGCAGTGTCATAACCAGATATCATTCCAAAGGATCAGAAATACTAATCGTTTCACTCAATACATTCAAGCTTCACTCGTAATAACCCTAGGAGTTCTTAAGCAAGGGTTGTTTACAACATCTTAAGAACAAATATACAGATATTAGACTTCTTGCGATAAAGGCGATTGAAAATAATAGTGCTAAAGCTCAAACTCAATCGAAGGAAATAGCAAATAACACATGCTCGGTACCTTGCATCTCACAAAGCAATATTGATGGCATCGAAGGCGAAGATCAAAGCTTACAAATTTCGAATCATTGCCAACTGTTACATTAATGAATATCGTCAATCAAGTATGCACATTCAATTCTGTAAAGTTTTCCAAGCATGACCAAGATGTACATACCTTTGTCGTACAACTGAGCAAAATAAGCCTCATGCACTCTCTTGGTAACTCTAACAAGTTTCACCTATAAAGGTGATTGGCAATGATAATGATCAGAATCATAAATTTGGTACGGACATTTTCAATTCTCATTCTCAAAACAAAGAACCCATATTCATCTTTCTCAGATTTTCATGCGCTTTGTACATGCGGTAGTTTTCCCAAATACTTCTTGTGCACCGAGCTAGCATTTTTTATTATTAATATAAAATATTTTGTTTTAGAAGAAGGAAATGAAGAGAATAGAAGAATAAGAAAACTCAATCATACTTCATAGCCCAACTTGTTGATCATCTCCTTCACCACTTGGTATAGAGTTGGTCTAGCCTGAAAAGCAAATGTCAATCACAGTCTTATTTAGAGCATTGTTCTAGAATATGAAAGAAGGAATTCATCAAGTCAAACATTTGCAGTTCCACTATTATATAACGAAGGCAACTCTCGAACTTACAATTTGAACATTGCGAATGGCTGCCATGAGTAGGACGCTAGGCATCTCCACTGCAAAATATGCAATTCATGGTGTTCATAAAAAAAAGCTAACAATTATGAAATTACAAAACTAGCAATCATCAAAATCGAGATATACGTACAAACAATTATCGGAGAAGAAGACCGATTCCGTCTTCCATCTTTAGTACACCTCATAAACATCACATATACACTGTAGAATCAGTATTATCCCCAAATCAATTAACGAAAATCATTAAATAGAGCAAGGAATTTAAGGAAGGATGCACAAGGATAAGATCAAGAGCGTATTTTGATCAACTTTAACAAAATCGGCGTCCCAAGTCTTGAGAGCCTCATCGAAGGAGGCGGATGCCGATGACGACGAGTCCTTCTCCTTCTCCTTCTCGACGCGGGCGTAAGCGTGCTTCTTGCAGTTCTCTATGACCTAGCGAGGATCGCTCCGGTGACTTTGGGCAAAGGGATCTTCTTTGTTAGTGTAGCCGTCCTCGATCATGAAGCTTAATCATCTGCGACGCCACGGCAACCGATCGCTTTCGATCTCGAAGGTCTCTTCGTCCGACGACTTGAGGATGATTTTTTTGGAGTCCGACCTCGTGTCTCCAATTAGAAATCCCAACCCTAGATCGTTTAGATTGTTGCGTGATTATGACGGGTTATAAAGGGGGTTGAGTAGCTGACACGTCGTTTTAGTGGGGGAAGATGGCAAAAATGAACACTAAGAGAAAGCAGAGTAAAGAAGGCAAAGAAGAAATCAAATTTGGGTGGGAAGATGGTAGAGAGAAGAAACCAGAGAAGAAGGGTTCGAGAAGATCAAAATGTTTTAATTACAAAACACAAACGTTTTTGCGACGTTTTGTTCAACCAAACGTCGTGGATATTTATTTTGTAACGTTTTAGCGATAAAACGTCGCAAAAACTGTTATACGCAAAAAATTTGAATATTTTATGACGTTTTTTAAACGTTACAAAAAGTTTTCACCTTCTAAGACGTTTTATTAATAAAACGTCGCGAATTATCTTATTTTTTTGTAGTGTAAGTAATCAAAACTATTTTATATTATTAAGTACATTTAATAACATATAAATTATGAAATTTAAATTAATAATTTACCAAATTCATAACTTAAAATAAATAATTAACTCTAATCAATTTATATTAATAACAGGTGGTAATATAAATTGATTCCGAAAACATTTGTATAACTCATGTTTTTTCTGAGTTCTTAGTACCACAAACAAATGCGTTAAAAAAAATCAGAGGATATTTCTCCAACATGACAGGAAACGATGAATGGAAGCTTAATTATGTGTTAATGAATCTGCAATTCTTCCTAACTTCTCCATTGATGAAGCTATCAGAGTTGGTGATATTCCCCATCTTGACCATGGAATCAGCGAAGTGTTGGAAGAAGATAACTGGGTCGTGAGCGTATTTCACGACAAGGTCCCTGGTTTGGATTCCAAAGAAGCTGGCGTACAGTTCTTGGTCGGAATTCAGAAGTCCCTCTCCGTTTAGGAGTGACAGATAGTAGGAGTTGTCGAACAGGTTTGGGGTGACGTGGTCCAACGCTGATGTGCTGTCGTCTTTTCCTCCGGCTGCCGGACATATGGATTTCAGGTTGTTGAGGTAGGATGCCGACGTCAGTGATCCTAGCGACGTTGTTCCGAAGTCGCCGTAAATTCTTGATCGGAAGTTTTGGCATCTTGCCATTCCGATAGTGTGTGCACCTGCATGGTCACGACCATGTTGAATGTTAGTTATAACGATATATTTTTGTTTTAAATTTTCAATTATAATTGTGTAATAGTGATATTATAAATAAATGTATATTTCTCCAAAAAAAAAAATTATTATATCAAGAAGATATCTTATAATCTATCTAAATATTAATCTTCACGTATTTTTTCAAAATTTTAAATTAATTTATATGTAAATTAAAATTTGGACTTTTAATTAAAATTTTATTTCATATCTTAGAATTTATCTTCTGGATTTTTATTTTTAATGTTTTTCCACTATTTTACTCTTTATTCCTATTCTCCATGTTTGATGCATTATTTAACCCACACCATCCAACTAATCTCACCCACCCTCTTATCTTTCACCACTAAGTGTTTGTCATTTTTTGAGATCTTCCCTTTAATCAAGACATCATCATGTGAATTTGGTTAATTTGGTGTAACTAAAAACAAATACAAGAACAAGTTCCTTAAAATTTCAATTCTATCAAGTTGAGAGTGATGTGCATTAATGAATTAACCAACCTAATGAGGAGAAGAGGCCACTTGCTAATACGAGATTAAAACTTTAATCTCGTATTAGCAAATTAAAACCTTAAATTAAAACCTTAGTAGATTAATACGAGATTGAAATTTTAAAACTTTTCGAGTACGAGCTAGGAAACTGATCCACAGAAGAGGATGTTACCTGAAAGAGCCACCATATCTGTTACAGACAGGCCTTGATACTCGAACTTGGAAATGATTGACATCAAACCCTCATTTGCAGTTGGAAGATTTGACTCAGCAAGTTCAGAATTTGCAGTTTTAGAATCTTTCCTTCCAACAGGAACATCCCAATACGGTCCACCAACCTGTCAAAGAAGTGGATAGAGAATTGCAGACAAACAAGAGCAAAAAGAAGAAGCCATTACTGAACTATATAATAACTAGTACCAGAATCACAGCATCTCTAGCAGCAATGGTCAGAAGATCTGCACAAGAGACTATTCCAGGGCAATCAGATTCTACTTTGCTCTTAATCTTATCAATGATTCCGAAACCCTCCAATGAGTTTGTGTTCGTAGACGCTTCCTTCTCTCCTTTCAAACTGATCGTATCATCTAAAAGAACTGATCCATCACATCCCTGCACCCATTAAGTAGATTAGTTGAGCAGAATTGACATTAATTACTTCTTTAGTCAAAACAAGAATTTCTTATGTTAAATTTTCAAGTTTTGTTCGTTTGTTATCATATATGTCTAATTCCAAGATTTATTGATTATAATTTTTTAAATATATTTACTTATATATTATATATTGTAGTAATTACAATATCAAGGATTAGATTAGTTTAAACGAATTAGAATTAATAATTGATTCAACCATATTTCTTTAATTGAAACAATAAGTTTTTATATTAAATTTCCGAATCTTGTTCGTTTGTTGTGATATACCTCTCTCGTTTTAAGATTTATAGATTATAATTTTTCCATTATATTTACTTTTATACTATTGTAGTACGTAATTACAATATCAAAGATTAGATTAGTCTACGAATTAGAATTACTTATTGATTTATCCATATTTCTTCAATCCAAACAAGAATTCTTTATGTTGAACTTTCGAGTACTCGTTTATTGTGGCATATATCTTGTTTGAGGACTCATGGACTATAAGCTTTTTTTCTATTTTATTGCGATATATTTCATATTTGTTTAGTCAAAACAAGAATTTTTACATTCAACTTTCGAGTTTAAATCGTTTATTGTGATATATGCCTCATTTCGAGACTCGACAGTATAGTTTAAGAGAGTTTTAAAAGATAGCCATATTTTAAAAATCAGACAAAAAATAAAACAATAAGATAAAATTTTAAGATTTAAAAATTTTAACTGATATTAATTATGATAAAATTGTTAAAGAATGAATAAAATTAAAATTTTGAAAAATGTTTTAAAAATTGTCTTTACTCATAAAAATTTAAAGTTTAATCCAAAGAAAAAAGAATATGTTTAATTTAATAACAAAAGTTTAGAAGAAAAAAAATAAAAATTGGATCTAAAAATTAACCAATTTTAGTATTGAACTGGTTAATACGATACTACCTACCTGAACGAAGCAGTCATGGAAGTGTAACCTAACTATCCGAGCCGCATTGCGTGGATCAGAAAGCACTGCACATTCCATTTCTTTCTTAACGACGTCGAACACTGTAGGGCAAGTAGATGAGTAATAGTCTAGTGTCAATGAAGGGTCACCACTTGCATGCAAGATAGTGTAAAAAAGGGACATGAAGAAGAACCGGAGAACAAATGGGAGCTTGGAATGAAGAGAAGCGGCCATTTTCGTGAGCTTTGTTTCGCAAGTGATACAAAGAGAGAGTGGGAGAGATTGGGTTGGAATGTGAGATATATAAGTGCAAGAATCCTCAGGTTTTCATGAAGTGATTTGCATGAACACCTCCACAGTCAACAGAGGATGCAACTAATCTTGGCATGGTTGGTGGGTAAAATCACCAAATACATGAGAGAAAGAGCCACCAAACCTCAAAACTTCCATAGCTGAAATGTCTCTGTCATGCAAGTTGGAAGTTTCGTTCCTGAGGTAGTTTTCAGTGAAAATATTATTTGATGATCAACTTGATATGTGAAAGCTGTGATCCAAAAACGGAAGATTAGGGTTTGATGGTCTAATCTAAACGTGTTTGTTTAGAATTAGAAGGATATTAAAATCTTCAAATTTTGTTGAATTCGAAAATCTTTTACTTCATTTTTGGTATTAAAACACTAATTGTATTTTAAATACATAATCACTAATATATATTTATTACAAGAAACCCAAAACCATATTGATTTAAAAAGAGTACCTAAATATTATTATTTAGTGTTTCATCAGTTATATTAGTAAAATATTAATAAAAATAAAATTTTAATTGAAGTGTCTATTTTTCAGAAGCTTGAACATTAAATTAAAAATTTTAAACAATCAAATATTAATTTAAAAATTAAAAAGAGATTAAATTTTCTGTTAAAATTGAATTGACATCAAATTTCTTGCGTTCGATTCTTGCTACCTACACTCTTTCGATCGAGTCTATCGTACAGGACTTATTTAGTGCGAAGTACCAGTTTGACGTGATTTGTAGATTATTGCGTTAATCCAGAAATTTATCCAGTACACATCCAAAAGATAGCGACTACGATTCCTTCCTAATGTTTATGTTCGGGTAGAACCAACTTTGTAAATCCAACTTTGTGCTATTGTTTCTTATTTTGGTGGCAGCTGCATATTATTTAAGTGGATGGTTTGGGTTTGATGGTCTAATCTAAAAATGTTTGTTTATAAGGAAGATGGGAAATTGAAGTCTTCAAATTTGGTTGAAACAGAAAATCTTTTACTTTATTCCATAGCTTGGAAATATTGTTTTTTATTTGGGATAATGATATATAAATACCGGTCTTTCAATATTTTTTAATTTCATGATCTAACTTTTCAAAAGGTGGTTTACTGAAAGGTGCATGTAAAAAATATTATTTAAAGAGCTATTAAAATACTGAGCACATTTTAAATATACATAATTATTAATGTGCTTGTTTAAAATTAGATTAACAAAAAAATAGTTATAGAATTTCTCTAAATATTAGCCTTCACGTGTTTTATTATTCATATTAATAAATTTTCGATTGTTTTATATTTTAGCATTATTTTAAAATTACACAACTTTTATAAATATTTTCACTTGTTTTGTCAATTTCCATTAATAAAATATCAATGAAGAAAATTTTTAAAATGAATTATCTAATTTTTAAAGTTTGAACATTAAACTAAAAACTTTAATTTGCTGAAAATTAGAAGAGACTCAAACTTAGATGAAATCAACATCGTTTTATTGAACAAATTCGTATCCATTTGTTAAATTTAGACCAATTTTTCAACCTTACTTTTTCTATTGTTTTTATTTGAAAAATTACTATAAAGATAACGGACCCTAAGCTACGGAGCTTGGATGTGAGTCTTTTGTCGAAATAAAGTAACTTTCATTTTTTATTTATTATTTATCATTAATAATATCAAATTTAAATATAATATATCCGGATCGAATCAGCATTTTTTTTATTTTACACCCCATAACTCTATTTTGATGGTACAACAATTTTTATGGTCAATTTAAACGGAAAACCATTAATCATTCTTCAAGCACAAGAATTTATTTTACTCTTTGCTTGTTTTCAAAGTAATTTTGAATCTTTCCCAAGAGAGGAAATATAGAACGAATTGTCTTGTGAATGTGAAATTCGATACTATATTACTCATATGCGCTGGATTTTCATTGACTTGTGATGAAATAATCTATATGGTAAGCTGCAAACCATCAAACTTCCAAGTTGTTGGGATTTCTCTGCGGGCTAGATGATTATATGTATTGAGTCGAGGATTACACCTTGCTTGCTATAACATTCAATGTTTTAAAAATCGAAACAAAAGTTAAATCAATAAAATGAGAATTTAAAATTTTAAAAGTTCAGTTAATGTTATATCATTATAAAATTGCATAAAGATTAAATAAAATTAAAGAATTTAAAATATAATGAAAAACTGTTCTTATTCATTGACAAATTTGACGTTTAATTGAAAAATAAATTTAATTGATTTATTTTAGTTTATAAGAACTTATTAATTTACTGAATATCGACTGATTAATTAATAAATTGATCAATTTTAACAATAAGAGTTATTAAAATAAATCTAACCCAAAAGTTAAAAACCGAATCGAAAATTTAGTTGGTTCAAGGTTTTAAAGTTAAACCGCCGAACTAATTAAATTTTTAATCATTTCAATTTTCATAAATTTTAACTTCTTTTAAGAAAGTAATGACAATATATCCAATATTGTTAACATGATGATTTAAAATTATAGTTCTCAAACTTAATTTTAAACTATTTCAAATTAATTTAAATCAATAATTTAAGATAATTATAATAAATTATTAGTTTGAGTTCATTTTAAATGATTCGAGTTAGACTTAAAAGTTGAGTTGAATTATCTTATTAGTAATATTTGATTAATTTAGATATATTATTTATGTTACACATATTTTCCTTTACTTTTCTAACAAAAAATTTGAGAAAAAAGAATCTATAGTCTTAATTAAAAATAAATAAAATTAGTTAAACACGTTAGAACTCTTCTCCTTTTGCCTTTCTATCTTTTGTTAATATCTATTAAACTAAGGCCATGTTTGGCAATTAGCTGATTACATTAACTGTTAGCTGATAGTAGATTTGACCAGCGAATTGCGTTAGCTGTTTGTCATTTAATGTTTCGCAAAATTAGTTGTTTAGTATTAGTTGTTTATGTGTAAAATGACTTATGAGGACATGAATTTAAAAAATTGTAAGAGTATGAATATTATATATCTTAGTATTTAGTTGAATATTTTTATAATAATTTAGATTTTAGATATTTAATTCTACAAAATTAAGTTTATAACTCTAATAAAAATATAGAACATATAATAATAACAACAATAACAACAATAATAATAATAACAATAAAAAATAATGATAATGATAATCATCATCATCTAAACATAAAATATAATAATTCAAATGAAGTTTAACAATACAATTCAAATAGAGCAAAATAAATGAGCATCATCATTTAAAGCAAAGGTTTATAACAATTCAAGAACGACGTCTAACTGTCATTAAACTAAAAGTAATATTATCACGAATAGTTGTTATTTCTCGAGTTCTCTGTTCTTCAATATCTTCTTGTATAGAGTTAACTTCAACATCTTGAAATACATCTAGAGGTATAAATTTAGGATCTTAATCGATGATACTAAAAGTTGAGTCGCCAATTGTACTTCTTCTAATATAGTAATACAATGCAAAAGCTGCACAAATTATTCTATTTTGATCCATTAATGAATACTTAGACATTTTCTCTAATATTTTTTTTGAGCCTTAAGAACATTGAAAGCTCTCTCAATACAATTTCTCAATGATAAATGAGCTCGATTAAAAACTTTTCAAGATCTTCTTAGATTTGCACCACGAAATTCTAATTGACGATATCTTGTATGCGGGTAAAGTGTCAAATATCCTTCTTTTTTCAGATAGCCTCTGTCAATCAAGTAATATTTACTTGAATTTTCATAGAAGCAATATAATTAGTATAAATGATAACATAAAAAATCTAAATCATGAATAACAAATCCTATAAATCTTAAAATTACCTATCGATGGTTTTGAAAATTTAAGTCTCGATTTACCGATTGTATCAAGAAAAATACGAGAATTGTGTGTTGATCCCTCCCAACCCGCTAAAACATTTGTAAATAATAAGTTAAAGTCACATGTTGTCAATACATTTGTTATTGTTATTCCTTTCCATCATCTAAATTTTATTTGATCATCTTCTGTAACAACTACCATTATATGTGTACCATCAATAGCTCTAATGCAATCCTAATATAAAATAATAATTATAAGAGGATAAAACAACATTTTTAATGGAAAATATAATGAAGGGGGAGGAAGAACATATTCAATTACCTTAACATGTGACATATATCTAACATTATTGGCAATTTGTAGTAGAATGTCCTTGAATTCGGGATCTTTTAATATGAGTATATCCCTTGAAAATCCATCCATAGCAGTCAAAACTTCTTTAAAAACTCTACTCACAGTTTCCGCAGAATGTTGAAAACACTCTTGGATATTTTTATTAGAGGAATCTTTACTTAGGACATACGTGAATAAGTCGACTTTCTCTAAAATCGACATCCTATCTAAAGGTTTCAAACTATAATTATTTTCCAAAACCATACATAATTGACGAAATATATTGTGATTCATCCTAAATGTATTAAAACACCTTTTTGTATGCTCATTCAACAATTCATTCATCCATAGTTCTCCTATTTGATAGGAAGTCATGCATGGTTCCTTGTATATGTGATTAAAAAAATATACACTCATGTAACCTACTACATAAGCCATCGAATCCCAAAACTAAATTTCATTGTCCAAAAATTGTTTCATTTACAAAAGTTGCATAATTTGCATAACATTATTATCCATACCTACGGATTAATAAATAAAATTATATTGCAAATAAACAAGATACTTTTATGTCTAAATATAAAGAAATAAATAATATAGTACGTAATAAAATTATAAATTACCAATAAGATAACATAATATAATAAAATAAGCTAACCAAATTCATAATGTCTTAAAAATACCATGTCAACATAAGTACACAAATAATAAAAGCAACAAACTAAACATAGTAATGGATACTATATTTAATGTTTTTTATATTTGTCATACTCATACATAAACTTCATGTATTCAGTCCTCTTTGTATCATCTGGTAAACAAAAAAAGACCTTTGCAAATCTTCAATTAACATGTAACCAAAATAAAATTCAGGAGTATCAATCTTTAAACCAGGCAAAGTATATATTTTTCCTAAAGCATTCATGATATCATGATGTGATGCACCAACATCAGTACTTTGTGATGCACCAGCATCAGTACTTTGTGATGCACCAATATTCATTGTGTCCAAAATTTTCGTAATGGGTCTATTCATCTTTATTGTTGCACTTTGTCTCTCTTGAATCAATTGTATTATATTGTCAAGCCTCTCATACATTATTGCAGATCTTCTTATCCTTTTAACGGAATCAGTTCTTGCACTCTTGTCACTTTGTGAACTATCACTCTCCAAATTTTGCATCTTCTTCTCTCACTCCCTTCATCATGCATGTGTAGTTTGAGGGGTCAAGGTAGATTCTCTCTATACTTCTTCCCAATTGTTTAGACCACTAGTCTCATCTATATTCTCATGATCATGATAGCCTGACAATTGATGATGGGCATTATAATTATCAGGTAGAGAAGGAACATATGTTTCCTCAACTTCTCGTTCTTCTTGTGGAGAGTCAGCCACAGGACAAAATGAAGTCTCTCCTCAAGCCAAACATCCAAAAAGTTGATTCAACTTACATTCAAGCTCAGGTTCAAGCCCTTCCTCTTTAAATGTTTTAAAATTGATGTTCTCCTATAAAAAGGTTAAATAACTTATATTTAACTAACTATTTAGCATTAGAGTAAAGGAAAATAATTTGAATTAGGAAAAAAGAGATAACTGTTATAAAAGATAGAAATAATATGGTGTGCCACTAATTGTTCATACACCACTTAATTGTTAATGCACCAAATGCATCACTTAATTGTTAGTGCACCAAATGCATCACTTAATTGTTAGTGAATCATTTTTATTATCATGATTGTATTTTATTGGAAATTTTGTACTATAAATAGAAGGGTTCACTTGATGTAAGATACACCAATTTATAAGAAGAATTATCCTCTCCCAAATATTCTTAAATTTTAGTTTCGATTTTATAACACGTTATCAGCACGAAGCTCTAATGTCTACAATTCGGCTTATCAACTTCAAGCAATCATAAGGTTCTTCCGTTTACGTACATCAAACAAACGTAAGTTCTTTCATTTATTTTTCCATTTATCTACATTAATTCTACTTATGATATTATTAAAAAAAGAATAGACGACTCTCTATACCTTCCCTAAAGTTTTACCTTAAATAATGAAAAGGTAATACCACCTCTAAATACTTAAGTTATTGTATAGTATACATCATAATTAGAAAATAAATAAATAAAATATATTCAAGATTATTATATTTATTATACTCTAATTAATTTTACTACATATATCTTATTATCAATTATGTGTTTTAAATAAATAATTAAATAATATATATTACAACGACTATAAATATAACGACTAGTTAACGGTAAAAAATAACGGCTAGTTAATGGTAAAAAATAATAATAATAATAATAATAATAATAATAATAATAATAATGAAAAATGATTCATTTTTTCTATAAATAGATATCACTTCTACATAATTTACTTCATCCCTACACATTATTTCTTACCTCAAAATATAATTCAAATGTTGTCCGCTACATTATGTTTGTGTATAATTATTGTCATTATGTATCTTTGTTTCATTCTTAGTGTAGAGCTAAATGATTCAGATCACAATTTTTTTCTCTTAGTAATAGCATTTTGTATGATCCCTTTGTTGCTTATTGACATAGCATTTGAGCATGGCATGTAATTTATTTACTGTAATATCTACTTGAATAACTGTATTAATTATTTCTCTCTATTGTATAATAGTTGCCAACATGTCCAATCTTGCCAAAATTGAGTTCGCTGCTCTTGATGTTGCAGACAATAATTATATGCCGTGGATGATTGAAGTTGCAATGCATCTTGAATCAATGGATCTTTTAGATACCATTAAAGAAAATAATTCAACATCAAAACAAAATAAAGCCAAAGCGATGATCTTCATTCGTCTTCATCTTGATGAGGGATTAAAAATAGAATACCTCACAATTAAAGATCCAAGTCATTTGTGAAAAAATTTACAAGAAATATATGACCATCAAAAGGAAGTTTTACTTCCGGCTTCTCATGATGAATGAAGCGCTTTACGCTTCCAAGATTTTAAAAAGGTCAATAAGTATAACTCAACAATGTTTAGAATTGTCTCACAACTAAAATTTTGTGGGCAAACAATCACTGAGGAAGATATGTTAGAAAAAACATACTCCACCTTCCACGTAGCAAATGTAACATTGCAACAACAATATCGAGTGCGTGGATTTAAAAAATACTCTGACCTGATTTCATGCCTCCTTGTAGCCGAGAAGAATAATGAACTTTTGATGAAAAATCATCAATCCGCCCTACTGGCGCGGCAGCATTTTCAGAAGCGAATATTGCAATTCGAAATGACAATGAAAGAAGACATCATCACGGGCCTAGTCGTGGTCGCGGTCGTGGTCGTGGCCACGGTCGTAACTACATTCATGGCCATGGTCGTGGACGTAGCCGAGGAAGTTATCCATATAACTCCTTTCAAAGAAATACGAGCCACGACAATAACAAGCACCATATTAATGATGTTCATGGAAGTTCTTATAGGACTCCAGGAGATTCTTGCCTTAAATGTGGTATAAAAGGACATTGGGCTAAAGTTTGTCGAGTTCCTGAACATCTATGTCAGTTATACAAAGCATCCTTAAAAAGGAAAGAAAAGGAAATGAATTTTACTGAACAACGTCCTTTAGGTGATTCAACTGACCTTGGTGCTTTTGATTTTGATTTCATTGAGAATCATAATCCTTCAGATGACTCTACATATTTGAATGCTTCGAATTTTACTGATGATTTTGTGGATCAGGACATTGTTGGTGGCAATAGCAATGGAAATTAAAATAATGTACTTATGCTTGTGTTATGTATTCTTATGCTTGTTGTGGTACTCAGTTTCAAGTAAAGTATTGTAACATTTTTTTTAGTTAAAATAACATCTTTTTCTCTTTATTAAAGTTCTTGCGCAATTTTCTCATTAGATTATTTATTTTTATGTGAAGTTTTGATATGGATCGTTCTGAAAGATGAGCGGAAAATAATGATAATTTATGCATACCAGATAGTGGCACAATGCACACTATCCTGAAAGATAAGAGGTTTTTTTTCAGAATTAAAACCAACAAAAATAATTGTGAACACAATATCAGGTCCTGCAGACTTGATTGAAGGAATTGGCAAGGCAAATTTCACATTACCAAATGACACAAAGTTCTCAATACATGATGCCTTATTTGCGCCAAAGTCTAAAAGAAATTTGTTGAGTTTTAATGATATATATTCTCATAAATATAATACTCAGTCTGCAACTGAGAGAAATATGAAATATATATATCTTACAACCTGTAAATCAGGAAAGATAAACATATTGGAAAAACTACCAATGCTCCCTACTGGATTGCATTATACATATATAAATATGATGGAATCTAATATGGTAGTGAAAGCAAAACACATTGATCCTTCAATGATATCTCTTTGCCATAATCGTCTGGGTCATCTAGGATCAACAATGATGCAAAAAATAATTGAGAATACACATGGATATCCATTGAGTAACAAAATGATTGCTCAAATAAATAAGAGCCCATGTACATCTTGTTCTCTTGGAAAACTGATCATAAGGCCATCACCAGCTAAAATAAAATTGGAATCACCTGCTTTTCTTGAACGTATTCAAGGTGATATATGTGGACCAATTCATCCACCATGTGGACCATTTCGATATTTTATGGTATTGATAGATGCCTCCAGCAGATGGTCTTACGTTTGTCTACTATCAACTCGTAATATGGCATTTCCAAGATTTTTTGCACAAATTATTAAATTACGAGCACAATTTTCTGACTATACAATAAAGAAAGTCAGACTCGATAATGCTGGTGAATTCACATCCCAAACTTTCAATGACTATTGTATGTCAACTGAGATTATGGTCGAGCATCTTGTTGCTCATGTGCATACTCAAAATGGTTTAGCTGAATCTTTAATTAAACGCCTTTAGCTTATTGCTAGACCATTGATGATGAGAACAAAGCTTCCAATTTCCGTATGGGGTCATGCAATTTTACATGCTGAGGCATTAATTCGCATCCGACCAAGTGCATATCATAACTACTTCCCACAACAACTTGCATTTGGTCAAGAACCAAATATCTCCCATTTGAGAATTTTTGGTTGTGCAGTATATGTGCCTATTGCACCACCACAACGTAGTAAAATGGGACCTCAAAGAAGATTGGGGATATATGTCGGCTATGAAAGTACATCTATCATTAGATATCTTGAACCTCAAACAGGTGATGTGTTTACAACACGTTTTGATGATTGTTATTTTGATAAAAATACTTTCCCGACATTAGGGGGAGATAATAAACAACTGATTAAAGAAATTACATGGTGCGAACCATCATTATTGTATCTTGATCAACGCACAAAATAATGCGAAATAGAAGTGTAAAGAATTGTGCATTTGCAAAGAATTGCAAATCAATTACCAGATGCTTTTACAGATACAAAAAGAGTGACTAAATCATTTATACCAGCTGTAAATACTCCTGCTCGGATTGAAATCCCAAAAGGACAATCTGAGAATATGGTCACTCATGAATCTACGGCACGCATGAAGCGTGGTAGACCAATCGGTTCCAAAGATAAAAATCCTCGAAAAAGAAAAGGAGAAAATGTGATTAATAACCCCAAGATAGATAAAAGTGTTCATTTAGAAACACAAGATGAGGATAGTGTCCCAGAAGAGACACAAGCTGACATTAATCAAGAAATCGCAATTAATTATATTCACACAAAAGAATTATGGAACCGAAATGATATGAAAGAGATTGATGAAATATTTTCTTATGCTATAGCATGTGATATCATCAATGAAAATGAAGATCCCGAACCAAGATCTATCATTGAATGTAAAAATAGACATGATTGGGTTCAATGGAAAGATGCTATTGAAGCTGAATTAAATTCTCTTAACAAGAGTAATGTGTTTAGACCTATTGTCCTTACACCCCAAAGTGTAAAGCCTGTAGGTTACAAATTTTGTTCGAAAACGAAATGAGAAAAATGAGATTGTGAGATACAAAGCTCGACTTGTTGCATAAGGTTTTTCTCAAAGACCCGGAATTGACTATGAACAAACATACTCTCTGTTATGTATACAATTATGTTTAGATATTTAATCGACAACAGTTCTTGAAACTGGAAATGCGTCTTATGGATGTTATTACTGACTTACTGACGGATCACTTGATAGTGATATTTACATGAAAATCCCTGAAGGATTCAAAATGCCTGCAGCATTAAAATCACAACCAAAGGAAAAGTATTAGATCAAATTGCAAAGATCTTTATATAGACTAAAGCAATCTGGACGCATATTGTACAATCGTCTAAGCGAGTATCTATTAAAGAAAGGATATGCAAATAGTCCTATTTGCCCTTGCGTTTTTATAAAGAAAACAACATCCGGATATGTGATTATTGCTGTCTATGTTGACGATTTGAATATCATTGGTACTGCTAAAGAAATCGAAGAAACTGTGGTATACTTAAAGAAGGAATTTGAAATGAAAGATCTTGGAAAAACTACATATTGTCTTTGTCTGCAAATTGAGCATAGACTAAGCGGAATATTTGTGCATCAATCGATATAAACATAAAAGGTATTGAGGCGTTTCAATATAGATAAAGCAACTCCGTTAAGTACACCAATGGTTGGTAGATCGCTTAATGTTGAGAATGATCCATTTCGCCCTTGCGAAGAAAACGAAGAAGTTCTTGATTCTGAAACGCCATATCTGAGTGCGATAGGAACTCTCATGTATCTTGCTAATTGTACTAGACCTGATATAGCTTTTGTTGTTAATCTACTAGCAAGATTTAGCTCATCTCCTACGAAAAGGCACTGGAATGGAATTAAACATCTATTTCATTATCTTCAAGGTACAATTGATTTGGGATTATTTTACGCTAAAAATACAAAACAAGCTTTGGTTGGTTATGCAGATCCAGGTTACTTATCAGATCCGCATAAAGTCAGATCCCAAACTGGTTATGTATTTACGTATGGAGGCACTGCAATTTCTTGGCGTTCACAGAAACAAACACTTGTTGCTACTTCTTCAAATTATGCTGAAATCATTGCACTTCATGAAGCAAGCCGAGAATGTGTATGGTTAAGGTCAATAACGCACCACATTTTAAAAACTTGTGGCTTATCGACCAACAAGGAACCAACAATCATATATGAAGACAATGCAGCGTGTATCGCTCAAATAAAGGAGGGTTATATCAAAAGTGATAGAACCAAACATATCCCTCCGAAATTTTTTCAATTCACCCAAGATCTCAAAAAGAGCAAAGAAATCAACATCCAGTATATTCAATCAAGCGAAAATACTGCGGATCTTTTCACAAAGGCACTTCCTACTACACCTTTCAGGAAGCATGTCCACGATATTAGAATGCGACATCTAAGAAATTTATGAGGAAGAGCTCATTGTGTTAAATGAGGGGGAGCTTACGCAGTTGCACTCTTTTTTCCTTATCATGGTTTTTATCCTACTAGGTTTTTCCTGATAAGGTTTTTAACGAGGCAACACCAAATGCATATCAAGGCCAGATAAGAAATAATTATATGGCACACCAAGGGGGAGTGTTATAAAAGATAGAAATAATATGGTGTGTTACTAATTGTTCATACACCACTTAATTGTTAATGCACCAAATGCATCACTTAATTGTTAGTGCACCAAATGCACCACTTAATAGTTAGTGAACCATTTCTATTATCATGATTGTATTTTATTAGAAATTTTGTACTATAAATAGAAGGGTTCACTTGATGTAAGATACACCAATTTATAAGAAGAATTCTCCTTTCCCAAATATTCTTAAATTTTAGTTTCGATTTTATAACAATAACCTTAATTTTCAAAGTCCACCACTCCTCACTAGCAGCGATTTTTCCTTTGTCATAATCCCATCCTAATCTCGTTTCTTTCATTTTCAACTGTTTCTAAAGACTCTATCTAGTTCTCATCCAATCAAACTTATTTTTAAGCTTTGTTTTATCCCATGGTAAGTTGGTTGCTTTGTGAAACTCTTCCTCTAACTTCTTCCATGATAACCTTTGACCAATAACTCCACCGCGCTTTCCCTCACTCCTTTCAATATGTTGGTTACAAATGTCACAAAAGATAAGAAGAATTTCTTTTGGCCAATGAATCCTACCTATATCATTCCCCCTTTGACTTCCTTCTTTGTTTCCTTTTTGGGATGATGTCATCTAATCATATTAGATGAAAAAGATTATATGCTAGTTAATCAATTTGCAATTGATTTCACTACTTAACTAGTTTTATATTTCACTACTTAATTAGTTTTACTAGCTTGAATTATACTAGTTCAACAAAATAAATATATACTTACTTTTTATCATCATAATATTTTTATTAACTACTTAATTTAAAATTATTTTATCTTTTAATTTAAAATGATTAATAGAATTAACTTGTGAATATTATTCAAAATTATATAAAATTGTAATATATTTTATTTAAAATATTACATTATAAAAACATTTTATTTAATAACCATTTGTTTATATATAATAATTTAAGAAAATTATACTTCTTTTGGTAACAAAAGAACAATTACAAAATTAAATAATATTATAAAAGATAAAATGAAAATAAAAAGAGATAAAAAGAAATTTAGGGATAAAACACATGAAAATAATAATGAGAGAGTTAGGGATAAAACAAAATAGTTGTAAGTTAGAGAGTTAGAGATAAAACAAAATAATTGCAAGTTAAGCTTCAGTGGAATGATAGGTGAGAGTTCTAAATTAGCATTATAAAAATAATGATACTTTTCTATTCCATAAATTTGACAAGTTTAAACTAGCATTTAAAAAACATGAGTGTGCATTAAAATAAAAATATTAGCGTGTTAAAATAAAAATATTAGTGCGTTAAAATAATAAAAATTACCTATTTCTCTTTTAAATTACTATTTGTTTATATATTAGAATATTGATGTTGATTAGTACCATCCGAATATGTTATGATGTTTGTATGTAAATCAAATCCAAACTCTGATTTGGTTATTGATCCGACCCTCTATCAAACCTCCATCATCTACTCACATGTATATATCGCACATTAAGCAAATAATTTGTAAAAACCAGAAGGGTTTAAGAAAAAAATTCAGTAGTAAATAATATTAGAAAATGATTAATATAAATAAACATAAATTTTTATAACATTTCAAAAACATAAATTATTAGAGAAGGATTATGATTACAGACATTATAAAACGATTACACATAGCACTTTTTTGTTTTTTGTTTTTTTATTTCTTCTTTCGATCTCCACATTAAAAGCAGGCCACAAAACATAGCAAGTTATGTCACTCTTGCGAAAATAATAAGACATAATTCCTAAAAAAGCAATAACACTAAACTGATCATTAAATGATCAATTATAACTAAATAAAGAGAACAAAATTGACAGATGATTAATAAAAACAATGTAGCATTGAATATCTTATGACACAATTCATAAGGCTCCTATCTGTTCAATGCTACCACATATAGTAAATCACTAACAATGTCTAGTGACTTAGGGTACATATGGGACCAACTATGTACCTACAAAAACCATACTATACTATACTATAGAAATGGTAAGAGTCATTTGATGTGTACCGAAAGAAACCATTGGTACTATCCTATACTATAGAAATGGTAAGAGTCATTTGATGTGTTATCAAATTATCGATCTCAACTTCCAGGATCATATGCCATTACCGTCACCACTATTTGTGGCTAAGTTATGGAGAGATATAAGTGTCTTCTTCTTACCTAACAGAAATAACGGAGACGTTGTGATGTTCTGATGTGGACAATATAACTTCTGAATTTACAACAACTTGTGGTCCAACGCATACAAAAAAAATTGATATACAATTTTCAGAATATAAAAACAACCCTCACCTATTTCAGAGTGATCTTTATATGAAAACAGACCCTTAAATTCAATTTTTAGAACATAAGACCTTTCAAAAGAAAATAACTATCCATAACAAACTAAGGAAAAAATAAGATTAACCACATAATGACTTCTTAACAAAAAAGATAATGGAACTCCAATCCAATGAATGAAGGTATAAGATACCGTAGAAGGATGCAAAATCATATCAGACGCAAGCTATAAAACTATTAAGAAATTCAATTAAGGGGATCAAACTTTATATGTTATTGAAAAGGAAGAATTACCCGATTTGTAAATCCCCAAAATAGCACTGAGATTACCACACTTTCTAAGAACCTGATGATTGGAGAAAAGCAAGTTGTAAAGACTAACCACTAATAATTATGTTGAGCTTTTAGCTTTTATAGCTGAAAAATAAATAATGGGCAGTTGTGATTTAGCAAATGGAGTTAAATGCAATAAATAAAAACAGTAGCTATAGCCCCCCACGAAACGTCTATATCAGATATATTATCAAACTTCATTTATATCTCAACTACTATCAAACTTCATTTAATGAAACATCTATCTCAGATATATTTTTATTAAATCAACAGATAGTTTCTTTAAATCAAAAGATGGTGGGTAGTTGTGATTGCATAAATGGAGTTAAATGCAATAAATAAAAAAAGTTGCTACATTCCCCATGAAATATTAGACTGGTTAAATTAACAGATACAAAATAGATACAATCATAATGCTCTGCAGCATATAAAGTTGCATTCGTTCCAAAACAGATACAAAATAAGGAAAATATGCATAACTTTCAAACTATTTAACCTTATGAAGAAATGTGGTACAGGTCTTAACATGTGATTATTTGATAGATCCCTGCAAACACACTAACAAAGGTTGATTATCATACAATTGTACCATCACTCTCCAGCAGACGAGGAAAAAGAAAGTAATAAAAAGAACGAATAAATTGAAGTAACCACTTACAAGACGTGCAGTGCAGTGATATTAGTGAGAGACATAGGTATTGAACCTGATAGGCTATTGTTGTCAAGTCGCATATCATTACATTCACACACAAAGTAAACAATTTCAAGTTGAAGTTCTAGTTTTCCGTAATGTAATTAAAAAATCGGGATCAAATCAACAAATATAAGGGAGGGGGTAAATGGAGGGTATATGTGTGTGTAAAATATAGAGAGCCAGAACATGTTAATAGGTACAAATTAAAGTCAGAATAAAATGTGAGAAGAATAGATAATGAAATTTCGTAAAATCACCTCAAAATTTTTTTTGATTAGCCTTAATATAAAGTTCTTATGAGATGAATTTATCATGGACTTCTTTAAACATAATAAAGTTGCAACTGAGTTTGTCAAACCCATAAAAACAAACTACCTAATATCAATAATGTCTTACATCAATAACCAAAATTCTCTTCACTTGATGGATAGAGCAACAGTGTTTGCTTGTAACATCTTCCTAAGTAAAAAATCATACTGGCAGCAAAAGGGTGTAACTTCCTAACACCATGTAGATTCAATGGAATATATTCATAGAATTTTATCATCGAGACATCAAAATATGAGGGATAAAGGAGGAACTATCCCAATATATGCAGTCAATTTGACTTAGTAGTCTCTTTATTGAATTTGAGCCAAAAAAATAAAATCAGGGAATGAATGATAAATTAGAACAAGTTATCATGTCATCAAATAATTTGAAAAAGTTATGGAGCCAATCAGGGCCGTTCCTATAGTTTTATAGGCCCTGGGCGAAATTAATAAAAAGGGCCCCAAAAAATTGACAATATCTTTAAGTTTACATATTTGTATGAAACATAAATGATTCAATTTATAAATATCAAAGTAACCAAACTCTAACATTTTCACAATATATCACAAAAATATATAAATGGTATTATATATGTGATACAGAACAAAATAAATAGCAAAATTTAATATCTAATATTAAAAATAAAAAACAAAGAGTAAAAATATATTAAAAATCTGAAACTTTACCTTTAAATTATATTTGAACTCTTAAGACAAAATCGCAAATTTTTTACTGCTAATTTTGAGATGAAGTACTTTAAATACATATATTGATGAAAATAAAGAAATTAGAAGATAAGAGTACACTTAAATATTTCAAAACTATTTATAAGCATATGATCACAAAGTTACCTTTACATTAAAAAAAATAACTTATAAGGTTAAAGTCATTAAATGACTTTATCGTTATTTAAAAGTTATTAAATGAATAACTATAATGTTATTTCATAGATAACTTTAACGTTATTACAGTAATAACATTATTATACTAAGATGGTAAATCATATGAGAGGGGATGTTGAAGAGGGGCCCCCTCTCATAGTGGGCCCTGGGCAGGTGCCCTGCTGGCCCTTGCCCAGGGCCGGCACTGGAGCCAATGACAGATCATAAGACAACCAAAGACATTACATGCTCTTCACAAGAACTTTATACCTAGATTCGATGAGCAATTTTTGACTTAAGACATGTTTACTAGAAACGAAAGTGAACTTGAATTGCAAGCCACTTCTAATTTAGGTTCTTGGAATTTCATAGTGAAGCAAAAGTATGGTTTGTTATTATTTGGAGTAGAATCATTAACCATGAATAGAATCATCACAAGCATGCTTATTCAATGAAAGTAATAGAACACATGGAGGTTAGAGCTCCATCTTAACCCAAGAAAAATATAATCTAGGTCATAGACATATACGATAGATCAATTTTGCAAGTGAACATAAACAGAGATACCAGATGGCAGATTAAAATTGCAATCGTTATAAGTCAAATATGTCATCAAGCACCAGTATTCAAAGAAGAAGATTACAAAGAAGAAGATTAAGTAGTCAAAAATCATCCCTCCAAATAAAATTCTAGGAAAGATCAACAAAATGTTATAAAATCTCAAAAGTCCTCATTAGAAGCAACAATCACAATCAAAAGGGCAAAGTGGGGTACCACCAACATTACCATTATTTATACCCAATTCCTCTTCTGTGTATATGGTGAACCCATCTTTTGTTTTCCTTCGACATTTAGCTGGTGGATCAATAAAATTTCCCTTTGTTACTATAGTCTACAGCTCATGCGACAATCAACGAGTGGTAGAAACATAACAGGAACTTGTCGTTTAATACAATCATTAACTTGTTCATATATTCAAGTTAATTGCCACCTATTATTGCACTTTAGTCTAAGCCAGGTTTATGGAAAGCCCGAGTCTTTCAAACTACTAATCATGATAGCATCTACAATAATCTTACATGTGATTCTCTTGATTAACAAGATTGTAAGAGTGAAACATAGAGCAAGAGAGGTTTATGTTCACGTAGCATAGCTATAGGGGGTAGAATGGAAAGTCTAGTTAATAGTCGTGGAGATTGAGGCTACCAGGTCCAGAAGCTAAAGCTAAGCCAATAGCCAGAAGTTATTTTTCCATCTAATGTTGATGAGGTACCCGCCAACCCCTTTGCTCTATTTCCTCACTTCGATGGTTAGGCAATCCATGTTGTCTATACATTGCTCCATGAACTCTTCACTTTATGATGTCGTTTGACACCCATGATGGATCAAATGGTCATCTGCCATGAGTAACTACCATCGGTAGTTATTCACAGATGAAATATAAATAGACAAAGCAACGGTTTGAATAGAACGGATGTGTGTTTGGTCTGTTTGACGGTGCTTGGAAAAAATTATGGAGAGGAGAACTCTGCTTCTTTAACCAGTTGAATCAAAACAGAAATTCAAGTATGTGATTTCTATTTTTTCCACGCATATACAAATGATCCTATGGTATATGATATGTTCATATATTTCTAACATTGGTATCAGAGCAATAGGTTTTGCGTGATTTGTTATATGTGCTACCGTAAAGATATATGTTGCACTTTTCTATCTTTGTAATGGTATGCGTGTTTGTTTTTTTTGTTCTTTTCTCTTACTTTGCGTTTCACTGCTTACACTTAAAACAATGTCGCATGGAATCATCAATTTATGAGAAAGTTCCGAAAGAAATGAGTTTCTGGTAAATCTGCAGTGTTGTTTTTTTTCGGTGTGAAGAATAGAACAAAACCTTGCGATGTTTATGAAGTTAATGGGTGTGTGTTGTGTTGAAATTATGCTTTTTTTAATTTGCTTGAATGGATTTTCGTAAGGCTAAGAGAAAAGAAAGAAAAAAATAGGAGAAGCAGACACGAAACGCAGAGAAAGAAACGCCGGAGGAAGAAGAAGACGTCTTCTTCTTGAAAAAGGCACCTCTTGTTTCAATTAATGCAAAGGCACGTGGCTTTTTCGTTTTCCTTCAAATTGACAAGTCTTTGTTTTACAATAATTTCATTTTTGAGTTTTTTTTCAAAAGCCATATGCCACGTTTTGAATGTATGTATAATAAGACAAAACTAATTAATGTTTTTTTGTAACTTTCAGAGGCATATATATATATATATATATATATATATATATATATATATATATATATATACTTATATAAGATAACGTGTGTACATATATATATATATATATAAATATATATATGCTATTATTAGGATTGAAGGCTTAGGACTTAATAACTAAATTAAGGTTGAAGTAGACCTTAATATATATATTGATGTTTAAATTCAATGTAATATAAAGAATTAGAAATAAGTTTTCTAATTTACTTATATTAATCAATTTTGTTAAATTAATTCTCAAATTAAAATAAAACAAACTAATTTGTTTAGTTCAAAATAAACTTAGAAATAAACTAATTTCGTTGGTTTATTTTCTAATTAAATCAATACTAATTTGTTTAGTTAACATTATATAGGAGTTTTATTAGAAATTAATTTCTAATTAAACCAAAATAATTGATTAGTTCAATTATAATTTAAATTAGAAATAAGTTTCCAATTGATTAGAAATTAAAACATTTTTGATTAGTTTAATAAATTGTTGATAAAAAATAATAAAAATTAAATTATTTCTACATATGAGTATAAGTTCGTTATGTGTTAGACAAAATAATTTGTTATTTTGTATACTCTTTTGATTCCTAAAATTTTGTTTTTTCGGACAATACCTATTATTAAGCAAACACGCAAGCTTATTCGATGTGAGGCACAGAAGAGACGAATTAGCAGCATGTATGTGCAGTTAGTCAACATGCGCTTAATACCTGGAGATGATCTAACACAACGTATTATTGCAGTTAATAACATGATGCAAAAGCTATATTTTGGAGGTTGTCTAGCTTACACGGATGTTGAAGTAAAGTACACGACTTTGCTTGCGACATTGCCTCAACCTCAAGGCGAACTATTACAAATGCTCTGGAATAATATGCCTGAGAAGACTTATAATTTGTTAGTGATAACATTTATGAAAAGGATGCGTAGAAGAGAGTTGATTAGAATTTTATATCCTATAGATCTTCCAATTGAAATAGTAAGATCTATTGTAAATTGAGCTTCACGAAGTATGTCACGCGAACTCGTGAACTCTTTTCCAGGTAGGGTTCGTTACCTATAGACTATTCGTAAGTTGAAGTACGTTTAATACTATAGGTTGTTTAATTTTTTTCAGAAGAACAAGGTCTTAATATTTATGTAATATGTTTACACAAATTTTATATTGGAATTCATCTAGAGTAACGTAATTAAGATTCGATTGTTGTATGAATGATGATTGAACACATTTGTGGATTTTTGATTTCATAGGCAATTGTAATCGAATTATTTGCTCTATGAATGATTAATGTGACATTAACGTGTATATATATTTCTTTCTTATTATAGAAACTTAGTCTTTCGATAATGGCTACTGCTTTGAAGAATATAGTTGCTGAACTCAATAGGGGTGAGAAACTCAATGGTGACAATTACGAGATCTGAAGTATGAAAATCCAATATATACGAGAAGAGCAAGAGGCTCTAGAACCATTAAACCTAACCATGAATGTTCCTGAGGAGGGCACAACAACCCAACATAGACCGGACCGTGATGCTTATGACTTACGGAAAAAGAAAAACTCTTTAGCTCGCATCACGTTGCTGAGTAGCATGGATAACGATATCATGCGTGAGTTCCGTAAGTTCGAAACTGCAAAAGACATGTAGTCCGAATTGGCTGCTCATTTTGGAGGTGCTTCAGTGACCAAAGTGAGGTCACTTACAATTAAGTTTGACACTTATAAGAAGCGCCTAGATGATTCAATGCAAAAGCATTTGAGGAAAATGTCCAACATGGTAAGTGAGTTACGTGATGTTGGTCATGAATTGTCTGATAAACAACAAGTGCAAGCTGTGATTAATTCATTGCCTCAAAGTTGTGAGCATATGAAGATGCACCTAACTCATAATGAAAACATCAAGACAATGGAAGATGCTACAAGGCATCTTATCTTGGAGGAAGAGCGTCTCGAAGCCTCAAAGATGTCTTCTGAGGCATATGCAGTGAGTTCTAGCTCACATGGAGCTATGAACAAGAAACGCAAGCATCATGGTGGATATAAGTGGAAGAAGAATAAGAAATTCAACCACTCTCCTTAGGAATCCAAGAAAGCAAAATGGAATCAACGTGGAAAGGGAAAACGTCCCTTTAAGAAGAAGAATATGAAACATGTAAAGTGTTATAATTGTGGTAACAAGGGCCACTTTGCTCGAGATTGTACCGAGCCTAAAAAGGTACAACTTGATAGTACAAACATTTGTTCTGTGAATGTTTCTTATTCTGTTTTTCTAACTGAATCACATCCTTTGTGGATTGCAAACTCAGGAGCAACCAACCATGTAGCGAAGGATAGTGATGCCTTCGTTGAATTTCGTAAACTCCCACATGGAAGTCGGTGGCTTTATGTAGGTGACAATTCCAAAGTTGCTGTACAAGGAATTAGCACATGTAAATTAGACATGCGTGGAGGGCGACCTCTTATCCTACATGAAGTCTTATTTGCTCCACAGATTCGTAGGAATCTTTTATCTGTAGTGATGTTAGTTAAACTTGGTTTTAACGTAAATTTCCACAGTGGTTGAATGGATTTGTATCTTAGATCTATTAATTATGGTCATGGTTTTTTATTGGATGGTTTTATTGTGCGGAATGTGTTAAAGGAAAATAATAATATTAGTTATTCATTATTCACATCTAGTAATTCCAACAATGATGCGACTTTGTGGCATGCTAGACTATGCCATATTGATCAAAATAGAATAAGTCGATTGGCTAAAGAAGGACTGTTAGGTAATCTAAGTCGAGTATATCTACCTACATGTGAGCATTGTTTAGCTGGTAAAATGGCACGAAAGCCATTTGGAAAGGGAACACGAGCATTAAATCCATTGCAATTAATTCATTTTGACATTTGTGGTCCAATGAATGTAAGGGCTAGACGTGGGGCAATTTATTTCATCACTTTCATAGATGACTATACTCGGTATGGTCATGTCTATTTGATTTCTCATAAATCGGAGGCATTCTATTGCTTCATAAAATACATAAACTTAGTTGAGAATCAATTAGATAAGAAAATAAAAGCTTTACGAACTGATCGAGGACAAGAATACTTTTCAGAAAAGTTCAAAGCTTTATGTGATGAGAAATGAATAGAAAGACAATTAACTATTCCTAGGACTCCACAACAAAATGGTGTCGCTGAAAGACGCAATAGGACACTATTAGAAATGATTAGGTCCATGATGGCCCAAACAAATTTACCTATCACCTTTTAGGGTGATGCATTGCTAACAGCCACTTATGTACTTAATCGTATGCCCACAAAATCAATTACTAGCACACCATATGAGATATGGATTGGTAGGAGACCTGATATGTCAAGTCTCAGATCTTGGGGGCGTGCAGCATATGTTCATGATCTCTCTCATAAACATTGGAAATTAGGCCCAAGAGGGAGGAAAAGTATTTTCATTAGATACTCAAAACACTCAAAAGGATACGTGTTCATTAGTGAACAAAGTAATGGAGGTGTAACTGAATTTGAATCACGAGATGTAACATTATTAGAGAATGATTTTCCAAAGCAAGGCGAAATAGATAAAGACCTATTGATATATGAGTCGCTTGATCAGAATGATTCTGTTATGACGAACCAAGATGAGGAACTTCAACCAAGTGGGAGCAATTCCACAGAAAGGTTCTCTATAATGACTGATCCAAGTGGGAGCAATCAGATCAATCATGAATTTGTTTATGATGAACCTCGGTTAAGACGGAGTAATCGAGAGACAATTCTTCGTTTTGAGATTGAAGGAGAAATTAATATGATTGTTCCGCAAGAGGAAGAAGAGCCAAGGAATGTAAATGAGGCTCTTACTGGCCCTGCTAAAGAAGAATGGATGAAAGTAATGACAGAAGAAATGGTTTCTTTAAGCTCAAATCAAGTATGAGACCTGGTTGACCTCCCAGAAGGGCGTAAAGCAATTGGAAATAAGTGGGTTCTCAAAATTAAGCGAAAAGCTTATGGCAATATCGAAAGATATAAGGCACGTCTTGTAGCAAAAGGGTACACATAACAGGAGGGAATTGATTACGAGGAAATGTTTTCAGCTGTTGTGAAGTTTGCTTCAATCAGTCTTATTCTGGCTATAATATCCAGTATGGATATTGAATTACATCAAATGGATGTAAAAACTGCTTTTCTCAATAGAGAACTAGATGAAGAAATCTATATGGAACAACCTATAGGTTTCATCAAGGCAGGTCAATAAAATAAAGTATGTCGATTGTTAAAATCAATTTATGGCCTGAAGTAGTCTTCAAGACAATGGTATATTCGTTTTCATAATGTAATCATTTCGTATGATTTTCAAATGATCGATGAAGACTATTGTGTGTATGTTAAGAGATCCAAAGATAAATTTGCGATTTTATCTTTATATGTAGATGATATATTGATTGCTAGTAATGATTGTGTGTTTCTTACGGAAATCAAATAATGGTTATCATCTGAATTTGAAATGAAAGACATGGGTGAAACGACATACATTCTTGGAGTCAAGATTTCAAGAGATCGTTCAAAGAAATTGTTATCGCTTTCACAAGCGATGTACATTCAAAGAATTCTTGAACGATTCTGTATGCAAGATTACAAACCAATTGATAATCCTATTGCTAAAAATGAAAGCCTTAGTAAAAGAAATTGCCTGTCAATGCCACAAGAAAGGGAACAAATAAAGAATGTTCCCTACACTAGTACAGTTGGAAGTCTTATGTACGCAATGATGTGTACAAGACCAGATATTTGTTATGCTGTTGGGATGGCAAGCATATATCAGTTAAATCCAGGCCAAGCACATTGGAAAGCAGTAAAGAGAATATTAAGGTATCTAAAGGGAACCGTGGACTATGCATTATGTTATCAAGGCAATGATCTATGTATACAAGGATATATAGATGCAGACTGGGGAAGAGATTTAGATGAAAGAAAATCTACCTCAGGATATGTATTCTTACTGAACCATGGAACAATATCATGGAAAAGTAAGAAACAATCTTGCGTTGCATTATCCACAATGGAAGCTGAATTTATAGCGTTCTCAACTACAGTACAAGAGGCCGTGTGGCTTCATCGATTCTTTGTGCATTTGGCAGTCACTAAAAATGAAATTAGTTCAGTGACCATCAACTGTGATAGTCAAGCTGCAATTGCTTATACTAAAGACCTCAAATTTCATTCTAAGACAAAGCACATAGATACTAAATACAATTATGTGAAAGATATAGTTGCACGAGGAGGAGTGAACATGAGATATATATCTACGCGAGATATGATAGTAGACCCAATGACAAAGCCAATTTCTAGAGATGTATTTATTGGGAATGTAAAGTCACTAGGACTGCGTAGATGTTGAAATGTACTGATAAAACATTTCTCTATGTATGTTCACTTAGTCTAATGTCACTTGTTTGGATATAATGTATGATGAATATTATACATTGTATATCATTTGATTCATGAATGAATGTATTTTGTATAAATATATTTTGGGATGAATCATAAGTATATGAGACAGATGATAGATTGACCCTCTCACACGGGAAATCACCTCTAGTGTTTATGGTCGCTAGAGATGAGGCATGTTTAAAGTTTATTATCTAGGTGATAATTGAGAGCGAGAAATTTAAACCATAAATGCCGCAAGGAAAGTGGTTCAAAGTGATTTATTAATCACTATATCTGTCTTATGTTGCCAGATGTGGGTTCTGAATAAATTGGTGAGTAGATAAGTGAACTCAAGTTAAACATTTAGTATGTTTGAACTATCATCTGTATGGTATTTCTTGATTAAAAGATGTTCAAGTCAAACGAAGTGGGTAAATACTGTAGCACATGACTCGTACCATGTGTGCACAACTGACCACAAAAGGGATTAATGTAAGTTACAAGATCTCATCTTACATTTTGTGAGACCTTTGAGGTTAAGAAGAACCTCATCATATACCCTTATGACTCTTGTTTCATTCTTGCGAATTGAATTTAAGGTTTGCTATTTTAGGTTATTGCCAAAAGATCATGCAAGATACGATCCTATGGAATAATTCTAGGAAGGCAAATTAGATTTAATTCAAGAGAGAAATGAAGACAGAGGAAGGTCATTTAATTTAGATCAATGACTCGCATGAAAAGTATTCATAGATGGCCATCGTCTCTTTAGGAGAGAACTTGAATACAGCCATGACTTAAAGAAACTAAAAGAGATCAACGAAAAACAATGCAAATGCGAGATATGACCTAGGGTATAGCATACAATTTCTGCTCAAGGACACAACAATCTCATGATCAATTTGTTAATCGAGATGTCATATACTCCTAACAGATATGTGATTATGTACTCTTGTCGTATGCTGGTCACACTGGTTATTGAACAAGTATGAGTACTGCAGAGTTTTTTGTTTAAAACCCATCATGTGTGAGTGGGAGATGATGTCATTTGACACCCATGATGGGTCAAATGGTCATCTGCCATGAGTAACTACCATCGATAGTTATTCACAGATGAAATATAAATAGACAAAGGCAACGGTTTAAATAGAATGGATGTGTGTTTGGTCTGTTCGATGGTGCTTGGGAAAACTTTTGGAGAGGAGAACTCTGCTTCTTTAACCAATGGAATCAAAACAAAAATTCAAGTATATGATTTCTATTTTTTCCACGCATATACAAATGATCATATGGTATATGATCTATTCATATATTTCTAACAGTTGCTACTCCCACAGAAGCTGCAAAGTAACCCAAACCCATTAGAATGTCAAGAGTAATATATCAAACCAGAGTGGATTTGAATCCACCAATTCACAAGCGGGGAGGGCCTTTTCTGACCTAGTACTAACTCAGACACCTCTAGCTTTTTCACTTGATTAATCACAGTCGCTGGCTTGGGCCCTTAGATCACAAGTGCCTCTAGTTCCATCTAAAATATTTCGACACATGAAACACAAGAAGTAGATATGCTATGTCTATCTAATATGGGAACGATTACTCAAGAAAAATATAAGAGAAAACAATAGATGGTTAATGCAGAAAGGACTATAAACTCATCTGGGACCATCTTTTCTTTTCTTAGTCCATAGATCTCGCAACCAGAAAGCAAAAAGATTTTAAAATATAAACTTCAGTTAAGCATAAACAATCATACCTCAGGTCTTGAGGCCTTGCAAAGTGAACTAAGAGTCCTGGCAAGATAAGGAGAACAAGAACCATTCTCGGAAAGATCAATTTTGCCGTGACATCTGAGCAAAAACAAAGAAACGTGTAAAATATAAGGGAAATAGAAACAAGGAAAGAGGAAACCGTTGGTTTCTCATGCAAGCTACAAGGATTCGAATCCGATGACTGATTTGGTTAGGAAGAAGAATATGAAGAATCCAGAGAAAACGAGAGTGAGATTGATTCTTCTAGAGAAAGCGAGAGGGAGACAATAACAAGGTTGGGCAAAAATTAAGAAGAAAATTGGCATTATAGGAAAGGATAATTAACTGATTGCCCTAAACGCTACTTATAAGTAACTTCTGATTTTTAGTTGATTAGGTTAAATTAGCCAACTCAACCAACCAACAACTAAATAAATTAAATAACTTTTTGATAAAGTCAAACAACTAATTTTGATCAATCAGTTAAAAAATAGATGATCAATCAACAACAAAACAAAGTCTAAATCCTAATAAATAATCAAAACAGATATGGGCTCAAGGTAGTCATGGCCCAAAAGTAAACAATTGAGTAAGGACTTGGTGGAGAAAGCCCATTTGAGGGTATTTTGCGTTTTTTACATTTTGGTAATGGCTGCTTGATCCTTTCTGACATGAACGTAACCAACTTTCTAGTTTTGTTATCTTGTTTCAACCATTTTAGGATTTACTAAGATTTTGGCATTCATTTATTTCCTATTGGGGACTTGGACCTACTTTAGTTATGATGATTTTTGTGTAACCAGATTGTATGGTCTGAGAATATGAGTGTTCGATACTTATGAACTCATCGAAAAATTCCAAGCTATAAATCCCACGATAGGATGTGAAAAGGTTTACCAAATTCTTTCTATGCTCACAAAATATGTTTAAACATAACGTTTTACACATAATCATTAGTTGCAGGTCGTATCGATGATTGACGAAATTGTCAATGTCTTATGCAGCCATTGATCTTCTTATACATGAACCATTCTAGGACCAAAAAAAAAGAATTTATGAAAATTTAATAGGATAGATGTTCCAGGAACTGGCCAGTCTCTGCTGGACCAATGGCTGATGTGCACACGTTGAGTCTGAATTTGCAAAGGAAAGTACATCCCAACAGCGTATGTGACAACTGACAAAGACCCAAGTGGGTTTCTCGTCTGTAGGTTTTGATGAGCTTCTTTGTCCCATCTTGAAATCATCAAACAAGATACCTAAAAAAGGAGTGACCACAAGGAGTACCAGAGCATTTATGAGGTTTTGCCTCAGGCAGCAATCAAGAGCAGCTTGAAGAATTGATACCTTATGACAAGGATAGGATACTGTTCATGAAACACCATCTGTATCATCATCAATTATTAGAAGATTTTGGTACCTATCATTCGTTTAGTCTCAGAAAGAACCAGATCAAACAGTCGTAACAAAGGAATTGTCAGATCATTTCCATTGAATTGAAAGGATGTGGCATCATTTCAGAACAAGTCACATGGTGAAAGATCTTCTAGCTACAGCAACAGCTACAGTTTTATCACAATAACAATACTAAATGTTTGATGGACAAATTCCAATTTTAGCTACAGAATCATTCGTGCAAATATTGCAAAAGGAAATGATGTTGCTAAATTCATATGAAGTACTCAACATTTCCCAGAAATCTCACCCACAAATCCCTTTAAATCCTCAGATAAGATCACATATAAATAGCAAGCAAACCAACATAAGACCTGGAAGTCATACTGCTGTACATTACCTGTCTTATCAGAACTCAGGAAACAAGCTTTAACCTAATAAGGCAAGGCTCTTAATCTGTCGAGTAATCTAATATATAAAACAAAAGTTTCAGGTAAATGTATGGGAAGACCGGAGCAGGAGAAGTTGTGATACTGGAAATGATAGACAATCAAAAAGGGCAGGTATTATCGATGGGACCTGCCTGACCCGTTGTTCAATGTAAAGACTTTGTAAGCTAGCCAAGATACAAAACTATAATGCAGCCTGGATAATAATGGAAAAATGATATACAGACCTTTCTTTTGTTTTTTGTGCATATGATGCAACTTTTTTGATTGGTCATTGCACCAACAGAAAATTCTGATTCAGGAAAGTGAAATAAAGGGTTAACATAAGGCACAGACTAAGGAAAGTTACAGCAGTAATGGAGTCCTCCTCTAGACATTAAACATTGCAGTCCTCCCAGATTCTTTTCGCTTCATTTCCCTTATCGGGTTTTGTTCATGTTTTGATGATATATTATGATTTGGGATAAACCTAGTTGCTGTTAGAAATCGTCATTCATCCTCCATGAAGACAAAAGACATAAACCTACTTTCCACTGGGGACTGAAAGCAGCAAAACGATCAAAGACATGAGAAGCCAAACTGAAATGACCTCTTAACGACCTTATCATCCAACTTGATGGAAAAATGTCAAAACCCAGTTGGGTTCTCGATATTTGTTCACAAGAAAAGGCTGTTCTTTTGCTGAGGACAAGACACAGAAGTGGCGTGAAAGTTGATAAAGCACAGTGAAACCAAAAATAAAAAACTCATAATAATGATGATAGTGAAGGAAGAAGAATACTGTTCTTGTCTATTTAACAAAATGGGGTCTCACTGGCGTTGCCATCTTTGAACCTTCTATCGATTACAAGATGGTACGAGAAGTAAAGAAGGAGGTGTCAAACAGATGAAATTCGAATACCAGTGAGCAGCCCCATCTCATTAAAAGGTCTCATCTTTGTCCTTTTTATCAGGCGGACTTCATCTTTTTAACACATAGCTTGTCCAGTATGCTTATTGTATTACAGCTGGTGAAATCTGCTCCAGAAGTTGGACAATTAATGTTTCATGTGCACCTAGACGGAGGTCTCATCGTCCTTCATTTGTACAGCTCCATCTGGTTGATCAAAAATTAGACACGCAAAGATATAAACCAACTTTCCATGTGCCCTCAATGCTCTCGTATTGTGTTATCTTTGCCCATTATCTTATGCCTTTTTAACTTTTCTTCACCTCCACAGGTCTAGGAGTATGAATCTTTCCCAAATTCTAGGTGGTAGAAATGAATATAGCGGAACCAGTGGCAATGAATCTGGATGGACGCACTATATGGACTCAACAATCCAAGAGAACAATTATGATGATGATGATGATGATAACACTGAAGCAGATAATGATTTTTGTTTTCTCAGCACTGCAAAACAAAACCACCAGAAAGATGGCTATGGCAACAGCGATGTTGATGACTGCGAGAGCAATGACTCGATGACGTCGGACGCTTCTTCGGGTCCAAGCCATTTTGAAATTTCATGCAACAGAAGGAAAAGCGGTCTACTGAAAGTTCCTCCCACCACCGCAAATACAAAACATGACAAGCTGCACAAACAAGTAAAGCAAAGAGATGGACCATCTAAGAGCAAAAAAGTAAAGGAAGAACTCTTACACATATCCAATACTACAGCTAGCCGTGCTCATAGTGGAATCAAGGTAAGGAAAATCAACTAGAGGGATCAAAACCAAAAAGAGAGATCATCTCAAGTTGTTCTTGCTTATCCTAGGAAATTATCAAAGTTCTGTGTCATAAATTTAGATGACATTGTTAAGTTAACTAGATGCAGATCACACCCACTGTGCTTATGTTTTCTTTCAGTATATCCTGTAAATGCTGAATCTTGAATAAAACATAATAGGTCACTTTCCATTTCTCCTTTTCGCTCTCAATCTTTGCAATTGCTAGAGGGATGGTTTTGAGAACACTAAACTTTTGACCTCTGAACATAGAAAAACTAGCAACATTAGTGACAAACCCCTCAAAATTGAGGGATGCTCTGCTTTTGCTCATCCAGATAAAACATGACTGGCGAACTAAAATCCTCTCAAGTTCTCGGACAAGCTATCAGTTCTGATAGCTTGCGAGCTCACTCTCTATTACTATTATTGTTCTTGTTATCAAGAAAAAAGCTTAGTGGGGAAGTATTGAGAGTGCTGAAAACTAAATGATATGCCAAATCTTGCTCCAGACACAAAGATGGCACTATTATGTAATACTTATAAACTAACATCAGACCACTCAACATTTCTACAAACTTGTGTTCCTCGAAAGTCTATTCAAGTACTTTGACCATCTTCAGGTGCTGTGAATATATGGTGGAGATTCGTTTTTGCTTGCGGATTTCTGAAGATACTGCAAAGATCAACGTATCCCACCTCCCTCAATCTTTCTCTAAAACCTGCATAGGAAATCATACTGAAATAGTCAGGGTACAAAGGAAACAAAGTTGAAACAAAAAATAACATATGAAGGAAGGAAAGGCATCAAAACAAAGAGAATGAACAAACACGGGAGGTTCCATTATGCCGAGTTACTTCAGCATATATGACATCCTCAACTCAGTGAGAAAATCACCGTAATGGAACAAGATAAGCACTTTGATATATCAACAACAAGTGCTGTATTTAATTTCCAAAAAAAAAGAAAGAGCTGTATTTATTAAACACAGGTAGTAATCTCATAGCAGATGACTTTTAACCATTAAGAGAAGGTTGATCTTTGACCTTCTAGCAATCTTGAACCATTCAGTATGAAACAATCCTTGCATATCATTCCTCTCATATGAGCTCCAAAGTAGTGTCATTGAGCTTGGACTAAATTAGCAGGCAATCTTTCCCAAGCAAGGCTGAAAGACATATTGCGGATGCTAATGCCTGAACTGACAGAAAGGAAGACAATTCTTCTCCAAGCAGATTGTCATTCAATTATTTCTTCTGCAACTCTGGATCCATGAGAAGATTAGGCATACCAGGGTTTTTATCATATTCATAGCCCTTCTTGATTCTGTCCAAGAACACAGCATGGATTATGCAACTACACTTCCAAATCCTCGCCAACTCCCCAAATTTCATATCCCATCCCTTTTCAGCACTTACCTATCAAGTTCATACCTTATGCATAGTTACATATTTTAGATGCATATAGTGCTTGCCTGACTTCATCAGTCAATTTTTTCTTATCAACAACTTGATCAGCTAGAACGCCTCCAACTCCACCAAATTTGAATAGTTCACAGCTTCAACTCTTTCCTTTAATCCACTGAGGAACCTTCCATCCAATGATGCTACTATAATTGGGGTGACAATTGACAATTCAGCAGCTTGCTGAATTGTCCATTTACCATAAGGCGATACGCTTCATACCAGTTTTATCTATACCTTGTCATCTTTAATTCCGAATACATCAGCAGTAATCTCAATCGCGAAACTCAGAAGCTCCCCTTATCAACTAAGAGAAAAAACCTGGCGTACTCTTTAGTATTCAGCTTTCCAACTGACGTCAACACTTAGGCCTCAGCAATAAGCTGCATATCACCATATTCGATCCCATAGTCGACCATTTTAACAAAATTGCCAGATCCTCCTTTGCCAACATAAGTGACTCAAGGGTCTGCTATCAGGAACTTGGGCAGCCACCTCTTTAGTATTCAGCTTTCCAACTGACGTCAACACTTAGGCCTCAGCAATAAGCTGCATATCACCATATTCGATCCCATAGTGGACCATTTTAACAAAATTGCCAGATCCTCCTTTGCCAACATAAGTGACTCAAGGGTCTGCTATCAGGAACTTGGGCAACCACCTTAAGAATACAGATCACACTCTTCACCACCTGAAACTCCCATTCCAAGCTAAAGTTGCCCTTGTACTATTTCATTAACATTGTCTATGATACATTTCCCTTTCTCTGTGTATATTGACAAGGTTTTGGTGGCTTGATCTACAGGGGGCAGCCTTAACAAGCATGATTGTTGCTCGAGGTTTTTCAATTGATTTAGAAAAGGATTCAGGATCATGAAAACCGTGTAATGGAATATCTCCCTCTTGTTTGGCTCTCTTAACTGTCTCATCAACTATTGAGGTGGTCCTGTTGTATACAGAAATCAGGAATCCTTTTTCAGCAGTATTGAGGGCAAGGTTTTGTCCCATGGCAGCAAGGGCATAATCTCAGAATTTCAGAAACCATGAAATGCTCCACAGGAAAGGTTCCATGAGGACCTTCAAATTTAGAACAAGACCAACACGCAACCATGTTTAACCATGCTTTCAAAAGGTTAAGGTACATGATTACTGATTGAAAATAAAACACTCTTAACAACAAGAACATGATAATCTACTATGAACGCTCAAATGAATAGTCATAAATGTAAAAAGCCAGGAAAAATTTGCAGAGCTTTAGAGAAATTATGTGCATTAATTCCATATCAACTACATGTTGAAGTAAAGAAAAAAAAGGAACAAAAATACGGTAAGAGGTTTAGGACCAATCATGTACCAGGAAATAAGGGCTAAGGCTATGACTAGATATGTTTGCAAAACTGACTGCTACAAGCAACATAATAATATCAAAACGAAAAGCTGCAGTCCTACTTGGAACTGAAACATGAAAAAGCAAAATTACTAAGGGGGCGGTTGGTTTGTACGGAGGAATGGTAATAGGAATGGGAATGAATATAGTGAGGAATGGGAATGAATATTATCATTATAATTATGATGGTTGGTTAAGATGAAGGAATGATTACCATTACCATTGATAGTGGTTGGTTTGTAAAAAATAATGTAATTAATTAATTTCAATGTATTAATTAATTAAAATATTATAATTAATTAATTAGAGTTTTTAAATTAATGAATAAATTATATTTCAATTCATTGTATTGTAACTAATTAATTGTTTTAATTAATTATAATATTTTAATTAATTATATTGTAATTAATTAATTATAATAATTTTAATTAATTATATTGTAATTAATTAATTATCATATTTTAATTAATTAATTAATCACAATATTCTAATTAATTATATTTTAATTAATAAATAAAACATTTTAATTAATGAATAATTATATTTTAATTAGTTATATTTTAATTAATAACAATATTTTAATTGATAATAATGTAATTAATTAATTAATTAATATTAATAATTTAATTAATTATATTTAAATTAAATAATTAATTACAATATTTTAATTAATGAATAATTATATTTTAATTTGTTATATTTTAATAAATAATGTTATTTTAATTAATTAATTAATTAATTAAAATATCATTATTTATTAAAATATAACAATGATATTTTAATTAATTAATTAATTACCTTATTTTAATTAATGAATGGATTATATTTTAACTAATTACAATAATTAATTAATTATATTATTTTAATTAATCACATTTTAATTTATTAATTTATTAATTACTATATTTAATTAATAAATGAATTATATTTTAATTAATTATAATGTACTTAATCAATTAATATTATTATTTTAATTAATTATATTGTAATTATTTATATTTTAATTAATTAATTATATTTAATTAATTAGTATTAAAAATATTTTTAAAAAATGACTCTACTAAGGAATGAATTTCATTCCTCTACCAAATGGGGGGTATGGAGGATTCCCCCAAAGTGGGATATCAATCCATTACCCCTATAATCATAATCAACAACCAACCACTCATTTTTCATTCCATACCCATTAAACCCTTCCCAAACCCATCAACCAAGCACCCCCTAAATACTGCTCTGTTTGACACTGAAAAACTCATTACACAGTTTGCAGAAACTGCTTCATGCATGTAAACGAGTCAGAGATAAGTAATACCAGAATCCAGCAGCTAGAAGAAGATTAACTCGGCCAAAACAAAACGCATATTCAACATCAACCCATCAAAGCTACACTAAATCAAAACATCCCAAATTGGTTTAATTAGAAAGTACCCACATCACCAAATCATCAGTAGATTGAAATACAGAAGTGGTGCAAAAGTAAAAAGTAAGAGAGAGTGACGAAGTAAGCCTGTATAAATTATGATATCAGTATAGGCCGAAATGACAAGTGTCCTAAAATTTAAAATAAATTAATAAATTAAAAATAAATTTGACTGAATATTTACTATTTTAATGTAACATGTTAGGTTGGTTTCTTAGAGCAATTGATAGATCTAGTTTTATTGCTTAAACTTCCAATTAAGCTTTAACCTTATTCTCTAAATATTGTATTAAAAGAAAAGAAAGTCCTCATCATTTTTTGTTCTTAAGTAAATTAAGAGAATTAATATTGGTGTTTAGATAAATTAATGACATAAAATAGATTGAATTTCATAGTTTTTTAATTGATTAAGATTGACCGTAAGGTTACAGGTGCAGGTTAGAAAAACAGTTTTTGTAAAAATACAAATAAAAGTTGCATATATTATATGTCCCTCTTCAGACTCTCGCAAAGCAGAAAGCTGTATACTGAATAATTTAACTTTTGTTTTTTACTTATCTTTAATAAATAAATAAAATCTTCGAATACATATAATATATTCAAGTGAGTTGGATTTAAAATATTTTAACTTAGCTCTGTAAATTCTTCTTTGAACATCTAATATAGGTGTGGATTAACTCTCCCTACTAATTTGACTTATGTAGACCTAAATTTTGATTGAAGATCAACTTCGTTGAATCTTGAATTTATAAAATATAATGCTAAAATGTCATTTTGAACGCTTAAATTAAGGGGGTGTTTGTTTCTGTTTTTATTTTTTGTTTTTTGTTTTTGTTTTTAAATTCGGTAAAAAAATCTTGCTTGTTTGAGTTTTTAGTTTTTAGTTTTGGTTTAAACCGGTTTTCAAAAATTATGAAAACCATAAAAAGTGGTTTTGTTTCCTGTTTTTTTTCATAATCTGATTTACTATAATTTAAATATATATTACTTAATTTTAATTTTAATTAAAATTATAAATAATTTAATTCAACATTATATTTATATATTTAATAAATTAAAATTAATCATCAATAAAATTATGAATAATTTAATTTAATTTAATTTAATTTTATAATTAAATTATATATAATTAAATTTAAAATATATAAATATTTAAATAAAATTTGATTTAATAATTAAAATATATTTCAAATAAATATTAATTTATAAATAAAATTTCAATTTTAAATTATTTATTTTATTAAAATAACATAATTTTATTAATAATTTGTTACTAAATATTATATAAGAGATTAAATAAAATTATTTAACTAAAAGTAATATATATTTAAGTTTTATCTAAAATGTAATTATTATCAGTGATAAAAATACAGCTATATTAATGTTAACAACCAAACATGTTTTTGTTTGTACTTAAAAGAAAAACAGAAACAAAAAAATCGAAAACGGAAACCGAAACCGAAAACTAAAAAAAAAAAAACAGAAGTAGAACCAAACGGCCCCTAAATTATCATCATGTTAAAAAAAGTTTCAAAATTACTTTTAAGCTCAATTTAAATTTCAATTAAACCTAATCTATTACATTCAAACCGAACTAAATTAAAGCTTCTAAGAATCTTAATCACCTTTAGCAACCCTTTGTAGCTAACATAATTAAGAACTTGAGCACTGAACTTGCTTGTTGTTCAAAAGTTCAAATCTTGATGTCAAGCTTGGACAATTGATAAGGGAAAAGCCATAAATCTGTTTCAGAAAGAAGAAGAAGACGAAGACGAAGACGAAGACGAAGACGAAGAAGAAGAAAGCTAAATCTCTACTCAAAATGAAGTCTTTTTTTTTCTTTATAAAATCTATTTCACAAGATCCTAGTAAAATCAGAAAGAAGCATAATAAACAAGATTTTATTACTGAACAACAACGTTATTTGTCATACAATCATAGGCTCTCTGTCCTGCACAATCCGTACGTTCATGGATGCTCTATCTTCGACCTCGTCACCTTTAAACAGCAGAAATAAACAGATCGGAATTTGCTACAGGGAAGAACATGACGGTGGATTTCCTTAAAAACCCACCAAGGAAACAGTCCACAGAGGCTAAGAAACCTTTCACTTTTGTTAAAAATCACCATCCGATTAATCAAAATCGATTCTTTCAAGAAACCCAAGGGAAACTGGAAACGAAACATTTATGACATTATTTACCTAACGAGATTGTACAGAGAAATCACGAGACGCTCTTGGCGTTCTGAATGAAAGCGGCGGAGCAGAGAATGGAAGCAATGAACAAGAAAATGCCGAAACCGATCATCAGAGAGATTCCGGCCACCACCAAATCCATTATGCACTGAACACTTAAGAACCCCATCAACAATAACGCCATTTCTTTATTCTCTCTACAGCTTTTCTCTGGTTCCGAATCCCTTTTTTTTTTTTTTTCTTTTTCTGGAGATGATCGAGAGTACCTCCATAACTCCATTAATGTTCTCTATATATATATACACGAATCTATCCCGAGAATCGGCAGAGAACATGCTTTCGGATTTGCGAACGTTTTGGCGACGACATGATAATGAGGTCGGTCATTACTGATCTTACGTGTTTCTGCTTGGGCTAAGGTTTCGTATTTATTCGGGTAATTTCTGTTAAATCTTTTAGATTTTTATTTTAGTATTTAATTTTAACTTTTAAGTATTTAAATATTAAAACTCAGACAATTCGATCAATATTTTATTAATAAGATTGGTAGAATACATAAAATTAGTATTTTCAAGAGTTATAAAATTTTCTTTTATTGATTTCCAGTAATAAATTCATTTGGGATTATATATTTGAAATACGAATACATTATATTGTCATAAAATTGACTAAATATTAAAAATTAAAGAATTTAAAATATGATTAAAAGATATTATTTTAAAGTTTATTTAAAAAATTATTAAATGAAGTAAATGATTTATTTTAGTTTATAATAATTTATTAATTTTAAGAAACTATGATTTTATGTTATGTCTCTTATTTTGATATGAAATTTGATCAAGTTCTAAATTTTAAATTAGAATCTTTATTTTAAAATTTTCTAAAATTTAATTTCTTAATTTTAAAATTAAAATAATATATCTTTTATTTTATTAATATAAACAATTTTAACAAATGCAGAGGTTATCCGAAAGGATCGACAGGCTTGTCTCGTCGGGTTTTATGAGGTAAGGACACGTCATGCTTAAACATTGAGGTAAGCAACATAAGTAGTGTAAGAATCTTACGACATAAAATTATAGTAAGAAATTTTAAAATATATCTTAAATTTTAAAATTTTCAGAAGAAATTTCTTCAATTCATAGATTTGGATTAAAAATGAGAAAATATGCAAAATATGAATATAATACACAAATTATTTACATGTTATTAATATTATAACTTAAATTAATTATTTAATTTGATTTGATTTGATTAAATTTAACTTAAATTAATAATTTATTATATCATATAAATAATATTTTATCAATATAAGTCAGTTTTTGGTAGTTTCTCTATAACTATATACTCCTTCCCGATAAGGGAGGGAGCAGATTTGCTCCTCCCAAATTGTCGTACCCTGTTGTGTCTTTAACGTTCTAGCTATTCAACTTATTATAGATGAATAAGATTTATTCAGGCACAGAAAGCACAACACTTTAAAATCAGTAGATCTGTTCCCTTCCCAATAGTGGCATACTGGCGATAGGCATTTTCGGCACGTTAGCAAACTTGTATCCATCTCGGTAGACATAGAACTTGAGTTTGAGCCGACCGATTTAAAATCAATTAGACGGAGTCAGACTCAAGTTTAAAGGGGGGCCGGAGGCTGGGGGCTAACTCTAAGGGGGGGCCGGGGCCAATATTTAAAATTTTTTCTAATTTATTAAAAAATTATATAGGTAAATTTAAAAAAAAAATTGAAAGGGGGGCCATGGCTCCGTCAACTAATGAAGCTTAATTTAATATAATTTTGAGTTGAGTCTTGAACTAGGACTTAACATGATTTAAAATTAATGAATGAGTTCTAATTTAATTTAATTTTAGGTTGAATCTTAAATTAGGATAATGTCTAAAGTTAACAAGTCAGATTCAATTTAATATAAATTCAAATTTGGTCTCGAATTGGTGCTCAACCTGATTCATAATTTGATATGATTTCAGTAAACTCGAATGTATGGATTGACTCAAGACCTAAAATCGTATCAAATTAGTCTGGATTCATTAACTTTCAATTAAGTTGAGTATCGACTTGAGACTCAAATTCGACACTATACCAAATTAAGTATAACTCGATGGTTTCTTTGGGAGAACCCAGCCCCAGAACTACGTTTGTTGCTCCAGAATGATCAGCGATCAGTTACATTCTTGAGGCGTTAGCTAGTGTTTAATTTAGACTATTTTAAAATATTATTATTTTCGTATAATTAATTGAAATAATATTATTTTAAATCAACCCCTATTAATATAAGTAATTTAGTGTAAATGTGAATCCATAATAAAAATTTTAAATTTTATAATATTAGTTCAACAACTTTTAATATATAGTAAAAGTAATTCGTTGCTAACCTTATATTTTTTATAATATTGACATGATATATTTATTTAATAAGTACCATACACAAAAATAATAGAATTTACTTTAAATTACAAAATAAAAATCATTATTTAATGAAAATAATTACTACTAAATAATTAACTCTTTATCGGCTATTATAATGCATTAGGTTCTAAGAGGTAAGAACAACGTTTTAAAATTAAATTGATAAGATAAGGAGTTTAAGGTTTCAAATGTTTAACCGATATTAGACCATTATAAAAGTGGTTAAAGATTGAATAAAATAAAAATTTTAAAACATGATTGAAAGAAATTGACCTTAATCATCGAAAATTTAAAAAAGATTGTTAAATAAAAATTAATTAATTTATCTTGATTTATAAAAATTAATTAATTTACAAAACCGACTAATTAATTAATAAGTTGGTCAATTTTAAAATATAAATTACTAAAATAAATCAAATTAAAAATTAAATTAAAAATCAGTCATTTCGAACTTTTAGGGATGTTTTAAAAATCGCATGAGACATTGAACCAGTTAAAAAAGGTTTAAGATTTAAAGGTTCAATTTGGTAATAAAATCGCTATAAAACGATATATAATAAATAAGAAGTAAAATTTATAATAATAAGTAAAATAAAATATTTTATTAAAATAAAATATACCAATGTCTATTATTATATAATAAAGTAATAATAAATAAATATGAGTCGAATATAAAACTTAAAATAACAATAAAAGTCAAAATTGCAATTCTTAAAGAGGTAGTGTCTCATAATCGTCAAAAGTTCTAAATTTTCCAAAACTATCTAAAGACTCGTAAATTACGCTTTCATCTAAAACATTTACATCACACATTCAAATAAATTACAAATTACTAATGTATGAAATTATTCTCAATTGTAAATTTGTAATACAATATATTTTTAACTTAAATATGATCAAAATAAGATATGAACTGACAATCAGCAGATGTTTTTAATTCATTTATTGTGACAAATGTATTTTCTTCATAAATCGCCTTTACAAGTTCGTTACAATTAAGATCCAAAAATTATCTGTTTAATACAATCAATATCAACTGGATCATGCGTTTTCCTTTTACTAAGCGCTATGAATAAATAATAGAAAATTTATAAAGTCAATAATAAAATAAAATTAATGAAATAAAAACAAAACTATAAAATAGTTGTTCTTCATTATCATATTATAAGTAATGTAAATAAGGTTATTAATCTTTGATGTTCGATATGATTTCGTTTCTTTGCATAAAAAGGTTAAAAAATGCTCTAATTATGTTCATAACCTAATGCAGCAGCTATTTAACTGAGTTGTCTAATAGCCAGTTTTCTCAATGATGGAGCACTTTCACCGAATCATCTCCACCACTTATTTGTATTTTAAATTAATAATTATGAAAAATAAAAATATTATTAATAAGTAAAAAATGAATTAAAAGTATAAAAACTTACTAAGCTGTAATTTTTTCATCCTAAGTCAAAATCTAACCCATTTTATCTCGTTTTAAAGATCTTAACTTATTCTACAACTTTTCAGAAGACCTCTTATTCCAATTCAATCGTTTCGGAGGTCTAAAACCTAAGCGAAGTTGCTGCCAAATTTATGAAAAATTTGACAGCATCTCTCCTAAAATTTGATCTAGCCAACTCTTAAATTCCTCATCCAAACTACAAATCTGCACAAAACCACTTTAATCTTCCCAATTTTCACAAGCATCCAACTACCATCATCTCAATTCAACTCAAAGGCAGCAATCTCACTCTTAGGTTTCTATCATTTGATTTTCTAAAGATATACCATCTCCTTTTTGTTTTTACCATTTCCAATCTTATAATCATATGATTATACACTCTTAGCAACATATACAAACCACTTTACATTTGAATCCTCAAATCCTTACTAATTACATACAACTAAATAAATACAATGCTTTAAAGGCATTTAGCCCAAATACATCCAAATTATCACAATTACTAGGATCAGGAACAAGCTATTGCTTTGATTTCTCAAAGCACGACTTCAAGACCAATATGCATCGGAGTTGCCTCATCCCGATGCGGTTACTCAAAACCTGTGGAGGGAAAAAAGGGGGGTGAGCTCGACGGCTCCGTGGATAATATATTTATAAATTAAAACATAAGCGAAAACTGTATTTTCAAACTTTTCAAACATTTCCCATTTGAAAATTTCTCAAAATCGTCATTCATTTCAAAAACAATCATAACCAGTTTCCGAAGGTTCATGACCAAAACTTTTTATAAATCGTGCACAATTTCAAATATGAATGCATCACGACAGAACAAAGCAAAATCACATAACACGTCAAGTGGTTTAGTGTTGGACCCCATACCCCACCCGTAGGTGTTTGCAGGTTATACTGCGGCGTATGTTTGCGGGTTATACTGCGGCATCCAACACAAACCCCATAACACATTACATGGTTTGGTTTGGTTCGGTCCAAAACAGGACGTACTGCACATTCCCGCATAGCGGTCATGTGCAGCCGTGAACAGAGGGGAGTCCGAAATCGGAACTCCTATGCCACTAGCGGGCAGCCGGGAGAAGGCTATAACATGTAGAGACAGCGCTGACTCACAAAGGACCTTACCAAAACCCATATAGCACGTATCATACACTAAAAATCAAGTTGCCTGAAGGCACGTTTCGAAAGCTCAATTTTCATACGTGTCATAATTTCACATAAATTCATGCAATTCAATCAAACAATTCATAACAATTCAAGTCATTCATATGACATTCGCAAAAATCCAAAAGCAAAGTATGCAACTTTTTCAATCATTTTATTTTTTTCAAAATCGTTCATAAATAATAACGAAACAAGTATCTCCATTTTTCAAATCATTTGAAAATCATAAAACTTGAAAACCTTCTTTCACTTTCTTGAATGTATAACTTATAATTCAAATATAAATACACTACCCACCTGAATTTCCTTAAGCTTTAGGATTGGTCCAAATACCTTGCTCTTCCTCTAATCATCTCAATTCATCTTCATCAAACAAAATAATCCTAATTTAACAAGAGAACTCAATGCTGAAATTTTTAAAGAATGCAAAACTTGACTTTCAACCATCCAAACCTCACCTATAACTTTTCCTACATTAGAACAACCATACCTTTCTCAATTTAATCAATTATTTTCAACATTCCCATGCCTAATAGACACCAAACCAAATCTGATTTTTTTTTCTCTTTCTTTTTACCAAACACTTTCTTCCTCTCTTCTCTTCCTTGATGTTTCAAATGCTTCTTTAAAGCCTTAACAACATGAATCAACAACATGAGTTCTTACACGTGACAAAACTTTAAGGTCATATGCTCTCTTCTTTCCTAGCAAATTCTAATTGATTCACCTCTCCTCCACCAACAAGGTCTCTTCTTTCCACCATTTTTAAACATGAAACTATAACATAACCGTGAATTAACAAAAATGACCAATGCTGGAATTTTTCAAGATTGACAAAAACTTAACTTAAACACTATCTAACTTTACCAACACCTTTTTCAAGCTATACCAACCATAACCTCTCTCAAATTCATGCATTATTTTCGAAAATATCACCTTAAAGACACCTACACTATGCTGATTTTTTTTCACTTTTTCTTTCTTTTCTTGTTCTTTCCTTCTTCCTTCACCAATCACTTCTCAAACCACCTCAAACCACCAATATTAAGCAAGGAGAACAAAACTCTAACATAAACCATGAATTATTAAACATAACCTATGCTGGAAATTTTAAAAGAATGCACCAACTTCCATTTAAACTTACATAACTTTCCCTTTCCTTCAAAATCACACTTCAAGCCACCATGTTGAGCAAAAAATGCAAAATTCTCACCTATTCACTAACCCCACTATGCTGGAATTTTTTTGTAAGAATTGAACAACTTACAATAAACCTAATCTAACCTTCCTTAATCATTCTTCAATCACCATTTATAACATGAGAGGCAAAACTCTAAGAAAACTATGAATTAACAACAAAGACATATGCTGGAATTTTTTTTTTAAGCCTCCATTCTTTTCCTTTTTTCCTGCTTTTCTACACCATTTAATTCTCCAACTTCAATAAATCTTCATCAAGCATACAAGAACCCAAGGATAGCAAATTCTAACAATAAAACCATGAATTCACAATTGATACACATGTTGAAATTTTATAGAATGGAGAAAACATGACATTTCTTCAACAACACCCTACCCATGCCTTCTCTAAACCATTATCATCACAATCTATCTAAATAACTAACAAACTTTCGAAAATCTTCTAACCTATACAAACCCACGAAAAATCAGATTTTATACTTAGCTTCCAAAGCTCTTCATTTCATTGTTCTCTCATCAATAACTCTTCAAATCACCTTTGTAATCAAGAAGAAACAAAACTCTAACTATAAATCCAAGGAATTTCGAAACTCTTGCCTTAAATAAGAGACCCACGAAATCATCCTCTTCTCTTTCTTTTTCTTCTTCTTCTTCTTCCCATCTCATGGCCGAAACCCATCTCTTTCTCCTCTCTAACATTTTCGAACTCCCCTCTCTTTTGTAGAAAAATCGACACTCTTCTATCTTCTCTTCTTGTTGTTTTCGTAAGCCTATTTTCTTGCTTGGTTCATTGAAAAAAAATCGTGAAGCTTCTTCTCTTCTTCATGGTGAGTGCGTGAGTTTCTCCTTAAAGACTAGGCCTTTGTTTGGACGGAGGGAAAGCAAGCGAAGAGAAAGGAAAAGAAATTGTATTTCTCTTCTTTTCCATTTTTTGGATAAGAATAAGGGAGAGAATTGAGAGAAATGGAAGGAAAATTTGGACCATTTTTATTCTTATCTTACAATTTCCCTCCCTTTGGTGAAAAAGAGAGGGGAAATGCAAGATTTCTTTTCCTTCCCTTTCTCTTATGTAACTAAGCATCCAAACAAAGGCTAGATACTTTATTTCTTAACTTAAAAACCAATGCTAAACGTGACACCTCACTCACTCTCTAGAAAGTTCGACCATCATCTAGTCCTTCTCTTTCTTTTAAAAACTAAACTTACTTAACTAATAACCTATTTCATCACTTCATACGACTACTTCACTTCTTCATGCTTTCTTTTGTTATTTTCATTCCTAATTATCGTGAATCAGGTGCCCCAAATGACAGCCATGGGCTGTGCTTTTGCCATGTCATTTAAAAATGGAGGAAAATGACCATCTTGTCCCTAATATTTACTTTTAGTCATGCTTACTTACGGATCTGATTCGCACTATCAATTTGAAATAATTTGGACAAACTTACTACTAGAGAATTGTTCCTCTCGATCATACGAATCCAACGCAAACGACCACGCTCAATTCGGATCTAAAACAAAGAAGTTATGGCCGAAATACTATCGGACTTGTACAAAATCCGAAATTCAACATTAACCCTACTTTGATTAAAAAATAAACGACCTTAGGGACTAAAATAAAATTCAAGCCCTTCACATAATTAAAGCCCCATATCTTAACTTTATTTAGCCTTAAGAATCGACTCAATCGGATCTCTACAGCTCCCGAATTTTGCAAAATACCGAACCATGTTCGGAAACTTTCTCAACTCACTTGATTAAAAATCAATCACCTTCAATTCAATCTCCTAAAATTTATAATTCTTCAATAAAATGAAACTAATTATCTTAGGAATCCAACGCTTCGAGAATCAAATCAATCAGATGTCGGACGAAAAAATTATAAGCAAACGATTACAAATGGGTCGGATTGAAAACCAAAGAACAAAACGGGTTTTCGTGGGTGTTGCAAGTATGAGGCGTTCGTGTGCTAATGGGGGAATAAGGCCGGTCAGCCAAAGGTTGGCAACCAAGCTGGCCGAACCAACATGGTTGTGGCTGTCCATGGGCGAGTGTGACTTTCGAAAAGGAAAGAAAAAATGGTTATTAGCGAATGGTGCTATAATTTAGTGCGGCCGGTTATAGTGAGGGCCGAAGTTGAACGTCCCGGGGGCCGATGTTGTGCAATGCCGGTACCCGAACTCAAGGCTGAAACTGCCTTAGAACAAAAATGGTTCAAGGGTGTTTTAGGGAGGAATTAAGTAAGTAGGAGGTAAGCATGAGGTAAGCATGAGGTGGGCAAAGTTGTCTTGCAAGACTCTCTCTTCCACCTCATGCTGGTCATGATGACCTTGATAAGGGAATGGGATTCTCACCATTTGCCCCTTCAGATTTTCGCAACTCAAGGGAAAGGGGGGCAGAACCGCAACTAAAGAAGGGAAAGGGGAGAAGAAGAAGAAAGAGAGAGGGAGAGAGCTAGAGAGAGAAAGTGCCGTGAGGAAGAAAGGAGAAGAAGAGAAAGGTTCCTGCGGCCGAGCTGTCCGTGGTGGTGCAAGTGTAACGTGAGAAGGGAGGAGAAGAGAGGAGAGGAGGACCGTGGCATTCAAGGAGCTCGGGGAGGAGGATCGAGCTAAAACAAGGTACGTAATTCACCTTCGTCGAGCTACGACGTGCTTACGTGTTGTTTACGATCTGTTACGCGTGTACGTGTTGGTTATGATGAGTGTTTGCGGCCGACACCGACGGTGGGAGGTTCAGCCGTTTCGGTGGCCGCTAAGGAAGTGTGGAAGTTGCGGCCAACGCGCTGGCCGAGAGTTGAAAGGTAGAGCTGCGGCCGATCTGGTGGTCGAAAGCTGGGACGAGGAGTTTGCGGCCGATGCGACGGCTGAAAAACGAAATGTTGAATTCGAGAATTTCGAGGCTACGGCCGAATTCTATACGGAGAAAAAGTGAATGGAAACGATGACGGTTTTTGCGAATTGCGAATGTGACCCTCGTTGGTGACGAGAGTATGACCGTCGGGGACGAGAGTGTGGTTGTTGGTGACGAAACTGAGGGTTGATGGCTGTCTGCGGCTAGGAATAGGGCTGTCCGCGGCAGCACTGCATGGCCCTAGACTCCATATCAGGTATCCTTTGAGTCCAGTTTTGTTAAGCACTGCCAGGGTTTTTGTTTTCTCCGATTGTCGCACCATAAAACTATATTTTGATTTTGGCAGCACGGATGTAGCAACAATTTGTGAAAAAGTATTGCTGAAGATAACTTGTGGCTTGGCTTACATTAATTCATGCTTCACAGAACTTTTCAAAAATTGAACGTTTGCACGTTTTAGCATCATTGACATAATCTAGGCATGTATGTTGCTAAAATATCAGCTGTTACATATCCTGATGCAACTTGTACAACTGGTGCAGTTAACTACCACCCTAATGCCCGGGGAGTGTAAAGTTTCATCTTTTGCAAACTATTCCTTTGGGTTCTGAAGGAACTCACTGGAACATTTGTCAATGTATCGTCTTTGACCTGCTTCTGTCAGCAATTGAACATTGATCTATGATGCAACATTTGTACCCTGTTTCTTCTTTGAAAATTTGTGGCACTCACAAGAAAGGGCCGTTTGGAAGTTTTTTAAAGTGAATTTCCCTATACTGTCATGATGATTCTTGGCTCTTGTAATGAAAAAGTTAGGCTGCACTTGTTCATTGCATCTGATGTGCTTTGTTACTTACCACATCTTATTCATAGTTCTGCTTTTTAACTTGTTGGCAATCTTAGCTAATGATCCCCATCTTGATAATTCTAACAGGAGGTGGACGAGCTGAGAACAACATGTTTCCTGAGGTTGACAGTACATGGAAAGTGAGTCAGTTCGTTCAATTTAAAAACATTGTCCACCCGATGTTTCTATTTTTTGTGTCAGTATTATCGAAATTCTTTTGTTTTCTTGAAGAGAAAACAATACATGGAATTTTGGTTCTAAGGAAATCCGGCCACGGTTAAAGGAGGATACTGTTTTGATGGGGTCAAAGAAAATATTTCAATCTACGTCATATGATGAATTCTTACAGACTTCACCTATTAAACAAAATAAGAAAAATCTTATACACTTCGTTAGGAAATGGGAGGGAATTAAAAAGAATGGAAAACAGAGAAAATTTTTAATTTTGAAACTTTGTCTCACAAAGTTAAAAAATCAAAATTAATATTTTAAATTTTAATTACAAGGGAAAGTCTCAAAAGTTTCTTTCCCTTTTTTCTCAATTTTCCTTTCCTTTGGCTTTCACAGTGATAGAGTCATATTTTGACCTTCCTTATTTAGTTGTAATTATCATTTAATAGAATATTGTAATAGGAAATCAGATCCCTTACTTTAGGCTATAGCGTCAATTTAGGATTTGCTCTAACCTCTTGTAAACGTGTATATATGCTCTTCATTGTGAATGAACAGTTCAACATCTTCTCACAAATTATCAACTCTTTACATGGTATCAGCCTAATTTGATCCATCATGTCTTCTCCTTCATCCTTCACCACCGGCTCCAACTCCATTCTTGCCGTTGCTTCCGCCGATTATGGTGTTTCCCATCAGAATTTTCAATTTCCCAACTTGTCCATTCGTCTTGATCGCTCTAACTACTCTCTATGGCGCAGTACTGTCTGTTTTGCGTTGGAGGCTTATGGATTGGATTCCTTCATCACCGACACCAGTCCACCGGCACCGACTATGGTCATCCCGGCTGTTCCTCCTACTGATCCTGCCCATCCCGACACTGCCGTTCCAGAGCGTGTCATCCCAAATCCAGATCTGTCTTCTTGGATTAAGAAAGATCGTCTTGTTTTACTGTGGATTCGATCCACCTTAACCACTCCTTTACTTGGAATGGTTGCTCGTGCTTCTACAAGTGCTATGGCCTGGAGCATTCTTGAACGTACGTTCCATGCGCAGATTGGTGCTCGCCAAATGCACCTTCGACAACATCTCCAAACACTTACAAAGGGGTCCTTATCTGTCCTTGATTATTTTGAGAAAAAGAGAGCCCTTGTTGACTCTTTATCAGATTGTATGTGTGAGATTTCATATGCTGATTTTGTCTCTTATCTGCTTTATGGACTTGGCTCTCAGTATGGGGCGTTTCGGTCGGCTCTATCTATGCGTATTGCACCCTTATCTTCCGATGAACTACTTGGTCTTTTACTCCAAGAAGAGCAGCGGTTGGAAGAAGATCATCATTCACTTTCTTCGCCTTCCGCCAATGCCGCTATTCGCTCTGGTGGCCGCAACCAACGTTCTGATCGGTTCTCTGGTGGTTCTGCGGATCGGGATCGACCCTCTGCTAATGATTCTACTGGTGCACGTCCAAGACCTCAATGTCAGATTTGCAACCGACCTGGTCACGAGGCGCTGAACTGCTACCAACGTCTGAATTTAAAGGATTTTCCCGTCACCAATCGCAACGCTGCAGCAAAGATACGTACTGCTGGAAAGTCAACTTTTGTTGCATCTGCTAACAGTTCATCCGACGTTGGTGATCCATGGTTTGTTGACTCTGGGGCTAGCCATCACGTCACCGCTGATCTTAGCAATCTCACCTTGCAATCCAACTATGAAGGTAATGATCGACTCATGGTCGGGGATGGCAAGTTCCTTCCCATTACTCATTTAGGGCATTCTGTTCTTTCTCTTGCATCTACTGCCAAACCTTTATCCTTGAATAATATCCTTTATGTCCCAAAAATAGCTAAAAGCTTGTTGAGTGTTTCAAAATTATCCCGTGACAATAACGTTTATCTTGAGTTTCACCCAGATTGTTGCCTTGTCAAGAACCTGCAGGGACAGATACTTCTCAAAGGAACCGTTGAGAATGGTCTCTACCGTCTCCCGCATCTTCCTGCGTCTTCCTCCTCCAGTTGTCTTCCAACTGCTTGTCTTAGTGAACGCACCTCTCTCCAGTGCTGGCACCATCGGCTAGCTCATCCTCATGAATCAATCCTTCGTCGTTTAGTGTCAAGTCGGCAGTTGCCTGTGTCCTGTAATAAATTGGCGTCTGTTTGTGGTTCCTGTCAACTTGGTAAAAGCCACAGACTACCATTGCCATGTCGTCTTGAGTCTTCTGTCAAACCATTTGATTTAGTTCATTCTGATGTGTGGGGTCCCTCACCCGAGGTGTCTACTACTGGTTGTCGTTACTATATCAGTTTCATCGATGATTGCACCAAGTTCATTTGGATTTATTTCATTTCTAATAAATCTCAAGTTCATTCTATCTTTGAATTATTTCTCAAACTAATCCAAACACAATTCTCCACTCAGGTGAAATCATTTCAAACTGATTGGGGTGGTGAGTATCGTAATGTTTCTACACTCCTTGAAAGATACGGTATTCGTCACAAAGTTTCATGTCCTTACACCCCTGAACAAAATGGGTCATCCGAGAGGCGAAATCGGGTTATTGTTGAGAAAGGTCTTGCCCTTCTCGCACACTCTCATCTTCCTATCAAATTTTGGGAGCAATCATTTCATACTTCCGTTTACTTAATAAATAGAACAATCACTCCTGTCTTAGGGTACAAGTCCTCCTATGAGTGCTTGTACGGGAAAACTCCAGATTATGGGTTCCTTAAATCTTTTGGGTGTCTTTGTTATCCCTTCCTACGACCCTACAACACCACCAAATTGGATTTTAGGTCTCTTCCTTGTGTCTTTTTGGGATACAGTTCGAAACATAAGGGCTATGTGTGTCTTCATGTCCCCACCAATCGAACTTATGTCTCTCGATATGTTGTGTTCGATGAGTCGGTGTTTCCCTACCCTAGCTTTTCCTCTTCTCCTGAGTCATCCGTCCCACACTCTACGGGTCCCATTCCATTGTCGCTGCTCCAACAAGCAACTCAAGTATCTCCCCCTTCCCATCCTGCGTCCACGGGTTCAGAGACGCACCATTTAAGTTCTACGTCTAGTTCAGGGTTTCCCTTATCGAGTCACTTAAGTGCGTCGGCCTCCCCCTTGTCAGAGTCCTCGTCGTCCTTGTTGGAAACGAGAGATGGTCCGGCCTCTGTCCCTCCGTCATCTACACCGGTCCCGGCGATGTCCCAACCACCATCTCCTCCTCTACCTTACCCGAATGCACCCTCCTGGTTTTGGCCACCGGATAACTCCACTCATGTGATGGTAACTCGGTCCTCTACCCACTCTCTCAAGCCAAAAGCCCTCATCACCACAAAATACCCATTGCCTGTTGCCCTAACAGCCTCTATTGAACCCAAATTCTTCCATCAAGCATCCAAGAACCCCAACTGGCAGCATGCGATGCAGCTTGAATTTGATGCTCTAATAAATAATGGGACTTGGGACTTAGTACCTCGTCCTTTGGGCGCTAACGTTGTTGGTTGTAAGTGGGTTTACAGGGTCAAACGGAAGTCTGATGGAAGTATTGATCGCTATAAGGCTCGCCTGGTTGCAAAAGGCTTCAATCAAGAGGCTGGGGTTGATTACTTTGATACTTTTAGTCCTGTTGTGAAGCCCACTACTATTCGTCTTGTTTTGAGCCTAGCTATAACTAATGGTTGGTCTCTTCGTCAAGTTGATGTTAATAATGCCTTTTTGAATGGCGATCTTGCAGAGGTAGTCTTTATGGATCAACCGCAAGGATTTGTGGCTCCGGATAGACCTACTCATGTATGTAAGCTTCGTAAGGCCTTATATGGTCTCAAACAGGCTCCTCAAGCTTGGTTTCACAAGCTCACTGGCTCTCTTCTTCATCATGGCTTTCAGGCTTGTGTTTCCGATCCTTCTCTCTTCATTAAGAAGAATGGCTCTCATGTGGTATATGTACTTATTTATGTTGATGATCTCATTATTACTGGCTCTCATGCTGTCTTCATTGATGAGTTTGTTCAACTTCTCAATCGGGAATTCTCACTAAAAGATCTTGGCCATTTACATTATTTTTTGGGCATTGAAGTTTCTCATACAAGATCCGTATTCAGCTTTCCCAGCATAAATACATATGTGACATTCTTGAGCGCAGTAACATGTCTGGGGCTCGGCCGATTTCCTCGCCAGCTGAACCTGGATCACGTCTTGTCGCTTCTGGTGATCCTCTTCCTGATCCGGCTTTATACAGGAGCGTTGTCGGTGCCTTACAATATGTTACTATCACGAGACCTGAGATGTCCTATGCTGTCAACAGAGTTTGCCAATTCATGCACAGTCCCACTACAACTCATTGGTGCGCCGTAAAGCGTATTTTGCGCTATTTGAAAGGCACAATATCATCCGGCTTAGTACTTCAAAAAGCCTGTGATTCTCGTCTTGTCGCCTTCTCTGATGCTGGTTGGGCTTCTGATCCTGATGACTGCAGATCACAGCATGACTTTGCCATTTATTTTGGTGGCAACCTTATCAGTTGGTCTTCTCGCAAGCAGAAAGTCGTAGCTCGCTCTAGCACTGAAGCCGAATCTGAGGCTATTGCCTTTCTTGTTCTTGAGTTAATCTGATTCTGACAATTACTAAAGGAAATGGCCATCCCTGTTCAGCAGTCACCTATTTTACTATGTGATAATCTGAGTGCCTCGTTTCTATCTGCCAATCCAGTATTTCATCAGCGCTCCAAGCATATTAAAATCGATTATCACTTTGTTCGTGAACAGGTTGCATCTGGTGCTCTTATAGTTCGGCATGTACGGTCTCTTGATCAGATCGCTGATATCTTCACAAAGGCTGTTGGCAATCATCATTTTCTTACTCTTCGTGACAAGCTGCATGTTCGTTCTCGATCATGAGCTTGCGGGGGGATGATAGAGTCATATTTTGACCTTCCTTATTTAGTTGTAATTATCATTTAATAGAATATTGTAATAGGAAATCAGATCCCTCACTTTAGGCTATAGCGTCAATTTAGGATTTGCTCTAACCTCTTGTAAACGTGTATATATGCTCTTCATTGTGAATGAACAGTTCAACATCTTCTCACAAATTATCAACTCTTTACACACAGCAACTGACATCTCATTTTAGGTAGATTATATTTATAGCAAAAGTTGTGTGTGCTTGTTTAGTTGACACTAATCAACTATGCAGACATTCAATGAGGTTCAGAAGTTGCTCAGCAAGACCAACGGGCAGGTTGTTGGAGATGTAATGACTCCAGCTCCAGTTGTTGTTCGTGAAACTACAAACCTCGAGGATGCCGCCAGGTACTTCCATGATATCAGTAGTTCTTGTCGGGCTTTGCTCTGCTCTAATATTCAAAAGCTTATAGTATGATATGAGAGTTTTCTGTATCTGATCGACTAGACTTCAAGGAAGTAAAGGCACGTGTCTTCAGTCTGTAGAAGAAATCGAAAATCTCAATAGCGATCATGAGATCAGTCCCTGGAACATTTTGAGACGGTCATATGGGTCCAATATTTTCAAACTCGTGGTAGCCAAGCACTACGGCAAAAAAATCCAGAGGATGGATGATTCAGCTCATGTATGAGCGGTGCCATATCTTGACTGTTGAGAATTCAATCATGAGGAGCTTGAAAACTGTTAGACTGATTCGATGATTTTAGAGCTTTGGTGCCGAAATAAGTTTCTGAGAAAAGGAGTAAAGCTATCTGTATTTCTTATGAAATGTATATCCTCGCTTATTACATTTGCTTAAACTTGTAGTCCCCATCAGTGTCTGAGCTCTGTTGTATTGCCTGTACATGATTTCAGAATATTGCTCGAAACCAAATATCGGCGCCTTCCAGTTGTGGATGCCAAGGGCAAGCTGGTTAGAGATTCTATTCTTGTTCTTTCATTGTTTCAACCATCTGCGTGATTTCATTAAAGATGGCATTCTGGACTTTGTTTCCACAGGTTGGGATTATTACTAGAGGGAACGTTGTGAGGGCCGCCCTTCAAATAAAGCGAGAAAGCGAAAGGGATGCTTAGTTCGAGTAACATTTCTCGTCTGTCCTCTGCGGCAGTTTGGCGGTGGCGGCGGGAACCGCGGAAGGAATAGCTGAAATTGTATCAGTTATGCAGGATATGATATAATTCCTCATACTAACTTCGAATTATTTATTGATAAAATATACGTTTATAATATGAAAAAATACTCGAACTTTTCGATTGTATCATAATCTTTAAATTATACATCATCATATCACAAATTTTTTAAGTTTTTTCTCAATTTTGTTCGTTGCCCTAAAGTTAACGTTGTACTTCCGATATGGCTTTTCATCTACATTCTTTCTCATTCCGACGTAATTGAATTTGTGCATAATAAATGTTTCAAAAGATTTTTGAGGTACAAAATTTGAGAAGAGTAAAACAGAAGAATTGATCAACTAAATCTTTAATATGGTGATCAAAGAAACAAGCTAGCACCATTAATAGATCTTGTATATGCTCAATAAGATTCGTTGGCGTAGTTTTGTAATAGTAAGTTAGAAATACATTTGACAAAATTACATGAACGCATTAAGTATGTGGAGATCGACTACCATTTCGTTCGAGAAAAAGTTATAAAAGGATCTATTAGGCTGGTATATATTATTCTAATAAGAAACAACGAGTAGACTTATTAACAAATGCTTTATTTCCATCTCATTTTAATATTCCTTTTAAGAACATTCCTTTCCTTATTTCTTTGGCTTTTATTTAGGACAAAAGAAATACATTTTAAGATTCTTTTAGCCTAAAAGTATATATCTTAGGAGATTAAATTAATTACAAGATTGTAATAAAGGCAATAATTTGATGATTTAAGTGATTTTATCTTTCATCTTACAAGTTTGAATTTCAATGATATCGAAAATTAAAAAGAAATACGACTTGTATATAATCTTATTAATAAAAAAAAGACGCCTTGAAGGCAAACGTAGACCATTTGGTGGATAAATTATTGTGCACTCTTCAAATAAATTATTCAATTTTTAATTTTTATTTTACTCCGGTTTTCTTTTTTAAAATATCTTTGTTCTTTTATTTATTAATCAGAAAAGTGGCGTATTAATACTTTTTACATACATAATAATTTACATGTTTGATGTGTTACTCTGTTTTGGAGGTAAGGAAAAGAGTGAAAATTATTTTCATTAAAATTAATACAATTTTATAAAATTTTAAAATTTTTTATCCATATTTTATAATCATTTTCACTCTATGTTTATCACTTTTCTTTTTTCACCAAAATATATTCAAACAAAGCATAAAAGGAGACTTTTACAAGAAAAAAGAAAAGAGAACAGATTTGGGGTTCTGGCTTTTGCCCTAGCGTCCAACACTTGCGAATTAGATCTGATGCGTGCGTGAATCGCCATCCCAAGGTGATGATCCAAACCGACTTCCCTCATCATGCTGCCGATTCTCGCCGCCCTCGCCCTTGCCCTCTTCGCGCTGGCGATTATCACCCTTCACTTTTACAAGACACAGCCAAACAATAGGGTCTCTTCGTCGCCGACGCCGGCGGAAACGGATGGGACGGGATCCGTCCTCTCTGCTTCTCCGAATCCTGAGCAGAGTCCCGGAGGGGGGAGAGATTGTCCCAAAGGGCAAGAGCAGGGGAGCTTCCATGTCTTCCTCAGCTTCCGCGGCCCTGATGTCCGCAGCGGTTTCCTCGGCCACCTCTACGATGCCTTCGTTAGGGAAGGGATACGCACGTACATCGACGACGAGGAGCTCCGGAAAGGTGAGGAGATTGATGGTTCGCTGATGAAGGCCATCGAGGACTCGCGGATCGCTGTCGTCCTGTTGTCCAAGAACTACGCCTCCTCTCGATGGTGCTTGGACGAGCTGGCAAAGATCATGGAACTAAGGAAGGAAGAAAAAATTGTGGTGAAGCCGGTCTTCTACAGGGTGGATCCTAGGGAAGTTCGAACGCCGAGGGAAAGCTTCGCAAAGGCACTGGCCGCACATGAGGCCAAGCTTGGGAAGGACTCGGATAAGGTGAAAAGGTGGAGGGAAGGTCTTTTCGAAGTCGGTAGCTTGTCCGGTTGGCACTTGGATGATAAAGGGTAAGGTACCTTCACCATTTCACTCGTGGCGTTGGCCGCAACCCCGATTCTTAGGTGATATATGAAGTTTTCCTTCCTTTTACGGTTGTGTTTTGAACTTTTGTTTTATCGAACCTTTCGTTCGGCTCTGACAGACATGAAGCTGAGCTTGTAAGGAGCATTGTTAAGGATGTCAATGTCCTATTAGATCGCCCCCGACTAGATGTCGCGAAATACCCTGTAGGAATCGAAGCTCGAGTGGAACAGATCAAGAATCTGCTAAGTTTGGGGTCAGGCAAGGTACTTTTGGTAGGACTATGGGGAATGGGCGGTGTTGGAAAGACGACTATTGCCAAAGCCGTCTTCAATGCCATCGCGGATCAATATGAGGGATGTGCGTTTTTGCAGAACGTCAGAGAGGAGTCTACCAATCCTAGTGTTGGCCTTACTAAGTTGCAGGAGAAGCTCTTGTCGGAGGTGCTACGACGAAAGGATGTGAAGGTTTCAAGCACTGCTGCTGGAATTAGCTTAATAGAAGACCGACTTTCTAGTAAGAAGGTTCTCTTGTTGCTCGATGACGTCAGTGAGTCCGAGCAACTGGATGCACTGGCTGGAGGGCTGCATTGGTTCGGCAGCGGAAGTAGGATTCTGATCACTACAAGGGATAGCGCCTTGCTAACAGTTTGTAATGAGTACGTAGTTCATAAGGTTGAAGAATTACCTTATGAAGAGGCATTACAGCTCTTCAGTCGACATTCTTCCCTCGAGAGTAACAGACCAAGCATTCCGATGGATCTAGTCAATCGTTGCTTGGACTACACCAAAGGTCTTCCTCTAGCTCTGGCAGTGTTGGGTTCTTTGTTACGAAATCGTCCAGAAATTCATTGGAAAGGTACTTTGAAAAAACTCGCGGACAGTCCAGCTAAAGACATTGACAAAGTGCTTAGAGTAAGCTTCGATGGATTGGAGCGTAACGAGAGGGAGATTTTTCTGGACATTGCTTGTTTCTTCAAGGGCTTGGGTCAAGATTACATAGAAAACGTTATTGACGCGTGCAGTTTCGAAGCATCAACAGGAATACAGATCCTTATCGAGAGATGCCTCATAACCATTGATGGGTATACCATTAAGGGTGCCAAGCAAGTACAGATGCATGACTTGCTTCAGTTGACCGGTAAAAACATCGTTTGCGAGGAATTTCCCGATGAACCTGAAAGCCGTAGCAGGCTCTGGGATTATGAGCATGTTCTTGACGTGCTATCAAATGGAGCCGTAAGATTACATGCCAAATGCAAGTTACGTCCATGTAGTTGTATTTTTTATCTGGTTTTTATATTGGAATATCTACTTGTAGGGATCAAATGCCATAAAAGCCATAGTAGTGCGTCTGGGTGATCCGACGAGAATTCGCGTAGATGCCGATGTACTGACTAAATTCAGGAAGTTAAGGCTGCTTGTCATGCACAAGGTAACATACAACGGAGATCCCTTAAGTTTCCCGAGTGGATTGTGCTGGTTGGAATGGCTCGGATACTCGGCATCGACTTTTGTATTCAGCCCCGATACAGCATTCAAGGTATGCATTTCCATTCATTATGTGAGCTTTTATGCGATACGCAGTAGCTTACTACAAGTTGATCCGATCTGCTCTCTTTCGTTTCTCAGCATATGAGGCATATCAGTCTTGAACGATGCCAGCGGGTGACGGAGATCCCCGACTTGTCATCGTGCCGGAATTTGGAGACTTTGAACTTTTCCAATTGCACGGGATTGGTGAGGGTGGATAACTCGGTTGGATATCTAGAGAAATTGATCAGATTGTCCTTAGGTGGGTGTGGAAACCTTGCGAAATTTCCTGATGAACTGCACTGGAGATCTCTTGAAACTTTAACGCTTGCGGGCTGCTACAAATTGGAAAAATTTCCTGAGGTTATGGTGGAAATGGAACGCTTGGAGAAACTCGGCCTGCGAAGAACTGGAATTAGAGAACTTCCTGCGTCCGTAGTTAATCTAGTATCGGTCAAAAGTATAGATTTATCATCTTGTTCAAACCTCATGACAGTTCCGTGTAGCATCTACAGGTTGCGAAACCTCGTGTCCTTGGACCTTCGAGGATGCTGGAGCCTGGAAGTGTTTCCCCAACACAATGAGGGCTCGACTGAACCAGCTGGAAGCGTCGGTTTTCCGAGCCTTTTATGTTTAAAACTGAGCAGGTGCAATTTACGAGACGTCGAGTTCCTGGGGGGCGTTAATTGCTTCCCAAAGCTGACGGAGTTGTACCTCTCGGAGAATGATATGATTACCGAGATTCCTTCCCTTAGTAGCTTCGAGAATTTGGAGAAACTGTATATCGATAAATGTAGGCGATTACGAGACATAGCGGGTTTGCCTGTCCATTTACGTGTTTTGATTGCAAATGGATGTGGGTCGGTCCGAAGAATTCAGGGCTTATCTCCGAGTTGCATTGCTGATTTTGATGAGATCAACCTGTCTTCTTGCCCTGAGTTGGCCAACCAGGGAATTCATATGGCCGGTGTCCTTCCGCTCGAGGTTATATTCTCGCCGTTTTTCCTTTCCTTTTGCTCTTTCTTCCGCTGCGAGGAATCGTCTTCTGATTTGCATTGTCCACAGGAAGCTCGTAAGCTCAGACCGGATGCCAACTTCGCCTTCACCGGAACCAAGCTGCCGGATTGGCTCCAGCAAAGTAACTTCCCTGACTCCGTTTTGTTCCTCGTCCCTTCAGACATGGCCGATAATCTCGTAGGGATCATATCATGCGGTGTTTTTGACCTGCAAGAGGGCGTTGGGGATGGTCAGTTTATCTGCTTCATTGAGATGTTCATCGACGATGAGAGTGTGCATTCCTACGGCGATAATTCCTTTTCGTTGGAGCACGCATCGGGAGTGGTGTTACTCCGGGGATTGGACAGATATAACAGTCGCAGCGTGTCGCGGCTGGATGAGCTGCTGAGGAAGCACGATCGGGAACATTTCATGGTATCTCTTGTGTTTACGACGACTGAAGGTGGATTTGTTAGGAAGTGTGGGTTCCGTCTGATATTCAAGGGGGAAGAAAATGAGTCGCGAGATGTGCAATTGCTAGAGCGACTAGATCTCCTACCGGATGAAGGACATCGTCGGCCGGATTCACAAGAAGTGGATGAGCAAGAGGAGGAAAATAGCTGAGAATAATTGGCAATAGAAAGTATCAAGGTGGGCGACAACTATATCACGTATGATTAAATATTTGTAAACTTTTCTGCTTTTATCACAAATCTAATAAGATTTTTAAGAAAATATGATGCGTTCGACAGTGTGTGCGCTTTTGCTGCGTTTGGTTAGCGTCTCTGGTAGCTGGAGTCGGAACGGAACAGAACGGAACAAAACAGAAATTGGGGACAGAAAGCTGTTTGGTTTATGGTGGACAGAACAGAGAATCTTGTCTCCATCTCCAGGGCAGATGTGTTTGGTTGTAGGGGACAGAGACAGAAAATAGTGCAAATGACGAATATGCCCCTAGTCTTTAATATGATTAGGAAGATGTAATTCAATGGTAATTTTATTATGAATGGTTTGTAATTCAATAGTTTGTATTATGATTATCATTATGTCTAATTAATGATATTTTTATTATATAATTTGTATTTATTATTATGTCTAATATATTATTATTAATATTATTACATAATTTGTAATAATAATTATCCAAATTTAGCAATAATAATTATTATGTCTAAATATTAATATTATCATTATTATTATTATGATTATTATTATTATAATAATTTATTATTATTCAATACTAATAATTTATTATTCAAAAAATGAAAAAACGCTGGAGGAGTCGTCTTCAACCTCCAGCCGGGTCGGGCGTGACCCGACTGGAGCAGACGGAGCTCCGACGCTCCAGACCGCAGGAGGAGGCCGGAGCTCGCACCGATGCCGGCGTTGGGACGATGCCGGCGACGCGAACCGCATGCAACGTCCAAAACCCGACCATGCAACGCTTCCCGAAGGACAACGTTCGAAGCTCCACCGACGGGTCTCGTCCCTCCTCCACCTCTACGGTCCAGACAACATCGCGTGCACCAAGGATGAAGAAAACACGACCCTCACGTCTTAGGCATGTTAAAAAACGTTGGAAAAATCCAACAACCACAAGTTCATATATTCAACAGAAAAACCAACCCAAAAACAGAGCATAACAGAGGATGTTTTGTTTCGGACGAGGGGGTCGCAGGGAGGAGAGAGCACAAACGAGAGAGAGGCAGGGATATTTTTGAGAATGCGTGTGCTATTGTTTCGGAGGCAGAGTCACAATGACGCCTGTCTTACGGTTTGGAGGAAGACAAAAATAACGCTCGCTGTCTGTCGGTGGCAGATGACAAAACCAGCTGGGACAACAACCAAACACACCGGAGTCATAGGATTTTAATGTCCTGTTCACTGTCCCCACTCACGGGGACAGTAACCAAACGGGGGGTTTGTGCACGCGGTTCTACTTATGATTTTTAGAAGTCGGCCCTGAGACCGCTGACTAAGTTTTGATTCAAAGTGGACTCTTGTCTACGACGTCGTGGCCTTGCACTTTGCATATGACAGCATGTGAAAACAGTTCTTCTGCAAGGGTGGCGTGCCTTAGTCGATTTCAATGGATGACCTCCAACCTTGGCTCAATCTCTCGCAGGTTTGGTTTATTAATGGATGTCGTTACAGCGTATTTGTATGGCTCACTTGACAATGACATCTACATGAAACTCCCTGAAGGATTCAAAATGCCAGAAGCATGTAATTCGAATCATCGAGAATTATACTCGATAAAATTATGCAGATCTCTATATGGATTGAAACAATCGGGACGTATGTGGTATAAACGTCTCAGTGAATATTTGTTGAAAAAAGGATATCAGAATGATCCCATATGTTAATGTGTATTTATTAAGAGATCTGGATCTAAATTTGTGATAATTACGGTATATGTTGATGATCTAAATATCATTGGAACTCTTGAAGAGCTTTCCGAAACTATTGATTATCTAAAAGAAAAGTTTGAAATGAAAGACATCGGAAAAACGAAACTCTATCTTGGTTTGCAGATTGAGCATTTAGAAAATGGATTTTTTGTCCATCAATCTGCTTATATATTAAAGGTGCTGAAAATATTATATATGGATAAAGCGCATCCATTAAGTAACCCAATGGTCGTACGATCACTTGATGTGAATAAAGACCCGTTTCGACCTCGAATAAATGATGAAGAACTACTTGGTCCCGAAGTATCATATCTCAGTGCTATTGGAGCACTAATGTATCTTACTTGTCATACACGACCGGATATATCATTTTCAGTAAATTTATTTGCAAGATACAGTTCTTCTCCAACCAGAAGACATTGGAATGGAGTTAAACACATTTTTCGATATCTTCGATGTACGATGGATATGGGACTATATTATCCCTATATGCCAAAGGCAGAATTGATTGGGTATGCGGATGCAGGTTATTTATCCGACCCTCATAATGGTAAATCTCAAATGGGATATTTATTCACATATGGCGGTACGGCTATATCCTGGAGATCTATGAAACAAACTCTTACCGTCACATCTTCTAATCATGCAGAAATTATAGCAATTCATGAGGCGAGTCGGGAATGTGTATGGTTGAGATCTGTTATTCATCATATTCGAGAGGCATCTAGTTTGCCTTTAAATAGAAATGTCCCGACGACATTATATGAGGATAACGCTGCATGTATTGCTCAATTAAAGGGAGGATATATCAAAGGTGATCAAACGAAACATATATCACCAAAATGTTTTTTTACACATGATCTCCAGAAGAGATGTGATATTGATGTTCAACAAATCCGTCCATCGGACAATTTGGCATATTTATTTACAAAGGCATTGCCTACTGCGACATTTGAAAGGCTTGTACATAACATTGGTATGCGCAGATTAAAAATTTTAAAGAGATGTAATAAAGAGGGGAGTAAAAGTACTGTACTCTTTTTCCCTTCACCATAGTTTTTTCCCACAGGGTAATCCTGATAAGGTTTTTAATAAGGCAGTATCATAATGGACATTCAAGGGGGAGTGTTATGAATAAATGAATGTGGATACCATTATGACTCCGCGTCAAATCCCTCTTCGCTAATCGATGAACAATTGAATGATTTAATGGACGGAATTCATTCGATGAATCTAACCCGAAGTTGATTCAAGGAATGTCGTTCAATCGTTGAATAGAAAAAATGTATCTTATATGTTCGATGGATGTGAATCATTCAATGAATATTGAGATGAATGTATTTAGTAGATACAACGAATGTATTTAATACTTGATGTATTCCTTTACCCTATAAATATGGGTTGTAATCTCATTTTTTCGATATCGAAATAAGAATTCTCCAATTTCTCTTCTCATTCTTCTCTCGCCTTTCTCGCGCTCTTTCTCTTTGTTATTACTTTAGTTTATAACATAGCTAATATTTTGTTGTTATTTTTTTAAAAATGATGAATAATCGGAACCGATAGGAATCGATATTGGTGGTTCCATAACCAGGTATGGTTAGGTTCCTGGTTCCAAATTTAAAGAAACCGTCGGTACCAAGTACGGTTCTCGGTTCTAAGGTCGGAATCACCCGGGAACCGACCCTACAAGTTAGGTACCTTGAAACCGACGATAAAAGTAGGTATCCAGATCTTGATAAACTAGGTCGTTTGGTTCTACTTCTGTTTTTCTATTGTAGTTTTTGGTTTCCGTTTTCGGTTTTGTTGTTTCTGTTTTTCTTTCAAATAAAAACAAAAACCTGTTTGGTTGTTAATATTAATATAGCTGTATTTTTATCACTGATAATAATTACATTTTAGATAAAACTTAAAGATATATTACTTTTAGTTAAATAAATTTATTTAATCTCTTATATAATATTTAGTAACAAATTATTAATAAAATTATGTTATTTTAATAAAATAAATAATTTAAAATTGAAAATTTATTTATAAATTAATATTTATTTGAAATATATTTTAATTATGAAATCAAATTTTATTTAAATATTTATATATTTTAAATTTAATTATATATAATTTAATTATAAAATTAAATTAAATTAAATTATTCATAATTTTATTGATGATTAATTTTAATTTATTAAATATATAAATATAATGTTTAATTAAATTATTTATAATTTTAATTAAAATTAAAAATTAAGTAATATATATTTAAATGATAGTAAATCAGATTATGAAAAAAAAAAACAGGAAACAAAAACCACTTTTTATGGTTTTCATAATTTTTGAAAACCGGAAGAAACCAAAACCAAAAACAAAAACTAAAAATTCAAACAAACAAGATTTTTTACCGAATTTAAAAACAAAAACAGAAAACCAAAAATAAAAACAGAAACAATCACCCCCAACTTTTGACCTCTGAACATAGAAAAACTAGCAACGTTAGTGACAAACCCCTCAAAATTAAGGGATGCTCTGCTTTTGCTCATCCAGATAAAACATGACTGGCGAACTAAAATCCTCTCAAGTTCTCGGACAAGCTATCAGTTCTGATAGCTTGCGAGCTCACTCTCTATTACTATTATTGTTCTTGTTATCAAGAAAAAAGCTTAGTGGAGAAGTATTGAGAGTGCTGAGAACTAAATGATATGCCAAATCTTGCTCCAGACACAAAGATGGCACTATTATGTAATACTTATAAACTAACATCAGACCACTCAACATTTCTACAAACTTGTGTTCCTCGAAAGTCTATTCAAGTACTTTGACCATCTTCAGGTGCTGTGAATATATGGTGGAGATTCGTTTTTGCTTGCGGATTTCTGAAGATACTGCAAAGATCAACGTATCCCACCTCCCTCAATCTTTCTCTAAAACCTGCATAGGAAATCATACTGAACTAGTCAGGGTACAAAGGAAACAAAGTTGAAACAAAACATAACATATGAAGGAAGGAAAGGCATCAAAACAAAGAGAATGAACAAACACAGCAGGTTCCATTATACCGAGTTACTTCAGCAAATATGGCATCCTCAACTCAGTGAGAAAATCACCGTGATGGAACAAGATAAGCACTTTGATATATCAACAACAAGTGCTGTATTTAATTTCCAAAAAAGAGAAAAGAGCTGTATTTATTAAACACAGGCAGTAATCTCATAGCAGATGACTTTTGACCATTAAGAGAAAGTTAAAACTTAGATCTTTGACCTTCTAGCAATCTTGATCCATTCAGTATGAAACAATCCTTGCATATCATTCCTCTCATATGAGCTCCAAAGTGGTCTCATTGACTTGGACTAATTAGCTGGCAATCTTTCCCAAGCAAGGCTGCAAGACATATTGCGGATGCTAATGCCTGAACTGACAGAAAGGAAGACAATTCTTCTCCAAGCAGATTGTCATTCAATTATTTCTTCTGCAACTCTGGATCCATGAGAAGATTAGGCATAGCAGGGTTTTTATCATATTCATAGCCCTTCTTGATTCTGTCCAAGAACACAGCATGGATTATGCAACTACACTTCAAATCCTCGCCAACTCCCCAAATTTCATATCCCATCCCTTTTCAGCACTTACGTATCAATTTCATACCTTGTGCATAGTTAGATATTTTAGATGCATATAGTGCTTGCCTGAGTTCATCAATCAATTTTTTCTTATCAACATCTTGATCAGCTAAAACGCCTCCAACTCCACCAAATTTGAATAGTTTACAGCTTCAACTCTTTCCTTTAATCCATTGAGGAACCTTCCATCCAATGATGCTACTATAATTGGAGTGACAATTGACAATTCAGCAGCTTGCTGAATTGTCCATTTACCATAAGGTGATAAGCTTCATATCAATTTTATCTATACATTGTCATCTTTAATTCCGAATAAATCAGCAGTAATCTCAATCGCGAAACTCAGAAGCTCCCCTTATCAACTAGGAGAAAAAATCTGGCGTAATTCTTCAGTAGTCACTAGTCAGCATTCCAACTGACCTCAACACATAGGCCTCAGCAATAAGCTGCATATCACCATATTCGATCCCATTGTGGACCATTTTAACAAAATTGCCAGATCCTCCTTTGCCAACATAAGTGACTCAAGGGTCTGCTATTAGGAACTTGGGCAACCACCTTAAGAATACAGATCACACTCTTCACCACCTGAAACTCCCATTCCAAGCTAAAGTTGTCCTCATAGTATTCATTAACATTGTCTATGATACAGTTCCCTTTCTCTTTCTATATTGACAAGGTTTTGGTGGTTTGATCTACAGGGGGCGGCCTTAACAAGCATGATTGTTGCTCGAGGTTTTTGAATTGATTTAGAAAAGGATTCAGGATCATGAAAACCGTGTAACGGAATATCTCCCTCTTGTTTGGCTCTCTTAACTGTCTCATCAACTTTTGAGGTGGTCCTGTTGTATAGAAAAATCAGGAATCCTTTTTCAGCAATATTGAGGGCAAGGATTTGTCCCATGACAGCAAGGGCATAATTTCAGAATTTCAGAAACCATGAAATGCTCCACAGGAAAGGTTCCACGAGGACCATCAAATTTAGAACAAGACCAACACGCAAGTTGTGGTGTGGCGGGTTTCTTCTGAACATGACAAGTGGCTCCCCGTGCCGTGCCGAGTTAGGAGGTATCTACGCAGGCCTCCACCTAGCTTGGACCATGGGCTACTGGAGAGTTATTCTGGAAGTGGACTCCCTCGAGGTCATTAACCTTCTGTCTTCCTCCACTCCTGTTTTATCTAATGATCTTTCTTTGGTGCTAGGTGTTCGTGCTTTACTTCTCTAAAATTGGGAAGTTCAAATACAGCATATCCACCGAAAGGGCAATCAGAGTGCGGATCATTTGGCTTCGCTTGCCATCCTTGCCAGCTCCGGACTGCACATTTTACAGGAGCCCCTACCGACAGCTTTGGACTTCATTCGATGGGACCAACACGGCGCTGTGTACCGTCGACTTTTGCGTTAGTTAGTTTGTATTAGTTTCTTTTCTCCTGTATTTAAAAAAAAAGGTTAAGGAACATGATTACTGATTGAAAATAAAACACTCTTAACAACAAGAACATGATAATCTACATAAAAAGCCAGGAAAAATTTGCAGAGCTTAATCGGAAGTTTAAGAAAATTAATTTCCGTAAATTAATGACATAAAAAATAGATTGAATAGTCATAAATTTTTAATTCATTAAGATTGATCATAAGATAATAGATTCAAATTACGGAAATAATTCTTTTATAAAAATAAAATAGAAAATTGCATACATTATATGACTTTCGTCATACTCCTGCAGAAAGCTTTGTGCACCGAGTACTTTAATTTTTTTAAATTTTTTTTGCTTGTCTTTGATTAAAAAAACAAATCTTCGAGTACATATAATATACTCATCTGAGTTGGATTTAAAATATTTATCACTTCGCTTTGTAAATTCTTTTTTGAGCACTTAATATAGGTGTGAATTAACTCTCCCTAATAATTTGATTTATGTAGACCTAAATTTTGATTGAAGATCAACTTCGTTTAATCTTGAATTCATAAAATAGAATGCTAAAATGTCATTATGAAGACTTAAATTAAATTATCATGATGTTAAAAAAAGTTTCAATTTTACTTTTAAGCTCAATTTAGATTTCAATTAAACCTAATCTATCACATTCAAACCGAATTAAATTAAAGCTTCTTCATCACCTTGAACAACCCTTTGTAGCTAACATAATTGAGAACTTGAGCACTGAACTTGCTTGTTGTTCAAAAGTTGAAATCTTGATGTCGAGCTTGGACAATTGATAAGGGAAAAGCCATAAATCTCTACGGTTCGCCTCTTTTTGCATCATGTTTCAGGAAGCAGAAGAGGAAGAGGAAGAAGAAAGCTAAATCTTTACTCAAAATGAAGTCTTTTTTTTTTTCTTTATAAAATCTATTTCACAAGATCCTAGTAAAATCAGAAAGAAACATAATAAACAAGATTTTATTGCTGAACAACAACGTTATTTGTGATACAATCATAGGCTCTCTTTCCTGCACAATCCGTATGTTCATGGATGCTCTATCTTCGACTTCGTCACCTTTAAACAGCAGAAATAAACAAATCGGAATTTGCTACAGGGAAGAACATGACGGTGGATTTCCTTAAAAACCCACCAAGGAAACAGTCCAAAGAGGCTAAGAAACCTTTCACTTTTGTTAAAAATCACTGTCCTATTAATCAAAATCGATTCTTTCAAGAAACCCAAGGGAAAGTGGAAACGAAACATTTATGACATTATTTACCTAACGAGATTGTACAGAGAAATCACGAGACGCTCTTGGCGTTCTGAATGAAAGCGGCGGAGCAGAGAATGGAAGCAATGAACAAAAAAATGCCGAAACCGATCATCAGAGAGATTCCGGCCACCACCAAATCCATTAGGCACTGAACACTTAAGAACCCCATCAACAACGCCATTTCTTTCTTCTCTCTACAGCTTTCCTCTGGTTCCGAAACTTTTTTTTCTTTTTCTGGAGACGATCGAGAGTACTTCCATTAATGTTCTATATATATATATACGAGTCTATCTCCGAGAATTGCCAAACATGCTTTGGGATTTGCGAAAGTTTTGGCGACGACATGATAATGAGGTCGGTCATTCCTGTTTCTGCTCTCATTTTATCCGCATCAAATCATATTTAAGGGCGTTTGGTTTGAGTACAAAGTTGGGTATAGATATGGGTATAATAGTAAAAGGGAATGAAAATGGGTATGAAAAATAAAAAATGATGTTTGGTTTGTAACTTGGGTTTCTGTATTAATACCAATAATGTTGTTTGGTTTGTTGCATTAATGGGAATGAAATATAATATAATACCATTTCTTTATATCATATTTCCATATCATATTTATTATTATTATTACAAAATTAATAATAATAATAATAATAAGATAATTAGTTTAGTATAATAAAATTAATAATAATAAATAATAATAATAATAATAAGATAATTAATTTCATATAATAACATTAATAATAAAAATAAATAATAATAATAATAATAATAATAATAAGATAATTAGTTTTATATAATAAAATTAATAATAATAATTAATAATAATACTAATAAGATAATTAATTTCATATAATAACATTAATAATAAAATAAATAATAAAAATAATAATAAGATAATTAATTTAGTATAATAATAATAATAATAATAAGTTTAAAATTTATAATAATAAATAATAATAATAAAAACAATAATTAATAATAATAATATTATTATTATTATTATTAAGAAGTTTAAATTTTTAATAATAATAATAATAATAATAATAATAATAATAATAATAATAATAATAACAACAACAACAACAACAATAATAATTAATAATAATAATAAGTTTAAAACTTAATAATATTAATAATAATAATAATAATAATAATAATAATAATAATAATAATAATAATAATAATAATAAGTGATGAGTAATATAATTAAGAATAAAAATTGCTTATGTGGGGGAGGGGTATAAATAGTAACTACTAGATTGGAATGAAAACTTGATACCCACCATTTTTAGAGGGTTTAGTAGATTCTCAAATTTAATGGAATAAATCTATTCCCTTGGAATTGATAATCTCAAAGCAAACACTATTTTTTACAATTATTTCATTCCTTCATTCCCAAACCCTCAAACCAAACGTCCCCTTAATTATTTACGTTGTTATGTGAACAAGACTTAATGGCACATGGGCTCGGAATTTCTACTTGGGCTAAGGTTTAATATTTATTTGGGTAATTTCTGTTCAATCTTTTTAGATTTTTTATTTTAGTATTTAATTTTTAAAATTTTTAGGTATTTAAATATTAAATTATTTCGATCAATATTTTATTAATATGATTGGTAGAATACATAAAAATTGGTATTTGAAAGAGTTATAAAATTTTCTTTTATTGATATGATAATTTAGCACCTGTAATAAATACATTTGGGTTTATATATTTTATATTCAACTGATATTAAACTATTATAAAATTAAATAAATATTTAAAAATCAAAGAATTTGAAATATGATTAAAAGATATTATCTTAAATTTTATTTAAAAAGATTGTTAAATAAAAGTAACTGGTTTATTTTAGTTTATAAAATTTATTAATTTTTAAGAAGTTATGATTTTATGTTATGTCCAAGGTTTAGGATATAAAACCGATACGAAATGAAAAGTCAATTATATCAGGTTTAAATATTGGTCAAATACTAGCTAGTACTAAAAATTAAAAAAAGGGGACTTTTTCAAAAAATTTAATTATTTATTTTATTTACTTCAACTTTTATAATTATTGTGAATTTTTATTTTTGTTTTTAAAATAAATATAAATATTTTATCACTAATAATAATTGTAAATAAAATATAAATTAAAAATAAATTATTTAAATTTAAATTTATTTTAATATTTTATATAATATTTATTAATAAAGTATTAATTAAAATTAAAAATTAAAATTATTATTTATAAACTAATATTAATTTTGTATATTTTATTTATTAAATCAAAATTTATTTCAATTTAAATATTTTAAATTTAATTATATTTATTAATAATTATTAAATTAATTTTATAAATTGAATTAAAATTGTGATTATTATTTATTATTATGATTTTTGAAGACAAAGTTAAAATATATAGTACAACTGTCTGTATGACAATGGATTATTTTATAATTTAAAAAATTCAGGAACTATTTTATAAATTTAAAAATTACTCGAAATGGTATCCAATATTAACTAATATTGGTACAGTATCGTATCATAATCCAATCCGATACTAAATTCAGTAAATTATTCGTGAATATGGTTATATTAATGTGATCAGAAATTTAAAAAATTGTATATAATAAGACTGAAATTTTGAACTCTTGAAAAATTATTTTAATTTACAGACTATATTTCTCTAATTTTGATATGAAATTTAATCAAGTTCTACATTTTAAATTAGAATCATTATTTTAAAATTTTCTAAAATTTAATTTCATAATTTTAAAATAAAATAATATATCTTTTATTTTATTGATATAAACAATTTTAACAAATACAACGGTTATCCGAAAGGATCGACACGTTTGTTTGTCTCGTCGGGTTTTACGAGGTAAGGACATGTCATGCTTAAACATTGGGGTAAGCAGCATAAGATAAGTAGTGTAAGAATCGTACGACAAAATATTATAATAAATTTAAAATATATCTTAAAATTTAAATTTTCAAAAGAAATTTCTTTAATTCATAGATTTGGAAAAAATGATGAGAAAATAGACGAAATATGAATATCGTATACAAATTATTTACATATTATAACTCAAATTAATTATTAAATTTAATTTGATTTAATTTAATTTAATTTATTATTTTATTATGTCATATAAATAATATTTTGTGGTATAAGTCTTTTGATAGTTTCTCCATAACTATATAATCCTAACTAGCCGGTATGTATTATATTGGAGTAAAATTGATATGAAATAAAGAGTCAATTGTATTGAATTTAAATATTGATTGGTATTGGTCAATTTCGGATGGTATCAATCAATACCATCTAATTTTGGATGGTGTCGATCGATATCGGCCAATATTCTAAATATTTTTTGGTATCAAAAATTTTAAAAATATGAAAGCTTTTTTGAAAAATTTCAAAAAAAAATTAACTCTCCCTCCCTTCCTCCTACATCTCCTTCTCCCTCTTTTTAAAAAGTTTTTTAATTAATTACTTTATTTACTTCAATTTTTATAATTATTTTAGTTTTATAATTATTGTGAATTTTTATTTTATTTTAAAATAAAATAAATATTTTATTAATAATTATAATTATAAATTAAATAAAACTTAAAATAAATTATTTTATTTAAATTATTTTAATATTTTATATAATATTTATTTAACAAATTATAAATAAAATATTTTATTTTTAAAATAAATAATTTAAAATTATTATTTATAAACTATTATTTATTATATATATTTTCTAATTATTAAATCAAATATTCAAATTTTATTTGAAATTTATATATTTTAAATATATTATTAAATTTAATTATATTTAGTAATGATTATTAAATTAATTTTATAAATTAAATTAAGATATTTATAATTTTATGACGATTAACTGATTTTTATATTAATTGTAATTATTGTTTATATGTGAAACATGTAAAAATTAATGTTAATAAAAATAAATCAACTATCTTGTTGCTAAATCAAAACAATATTATTTTAAATAAATTCACACAAGCCTGAATGAGCACATATTGCTAACGACTGCCTTCAAAGATTTTGTATCATGACAATAAGTTGACATTATTATCTATTGAAAACTTATCAAAATTGGCTAAATTGAGTTAACCCTTCTAGAGTTTAATTTAGACTATTTTAAAATATTATTATTTTAGTATAATTAATTAAAATAATATTGTTTTAAATCAACCATTATTAATATAAGAAATTTAGTGTAAATTTGAATCAATAATAAAAATAAAAATTTAAATTTTGTTTAATTTTATAATATTAGCTCAACAACTTTTTAATATATAGTAAAAGTAATTCGTTGCTAACCTTATAATTTTATAATATTGACATGAAATATTTATTTAATAAGTAACATACACATAAATAATATAATTTACTTTAAATTATAAAATAAAAAATCATTATTTAATGAAGATAATTACTACTAAATAATTAACTCTTTATTAGCTATTATAATGCATAAGGTTTTCAGAGGTAACAATAATATTTTTAAAATCAGACTAAAAGTTAAATTAATAAGATAATGGGTTTAAGGTTTAAAATGTTTAAGCGACATTAAACCGTTATAAAATGGTTAAAGATTAAATAAAATTAAAATTTTGAAATATTATTGAAAGAAATTGTCCTTAATTATTAAAAATTTAAAGAGACTGTTAAATAAAATTAATTATTTAATCTTGATTTATAAAAATAATTAATTTAAAAACTGACTAATTAATTAATAAGTTGATCAATTTTAAAATATAAATTACTAAAAATAAATCAAATTAAAAATCAATCATTTTTGAACTTTTACGAAATGTTTTAAAAATCACATCGGACATCGAACTAGTCAAAAGAAAAATTTAAGGTTTAAAGGTTCAATTGATAATAAACTTCTATAAAACAATATATAATAAATAAGGAGTAAAATTTATAAAATAAATATAAATAAAATATTTTATTGAAATAACAAATACAATGATGTCTATTATTATATAATGAACTAATAATAAATAAATATGAGTCGAATACAAAACTTAAAATAACAATAAAAATCAAAATTGCATTTCAGATGAGAGGTCTTGACTCATAATCGTCAAAAGTTCTAAATTTTCAAAGCTATCTAAAGACTCGTAAATTATACTTTTATCTAAAGTATTTGCATCAACTTCTTATACTACATTTAAATAAATTATAAATTACTAATGTATGAAATTATTGTTAATTTTAAAATTTGTAAAACATTATATTTTTAACTTAAATATAATCAAAATAAGATATGAATTGACTATTAGTAGATATTTTAATTCATTTGTTGTAACAAATACATTTTTTTCATAAATGGCCTTTTCAAGTTCGTAATAATTAAGATAAAAATTATATATTTAATACAATCAATATCACTGTATCATACATTTTCCTCTTACTAAGAGCTTTTAATACATAATAGAAAAATTATAAAGTCAATAATAAAATAAAATTAATGAAATAAAATAAAATTATAAAATACTTGTTCTTCATTCTTAGATTATAAGTAATGTAAATAAGGTCATTAAGCATTTGATATTCTAAATGATTTTGTTTCTTTGTATAAATATGTATAAAATCGCTCTAATTAAGTTCACAACCTGATGAAACAATTGTTTAACTGAGTTGTTTAATAGCAAGTTTTCTCAATGTCGGATCACTTTCACCGAATCATCTCTACCACTCATTTGTATTTTAAATTAATAGTTATAAAATAACAAATATTATCAATAAGTAAAGAATGAATTAAAATTATAAAGAACTTACTAGGCTATATTTTTTCGTTATAAATTATTTCTTTCTTTGATAACCTAGTAAAACTTTCTAAAACTTCACGATATTATTTGCAATTGTCTTTAATAGAAAAATATCTTTGTATTCAATCACATCAAATAGATCACTTATAATATTATTTGTACATGTCTCTCCATTATATAAACAATAAAGATTGAGAAAATAATATGTTAAGTAGATCTTTTGAGTAAGATGCTTATCTCATCGTCGGTCAATAATATTTATACAAGGCATATACACTTTTTTCTTTCCTTTAAAAAGATTTATAATTATTATTTGAGCTCTATACATACCGTCGTATATATGCCCTGAAAGATGGCTTACGAGAAGCCTGAGTATAAGAGTGTTTTTGAAGTATCAACCAAAAGGGAAATTTTTATTTGTAGGTTGTTTCTCTTGAGAGTTTCCAAAAGTCCAATTACAGTTCCATAATAGTAGCGACATAGAGAAAAGAGAGAAAGGGCGAGTTGTGACACAGAGAATATAGTTAGAACATAGAGAAAAGAGAGAAAGGGCGAGTTGTGACACAGAGAATATAGTCAGAAGAGAGAAAGATAATCGTAACACTATTTTGGTGATTTATGGATTTAGAATTTCTAAAACCTTAAATCACCAAACTAATTAGAGTTTTAGTTTTTAAGGTTTCACGTCAACCGAATTCGTGGCTAATGTGGACCCTTTGATAAAATAAATATTGATTTATTTATATTACAGGTCAATATGAGGTGATAACAAATAATGGGCAAAGTGATACCAGAGATTGATTGCTTAGTTGGGGTAGCCATTGTTTCAGACTAGTTACATTATTTTCATCCTCATCTTGTTATTATTCGGAATATCCAAGAGCTATTAGCTAGACAGTGGTGCTGCTCACTTCAACATTCGTAACCAATGCATGGACTTTCTTGCTAAGCTTGGATCTTCACAAAAGCCTTTAAGGTTATTTTGGTCGGCTCTGCCTCTTGAGCTCCGTTTGATTCTCGAGGGTGACTATCACTCTATCGTCTTTATGAGGAGCTAGTATCTATAATAGTTATGAATTGAAAGTGTATGTTGTTGTATTGGGAACTTTGAATTTATACAGATAAGTAAAGGAAGGCTAGGTTATTTAAGTGCCTATGTAAGTGCCTAGACTTAAGCTATATGTACCTTTACAAATCTACACAGTTGACAAATTTAATTAGTAGATTACAAAGAATATTCTAGTATGTGGTGTGGGCTTGACTGTGGGCTCTATTACGTCCCCTCAAGCTGACAGATGTCTATAGAGCCCAAGCTTGATTTTGAGCTCCAGAAAACGCGATTTGGGGAATGGTTTTGTTAGGGTATCTGTTGTTTGGTCATCGACGAAAATATGAGAGACTCGGAGGGCGTCGGACTGGACTTGTTCCCTGACAAAGTGAAAGTCGATGGTTAAGTGTTTCATTCGTGAATGTAACACCGGATTTGAGCTTAGTTGTGTCGCCGCAACATTATCGCAATATATCACCGGCGATTGTGAATGAGTGTTGTTGAGTTCGGTGAGGAGATTGCACACCCAGTTTAATTCAACAGCGGTATTAGCCACATATCTGTAATCAGCCTCGGTAGATGAGCGAACAACAGGCTTCTGCTTCTTTGAACTCCAAGAAATAGGGTTTCGACCTAGGTAAATGATGAATGTTCCAGTTGATTGATAATCGGTCTTGTCACCTCCTCAATCTGCATTGAAGTACGCATGGAGCGAAGAATAGTGACTTTGATCGACAAAGGCATGGAGACTAGTGCTGGATCGACGATAGAGTTGTAAACCATCATCAGCGGTCCCTACGAAGTAGTGAAGAAGACGTTTGACAGCGACCCAATGGTCGGATGTTGGGCGATGATTAAATTGGGAGAGCTTGTTAACAGTAAACGCAACATCAGGCTAAGTCAAAAGCAGGTACTGTAGACTTCCAACTATTTTTCTGTATTCGGAAGGGTCACTTAGTGGTGTTCTGGAGTTTAGGGCTAGGATTGGGTGACTTGCCATAGGTGTAAGGACTGATTTTGCCTCTGTCATTTTTGTATGCTGGAGTAGGTCCAGGATATACTTCCTTTGGAAAAGAATGATACCTTCCTGATTTGGAATAACTTCTATGCCCAAGAAATAATGTAGTGACCCTAGATCTTTGATAGAGAACTTGTTTGCCAAAATAGCAACATAGTTATCTATGAGTTGTGAATTACTGCTTGTTAAAATTATATCATCCATATATACTACAAGAATAATAGTACCTTTAGGTGACTGCTGAATGAACAATGAGGCATCTGAGTGTGAATTCCGAAACCCTGTGTTGAGAATAAATTGTTTTAAAGCATGGTACCACGCCCTTGGTGCCTATTTTAGGCCATAAATAGCCTTTTGAAGATGACATACATAGGTAGGCCGATCAACATCTTTGAAGCCTTGTGGTTGTATCATATAAACATTTTCTGTAAGTGGGCCTTGGAGGAAAGCATTGTTGACATCCAATTGCTTTAATGGCCATCCATTTGTTAGTGCAATGCTTAAAATTATTCTTATTGTTGTTGGTTTGACCACAGGGCTGAATGTTTCTTGGAAGTCTATCCCTGGTCGTTGATGAAACCCCTTCACAACTAATTTGGTTTTATAACGATGGATCGAGCCATCTTCATTTCTTTTGATGCGAAATACCCATTTGCAACCAACTAGGTTCTGATTATTATGAGGGGGCACGAGTTTCCAGGTACCATTTCTTACTAAGGCATCAAATTCTTCTGAGCAAGCTTTCCTCCATTTGTCATCTTTCAATGCCTGAGTAATTGTGTTTGGTTCAGACCCTGTAGGAGGATGAATTTCAGCAGTCAAGCTTAACTTTTGAATTGGTTTGCGAATGTTGTCCTTTCCTCGTGTGACCATGGTATGTGTATTTTGCACTGTATTTCTTGGTTGCACACATTCAGTATGTTGTTCCTCATATAACTCAAAATCTGGTAAAGGATTAATGTGAGAGGAATTACCATTTTCAGGTGCAGTTGTTAGAGATGGAGTGAGTGGTGTTAGTGTTGAAGTGGGCAATGTTGGCATTGAGATAGTTAGTGGAATCCAGAGAGTTGCAGAGTAATTAGTTGAGTCAGCTATTGGTTATGAGTGAGTGTTGAATGGGAAGACTGTTTCAACAAATTTGACATGTCTAGAAGCATAGGTTCTAGAGGTAGATTGATCTAGGAAGTAGTAAGCACTTTGTGTAGAAGAATAGCCTAGAAAGACACATGGTTTGGATTTGGATTCAAGTTTGTGAGTGGTGTATGGTCTTAACCAGGGATAACACAAACAACCAAAAATTCTCAGTTTAAGGTAGTTGGGTTGAGACTTAAATAGGCAAAAATAGGGGCTGGTTCGGTTTATTAGATAGACTGCAATAGCAAAAGCATGTGGCCAATAGGAAAGTGGAATTGATGCATTTGATAACAATGTGAGACCTGTCTCAACAATATGCAGATGTTTGCGCTCTGAAATTCCATTATGTTCGGGTGTATGAGGTGGAGTTGTCCTAAATAAAATACCATGTTCTGCTAGAAATTGAGTTAGGGCAATATATTCTCCTCCATTGTCGGACTACAATGTTTTGATTGGTTTCTCAAAAAAAAATTCAACAAGCAGCTTAAATCGAATAAATATCTCTTTTACTTCTGATTTGTGTTTGAGAGGATAAAGCCAAGTATACCTGGTGAAGTGGTCAACAAATATGACATAGTATCGAAAGCCATCATAAGACAACTCTGGTGGCATCCAAACATCAGAAAAGATTATTTCCAATGGTTGAGTAGATTGAAGAGAAGAGTTTGAAAAGGGCAACTTGTGACTTTTATTACTAAGACAAGCATTGCAATGGGTAGATTTAGGAACTGATGAGATGTTGTTTGCTAGCTGATATGTCTTTGTTTTTATTGCTTGCATATATTCTGTGATTGTAGATTGGCCTTTGACAATTTTCTTGAGCTGGGCTTTCACTCGTTTGATCCTGCACGAGTTGATTGTGTATAGGTCTTAGCAAGAGAATCTCAAGCATCTTTAGATGTGGTAGTAGTTGCTATGAAAGGAATAATGAATGGGGAAAGAGCTCCAATGATTGCATTCAAAATAAGTTGATCTTGGCAAATCCAAAACTGATATTCTGGATTTGATGTAAGTATATCGGCAATTGTGATGGTAGCTGGTGGACATGGTTTAGTACCATCAATATAGCCCACAAGATCATACCCAATAAAAAGACTGTGGAGCTGTAGCCTCCAGGATAAATAGTTGGTGGATGTTAGTTTCAGTGGAGCTTGTGCAATAGCATTGATTGTGATGAGATTGGCAGACATGTTGGAGGTTGAGGAAGAAGAACTAGACATGATGAAAGAAGAGGAATATATATATATATATGTTTGAAGTGTGTCTATGGCTCTAATACTATATAATAGTTATGAATTGAAAGTGTATGTTGTTGTATTGGGAACTTTGAATTTATACAGATAAGTAAAGGAAGGCTAGGCTATTTAAGTGCCTATGTAAGTGCCCAGACTTAAGCTATATGTATCGTTACAAATCTACACAGTTGACAAATTTAATTAGTAGATTACAGAGAATATTCTAGTATGTGGTGTGGACTTGACTGTGGGCTCTATTAGTATCTCCAGCTCCTCCCATCCTTACTAAAAAAAAAAGGCATCATCCCCGTCAGTATCAAGAAGGAACACCATGGTATCTCCAACAATTGGTTTTAAATGGATAGTCATGAAGAGTCCTCATAACTAGGTAACTTAGTTGGTATCAAAAGGCCAATTGTTGAATCAAATAAGGAAGAAAATAAGGTAATCATTGGTGGTAAATAAAAATAGATAACTACTTACATTCATATTAATGAAATTTGAGCATATTAACTTGGCATATATATAATTGTTTTAATATTGATAAAAAGAAGGATATAATGGAGGTATTAAAATTTGATCTTTATAAATTAATTAAGCATAAATTAATGAGAGGCATGTATTATACGTTGCTTTCGAATAAGGAAAGTCTATCAAATGCGATATATTTTTATAATATCACCAAGTATTTTGCCATCATAAAAAACAGAGAAATTGTTAAATAAAATGAGATATTTTTTTTGTCTGGTACAAAGGAAGAAAACTTGAAAGCTAGCCTAACTAACGTAGAGATCTGCGATGTAAAAATCCGTACTGATCCTGATACATAGGTAACCGGATCAGAGGCGGTGGCTCTTGAAAATTCCGCAGGCCCAGGAGGAGAGAGCTGCTAAGGAAGCCAAATTACCTACACACTGATTCCCTTCTCGATACACATGCTAGACGTTAACCTCCCACACTCGGTGTAGATAATCATGAATACCTGACACCAAAAAAGAATGCTCAGTTAGAGGAATAAACGAAGAGGAGAGGATATTGATCACCTTTAATGAATCGACTTCGACGATCACTTATCGAAAGCCCAGCGTCCAGGCCAACTGGAGACCGAAGTGGACGTTCCAAAGTTCAGTGGATGTCGGCAAGGCTCGACCAATGTTGTGGAGAAAACCCCCGCACCAATTCCCAGGAATGTCCCTGATAAGACCTCCTGCAGCAGCTATGCTGGTCGGAAGATGGACCATTCCGTCCGTATTCAGTTTGACCCACCCCTTGGTCGGTTTTATCCAACCCGCCTTATTGCCTAACAGTAGGCCCTGGTCGCTAACAACACAACTTTCAATGATTCGGGCTTTGACTATCCACTTGGCATAGTCCATAACCGCCTGCGTTCCATCCGCGAGCCACTCAAAATCGTCTTCAAAAATGTTTTGATTAGGTCAGTGCCACAAAAACCAGCAAGTGACACAAAAAATAATGTTCCACTGAAGTTGTCGCACTTGAGCGTGATGCGCAAGGTTAGAATGAATCCAATGTTCCATATCGTGAAGAAAGAACCCCGTGCCTATAGCTTTGATGATAATAAAATGTGTTACTAATAATACTTTCAGTTTGATGATATTAATAAGTTAATTTATAAAATATTCAAACCAAACATCAAAGATAAAGTTTAATGAATGTAAAAGTTATTATAACATTTCTTGTAACCTTATTATGATCATTTACATGAATTGTGGACTCAATCATTACATGAACATTTAGATAATGCATGTCATTTTATAATAAAGATAAAATTTATTTTGAACTTTAAAACAAACTTTTGATCTTCAAACAAACTTTGGGAACTTTTGAAATAGTTTTTAATCTAAATAAGGTGTTTTCATTCTTTTGAAAAACTTAAAATACTAAAAGTTGATGTTTTAAAGTGTTTTTATATAGTATGACCGATCAATTTATATATAATGAATTAATATAAATCGATTTCGTCTCTCCTTCCTTACTATCTTTAATTATTATTGTGATTACATTATAATATACATATATAATTATCATAATTATTCATTAAAATATACAAGTTATTCATTCTTTGTTAATGATTAAATGATAGTTAAATTTGAAGTCAAAGTCAACATATTTGGTATACAAGATTTTCTACTTTACGAAAATTTTAAAAAGGTTAATAATATGCTATATTTTTAATATTTTTATAAAAAGATTATTTCTATAATTTAGACTTATAATTTTATGATTACAAAATACCTTCCTCAAAATGGCTGTATGAGTTGGTAATAATTGGGAGTGGGTACATACGGCTGTCCTTGCTTTGAAGGGACTTTGAGCTATCAAGTCAAAGTCGGCGAGCAAAAAGATGAGACAAAGTTGATGAGAATCAAAGAAAGGCAATTGATTTGTTCTTTATGCGTAATTGCACTTGTTACCTATCATCCGCAATTATTCTATCTATATCTTATTTTATGAGCATTTATTCATCTAAGATAAACACAAGATAATAAAAACAAATGTTTAATTACAATATCTGCTTGGAAGCCTAATAGTAGGATCCTCGAGAAATTAACAACTGATTGTGATAGGAACCAAAACACAAGATAATAAAACAAATGTTTAATTACAATATCTGCTTTGGAAGCCTAATAGTAGGATCTCGATAAAATAATATCAAACCAATATTTTTATATGAGTTATAAAATAAATAAATTAAATATATAAAAATATATAAAATTAAATAATATTATATAAATCTCAAAATAAATGTGAATATGAATTTATGAGTATTGTGAAAATTATATATAAAATATAAAGACAAAAGGGATTAAAAATATATTCATTAATTGGTCTGAAAATTTTAACTGAAAAGTATTTTTGAAAAGCTCAAAATTTGAACTTCTTAAAAGATATATTTTGACTATTAAACAAATTATATCTACTAAAAAAAACTTTTTTATTTTATAATCAAACACTCTTAAAAAAAAAAATTTGCGATAACAAAAAGTGTTTATTCACTCTCTAAAAACTCAACCACCAGATAGGCAACAAGCCTCTCTCCTTTATCCAGCACGCTTTACAAATTCAATGCCAACTACTTAATTATCCTTTCAAACACAATATAGTGATACACTGAAACTTGGAATTGAGGAAGAGAGGAACAGAGAAGGAAGGAGAAGGAAGAATTGAGAGAGAAAATTAAGATTGTAACTGGGTTTTTCTTCTTCGATACCCATGTGCCTCAACAGCATCATATTTATCAAAGATTCAAATGGTTACATGGATTCCCTCCAATAACCAACCTCATACTCCTAAACAATTTGGTTGTAACCATCCCTAGCAACGAGGAAAGTGAAAATGAAAAGCAAATAACAGAATGTTGCAAATGTCTAGTACCTACTGATCCCAGCTCATACGCACCGTTTTATTTCTTGGAAATAAAAGCTAAAGCAAAAGACTAAATTGACCTTGCATCAATACTTCCTTCCTCAAAAGCATCCTTGTCCTCAAGGATGAAAATTAGGACATTTCCGCTGCAATGATAACGTTGGGGGTTCAACAGGGGATATATCTGGAAAAAGAAGCTCAGGATTTTCTTGGCAATCTTCCAACAGTTCCTCTCCCTCATCTCCCTCAACCAACAATTGATATAATTGGGAACGAGTGCATTTGTGCCCATTACTGTACTTTGCCCCACACCAGTAGCATAATCCTTTTCTCTTACGATCCTTAATCTCCGCAAGAGTCGGCAGCCGTCCCCCTCCTGTAGGCCTCTGAGTCAGAGGATTAACAGTCTTGGTGGTACTGATCAATGATGGAGCACTCACTGACTTGGGAATAGTGGAAGCAGGTAATGACAACTGAGTGGGTTCTACCAAACTCGACATCGGAAGAATCTTCTTAGGAGCTACAGGTGACATAATCTCTACTTGACTTGCCATATGTAGAGCATCCAGTAGGGATTTAGGCCTGAGTAATCTCAAATACTGGCTGATATCCGATCTCAAATTCCCAACAAAAATACTCAAAGCATGTTCTTCAGATAAGGAGATTTGATTCAACAGACCAATAAATTCTTCATGAAAAACATCAACACTACCTGTTTGCTTGAGAGCCACCAGCTCGGCCATAGGATTGTCAAATATGGTGGGTGAAAAGCGTCCCTGCAAGTACTCTGGCCATGTTAGATTCGCCATTCCGCCCCGAGATTTAGCAAAAAAATGATGCCACTGTAACGCCTTCCCTTCCAATTGCAACATCACCGTCCGCACTTTGATACTCTCAGGAACATCCTCAGCCTCAAAATATTGCTCTATCTTAGCCCACCACCCTTTAAAATCGGAATCATCAAATTTAGGGCACTTGAGTTTGAAAGCTCGATTGGATTCCGTATATCCACCTCGACCGAAACTGTTAGATCCAGTGCCGTCGGCCTCAACACGCCCCAACCGTTCAGATCCGAACCCAGGAGGAAGGCCCAAAATTCCCTTGCCTCGGCCACCAGCGTCGGAGTTGTCACCTTTGTTCCCCAGATAAGCTTCAAACAAGGCTTGAATCTCAGTCTTGATATCCTTGTGAATCTCGGCACGAAATTCTGCCTGAAAATCCTTCAAACGGCTTTCAACCTTCTTGTCAAGCTGAGCAACCTCTTGTTGCAACTTCGACATATTCTCTTGCAACTCTCTCCATTGGGCCAGGTCATGAGCTCTGATACCAAATGATACACTGAAACTTGGAATTGAGGAAGAGAGGAACAGAGAAGGAAGGAGAAGGAAGAATTGAGAGAGAAAATTAAGATTGTAATTGAGTTTTTCTTCTTCGATACCCATGTGCCTCAACAACATCATATTTATCAAAGATTCAAATGGTTACATGGATTCCCTCCAATAACCAACCCCGTACTCCTAAACAATTCGGTTGTAACCATCCCTAGCGATGAGGAAAGTGAAAATGAAAAGCAAATAACAGAATGTTGCAAATGTCTAGTACCTACTGATCCCAGCTCCTACGCACCGTTTTATTTCTTGGAAATAAAAACTAAAGCAAAAGACTAAATTGACCTTGCATCATATAGTTTCTATTTTGATCAATGTTATGAATACCGCATCTTAGACTCGATGCGGATTGAGCTCTGAGCGAACCGTACGGTATCGATTAGATGCAAGATGCCGATTCGAGGATATTTTTAAATTTATAAAATAGTCCTAAATTTTTAAAAATTGCAAAATAGTTCATATTAATATATATTATATATTGTACTATATAATATTAACCAATAAATATAATTAATTTTAAAATATATAAATTTTGATTTAATAATTGAAAATGTATAAAATAAATATTAGTTTAAAATAATAATTTTCAAATTATTTATTTTGAAAATTAAATATTTTTATTAATACTTTAGTAATAAATATTATATAAAATATTAAAATAAATTTAAATAAAAATAATTTATTAGTAATAATTTATTAGTAATTAAAATTAAAATATTTTATTTTAAGTTTTATTTAATTTATAATAATTATTAGTAATAAAATATTTATTATTATTTTAAAAGTTTGAAAAAAGGAGGAATGAGAGGAGGAAGAGATTTTGAAAATTTTAAAATTTTGCAAAAACCCCAAATTTTTAAAATTTAGATGTCAAGCGGTATTTGACCAGTATTTTGAATATCGGTTAATGCCGACGAAGATAAATTAAATCAGCCGAGTATCGACCGGTATTTAAATCCGTACCAAAACTTGAAATCCGTGCGGATTTAGACCGAACGATACGTCTTCGCCGTACGATGCGAGACGAACTAAATTCAAAACATTGATTTTGATCCTAACATGCACTAAGAACATGTTTATTAATCTCTGTGAAGTGTTTTTTAACTTGAAATCTTCTAAGAATCAAATCTTTGATCGAAGAGAAAGACGACAAGTATCAATAGAAAGTGTAAGGGTGAGGCGTCGAATCTTTGAATAGGGTTAGATAAGGTTAAGTGGGAGTTGGACATGTTTAAGTGGTTGTCGGGAGCTCGATTGAGCTCAAACCAAATGACATAAGTTAGACTCGATCAAAATTCATAATGAACTCAGGCAACATCTTAGGAGGTTGTCGACCTGGTTCGATCCAAACTGTTAGCATCCTTAACCTCTACGACGCACTAGAGTAGAAATTGCATTTTAGAGAATCTAAAATTTAGAAAGAAGAGAAGTTTAGGAATAATTTAAGTTAACAGTTAAAAAGAACAATAATGTGGACTAGAATGATGATAACAAAAAGAGTTGGTGTGATATTGGGAAGATTAATAATGAGACTGAAAGTCATCAGTATCTCATGTACTTAATGTAATGTTATGAATATTGTACTAATATTTATATTAAATTTAGTTTTGATATTTTACGATATTGATACAGTTCAATACTAGATACTATTTCGACTAATTTTTAATAATTGTAAAATAATCTCGAAATTTTTAAAATTATAAAATAATTTCTCGATATATTATATTATATTATTTTTAGTTTTACATAAAATAAAAGTTGTGTTTATATGTCTATATTCTTATTTCTCAATACCTACAAGACATGAACTAAAGTTGTATTTTATATTAAGATTTACTTATTAATTTACAATTTCACACTATGTTAATTAATGAGTAATGAGTACACTTATAAATCAAGGTAAATCTTAGTAACAAATTTAATGTGATCATGAAAAGATTAAATTACTTTAGGTTTAATATAATTGTTGAAAAATCAAATTAGCTAATGTTTAATATTTAGGTTTACTATAATTATAGAAAACTTAATTAACTAATGTTTAATATTAATTTCTATGTAATTGGTAATGAAAATGATTAATTATTAATGTATTAATTAAACCACTTATAATCAAAATTAGTAATAAAACAATTAATTATTAATGTTTCAAATCATGAAGGAAAAAAAGAAGGAAGAAGTTGCCTGTTATAACATTTATATAACTATATATAGTTTAATAAAAAAGTCAATATATCTAGTGTACAAGGCTTCTCGTTGGAAGTCTCGAGAGTGTCATAATATATGCAACTTTCTTTTTGTATTTTTATAAAGAAATTATTTTTGTAACTTGAACTTATAATCTTATAGTTACGAAGAACAACTGGTGTGCTCAACCTTCAATATAAAGCTTAGCGATTTAACTATTTAATTTCAATAGAGTCCAACGACGAGGCGAGCACGAGTATAGTAGGAAGCCGACCGAGTTGAGAAGTCGAAAGTGACAGAGCAAAGGAAAGTAGGAATTGATGAAAGGGAGATTGAAGAGAGAAAACTTGAGGCTGCTATTGGTGAAACCGAGGGGGGTAAGTGGCTTTTTTTTTTGCATAAATGGAAAACTTCAACAAATTACATAGTAAGTCTAGAGGATGTGGTCCCCAACAGATCCTCTTCTAGGAGGAGATGGCACCCAATAGGTGTATTCTCAAAATAAATAACCCCTGCATCAAAGTGACCAGCATAGTTTGCAAGCTAGTCAGCGCATTTGTTATCCTTTCAAAAGATATGTCGATGAGTAATAGTCCAGTTGCGGATAAGGAACTCGTTAATGCCCTGGACAATGGGATTGAGTGCCTAAGATTTGTTGGCTGCCGAAGACATAATAGCTATCACTGCAGTATAATTGACTTACAGTTTGATCTTGCGAAAACCCAGGTTCCACACATATATGAGGCCTGTAAAAATGCCCCAGAGTTCTGTAGATATTGGATTACACTGGCCTAGATTTTGAGTGAACCCTCCCAGCCAGATGCCTGCATTGTCGCGGAGAAGACCTCCTGTTAATGCTGAGGATGATGACCGTTTGCATGCTCCATCTGTATTTAATTTTATCCATCTTGTAGGCGATTTGGTCCAACCGGTTCTTTGAACTTCTCGCGTGCGATGTCCTGATAGGACTCGACCTGTCCCCATGTCTGCCTGGTGAAGTAGACCTGCATAAAAAATAATGAAAGAAATAGGTGAAGAAGGCCAATTAAACCTTTAAACTTTGAAGCGCTACACAATGTGCTTTAAGTGAAAGCTTAGTTGGTTTACATGCATGAAAGAAACATGTGAAAATATTAAGACAAACATAGTTGAGTGGTATCGGACCTAGTGCGAATTTTGATAGAATATTGAATTTTGTAGAAATTGATTCGACCCAATTTAAGGACTTGAGGGACTCTGGATTTGACCTATGCTCTAATGAATAGACCGCGACTAGTGGATTTATTGTGGGAAGCATTAGATTAAGTTAGTGTATTATGTGAGTTTCGGCAAGACCACACTACATCATCAGCGGATAGAGATCGTGGAAGATATGGCGACAACTATGAGTTAAAGTTAAAGTTATAGTAAAACTCAATATTTTAAGATAGTGGAGATCTTTGAGGATAAGGATGTTAGTTTCTTATTTTAATGTAAACTTTATGTTATCTTGTAGATTCTATCTTATTAGTTAGAGTCTTATTTGAATGAAGTGTCATCTGATCTTAACACGATCTTAGACAGTTTAGTTTAAGTGAGATTCTGAATATAACTTGTCTTCCAAGTCAGAGTGTATATATATAGTTCATTCGAGTTTTACTCTCCTAATTTAGTCAGAGAGAACATTCTTTGTATTCTTTTGAGAGAAAGTAATATAAATGTTGATTTTACCGTATTTCTTTTGTTTCTTTGTTGCCTTTATTTTTTTATTGCTTCTGTAGCATTGTTTATTTGAGTATGCAATGTAAATACTTCAAAGATCATTAAAGGCTGAAGTCTTATTTAAGCAGATCTACGTAAAATTGTTGTGCAAATGATGTTGACGATTAATTTAGGGAAAAGTTCGAATCAAAAAATGGCTTTTGTATCACTTAAATTGGTATTTTTATTTTTTAATTTAGTCCTCATAATTCTATAAATTACATTTCAGGACTAGTACTTGTCGGTATTTCGTTTATCGACAGGGCTTTAACTGGTCGGAAAGATCGTGCCTCTTATCTGACAATTAGGTTTTATTTTCAAGTGACTTAACGGTGTGGCGCCAAGCCGTCTCTGACTTAACGGTTCCGCTCTCTCTCTCTCTGTATTGAAAAAAAACGAGAGAATAAACGCTATGAACTTCTCATCTCTCCAGCTGCGCTCCAACGCCGTCGCTTCACCGACTTTATGTTCCCCACGGTGGCAGCAGCGGAGCTCCACCCCCAACTTTGTTGTATGCTCCGTGAAGTCTCCATCGTCCGAATCCTTGAGGTTTGCCGAGTCAGCCGCCAAAGACTCACTGAGTCGAATAAACTCTCTGAGTCATGTTTCCGGCGTCTTGGGCTGTCAATGGGGTGATGAAGGCAAAGGAAAATTGGTCGATATCTTAGCTCATCACTTTGATATCGTTGCTCGCTGCCAGGTACATACGTATATATATCGACATCACATAGTGTATATACATATTTTATACATACGTACATATATTTATATACACACGCTATATCTTAATGTTGTATAATTCATAATTCATGGTTCGTGTTTATTTTATCAAATTTTGTTTCTTTTTGAACTTTAGCTGATGAATGTGTAGAACAAAAAGTACGTCAGGCCTCAAAATTGAAAATTTATGGTGGATTTTTCAGGGTGGGGCTAATGCTGGTCATACCATCTACAATTCTGAAGGAAAGAAATTTGCTCTCCACCTTGTTCCTTCTGGGATTCTGAATGAGGGCACTCTCTGTGTGATAGGGAATGGGGTTGTGGTCCATTTGCCAGGTCTTTTCGAGGAAATTGATGGTCTTGAATCTAATGGGGTCTCTTGCAAGGGAAGAATATCGGTGTCCGACCGTGCTCACTTGTTGTTTGATTTCCACCAAGAGGTTGATGGGCTTAGAGAGGCTGAGCTTGCAAAATCATTTATTGGGACTACTAAAAGAGGGATTGGACCTGCTTATTCTAGCAAGGTGATCCGGAATGGGATTAGAGTATGTGATTTGAGGCACATGGATACTTTCCGGCAAAAACTTGATCATTTGTTCTCGGATGCAGCTTCAAGGTTCCCATCTTTCAACTATGAGCCTCAAATGCTTAAGAATGAAGTTGAGAAATATAAGAGATTTGCTGAGAGGTTGGAGCCTTTCATTGCCGACACTGTGCATATCATGAATGAATCCATTGCAAACAACAAGAAGATTTTGGTTGAAGGTGGTCAAGCAACAATGCTCGATATTGATTTTGGTACTTATCCCTTTGTTACGTCCTCTAGCCCTTCTGCTGGTGGAATATGCACTGGTCTTGGGATTGCTCCTAGAGTTGTCGGTGATCTCATTGGAGTTGTAAGTAAATGCTTGTTTTACATATTTAAGCGTTGTCCATTTCTTTGTTTTCTGATTTTTTTTCTCATGCAGATCTACATACTAAGGTTTGGCATAAAAGACAGGCCATTAGAAAATGTTTTGTAGCTGATTTATGTATCTGGAGTGACTAGGCATAAAAAAACCAAGATGCTTTTTCCAAGTTAGAATTTACTGTACATATTACTTTTAACATTTGGAGTGCACTATAGAACTTCAGATGCCTTTTCTTGAGCATAATCCTTACAGTCTCATTTTATCAACTTTTGCTCATCTCATGGTAACTTACAGGTGAAGGCATACACCACAAGGGTTGGTTCTGGTCCTTTCCCGACAGAGATTTTGGGTCAAGGTGGTGACCTTCTTCGATTTGCTGGGCAGGAGTTTGGAACAACAACTGGCCGCCCTCGTCGCTGTGGTTGGCTTGATATAGTTGCACTAAAGTACTGCTGTCAGATCAATGGCTTTTCTTCTTTGAATCTTACCAAACTTGATGTCTTGTCGGATTTGCCGGAAATTCAGTTGGGTGTTTCCTATAAACATGCTGATGGTACTCCTATTAAGTCATTCCCAGCTGATCTCCGTCTTCTTGAACAATTAAAGGTAAGTATATGAATTTCGCGTACATGATGGTAAGTACACATTATTCAATGGCATATGAGAGTTTCACTGTACTGAACTAGGTATGATTCAACCAATGTTTTGTTTTCTGTCTGTTTCCTTGGAACATAAAAACTATTGGATTTTCATTCAAACAATAGAAGGGTGGTAAAACATCATTGTTTTTCAAATCCCTCCTAGTGAAGGGTCTTTAAGTGATTTAGTTTTATTTGTTTAGGTGGAATATGAAGTCTTGCCAGGCTGGAAGAGCGATATTTCCTCGATTCGAAGTTACTCAGATCTTCCGAAGGCTGCCCAGCTATACGTGGAGAGGATAGAGGAGCTTGTTGAAGTGCCAATCCATTACATAGGTGTTGGTCCAGGACGTGATGCTCTCATATTTAAGTAATTTTAATTGTTATTATGTTGGATTGTTCCAGCATATTATTGCTCACTGTACTCTCTAGTGTTATCTAAGTTGACAACTTTTGTGACACCATAAGATTGTTGACTACTTAAACACAATTTTGTACTATCCAACATTGTCTGATTATGCTATACTTCTTGGTAGAGTTCAATTCCCGTTGTTACTCGCACCTCAGTGTCTGAGCCTGGGTGTGATGAGATCATTTGGTTTTCAGATATTCTTTGCTTTTATGGTTGCTGCAGAACAATACATAACATGTTCCTCCCACTGTTCATCTTATTTTTGTTTCTACGATTTGGCATGTCATGAGATTGGCTTTGCTATTCAATGTTTAACTAAACATAGTTATTTGATAGTTTAGTATTTCATGTTAAAGTTCATATTATATTCTTATTTTCGAATAAAATGACAGTGATTATACCTAAAGGCTGTGTGATTCATTTGCTTTTAACATTACAAAGGATGATTTAATATTGTGAAATGATGTGGTTTATATTTCAAAGTTGTAATTTATTTTTATAGAAAGGTTGTTTCCGTGACTTGAACATGTAAAGTTGCTTCGTGCACCTTCTTTAATCAAATTCAAACAATAGTTAAAATATTGTAAGTAACGAAGTTTTGGAAGTAAATATAAGTTTTAAAAGTTATTTTCCTGCTTCTCCGTTGGATAAGAACTATTTAAGAATAGTATCGTACTTAATCGGACCTCAAAAATTATATATTAAATTGTTGTTGAATTAAATTTAAATTTATTTGCTTAAATATTTTTACAAATTTAAAAGGTAAATTATTAAAAAATTCAAACTTTTTAATTTTTAATTATAGCTTGAACTTTAAAAACAATAATAAAATGTTCAAACTTTCGTTTGTTTCAATTCTAGCTCGACGTTAATCACACCATTATTGACATAGTATTGTCAATTTGTCACGCTTCAAAGAACTCCGACTAATCAGACACGTCAGTGTCATTAAGATAAGCTTGTGTGATTAGCGAATCATTAAGATAAGCTTGTGTGATTAGCGAAATGATTAGACAAATCAGCGTCATTAGGATAAGCTTGTGTGATTAGTGAAACGATCAGATACGTCAATGTCATTAGGGTAAACTTATGTGATTAGTGAAACGATGTCATTTCTGAATGAAAATAAAATGGCATTGTTTGAACAAATAAGAAAGAGGACTTGCTCATCCTCAATCTTTCGCACTTACTTAAAATCCCTAACTTTTCTCTCACCTCATCGTTTTCACTCAATCTCAAATTGTGACTACTGTTGCCGGACTTCCTGTAACACCGACTAGGGTGGGATTCGTCTTCTCACTTTCAATTGTTTTTTTTTTCTTGATTTACTTTTTTATTGAATATTTATGAAATGGTATGTTTTGTACTAGGGTTTGAAATTGGAATTTGATATTGGTTCTCTGGGCTTACGATCTCAAGATCTTCTGTCCCCAAATCACATTGTACTTCTAGAAATTTTTTTTCCCTTAATTGCCCTTATCGACAGATAGCCACTTGAATGTTAGGTTTTTATTTCTTGTTTAAGATTTCATTGCCTTCTTTTCTGATAATGTTTGATATTATGCTAGAAGTGAAAATAAAATAGAATGTTTTATTTTCATATTCGTATATTGCAGAGGACATAAAGCTTAACCTAATCATTTTTACAAGTTTACAAAGATTTACATTTCTATTACAAAATGTAATTTCATTTTTTAACTTATGTAACCCTCACAGCACCTTAAGTTATTACATTAAGCATAGGTTTTATAAGCTGTAAAAATTTTGAACTTAAGAGCTGCTTTGTCATATGCTATGGCAGCATCCTCAGCATTGTCAAAAGTACCAAGCCAAACATGAGCTGCTTTATCATATGTTATGGCAGCATCCTCAGCAAGCTCTTGGTGTTTATTTTTCATAAGATTATTTGTCTAGTTTGCAAAGAAGATATAACATTGGATTTATTCATTGCTTGCTGCACTATTAGTAATTAAGTCCCCAATGTTTGAAATAGTGTAAGCAATCAACAATTCGGTATAATTGTGTCATGAAATGATGACGTGACGAAGATAGTTAGTACTTAAGACTCATCGAATATAGTTTATAGGTGTAGTAATGATGTAGCATCTCTTCACTATTTTTGACATTTTATTCTTTGTTGGGTGAATTTATGAAAAGAAATTATAGTAATGTTACAATAAAGGTAGTAATTTACTATTTATATGATGATATTGTAACATGATAAAGAAATACGGGCAAAAATAAAATATATGTAACTTTAGTTGGGTATGCACCTGGTATATATTTGACATGGGAAGAATGTCAAGATGTTGTTAATGGATTCAAGGGTGTTATTTATTGTTCTTTTGATAGTGTAGAATGATATATTCTCAATTTTGTAAAGAGAAAGCATTATGTTCAACGGTAAAATAATTGTAATAAATATTATTTGTTATATGTGATAATTTAATTGGATTCAAATATAATTAATATTGATATTTGTATATATAATTTAGATTTTAATATTCATTACCCCATTTGTAATGCCTTGATGAAGTTTCAATTTCAAATGCTAAGCTTAACATTGGTTAATATTTTTATAAATGCGTTAATACAAAAGTAAGTATTTCAATTATTGTTTGTAGCAATGCTGATCGTTTAAATTAATGTTAATCAATATTCAAATTAAAAGTCTCTTGTAAGTACTTGGTATTTGTGAAAGACATGAAAGTTTGTTTTTGTCAGAAAATAAGTCAAACAAGTTCTGTACGATGGCGTAAAAGTCTTGTTTAGAAAATATATTGTTGTATGCAAGAAGTATGTGTAAACATTTACGTGCATAATACAAATTTGTCATAAGTCCTAATATTTGTATTTATATCTTTGTCATAGGTTCCATGTGATTTTATAACTTGGTCGTTGAATATAAGTACAAAAAGTTGGAGACGTTGTAATAGTTAGAAGAGCAAATATAACTATTATGTTTATTGGGACTCTTTTATCTTTTATTCAATCACCTGCCACTATAATTTTTAATTGTAAGCTTTTCATGTTGTTAAGGAAAAATTACGAAGGAACAACAAAGTGCATAAAGTAATTATGTCATGGCTACTCATACTTCTGTTTTAGATGGTTCCAATTTTTATGAATATAACACTTCAGGTTCATTATCTTCTGTTGTTAAATAATTTTGATCACATATATGCTCAGTAATTGTATAGTAGCTATTAAATTATAAAAAAGCAAAGGAGAACTTACTGCATATGATATGTTCTTAAGGGGAGGATAAAGAAAAACACCCTCATGTATTAAGTTCAGAAACTGGATACAGGTGTTGAATCTAAACTTAAATTCCAAAGAACTAAAAGGAACAAATCCAAAAGTTTCATATTTGAATGGCAATCAGTTTTAGTGTTTTTCTTCAATGTTTGTACATGTAAATGATAACATGTTTGGAGCACTGCTCTCGTCGAAGTAGCCTTATCCGAAAAACGAGGCTAGAGAACCAGGGATGAAGTTTCTAGTGAGTTTAGAAGAAGTTAGTCTTCCACCACTGCTGTCATTGATGCCATTGTCCTGTAGGACCCAATCCAGTTTGAAAAACAGGAGGAGTTGTGGGTGTTGTGGTGGTGCCTGTTATTGAAGGTGTGGTTGTAGTTATTGTGGTGCCTGTTGTTAGTGTTGTGGTGCCTTCACTATTGCAATTACAGAGTTCAAATTATATTGCAATTATATAATTTGAACTCTGGAAATTAACAGTAATTAGGTTGTCTAGCTTATAATACCTGCTATGTCTTAACCACCACCATTTACAGGTCGTTTGGAAACCTTCGAATTAGATTCGTTGCGTCAATTAGATTCAACTACATTTCTGGGATTGAATTAAATTCGATTTACACTGTTTGGAATAAATCTATAAATATTATGATTGAATTCAATTACATTGTTTGGAATATAATAAAATGAATTTAACTACTTTATATGACTTTTTTAATCCTTAACTAAAAATAGTATGTAATCAATATATGTGTATTTTGTAGTAATTTTTATATTTATGATGTGCATATTTGGGAAAAGAATTTTCAATGTTTTGAAAAGAATTGACTCTTCAATTTAGAATCAATTCATTAAAAAAATGAGACTTAATTACAATCATCTCTTTTTTAGCATTCCAAATGCATGAATTAAATTCAATTACATAAAATTAATGAATTGAATCCAATTCATTGGTTTCCAAACGGCCTGTTACTATCTAATATATTAGTAAACCCAGTTCAATTCTACCCAAATGAAAAAGATTTAGTTTTGACACCCAAGTAAAGAAAAGGAAAGAAAGAAACAAATACCATATGAACAAAGAACCTTATGAACACTACAAAAGTGTTGCAAATGAAACTGAAGCAAAGCTTTGCTCTAAAAAGGAGATGCTTGGAAAGACCACAAAAAGAAAGTATCAGCACATGAATCCATTACTAAACGACGGGGTGATTGTGAGTGAGAGCAAACTTGGGATAGGTTACAGATTAACAACGACGGGACGAGGTGATTTCGTCCGTGAGTAAGAGAAAAGTTAGGGATTTTAGGTTATTAATAGAGGAAGAATGACGAGGAGGAAGTCTTGTTTTTTGTTTGTTCAAAACAACATTGTTTTACTCTCATCAAGAAACAACGTTGTTTCATTAATCACACAAGCTTATGCTAATGACGCTGACGTATCTGAGTAGCGAGAGTCATTTGACACGTGGCAAAGTCACGTAAGCAAAGATAACGATGTAACTGATGTTGGGCTATAATTGAAACAAATTGAAAGTTTAGACATTTTATTGCTACTTTTTAAAGTTTAGGTTACAATTGAAAATTTTTTAAAATTTTTTTGGTCTTTTTGTAATTAGCCCATTTAAAAAAGATCAAGTATAAAAGATCAATAATACCCTTTAGATAATTGATGCACTTAATACTTTACTTTTTTGGGTTATTTCATTATGAATTTTATGATTTGTTTTCTTGTATATGATTAGTTTATAAGGTTTGAAATTTTGTAATTTGTTGCTTATCAAAGATATCGATGAGATTTACACTAAGTGTTGTTGTTTCACTTGTTGAGCGGAATATTTTGTCTTCATATTGTAAGGTTAATATTGTACAAAATAATAAATTATATAGTCAATTAGGGTTCATAACCTATTCAAACACTTTACAAATGGTAATTGAGTAGGATCCCCAAATATTTACACAATTTTTTATATAATCTTTTATATTTTGTCATTATATCACTTTTCTTTTATCATATTACTTTTTTCTAAGTTAGTTCTTAATTTCTCTATATTATTACAACCTCTAACAATTTCTGATGATCTATTCAAATATCTTTATTTGAAAAGATTTTTACTAAACTTTGTGACCTTCTGACCATAGGTTTAAGTTTCTCGAAACAATCTTTTGGTAAAAAATACAAGGGAAAGGTTGTGTATATTGATGACTCTCTTTATACTCTTGCAAAGCGGGGAGCTTTATGTATTGAGTACGTTAATTTTTTTTAAGGGAGGTTGGGGATATTAGAAAACTAATTTATCAAAGAATCAACTAATATATGAAGGTAAGGTAATCTATGAAATCAATTAAGTGAAAAATAATAAGTCATCTGGTAACAAAGCCAACATCAAGTCATGTTAGAAGATCAAGCTTGAATCAAGAGAAAATAGTGCCTATTGTAACGTAAATTTTTCTTATAACCTTTTATTTTCCTTTTATAATTCAATAGAAAGCTCAAAATTGCATATCATGCTAAATTGAATTTTAGGGATAAGTTTGTGTATTATTAGATCTTCTTAGACCCAATGTCTCAAAAGGATTTCTACTGGTATTGTTATCACGTCACTTAAATTTTAAAAAATATTTTTATTTTAAAGAAACAATCTCTTAAATTCTTGTACTTTAAATTTGGGAAAGTTTTAATTTCTTATTTTGTATTAAATGCATCTTTTCTTTAGTACTAATAAGTATAAACAAAGGAATTGAATATAGACAACTGTATTCTTTTATTAATGAAGAACTTAATTCTTTTTAATTTGTTATATGTGCCTTTAAGGTATCCATATAATATATTCATTATATTTAGGAATGACAAGAGGTTGACCTATGACTTCAAATTCAGGTGTTTTCAATTGGTCAATTCATGAGTCAGCCCAGGCCTAGACCGACACAAGGCTCAACTATTCTAAACAAAATGAGAAGAATTAGGCTTCAGATAGGCTGAGCCTGAGTAGCCTAGGTTCGGATCTAATTAAAAACAGAAGTTTTACAATTTTAGTTTTTGAAAAATTATTTTAAAAAATTGGTAGGGCTAAACCAAGTCATCCTTAATTATATTTTAAAATTTTTGATATTCTTTTAGTTAACTCTTCATTTTAGGCAAACAAAAAAAAACTAAAACTCACTTTGGAACTTCTCTGTTTAGTTTTAAATTATTAGATATCCCTTTAAGGATTGTTTTGGTTTTGGAAAAATCTTAAAAATCAATGTAAAATTTCATCGTTTAGTTTAAATTCCTCAACATCCTTGTAGTTATCTCTTAATTTTGGAAAAACTATCTATATCAAGGCATTTCTTCATTTTGGGATACAACTTTTAAACCTCATATAACAATTTAAGACTTCCACGATTAGCTTTAAATGCCTCAATATCCCTTTTAAGTATTCTTTACTTTGAAAAACCACAATATACCAATCAAGGACTTACTCATTTTGTTTTAAATGCCTCTAGGCATGTCTTTATTTTAGGAAAATCATATACACCAATCTCACAACTCCCTATTTAATTTTAAATTACTAGATATCCTTTAGATAACTATAATATGGATGACCTTGAGGCTAATTAAGTGCTTTCAATTCTAATGTGTTGCAACTTAATTTCTCAACTAATTGTTTAATGAAATTCCAATATGCATTGAGGTTTGGAATAGGCCCATAACTAACACTTTTTTAGTCTAAAGCATAAATATATATGTCCAACATGATTTGGATAAGTTCCACATGTTTTTACCCAATCATCATGATTGTTTAAGCCTAGAACTTATCTCAATCAGTATCCACAAACGTTTAAAGCAACATAACTGTTAAAAACGATGATAATTTTATTGATAAAAGGACTCAAATACAAGACTCAAAAACACCAAAGGATTTGTACAAAACAAGAGTAGAAGAAGAGACTTGGACACACTACACACACTCCACACTTTTCTCTCCTTTCTCCCTCTTTTTTGTGGTTACAAATTGGTGCTAGGATTGCTTATTTATAGGCATCTATCACTAACCTACATGCAAGTTGTTAGAAGACTCTAGACTTACCAACTTGCCAATTTGCCAACTTGCATCGCCAACTCGCCAACTTACCAACTTGCATCGCCAACTCGCCAATTTGCCAACTTGCATCGCCAACTTGTCAACTTGCATCGCCAACTTGCCAACTTGCTAACTTGCATCGCCAACTTGCATCTCCAACTTGCCAACTTGCATCAATTGGAAGAAAATTCTAGATTTGCAAGTTACCCACTTGCAAGATATTTTCATATTTTTCTATTTTTTTATACATATCTAGATTTCTCTAAAATTAGTTGGTGATTTCTAACACTCCCCCTCACCAACTAATTTCTCTTCAAAGTTTTTCTTGAGATTATCCAAAGTTGCTTGCAAAACTCTTCATGTTTTGTTCGCCGAGACCTTTTGTGAATATATCTATAACTTGGTATTTTGTTTTGATTTACTTCATTTCTCATAATCTAACCCATAATTCTGTGAAAAATCACGAGCCACTAGTCGTGTCTTGTATATCTCAACTGTTCCATCTGGTTGAGTCTTTTTCTTATAGACCCATTTACACGAGATGGGTGTCACTCCTTCAAGCTTCGGCACCAAATCCCAAGTTTCATTTTGCTTTAATGCTTGAATTTCCTCATCCATTGCTTGTTGCCATTCCTTGCTTTGTGACGCTTCTTTATAACTTGTCGGCTCTTTCAGACCAATTTTCTCTATTATTGCTGCATTTGCATACTTTAGATTTGACTTTCTTTGTCTAGTTGACCTTCGTGGTTGAGGCAATGGCTGTTGAACATCTTCTTCAATGTCCTCTATCTGAGTTGGCCTTATTTCTTCTGGAGTTGCATGATGGATTCTTGTTTGCCATGGGCTTTTCTCTTCTGACAGCCTCATCTCTATGGAGTCTTTCTCACTTGGTTGCGTAGTATTAATTCTAGATTCTTCAATTGGTTGAATCTTATCAACCTCTGTAGATTCTTCTAATCGTTGTTGTAGCTGCTCCTCTATTTCTTTTGAATCTGGTAATAGTACAACTTGTGGTGACCACCAAGAAGACGCCTCATCAAAGACAACATTTCTGCTCACGTAGCATCATCCTATTGTCGAGTCACAACACTTCCATCCTTTACGACGGCTGTCATATCCAACAAATATGCAGCGTATTGCCTTTTTATTAAATTTGCTACATAGGTGATTTGGTACAAATACGTAGCACACACATCTAAACACTTTAAAGTACCCTACTGAAGGTTTAACTTTTTGAAGCTTTTCATACGATGAGGTCCCCAATTTTGCGTGAGGTAATCTGTTAATCACGTATGCTGCAGTCTTCATACCTTCGGCCCAAAACCTTGCTGGTACATTCTTTGCATGTAGCACACTTCTACATATCTCTGCCAGGTGACGATTCTTTCTTTCTGCTATTCCATTATGTTGTGGAGTACCTGGACAAGTCAGCTGCCTCTTGATTTTATGTTGTTGCAAATATTGTTCAAATTATCTTGAAGTGCACTCTCCACCATTATCTGTGCGAAGGCATTGTATCCTTCTCCCTATTTCCTTTTCTACTTTCACTTTAAACTCAACAAAATTACTTAATGTCTCTGAATTTTCTCTCATAAAATCGACCCACACATATATAAAAAAATCATCAATAAAGGTAACCATGTACCTGAATTGGCTAACGGACGGCTGCTTTACTAGCCTAAACACATCATAGTGTATTAACTCTAGGGGTGCTTTAGCTCGATACTCTGACTCTTTGTACGGTAATTGATGTGCTTTGCCATATTGACATCTTGCACATACAATATCATCTTGAACATCTAGATTCGGAAGCCCTCTGACCATTAAAATTTTCATTATCACCTTTAGCTTCCCATAGCTTACATGTCCTAATCTTGCATGCCATAAATCAGTCGTCTCATTTTTCCTTGTCTTATCTATGTATGTTGTTTCTGTTGAGATTACATAGATAGACTCCACTCTTTTTCTTTCCATTATGGGTCGACCGATAATTTTTAACTCATTGTAAATCTTGACATCATTTGGTTCGAACAATACAAAATTTCCTGTTGACGTCATTTGAGATACAGATATAAGATTCTTTGACATACCTTCCACGTGGTAGACATTATGCAGTTACACTGGCCGCTGACTATAACGAGGAACAACGATGGTACTGCCAATATGTGTTATTAGCAATTTTGAATTATTGGCAGTTACCACCACTTGCTTTCCTTTATACTCTGATGTTCCCATCAATTTTTTTTTGTCACCTGTCATATGATTGGAACAGCTGGAATCAACGATCCAATCATCTTTATAGTTGATTTGATTTTCTCCTATAGCTGTGAGTGTCATCTCCACCTTTGATATTACACCACTTTTCTTGCTTATTTCTTTCGGATTTTTCACTACTGCAAATAATGCGTGGAAATCCCATTCTTCTTCGCTATCTTGCTGCATCGACGTGACAACATTTCCTTCCATGCGTTTTAGCCTCCAGCAGTCTCGAGCGAAATGATCCTTCCTTCCGCAGTTATAGCACATGTCTCTTTCTGAGTATTTTGTTTATTGTTACGACTTGTATCTTGGCTTTGACGAGCTTCCCCTTGCTTAAAGCTCCCTCTTCATTGGCGACCTAGCCAACCTTCTCGACCTCTCGAGGTTTCCTCCGTCATGTTACTTCTCGTGACTCTCCCTTTTCCTCCTTTATTGATGAAAAGGGCTTTGTCTTCTTCTTTAATAAAAACTTTAGACATTTGCTTGTTTAAAGCTTCTTTATTGGCTAAGATATTTTCTAACTCTGTCAAGGTTGGTTCCTTTTCCCAACCTCGAGTAGCCGTAACAATACCAAGAAATTCTGGGCGCAACCCATATACAATAATTCTCCTCATTCTTGTTTCAGTTATAGCATTAGGAGGATCTAACTTAGAAATTTCTTGGCATAAAGATTTAACTTTAGTAAAATATTCACTTACAGTCATGTTGCGCCGAGATCGACAATAACTTATTCTCTAGATGCTGGAGCCTAGCGTCGTTGGTGCGTGCATACAACTGAGTGAGAGTGTCCCACGCATCCTTCGGTGTCTTTGCATCCTTTATTTGTTGAAGTATGTCATCTTCTACTGTCACCGACAACATGTACATGGCTTTACCTGCTCTAATTTTTCACTTCTTTAATTCTTCTTCTATTGTTGGAGGTTGAGTCTCGTTTCCTACAACAATACTCCATAAATCTTGTCCTAGCAGATAAAATTGCATACGAGTGCTCCATGTATTATAATTGTTATTGTTTAATTTTTCTATACCACTAACAGTGGTGCTCATGTCTGCCATAATTACTCGATCCCTGATCGAATAATTTTACAATCCCAAATTGTGACTAAATTTCGGCAAAATCTCAGCTAAGACACGATCCCTGATCGTAAAAAAATTGGACAATGGAGCAACGACTCTAGACGACACAACCTGGCTTTGATACCACTTGTTAAAAACGACGATAATTTTATTGATAAAAGGACTCAAATATAAGACTCAAAAACACCAAAGGATTTGTACAAAACAAGAGTAGAAGAAGAGACTTGGACACACACTCTACACTTTTCTCTCTTTTCTCCCTCTTTTTTGTGGTTACAAAATGGTGCTAGGCATCTATCACCAACCTACATGCAAGTTGTTAGAAGACTCTAGACTCGCTAACTTGCCAATTAGCCAACTTGCATCGCCAACTTGCCAAATTGCATCGCCAACTTGCCAACTTGCATCACCAACTTGCCAACTTGTATCAAATGGAAGAAAATTCTAGATTTGCAAGTTACCCACTTGCAAGATTTTTCTGGATTTTTCTATTTTTTTATACATATCTAGATTTCTCTAAAATTAGTTGGTGATTTCTAACAATAACTACTCTAAATAATCAGATTAAAATCATAAACCATTAACTAATGTAACCAACATAATCGACATAACCAAAAATAAATGACAATCAATAGGTGTCATTTTGTAATTGTTATTGCAAGGATTTGAAGTAAGCTTTAGCTTGTTCCAAACTTGAATGATAAGCTACCACAATGCCTTATTCATCTTAACAAAAAAATACCACCATCATATTGTTAAAGTTGTGCAATGTGTATGTAAACTAAACACCAAAAAAGAAAGGGTTTTACAAATCTCCACCAAATAAAAGTGGACATTTTTATCAATAACAATCATAATGAATATATTCGACATGTTTGTCTTTAGCAACTTACTGCTAAAGTTGGCAAGCCATCTCTTTTTTTGCTGAAAAAGACTAGCACAACATATTGAGTAAATACATATCCAAATAACATAGGGACAACCTTAGGATAGCTGACAATGTTACTCCTTTTAAGATCAAAAGGTTACAAGTTTTAACACGGAAACAACCTCTTTATAAAAAAATAGAAAAAGAAGGTTATGTATAATTGATGTCTCTCCTTCAATCTTCATAAAGTGAGGAGCTTGTGGAGTAGGATTTGTTGACTTTTTCTGACATATCAAAATAACACTCTTATGCATTCACTTCATCAAATTTTTGTGGCAATAGCCCTCACTACCTATTTTAAGTCCCATCGAAGTCTAACAATAACCATTTTGCTTCCATTGGATTAACCATGAATGAGACTACAAGTCCATTTATAGGTCCCATCACCATAAAAGGAAGTTTGTATGATCTTTCTCCTAACTCCTTTTTAGTGTGCAGCCACTATGTTTATTCAGTAAAGATCATAAAAGTTCCACTCATGAGTGCTTTTTCTACCACCAACATATTGACAGCTACTAGTTCACTATTGTCCTCATCTTTGTCTAACCATGCACTCTATTTCATTTTCCTTAGACATTCCCTTGTATATTGCAATCCATTACATATAAAGCAAATGGCATTATGTTAAACAAAATTTTGATAGGACTTAATACGTTTATCTATCTCATTATACCTAGTGGAATTCTCTCCTACAACCTTGTTATTATTAAGTGACTGTTTTACCACAATAACTTAAGCTATTGTGTGAGGCCAACTTAATTGGTTTTATATATTTATTAACATACCACCTCAAGTGAAAGCCTTTTGGGCTTAAAACTTTCATAGACTCACTCTACCTTGTGTTGAATAATAGGTAAGTGATAGGATTTGAACTCATAACCACTTGGTCACAAAGACTTTAATACCATATTACAATGGAACATATGCAATATAAATATTTGGTGTGAACTAATCAAATATTATTAATATAATAATCAACTCATTTCTTAAAACAAACTTAAATCAATTAAAATTTAAAATAAATTATAATAAATTATTAAAACTAAGTTAAATCGTCATATAAATAATTTTTTATTAGCTTAACGTGTGATATTTATACTACATATGTTTTTAATTATTTTAACCTAAATTAAGAATTAAAATGCTTTTTATTTTAAAGTAGAGAGAAAGTTTTAAAGTCTCCATCATCCAAATCCTTAAGGGTTGCCAAGTCAGCCACCAAAGACTCACTGAGTCGAATAAACTCTCTGAGTCATGTTTCTGACGTGTTGGGCTATCAGTGGGGTAATGAAGGCAAATGCAAATTGATCGATATCTTGGCCCATCACTTTGATATCGTTGCTCGTTATCAAGTACAAATACACACACACATATATCGACATCACATATTGTGTGTGTGATATGAAAATATGTACTTGTAGTATATGGTGGTTAAGACCGTTAGTATGTCAGTTGGAGGGTGTTATGAGTATTCGGAAAGCAATGAGAATCCTATTGCATTTCTCTACTCTTCCAATTCTCTCCATTCCTCTCCGTTCTTCTATTTCCCTCTCATTTCCTCTATTTCTCTCATTTTCTCTCTTTTCTCTTCTCTTTTCTTAAATCATTGGCAAAATGTATTTCACTATCTGCTAGATTTTGTTGCCTGAGCCATACACGATGCCTTATACTCTGTTATCCTTCTACCTCATCACCTTCGCCATCTAAATTGTGCTTCTTTCTTTTTTAATAGTAACTGATCCCTAAAGAATGTTGGAGAAAAAAGAATAAAAATGGAGAAGGAAGACGAGGAGTTTCGTAGTTTATCTCATGTAATGTTCTACTGTAAAAATGAAAGTAAGGCTATGCCTACTTAAATAGGCTTACAAACAAACAAAACTCAGTAAAAAATAAGCAACTATACAAGAAAGTGGGTAAATATGATCTTACGTAATCCTCCACTAACAACTAAAGAATACCAATAAAATATCACATGCTAATTTGACCACTTACTTCTCTAATATTATAATGCCAAAAAATAGGAACTAAGAAAATAAATCAATTTATTTATTTTGAAGCACCTGCTAACACTTCCCCTTGTTTCAAAATTTCATAGATGGAGAACTTCTCTCTTAATGTAATGCACTTCTCACAACCATCTTTAAATTTGTCGATGCATATTATTATCAACTTATAAATATTAGAGCATCTCTCTATAGTCACCAACAACTCTAAAAAAGAGTTTTTTGTTATGCCACTTGTGTCATGTTTGTTTCTTCTTCATTTTGAAATCTGTAGTCTTTTTTGTAAATGCCTTAACCTCTTGCATTTGAAATACTACGGTTTTCCTTTGTGCTAATAATCCTTCTCTTCATGGTTGAGCTTTTTACAATTTGTACATTGGAGAATTTTACTTTTGCCCTTTGAAGAGGAACTCTTGACTATATATGCTCTTTCAACATTATCAGCATTTTCTCCATCCCTCATTATTCTTCTTTGGTCTATAACTTGAAGAGCGTTTAGTAACTTTACAAAGTTTATATTTGATAGATTTTTAGTAACTTCAAATAATGAATTTTTACTCGTACCTTTCGGGAAGCATCACAAGAAATTTGTCTACAACCGTTTGAGTAGAAAATTCTTCACCAAATAACTTGATTTGATTGACAATGGACATAAATTTGCTCCCGTATTCTTTAATACTTTCATAATTCTTCATTTTTGACATTTCAAATTCCTTTTGAGATTCAAAATTTGCATAATCTTAATTTGAGTGCTGCCTTTAAATTCTTCTTTTAGTTTCTCTCATGCTTCTCGAGGAGATTCATATACCATTATACTCGTAAAAATTCCTTCCCTAATGGTCAAATGGAGGCAATATAAAGCTTTTGGTTTCTTTGCCCTTTCTTCATCATTCTTCTTCATGTAGTTTAGGGTTGGATTTTGTGGAAGACGTGTAGGCTTAAAGTCACTTTCAATAAAATCCCATAAATTAACAACTTGCAAATAGGACTTCATTTTGATAGCCTAAAAGTGATAGTTTTCTCTATTGAAAATATGAATTGAAATAGAGAAATTGTTTGATGTCATTGCTAGGTTTGAACGGTCATAATTTTTTTAAAGGTTTTGCTACTCAATCTTTACATGCCCAATAATAACTAGAGCTTTGATATTGTGTTGGGGAAAAAAGAATAAAAATGAAGAAAGAAGGTAAGGAGTTTCATAATTTTAACTCATATAATGTTCCATTGCAAAATAAAAGCAAGCTATGCCTACTTAAATAGGCTTACAAGCAAATTAAACTCAACAAAAATAAGCAATCATTTAAGAAAGTGAGTAAAGTAAAGGCACGATCACAAACCATTGACAAGGGAAACCCAATCAGAGAGCTCTATTATATGAATAACAAAAAAGTGTGTTGTGTAAAAACAATGCAAGATGACGGTTCTAAGGCGGTGGCGGGCAGCGTGGCTTCCCCAAATGGTGACGACTCCACTGAAGAGGCTGATAACCTACTTCAGAGCAGTAAAAAAGTCAAGAGTTCAGCTGAGTGCGTTCCAGTCCTGGATCGGGACGATGCAGAGATGGAGGCTCGAGATTACATGGGCCGTAAATGCTCCTACAAAGATACTTTAACAGGCGGTCTGTCGACAGTACATAATCATGGGTCAGAGCCTCAAGAGTTGGTTTTTGAAGACCACTCTGACTCAAAGGAGATCGATGACCCTGAATGTCCCATTATTCACCTAACTACTACTGACAAACAGCGTATTAGGAGGGTCTAGGCAAATACGTTGATTATCAAGGTGTTAGGACGAAGAATTGGATATAGGATCCTAGTAGCGTCCTTGAAGAAACAATGGAAATTATAATGCGATGTGGTATTGGAGGATATAGGGAATGATTATTACTTGACCAAATTTCACTGTCTGGAGGATTATCGCTCGCTCTTAGAGGGGGGTCCTTGGATGGTGGCGGATCACATCCTCACAATAATGCAATGGCCCTAACTTTGATCCCTTCGCAGCTTCCATCGACAAAGCCAACGTGTGGGTTCGCATCCCCCATCTCTCTGTGGAATATTATGATCGACTTATACTGACTCGAATAGGGAATAAACTGGGTAAGACGATGCGGGTAGATGAGAGCACTGAGGCCAATACGCGGGCAAAATATGCCAGAATTAGTATGGAGGTCGATTTGAGTAAACCATTGATTGCTAAATTTCGTTTGAGGCGCAGAATCTGGAAGGTGGAGTATAAAGGACTGCATTTGGTATGCTTTGAATGTGGCATGTATGGTCATCGCCATGACAACTGCCCTCTAGCCCATCCAGTTGAGGTGGCACTAGACAATAGTGATGCTCTTCCCACAGAGCCGGTGGTAACACCCTTTCCAGAGGACCCTCCTCCACGTCTAAAGATTCAGGAAAGCTACGGTGCTTGGATGTTGGTTCAGAGAGTGAACCGTGGCCGTACCTACCCCCTACCACCTGAGGCTATTCCAAAGCTCGAGGTGGCCCAGATAATGATGGGACTACGACAGTGGCGGTTGCTGCACCGATAGGACATCCATACAAGGGCAAAGCCATCCAGGGTTTTAGATTTAACATGTTGGAAGACTATGGTCTAGCTCTCGACAACGGAGCTACTACTGGCGAAAGTTCGTCTCGGGCTCCGGGCTGGACACAGCAACATCCTCGTAAAACTGTGAGAGATAGTAAAGGTGGCAGAGGTCACCCTGTAGCCACAGGCCACTGTAAGTTGCAAAGCCCAGCTAGGCTTACAACTAAGCACAGATCTATGTCCACGGTACCAGCCCCAGCCCTTCTATCGCGTGTACCTATAGTCCCCGCTGAGAACCCAAGCAGCCAGCCCACTACGCGAGACACGTCCACGTCCATGGTACTTTGCATGCAACCCATGCAAATTGATGCTCCCCCTTAGCAACATGATTCCCATGTCCAGGTTTCGTCCCCAGAGTCCCCACACCCAAACCCTGCTTGTGTGCCAGCCCTACCAACTTGCCCTCCTGAACCCCCTGACCTGATAGTGGCTGAGAGACGGACTAGTAATCTTTCCTAGGACGGTGGCGAGTCGGAGATCTACATCGTACCTGAAACTCAAATAAGACCGGAGGATGCTCGAATTGAGACAGGTGAAGCAGGTCAAATGTCTGTTGACCAATGCTTGCCCCACGCTACATAGGGTGCCTCTTTTCATCTTTTTTCCCATGATTAAGTTTATATACTAGAATTGTCATGGCGCCGCCAACATGGAGTTCCAAGCAGTGTTGAAGGATTTAGTCCGTATCCATCATGTTGATGCGGTGGTTATAGCATAACCTAAGATTAGTGGGTTGCATGCAGCATGAGTCACTTGGCAACTGGGTATCACCAATGTGTTTTGTGTGGATGCTTAGGGCTTCTTTGGTGGGTTGTGGCTGCTATGGAAAGACACTCACAATATGGTTACAGCGGCCTCCAGTGGCCATGACTTCATACAGGGACGAAGCTACAAGTGGGGGCACTGCCTCCAAAATTTTTCACATAAAAAAAATTATTATTTTAAGTTTGGATCCCATTAAAAAATTAAAATTTGCTTTCATTAAAATTTTGCCCCCATTAAAAATAAAATTTTGCTCCCATTAAAATTTTTGCCCCACTAAAAAAAATTGGATCCATCCCTAACTTCATACACCTTCAAATTTCACGAAGCGATGGCTGTGTCTAGTTCAGACTTTTGTATGTCAACCCTGGCCGTCCTCAATTTGAGTTGTTTTGACTGGGACTCTCATGAGACAATGTCCTTTCCTTGGTTGCTGATAGGAGATTTCAATGAAATGCTGGGACCTGAGGAAAAATTAGGAGGCGAGCCTTTTAACTTCCACAAAAACGCGCGTTTTCAGCAGTGGGTTAGTAATTGTCAATTGGTGGATCTTGGATTTAGTGGACCGAAATATACTTGGAGAGGACATGATAGTCGTACCTATGGTAGAGTTTTTGAAAGATTGGAGCGGGCCTTCGGTAACCTGGACTAGTGCTCAGTCTTCCCTTCGACCATCATTAGACATTTACCTCGCGTCCGGTCGTATCATCACCCTTTACTTGTCTGTACTGATCCTTAGCAACGACAGAGTGATGGCGGGAAGCCATTTCGATTCTAATTATCCTGGACTATCCACCATGCTTACCCTCAACTCCTTTCGACTCACTGGGATAATTCGGAAGCCTTACCAAACATGCTCTTACGTTGGCAATCTTGTCTGCAGGAATGGAACCACGAAGTGTTTGGCAATATTTTTAGACCGAAAAAACAAATCCTAGCAAGGATTGGAGGGGTCCAACGTGCTCTTATGGTCCATTCTAAAAGGTTTTTACTCTCTCTGGAGGGGAAGCTTTAAGTGGAATATCGACTTATCTCCTGACAGGAGACACTACATTGGTTCCAAAAGTCGCGAACGGACTGGTTATGTATGGGTGATAGAAATACGAGATTTTTTCAAGCCTCTACCACGATAAGAAGACGGCGGAATTATTGAGGCTTTACGCGATGATAATGGACAGTGGATCTACGAGGCCGATCAGTTACATGCCCTCATCCTGCATTTCTTTCAGTCTTTATACACGGAGGAGGTCGCAGCTCGTCCCCACTTCCTTATTCATAGCGGTTATCTGGCCGTTCCTCCTAATATTTGGCATATGATGAGCATGGAGGCGACGGAATAGGCTCGTGCTCTCTTTCAAATGGGTGCGCATAAAGCGACTGGCCTAGATGGCTTTCTCACCCACTTCTTTCAATCCTAATGGAGTATGGTGAAACCTATTGTTATCAATCTGGTGCAACGAGTGTTCAACGATCCTACCCTCATCAAAGGTATTAATGAGAAGTTTATTACCCTAATCTCGAAAAGTGATCATCCGAAGCAGGTCACGCACTTTCGACCAATAGGGCTATGCAACGTGAGCTATAAGATTGTCACGAAGATCATTGTCCAGCGTCTCCAGGCCGCCCTTCCCACACTCATTGGCCCCTATCAGAGTAGTTTTGTACCGGGGAGACAGATATTCGACAATATTGTCGTGACACAAGAGATTATGCACTCCTTTCGCAGACTACGGGGAAAGAAGGGTTTTATGGCTATTAAGGTGGACTTGGAGAAGGCATATGATCGCCTGAATTAGAATTTTATACAAGACACCCTCCATGATGCTGGTGTCCAAGTCTGTTGGTGAACTTAATTATGAGTTGTATTACCACGGTTCATATGCAAATGCTATGGAATGGTAGGCCTTCTCAAGCGTTCCATCCTCGTAGGGGTCTCTGCCAGGGAGACCCCCTGTCACTCTATCTATTTGTATTATGTCTGGAGCGCCTCTCTCACCTTATTGAGGCTCGGGTGGGATCTGACCATTGGAGGCCTTTTTGGATTGGCAGAGAAGGTCCACTAATCTCATATCTTTGTTTTGCCGATGACATGATCTTATTCTCTGAAGCCTCCGAGAGACAAATGCATGAAATACTAGAATGTTTGACTCTTTTATGCAAAGCCTGGGGCTAGCGAATCAACACTCACAAGACAAAAGTCTATTTTTCCCCTAATGTTTTCTCGACTGTTTGAGACAACATAGCTCGCCTTTCAGGCTTCGCCCAGGCTTTGGATCTCGGAAAGTACCTGGGGGTTCCTTTACTCCATAAATGGGTAACCAAAACAACTTATTCCCACATTCTTCAAAAAGAGCAAGCTCACCTTTCAGGGTGGCAAGTGGACGGACTATCGATGGCAGGACGGGTCACCTTATGTCAATTGGTGTTAGGGACCATTCCCCTTTACACAATGCAAACAGCTAAAATTCCTAAGGGATTGATCCAAGAGATGGACAGATACTGTAAACGGTTTATTTTGGGTGAGTTTCGGGATTTCCTTCCTAATAATCTGATAATGAAAATTGTCGCCATCTTCCCACCTCAGCCATCCCAGGAGGTAGATCAATTGTATTGGTCACCAGAGCCTAGCGGTAATTTCTCTACCCGTTCCGCCTACCTCCTTCTTCATCAGCATATGTGGTTGCAACAGAGTAAATTATGGCAGTTGATCTGGGCCTGGCAAGGTCCGAAACATATTCAAATGCACCTGTGGCTTGTGGCAAAAAACATACTTATGACTAAAGGAAGGCATTTTTAGCTCTCACTCGCAGACTCTCTCGCCTGCGTGGATTGCCCAAATCATGAGGAATCCTTCGCGCATGTCTTTCGGGACTGTTGGAGAGCTTGCATGTTTTGGAATCAACTAGTTGAGGGTCGGCACCTTCAAGCATTCTACTGCACCGATTTTCCGACTTGGTTTGAACGAAATCTAACACAGGTGCCTGGGACCCGAAATGAATGATCTTGGCCTTTGGTGTTTGGTGTGGTTCTTTGGAAACTTTGGGCATGGCGAAATGAGCGTTGTTTTAATCCCTGTGCATTCACAGTACATCACATCGGTGAAATTCACTCCTATGTTCAAGACGTGATTCTGGCCCAACGACTACAAGGAGATGTCTCACCTCACCGTGCGCAGAGGAGCCAAATTCTTGAAGTTTGTTGGCAGAGGCTAAGTGAAGGCTGGGTTAATCTGAGCACTAATGACTCCTTTAAGGGGAATCCTATACTGGTGATTGCTGATGGACTGCTCCGGATGTTGGAGGGTTTTGGCTAGTTGGATTTGGAGCAAATTTGGGTTTCTGTTCGTCCTGGCAAGTTGAATTATGGGCGGTATTCCATGGATTGACTCTTGCTTGGTTCCATGGGAATTCCCGTTGCTTGGTTCCATGGGAATTCCCAGGTGGATATGACTATTGATTCTGTAATGGTCGTGTCAAGTATCACTAGTGAACAGAGTCAGATGGTTAATACATTGATTCCGGCCATCACAAAGTTGTTGTCTAGGAATTGGGTCATACAGGTGCGTCATGTTTTTCGGGAGGGCAATCACTGTGCGTATTGGTTAGCCAACTCCAGCTATTGTCTACCTATAGGAGTTTATTGGTTTTGTGATGCCGTTGCGGGTCTGTCGTCGTTACTATTTGCATACTCGATTGGGGTTTTCTTGCCCCATGTTACTACCCTGTAATTCTTTTGCTCTGGGCGTACGCCCCGTTCTTTGACCAAAAAAAAGTGAGTAAACATCATCCCACGTAATCCTCTACTAACAGCTAGAGAATATCAACAATATCATATGCTAATTTAACCACTTACTCCATTAACATCTTAATGCTAGAAAATAGAAAATAAAAAAATAAATTTAATTACTTTAAATCACTTGTTAACAAAGAATCCATCATCAGTGTAAAACATTAGTGTAAAACACAATTGATAACATTGCCACAAATGTTATGAACGGGAACTTCTATCACGGATTCTTAGGCAAGCACGATGATCTTAAGGCGTCAAAAGAGCCCGACAAAACATGCTTGTTTCTGATCCTCAGAATCACCCCAGAAGCAGACGCTTTAATTATGAGAAAGACTTCTTTTTTCGGAGCCCAAGGATCGAACATTGGCAAGCAAGCACTATACATTTTGGTGAATAAAATTGCAGTTGTTGCTACTATAACCGTGAACTTTATTGCCTGACCTTCATCGTGGCAACCTCCTGATACTGGGTTTTCCAGCATTCTTGGTCCCCTTTCGTTACCTAAAATCCTCCAAAGAGGAGGACAAGAAGTAGAGTAATGGTTGTTGCGATTAAGGTTTAGTGTCATTGTAGCACTAGCCTTTCGTCATTTGTTGGCATGGATTGTGAATAGAGACAGCAATTAGGCCAACGCGGTCTCAGGCCTAAGCTTGAGCTAGTGCTACCTAGGTTTAGCTCGGCTAGAGCAATAACCATTACAGAAAATAACTATATTTTGTAAAAAGTGACGTTATTTTCTATTAATTATATAAAATTAAGAAGCTAAGTCGACTTAACTCCAGTTATCTCAATTTGAGTCTGACTTGACCTATTATCATCACTAGTTACAAAGGGTCAAATTTATCGAATTTTAGTTTTAACTTATTCTTTTAATATTTTAAAATTCAATTCAAGTTAGATTTTATTTTTAAATTTGAGCTCGAATTTTTACAATTTGATTCCCAACTAAAACCTAAATTTCGTTCACATACAAAAACATTGTTTTTAATATCGATAAATAATAATTTTTGAACATATAAAATTTGATCTGAGTTCGAGATTGAGTCAAATATTTTAGATTTAGTCAAATTTCGAGCCTCTTAAAACTCAATCATAATTAACTTTGATCGAATGTTTGAAATTCGATTAAGTTTGAAATTAAAATTTGATAGATTAAAATTTGGGTAGGACAAATCCGAGATACTTCGCAATTCGTACATGAGTTTGGTGAGTGGCCCATTATGGACTTTGACCTCTATCGTTGTCCAGGTCACCAGCCACATCAGCCAATTACTGTACACGCGTGTGTCACGTCATCCTTCAACAGTGATGGTGGGGGCCCTACATTATCTATCTTCTTCTTGAAAATGTCACTAAAAAAGTCTCTCTCACTTCACGTAGCAGCCGTAGCCATGGAAGCCCCACTCTCACTTGCAAAAGAGACGACGTTTACGTTTCCGTCTCCGATCCTAAGAAAACCACTTCTCTTCTTGAAGAATCCTACTCTTCCTTTGCTCGCTCTCTCTCCCTCTCGCACCCTCACTCGTTCTCGGAAGGTTCATTTTGCTTAACGCTTTTGTTTTTATGTGAATGTTTTGGTTCGTGTGATTAGGATTTGGTGATGTTTCTGTTAGGTGGCTGTGGAAGCGGTTAGGTTCGATGGTCCGGTGATGGATGTTAAGGAATTGGAGAACGAGGAATGTGACTTGGTGGTAGAGACGTGCGTTACTCAGACTCTTCCTCCTGCCGTGACGCTGAAGCGTGGCCTCGAGAGCATTCACGAGGCTGTGGAGAATCTGAAGATGAATCCTCCTTGTTCGAGCAGTGGCATCTTGAGATTTCAGGTTCAGTTTCGTGATCTAAATTTCTTTGTTTTGGAAGTTCGTCGAACTGTTAGGTGCAAAATTTGCGCGAAGATCAGTGTTCTTTTGTTTCTAGTTTTCGTTTATCAGTTAGTTTTATTAGTACTTACGTTCTTCTATTTTGAGTGACGGGTTGCAGATTGCGGTGCCTCCGAGTGCGAAAGCTTTGGATTGGTTCTGCTGCCAACCAGAGTCGGTTGGAGTGTTTCCTCAGTTTTTTCTTTCCAAAAGTACGGAGAATTCTTCGTGTAAAGCACTCTACTTGAATGGAAGGCGTGGTGTGTTTGGAATTGGGACTGCAATTTGCTTTTTGCACCCCTCTTCTTGTATCTCAGGAAAGCAGAGTTCAATTAGAAGGTTGACTTCTTCTTCTCATTTGTGTTTTCATTTTCTGGTATTTGTTTTGTCTCGTGGCTATTTAATGCTATATTAATCAATCTATGTTCTTGAACTCTTGATGAATCTTTTTTCGGTTTCCTTAATCCTTTTGAAACAGAAGGCTTCATGTTTCCTTGACATTCATGGGCATGGTATTATGTGGAACATGGCTTTCTGTGTTTTCTGGGGGAAATGCTAAAGGATGGATGTATAGTTTGTCTGCAGATATCTCTCAAGTGGTTCAATCGTTATAAGAACTTATGGTTTTGTGGATGTTGATTTGGACACAGAGTATTCTTCAATCAAGCATGTGGCTGGTTCTTTTTACTTTTTAATTCCAGAGGTACACTTATGTTAAATTGCTCATCTTCCGTTATGAAAATTCTGATTGCTTTTACAATTATCTTTCTATCAGTTTTACAGTATCTTAGTGGTTGCTATTGTGCTGGCACTTTATCCTCTTGTGGAAGTTGAGAACACAAGTGAACTCTAGTGGCTGCTAAATTGATTTGGTTTCAACAGATTGAATTAGATGAGCATGAAGATGTCTCCATTTTAGCAGTGACATTGGCTTGGGATGACAATTACTCATGTACATTCAAACAGGCAGTTCTATCTTTTGAGTTGACATTTAACCAGGTAATTTCTGCTGTATAAAGTCAATTTCACTTGTGAAGTTTGCTCCATTTATCTTTTATCCGTATCATTGTCACAGTTGAAGTAGCTTTCTCATTCCAAATCACTGCTCATGTGATGATTTGACTTGAAGAAATTGCAGATATTGAATCATGGTTCAGCTAGTGGTGCATTTATTTTCATTTGTTTATTTGGTTACTCATACTGAAATTTGGGTAATGCCATCTGATTAAACTCCAATGTTACACCAAGATGTCTCATCTCTTACCCTTCTATATTGTTGTTGAATGACCTTTTAGCTGGTTTTTATGGTTAAGTTGTTACAGGTCAGGTGTCAATTTCACTCTTCTGTAAAATCTGGTCTGCAAAAGTTCAATTTGGCAGAGAATAAGAGTTCTCAAACGGTAAAATTTCCACCATGTTGACTACATGATGTGAAAGCAAGTTGTTTTTCTTTACTCGATGCTATAAGGACTCTAGAGCATATAGTTTCATTTTTGCTCGTTGCTGTTTTAAAATTGGCTTGTATGATGTGGATGAATGAACGAACTGTTGGATCAGGTATAAGTTGTGACCTCGTATCTGATGCTGTATAATTGGTTGAGTTTGTATTGTCGTTAGGTGACTTGCAAGGTGGTGTGTATGAATTATGGGAAACCCAAATAGGGGGGCAAAAAAAGGTTCTAACTAGAGCAGTTAAGATTGAATGTTTTATTGACCAAAAAGGCATTGTTTGGCCATATCCATGAAAGCATTTTTGATTGCAAGTATAAAATGGTTGCATGTTCTCATCAAATGTAAAAATTTTCAGGTAAGGATGAGGTCTCTATTGCTGGACCCTAAGGATTACCCTGTCGACCCCTTTGAACTGGTATTCCCTTTTTCCTTGTAATTATTCCTCCATGTTTACAATCCTCAACTTTCATTACCAAATATTCTTAGTATTTTTATTTGAGCTTGACAGTGATAAAATGCAGCTATTTTGTATTACTGGGTCATCTCTGTGTCTTATTCAACTCTTTTTTTGCAGAAGACTACAATTGCTGATCAATTTTGTTTCAGACTTTCACCAAGCAATTGTGTTTCCTGTAACATGGTATGCCATCTTTATGTAGTTAAATGTTGAAGTAAATGTGTACGCAACATTCTTTTCTTTCTCCACCATCCTCTAGCGCTGAAAATGCTAGCACTGTAATCTGTATGTTGAAGATGATATAATTAACTATATACTTTGCATGCAGTCCTAGGTCCTTTTGTAATTTATTCTTGCGTTTTATGGATAATGTTTGTCAGAAAATGAAATGAAAATGGAAAAGAACAAGTATCGGGAAGCCATTGAGCTTCTTGGCCTAAACTAGAATTCTGCAGCTCTTTATTAAGCATGCAACATGGAAAAGAAGATTAGATTCCATATGAACTATCTATGGTACTAATTGGACTTTCTCAACTGATTGTGAACTAGCATTTAGAAAATACCTAAAGTGTAATTTGTACAATGATTGTTCAAGCTGTATTTCTCTTTTGACTATCAGTTGGATCACGCCAGTGAAAAAAGTTGCTCCCTTCAAGATCAGGCAAACGTTAACATTCTTTGGGCATCACTGATAGTAGAAGAATGTACTCGACTAGGCTTAACGGTGAGATCAAGAATCATTTATTTGATTATATAATGCTTTTGGTATATCTGCCTGATAATGCTTTATTCAGTACTTTTGTTTAGCTCCAGGATCAAGATCATCACCTCTTGCAATCGCTGCTTCCACTCATCCCCTAACAACATGTATTGCTTGCTTTGATGAACGCTCACTTGCATTTCATGCTGTTGGTTTTGCAAGAGGATCTTATAAACCAGCAGTCATTATAACTACATCAGGAACTGCAGTTTCAAATCTTTTTCCTGCTGTGAGTTCTGAATTTGTATTACAATGTCCAAATTGAAATTTCATTTCAACACCTTGTGTTATTTATTTGCATAGTTCTCTCAGAAACTTGATATGTATTGATGACGATTGATGACTGGCATCTTGCAGGTTGTAGAAGCCAGTCAGGATTTTATGCCTCTTCTATTGCTTACTGCAGATCGTCCTCCAGAGCTTCAGGATGCTGGTGCTAACCAATCAATCAATCAAGTACTCATATTTATAACTTATGATTGGTTATACTCAATACTTCTTTCTTTTGTTTCATTTGTTACTTGTTCCAGTTACTCGGCTAAAATGTTTACAACTCATGCTGCTTGTGTATCAGGTGAACCACTATGGCTCATTTGTAAGGTTCTTCTTCAGCCTTCCTGCACCTACTGATAATGTTTCTGCACGGATGGTTTTGACAACAGTTGACCTTGCTGTACATCAAGCAACATCTTTACCATATGGTCCTGTTCATATCAACTGCACTTTTAGGGAGCCCCTGCATGATGCTCCAAAGGAATGGACTACTGAGTGCTTGAAGGGGTTGGATGTTTGGACGTCTGGCACTCAACCATTCACTAGATACATCAAAATGCAGGACTATTCTGCTTGCTGTAATGATCATGCTGACAGTTCATTGTTCGAGGTTGTTCAAATCATTCAACAGAGTAAGCAAGGGCTATTACTTCTTGGTGGACTTCATACTGAGGATGACATATGGGCAGCTCTTCTCTTGGCTAAACATCTTAATTGGCCTGTTGTAGCTGACATCTTGTCAGGTTTACGGTTAAGAAAGCTTTTGTCTTCTTCTACCGAGCTTCAAGGAAATATTTTATTTGTTGATCATCTAGACCATGCCTTACTTTACAATTCTGTCAGGGATTGGATGCAAATTGACGTAATTATACAGGTATAAGTTGTTTAGTGTTGATTTCATAATTTTTAAAAGTTCTGAACTGCATATTCTAGATGATTTTAATTGTTTCTAATGTCTAAGACAGATAAGCTTTTGTTTACTTTTAGTTTGACTGGTTAATTCAGGACTGACTTTAATATTAATTATATGAGCAATTTTGTTATGCTAGATCAGGAAGCCCTTCGATCTAGGTTTGAGTTGAAACATATAATACTGGACTGCTTTAGTTATTGAATATACCTATTTCTGGCTACTTCTCCACTTGGAAAGTTACCTGATAAGTTGGTCATTGTTAAAACATGTGGTTATCTTATTGGAGGAAGGTAAAGAGGATATCATAATACATTATGTTGTAGTCTTTATATATTCTAAAACACTATGTGGAAATCCATGGTTTATTGTTCATTGTCTTTCTACACTGAATGATGGGCAGATTGGAAGTCGGATAACAAGTAAACGTGTTTCAAAAATGCTGGAGGAATGTTATCCATATTCCTATATCATGGTTGATAATCATACATCTCGTCATGATCCATCACACCTTGTGACACATAGGGTTCAAGGCTCCATCCTTCAATTTGCTGACAGTTTGTTAAAAATTCAATTTCCACCTTTGAGTGCCAAATGGTCTGATTTCCTGCAATCATTGGACATGATGGTACTTTGTCTTGCTCTCTTGATACTTTTAGCTAATTTAGTTATTTTTTTCTTTAAGCTTAAATGCTAGTTTGATTAAAGTGGTCATTTGTTTTGTTACTATGGTTGATATATTCCTTTCTGACTTTGTCTAGTGTCTCAATTCATGATTTATCAAATGTCTGAATTCAGTTGATAATCACCAAAATGTGGAATGCAGTTAATCATGATAACATCTTGTAGAAACTTGTCATGAGACCTAAAATTTGCCTTAGGACGATACTCCACTGGATGGAGAGTGAACAAAATATTTTGACCGGAGGTTTCTGTCTGAAAGTCTGGCTTTGAAATATTCCAGCTCTTCGTTAGTCGGTTTGATGCATTTTTGCTTTCCTTCCCTCTAATTTCTCAAAAAAGAAAAGATGTTACTTGATGATACGTTGCCTTTTTTAGATGTATAATCCAAAGACCTTTTTTGCATGTAAGATGGGTTCTTTCTTTATCCACTGAGAAGGTGGTTGAAGAACTTCTGTTTGCATTTAGTCATATCTTGATCCGCTAATTTCTGATTTAATTTCTGGAATTGTTTGTAGTTTTTTACAATCTCTTATCCTCTCCTGCAGATTTCGTGGGATGTGGCATTTCAAATTCTTACTGAGAACTCTTTAACTGAGCCTTATGTTGCAAATGTAATCTCAAATTCACTTTCAGCTGAGTCTGCTCTCTTTATTGGGAACAGTATGGCTATACGCGATGCAGATATGTATGGATTTAACTGGAAAAATCATTGTTATAGAGTTTCGGATATCATGGTAAATTTGAACCTACCCTGCCACTGGGTACGAGTGGCTGGAAACAGGGGAGCCAGTGGTATTGATGGTTTGCTTAGTTCAGCGATTGGTTTTGCTGTTGGGTGCGGCAAACGAGTGAGTCTCTAAGATACTTTGTTTCTAGCAAAATTGTGTTAGAAATCTCTTTTTCTGTGTGCAAGTTTTACTTTGCTAGTTGTAGGGAAATACTGTGATAGCAGCCAACATCAATTAAAAGTTTACAAGAGATACAGTCATGGCTTGAGGAAGTTGCAAGACTGACTAAGTCTTGGTCAATAAGCTGCTGCTATTTTTCTTCTGATTTTTAGGAATCTTTTTATTTCAGTTGTGATTTTTATTCTGATAGTGGGAGTATATTTTTCAGTATTTTTAGGAGATTATTGTTACACTTGCTGTATTTAAACTCTTGTCATTCAATAAAGAAGGCAGCAAAAAAATTATCTCCAGTTTTTGAGTACTTTAACTCAAGAGATTTCAGATACTCCCTTAAGTCTGTAAACATAGGCAGAAGGAAGAACAATCCTTCTTCTCCTTCATCTTCTAAACCTGATCCTTTGTTCCAAAGACCCATAACCAGATCCTACGCTAGGGACCGTATCATACTGTTCTTTTCTCTTTCTAGAAAAGTAAATAATTGGTCACTAGTGGGCCATTAAATCTTAGGCTTAAACTTTTGCATCAAATGGATTTCGTACAAGAAAAGTAAGTTTAAATCTCCTCATTGGCTGTTACAATAGTATATTCAAATTCCATGATAAGTATATTGGTTCATAATTGTCTATAATTGTTCTTAGGTACTTTGTGTAATCGGAGATATTTCTTTCCTTCATGATACGAATGGCTTAGCAATTTTAAATCAAAGGTAAACCATGAGTATTGGGTTGAGGACTTGTGCACCTGATTTCGTCTCTTCAAATAGTCTTTAATCTACCACTCATTTTGTGAAGGATGTTGCGCAAACCAATGACAATACTTGTGATAAACAACAAAGGTGGAGCAATCTTCAGCCTCCTTCCTATTGCAGATAGAACTGATCCCAAGATACTGAATCAATACTTCTACACATCCCATAACATTTCAATTCACAACTTGTGTATTGCACATGGGTATAAATATAAATTCATGCTTATATTTTATAAAGGCTCTGATGTGGCCAAATGTGTTGCCTGCTTATCTTTCTCTTTTATTGTGCAATCTTTTTGCCTACTGTTTGATTGACTCTCTTATGGTGATAGTTACCTAAATTTGCCATGAAATGGTAGCTTCCTTAGTTGAGCAGATCCTACATTGCATATTTCTTATTTAGAAACTAGGGCTGGTACGTGAAAAATTACAATAATTAGACTTTTGAGTGCTGTGACATTGTATACAAAGCTAGTGCATCTGTGCTGTGCATTTTCTATAATTGGACATACAGCATTTTGTTTAACATGGTTACTGTTTTTAACTGCTCCCCCTTATACTCCATTAAATCTAATTTAATAAACTGCAGCATCAGACATTTACATGTGTTGACAAAATCAGATCTACAAGATGCTTTACTTGCGTCTGACGAAGAGAAGACAGACACTATAATTGAAGTGCATAGCTGCATTGACGATAATTTGGCATTTCACAGGTTGTTAGGTTTGTTCTAGTGTTTGGCTTTGAAAGTTGCATTCCTGCTTTGCGTGGTCTGCTGACCAATTATCCCTGTCAATATCAGTTTCTTAAGGAAGTCTGCACACAGAGCGGCAGACCACGCTTTAAGTTTTCTTTCAGGGATTTTTGCTTCAAATCCTACGTCAAGTGGCTTCTGTCAGTTCACGATCCATAAATTGCAGTATTCTATATACAGGTTAGGTTTTATTTACATTGCTGTAGGTTGCTTTCTCCTTATTGATCTTTTGCAGTTTACTTCTCCCAAATGTGGGTGTGACAGAATTCAACTTTGTGCTCCACCTACTTCTGGTCCTGTTGACCATAAGCAGCACAAGTTCTATAGAAAGGGTTATATTTTATCTGTGTGCCTTCAAGATGGGAGTGTTGGTTATGGTGAGGTTGGTATTTAGTTAGATATTTCGTTCTCCTAAAGACCAATAGCTCTATATGTATTCTAACACAAGTATCGTTTAACTGATTGAACAGGTTGCACCTCTTGAAATCCACAAAGAAAACCTTCTGGATGTGGAAGAGCAACTTCGATTTCTTGTTCATGTGCTTGAAGGAGCTGAGATTAGTTTTTCCCTTCCTCTGCTTAATGGATCATTTGCTTCTTGGATATGGAACAATTTGGGCATCATGGTAGGTTATTATATATATATATATTATCTGTACACCTGAGTAGTTGCTCTTAGAGAAGACCAAAATAGGAAAGTTGCTTTCTCTACTTCTCAGTGTCTTGTTTCACTTTTCTATGACCAAGTCAAACGGAAACATCACTATTATACAGGCATGCTCACTATTTCCAAGTGTCAGATGTGGTCTTGAAATGGCTCTCCTAAATGCAATAGCAGTAAAGCAGAATTCCAGCTTGTTACATATACTTCAACCCTGGAAAATGAAAGAAGAAAGTAATGAAAGATCATCAAATGTTAGGATATGTGCTCTCATTGATTCAAGTGGGACTCCGGCAGAGGTTGCTCATGTTGCTTCCTCTCTTATCGAAGAAGGATTCACAGCTTTGAAGCTTAAAGTAAGTTTTGGGAGTGGAACTGGACAAGTAATAACTACTAAATGTATACCATCGACTTTTCTTTCTGAATGATCTTGGTTTTGTTCACAAAAGCCTACAATACCACGTGGAACAGGTGGGACGTAGACTGGATCCAGTTGAAGATGCTATGGTGATACAAGAAGTCAGGAAAAAGGTTGGGAGGAAGGTTGAAATTCGTGTGGATGCCAATAGAAAGTGGAGGTATGAAGATGCTATTCAGTTCAGTGCTCTTGTGAAAGACTGTGACCTGCAATATGTTGAGGTGCGAGGTCTCTCCTATAATTTTCAGTTTATGTATCCTTGTATCCATTTGGCAATAGTTTACAGCAATATATTGACTTTATTTTGCTATATATAACTTTGTATCACAGTTGATGTGTAACTATGTTCTTTGTCATAATTCTTTAAGAAGGGGAAACTTGAAAAGGAAATAAGGAGTTTTTTTCATTTTCTTTTCAGTCTTTTATAAACTATTGTCACAATAATGTCTATCCATATAAAAGAAGAATCCTTT